>OY997262.1:412645759-413951759 GCA_963921465.1 Triticum timopheevii
GCCGGACTCCAAGACTATGAAGACACAAGATTGAAGACTTCGTCCCGTGTCCGGATGGGACTTTCCTTAGCGTGGAAGGCAAGCTTAGCGATACGGATATGTAGATCTCCTACCATTGTAACCAACTCTGTGTAACCCTAGCCCTCTCCGGTGTCTATATAAACCGGATGGCTTTAGTCCGTAGGACGAACAACAATCATACCATAGGCTAGCTTCTAGGGTTTAGCCTCCTTGATCTCGTGGTAGATCTACTCTTGTAACACACATCATCAATATTAATCAAGCATGACGTAGGGTTTTACCTCCATAAAGAGGGCCCGAACCTGGGTAAAACATCGTGTCCCTTGTCTCCTGTTACCATTCGCCTAGACGCACAGTTCGGGACCCCCTACCCGAGATCCGCCGGTTTTGACACCGACATTGGTGCTTTCATTGAGAGTTCCTCTGTGTCGTCACCGATAGGCTCGATGGCTTCTTCGATCATCATCAACGACGCAGTCCAGGGTGAGACCTTCCTCCCTGGACAGATCTTCGTATTCGGCGGCTTTGCACTGCAGGCCAATTCGCTTGGCCATCTGGAGCAGATCGAAAGCTACGCCCTTGGCCGTCAGGTCAGATTTGGAAGTTTGAACTTCACGGCTGACATCCGCGGGGACTTGATCTTCTATGGATTCGAGCCACAGCCAAGCGCGCCGCACTGTCACGACGGGCATGATCTAGCTTTGCAGCTGGACAGTACCCTGGGGGCCGCACTCGAGCCTGCTCCGATCTTCAATTTGGAGCCGGCTGCGCAGATTGAGGACGGATGGCTAGACACCGCCTCGGGGGCTGCAACCTCTACGGCGATAGAGCCGAACACTGACCTTGTCCCTCATGAAGCTCGTGACTCCGAGGTGCTGGACTCCTTGCCGGACTCCGAACCTCCCGCGCCCCCTCCAATCGAATCCGATTGGGCGCCGGTCATGGAGTTCACCGCAGCGGACATCTTTCAACACTCACCTTTCGGCGACATCTTGCGTTCGCTAAAGTATCTCTCTTTATCAGGAGAGCCCTGGCCGAACTGCGGTCAGGACGGTTGGGATGCGGACGACGAAGAAATTCAACGCCCACCCACCACCCACTTAGTAGCCACTGTCGACGACCTAACCGACATGCTAGACTTCGACTCCAAAGACATCGACTGTATGGACGACGATGCTGGAGACGACCAAGAACCAGCACCTATTGGCCACTGGAAAGCCACCTCATCATATGACATATACATGGTGGATATCCCAAAGGATGGGAATGGCAAAGGAACGGCGGAGGATGACCCCTCCAAGAAACAGCCCAAGCGCCGGCGTCAGCGGCGCCGCTCGAAATCCCGCCAGAGCAAGAATGAAGATTCCGGCACCGGACATAATAACACACCAGACAGTGCCAAAGACAACCCACTCCAGCAAGATTCGGCGCAGGAGGACGGAGACGCCAGCCCTCATGAGAGAGCGGCAGAAGAAGAGGTAGAGGATTATATGCCTCCCTCCGGAGACGAGGCAAGCCTCGACGATGACGAATTTGTCGCGCCTGAGGATCCCGTCGAACAAGAGCGTTTTAAACGCAGGCTTATAGCCATGGCAAACAGCCTCAAGAAAAAGCAGCAACAGCTTAGAGCTGATCAGGATCTGCTAGCCGACAGATGGACTGAAGTCCTCGCGGCCAAAGAGCATGAGCTCAAACGCCCATCCAAAAGCTACCCTAAACGCAAGCTGCTCCCCCGATTAGAGGAGGAGGCATATGAACCTGCATCACCAGTAGACATTACGGCTGACCGACCACCCCTTGGTCACGACAGAGAGGCCCCTAGTCCCTTCACTAGAACCATACCCCGGCATCGCTCGAAAAGCACAAGGCCACAGGGGAATGCTCCGGACTTGCGAGATGTATTGGAGGATAAGGCAAGACAATCAAGATCGATCTATGGATCACGTGGGCGCCCCATGATACGTGACGACAACCATCGCGCCGGACACAGTAAGTCCGGCCGGGCCGAACAAAATAGACAAAGCTCTTTTGAGCTCCGTCGTGATATCAACCAGTACAGAGGCGCCGCACACCCACTATGCTTCACAGATGAAGTAATGGATCATCAAATCCCCGAAGGGTTTAAACCCGTGAATATTGAATCTTACGATGGCACAACAGACCCCGCGGTTTGGATTGAAGACTATCTCCTCCGCATCCACATGGCCCGCAGTGACGATCTTCACGCCATCAAATATCTCCCACTCAAACTTAAAGGACCAGCCCGGCATTGGCTTAACAGCTTGCCAGCAGAGTCAATCGGGAGTTGGGAAGACCTGGAAGCCGCATTCCTCGATAACTTCCAAGGCACGTATGTGCGACCACCAGACGCTGATGACCTAAGCCACATAATTCAGCAACTAGACGAATCGGCCAGACAATTCTGGACACGGTTCTTAACCAAGAAAAACCAAATCATTGACTGTCCGGATGCGGAGGCCCTCGCGGCCTTCAAGCATAACATCCGCGATGAGTGGCTTGCCTGGCACCTGGGACAGGAAAAGCCGAAATCCATGGCAGCCCTCACATCACTCATGACCCGCTTCTGCGCGGGTGAGGACAGCTGGCTAGCACGCAGCAACAACCTCAGCAAAAATTCTGGCAGTCCGGATATCAAGGACCATAATGGCAGGTCGCGTCGCAACAAAAACAAACGCCGCATTAATGGCGATAATAGTGAAGATACGGCAGTCAATGCCGGATTCAGAGGCTCTAAACCCGGTCAGCGGAAAAAGCCATTCAAAATAACTACTCCGGGTCCGTCCAATTTGGACCGAATACTCGACCGCTCATGCCAGATACACGGCACCCCCGAAAAGCCAGCCAACCACACCAACAGGGACTGTTGGGTATTCAAGCAGGCAGGCAAGTTAATTGCCGAAAACAATGACAAGGGGCTGCATAGTGATGACGAGGAAGAGACCCGACCGCCGAACAATAGAGGACAGAAGGGTTTCCCCCCACAGGTGCGGATGGTGAACATGATATATGCAACGCACATACCCAAAAGAGGAGTGGAAGCGTGCACTCAGGGATGTATACGCGATGGAGCCAGTTGCGCCGAAGTTCAATCCATGGTCCTCCAGCCCGATCACTTTTGATCGAAGGGACCACCCCACCAGCATCCACCACGGCGGATTCGCCGCATTGGTTTTAGACCCAATCGTCGATGGATTTCACCTCACCAGAGTCCTGATGGACGGCGGCAGCAGCCTGAACCTGCTTTATCAGGATACAGTGCGCAAAATGGGCATAGACCCCTCAAGGATTAAACCTACCAAGACGACCTTTAAAGGCGTCATACCAGGTGTAGAAGCCAATTGTACAGGCTCAGTTACACTGGAAGTGGTCTTTGGATCCCCGGATAACTTCCGAAGCAAGGAGTTAATCTTCGACATAGTTCCGTTCCGCAGCGGCTATCATGCTCTGCTTGGACGTACCGCGTTCGCAAAGTTCAACGCGGTGCCGCACTATGCATACCTCAAGCTCAAGATGCCAGGCCCTCGAGGAGTCATCACGGTCAACGGAAACACTAAACGCTCTCTCCGAACGGAGGAACACACAACGACTCTCGCGGCAGAAGTACATTGCAGCCTCTTAAGGCAATTCTCGAGTCCGGCCGTTAAGCGACCGGACACGGCTAAACACGCCCGGAGTAACCTACAACAAGACCACCTGGCACATTCCGAGCACGTGTAGCAGTGCGGCCCCAACCCCAGCCCCTGTAAAACATCAAGACAGGTCCTTCGCGTACACCATTACGGTCTGAAGATACCATGGGCATGGGGAGAGGGGCACGACCACGATAGGCCCAGACTGCGACTCAACCACACCAGGGGCTCTCAAGTGTGTCGTTCTTTTTTTCTTTTTTTCCTTTTTATTTTTACCCACAGGACTCCGTTCGTCAGAGGCCCTGTCCGGCAGCAGACCTGCCGAACTCACGATGCAACAGCCAGGGAAGGAGAAAGGCTACAACGAATATCCAGGTGGTCTCCATTACGAGCATTAAATCTGTTTTATGCACCATTCCGCAGCCTACCCCTGGAGGGGGGACATGTTTAATAGTCCCACCCCTTGCTTATCGCACCATTTGTATCGTTCTGCATTTACAGCAGTTTTTCTTGAATAAGTAATGCAGCACCTTTTTGCTTCCAATTGCATTTCTTTCTTATACATATGTTCATTTATGACATGTTGCATCCGTACATTTTGGTACGGCTAAATACACCAGGGGCTTATGTTTCCCGCATCATGGTGTGATAAGTTCGAACACTTTCACAAGTGCGGCACCCCGAACTTATAGCATTATATGCATCAGCTCCGAATCATGTCTTGGGTCAATAGTTGGGTTTGCCCGGCTCCCATGTTTTGGTAAGTTACGTTCCGTTGTATCGGCTAAGGTAGCACTGGGAGAACCACTGCGATTGCGCCCCAGTTGAGCTGGGCGAGCGCCTCAGCGGAGAAAGCTCAAACTGACCGTCATGATGAGGCGAGAGCTGGTCACTGTTCGAGAGGTTTTTTGCGAGTCCCTAAAGACTTATGCCGCTTAGAGCGAGGAGCCGGCTTTTGTCCGGCCCAGGCGTGGATAGCGCCCCAAATTCGGCCTTCTGAAGACTAGGGGCTTCACCGAAATTTAAAATTATAGAATTCTATGGCTAAGTGAGAGTGTTCAAGCATTATAAGTCCGGTTGCCTTGTTCGCTGTGTTGAGAGCCTCCCTAGATGGACCCAAAAATGGGAACAAGAGTGCTCAAGTTTATCCCGAACACCCCAGCACTCGTGGCATGGGGGCTGAAGCCGACGACTTGCCATCTCTCAGATTTGATAAACAGCCGCACAGAAGGTAATATTTTAAATTAAAAAGCGTTGCTTAGCGCATATGAACTAAGTTTTCAGCGCACAAGATAACAAAATGCGAGTCTACTCAAATATTACATCTTTGGAGCACTCACCCGCAATAGTGCGGGCACCCTTCAGCACAGTCTTATAATACATCTCGGGAGTACGATACTCCTTGCCCTGCGGTGGCGCGTCCGTCACAAGCTTCTGAGCATCCATCTTGCCCCAGTGCACCTTTGCGCGGGCAAGGGCCCGACGGGCACCTTCAATACAGGCGGAGTGCTTGATGACTTCAACCCATGGACACGCATCCACCAGCCGCCGCACTAGGCCGAAGTAGCTCCCAGGCATGGCCTCCTTCGGCCACAGCCGAACAATGAGGCCCTTCATGGCCTGTTCGGCCGCCTTGTGGAGCTCGACCAGCTGCTTCAGCTGGTCGCTAAGGGGCACCGGATGTCCGGCCTCAGCATACTGAGACCAAAAGACCTTCTCCGTCGAGCTCCCCTCCTCGGCCCGGTAGAACGCGGCAGCATCGGACACGCTGTGAGGAAGATCTGCGAACGCTCCTGGAGAACTCCGAATTCGGGTAAGCAACAGGTAATTAACACTCACATGCTTACTTTGCATGAAAAATGCCTTACCCGCTGCTATTTTCTTCAACGCCTCGATTTCTTGGAGGGCCTTGTAGGCTTCGGCCTTAGCGGCTTTGGCACTCTCAAGAGCCGTTGCAAGCTCAGACTCTCGAGTCTTCGAGTCACGCTCGAGGCTCTCATGTTTTTTCATGAGATCCTGGAGCTCTTGCTGTACCTCCGCCACCCGCGCCTCCCGCATTACGTTCGGCCACGGCCACCGCCTCCTTCAGGGTAGCCGCCTCGTTAGTGGCCCCTGCAATACCCATGTTATCCTTGTCATTTTTCTTGCAAACAAAATCCTTTTCTGTAAGGTACAATTTTAATAAGGTGTTACTCACCTTCCTTGTCCTCGAGCTGCTTCTTGGCATGGCCGAGCTTGTTATCGGACCGCTCGAGGCTTTGCTTCAAAGTATTGACCTCTGCAGTCAGTGCGGCAGAGGTCAGCAGCGCAGCCTGCAATCCCATATTGACATACTTTTTATGACTCCTGCATATATCTGTTTAGATCCTCAGTCCGGCTTTTCTTTCCGAACGCCGAACCGAGCATTAGGGGCTACTGTCTATGCGGTACTATTTTACATATATCAAAATTCTTACCTCAAAGCTTGTTAGAAGGCTGCTGCAGGCTTCGGTCAGCCCGCTCTTGGCGAGCTGAACCTTCTGAATCACCGCACTCATAACAGTGCGGTGTTCCTCTTCGATGGAGGCGCCATTGAGCGCCTACAGCAAGCTATCCGGTGTCTCCGGTTGGACGGAGGCTGCCGGCGTCACGGTCTGGCCCTTCTTACGAAGGGGCCGCCCGCCGGACTCCGAAACCACTATGGGTTCCGGGGCCGAGTCCAGTGCAAAGTCCAGGAGGTTGTCCTGCGACACCTTCGGGGCCTCCTCCTCCTGGTGGGTCCCTTCCCGGGATCCCACCTCGGCATCATCCGCATCACAGGGGGTGGAGGCGGTCGGAAGAGAATCCATATCCGACGCACCTAAGGACCCGCTCGACGAAGCGGGAAGATCATCCTTGGGCGGACTGCAGGGATGTATGCGGCAGTAGAAAGACATTGCGTGGCAAAAAAGAAAAACCATGAAGTTATTCGGGAGTCCGGATACTTACGATCTCGCCAGGGGCTTGGCCCTTGGAGGCCAGTCCTCGTCGTCGTCACTGGCGTTGGCAGAGCAGTCCGGGGAAAGAGCTTTTCCCTTCTTGGACCCTTCGGCCTCCCTCGTTGGGGAGGCCTTCCTTTTCCTCCCTACCCCCGCTGGGGGAGAGGCTTTCTTCTTCTCCTCCTCACCTTTGTGAGAGGAGTCGGCCTCGGAGTCATCATCCGATAACACCTGAAAACGGGAACTCTTCTGAGTGCCCATGGCCTTCTTCTTGGCCTTCTTCTCCGGCACCACGTGGGGTGCCGGAGCCAGCAGCCCCGTTAGGCGGGCGTCCGCTGGGTCCTCTGGCGATGGGGCCGTACAGATAGTCTGTTCGGCCTTCGTCAGCCAGTCCTATCAAAGGAAAGGGAGTTTAGATCCCACATAGAGTCAAACTATGGAAAACAAGCGTCCCGTAAAGGACAAAATCGCTTACCTCGTCAGCCGGACGCTGTGAGCTAAATCCGCGATCTTCGGTAGCAGATGCGAGAGCCTCGGCGCCCTTGAACAGCACCTTCCAAACATCTTCGTACGTAGTGTCGAAGAGCCCGCTCAAAGTCTGGTGCTGCGCCGGATCGAACTCCCACATGTTGAAGCCCCGTCGTTGGCACGGGAGGATCCGGCGGATGAGCATGACCTGGACTACGTTGACAAGCTTGAGCTTCTTGTCCACTAGCTTTTGGACGCAGGCTTGGAGTCCGGTCAGCTCCTCTGAATCACCCCATGTCCGTCCGCTCTCTCTCCAGGAGGTGAGCCGTGTGGGGATGCCAGATCTGAATTCGGGGGCCGCTGCCCATTCGGGGTCACGCGGCTCGGTGATGTAGAACCACCCCGATTGCCACCCCTTAATGGTTTCCACGAAAGTGCCCTCAAGCCAAGTAACGTTGGACATCCTGCTCACCATGGCGCCTCCGCACTCCGCTTGGCTGCCCTTCACAGCCTTTGGCTTGACACTGAAGGTCTTGAGCCACAAGCCGAAGTGGGGCTGGATGCAGAGGAAGGCCTCACACACGACGATAAACGTCGAGATGTTGAGGATGAAATTCGGGGCCAGATCATGGAAATCCAGGCCGTAGTAGAACATGAGCCCTCGGACAAAGGGATGGAGTGGGAAGCCCAGTCCGCAGAGGAAATGGGTAAGAAATACTACCCTCTCATGGGGCCTGGGGGTGGGGATGAGCTCTCCCTCGTCGGGGAGCCGATGTGCGATGTTGCTGGATAAATATCCGGCACTGCACAGCTTCTGGATGTGCCCCTCCGTGACGGAGGAGGCCATCCACTTGCTTCCCGCTCCGGACATAGTTGGAGAAGGTTGAGGTCAGATGTGCGGACTTGGGCGCTGGAGCTCGAGTTCACGGAGATGGATAAGCCAAGGAGGAAGAAGGTGCAGGTAAAAGGGTTGGATCTTTATCCCCTTATATGGGCGGACACAAACATGTGTCCCCACCGGCCTGATAAAACTCACTTATCCCCCAAGCGCCGAAATCAATGGCGTGGTTGGGTTACCCACGTCCGTATTGATGGGAATCCCGGAATAAGGGGAACACGATCTCTGCTTCGACAAGACGTGCCAAGGAAACCGCTTCGCTAAACGCGCTGAGGTGCTACAATAAAAACAATTCGTAAAGGCTTGGTAGTGGTGTGACGTCACGCCACGAAATACGTCAGCAGATTGAACTTGTGTAAATATTATTCTCTCTACGGTGGTATGTGGAATTTATTTTGCAGAGCCGGACACTATCCTGGTGTTCATAATATTCTATAAATTATTCGGAGGAGGAACGCGCCTTGCAACGCCGAAGACAATATGTGCCGCGGACTCGTCGTCATTGAAGCCTGGTTCATGGGGCTACTGAGGGAGTCCTGGACTAGGGGGTGTCCGGATAGCCGAACTATCAACATCGGCCGGACTCCAAGACTATGAAGATACAAGATTGAAGACTTTGTCCCGTGTCCGGATGGGACTTTCCTTGGCGTGGAAGGCAAGCTTGGCGATACGGATATGTAGATCTCCTACCATTGTAACCGACTATGTGTAACCCTAGCCCTCTCCGGTGTCTATATAAACCGGATGGCTTTAGTCCGTAGGACGAACAACAATCATACCATAGGCTAGCTTCTAGGGTTTAGCCTCCTTGATCTCGTGGTAGATCTACTCTTGTAACACACATCATCAATATTAATCAAGCAGGACATAGGGTTTTACCTCCATCAAGAGGGCCCGAACCTGGGTAAAACATCATGTCCCTTGTCTCCTGTTACCATCCGCCTAGACACACAGTTCGGGACCCCCTACCCGAGATCCGCCGGTTTTGACACCGACACCGGCTGTGGCGGCATCCGTCCACTCAAAGTGTTTGGTGCGCCGGAGGAGGAGATAAAGGGGTAATGCCTTTTCTCCCAAGCGGGAGATGAAGCGGCTTAGAGCTGCCACGCATCCAGTCAATTTTTGTATTTGTTTGAGGTCTTTTGGAATGTCCAATTGGGACAGAGCTCGGATCTTGGCTGGGTTTGCTTCAATTCCTCTACCGGATACGATGAAGCCCAAGAGCTTTCCGGCTGGTACACCGAAAACGCATTTTTCCGGATTAAGCTTGATGTCATATGTCCAGAGGTTATCGAGTGTGAGCCTCAAGTCGTCTACTAGAGTTTCGACATGCTTGGTTTTGACGACCACGTCATCTACGTATGCCTCCACTGTTTTTCCGATCTGGTTTGCCAGACATGTCTGAATCATGCGCTGATATGTTGTGCCGGCGTTTTTGAGCCCGAAGGGTATTGTGTTGAAGCAGAATGGGCCATATGGGGTGATGAATGCTGTTGCGGCTTGGTCTGGCTCTGCCATCTTAATTTGATGGTAGCCGGAGTATGCATCGAGGAAACACAATGAATCGTGTCCTGCGGTGGCATCGATAATTTGATCGATGCGGGGGAGGGGGAAGGGATCCTTTGGGCAAGCCTTGTTGAGGTCCTTGAAATCGACACATAGGCGCCAGGATTTGTCCATCTTTGGTACCATCACCAGGTTCGCTAGCCAGTCCGGATGTTTTATATCTCTGATGAATCCGGCCTCCAGTAGTTTGGCTAGCTCCTCTCCCATGGCTTGTCTCTTGGGTTCGGAGAAATGCCGAAGAGCCTGCTTGACAAGCTTGAATCCTTTTAGGATGTTCAGGCTGTGCTCGGCCAGCCTGTGTGGGATTCCTGGCATGTCTGAAGGGTGCCAGGCAAAAATGTCCCAATTTTCGTGTAAGAATTCTCGTAGTGTGGCGTCTACATCCGGGTTTAATTGCGCCCTGATGGAGGCCGTTATTGTAGGGTCCATTGGGTGGACTTGGAATTTGACTATTTTGTCCGCCGGCTTAAAGGAGGTGGACCTGGATCTTTTATCGAGTATCACGTCTTCCCTGTTCACCGTGGAGCACAGCGCAGTCAGTTCTTCGGCCGCTAGGGCTTCAGACAGTGCCTCAAGGGCCAGTGCGGCTGTCTTGTTTTCGGCGTGGAGTGTTATGTCCGGGTCACTAGTAAGAGTGATGATCCCATTGGGTCCGGGCATTTTGAGCTTCATGTACCCATAATGGGGTATAGCTTGAAAAATTGTGAATGCCTCTCGCCCTAATAGAGCGTGGTATCCGCTGCTGAACGGGGCCACTTGAAACGTGACCTCCTCGGATCTGTAATTATCCGGCGTGCCGAACACCACATCCAGTGTGATTTTTCCTGTACAGCACGCTTCCCGACTGGGGATTATTCCTCTAAAGGTTGTGTTGCTTCGCTCAATGCGGCTCTAGTCTATTTCCATTTTTCAAAGGGTTTCCTCGTAAATGAGGTTCAATCCGCTGCCACCGTCCATGAGTACCTTGGTAAGTCGAAAGCCGTCCACTATTGGACTGAGGACCAATGCAGCTGGTGCTCGGGCTGTTCAGAATTTAGGTTCATCACTGGCATTAAAGGTAATAGCCGTTTCACTCCATGGGTTTATTGTTGCTACTTGGTAGACTTCGGCAAGGCTGCGGAGTGTCCGTTTCCGCATATTATTTGATGCGAAAGTCTCGAAGACTATTAATACCGTACTGGTATCCCTGGGCTGGTGCTCTGTGAAATCTGCAGTTAGAAGCTCCTCGCCACTCCTGGCCACCTGCCGGAGTATCCAACATGCCCTAAGGCTATGAGTTGGTGTGGCGCCCTCTGTACTATGAAGTTTACAGGGTTCATTGAGCCATCCCTCTAGTACGGTTCCATGCCCTATAGAGGGTTTTTGCTTTTTGGTGTTTGACCCAGGTGCCTGGCGATAATGCACCGTTTTATTTCGGACTGGGGTTGTATTCAGGGTCGGATTGTCCCAAAATTTTATTCCGGTTTTCCAAGCGCTTTCCATTGCACAGTACTTTCATATTATGGATGCCAAGTCGGCGAAGCGTGTAATTTCACGGCGACTTATGGCGTTGAGGATTCCCTTGTCCATGCAATTATTGCAGAAGAATGAAAGTGCATCCTCCTCGCGGCAGTCCGCTATCCTGTTCATAACCAGGAGGAATCTGGCCCAGTAATGGTGTACTTTTTCTGCGGGCTCTTGCCGAATTTGGGATAAATCCCTTATATTTGGGTGGGCGGGTGGAATTAAATCCGGAACCTCGCCCGATCTAAGACTCAGGGGCCAAGGAGTTTCCGAAATCGGAAGCTTGTGTTCTTGGATATCGTCCAATGAATCTAGCCCGCTGCCTGACTTTAGGTTCAGGGCTTGAGTGACGTCCTCCCCTCTGCGGGTATCTGGCTTGGAGGGATCGGGAATCCGGATATAACTAGTCCTTAAGATAGATGACGGCTTGCCACATTGTTCCTCCACCGCAACGTGGTGGGTGACCTGGGGAGAGTTAATCTCTCTCAGATCGGGTTTAAGCCCAATCTGATCGTAGTCTGTAGCGACTCCCAGGGCGGCGATGCGATCCAAGAGCTCATTTAAGGAAGAGAGCTCCATCGGACCTAGCTGCTCGGCGAGTTCCGAGTTGACATGAAGATTGCTTTCGATGACCCGAGAAGTCATCGTCGGCGCGGCGGCCGTACAGGCGGTCATAAGAAAACCGCCAAGCCGGAGAGTTTGACCAACAGCCAAAGCTCCTTTAGCAATAGTGCCGTCTTTAAAGACGGGGTGAGGCATCCTTCCTGATGGCGACGGCACAGCGGAACTCTCAATGAAAGCACCAATGTCGGTGTCAAAACCGGCGGATCTCAGGTAGGGGGTCCCGAACTGTGCATCTAGGCGGATGGTAATAGGAGACAAGGGACACGATGTTTTTACCCAGGTTTGGGCCCTCTCGATGGAGGTAAAACCCTACTCCTGCTTGATTAATATTGATGATATGGGTAGTACAAGAGTAGATCTAACACGAGATCAGAGAGGCTAAACCCTAGAAGCTAGCCTATGGTATGATTGTTGTTCGTCCTACGGACTAAAACCCTCCGGTTTATATAGACACCGGAGAGGGCTAGGGTTACACAGAGTCGGTTACAATGGGAGGAGATCTACATATCCGTATCGCCAAGCTTGCTTTCCACGCCAAGGAAAGTCCCATCCGGACACGGGACGAAGTCTTCAATCTTGTATCTTCATAGTCCAGGAGTCCGGCCAAAGGTCATAGTCCGGTCATCCGGACACCCCCTAATCTGGGACTCCCTCACTAGGTTTAGCATCTTTCTTTTCCATAAGGTATTTAATAGCAGCATGATCAGTGTGAACGGTTACTTTGGAATCAACAATATAAGATCTGAACTTATCACAAGCAAATACAACTGCTAAAAATTCTTTTTCAGTAGTAGCATAATTTCTCTAGTCATTGTCTAGAGTTTTACTAGCATATTGGATAACATTTAATTTCTTATCAACTCTTTATCCTAGAACAACACCTACAGCATAATCACTAGCATCACACATAATTTCAAAGGGTAAATTCCAATTAGGTGGCTGAAGAATGGGTGCAGAAATCAAGGCTTTCTTAAGTATTTCAAATGCTTCTACACAATCATCATCAAAGACAAAAGGAACATATTTTTGTAATAGATTAGTCAGAGGCCTAGAAATTTTGGAGAAGTCTTTAATAAACCTCCTATAAAAACCAGCATGACCAAGGAAACTTGTTATACCTTTGATGTCCTTAGGACACGGCATCTTTTCAATAGCATCACTAGCTTTATCAACTTCAATACCTCTTTCAGAAACTTTATGCCCCAAGACAATACCTTCATTAACTATAAAGTGGCACTTCTCCCAATTTAAGACAAGATTAGTTTCTTCACATCTCTGCAAGACTCGATCAAGGTTGCTTAAGCAATCATCAAAAGAAGTTCCATAAACAGAGAAATCATCCATGAAAACCTCAACAATCTTTTCACAAAAGTCAGAGAATATAGCAGTCATACATCTTTGAAAGGTAGCAGGTGTATTGCATAAACCAAAAGGCATACGTCTATAAGCAAAGGTACCAAAAGGGCAAGTAAAAGTGGTCTTTTCCTAATCCTCTTGTGACACAGGTATTTGAGAGAAACTAGAATAACCATCCAGAAAGCAGAAACGTGTATGTTTGGATAGTCTTTCTAGCATTTGATCAATAAAAGATAGAGGGTAATGATCTTTTCTAGTACCTTTATTTAATTTGCAAAAATCAATTACCATTCTATAACCTGTAACAATTCTTTGTGGGATCAATTCATCTTTATCATTAGGAACAACAGTAATACCTCCCTTCTTAGGGACACAATGGACAGGACTTACCCATTGACTATCAGCAACAGGATAAATTATACCTGCCTCTAGAAGCTTTAGTATTTCATTTCTTACCACTTCTTTCATCTTAGAATTTAGCCGGCGTTGATGATCAACAACTGGTTTAGCATATTTCCCCAATTTTATTTTGTGCTGGAATAGAGCGGGACTAATGCCCTTAAGATCATCAAGAGTATATCCAATAGCAGCGTGGTGCTTCTTTAGAGTTTTCAATAATTTATCTTCTTCATTCTCTAAAAGTTTATCACTAATAATAACAGGATATATCTTCTTTTCATCAAGATAAGCATATTTCAAAGTATCAGGCAATGGTTTAAGCTCAAACACGGGATCACCCTTGGGTGGAGGAGGATCCCCAAGGATTTCAATAGGCAAGTTGTGTTTCAAAATAGGTCCTTGCTTAAAGAATACCTCATCTATTTCCCTCCTTTCATTCATAAACATATCATTTTCATGGTCTAGCAAATATTGTTCTAAAGGATCATTAGGAGGCACGGCAATAGAATCAAGACCAATAATTTTATCTTCACTAGGAAATTCTTTATCATGGGGATGTCTATGAAATTTAGAGAAATTAAAATCATGAGACATATCCCCTAAATCAACAGTAACAATATCCTTTTTGCTGTCTATCTTAGCATTAGAAGGGTCTACCAAATATAATGGGACAAACGTCATCTTGTGGGGAACCAAGAACAAGAAAATCAGTAGGATATTTAATTTTCCCACACAAGACTTCAACATCTCTAGCAATCCCAATTGGTGAAATAGTGTCTCTATTGGCAAGCTGAATAGTAACATGAATACCTTATATTTCAGCAGGTGCAATATCATGCATAATTTCTTTGTATAAGGAATGAGGTATTGCACTCGCACTAGCACCCATCTCACATAAGCCATGATAACAATGATCTCCTATTTTAACAGAAACAACAGGCATGCCGACAACAGGTCTATGTTTACCTCTAGTATCGGGTTTAGCAATTCTAGCAGCTTCATCACAGAAATAAATAACATGCCCATCAATATTATCGACCAAGAGATATTTAAACATAGCAATACTAGGTTCAACTTTACTTTGTTCAAGGGGTGTAGGTGTTCTAGCATTAGTCTTACGAACCACAGTTGAAGCTTTAGCATGATCCTTTATTCTAATAGGAAAAGGTGGTTTGTTTATATAAGCGGTAGGAACAATAGGATCAACATTATAAGTAATAGTTTTTTCTTCAACTTTAATAGGTTCTACTACTTTCACTTCAATGGTAGGATGATATTTAAATCAACTCTCCTTAGGGAGATCAACATGAGTAGCAAATGATTCACAGAAAGAAGCTACAATCTCAGAGTCAAGTCCATATTTAGTACTAAATTCACGAAAAGCATTGGTATCCATAAAAGATTTAACACAATCAAACTTAGGGGTTATACCTGACTCCTTACCTTCGTTGAGTTCCCAATCTTCAGAGTTGTGTTTAATTCTTTCCAATAAATCCCATTTGAATTCAATAGTTTTCATCATAAGAGAACTAGTACAAGAAGTATTGAGCATGGAGCGATCATTATGAGAAAGCCGGGCATAAAAGTTTTGAATAATAATTTCTCTTGAGAGCTCATGATTGGGGCATGAATATAACATTGACTTAAGCCTCCCCCAAGCTTGAGCGATACTTTCTCCTTCACGAGGCCAAAAATTATATATATAATTACGATCACAATGAACCAGATGCATAGGATAAAACTTCTAATGAAATTCCAATTTCAATCGGTTGTAGTTCTATGATCCAATATCATCCAATAGCCTATACCATGTCAATGCCTTCCCCTCAAAGATAAAGGGAAGACCTTCTTCTTGACAACATCCTCGGGCATACCTTCAAGCTTAAATAATCCACAAACTTCATCCACATAGATTAGGTGCATATCAGGATGTAATGTTCCATATCCTGTATTTGGATTAGCTAGCAGTTTCTCTATCATACCCGAAGGAATTTCAAGGTAAACATTTTCAGTAGGTTCAGTAGGTTGAGGAGCAACTCTTTGCACGTCTGGTCAGGGATAAGATACCCCGAACAAGCCCCTCAAAGGATTATTTTCCATACTAACAAGTGACAGTAAGCACACTATATAAATATTTCCTTACCAAATTCCACCTACCAAAGGTGCTTCACTCCCCGGCAACGGCGCCAGAAAAGAGAATTGATGACCCACAAGTATATGGGATCTATCTTATTCCTTTCTATAAGTAAGAGTGTCGAACCCAACGAGGAGCAGAAGGAAATGACAAACAGTATGCAATAAGGTATTCTCTGCAAGCACTAAAATTATCGGTAATAGATAGTTTTGTGATAAGGTAATTCGTAACGGGTAACAAGTAACAAAAGGAAACAAGGTGCAGAAAGGTGGCCCAATCCTTTTTGTAGCAAAGGACAAGCCTGGACAAACTCTTATATAAAAGCAAAGTGCTCCTAAGGACACATGGGAATTTCTATCAAGCTAGTTTTGATCATGCTCATATGATTCGTGTTCGCTACTTTGATAATTTGGTATGTGGGTGGACCGGTGCTTGGGTACTTCCCTTCCTTGGACAAGCATCCCACTTATGATTAACCCCTCTCGCAAGCATCTGCAACTACGAAAGAAGAATTAAGGTAAACCTAACCATAGCATGAAACATATGGATCAAATCAGCCCCTTACGAAGCAACACATAAACTAGGGTTTAAGCTTTTGTCACTCTAGCAACCCATCATCTACTTATTACTTCCCAATGCCTACCCCTAGGCCAAAACAATGGTGAAGTGTCATGTAGTCGACGTTCACATAACACCACTAGAGGAAAGACAACATACATCTCATCAAAATATTGAACGAATACCAAATTCACATGATTACTTATAACAAGACTTCGCCCATGTCCTCAGGAACAAACGTAACTACTCACAAAGCATATTCATGTTCATAATCAGAGGGGTATTAATATGCATAAAGGATCTGAACATACGATCTTCCACCGAATAAACCAACTAGCATCAACTACAAGGAGTAATCAACACTACTAGCAACCCACAGGTACCAATCTGAGGTTTTGAGACAAAGATCGGATATAAAAGATGAACTAGGGTTTGGGAGGAGATGGTGCTGGTGAAGATATTGATGGAGATTGACCCCCTCTCGATGAGAGGATCGATGGTGACGATTTCCCCCTCCGAGAGGGATGTTTCCCCGGCCGAACAGCTCGCCGGAGCCCTAGATTGGTTCCGCCTAGGTTCCGCCTCGAGATGGCGATGCTTCATCCCGAAAACTTCCTTATGATTTTTTTCTAGGGCAAAAGACACCATATAGCAGAAGATGGGCATCGGGGGCCTGCCAGGTGGACCACGAGGTAGAGGGGCGCGCCCAGGGGGTAGGCGCGCCCTCCACCCTCGTGGCTGGTGGGTGGCCCCATCTGGTGCTTTCTTTGCCCAATATTTTTAATATATTCCAAAACTGACTTTCGTAGTTTCAGGACTTTTGGAGTTGTGCAGAATAGGTCTCTAATATTTGCTCCTTTTCCAGCCCAGAATTCCAGCTGCCGGCATTCTCCCTCTTCATGTAAACCTTATAAAATAAGAGAGAAAAGGCATAAGTATTGTGACATAATGTGTAATAACAGCCATAATGCAATAAATATTGATATAAAAGCATGATGCAAAATGGACGTATCAAACACATACTCAGAATGTCTGGGTACCATAACCACTTGACTCAGCTAGGAGTTAATCTTCCTGATGATAGTGTCATTGACAGAGTTGTTCAATCACTGCCACCAAGCTATAAAGGCTTCGTGATGAACTATTATATGCAAGGGATGGAAAAGACAATTCCCGAGCTCTTCGCAATGCTAAAGGCTATGGAGGTAGAAATCAAGAAGGAGCATCAAGTGTTGATGGTTAACAAGGCCACTAGTTTTAAGAAAAAGGGCAAAGGGAAGAAGGGGAACTTCAAGAAGAATAGCACAAGTTGCTACTCCTGGGAAGAAACCCAAGTCTGGACCTAAGCCCGAAACTGGGTGCTTCTACTGCAAAGGGACTGGTCACTGGAAGCGAAACTACCCCAAGTATTTGGCAGATAAGAAGGATGGCAAAGTGAAAGGTATATTTGATATACATGTTATTGATGTGTACCTTACTAATGCTCGTAGTAGCGCCTGGGTATTTGATACTGGTTCTGTTGCTCATATTTGCAACAGGGGCTACGGATTAAACGAAGATCGGCTAAGGATGACGTGACAATGCATGTTGTAAATGGTTCCAAGGTCGATGTGATTTCCGTCGGCACGCTACCTCTACATCTACCTTCGGTATTAGTTTTAGACCTGAATAATTTTTAGTTGGTGCCAGTGTTGAGCATGAACATCATATATGGATCTTGTTTGATGTGAGACGGTTATTCATTTAAACCATAAAATAATGGTTGTTCTATTTATATGAGTAATATCTTTTATGATCATGCACCCTTGATGAGTGGTCTATTCTTGTTTGATCTCAATCCTAGTGATACACATATTCATAATATTCAAGCCAAAAGATGCAAAGTTAATAATGATAGTGCAACTTATTTGTGGCACTGCCGGTTAGGTCATATTGGTGTAAAGCGCATGAAGAAACTCCATGCTGATGGGCTTCTAGAATCACTTGATTATGAATCACTTGATGCTTGCGAACCGTGCCTAATGGGCAAGATGACTAAGACTCTTTTCTCCAGAACAATGGAACGAGCTACTGACTTATTGGAAATAATACATACCGATGTATGCGGTCCAACGAGTGTTGACGCTCGTGGCGGGTATCATTATTTTCTGACCTTCATAGATGATTTGAGCAGATATGGTTATATCTACTTAATGAAACATAAGTCTGAAACATTTGAAAAGTTAAAAGAATTTCATAGTGAAGTGGAAAATCATTATAACAAGAAAATAAAGATTCTACGATCTGATCATGGAGGCGAATATTTGAGTTATGAGTTTGGTCTTCATTTGAAACAATGTGGAATAGTTTCGCAACTCATGCCACCTGGAACACCACAGCGTAATGGTGTGTCCGAACGTCATAACTGTACTTTATTAGATATGGCGAGATCTATGATGTCTCTTACTGATTTACCGCTATCATTTTGGGGTTATGCTTTAGAGACGGTTGCATTCACGTTAAATAGGGCACCATCTAAATCCGTTGAGACGACACCATATGAACGGTGGTTTGGCAAGAAACCTAAGTTGTCGTTTCTTAAAGTTTGGGGTTGTGATGCTTATGTGAAAAAGCTTCAACCTCATAAGCTCGAACCCAAATTGGAGAAATATGTCTTCATAGGATACCCAAAAGAAACTGTTGGATACACCTTCTATCACAGATCTGAAGGCAAGATATTCGTTGATAAGAATGGATCCTTTCTAGAGAAGGAGTTTCTCTCGAAAGAAGTGAGTGGGAGGAAAGTAGAACTTGATGAGGTAATTGTACCTTCTCATGAATTGGAAAGTAGTTCATCACAGAAATCAGTTCCAGTGATTCCTACATCAATTAGTGAAGAAGCTAATGATGATGATCATGAAACTTCATACCAAGTTACTACCGAACCTCGTAGGCCAACCAGAGTATGGTCCGCACCAGAGTGGTACGGTAATCCTATTCTGGAAGTCATGTTACTAGACCCATGATGAACCTACGAACTATGAGGAAGTGATGATGAGCCCAGATTCCGCAAAATGGCTTGAGGCCATGAAATCTGAGATGGGATCCATGTATGAGAACAAAGTGTGGACTTTGGTGGACTTGCCCGATGATCGGTAAGCCATAGAAAATAAATTGATCTTCAAGAAGAAGAATGATGCTGATGGTAATGTTACTGTCTACAAAGCTCGACTTGTTGCGAAAGGTTTTCAACAAGTTCAAGGAGTTGACTACGATGAGACCTTCTCACCCGTAGCGATGTTTAAGCCTGTCCGAATCATGTTAGCACTTTCCGCGTTTTATGATTATGAAATTTGGCAAATGGATATCAAACTGCATTCCTTAATGGATTTCTTAAAGAAGAGTATATGATGCAACCAAAAGGTTTTGTCGATCCAAAAGGTGCTAAAAAATGTGCAAGCTCTAGTGATCCATTTATGGACTGGTGCAAACCTCTCGGAGTTGGAATATATGCTTTGATAATGTGATCAAGGCATATGGTTTTATATAGACTTTTGGACAAGCCTGTATTTACAAGAAAGTGAGTGGGAGCTCTGTAGAATTTCTAATATTATATGTGGATGGCATATTGTTGATTGGAAATAATTCAGAATTTCTAGATAGCATAAAAGGATACTTGAATAAGAATTTTTCAATAAAAGACCGCGGTGAAGCTGCTTATATATTGGGCATCAAGATCTATAGAGATAGATCAAGACGCTTAATTGGACTTTCACAAAGCACATACCTTGATAAAGTATTGAAAAAGTTCAAAATGGATTAGTAAAAGAAAGGGTTCTTGCCTGTGTTACAAGGTGTGAAGTTGAGTCAGATTCAATGCCCGACCACTGCAGAAGATAGAGAGAAAATTAAAGTCATTCCCTATGCCTCAGTCATAGGTTCTATCATGTATGCAATGCTGTGTACCAGACCCGATGTGTGCCTTGCTATAAGTTTAGCAGGGAGGTACCAAAGTAATCCAGGACTGGATCACTGGACAGTGGTCAAGAACATCCCGAAATACCTGAAAAGGACTAAGGATATGTTGCTCATTTATGGAGGTGACAAAGAGCTTTTCATAAATGGTTATGTTGATGCAAGCTTTGATACTGATCCGGATGACTAGTCACAAACCGGATACATATTTATATTGAATGGTGGAGCTATCAGTTGGCGCAGTTCCAAGCAGAGTGTCGTGGAGGGATCTACGTGTGAAGCGGAGTACATAGCTACTTCGGAAGCAGCGAATGAAGGAGTCTAAATGAAGGAGTTCATATCCGATCTAGGTGTAATACCTAGTAAATCGGGTCCAATGAAAATCTTTTGTGACAATACTGGAGCAATTGCCTTGGTGAAGGAATCCAGATTTCACAAGAGAACCAAACACATCAAGAGACGCTTCAACTCCATCCGCAATCAAGTCAAGGAGGGAGACATAGATATATGCAAAATACATATGGATCTGAATGTTGCAGACCCGTTGACTAAGCCTCTTCGACGAGCAAAACATGATCAGCACCAAGACTCCATGGTTGCTAGAATCATTACTATGTAATCTAGATTATAGACTCTAGTGCAAGTGGGAGACTAAAGGAAATATTCCCTAGAGGCAATAATAAAGTTGTTATTTATATTTCCTTGTATCATGATAAATGTTTGTTATTCATGCTAGAATTGTATTAACCGGAAACTTAGTACATGTGTGGATACATAGACAAAACAAAGTGTCCCTAGTACTTGACTAGCTCGTTAATCAAAGATGGTTATGTTTCCTGACCATAGACATGTGTTGTCATTTGATGAATGGGATCACATCATTAGACAATGATGTGATGGAAAAGACCCATCCGTTAGCTTAGCATAATGATCGTGAAGTTTTATTGCTATTGCTTTCTTCATGACTTATATATACATGTTTCTCTGACTATGAGATATGTAACTACCGAATACCGGAGGAACACCTTGTGTGCTATCAAATGTGACAACATAACTGGGTGATAAAGATGCTCTGCAGGTGTCTCCGAAGGTGTTCGTTGGGTTGGCATAGATCGAGATTAGGATTTGTCACTCCGTGTATCAGAGAGGTATCTCTGGGCCCTCCCGGTAATGCTCATCACTATAATCCTTGCAAGCAATGTGAAATGAGTTAGTTATGGGATGATGCATTATGTAACGAGTAAAGAGACTTGCGGGTAACGAGATTGGACTAGGTATGAAGATACCGACGATCGAATCTCGGGCAAGTAACATACCGATGACAAAGGGAACAACATATGTTGTTAGGCGGTTTGACCAATAAAGATCTTCGTAGAATATGTAGGAACCAATATGAGCATCCAGGTTCTGCTATTGGTTATTGATCAGAGATGTGTCTCGATCATGTCTACATAGTTCTCGAACCCGTAGGGTCCGCACACTTAATGTTCGATGACGATTTGTATTTTGAGTTATGTGTTTTGATGACCGAAGTTTGTTCGGAGTCCCGGATGAGATCAGGACATGACGAGGAGTCGCGAAATGGTAGATAGGTAAAGATTGATATATTGGAAGGTTACATTCGGACATCAGAATGGCTTTTGGAAGTTTTAGATAAGTTTTGGAGTACCGGGAGGTTACCGGAACCCCCCCCCCCCAGAGAGTAATGGGCCAACATGGGCCTTAGTGGAGGAGAGAGGGTCGGCCATAGGAGGTGCCCCCCTTCCAATCCGAATTGGACAATGGGGTGGGGACGGCGCCCCCCCCCCCCCCCTTCCTACTCCTACTCCATCTCCTTTCCCCCTTTGCTACTCCGGAAAAAAGGAAAAAGTGGAGGAGGGGTGAATCCTACTAGGAGTGGAGTCGTAGTAGGACTCTCCCCTCCATGGCACGCCCCTGGTGGCCAGCCTCCTCCCCCCCCCCCCCCTCCTTTATATACAGGGGCAGGGGGCCCCAAAGGTACAACATTGTTTTAGCCGTGTGCGGTGCCCCCATCCACTGTTTACTCCTCCGATAGTATCATCGTAGTGCTTAGGCGAAGCCCTGCGCGGATCACATAACCAACACCGTAATCGCTCCATCATGCTGACGAAACTCTCCCACGACCCTCTGCTAGATCAAGAGTTCGAGGGACGTCATCGAGCTGAACGTGTGCTGAACTCGGAGGTGGCGTACATTCGGTACTAGATCAGTTGGATCGTGAAGACGTTTGACTACATGAACCGCGATAACCTAATGCTTCTGCTTTCGGTCTATGAGGGTACTTGGACACACTCTTCCCCTCTCGTTGCTATGCATCTCCTAGATAGATCTTGCATGATCGTTGGAAATTTTTTGAAATTGCATGCTACGTTCCCAACAACCAACATGTTGGGCAAAAACATCAGTATCACCAATGTGGTGTAGATCATGCTATTCCGCCGCATCCTCCCCTGCAAACGCCGGGCCTCCCATATGTGGGAGTTCAATCCGGAGGAGCCACGGACCCTGAAGCGCTTCTTTAGCACTACGCACGAAGGAATATGGAAGTTGCTTTTCAAGGCCCAGAAGAGATGGCCCATGGACTCCGAAGACGTCGGGCTCGATATCGAGAATCCAGCCACTCCAGTAAGTGTTAATCTTTCCGAAGACGTGTTCGGTTCATACTTTTTAATCAACATGAATCTTATCATCCCACTTTTTTATAGGGCTCGACAGCAAAAGTGGATCGGATCACGAGTCCAGCTTCGTTGCCCGAAGACACAACCACTCCCCAGCTAACGGAGATGTTGGTCCCGGCGCCCTACCAGGCGCCGGAGAAGAAGGGCAAGAAGAAGGGCAAGGAGCCCAAGGGTAGCCTCCGCCGCAGAGGCCCTTCGGACGTTGTGTCCGGAGAGACCGAGATTGTCTCCTCTCATGAGGAAGACGAGGACGAAGAGGAGGTGGAGGTGGAGAGCGCCCCCCCCCCCCCCGAAAAATGAGGAGAAAGAAGAGGATAGCCTCCGAAAACCTAGAGGGAGCGACACCGAAGAGGGGGAAGATAACCCTCTCGTTCACTTCGGACCCGGAGTCCGAACATAGCCCAAAGAGGGCCTCCAGGGTGAAACCCCTGGCCGAATCATAAGTATCGAAATCTTACTTGTTCAGTTTCCGCTTATCTGCCTGTGTCATATAAATTATATCTTTGTTTGCTTTTCAGCCCTCCATGCGATATCCCGAATACCCCCTCTTCGGAGGGGAACTCTCTGTCGCCTAAGCAGGCAGAGAGCAACGGGCCGTCGCAAGCCCCCTCGCCCACTATAATGGCGGACGCCGAGGTGTCGTCCCAAAGGACTTCTCCTGGCTGAGGAGGGGCGGACGGGGCCATCGATAAGGCGCCCGAGGTTAATACCTTGGATGTCGCAGACCGAGGGACGGTGACCCCCATGACAACCGAGGGTGGGGGTCTCATCAGTTCAGGCCCCCGCCGAACACCGTCCCGGAGACCAATGTGGCCCCGGGTACGGATCAGCAATCCCCTTCGGTAGAGGGGGGAGAAGCGGTAGCTCCATCAACGGCCTCCCTTAATATGGAGGTTGTCCATGCTCTGGAGGAAGCGCTGCAACGTGCTTCCATCATGGAGGAGCACCATACCCTGATGGGTGCGGTTATGGAAAAGGTTCAGTCTGCGGAGAGCGGACTGAATGAAGCCTTCAGCAGCCTACTGACGGGCTTTGAGGTATGCGATGTAATCCTCTAACAAGTTTTTTATATAAAAGGATGAACCCATGTATAGACAGTAGCCCGTGAGACTCTGTCCGGATTAGAACAATCTGGATAGAGGATCCCAAGACAAATTACTAATATACTATGCTAATGTGTGTGACAGGCATCCATGTTGGTGGCTACTGTTCAGGCCGCAGAGGTTTCCGAGCTCAATCGAAAGCTTCGATTAGCTGATGAGGAGCTCGACCGCGTCAACAAGAGGTTTGATGAAATGCAAGGTATGCGGAACTTACATATCAGAAGTGATATGTGTATTAACTCATTGAATTTTATGATTATAATCATAGTTGGTGCAGCCGAGGTCGAGTCCCTCAAAGGCGCGCTTGCCCAAGCCCAGAAGGAGGCGGAGGCGAATAAGGTGGCCACTGACAAGACGACTAAGGAGCTGGAGGCGGAGTAGACCGCACACCGCCAACATGAAGCTCGGGTGGCCGAAGTCGAGCAAGAGCTTAAGGGCGCCATTACGAAGTGCGAGTCCTTAGAGCAGAAGACTTCGGACCAAGCATCCGAACTCGCCAAGGCTCTCCAGGATATCAAGGAGGCCCGGGTTGAGTCCTAGAGCACCTGCCAGGAGATCTAGCAGGCGAGGCAGATAGCAGCTGGTAAGGCTTTTCTTCCGCAGAGTAAATTTGCAAGTAGGAGATATATCTTGTTGACCCAAGTTTGGAGTTCTCCAGGCGCGTTTGCAGATCTACCGAGGAGTGTTGTCGATGTCGCGCAGTTCTTCCGAGCCGAAGAGGGGAGCTCGATGGAGAAGCTGTTCTGGTCACAGTATCTTGCGCCAGAGCATCCGACGCCCCTCAGCGACCAGCTAAAGCAGTTGACCGAGCTGCATAGAGTGGCCAGCTTGGCCATGAACGATCTAATAGTCCAACTTTGGCCAGCCGAGCCCATGCCCAGCAGCTACTTCGGCCTCGTGAAGCGGCTTGTCAACGTGCATCCTCGGATTGACACCATAAAGCGGTCAGCCTGTATAGAAGGTGCCCGGATAGCCTTCGCCCGCATCAAGATGCAATGGGTGAAGATGAAGGCCACCAAAATTGCAACCGTGGGGCCGCCCAAAGGCAAGGATCACCGAAGGCCGGAGAGGTACTTCAGCGAGGTCCTCGAGGGAGCACGAATTGTAGAGGGCCAATGTTCAAAGGACAGCATATTTGAGTAGTGGAGTTCAGGTTGTAAAAAACATGTAATGAACTCGTGATGTGAAATATTTATGCTTGCACATTTTGATTTTATTAATTAGTCATCCTGTGCGGCCGTTATATTTCTGAAGATTGCCAGTCATCGGCTTCCGTCCCCGTGCAAGTATTTCCAGGGTGTTCAAAAACACGTATCCGCACTTTATCCAACGTCTTGTTCCTGGAGGAGGAATCCGCTAGATGAACTAGGCAATCAGACTATACAACTTTATTATCTTCACTTAGCCATAGGAGCCCATTGGTGGGGCTAAGTACTAGCCCCTGTTGCATGAACGGCAATCTGGATTATGACGCTTTTGCAACATGGTTGGTCGAATCCCAGCCCCTCGTATAACACGGCGTAAATCGCTAATGATTTGTAGTATAACACTAAGTCATCGAATCGCTGACCAGCTCTCGCATATCATGACGGTCAGTTTTCGGCTTTCTCTACTGAGGTACTTGACCGGACAAACTAGAAATACAATCGTAGTAGTTCTCCCTTTACTACCTTAGCCGAACTTGCGGAACGTAAGGTAGTAAACACAGGAGTCGGGCAACCCAACTATAGACCAAAAACATGATTCAGAGCCGATGCATATAGAGAAATATCCAGGACGCCGAAGAGTTCCCTATAGGTGTTCAGACTTACGAATGTGCGAGGCCGAATACAACCCATGGTATGAAGGCTGGACCGAAGCGCGTATGTCAGTCGAAAGTAAGGAGGGAATACGGATGATGATATAATATAAGTACCAAACAAGAGGTGGTGATCATCTTCTTCCTTTATATCCTCTTTAATACGTCGAAGCATGTTTCGACAGACAATGCCATAAATATTGAGGTCATGTTACATGCCTAAAAATTTACATAAGGAAAATTGTAACACAGGGCCTAAAAGTAATGGTTCAAAGACTCCGGAGGTGCCCTGCCGCACGTCTGCGCCATTTCCCCTTAGTAACGAATCCTTTAATAGGGGTATTTGATTGTTGTCTGTAAAGAAGGGAAAGATGCCCTTCAAAGGATCCCTCATGCAACGATACAGCAGATAGGGCTCTTAATGAACCTGCAATGAAAAAATGTTTAAGGTCCAAAGAGGGTCGAGTCGTACTATGGACTTTTTTGCAGTGTGCCTTCGGCGTTGCCCAAGGTATTTTGAGTGCATAATTATGTACGCGCGGTACGTAAGCCGCAACCTTATGCGGCAGTCGGCGGAGGCCGAACAGCTAATCGAGGTTCGGATCCACCGAGTTATCACAATGATGTGCGGACCGGCCAGACTCATTAAGAGATGTCATTGGTCATGACGTCCGACGGATTATTCGGCTTGATGAGGCTACCATGCACCTCGGCTGCAAGGGTCGCGGTGTGCTCTTCAGTATGGAGGGAGCGCTCCATGTTTCCATTGACTGTAATGATGCCACGTGGTCCGGGCATTTTAAGCTTCAAATAAGCATAGTGTGGGACTGCATTAAAGCGGGCAAAAGTAGTTCATACGAGCAGTGCGTGATAACCACTGCAGAAGGGGACAATGTCGAAGATCAATTCTTAGCTTCAGAAATTGTTTGGGGAGCCGAATAGTACCTCCAGTGTTAATGAGCACGTACAACGGGCCTCAACGCCGGGTATCACTCCTTTAAAGGTAGTGTTACTAGGCTTGATTCTTGATGGGTCAATGCCCATCTTGCGGACAGTGTCTTGATAGATCAAGTTAAGACTGTTGCCGCCATCCATAAGGACTCTAGTGAGATGGTATCCCTCGATGATTGGGTCGAGTACCAGGGCGGCCGAACCACCGTGACGGATACTAGTTGGGTGGTCCCTGCGGTCAAAGGTGATCGAACAGGCTGACCATGGACTGAATTTTGGGGCGACCCTCTCTACGGCGTAGACGTCCCTTAGCGCGCGCTTGCTCCCTTTTGGGTATGTGAGTGACGTAAATCATGTCCACTGTTTTTACTTCGGGGGGGAAACTGCTTCTGACCCCCGGTGTTCGGCTGACGGGGCTCATCATCGTCCTTGCTTGGAGGTCCCTTCCCCTTGTGTTCGGTGTTTAACTTACCGGCCTGTTTGAAAACCCAGCAATTCCTATTGGTGTGGTTAGCAGGCTGTCGGGTGTGCCATGAATCTGATAGGACCTCTCAAGGATTTTGTCCAAGTTGGATGGACCATCCCTCTTGCCTTTGAAAGGTTTCTTCTGCTTACCGGATTTAGAACCACTAAATCCGGCATTGACTGTCGTATCATCTGCATCATCATTATTGCTCTGACATTTGTTTTTATTGTGGCGTGGTCTACCATTGTCGTCCCTGGCCTCAGAAGTGCCGGGGGCGCCAGAACTGTTGATTCTATGAGCCAACCAGCTATCTTCACCCGCACAGAAATGGGTCATGAGTGCAGTTAAAGTTGCCATGGTCTTCGGCTTTTCCTGCCCGAGGTGTCAGGCGAGCCATTCGTCCCGAATGATGTGTTTGAAGGCAGCTAAGGCTTCGCCGTCTGGACAGTCCACGATTTGGTTCTTCTTAATTAGGAACCGATTCCAAAGCTTGCGAGCCGATTCGCCAGGTTGCTGGATTATGTGACTTAGGTCACCAGCATCCGGTGGCCGGACATAGGTGCCCTAAAAGTTGGCCCGAAAAGCATCTTCTAAATCTTCCCAGGTTCCAATGGAGTTCTCTGGGAGGCTATTCAACCAGTGTCGTGTTGGTCCTTTCAGCTTTAGAGGAAGATATTTAATGGCGTGGAGGTCATCTCCACGAGCCATATGAATGTGGAGAAGAAAATCTTCGATCCAGATGGCCGGATCCGTCATTCCATCATATGGCTTGATGTTCACGGGTTTAAACCCTTCCGAAAACTGGTGTTGCATTACCTCATTGGCGAATCACATAGGGTGTGTGGCACCTCTATCCCGTGCAACATCGCGGTGGAGTTCGGATGAAATTTGTGTTTGGTGCTAACCCCGAACATGATGGCGTTCATCGTGCCAGGCTTGATATCCCGTTATCTCGCGTCGGGGCACGGCCTCTTGATCTGTAGATCGATCTAGTCTGGCAGGCTTTATTGGACAGGTCCTGATGTAAGTCATATGTATAGCTCGCGGATGCAGTCTCCTTGCCTCTTCGGCGATGGGGTGCGTGATGGTGTTCGATTTGATGTGCCGCTTTGTCCCGTCCACGTGGTGGTCGGTCTGGTTGATCAGCATAATTGTATTTTGACGGTATTGGCTCAAAGGCTTCATTGTCGAATTGTGGCAGCAGCCTATGCTTGGGGTAACTTTTCACTAGTCGCTCAGGACCGTACTCTTCGGCGGCCAGGACCTTGGTCCACATTTCGTTGAGCGTATCCTGCTCAGCTCTGAGCTGCTCATGTTTCTTTTTCAGGCTCCGCACAGTGGTGATGAGCTCTCGCTTGAAGCGCTCTTGTTCGAGGGGTCCCTCTGGGATGATAAAATCTTCGTCACCAAGGCTAACATCCTCTTCAGAGATCGGCATGTAGTTGATGTCCTCCGAATCTTCGTGATCAGCATGTTCGGGGCTATACTGTCCCTCCTTCCTCTCTTCCTGTTCGGATGTGGGCTTGACGGGGTGGTCGTGGTCTTTGGCATTATCCGGAGTATCATTATCTCTGGTGCCGGTATTGCTATCCCTTGCCCGACGTGATCGTGCGCGGCGCCGCTGGCGCCGGCGCTTTGGTGGTTCGTCAACGGGCTTGTCCTTGTCTGGATCTTGAGTGGCCTCGTTGTCTTTTTTGTCAGGTGTGTCCACCATGTATACGTCATAGGTAGAAGTGGTCGTCCAACGCCCTGTGATAGGAGGGCCTTGGCCTGGTTCGATGTCGACATCGTCATCCATATCATCGATTTCTTCGGACGCATAGTCCAGCATGTTGGTTAAATCCTCGACAGTGGCTATTAAGTGGGTGGTGGGTTGGGCATAAAATTCCCCGCTCTCAGCCCCCAGCCCATGCTGGGTGTAGTTCGGAGGCAAAGCTTCCGTAATGGCGAGAGACTGCATTAAGCCTAGTGCTTCGTCTAAGAGCGAAAGCCGGATAGGAGTCAGCGGATCTACAGGGCTGGGATTAGTGATAGACACCTGATCGGGCCTGATGGACGCAGACCTCGACAGTTCAGAGTTATCGTCCGGAGGTGAGTCTAAGACCGCATCTCGGTCTCTGGTCGGAAGTTCCATGATAGGAAAGAGTCCGGCGGGGCTGATCCTCCCGTCTTCGGACGATACGATCTGCCCCGGATCTAAATCCGAGGCAAGTGTGGGCACTGACCCCTGGATGGGAACTAACAGCAGATCTGAAGAGCCTTCTTCATGAGGGTAGGGAGCGGCAACCGAGGCAGCAAACCCCTCGAAGATCAGATCTCCTCAGATATCAGCGACGTAGTTCAGGTTTCCAAACCTGATCTGCTGGCCGGGGGCGTAACTGTCGACCTTCTCAAGTTGGCCGGTCGAGTTGGAACGTAGCACGAAGCCTCCAAACACAAAGACATGTCCAGGAAGAAAGGTTTCCCTTGACACAACATCATCGTCGATCAAGAGGTGAGCCATCAATCCTTTTGTTGACAACACAGCGGAGCTCTCAATGAAAGTACCAATGTCGATGTCAAAACCGGCAGATCTCGGGTAGGGGGGAGCAAGTTGTATGTCTGAGGATCGATGGTACGAATGGACTAAGGAACACAATGTTTACCCAGGTTCGGACCCTCTTAATGGAGGTAAAACCCTACTCCTGCTTGATTATATTCGATGAGTATGGGGGTTACAAGAGTTGATCTACCTCGAGATCATGGTGGCTAAACCCTAGCTTGGCTAGCCTATGGATGTTATGATTCTACCTATGATCTAAGCCCTCCAGTTTATATAGATACTGGAGGGGCCCAGGATTGTACAAAGTCAGTTCAACAGAAAGGAAATAGCATATCCGAACACCTAATCTTGTCATTCACGTATGCAGGAGTCCCAACCGGACACGGGAGGCGGTCTTCTTCCTTTATCTTCACGGCCCATTAGTCCGGCCCATATTGAATAGGCCGGACGCCCGAGGACCCCCTAGTCCAGGACTCCCTCAACAGCGTGTGTCGGCCATGGGGGCGGCGGAGCAGAAGCGACGCGGAGGTGGAAGAAGGGCTTCGACACGCCCCTACCTGGCACGCCAAATGTCGAATTCAGCACTCCGCAGACCCACAAAGGTTCGAACTCTGGGGCGTGTGCGAAGAACTCAACCTCTCAAGTTTCCAGCTCGCCGCCCTACAGCCTAGCTTTGTCGGGTTCGCGTGAGCGAGGAGGAAGATGGACACAGGAGTTTTACCGAGGTTCGGGCCACCTTGCGGTGTAAAAACCTACTCCTGCTTTGGGGTGGATTGGCCTCATGAGGAGGTTTGAGGATGAACTAGTACAGTGGTTGAGCTGCCTCGCGAGGGCTCGGGAGGTGAGGAATGAGTCGACCGCTCGTATCGGATCCCCCTCTACGGTGGTGACTAACCTATATTTATAGTGGCCTTGGTCCTCTTCCCCCAAAACATAGGCGGGAAGGGATCCCACAATGACCAATTTGAAAGGGGACAAGTAGTATATCTTATTCTGACGAAAGGTGGTCTTTGTGTGCAAAACTTCTGGTCGTGACGCAGCGGGTGGGCTCGGCGATGACCTCTGTCCTGCCGAGCCCGTGGTCTTGGTCTCGTTGCACCGGAATGGAAACCTTTGACAGATTCCTCGGAAATCCACGCCTGTCCTTACCTCATTAGCACCAAAGAGGAAACTGTCTTCTCTGCGCCCGCTGGCGCCCGCCTGGCCTTGGTCGTCATAGCTTGCCTCACTGCAGCCTTGTGAGGCTGGGTACCTGCATAAAAAACTCCGCTCCTCGGGAGGCAGCCTGGGGAGGCCGCTTCTTCTGGAGGTCTTGGTGTCGTCCGACTCGCGAGGCCAAGGGGCCCCCACGAGGGTCTTGTCTTGGTAATCTTGCCAATGGGTCATGCCAGGCCGTCGAGGGAGCCACGCTGTGGGCCATAGGCAGGCAAGTCTGGGTACCATGGTTCCCAGAACGCCGACAAAGGCTCGGGACTTGAGTAGAGTGGATGAGGTGCGGGAGACTTGTCGGTAGTGCGTTCGTACCATAATCCAGTGGAGTGTGGACGTTTTGCTACACAACAACAGTGCGGCACCTCATGATGGGGATCCAGATCGAGCTCAGGACCTCAAAAAAGTGCAGCTGCACTTTTTAGAATTTAGGCAAGATAAATGGTGTGGCGAAGCGCAGGAGGCGGGCGTCCAGCTACCTTCATCCTTGTTATCACCTCGGCGGCCGTCCATGTCGATCGTCGTGACCACCACGTCAGTTTCCACGGCAACAGCAGGTGAGCCCCAGTTACCTCCCCCTCGATCCCCATGGGTCATATTATTCCGAAACATGTTGCTTGGTTTGAACTTCACTTTGAAGTATCGTGTGTTGGACGTGGTTTCTTGATGAATTTTCACTGAATAAGCATCTATCTTATCCCCTACGCGTTAGTTGGTTACGCACAAGGGCTAGCTAGGGATTTGGATCCTACAGTGCATATATGCACCGTTAGTCTGATTCAATCTCTCCAGCTTTTTTATGCCAATTAGGACAGCATGTTATCAATATAGACAGTACTCCCTCTGTTCCAAATTACTCATCGCTGAAATGGATGTATCTAGAACTAAAATACATCTAGATACATCCATACGTGCCACAAATAATTCGGAATGAAGGGAGTACCTTATACTCTTATTTGTGCAACTCTTCCTTCAGAGTCTTATTCTCCTGAATATTTGTGCAACTTGCATTGCTTTTTGCTGTGCTAAACTTGTGGATATAGCTGTGTTTTCTTACCCTTTGGAGAAGTTCCATTCAGATGTAGCTCACAGGAGCTTTCACAGTGGACGGTTCATACAGAGGATGCGACAGAAAACTGCATCTTTGCCTAAGTAATACCGCACGGTCCATACAAGATATCTTGAGTACTTACCTGGTTTACATTTTTGTGTAGTTTTCATCTGGTATTCTTCTATATGATCACTTCATTTTGTCCGTAGGATATGCATCAGAATGATAATAGTTTAGGAGCGCCACTCAGAAAACTGCATCTTTGCCTACGTAATACCTCAAGGTCCATATAAGATATCTTCCGTACTTATCTGGTGTTCATTTTTGTCTAATTTTTCATTTGGTATTCTTCTATATGATCAATTCATATCTCCGTAGGATATGTGTCAGAATGATAATAGTTTAGGAGCGCCATTCTGTACGATGGTTTAATTCAGACCATGACAAAGTTCTTGCATATGTTGTACTCCCTCCATCCCATAATGTAAGACACTTTTTAACACTACACTAGTGTTAAAAAAACATCTTACATTATGGGACGGAGGGAGTATTTATTTTCATGTTCTTCTATTTTATATGTTATTACTTTAAAAATTGTTACCTTTGTATGTTCATATAATTTTCGCACACCTGGTTTTTTTACCAAGAGTATTGTTTGACATACAGCGTCCAGTTGGAGCAAGGAAGGATTAATTACATTTGCTTGATATATGATTGAGGGTACAATACTAGATCAAGTCAAGTGAAGAAGTAAAAACTTATGTGCCATTGAAAATAGTATGTCATGGCTGCTTTTCAAACATAAGGGATGTCCATTGCTCTCCAAAGGTACAATTCTCACATTGCACTCGCTTCTGAATTTTTGTGGTTTACTATACTGATATAATGCAATTTTACACTTAGGTTGATGTGGCATCTTGCTTTGTTGTGAGCTGCCAACTTCCTAGTGCGAACCACGGTCATGAGGGAACAGGTGAGCCTGGCCGTCCTGACAGTAGCTTGCTGAGTTTGGTTCTAGGAAGATTTGTGCATGCAAAGAAGCAGTAACTTTGGCTCAAGGCCTGAATTCTAGGAAGATATGTGTAACCTGGGACTACTTAGGAGTTGTCAAGGAGATAAATCAAGGAGGAATAAGGCCTTGGAATTCATCTGCAAACGACAACAAGCTATGGAAAATGAACTACTCCCTCTTCTTTACCACCTCCCATTTGAGCTCCAACAGCATGCATGTATCTAGTGGTGTACAGAACAGCCACGGTCTATTTGCGCAGAATAACGCGGATCCAGTTTTTGATCATCCCAGTTTGAACTGGAAAGAGGTTTTTCACAGCAAGCATGCAGGTAATGCTCCCGTGTGTTAATATTCTCGATGGAACTTACACTTGGCAACTTGCAATGTTACCCCCAAGACATGGCTGAATTATCATTAATACAGAGTGCATAAGCTGGAGTACCGCAACAAATAGAGCAATTTGTCGGCAATGCCGTTCAATTCTTAATTCTTTGGCTGAGCAATTTGACGCTAAAATTTGTAATCATAATATCCCTTTCGCGATTGATCAGCCTTTTGGCTGTACTCCACAAGTCATTGTTATTTTTGTTACTTTTGCTCTGCACATTCACTGGATATTCAGCTGTACATTAATTTGCTGGGCTGATTTCACTCTTTCATGTACCAAGTTATTTGTTACACCCTTTAACGGTCTTATATTTCTTTACAAAGGGGGTATATATTAAATGCTCGTGATCGACCGTCTTTGTCATCTGGCAGTGACGATGCAAGTAGTGATTCTGGAAACAATGTGCCCAGACAACTTTGGAATTCTCATGTTTCCAGTGAATTTGATTGTATAGCCGTGTAAACCAGTTTTATGGTACCGTTTCAATTCTGATAATTTTGGACACCAGCGTTCGCCCTGCTGCAATTCACCATGAAATGTTCAATGAGAACTTCTAAAATTAAGCGTTCTCCTCCTACACGGCTGTCAACATAGCACTAAAAGCAATAGCTGTTGATACGAACAAGTGCTCATATGCCCAAATAATTTTATATATTTCTCATGTTTTAGCGAGCCTTTGTTAATACCATTTTGATTTCTTGTAATTTCCAAGAAGTTATGCTGTACTTCTCCATCACAGGCTCAATACCCAAGAGAGAGCGTTGAAATTCAAGGTGGTTTATACATACACAAGTCACAAGTGATCCGACAAATCTAACTAGACACTTCAGCACACAAACATGATAGACAAAACATTCATCCAAATCAACTGAAGCCTCACGAATGCATAGGCATATCAACACCAACAAACGATATAAACCCCACGAATGACATACACCCAAAAGAGTCACTTCATTGTGGATATGAACCCCAGGAATGACATAACATCAAAAGAGCCACTTCATTCATTGTAGCAAGTCTACTAAAGTCGCAAACATCACTGCCATATTATACCAACACAACTTGCAAGTGAGGATGCTACATTAACCATAGAACTGGAAACAGGATATTGAGCAAAAGCTGGCATGACTTTTAAGTTCGTAGAAGTTGCACGTCACGACTACTGACCGTGCCAGGGGTTTTTGACCAGATAGTGGTAGGTATCTACTATCAGCTACGGACATGGAATCACAACCATCCTTGAAAACCGACGAGTAGTGATCAACTTTGAAGATAAATCTGCGCAGGGTACTCTCTACCGTTCTAATGCTGCTTCTTATCCTTGGACGGACCCTTGGGAATCTTGGACAGGCACTTCTCATCGAAGATGGCGTAGTACTTCTTCAGCTCGACCATGGCCTTCTCTCCAAAAGCATCGATCTTGTCCTCATACTTCTCGTACAGAACAGGCACGGTGTAAAGCACCATGAAGACTGCAAACAAGAAGGCATGATCAATGAAACAATGCTAGGCAAGCTTATTGCACATGTGTAAGTAACAAACAGACTGTAGCAAGAAACCACATTTACCTATGTAGAACAGGGTCAGAAAATTGCAGCAGCTGCCAAGGAAAGAGAGGATCCACAGGCCTGCAACCACCTGAGAACAAAGAGACGACACAATAAGCGACTGAACACATAAACAGGGTTTAAACAGTGAAGGCTAAAAGGAAACAAAATCACACAACCAATCAACATACAATGAGGAATTTCTTCAGGTCACGGCCTTGACCAATCGCCCTCAGGCTAGCAAAGCCCCTGTTGATCTCGTATCGCAGCGAGCGGGCAACATTGACAGCGAGGTCCTCAGGGATCTTCACCTCTGGAATGTTGGGAGGGCACCTGAAAACAATTGCAGGCAGTTGTTTACAACCACAAACTAGAGCAATTGCTAAAACTGTTAGGATCATTGTGATTACACGGCGTTGATACAGGCTAACGAAGCATTGTCATCCTATAACTGATCTGGGTGCAAATAACAAGGGAAATTTGATGAAGCTCACTTGTTGACGAAGGCAGAGGCGTTGGACCAGAGGAAGAGGATGCCCAGGGTGAGGATGAAGCCGTGGCAGAGGAGGGTGAGGAGATGGTACTCCAGGACCTCAAACAGCAGCCAGATGGCGGTGGCACCCGCGAGCACCCCACCGGAGATCTTCTTGTTCCTCCACAGGAAGAGGTCGGCAGCTGCAAAGCATAACCCATAAGCACAGCACATCAGAAGCCCAGATGAACAAGCAATCTATCTACTCCTAGAAAACAAACAAAGCACCTCAGGGTTTAAGCTAGTACTAGTATGCAGCACTAGTTTCGGCTGCTTCCTCCGCAGAGCAGCAGAATCGCACAATCACTTCAATCACAAATAGTACTAATCTGATGTGTGCTACCCTATTCACATCCTGCGGACGGACAATGCCGCGGAACCTGGGCTCGGAAAATCGCAGATCGGGACGCTTCCTACGCACACTATCAATCAGCAAGGCCTATCTCCGACGAACACGAAATTTTCTACGGAGACCCGAGCAACCGCAGATTTGCGCCCCTCGGACGAGCCGTTGAGCGCCCGGGCAAGCCCAGCGGGAGCGCGAAACGCCGATGCGGCCGGATCTACGAAACCGCGCGGCGGAAGCAAAGCGCGGGGAGCACGCGAGCGGGGGTCGGGGGGACTCACGCTTGCCGCCGCCGAGGACGGAGTGGACGGGCTTCTCGCGGCCGAAGAGGCGGTAGATCTTGGCCTTGACGGACGACGACGACCCCGACTTCCTCTCGTCGTCGTCCGACGACGAGGAGGACGAGGACCCGCCGTGGAACTTCTCCGTGATCTTGTCCATCACCGACTCCTCCTTGTGCTCCGCCATGGATGCTTCGCTCGCTCGCCCGCCGCTCCCTTTCTCTCTCTCTCTCTCTCCCCAACGCGACGCTTCCGTTCGGCAACGCCTTTTCTGCCTGCTTGCCTGCCGTCGCCGCTGGAATCCCCTCTACCCTTTCCTTTCCCGTGCTTCGGGGCCGCGTGTTTTGTGCCCCCGCGTGACGCGCCCCGTGCCGTCCATCTCGGCGCGGACGGCTCCGCGGAAGCGCCCGCGCGTGGGCCTGGCCCCGGGCGCCCGGGCGTGGGGCCTACCGGGCAGTGGGCGTGGGGAGACGGGGTGGGTGCACGGGGCGCGTGCTGTTCGGCAGCAACGGCCGCGACAGGGATGGTGGAGGAGTCATTCCTGCCGTGGGGCCCACGCAGGTGGGGACGCCGGGTGATGATAATGAATGGGACGGACGGGTGGAGATCGCGAGGAGGGATGGGAAGCCGATGGTGTGTGGGCGACGCGTGGCGGGGCCCTGGCATCCGTCGGCGGGGACGGGGTCGCGGCTCGTGTAGGCTGGAACCTTCTGGATGGACGCCGGCTCGGTTCGGTCCCGTCTTTTTTATGGGCCGGAGGGCACAGTTACCGAAAACGAAAGTCTTTGAAATTTTGTCCGGCGAATTCTTTTTGCGAGCTTTTCGGGCGGTTCAGCGTCGTGAGCAGCACGTCAAGATCGTTTGCAAGCATCGTGATCTCGTGCTTTGACATGGCGGAATTAACAGCTGAGGGCATATATATAGATCTTGAAATAGGCTTCCGCCCCGCTATATAGTATAGATATAACAACCACCTGATACAACAATCCGATCAATGCTGGGGCTAACAGCGCAAGCACGCCAAAAAAAAATACAAGAGAAAATAAGAGAAAAAATGCCAACAATGCCGGATCAACGAAAGCTACGGCACACGTGATCGCTGCGCCTACCGAAGATAACCACCACGCTCCAAAGCCACCGAGTTGCCATGTACCAAGCACCACCTTCAAGAAGGAATGTGACGATGTCGAGCTGCTGCCCGGACAAATCCTAGGATTTCTCCCGCGTCATCGCGTTGGTGCCGGCAAGACCCGACATGGATTTCTCCCGACCCCTCGCGCCCACCACCTAGGACCAACATTCGGCTCCACCACACCCGCCGCCCACCAACATGCGCCAACACAGTCACGAGGACACCGTCGTCGTCTCACCACGGCCAACGAAGCGAGGCCGGCCGGATCCAAACGAGACACCCGTAGACAAGGACCGGCAGCACCACAATCACGAGGGAGGGAACAACCTCCACCGGCTTAGGCAGTAGCAGACCGGGCATAGCATCAGAGGCACACCAGATCAAATGACCGGCCGGGCCCAGAACGGGCCCGTGAAGCTCCGCCACCATGCTGCAGCAGTCGCGGCACAGGCAGCCGCCGTCCCTGTCGCGAGGAGCTCGCCATAACCACCAGAGAACAACCCACCGCGGCCCCCCAGCAGGCCCGCCCCGACCCAGATTGGGCCTGTAGGGCCTAGATCTGGGCCAGTCGGGCGCCACCGGGCGCCGCCAGCCATGGGTCGTCACCGCCGCCAAGGGGCAACGCCTCTGCGCCGCCGCCGTCTAGATCCGCGTTGGGATGCCGCCGGCCGAAGGGCTCTGCCGCCAGGACCGCTCGCCTGAGCCGGGGTCCAGCGACGGGGGAAGAAGGGGGCCGCCACCGCCAGGTTGCGGGGCGCCGCGCGGGCAACGCCCGCGCGGCCGCTGGTGGCAGCGGCGAGGGGGAAGCGGGGCGGCGACTCGCGGGGAGGAGGACGAGTGAGGAACCGCCCCGGCCGCCTCGCTCGGGGAGGGCGACACGGGGGGCACGCGAGGGCATATATAGATAGCTCTGGAGCTGGAGCCTGGAGGTATACATACAAAACGCACTGACATGCACACAAGACTCTCTAAACAAAAGACTTGCATTTTATTCTCGCTGTGACATTTTGAATTGCTCGGAACTTCCGAACCAAAATTTCGTTCGTGAAGCTTTGTTTACATAGTTGAATTCCGGGGGACAAAATCTTCAAAGCAAGACGGATGCTAGATGCATTTTGACTAGTTTGAACTTATTCTATCATACTCCCTCCGTTCTAGAATATAAAGGTATATTTGTTTCCCTGCAAGTCAATCATTTGAAAGTTTGATCAAAATTATATAACAAAATAAAAACATCTGCAATACCTAATAGATAAAATATGAAACTACCTTTCATGATCGATCAAATGATATAAATTTCATATTGTGGATATTGATATATTTTTCTAAGAACTTGGTCAAACATGCACTCATTTCACTTTTGAAAAAATAAATACACCTTATATAAAGGAATGGAGGGAGTATTACAGTTTCAGTTGTTTAAAAAAAGGTTTCACTAAATAATTACACTCATTTTTAAAAATTGATTCCACTAAACTAAAAATTCACTCATTTGAAGTAATCGATTCACTCATTTGAAAATATATATTTTGCTAATTTCATAAATATTACATTGTTTCACTCTTTCAAAAAAAACGATGTTCCCACTATTTCATAACAATGTTTTTGACCGTTTCAAGAGAGTCATCTTTATTACTTTGCTCATATAAAAAAGTTTCACTCATTTCAAAAAACTAATTTCACTTTTTGATTTCACTCATTTTAAAAAAACTAATTTCATGTGGCATCCCGGCTCAGAGAAACCGGAACGCCCCGTATTCCAGCCCAAAGATCGAGGAGAAGTCTTCTGGAATACGACACTGCTTAGCATAGAACAAACCAGCTTTCTATTATTACACGAATATGAATACAAGGTCTCCGATATAACAATGAATAACATCGGTACGGCGACACTACGCCATCCTCAGTTGCTCTATGCAAGCAGCAGAACAACACGATGCAGCGAAAGAACTCTAGCAGCGGAAGAACGACGGCGGTGGTGAACTCCACTCCGCAGGGACTCTGGCTGGAACGCTTATCCTAACTCACACGAACGGAAACCACGACAAGCAAGCAATCAAATCCGGCATGACCCTGCAAACTGGCATGACACGTGAGGTCAGTACATTGAATGTACTTGCAAGCTCACAATAACCAGAAGCATTCAAGATAGACAACAGCATGGCAATTACAGGTTAAACAGGAATTATCAGGAGATCATCAGAGTAACATGGCATGACTAACATAAACATGATACAGCTAACACAACATGAACATATTAATCCGACAATACTAGCATGCAACGTGATGCCACTATATGCACCACTTATCCTACTCGGGCCACCTCGTAACCAACACATGCATCACTTACCAACCTCGGACATCACACGATCATCTCAGGATCAAATCAAGTTTGGTATAAACAATACCGTAGCGATCATTAAATGACCACAAGGAGGTTGATCTTTACCCACGACTCTCGCACAACATCACGAATATACAACGACTCGGTATCCTCGATACCACCGTGATCCTTACGGCGATCACAACCACGACCAACACTTGGTCCCAAACCGTGATCCTTACGGCGATCACAACCACGGGTTGTCATTAATCAAGTTATTCTTATTACTGTTGACTCATGGTGTACCCTACTTTTGACCTGGGCCCTTATCTGTGGGCGCAGCTATCGATAGATTTAATATACACTCTGCAGAGGTTAGCACACTATACCCACACTACAGAACCCATGGCCTCGCACTCCCATTCGGGTGGACCAACGGTGTTCCGACAAAACCGATATACTGCCATGACACTCTCCAGGCCACTCCGACTCACTCCCCTCTAGGCTAAGTCATGGGTGCCCCCGTGTCTACCTCAAGACACCTCAAACCACCATCGTGGCAACGATCCACTCTAGGACCCAAAAACTTAACTCAACAACGGGCACACAAGGCTTATGTCCGCCTACCTGATCAGGGTAGCGCGCGCCCATAACCTTCCCTCGTTGGAGGCATCGGCGAGAGGCACGACAATAGACCCAGTTAGGACCGTCCCATACCGGTAAGCGTGGTTGCACTGGTCAGCATCGTTTCAGCAGCACCATGACTCAGCCAACAGTTATTCAAGTTCAATTTAATCCGGTTAACTTGAATGCAAATATGCTGAGCCATGATAAAATGCATGAACATGATATCAACATAATCATGAGTGTATCACATAACTATTCATCATATCAACAATAAATCATATCCACTGAGCGTTGGTTTCACCTAATTTGGAGCTACGGATAAAAAGTTATGGTGTGTTTTCTGCCAGGGACCTATCTGCAAAAGAAAATACTTTCAAATAGGGGCCTGGACAGAAAACTGAAAGTGCATTTGACGTAATACATTTTCCGTCAGTGAAAACGTAAAAAGAAAATACGCTTTCACTTATCTGACGTGGCGGGGCTGGTCAACGCTGCCGTGCGGGTCCCATGCGGGTGGGGCCCGCCACTTATCCACGCTGGACTCGCGGGGTCAACGTGCTGTGCGGCTGACCAGTGGGGCCGAGGTAGTTGTGGGGCCCACCTGGCCTCGTCTTCTTCGTCCACCCCGTGGTCGCCCGAGCGCCAGAGGAGGCAGCGCGCTCCGGCGACGACCCCCGGCTACTCCAGTCACCGTTTTTGGCGCCCGGGCTACCGGAGACCTCCGGGCAAAGAGTCGCATCCACCTGGGGGTGGCGTTGTTGCCGGGGACCCCTAGGTCGAGGAGGACAAGGGCCATGGCGGAGGGGAACTACGGGTGGACATGGGCTCGTGGCCACAATGGTCCCGGCGAGGGGGAAAGGGCATGGGAATGGTCGCCGGAGTGAGGGGATCTCACTGGTGGTGGCTAGGTGGAGAGACAGGGACTGGAGCGCTCGAATTTGAGCGGCGGCCGGCGATGACCGTAGCGATGAGGGAAGGGAAAGAGAGATCCTCGAGCTCAAACGAGAGTGTGGGGGTAGCTAGGAGGTGCAGGGGATGCTGGTGTGCTCGAACGGCTCGGGGGATGCCATTTATAGATGGGGCGAGGGGCACGGCCTTGGGTGCCACTGGGCACGTCCGGCCGAAGCTCTAGCGACGGCCAGCGAGCAAGGGAGGGCACGGGGAAGGCGACGAGCACTGATGCTGGGGTCACGGAGAGGTAGGCGACGCCGGGGAGCAGAGGAAGAGGTCGAAACGACCTCGGAGCCAAACCGAGCACAGTGCACCCGTGGGTGTTAGGCGGAGAGCGTCGGTGAGCGTCGGTGAGGAAACGGACGGAGAGGGAGAGGGGTCCAGGAGAATGGCGACGATGAGGGCTATCTACTGGACATCATCACGAGCGCGAAGCCGACGAGAGGGGGAGGGGCCCGAGCAAGAAACCATTCTGGACGCGGCCATTGCATGCCAAAGCGGTGGTCACTGCGCAGACTGGCATCAAGAGGAGCCAAATGGCTGGCCACTTTTGTCTAGTGGTAAGTCCTTGGAAGGGTGGTTTCAACTGCGGTGGTAGCTTGGTTAAACAGGCTCTGGTTAAAAGGTTAGTGAGCTCTGAAGTTTACTGCAGTAAACTTTATCAGCTCAATGTGATCAACAGGGAATTGCTATGTGTCAAGTGTTATGTCTGGGGTGTTTAGGCTAGGAAGGACTACAGTCCTGTAGAGTTTGGGAAGAAATGGACCAATATTTACTGCAGTTGCTTCACAACTGACCAAAATGGTCCAGAAACTAGATCATGATGGTGCACTCACATGGAGTGTCAACTTGGGCTAATATTGGGCAAAGCTTAGTCATTTAGTTATATGAAGATGCTCACCAAGTATCATACCATTTGGCAAAGCCAAAATGGTACTTGCTTCACAAACATCTCTGCTGACTAGAAACTTGGAATAATATTGGGGATTAAATGGCTCATTGAACTGATGCCAAATTGGGTGAAGAAATGTTTTATGGGCATAAGAATGATCTGGTAATTTATCAGGATTTTTGAAGCAATATAAAATACACTTGCTTCACAACCAGAAAACATTCCCAGAAACAAAGATTTGCTCCTGTGCTCACATAGATGATTGGATGGGGCTGCAAATGGGTGGAGGGGGTTAATATGAGCACATTAAGGAGGGTGCAAAAGTTCATCTCATTTGTATGCTCATAGATAGTACTTCCTTCACAATGGCTTCTGTTTGACAGAAACTTTGAAACATTGTTGAGGAAGATTGGCTAGGCAAATAAAGTTTAACTTGTGCATGAGGCAATTATTTGGACATATAAGCATGCCCAAGGAGTTGGGGGAGCAATCAAGAAAAGATAGGTGGTACTTCCTTCACATAAAACCACACTGGACATAAATGAAGAATAATTATTGGGGTATTATTTTGAATATGGAAATGAAAATTTTTGATGACCCAAACAATTTATGAGAGTTATTTGGGAATTTTTGGAGTGATGGAAATATAGGTTGCTTCACAACCTAGGGCAATTTGAGTTATTCCTTTAATAGAAAAGGAATATTCTCAATAAAAAGAATATTGGGATTTGGTCCAAGGTGGAAATGGAAAGGTCTAGGGGAGGATTTGGATATGACAAGCCACTCTGGAAGCAAAGAAGAGGGCATCTTCTTCAGTTTCCAGACCACAAAGCCACGAAAAAGAAAAACTCAGGCAAAAACCTCGGAAAAAACAAAAGAAAAAGAAAGGGCAAAAAATTATGCTGTCACAAACCTTACCCCCTTAAAGAAATCTCGTCCTCGAGATTTGTTGCTCAGGGAACAAGTATGAATATTCTGACTTAAGGAAACCGTTTCCAACTCGGGTATCCTTTTTCCTTTATTGATGTTCCCAACTAATTTTTTTTCTGACTGGCCCTGGGTGGTTTGCTTTACTATATCCACATTCTGACAGATCTTAACTGGCTTGCCCATGCTTATATAGGCTCCAATTTCTTTTTAGATCTGCTGACTAGCTGAGTGTGATTTAATTATCACGACTGAAATATATGTCCGTCCCACAAATCCAAAAGTGATTTCCGCTGGGTGTGCCACCCGGCACTGACAACCTTTCATGTAATGATGATCAGAATTTTCTGATGAAAACTCAAGCTCTAACTCATTGTATTGGGTTTCTCCTCTAAATGCAGGTCCTTTGGGTTCCAAACAGTGAGTTAAAACATAACCGTTTCCTGACAGATTCTGACTCATCGCAGAAGTTTCTGAATCATCTTAACCGGTTCCACTGTGAGTATCGGATTCGTACCAAATAGTTGATTGTCTCCTGACGCGGCCAGCATAAAGGGTTTGGCCTGTATGATAATATCTGCATACTTGACTGATGGTGGTTCTAACGGATTTTATTTTTTTGTTCACGACAGGCTATCCATGATGATTCATATAAGTGAGGACTCAGACTCCCAGGCTGTTATTCCTCATGCCGATTACTCATGATGTAGGCATATCCATGTGGATCAATACTGACTTAGACTGTCCAGGGAATCTGCACCATGGGGGTCGTGTACAATTTTCATATCTGCCTCACTAGTCTTGCTCCTTCATTAATGTTTTCTTGGTCTGGATCCTTGGCTGAAAGAGCTGGGCCATATTGCTTCTTCGTATGACCATAGGTACTGTAGGTGCAATTTTTTTGCAATTGTAGCTTACCCTCATTTTTCTGACAGGGTAACCCATTAATTGGCAGGTTCAACACCTCTCAAGTTCTGATCGTTGGGAAATGATCATCCGAAACCCTTGCAAGAAATCGGCAAATAAATCAGTAACCACCAGAATGGTCTTTACAACACAGATCTGGGACATTTCTGAAATAACTCAACCACGGCTCAGGACGGCCGAAAAGCAGCTCAGAGTATGAGACTGGGTCCATAAGAAGAAGGTGCCAGCTCCCTAAAATAGCCAAAAAGTAGCTATAGGGCTATTGTCACAAAAAGAAACTCAACAACTGTACGAGACGGCCGAAAAGCAGCTCAGACTCGTGACAGTTGTTGAAGAGAGAAACAAAAATCGGCATCCACCCCGGATAGTTGGAAACAGCCCAGATCATAGGCGTGGTGCCGGTATTGGAGAAAAGGGGACAAGGGCTCATCAGGATCATTTTCCAGTTCACAAGTACTTGTATGGAGCTCATTGATGTCGTCAATCCTCATAATCATTTGCCACACTGCGGTGTATACTGGCTTTCTTCTATTAATCATCCTCACGTGGTTATCAGATCCTCATCCGAGTGACTTGTAAGATCTTGATGGTATGCTCACCGCATATATATGAGAATCTGATTTCCGAGACAGACGTGTATTCTGACTGATTCTTGATTGTGACCAAAATGTTGCGGATCTGATTCTTGGGATTCACTGTCATATGCTGTCAATTCATAGCGTACTACCTTGTACCAATGTCTTACTAAGGAATATTTGCTGGCTTGTGCTCGAAACTTTCATCGGACAGCTTACTGAAGAAGACTGGGTATCGTGCTTCAGAAGCTTACCCCCTTAAAGACTTTGCTGGGGAAGGACTCAGTACCTTATGCTGGAAGCTTTTGCGGTTGCTTACTGAAGAAGGCAGAGTACCTTGCGCGAGAAGTCATCCATGTATCGTACTGAGGAAGATAGATGAATCGTGCCTTGGAAGCTTCTCTGGTAGCTTGCAAGGGAAAAGTGGGTTGCTTCCACCAGAAGCTTCTTATTGTGATATGCGGACCGATTGCCACATATATAACCATCTTAATATTTTTGTTATTGATTTCTTGTATGGAACGGGGTTTTGCAGGACTATCCTCCTTTCTGAGTATTAAATACATGCCATATTTTTGATTGCTTCCGGGTATATCATGTGTCAAAATCATTCTCAATGAAGAATCAAACTTGTATCTGAGCCATACCTTTGATTGATAATATTCTGTCAACCTTGCACACAATTTATCTTCTTGATGATTTAATCATTTTGTTGTGATGAGTGCACGCTACTGCAAAATTGATACTGACGGTCCACCCAGGATTTCTTTTGCATCCCGACAAGATATTCCCAATTTCACTGCAGTCAGCTGATAACTCCATTCCGTTTAGCTGAGTTTCCAAATATATGCATTTCTTGCTGACTCTTCGGGTCCAGTGTCGGCTGACGAGCAACTTTAATAGGGAAAAATTTGTAACACTGAAGGCCCAAAGAAAGGAACAACAGAAACGACTAAAACAAAAGCACACAAGCATACCACTAATATAATTAATCAAGCAATCATCACATATTACTACTACTCACACAATAATATGCATGCACACGTAAGCACACAAATTTCGTGGAATCTCCGGTACTACGATCTAGCATGCTGTGATGATGTGCACAAGGACGAATAAAGGTGTGGAAGAATTGGTGTAAACAACGCTACACCAAGTGCTAGCTTAGCCAGGTGGCAACCTAAACTAGCTCGGAGGTAAGGACGTACTCGGTAATCATGCAACATGACACGAAGGTCGCAACCACATCATTATCAAGCGGACGGAAAAAGATTCGTACTCGTCCAAGAAATAGGATAGCGGGGAAAAACTAAGGTTGCTCACATTGCCCTTTCTTGATAACTAAGATCATTAAGGGTTGCCAACATGACAAAATAAAAGAACGATCCGGGATAGAAGCATGTCCATCACCAAAACGATAGACGGGACTGAAAGAAAGACAACGGCGCGATACCTGCGCACCATTTTGCAAACAGTGTCGGGATCACTTGGCATCACTTTGCTGGGACAGAAATGACACCAAACACCGAAAGAAAAAGGAACTAGAGAAATGCAAATGTTGAGCTGTAGTGGATCTGAACTGATGCCAGCTACACTCACCAGATAAACCGTTATCACAAATACTAAGGCTATATGCATGCTATACAACAAACAAATGCAGCAACCAAATGCAACAAACAAGCCAGACTCTGTACTACCGGTTTCTACCGGTTTTTACCGCTCACGCTGACTAGGGCGTCCTACAGCCAAACCTTCTCTGATACCAAGCCTGTGGCACCCCGGCTCAGAGAAACCGTAATGCCCCGTATTCCAGCCCAGAGATCAAGCAGAAGTCTTCTGAAATACGGCAATGCTTAGCATAGAACAAACCAACTTTCTATTATTACACGAATATGAATACAAGGTCTCCGATATTACAATGAATAACATCGTTACGGCGACACTACACCATCCTCAGTTACTCTATGCAAGCAGCAGAACAACACGATGCAGCGAAAGAACTCTAGCAGCGGAACAACGACGACGGTGGTGAACTCCACTCCGCAGGGACTCTGGCTGGAACGCTTATCCTAGCTCGCACGAACGGAAACCACGACAAGCAAGCAATCAAATCCGGCATGACCTGCAAACTGGCATGACATGCCAGGTTAGTACATTGAATGTACTTGCAAGCTCAGAATAACCAGAAGCATTCAAGACAGACAACAGCATGGCAATTACAGGTTAAACAGGAATTATCATGAGATCATCAGAGTAACATGGCATGACTAACATAAACATGATACAGCTAACACAACATGAACATATTTATCCGACAATACTAGCATGCAACGTGATGCCACTATATGCACCAATTATCCTCCTCGGGCCACCTCGTAACCAACACATGCATCACTTACCAACCTCGGACATCACATGATCATCTCAGGATCAAATCAAGCTTGGTATAAACAATACCGTAGTGATCATTAAATGACCACAAGGAGCTTGATCTTTACCCACGACTCTCGCACAACATCACGAATATACAACGACTCGGTATCCTCGATACCACCGTGATCCTTACGGCGATCACAACCACGACCAACACTTGGTCCCGAACCGTGATCCTTACGGCGATCACAACCACGGGTTGTCATTAATCAAGTTATTCTTATTACTGTTGACTCATGGTGTACCCTACTTTCGACCTGGGCCCTTATCCGCGGGCGCGGCTATCCATAGATTTAATATACACTCTGCAGAGGTTAGCACAATGTACCCACACTACAGAACCCATGGCCTCGCACTCCCATTCGGGTGGACCAACGGTGTTCCAACAAAACTGATCTACTGCCATGACACTCTCCCGGCCACTCCGACTCACTCCCCTCTGGGCTAAGTCATGGGTGGCCCCGTGTCTACCTCAAGACACCTCAAACCACCGTCATGGCAACGATCCACTCTGGGACCCAAAAACTTAACTCAACAACGGGCACACAAGGCTTATGTCCGCCTACCTGATCAGGGTAGCGCGCGCCCATAACCTTCCCTCGTTGGAGGCATCGGCGAGAGGCACAACAATAGACCCAGTTAGGACCATCCCATACCGGTAAGCGTGGTTGCACTGGTCAGCATCGTTTCAGCGGCACCATGACTCAGCCAACAGTTATTCAAGTTCAATTTAATCCGGTTAACTTGAATGCAAATTTGCTGAGCCATGATAAAATGCATGAACATGATATCAACATAATCATGAGTGTATCACATAACTATCCATCATATCAACAATAAATCATATCCACTAAGCATGGCATACTGACTAGCATGACCATCACCAACATCAACATGTACTACTAGCAAGCATAAACATATGAAAGGTAATACTAGCAGGTAGAACATGATAACAGAGTACAAGACAACATAGCACAAAAGTGAACATGCAACTCTAAACATCACTGGAACAACGATAACCATCTTTTCAACGAGCAAACATTTAATAAAGGTTCAAGTTGAAAACCATGGCTACTGCATGACTATCATGCAAGTGGGTATTGTGGCTTGCCTAGGGTGGAAGAAATCACCGGGGAGAAGTGCGAGAAACTCGCGGAATGAATCGCCAAAAAATGTTCTCTCTCAGAGGGGGCTGATTAAGGGCAGGGACAAAATGGTCATTTTCACAGTGTCAAACCATAGTGAAAATGCAACTAACAGAACAGGCTCGACGAAACAAAGAAGTGAGCATTGGTTTCACCTGATTTGGAGCTACAGATAAAAAGTTATGGAGTGTTTTCTACCATGGACCTATCTGCAAGAAAAATACTTTCAAACAGGGGCCTGGACAGAAAACTGAAAGTGCATTTGACGTAATATGTTTCCGGTTAGTGAAAACGTAAAAAGGAAATATGCTTTCACTTATCTGACATGGCGGGGCTGGTCAACGCTGTCATGCGGGTCCCACGCGAGTGGGGCCCGCCACTTATCCACGTTGGCCCCGCGGGGTCAACACGCTGTGCGGCTGACCAGCGGGGCCGAGGGAGTCGCGGGGCCCACCTGGCCTCGTCTTCTTCATCCACCCCGCGGTCGCCCAAGCGCCAGAGGAGGCAGCGCGCTCCGGCAACGACCCCCGGCTGCTCCAGTCACCGTTTTTGGCGCCCGGGCTACCGAAGAGCTCGGGGTGAAGAGGTGCATCCACCTAGGTGTGGCGTTGTCGCCAGGGACCCCGAGGTCGATGAAGACATGGGCCATGGCGGAGGGGATCTACGGGTGGAGATGGGCTCGTGGCCACAGTGGTCCCGGTGCGGAGGAAAGGGCATGGGAATGGTCGCCGGAGTGAGGGGATCTCACTGGTGGTGGCTAGGTGGAGAGGCAGGGGCTAGAGCGCTCGAATTTGAGCGGCGGCCGGTGATGACCCTGGCGACGAGGGAGGGAAAGAGAGCTCCTCAAGCTCAAACGAGAGTCTGGGGGGGTAGCTAGGAGGTGCAGAGGATGCTGGTGTGCTCGAACGGCTCGAGGGAGGCCATTTATAGACGGGGTCAGGGGCACGGCCTCGGGTGCCGCCGGGCACGTCCGACCGAAGCTCTGGTGATGGCCAACAAGCACGGGAGGGTACGAGGAAGGCGACGAGCACTGATGCGGGGGTCACGGAGAGGTAGGCGATGCCGGGGAGCAGAGAAAGAGGTCGAAACGAGCTCGGAGCCAAACGGAGCACAGTGCACCCGTGGGCGTTCGGCAGCGAGCGTCAGTGAGGAAACGAACGGAGAGGGAGAGGGGTCCAGGAGAACGGCGATGACGAGGGCTATCTACTGGACATCATCACGAGCGCGAAGCCGACGAGAGGGGGAGGGGCCCGAGCAAGAAACCATTCTGGACGCGGCCATTGCATGCCAAAGCGGTGGTCACCGCGTAGACTGGCATCAAGAGGAGCCAAATGGATGGCCAATGTTGTCTAGTGGTAGTCCTTCGAAGGGTGGTTCCAACTGCGGTGGTAGCTTGGTTAAACAGGCTCTGGTTAAAAGGTTAGTGAGCTCTGAAGTTTACTGCAGTAAACTTTATCAGCTTAATGTGATCAACAGGGAATTGCTATGTGTCAAGTGTTATGCCTGGGGTGTTTATGCTAGGAAGGACTACAGTCCTAGAGAGTTTGTGAAGAAATGGACCAATATTTACTGAAGTTGCTTCACAACTGACCAAAATGGTCCAGAAACTAGATCATGGTGGTGCACTCACATGGAGTGTCAACTTGGGCTAATATTGGGCAAAGCTTAGTCATCTGATCATATGAAGATGCTCACCAAGTATCATACCATTTGGCAAAGTCTAAATGGTACTTGTTTCACAAACATCTCTGCTGACCAGAAACTTGCAATAATATTGGGGATTAAATGGCTCATTGAACTGATGCCAAATTGGGTGGAGAGATGTTTTATGGGCATAAGAATGATCTGGTAATTTATCAAGATTTTTGAAGCAATATAAAATACACTTGCTTCACAACCTGAAAACATTGTCAGAAACAAAGATTTGCTCCTGTGCTCACATAGATGATTGGATGGGGCTGCAAATGGGTGGAGGGGGTTAATATGAGCACATTAAGGAAGGTGCAAAAGTTCATCTCAGTTGTATACTCCTAGCTAGTACTTCCTTCACAATGGCTTCTGTTTGACAAAAACTTTGAAACATTGTTGAGGAAGATTGGCTAGGAAAATAAAGTTGAACTTGTGAATGAGGCAATTATTTGGACATATAAGCATTCCCAAGGAGTTGGGGGAGCAATCAAGAAAAGATAGGTGGTACTTCCTTCACAGAAAACCACACTGGACAGAAATGAAGAATAATTATTGGGGAATTATTTTGAACATAGAAATGAAAAGTTTTGCTAAATTTGATTAAGATATGACCCAAACAATTTATGAGAGTTATTTGGGAATTTTTGGAGTGATGGAAATATAGGTTGCTTCACAACCTAGGGCAATTTGAGTTATTCCTTTAATAGAAAAAGGAATATTCTCAATAAAAAGAATATTGGGATTTGGTCCAAGGTGGAAATGGAAAGGTCTAGGGAAGGATTTGGATATGACAAGCCACTCTGGAAGCAAAGAAGAGGGCATCTTCTTCAGTTTCTAGTCCACAAAGCCACAAAAAAGAAAAACTCAGGAAAAAACCTCGGAAAAAACAAAAGAAAAAGAAAGGGCCAAAATCAGGCTGTCGCATTTCACTTTTTGATTTCACTCATTTCAAAGAGGAATATCTCTATCTCTTATCTTACTATTTAAAAAGAATGTAACGTTCTCATTTCATCTTTCTTCCCACCACCACTTCGTCCAACCTTCCATGCATATGATAATCAATCACTTTAATTTACTTACCTTCCGAACTAACTCCACTTTAATTACATACCAAACTTCTATTCAAGATATAAGATAATTCACGGGCAGAATTTGATGAACATCTATTTACACAGACCGTATTATTATTGATAGGTAAATCACAAGCTAGCGTACTAGAATATTTATATCCCGTTGCAACGCACGGTCATTGTTCTAGTTTCGAAGAAAAAACTAATTCTAGTCATTCCAAAAAAGTGGATTTCACTCATTTCAAACAAATAGATCGTTTATGTGACTCTTTTGAAAGAATCAAATTCACTCTTTCATTCTTTTAGGACATATGAAAATCGACAGAATTGACATAAACCTAACATCCAAGTGTGAAACTATTGTTCACTCATCTTCCAAAAAAAAGGTGTTAGCTCATTTAAAACAATGGTTTCACCCATTTCAGAAAAGGCTGATTTTACTCAATTCGGAAAATTGACTCAGTTTGGTAAAATAATATTACTCATTTTGAACCAGCTCCACATATATCGGTTCATTTCACATATTTCATTTTTTGGTTATAATTAAAAAAATCATAATCACACACGAAAGCAATAAGTTTCACAAAAAAAGAAATTTACAACTAGAGAGTGAAACACGTGGATTGAAACGTTAAAATTTAAATGTGTTTGAAATGTATTCATGATTGGTTTAAAAGGTCTTGGCACTAGGAGTTCAAATGTATATAAATTTTCAAGAAAATATATTTAAGGGATATGAATGATAGAAACTGTCAAAGAGAAAATATAAAGATTAAATTTATTAGGTGAGAGATAATGTTTTGCACTTAAGTTAGAGGGGGGGGGGAGAGAGAGAGAGGGAGAGAGAAAGAGAGAGAGAGAGAGAGATGAGGCCGAGTGGTGGAGCTTGAGCCGAAAACATGGGAGGGGGACCATGGGCTTGAGGTGGCAAACATAGTTGTTTAGAGCTGATTTTTAGTGGAAAATAGGCCTAATACTAAGAGATATAGGCTTGTTTTCTTGTGAGTTGGGGGGCCATGGCCCAGGGTTGCTCACATGAAGCCCTGCCACTGATGAGGCCCATGCACGCCATGGAGTATTTGCACACGAGCACAGAAGGACCTCGATGAACCGTAAATTCAAAAAAATAGTAAAAAATTCAAAAAAAATAAAATTTTGTGGCAAACATTGACAAAAGTTTGATTGCTTGCAAAGTTTTATAATGGAATGACATTCCTGAAGTCGTGGCAAAAAAACCGATGCTCCAGAACTGCTATTTTTAAAAGCACTTTGGAGTGTTGGTTTTGTTTTGTCACGAGTTCCATGAATGTCAATTCTTAATGAAACTTTGGAGCTCTTCAAAACATTTGGCAATGTTTGCGACCAAAAATTTCAGATTTTTTAATTTTAATTCTAATTTTCTTTCTTTAGAATTACTGTTAATGCTAAGCTCATATGAGCTCGAGATTTTCCAGAACATGCATGCATCCTTTCTCTGCACATGGTGGGACCTAGGAAAGAAAAACAATAACGTGCAAAATTAGGAACGGAATCGAATGAAGTAGAGGGCTAGGATACTTTACGGGGTGTCGTCACCTTATTGCCTATTGGGATGCCGGTAGCTACACACCGCTAGAAATGTCTTTAGGGCCTCTGAGGGGCAAGGTATTTTTGGTACGGGAGTAAGTGATATGGAGCGATTAGAGCATCTCCAACATATGATGTATTATAGGGATCTTGAAAAATAACCAGGACACCAAAAAGTGGGTTTTAGGGCATAAGATTGTTTTTTTTTTTTGCCGTAGCAGAGGATGTAAACTAGGCACCAGAACATTTTCTGCCGTAGCAGATGCACCGTAATAAACATGATCATTGTATATTTTAACAATTTGAACAACCAAATGTTCAAATTTATACATGAATTTAAACTCAATCATGGTAGACTCACAATGAAAGTACTACGATGGGCTCACTACTAAGCACACACTACACGTCATCATCCTCGTGAATTCGACAGGAACGCCGGCGGGGCAGTGGAAGCGACTGCGGCGTAGAAGGAGGAGTATCATGCGGCTGTTGGGCTGCGCGGCTACGGTTTTTGTTTTGTGGCAGCCGTATGGTTGTGGTATATTGGCAACACGAGAGGCCAAGATATGCGGATGTCCTAAATTAAGAACATCTGTCGAACCACCGTTTTTTGATTCAAATGACCTAGAACACAGTTTTTCTATAGCTACTTTATCATACATCATCTGATGGAGATGCTCTTAGCGGAGAGAATTGATTTATGCGGTTGAGATGTTTGAATCTGCCCGCTTTGCTTCTTTTGTACTCCCTCCATTTCTAAATATTTGTCTTTCTAGAGATTTCAACAAGTGACTACATACGGAGCAAAATGAGTGAATCTACACTCTAAAATATGTCTATATACATCCGTATGTGGTAATCATTTGAAATCTCTAAAAAGACAAATATTTAGGAACGGAGGGAGTATATGACTAGATTAGATATCTTGTTCTATATAAAACGTGGTCAATCATATAGGAGTTTGATTATGTTTTTGTTTATAATACTTGCATCTTATATGTTTGTAGAGTAAGAAGATAGGATCAGACCAAACAAATGGCAGGTGATTTTATTGGGAAACAGAACATGTCAACGATATGTTGAGTTGCTAATTGTGCACTGCGGCACAATTGGTCACCGTCTCACCGATTGGTGTGCTCGGTTAAGGGCACACGGGTCTGTTAGATTGTATATGTACGTAGACTTGTATATACACCTTGTACCCTTTGGTACTTATATATAATGAGATAGCCGCACCCCCTTGAGGTGTCGAGCAGTCCATCAAAATATTTGTCTTACATGGTATCAAATTAGGTTACGATGTCTTCCGCTGCCGCCGCCGCCGCCGCCGCCACGCCGACCACTGTCGTCGCTCCCGCCGCCGCCCCGGCGCCGGCCCTTGCTTCTGCCTCGCCGTTCCTCGCCTCGCGGCCCCTCGCGATGGCCTACGGTGCTGCTGCGTCGTCTTCGTCTCCAGGCAATCCGATCTCCCAGGCGATCGGAGTGGATCCTTCTGTGGGCAGCGCCGCTGGCCCTGTCCATGGCGGGCCGCCGCCGTCGTCGTCCCATCCGGCTCCGCCCTACGGGGCACCGCCACCGCAGGAACTCTACGCCGCCCCGCCACCAGTCTACGGGGCACCGCCGCCGCAGGAACCCTATGTCGCCCCGCCACAAGGCTACGGCGGCCCGACGCCCTACTACGGTGTCCCGCCGCCAGGATACGGCGCACCGCCGCCACCCTACTCCGCGCCCCCGACACACCACTACCCGGCGTCGCCCCTGCCCTACTCGGCGCTGCACCAACCCGGCGTGGCGTCGCACGGGGCTGCGGCTGCCTCGCTGTACGGGGCTCTGGGTGCAGCTCCTCTGGTGGCCGGTCCCCCAGGACACTATCCGCCCTACTCGATGCCTTCGGCGCATCCCGGGGTGGCCTCATTGATGGGGTTATGTACCTAGGGTAGGGTCATGGACCTATCTAGGATACCATACCCAAGGACATCATCAGATGAAGCTACCTTCCAGTCGACCAAGAGAAGCTCCACTCGACCAAGGGAGACTCCACTCGACCAGCTAGAAGACACTCGACCATGAAGACGCACTCGACCATCAGAAGTTCAGGATCTATGCTGTATCCAAACGGTCTGTAATTAAGTAGTCTTAATGGTCATGATGACACTTTATGTAGGGCGTTACCAGTAACGCTCAGCCTTAATGTACTTTAACCCTCCTCTACGTGGGCTGGCTGGGGTCCTGGCGTCCTCTATATAAGCCACCCCCTCCACTGGTAGAAGGGTTCGCACCCCTGTAACTCATATACACAGAGATCAGTCGACCACCTCCGGACTCCGAGACGTAGGGCTGTTACTTCCTCCGAGAAGGGCCTGAACTCGCTAAACACCCGTGTGTACAACTACTCCATAGCTAGGACTTTGCCTTTCCATACTTACCCCCCATTCTACTGTCAGACTTAGAACCACGTCAGTTGGCGCCCACCGTGAGGCAGGTGTCTTAGCGACTTTTTTGGAGAAGTTGCAATTTGTCCGACCGCCTTCATCATGGTTTCCGGCAGAGCACTGGTCGAGGGCCACGAGATCCGTCTCGGTGCGCTCACTTTCATCGCCGACGACTCCGCTTGGCTCCAGGAGGCACCACTCGACATCGACGCGCTCCCCGTCCGTGGGACGACGCACTTTCGGACGTGTGTCTGCGGCGTCTTGCTGCGGCAACTGTCGACTCCATACCGATCGACTCCTGAGCCGTCCTCCCTCCCTGTCTCCCACCAGCGCAAGCGCTCTGGTCGGTCGAGGCTCCAGCGATGGGTGAGGCACGCAGTGGCTCGCCAATCGGCCACCACCCAAGTCGCGGCGATTGAGCCCGACGAATCTCTCTACGGCCTGTTCGACCTGTCGACTGGCTCCGTAGGGACTGCATCTGAGTGCGATAGCAGTGACCCAGCGGCGGAGGTCCTGATGGTTAACGGGCCCCGTAGTCCTCCCAGTTTCCCCCGCGGCGATGGGATGGACGACGAGGACGACCCCGCTCAAGCCCATGAAGAGTACCAACCCGAGCCGCTCACTTCCCAACAGAGAGAAGAACTTCGCCGCCGAAACATGGATGCCCTGCATACTCCCATAGCAGGAGAAACACCTAAGGCTCGCGCACTGGAAGAGGCGCGTTTAGCCAACCTGGCTGAACGCACTCGACTGGAGAACCTTCAGCGAGCACTCGACGAGCGTGCGCGTCAACGAGCGACTAACTCCAATCGACGTCAGCTCTTTCCGCAACCAACTCAGGTATATCGAACCCCAATTCAGAATTTGGCAGCTGCAGCCCGCATAGCGGAGTCAATTCAGCCCTCTCAGTCAGAGGCTGGAAGAGGCTTGATGCAGATCAGAGATTTGCTCCGGGCGGCAGGAGATCAGAATTCAGCTGTGTCACAGTCACGTAACAGGATTCACAGTCGATCTTTCACTGCGAATACTGTTTAGTCGGCTCACAGTCCAAGGTCGCCTCCGAGGCGCATGGGACGTGAAGGCCGGCGGGACCACTATGATGACTGATTTGATCGTGATGACAGGCGTCGAGTGCCCACTCCTCCTTCGAGAAGTGGGTCTAACGCCCATCGGCAGCAAGATGACAGACGCCAGCTCAGTGTCGGGTGGAGAGCTCCAGTCGACCCCAGAGAGCCAGGCTTTGACGCGAGATCCATCATCGTGCAAGGTTTGGTTGACTGAAACAGAGCTCCTAGAGGTGGTCATGACAGAGATGTGCCCACAAGCAGCCGAGTCCATGTTTCAGGTCCAGAATGTTTTAGCAGAGCGATCAGAGCCGCAGTGATACCCCCCAACTTCAGGTTGGCGACTGGGGTGAGTAAGTTCACCGGAGAGTCTAAGCCGGAAACTTGGCTCAAAGACTACCGAGTGGCTGTTCAGATTGGTGGCGGTAATGATGAGGTGGCCATGAAACATTTGCCACTTATGCTAGAGGGTTCAGCCAGGGCATGGTTGAATCAGTTAGCTCCCAACAGCATTTACACCTGGGAAGATCTTTCTCGAGTGTTCGTCAGAACGTTTGAGGGAACTTGCAAGTGACCTGCTGGATTGACTGAGCTACAAGTTTGTGTACAAAAGTCAAGTGAAACACTGAGGGATTACATCCATAGGTGGATCACTTTGCATCATACTGTAGAGAATGTGTCGGACCATCAAGCGGTTTGCGCCTTCAAAGATGGCGTCAAGAACAGAGAGTTGAGCCTGAAGTTTGGTCGAACTGGAGACATGACCCTGAGTCGGATGATGGAAATAGCCACCAAGTACGCCAACGGCGAAGAAGAGGACCGACTCCGGAGCGGCAAGTACAAGCCGAGTCAGTCGGATAAAGGAAACTCCAGTCGGAAGCAAAAGCGGAAGGCCGAGCCAGCAGCTCCTGGAGAGGCTCTAGCCGTGACACAGGGCAAATTTAAAGGGAAGCCCAAAGGATCTTGGAACCCCAAGAAGGTAAAAGATAAGGAGGGTAATGATGTGATGGACCTGCCGTGTCATATCCACACGAAGAAAGACGAAGAGGGTAACTTCATCTACCCAAAGCATACCACTCGCCAGTGCCGGCTCTTAATCCAGCAGTTCCAAGGGAAACAGCCGAAGGACAAAGAGAAGGAGTCGGACAAGGCTGAGGACAAGCAGGACAGTGATGGAGAGTACCCTCATGTCAACTCCACTCTAATGATTTTTGCTGATGTAGAGAGCAAAAGTCGACTGAAAGTGATCAACCGTGAAGTCAATATGGTCGCACCGGCAACACCAAACTATCTGAGATGGTCGCAAACTCCCATTACTTTCGACCAGTCGGACCATCCTACTCATATTGCCACCCCTGGGAGGCAAGCACTGGTGGTCGACCCAGTCGTCAAAGGCACTCGACTGACAAAGGTATTGATGGATGGCGGCAGCGGGTTGAACATACTGTGTGCAGAGACGCTCAAGGGAATGGGCATTCCGATGTCCAGGCTCAGTTCCAGCAACATGAGTTTTCACGGAGTCATCCCAGGAAAGAAGGCTGAGTCACTCGGCCAAATAGCTCTGGATGTGGTGTTCGGCGACTCAAAGCATTTCCGCAAAGAGAAGCTGACATTTGAAATCGTGGATTTCCAGAGCGCCTACCACGCTATCTTGGGAAGACCAGCTTATGCCCGCTTCATGGCTTGACCATGTTACGTGTATCTCAAGTTAAAGATGCCTGGCCCCAAAGGCGTGATCACCGTCACTGGTAACCGGAAGAAAGCAGAAGAGTGTTTCCAGAAAGGCTCAAAGATTGCGGATGACCAGATAACAGTGATAGAGCTGGAAGGATACAAGAAGAACGCAGATCCGAGTGATTTACTGCGGGCCAAGAAGCCCGCCACAGAGTCAGCATTTCAGTCGTCCGGGGAGACGAAGCCAGTTCACATCCACTCGACTGACCCCAATGCAGCTCCGACCCATATTTCCACTACACTCGACTCTAAATAGGAAGAAGCGCTCACCCAGTTCCTCCGGGAGAACTGGGACATCTTCGCATGGAAGCCAGCTGACATGCCAGGTGTTCCCAGGGGACTGGCTGAGCATCGCCTTAGAGTCGATTCAAAGGCAAAACCCATTAAAGAACATCTTCGACGGTCCGTCGTTCAGAAGAAAAAAGCCATTGGCAAAGAGGTGGCTCGACTCCTTGCAGCAGAGTTCATCCGAGAGATATACCACTCTGAGTGGCTCGCCAATGTCGTTATGGTTCCCAAAAAGGACAATTCCCTTCGTATGTGCATTGATTTCAAACATATCAATCGGGCCTGCCCGAAAGATCATTTTCCTCTCCCTCGCATCGACCAAATTGTCGACTCGACCGCAGGGTGCGAGGGATTGTCTTTTATAGACGCTTATTCCGGGTATCATCAGATCCGTCTGTATGGGCCTGACGAAATCAAAACAGCTTTCATCACCCCATTCGGGTGCTTCTGCTATATCACCATGCCATTCGGCCTCAAGAATGCCGGAGCCACGTTCATGAGAATGATTCAAAAGTGTTTACTCACTCAAATCAGTCGGAATGTGGAAGCATACATGGATGATATCGTGGTCAAGTCGCGAAAGGGTTCCGACCTGTTGACTGACTTAGCTGAAACATTTGCCAATCTCAGGAGGTATGATATCAAGCTCAATCCTTCAAAGTGCACATTCGGAGTACCTGGCGGGAAGTTACTCGGTTTCTCGTTTCCGAACGAGGAATCGATGCTAACCCAGAAAAAGTTGGTACCATACTCCGAATGAAACGCCCCGTGCGTGTGCACGATGTCTAGAAGCTTACTGGATGCTTGGCCACGTTAAGTCGATTCATCTCTCGCCTCGGTGAAAAGGTGTTGCCCCTTTATCGACTGATGAAGAAGGCAGACAAGTTCGAGTGGACTCCAGAAGCTGATGCAGCGTTTGCCGAGTTAAAAACTCCGCTCTCCACCCAGCCGGTGCTTGCTGCTCCAATCAGCAAAGAGCCTCTGTTGCTTTATATTGCAGCCACAGGACAAGTCATCAGTACAGTACTTACGGTCGAGCGGGAAGAAGAAGGGAAATCCTTCAAAGTTCAGCGCACAGTGTATTATCTCTCTGAAGTTTTGACCCCATCGAAGCAAAGATACCCTCATTATCAGAAGCTCGTATATGGGATCTATATGACCATGAAGAAGGTTGCTCATTATTTCTCTGATCATGACATTACAGTCGTCAGCGACGCACCCTTGTCAGAGATTCTGCACAACAGAGATGCAACTGGTCGAGTGGCTAAATGGGCGATTGAACTCCTTCCCCTTGATATCAAATTCGAGGCAAAGAAAGCCATTAAGTCCCAGGCTATAGCAGATTTCCTTGCCGAGTGGATTGAGCAACAACAGCCGACTCAAGTCCACTCGGAGCATTGGACCATGTTCTTTGATGGCTCTAAGATGTTAAATGGTTCTGGTGCTGGGGTTGTGTTGATTTACCCCCGAGGAGACAAGCTCAGATATGTGCTCCAGATCCACTTTGATTCCTCCAACAATGAAGCAGAATATGAAGCACTCTTGTATGGGTTACGCATGGCCATTTCACTCGGCGTCCGCCGCCTTATGGTCTACGGCGATTCAGATTTGGTGGTCAATCAAGTAATGAAGGAGTGGGACGTTAGAAGCCCAGCCATGACTGGATACTGCAATGCAGTGAGGAAGCTCGAAAAGAAGTTCGAAGGGTTAGAGCTCCACCACATACCCCGACTGAAAAATCAAGCAGCTGACGACCTGGCGAAGATAGGATCTAAGAGAGAAGCCATCCCTAATGGTGTGTTTTTGGAACATATCCACACTCCGTCAGTCGTAGAAGATCCTTTTACCGATGAGGCCCCGCAGCCTAAGAGTGTCACGGACCCGACTGAGGTCGAAGTCCCAGCAGTGGTCGACCTGGTCATGGAAGTTCTAGTGATCACTCCAGATTGGACAGTACCATATATCGCGTGTATCTTGAGGGAAGAGCTCCGGAGGACGAAGAAGAGGCTCGACAGATCGTCCGCCGATCTAAAGCCTTTACTGTGATAAAGGGACAGTTGTACAGAGAAAGCGCGACTGGAGTTGGTCAGAAATGCATAACGCCAGAAGAAGGGCGAATAATCCTTGATGACATCCACTCGGGGACCTGTGGTCATCATGCGTCCTCTCGGACAATCGTGGCCAAAGCATACCGAGCCGGGTTTTATTGGCCAAGAGCGAATGAAATGGCAAAGGAGATAGTCGACAAGTGCGAGGGATGTCAATTTTATTCCAATATGTCACACAAGCCCGCGTCAGCTTTGAAGACTATACCACTCGTCTGGCCCTTTGCAGTGTGGGGTTTGGATATGGTCGGTCCTTTGAGAACAGGCAGAAGCGGTTTTACCCATGTGCTAGTAGCAGTCGACAAGTTCACTAAGTGGATCGAAGCTAAACCCATCAAGAACCTCGATGCCGGTACTGCTGTCAGCTTCATCAGAGAATTGATATTTAGATATGGGGTCCCGCACAGCATCATCACTGACAACGGGTCAAACTTCGACTCCGAAGAGTTCAGAGCCTTCTGCACATCCCAGGGCACACGAGTCGACTACGCTTCAGTCGCTCACCCACAGTCGAATGGACAAGCTGAACGAGCCAACGGTTTGATCCTCAAAGGGTTGAAACCCCGTTTAATGCGTGATCTTAAGCATGCGGCTGGTGCATGGGTCGACGAACTTCCCTCAGTGCTTTGGGGCTTAAGGACCACGCCCAACAGGTCGACTGGGAGAACTCCATTCTTCTTGGTCTACGGAGTTGAAGCAGTCTTACTGAGTGACCTTCTCCATAACGCTCCTCGAGTCGAGCTCTACACTGAAGCAGAAGCAGAACAAGCGCGGCAGGATGCAGTCGACCTGTTAGAGGAAGAGAGGGAGATGGCTCTGATCGGATCGACAATTTACCAACAGGACTTGCGTCGCTTCCACGCCAAAAACGTGAAGAGTCGAGCCTTCCAGGAAGGAGATTTAGTTCTCCGAGTGGATCAGCAGAAACCACACAAGCTTGCTCCTTCTTGGGAAGGTCCCTTCATCGTCACCAAAGTTCTCCACAATGGAGCATACCGTCTTTACAATGTCGAGCATTAGATCGACGAGCCCCGAGCTTGGAACGCGGAACTTCTCCGTCCCTTTTACACCTAAGTATTCACTCAGACGAGTTGTAATAAAAGTACTTCTGTAGTTTGTCAATCAAAGGCAAGAGATTTATAATCTTCCCTGTAATCGTTATTTCTTTTGTCTACTCAAAAACAATCCCCCAGTGGGTGGCTTGACTGCGAATCCGATTCGCCCAAGTCTGTAAAATAAATCCTAACCGAGTGGCGAGCCAGTCTCCCACATGAAGGCTTAGCTGCGAAATCCGTTTTGCCTAAGATAAATAAAATCCTACCGAGTGGTAAGCCAGCCTTCCACTCGGAGGCTTAGCTGCAGTCCAAGTACTCGCCTAAGATAAATAAAATCCTACCGAGTGGTAAGCCAGCCTCCCACTTGGAGGCTTAGCTGCAGTCCAAGTACTCGCCTAAGATAAATAAAATCCTACCGAGTGGTAAGCCAGCCTTCCACTCGGAGGCTTAGCTGCAGTCCAAGAACTCGCCTAAGTACAAGTACAACATGCATTCTGCAAGGAGGACGAGGTGCAGGTCGACTGCTACCCTCTCCTTCCGAGCTGCGCCACCAATTCAAAAATCCTACCGAGTGGAGAGCAGACCTCCCACTCGGGGGCTTAGCTGCAGCCCAGTGCTCGCCTAAGTGTCTGAAATCCTACCGAGTGGAGAGCAGACCTCCCACTCGGGGGCTTAGCTGCAGCCCAGTGCTCGCCTAAGTTTCTGAAATCCTACCGAGTGGAGAGCAGACCTCCCACTCGGGGGCTTAGCTGCAACCCAGTGCTCACCTAAGTGTCTGAAATCCTACCGAGTGGAGAGCAGACCTCCCACTCAGGGGCTTAGCTGCAGCCCAGCGCCCGCCTAAGTGTCTGAAATCCTACCGAGTGGAGAGCAGACCTCCCACTCGGGGGCTTAGCTGCAGCCCAGTGCTCGCCTAAGTGTCCGAAATCCTACCGAGTGGAGAGCAGACCTCCCACTTGGGGGGCTTAGCTGCAGCCCAGTGCTCGCCTAAGTATCTAAAAATCCTACCGAGTGGAGGGAAAACCTCTCGCTCGAGGACTTAGCTGCAGCCCAGTGCTCGCCTAAGTGAATTGGGAGACAAGTCGATGGCAATAAGCGCTTCGCTTTAACCTGCAAAAGACACCTCAAACCAAATGCAAACATATTCAGCGACGAACCCAAGTTCGGATAACACCTAACGGAACCGAAAGTGCTCAGGCGCTAGGCCTGTTAAGGTTTGTCGGTTACAAAACTCACTCGGCATACCGAGGCAAATTTAAAGTATCAAGCTCAGAAGTTTTTTACCCCTCCTGTGGAGGGCTAGAAGGTGCCACAAACTCGTCCAGATCAATTCCATCTGCAATCCGAGTGGCAGCGGCAATGAAGGTCTCCATGAAAGATCTGAAATCGTGCTTCTTGGTGTTGGCCACCCTGAGAGCCACCAGCTTGTCCTCTCGTGCATCCTTGCAGTGAACGCAGACCAGAGACAGAGCAACATCCGCGCCGCACCTGGCCGAAGACTTCTTCCACTCCTGCACTCGACTTGGGACCTCGTTCAGTCGAGTCATCAGAGACTCGAGGTCGTTCTGGAGTGTCTCTCTTGGCCAGAGTGTTGTGTCGATGCGGGAAGTTGCGACCTTCAGCCTTGCGAGATAATCGATGACGGCAGCAACACGAGATTCAAGTCGGAGCACGTTCATGGCGACTTCAACTTTCACAGGAGAGTTGATGGGGTCCAGGTTTACTTCCAGTCGACCAGTCTCCTCTTCAAAGTTCTGACAAAATTCTGCAAGCACAACCACCGAGTCAAGACAAACAGTCAGAGGTTACAATTAAAATATTTGTTTGATACAAAGGATTACCTTCAAGCATGAGGAACAACTTCTTGGCGAGTCCACCCAGATAATCCTCTAGATCATTCTTCTTTCTCTTCAACTCACTGGCCTTATCATTCAGGGTGGTCTTGTCGCTTTTCAGTTGACTGACCTCCTGGTTGGCAGCATCAAGAGCAGCTTTCAGATTGGTGTTTTCTTCTTCAAGCTTAGTCACTGAAGCCAGCTTCTCATCCGCAAGCCTGGTCTTCTCTAAAGCAGTTTTTTGCATCTCAGCCAAGTCAAGCTCTTGTTTCTTCAGGGCATCCCTCACTTTGCCTGCAAAGTTACAGTGAGATTAGATTCGGAAACAAGTGAGAGGCAAAGGCAGTCGTCAAAGGCCTCACCAAGCATACCTTTAGCTTCCTCCTTCGCCTTCGTCAAGTTCTCTTGGGCCAGTTTTAGATCAAGCTCGAGCTGAATGTGTTTGTTCTCCAACTCAGTATAACGAGCCGCAAGGTCACAGGATTTCTACGAAGAACCAATCGACAGATGTCAAAAACAATTCACTTCCGAGTGAGTAAGGAAAAATCATAGCGTTTCTAAGACTACGGCCGAATGCAAACATTCAACCATAGTCTCGGGGACTACACCCAGTGGGTGCACTCAGCGTGCCCCCACTAGTTTCATCAGTTAGAGTCGACCAGTCGACCAACAAAAAAAACCGGAGGTGTTCTTCAAACTATAATTGACCGCAAGCAGTCGACCACAGTCTCGGGGACTACACCCAGTGGGTGCACTCAGCGTGCCCCCACCGGTCTATGAATCTATTCGACCTAGTCGAGTAAGGAAAAAACTTAAGACATAAAGACTATAGTCGACTGCCAGCAGTCGACCATAGCCTTGGGGACTACACCCAGTGGGTGCACTCAGCGTGCCCCACTAGTCCGGAATTTCAATCGACACACCCAGTGGGTGCAGGATAAACTCTAAGAATTGCAGAAAGAAGAGTTTACAGATATCATATCCTAACAGAACAGGCAGTGACCGACTGACCTGAACATTACTCTGAAGAGCTGAACTGGCGTCATAGGCTGCCTGGCTAGCTTCTCATATCGCCTTCACTTGCTCCATCATGACCCCCGCTTGGCGTATCGCTTCTCTAGCAGCACTGGCTTGGTCTTCTGGAACGGGGTAGGTGGAGAAAAGCGAGGATTGAGCAGCACTCGACGACGAAGGGCGAGCACTCGTCAACGGCACCGCGAAGGTTACGGTGGGTCGAGTGGAGTCTTCCTCCACGACCAACGTCTCGGGTGCTGGCACATCTCGAGTCGCCTTGCCAGCAGGCGTTTTCTTGCTCCTCCTTTGCCTCGGTGGTTCTTCGTCGTCCTCGTCAGGAAGGTCAATAACAATGTTAGATGAAGCTGCAGAAAGAATCAAAATTAGAGACAATAAGTCAGTCGACTGAAACCGGCATCACAAGAATCATACCAGGTTGTGAGGTAGCAGCATCCTCCATCTCGTGGTCTTCAGCCTTGGTCGAAGTATCAGAAGTAGCAGCGCTGCAGTTCCAGAAATCAGTCGATTGACCCATGAGTCGACCAAGAGCAAGTTTACAAAACGGGGAAAACTCAAGACTACCCTTACCCTGAGATAGTGGGGATCACCATCTTCATCTTCGGCAAGACCTTCGCAGGTTTCAACGGTGCCACTCGAGACTGCTTCAGAGCTTTCTCAGTCGGTGCCGGAGAAGTAGTCCGAGGGCGCTTGGTCGACTGGGTAGCGGTCGCGACCCCTTTACCATGCTCAGTTGCGGGATCATGAACAAGCTTCGAGCGTCTTTCCGAGCGGGGAGGTGCAACTTCCTCCTCCTCCTCCTCCTCTTCCTCCTCATTAGAGTCGCCAGCCTCATCATCGTCGTCAGCATCCGAATCCCACTCCTCCGGGCTCTCGCCCCCACTTCCTTCCTCCTCCTCAGTCGGCGTCTGCGCTCCATTGGGCATCGAGTATAACTCCGTGGTGGCCTGACAAGCAACAAAGCAAAATGAAGATCACTCGATCAATTCACAGCAAAGCAGAATGGATAAAACAAAATTACACTCGGAAATAAGCGGCCATACCTTGTCCGGCATATAGGTACAGTCGAGTGGCGGGATCCTCCTCGCTCCTCGAGGGTTGTCCTTATTCCCTGTGATGGCGGTCACCCACCTCTCCAGCGTGGCATCATCGACTGCCTCTGGATGGACCCGAGTGGTGTCTTCGGTACCACAGTACAGCCACATCGGGTGGCCTCGGTACTGGAGCGGTTGGATGCGCCGCCTAAGGAAGACTTCCAGAAGATCCATGCCTGTCACTCCGTCCCGAACGAGTTGGACCATGCGCTCCACCAACATTTTTACCTCGGCTTTCTCCTCAGGAAGCACCTTCAGAGAAGACGGTTTGTCCACTCGGTCCATGGAGAACAGAGGGAGACCAGTCAACTGCCCCGGCGTCGACTCGTCTTGGCAGTAGAACCAAGTCGACTGCCACCCTCTGACCGACTCAAGAAGGGTCATGGCCGGGAAAGTGCTCTTATTCCTCAACTGAATCCCAAGACCCCCGCACATCTGAATGACCTTGGTCCTCTCATCGTCCGGACTCGTCTTTTTCACTGTCTGTGAGCGACAGGTGAATATGTGCTTGAAGAGACCCCAGTGTGGTCGCACATGGACACAAAGGCAGCAAGATAGGCGATGGAATTGGGATTGAAATGGTGGAGTTGCGCCCCAAAGAAATTCAGAAACCCTCGGAAGAAAACACTCGGCGGCAAAGAAAATCCATGATCTATGTGAGTGGCAAAGAGAACGCACTCACCCTCCTGCGGCTGTGGTTGGCACTCGGTCCTCGGAAGCCTCGCTGACCCATGGGGGATCAGTCCCTCATTGGCCAGGTCATTGAGATCTTTCTCAGTGATGGTCGAGCGGATCCAATCCCCTTGGACCCAACCCTTCGGCAGGCGGGACCTTGACGAAGATCCGCCCCGACTGGACGGTCTCCCCTTCGCTTTCCCCGTCGCCGTCGCCTTCTTCGCGCGCTCTAGGGCCGCCGTCTTCTCTTTCACCATTATCGAAGGCGAAGTGCACGAGGTGTGGATAGGCGGAGGCAAGAGCAGGCGCGGCGGGCGGAAGCAAAGAGGGAAAAGAGAAGGGTGGGAGGGCACTGTTCAAAAAACCCTCCCCCGGCGCTTTATATAAAAGCACTTCCGAGTGGCTGACGAGTGGGTCCGGGCGATTCTGTCACATCCCGAAACAGCCGCGCACGCACGATACGTGGCTAAAAAGGCGGCGCGGGAATCGAGGAGTCCATGCCTTATCCCATCCGATTGCCGCGGTCCGCCCCGCTTCGCGCGCTTCCCAAATTTCGGATCCCGCAAAATCCGCTAACAGCAAATAGATCTGTCAGGCGATATCTTTCCTGCGATCTGTCGCTTGGAAGTTCACCGAAGTCCAAAAGTTCACTCGACAGAAGACAAGAATGGATCAAGGCGACCGAAGTAGAAGTTGACGCCAACGCCGAAAGAAGAATCGCCGATCCAAGATACGACATAATCAAAGTACAGTAAATAAGTCGGAGAAAATCATCAACTCCTTCCTCACTCGAACCTCGATCCATTCGGGGGCTAATGATGGGGTTATGTACCTAGGGTAGGGTCATGGACCTATCTAGGATACCATACCCAAGGACATCATCAGACGAAGCTACCTTCCAGTCGACCAAGAGAAGCTCCACTCGACCAAGGGAGACTCCACTCGACCGGCTAGAAGACACTCGACCATGAAGACGCACTCGACCATCAGAAGTTCAGGATCTATGCTGTATCCAAACGGTCTGTAATTAAGTAGTCTTAATGGTCATGATGACACTTTATGCAGGGCGTTACCAGTAACGCCCGGCCTTAATGTACTTTAACCCTCCTCTACGTGGGCTGGCTGGGGTCCTATGCGTCCTCTATATAAGCCACCCCCTCCACTGGTAGAAGGGTTCGCACCCCTATAACTCATATACACAGAGATCAGTCGACCGCCTTCGGGCTCCGAGACGTAGGGCTGTTACTTCCTCCGAGAAGGGCCTGAACTCGCTAAACACCCGTGTGTACAACTACTCCATAGCTAGGACCTTGCCTTTCCATACTTACCCCCCATTCTACTGTCAGACTTAGAACCACGACACTCATCGCTGGGTCCTTATGCACCGCCGCATGCTCATACCGATCTGACCGCGATGTCGGCGCCGTTCTACTTCTCGCATCTGTTACCGGTGAAGCTCACGCTGGACAACTACTTGTCCTGGCGTGCTCAGGTGCTGCCTCTTCTACGGAGCCGCTATCTGGAAGGCTACGTTGACGGATCCATCCCGTGTCCGCCCCCTCATCACCCGGCATATCACACCTGGGTGGCCCAGGATCAGGCCATCCTCTCCGCCATCTAGTCCTCGCTCACCCCGAGCGTCTCGTCGATGGTCATCTTCGCCGCTACGTCCCGAGAGGCATGGGCGGCCCTTCACACCAGCTTCGCCTCTTAGTCTCACGCGCGTGCTCACTCTATACACACCGAGCTGGGTGAGACTAAGTTTGGTGACCTCAGCATCACGGACTACTTCAACAAGATGCGGGGTCTCGCCGACACGTTGGCCTCAGTTGGCCAGCCACTGCAGGATGAGGAGTTCACCACCTTCGTGCTTAACGGGCTTGATGATGACTATGACAACCTCGTTGAGAATGTCCATGGCCGTGATGATCCGCTCGCACCTCGGGAGCTCTATGCACGACTCCTTGGTCGTGAACAGTGCATCAAGGCGCGCCGCGCCTCCCCTGGTTTCGCCTCCGCCAATGCCGCGACTCGTGGCAAACCCCCCCAGGTGTCATCTTCGGGGGGTAGACCGGCGCCATCTTCACAGCCGGCCTCGCAGGGCAATGCTCCGAACATCACGGGTGGTAACCGGCCGGTGGCGTGTTGTTTTTCTTGCGGGGCTCCGCAGGCCTGTCAGCTCTGTGGCATTGAGCGCCACGTTGCGTCTCGCTGTCATCGTCGTTACAAGCAAGACTTCCTGGGCCTCGAAAATAGTGGCAAAGGGAATGAAAAGCAGGCCGCTGCCGCAGTGACGAGTCATGACCATGGCCGCACTCCGTCTTACTCCATTGATCCTACATGGTAAATGGACACGGGAGCTACGAACCACCTCACCAAGGACATGGGCAAGCTCTCCACTCAGGAGCCATATCGTGGCCATGATCAGGTGCACACCGCTAATGGAGCAGGTATGCGCACCTCTCATGTTGGTCAGGCATCACTTCTTGCACACAATTCACGGAAACTGCATCTTTCTAATGTTCTTCGTATTCCCACTGCTTCACGTAGTTTGTTATCTGTTCCACAACTTACTCATGATAATAATGTCCTTGCTGAGTTTCACCCTTTTCGTTTCTTTATCAAGGATCGGGACACGAGGGCCGTTCTGCTTAGCGGTCGTCTTTGCGGTGGCCTGTACGCACTTGACGCGCCAACCGCACCTCCCATGCAGCTTTCTCCTCAAGTGTTCAGTGGTGTTCGTGTGTCTCCTACACATTGGCATGCGCGCCTTGGTCATCCTGCTGCTCCTATAGCTCGTCATGTGTTACATCGCCATGAGCTACCAGTTGTGTCAAATAAAAGTGTTGAAACTATTTGTGATGCCTGTCAGCAGGGCAAGAGTCACCAACTTCCGTTTTCAGAGTCTAGTCGTGTTGTGAAACATCCTCTTGAGCTTGTGTTTTCCGATGTGTGGGGCCATGCCCAAACATCTGTCAGTGGGCACAATTATTATGTCAGTTTCATTGATGCTTATAGTCGGTTTACTTGGCTTTATCTTATTAAGAAAAAGTCTGATGTGTTTGATGTTTTTCTACAATTTCAAGCACACGTTGAGCATCTCCTTACTCAGAAAATTATTCATGTTCAAACCGACTGGGGGGGGGGGGGTGAATATCATAATCTCAACTTGTTTTTTAACAAACTTGGGATCACACATCGTGTGTCTTGTCCTCATACACATCAGCAGAATGGGACTGCTAAACGTAAGCATCGTCATCTTGTAGAAACTGGCATTACTTTATTAGCTCATGCCTCCATTCCTTTTAGGTTCTGGAGCGATGCTTTTTCCACTGCCTGTTTTCTGATCAATAGGCTGCCCTCACGACTCCTGAATATGAAAACTCCACTTGAACTCTTGCTCAATGAAATTCCAGACTACACCTTTCTCAAAGTTTTTGGGTGTGCTTGTTGGCCTCATTTGCGTCCATATAACAAACATAAGCTAGAGTTTCGGTCGAAAAAGTGTGTTTTTCTTGGATATAGTTCCCTTCACAAAGGGTACAAATGCCTACATGTTCCCACCAATCGCGTCTACATCTCTCGTGACGTTGTGTTTGATGAGAATGTGTTCCCTTTTCGTGCACTTCCGAACAACTCTATCACTCCTCTACCGGACATTTCTTCTACCACACCTTCGCCTGATCAATTTGTAGATGTTGCACATGCTCCTGTGTTGCTTCCTAACCATGCTGCAGGTGTTGGACGTGGTGCTCGTCTTGAGCTCCTTGAGGAACAGGCACCGACGGCAGCCCTGGACCTGGAAGTCGGTCTTCCGCATGGGGCATGCATACCGGGCGGCGCCCGTCTACCCGCCGGGGCTACACCCACAGCCGCCACGCGGGCATCACTCCCGCCTCGGGTGTCGCCCCCACTCGCTTCGCGGGCGGCATCGCCCCCGCCCCCTCGTGGGCATCCCCCGCTCCTGCCTTGGTGCGGGCCTCTCCCAAGCCGGCCGCCTCCTCGCCTGGCCCAGGCGTTACCCCGCGGGGGCCGGGTCTGGCTCCGGATGGGCCGGTCTTGCCGGGCCCAACGCCGCCTGGCTCTCCAGCACCAACAGGCTCTGGTGTGAGCTCGCGTGGCTCGGTCTCGCCTCTGTCTTCGTCTGCGTCGGATGGCTCATCCTCGCCTCTGTCGCGTCCGGTGTTGCCACCACCTGCTGCTACTCCTCGAGCTCGCACACATAGCCAGACAGGAGTGTTCAAGCCAAAGATTCGTACTGATGGGACTGTCGTGTGGCTTGCTGCTTGTATGGCTCATGCTGTAGAGGATCCTACTGCTGAGCCTCGTCACTTTCAGGCTGCCCTGAGCATTCCTCACTGGCGTGCTGTGATGGAACAGGAGTTTCAGGCGTTGCTGCAGAATGACACATGGCAGCTTGTTCCTCCCGTATCTGGGATCAACATTATTGATTCTAAATGGGTGTTTAAAGTCAAGAGGCATGCTGATGGCTCCATTGAACGCTACAAAGCGAGGCTAGTTGCTAAGGGTTTCAAACAGAGGTATGGTCTTGATTATGTAGACACATTCAGTCCAGTTATCAAGCCCACTACTATTCGTTTGCTGCTATCCCTTGCCGTTACTCGAGGATGGTTCCTTCGTCAACTTGATGTGCAGAATGCTTTCTTGCATGGAGTTTTGGAGGAGGAGGTTTATATGCGACAGCTGCCAGGGTTTGTGGATCCTGAACGTCCTCACCATCTCTGTCGTCTTGTCAAGGCGCTATATGGGCTCAAACAGGCTCCCTGTGCGTGGCATGCACGTCTTGGCTCTGTTCTGCGGGCGCTTGGTTTTATTCCCTCCACTGCTGACACATCACTGTTTCTTCTTCAGCGACCTGAGGTTACGATGTATTTGCTGGTCTATGTTGATGATATCATACTCATCAGTTCCTCAGATGCTGCTACTGATCGTCTTGTGACTTCTTTGAGTGGTGATTTTGCTGTCAAGGATCTAGGTGCTCTACACTTCTTCCTTGGCCTGGAGGTTTCAGGGTCTTCTGCTGGGTTAACTCTTTCTCAGAAGAAGTATTCTCTCGACCTGTTGCGTCGTGCTGGTATGTTGAAGTGTAAACCTTCCAGTACTCCGATGTCTGCCACTGATCGGTTGTCTGCTCTTGATGCAGACCCTCTTTCACCTGATGATGCCACTGAGTACCGCAGTCTTGTTGGAGGTCTGCAATATCTTACTATCACCAGACCAGATGTCTCTTATGCAGTCAACCGTGTCTGTCAGTTTCTCCATGCACCCAGGACTTCTCATTGGTCAGCTGTGAAGCGTATCCTGCGTTATGTCTGTCTCACTGCTTCTCATGGTTTGCTCCTCCAACCTGCGCCGTCTTCTGAGATCTCAGCCTTTTCGGATGCCGACTGGGCTGGTAGTCCTGATGACCGGCGATCCACGGGGGGGGGGGGGGGGGGGGGGGTATGCAGTGTTTCTTGGTTCTAACTTGGTTGCTTGGAATGCTCGCAAGCAGGCTACGGTGTCTCGCAGCAGTATGGAAGCTGAGTACAAAGCAGTGGCTGATGCGACGGCTGAGATCATTTGGATTCAGTCCTTATTGCGTGAGTTGAGAGTTTCTTCAGCTCATCCTCCAGTACTTTGGTGTGATAACATTGGTGCTACATATTTGTCATCTAATCCTGTGTTTCATGCTCGGACGAAACATATTGAGATTGACTATCACTTCGTTCGAGAACGAGTTGCAGAGAAGCTACTTAGCATCAAGTTCATCTCATCAAAGGATCAACTTGCTGACATCTTCACGAAGCCTCTTCCTCAACCACAGTTTGTAAGCTGTAGGCGCAATCTTAACTTAGTTTGTACTTCAGGCCACAGTTAAGATTGAGGGAGGGTGTTAGACTGTATATGTACGTAGACTTGTGTATACGTAGACTTGTATATACACCTTGTACCCTTCGATACTTATATATAATGAGATAGCCGCACCCCCTTGAGGTGTCGAGCAGTCCACCAAAATATTTTTCTTACAAGGTCAACGATATGTTGGCATGATTACCAGACCAGGTCAGGAGAAAGGGTAATGGAACGAACAAGAACGGGAAAATAACCGCAAGTCCCAAAGAGAGAGAACTCGAAATGGAGAAAGAGCCGCAACATGCAGCCACACTCTGGACGGGAACATTCACACTCTGCAAAGTTCATCTCCGGATACAGGTAGAGCTGCCCCCCGTATTCGTCAATCACTTACTCGTGCGCCTGTGATTATCTCCTCGGAGAGCCTCCCCAATGCAGAGTACGAGGACCCTCCCTCGGCGACGGCCTTCCTGAACGCGCCCTTCATCGCCACGGCCTTCTCCCTCACCTTCCTCCCCTCGTCGGAGACGCCGTCCATGAGCGCCCTCACGGCCCGCTCCAGCTCCGCCGCGTCGACCCAGTTGCCCCTCTTCCTGTCCACCTCCATGGCCAGGGCCACGCCCATGTATTCGACCAGCGTGAACGCGTTCAGGTGCTGCTCGGCGTAGCGCGGCCAGGGCACCATGGGCACCCCGAACCACAGGGCCTCCAGGGTCGAGTTCCACCCGCCGTGCGTCACGAAGCCCCCCACTGCGGTGTGCGCCAGTATCTCCTTCTGCGGCGCCCTCGTCGGCCACACCATGCCCTTCCCCTTGGTCCGCTCCAGGAACCCCTCCGGGAGCAGCTCCTCGAGGTTCGCGTCCGAGGGCTGCCGCGCGCCGGCCGCCGGCGGGCCGCGGAGGACCCACAGGAAGCGGTGCCCGCTGCGCTCCAGCCCGCGGGCTACCTCGTGCGCCTGCGGCGCGGCGGAGAACCCTCCGCTGCCAAAGCAGAGGAGCACCACCGACGCCGGGGGCTGCGCGTCCAGCCACACCACGCACTCGTGCGGCTGCTCCGCCGGCGGGTTCAGGGAGAGCACGGGGCCCACTGGGTAGACCGTCGGGGCGGGGACTCCGCGCGTGCACCGGCCGTCGGCGATGACGGCAAGAACGCTCGCCTCCAGCTCGGCCGCCGTGTTGATTATGACGCCCTTGGCTTCCATGAAGCGCCTGCCGTGGTACACGAACCATTCGTAATTCGGGTGCTTCTTGTCCATCACCGGCGACGGGAGGGACGCCGGCGGAACCGGCGGCAGCCCGGGCACGTCGACCGTGCCTTCCATCTCCTCGAACTCGACGGCCACCTCCTCGTGGAGTGCCGGCAGGCGCAGGAAGAGCGCGTACATGGCGGCGCTGGCTGTGAAGTAGACGTAGGTCGGCACGGCGAGCTCGCGGGACACGTCGAGCATGGTGGTGCCGAAGAAGTCGAGGACGAGCGCCGCCACCGGGCACGTCAGGCCGGAGATGGCCGCCCTCACATGCGCCGCGTGGAGCTGCACGAACCGGGAGACGAACTCCTCGACGCCCACGTGGTCCGTCGGGGGCTGGACGGCGGGGAGGTGCTGGAAGCGAATGCCCAGGCCGGAGGCCTCCTCCCTCTGTATGTGGCCGGCGACCTCGGACCTGTAGCTCTCCGTCGGCGCCTGCATTACGAGCACCGTGAGCGACAGGGCGCCGCCGCTGCGGGCCAGCAGCCGCTTGCCGGCGTCGAGCATGGACATGAGGTGGCCCACGCCCCAGACGGGCAGCAGCACCACGGTCGGGGTTGCCATTGGCACGGTGGCGATCGGCTAGGGGTCTCGGATGATGCTCGCTCGCTCCTACTTGCCTGGCATGAAATGAGGGAGGAAGTTGGGCGAAATGAGGGAATGATACGGTGGATATTGTATTTTTATGAAGAGAAGATGCGGCGGATTTCCTTTTATTTTTCTGATGAATAGGTGGGGTGGCAAACGTGTGGGCATGTCATGTCCGTGGTCGGTACAAGATCGCACTAAAATGGGCTGGACAATCGCTAGCGGCCGTTGCCGGGTCACGTGGTGGGATCGCCGCGTGGGACTGGTAGCACAAAAAAGAAGAGGGATTTTTTTCCAAAAAAGGGTGTCAATCTAGGTCCGTGTGGGTGAGGCGTAACAGTGACTACAAACACGATGTCAATGGATTGAGAAATATCCATGCGCAAATTTTACAAAATCGTAAATCGTATCTTTTTGATAGTGCGACGAAATGCCATAATTCCACTCCATGCAGGCATGCCAGGACTTCCGCCCTCCTGAATTACTTGTCTGACATTTGTGTAGATATGGGTGTATCCAAACACGTTTTAGTGTTAGATAATTAGTAGGGTATTTAAATAAATTTAAAACAAGTAATTTGAGAATGAGGTAATATTGCTTTGCGCAAAAGATATGGAAGATATTCTTTCACTTAAGTCACTGATATGATATGTTAGCCGACTTGACTTACGCAAGAGAGTTGTGCGTGTGTGTTGCTGGTTTTATTCTATTTCACATCCTTTTATATTTCAGAACTATTGAATTATTTGTCTAAATGATATCTACTATATTTAAATAGAAACCCCCACTACTTCATTTTCCTGCGTTCTCATGCATCCACGTCACCTTAAATCATTCCGGCCGTTTGATTGAGCACATATGGCTCTGATCTGCAGCCCCACACCACGTTCCTGAGGGACATCTTCTGCATCGTCTGTCCCGTCTCATCGCTATCGCTTCCGCCCCCACGATCGAACCTCTCCCAGCCACAAATGCTGCCGCAAGAGCATATGAAACCGTAGCATTCATCACCCCCAATTAACTGCTTCTCCCTTCATTACCAAAAACTGAGCGGTCGCTGCCTTCGCGTTAGAAAACCTGGGTGCTACCCTCTTCGACCCCGCACGACCGCCAGTATCCTTTCCTCCGACGCCACTCTGGGAATTGGGATGCGGGCCAACGGCGGATCAGTTACCGGCCACCAGATCATCAAGGAAATCATGGCCGAATCGACCTGTGTGCGGCGTTGCTCTGACATGCCCGCCACTTCACCTCTCCTCCAATGTCTCTCTTGAGTGTGGGAGCGCGCCGGGCTGCCGTTTAGTTGCCGAACCCCGAAATCACAGATCCTCGGTCAAGGCAGAACCGCTAAGGATTCTACCCGCCGTTGCTTTGCACAGCAGCAAGGGCCTCGCCCAGAGCCAGTTTCGTGGGCTGCCCGGTGGAATCATGCTTGTGCTTCCGACGAATTTGACGACGGCGGCAAGCATCCGCAGCCACAGCCGATGTGTCCCGACGCGGCGTTGAATCGGTCAATTCGGCATCGGCCGCTTCACTGATCTACATGCTGCCATCTGTCGAGTTGCTTGCTAAAGGTGTGACCTTCTATTGTTGTGCGCAGTATGACAAGGTCGTCACATTCCAGGAAATCAATCCATCAGCGTTTAGGTACTGATCTCTGCAGTTTGTTCCTTTGGTGCAATCTCGCTATCGTTGGTTTAGATGTGGTATTATTATACGTCGCTGACTTGGTAGTACTTCTTTTGTTCATTACGTTTCCGTCCAACAGTTGGCCAGCATCACGAGAATTGGTGTTTACATGCTTCTGTATGGTTAGTATTTGGGATTGAGTGATGCTATACATATTTGTTTCTGATTTTTGTACGACAGTTAAAATCTGCTCTCCATCGATTCTTTTGGATGGTGCGGGAGAAAGGCACATCATTGTACCGGAGTGAACTAGCACGAACTGAACCTAGAGTCATCTTCTGATACCAAAATCTCGACCAAAGGGCATGCCAATGTCGTATCTTACCATCTGTGTCTCTGCGTCGCACAGCTCCGACACTATCCGTCCAGGCTAATAACAGTTCGTGCTTCACATGGACTTCACAAAGAGGCTCTTTCACTTGGACATAATATAGTGGATATCTTTTAGATTATACACTGCAATTTTGACCCTTTTTCCATTTCTCTCACACAAGTGTTTGATTGCTAATTGATGGCTATTTTTATGCTTTTTCAGCAATAGTATTGATGTGTAATGACATGATGTCTACCAAGGTTTGCCAAAATTTTCAAGCAGGCCATGTTATATACTTCCTCCATAAATTAAACTGCAAAAACATCTTATATTATGGTACAGAGGTAGTATGTAGCTATGCTTTTTTTTTCTTGCAACTGGGTAAGATTTATTTTGATGGCAGGCGGAATTTTGTTCCTCCTTAAATAAGACTTTCCTTTTACCATTATTTTGCAGGTTATGCTGCTTATAATCGCTGAGGTGCAGTTCCATTTTTATCAAATTTGGAACTCTGTTTTTTCCAACTGCCATTAGTATAAATAAAAGCTTGCAATTTGGTCCATCGAACAAGTTGTTGTACCCCGTAGGTCATTATATAACAGGTAAAATGTTAAGCTATCAATTGAGATGTGTTTGCAGAGTTTATGATAGATACACGGGCATTAAAATTCAATATTTTCCCATCTTAAATATGTGAAATTTTTACAAGCTATTTTTCTTTGCTAATGAACTGATTTCACCGAGGTCACCAAATACTTTACTTTCTCACAATGCATATTCATTTTGTTATAATAGTTCCTCATAATATTGTTAATTTTCCTATCGATCTTGATTTTGCATTTGTCGACACATTTTTTGCTTGCTTGCATCTTGCCATTTGGAGAAGGCATGCTGAATTATTATTGTGCGCATCTATGTTTTGACCTTCTATCTATGCAATTTTGTTTTCTTTGCTCACTTCATGCATTGGTAGAAGGTACCCTGTTCTTCCGTCCGTGCTTTTTTGTGCACGTATTTATCTCTAGCAAAATGTGACACCTTTTTTGCTGTTCATCCTATAAGAACCAACTCTAGAAGCTGAGGCCAGCACTTTGAATTATAAAGAGTTGTTTATGTGGCAAAGGTCGCCCATTCACTATTGTGAGATCCACTAACTGATGGACTTTTTCCACGGATTTCTTGGTCATGCTTTGTGCACATTAAGTGTTAAATGCAGCTGCTCGATGCTTTCAGATACACGTCATGTTTCACAACTGAACTTCAGCTGCCTTTTACTACTATTATAATACTTCCATATATTATACATGATTGCTCTTATCAAGTCCTTATCTCATTTTTTCGTAATGCAGGTCAAAATTAATTGTGTGGTTGTGTCTCAATTCCAAGTTTTTACTTGAACTTTTCCTTCTTTCTATAGATAATAGAAAAAAAATTACATTGATGAGGATGATTTTTCATATGAAGTGCTCGGGATCATGGCAAAGTGTAACATTGAACCACATTTTATAAGTATTTGAACATTTGTTTTACCAAATGCTTAGTGTCATTTCCTTTGTATATTCCAGACTTATGAACCGACAGCTAGCAAATATTTTACTTCATATTTTTTCTACGTTAGTCAATATTCCATAAAAGACTAGCTTTACTTTCATATGTATCTATGCATTCCTTTCCCGCAGCAACGCGCGGGGTATCACCTAGTGATTATGGTTTTTGGCTCCCAGCTTATTCTTTTATATAGCATTTAGACAAGGATGGCTACCTCTTGTGAGAATGCAACAAGGTACAATGCCCAATTATTATTTCTTAATTACCTTTTAGCTCAGTTCTTGAAACTTGGCGCAACCGCGCTATTCCATTCTGTTGATGTCCTTTGGGGATTCAAATGTCTTAACATGTTTCACTAAAGATGTATGGGTTTTACAATCCATGCCATTACATTGTTTTTTTTTGAAGCGGCCAGCATTGCCGGCATTTCATTGATTTAAGCCGAAGGAAGAGTGGGCCAAGATCGTAGGGCAATACTTTCACGTCACTTCCCCGAAGGGTAGCTCAATGCACTTTGCCCCAGCCATTCTCCATTGCTCCATGTCGCGCTTGCAGGCTTCAATGACGTGCTTTGTGTTTGGCTGCTTCCCTCTGAATGTGCAAGCGTTGCGTTCTAACCATATGTGCCAGGAGATGAGTGCCACAACAGTTTTTACACCCTTCCTGTGGCCTGGGGCGGCTGCCGCTATAATCCTTTGTACTCGGTCCGTTGTTGTTGTTCCATTGCGTGAGAAGGCCTGATTCAGAGAGGCACAACCATTCCAGGTTGCCCCCGCTTGCCAGACTTGCAATGCAACTAGGCACTCCCAGCAGAGGTGAACTGAGGTCTTGAGGCTGCGCATGCACATCGGGCAAAAGTATCCATTGTCCTACCCTCTCCTTTGCAGACGATCATTGCACCATAGTCTATCAAGGTGCAGCAACCAAAGGAACATCTTGATCTTGCCTGGCGCCCAGAGTTTCTAGATGGAATTTGAAGGAGGTAACCTATCTATTGCTGAATTGGGCATTGTACGCTGAGCTTGTTGTGTAGCAGCCTGAGGCGCTGAGCTTCCAGGTAATAGAGTCTTGGGTTCCTGGGGTGAGAGTGAGTGTAGCCTGCCTGATCTCCCTCGCAAGCTGCACCACCTGCAGTGCAATGGCATCCCGGTCACCTCGCCTCAAGTCCAGGATCCATCTATAGTCATGCAGCGCGTCCTTGACCGAACGGTTCTTCCTGGTTGATCTTGCAAAAAGAGTGGGAAAGGCTTGGCAGAGTTGTCGTCCACCTAGCCATGAGCAGAACCAGAAAGACGTCATCGCTCCGTCGCCGATGGTCACCGCTGTGGATGCAGCAAACAGGGCCCTATCCGAGGCATCACAGGGCGACCCCGTTCCGACCCAGGGCCTTTCTGGGTTCTTCCAGGATTGCCATAGCTAGCGCAGATGTAGGGCCCTGGCGAAACTAGGAAGATCGTGAATGCCGAGACCACCATACTGCTTCGGCGTGGTCACCGGGCTCCAGCCCACCTTGCACTTTCCACCGGACACCTCCTCATCTCCCGCCCAGAGGAAACGCCGTCGTGATTTGTCTACATCTTTATAGAATTTCTTTGGCACTCAAAGGGCTATGAGTGCAAAGGTGGGCATGGCCGAAAGTACGCAACGCACTAGTACACGCCGACCAGCCAACGACATTAGTCTGCCTTTCCAGCCGGCTAGGCGAGCTCGGATCCTGTCCAAAATGGCCTAAATATGTGCTGGTCTAATACGCCTCGTCATGATTGGGAGGCCTAGATATCTAATCGGGAACACCGTCGTAATGCCACCAAAGTTTTGAAGAACATCAACGATGTCTATGTCTTCGCACCTAATGGGAGTCGCAAGAGATTTTGCAAGGTTGACCCGAAGTCCCGTAGCGTCGCCGAAAAACCGCAGCAGCTCTACAAGACTATCTACTTCTTGACGCGCAGGGTTGATGAAGATGACGGCATCGTCAGCGTATAAGCTCGTGCGCATCCTTGCCGCCGTACCCGGGATGGGATTCAACACGCCCGCCCTAGTGGTCGCATTCAGGAGGCGATGGAGTGGATCTATGCAAAGAATGACGAGAAGCGGCAAGAGGGGATCCCCCTGTCGGAGCCCACGAAGATGGACGACGATGTCACCTGGATCGCCGTTGAGAATGCAGGACGAGGTGGAGGAAGATAGCAGCAGGGTGATCCAATCCCTCCATCGGGCCGAGAAACCCAGCCTCTGAAACAGTTCTAACAGGTATTCCCATGATATGCTATCGAAGGCCCTAGCTATGTCTAGCTTAAGAAGAAGTATTGGGGTTTTGTTTCTATGAAGAGATCGGACAGAATTCTGCACATAAAGGTAGCTGTCATGGATGCATCGCCCGCCAGTCTCATGGATAGCACTTTAGTGATCAACTTGGCAATGGAGTGTATCAGGCTTATAGGTCTATAGTCGTTCATTCTAGTGGCCCCGTCCTTCTTGGGAATGAGGGCGATCATTGCTGAGTTGATATCAGCAAAATTGCCATCAGTTAGGTTGTAGAAGTGATCGAAAACTGCCATGACGTCATTCTTTATGGTGCCCAGCAAGCTCTGAAGAAAGTTCATGAGAAGCCGTCGGGGCCTGGTGCTTTCTTTGATGGAGATGCCATGATAGCAGCCCAAACTTCAGGTTCTAAGAGAGGATTGTCCAGCCCCTCGTTTTGTATACTTGGAATATCCAACTCCTCCCAGTTGATGGAGCATCGCCTTTTCTCCTTTTCCCCCAACAGATTTGCAAAGTGAACGTGGGCAATTGCTTTCTTCTCCTCGTGTGCAGTGGTTGTCCTCGTTTCTGTGTGCAGGGTGTGTATAAAATTCTTTCTCCTTCTGGAATTGATCTTTGCTTGGAAAAAGGCTGTTTTTGCATCTCCCGCCTTGAGCCAGGTTATCCTTGATGCCTGTCTTTTCCTTGATCTTTCTATGCAGCCAGTCCAAGGGTACGGAGTTTCAGTTGTTTCCTTAGCCAGAATGCTTGTTGTGTCAGACCTCTTTTTTCTTGAGCTATATCAAGTCTCAAGATTACTTCACACGCCAGGTGGAACTGAACCTTTGCATCGCTAAAAAGAGTCTTTGCCCAAATTTTGAGATCGTGCACTGTCCTCTGCATCTTCTTCTTGATCCTGATGATTGGGCAGGTGTGGTTAACTGGGCGCTGCCAAGCTCTTTCAACTGTTTCCTGAAAGTGAGGGAAACATGGCCAAAAAGACTCAAAACAGAATGTTGCTCTTTTGCATGGTGCCGCAGTGTTTGCAAGTAGCTGTGGGCAATGATCTGAACATGCTGTTGCCATGGCCATCAGCATAAACGAAGGGAAGAGGGCGTCCCATTCCGAGTTGCAGAACACTTTTTCAATGCTGACCATCGTTGGGTTTTGGCGCTCATTTGTCCATGTGAACCTTCTATTTTTTGCATTTGATCTCTCTTAAGCCTGCTTTGTTGATCGCTGTTCTGAACATGCCCATGGTCCTCCTGTTCAGGTTGAGATTGTTTTTGTCACGTGCTTCATATATGATGTTGAAATCTCCATTTAACAGCCAGGGTTCTCCTTGTGGTGGTGCAACATGAGCCATTTCAGCAAGGAAGTCATCTTTTCTCGTGTCATCCACTGGCCCGTAGACAGTTGTGAGCCAGAAATCAAGTCTGTCCTGGATCAGGGACACTTTTCCGGTGATTGAGAAATTTCCGACTGCGTGTGTCACAAAACCGACCATACTCTTATCCCAGAGAACAACAATTCATCCTCTAGTGCCGATCGCTAGAAGAATGACGCACCCTTCCAATCTGGTTCCTCCCAGCTCTCTAACAATACTGGGTGTCCAAGATTCTAGCTTAGTCTCCTGCAGACAGAGAATGCTTGCCCACTGCGCTTCTGCTATCTGTCGCATAGCAGTTCTCCTGGCTGGCGTGTTCAGACCCCTGATGTTCCAACTTAAAATTGCATAGTTTGTACTACTCATCAGGAACATATAACATCTCTAGAAGTAGCGACACCATCGACGAGTTCCGACAGCTAAAATCATTAAAAGAGGAATGTAGATACAACTGATACACAACCATTCTAGCCTGGGGGCGTCGTCGACCACCAATATGCCCCAAATTTCGACGACGAAAGCTAAACCACCTACCACTACTGATACAGGGATGGACTAAACCCAGCTTGAGCCGGCCTATTGCCGGCCGCTGTCGGAAACTATTACAGAGGAAGAGGAGCGCTAACATGACTACACTCGAGCCTTCTCGGCTTCAGCTTCAGGCCCAACCATGCCCATAGCCACGTGCAACGCATCCTTGTTGAGCCTAGTCAGCTTGGCAATGACGTTGATGTCATCATCGGAGAGCGGTTCGTCGAACCTACGGATGAGGGCTTCGGCCGCCTTGGCAGTCATCTTCTCCTTTGGACCCAGCAGACCTAGTCCCTTCACCAGGCGTAGCATGGCACGCTCGGCGACAGGTGTGGTGTTGTTCTGAGCAGCCTTACGAGCACTCTGGCGTGGGGGAGGCATGGAAGTTGCTCTGGACTTGACCGGGGCAGAGTATCTCCTGGACGGTGGCAGCGGTAGCAGGGCTGGTGTAGGGCTGGTGAAGAGATCTCGAGCAGCAGAGCCAGGGTATTGAATCTCCAGGTGGCACACTTGCTCGGTTATTTCTTCGAGCTGCATCTGAATTGTTGTTGCAGCTGCGGGTGTTTTGCAGCTGAAGCTTGCAGGGTTGTGGTATGGCCCAGACAGCGTTGGCCCAAAATGATCTGGACCGTCCCTTAGGGCATCTTCATGCTGCTCTTTTTCTCTGTCAGTGAACTCCAGCGGCGTGGCCAACACCGCTTCAATCTCTACGTCAAGGTTGTCAGAATCGCGATTTTGAATCGAATCGGAGCTCTGATGGTAGGATCGCAAATCGTAGAATCTTCACTATCAGGATCGTAAAAACGTAGATTCTATGAACTAAAATCGTAGAATCAGAGGGGTTAGTTTGGATCGTAAAGTCGTAGAATCGTATAACAGAATCGCGATTCTGACAACCTTGCTCTACGTCGAGGTGGGCAGAGTCAGCCTTGGCCGGTTCCATGGTGGTGATCGGCTTCTTTGCTTGGGTGAAGAACTGCTCGAGGTCGTCGTTGTAGGCTTCGGAGTTGAGGTGAGAGGGCGGAGCCAGGGCGGCCGTGGGCGTGTCCTGTCTTGCACTCTTCTTGGGCCCGTGGCCGTTGGTCTTGCGCCCGTAGCCGTTGGTCTTGCGGCCCTGTCCCTTGGAACTGCTAGAGCGGTGACGCGTCGGCGGTGAGCGGCTGCGGACACGACGCTCCCTGGACGAGACCTCAGCCTGAGCTTGGTGGCCGCGCCCGCGGCCCAGAAGCGTGTCCTTCCAGGATCTTCTGCCGGCCCCGTCGTTGTCGGGGTCACGCCTAGAGCCGCTGAGGGGCAAGCCCTGGCATCCGGTGTCCACCACCGGGGCACGGGCCTGGCGCCTGGGCTCCTCGCGCTAGCCATCCTCGACGTGCATGGTCCAGGTGCTGGGGAAGGTGCACGGCAGCGCGTCGTCATCGTCGGTGCCGGAGGATGGTAGCCCGCTCTGCGCGGAGTTGGAGGAGCGAGGGGAGCGCGAAGACCAGTCTTCGATGAGGTCTACGTGGATGAGGAGGTCGAACCACGTCGCGCCCGGTGGAGGCGCCACCCTGCGGTCCGGCGGCGAGAAACCAACCATCTCCTCCTCCCGACCGGTGCCCCGCGGAAGCTTCCAGTAGGTGTGCCTGGTGGGGATGAAAGACATGTCCCACACCCAGACCCAGCAGGCAAAGGTCTTGGTGTGGCCGCGCTCCAGCGTGCGGCTGTCGAGCCGGTCGACGCACACCTTGTCACCGAGCACCTCATGCGCCCCCTCGATGGACCAGTACTGCATGGGCATGTGCTCGATGACACAACGGACATGCAGGTTGAAGGTGGCGAAGCTGTTGGGGAATGTAGTAATTTCAAAAAATTTCCTATGCACACACAAGATCATGGTGATGGCATAGCAACGAGAGGGGAGAGTGTTGTCCATGTACCCTCATAGACCGTAAGCGGAAGCGTTATACAACGCGGTTGATGTAGTCGTACGTCTTCACGATTCAACCGATCCAAGCACCGAACGTACGGCACCTCCGTGTTCAGCACACGTTCAGCTCGATGACGTTCCCCGGGGTCCAATCCAGCAAAGCGTCGGGGATGAGTTCCGTCAGCACGACGGCATGGTGACGATGATGATGTTCTACCAGCGCAGGGCTTCGCCTAAACTCCGCGACGATATGACTGAGGTGGAATATGGTGGAGGGGGGCACTGCACACGGCTAAGGAACGATCCGTAGATCAACTTGTATGTCTATGGGGTGCCCCCCTCCTCCGTATATAAAGGGGGAGAGGAGGAGGGGGCCGGCCAAGAGGGGAGGCGCGCCCTAGGGGGGGCAAACCTACTCCAAGTAGGTTTGGCCCCCCTTTCCTATTAGGAGTAGGAGAGGGAAGGAAGAGAGGGGAGGGAAGAAGGAAAGGGGGCCCCGGCCCCCCTCCCAATTCGTATTGGGCTTGGGGGTGCGCGCCCCCTCCTTTGCTCCTTCTCCCTCCCTTCCACTAAGGCCCAATAAGGCCCATATACTTACCGGGGGGTTCCGGTAACCTCCCGGAACTCCGGTATAGTCCCAATCTCATCCGGAACCTTCCCGGTGTCCAAATATATCCGTCCAATATATCAATCTTTATGTATCGACCATTTCGAGACTCCTCGTCATGTCTGTGATCACATCCGGTACTCCGAACAACCTTCAGTACATCAAAACTTATAAACTCATAATAAAACTGTCATCGTAACGTTAAGCATGCGGACCCTACGGGTTCGAGAACTATGTAGACATGACCTAGAACTATTCTCGGTCAATAACCAATAGTGGAACTTGGATGTTCATATTGGCTCCTACATATTCTACGAAGATCTTTATCGGTCAAACCGCATAACAACATACGTTGTTCCCTTTGTCATCGGTATGTTACTTGCCCGAGATTCGATCGTCGGTATCCAATACCTAGTTCTATCTCGTTATCGGCAAGTCTCTTTACTCGTTCCATAATACATCATCCCACAACTAACTCATTAGTTGCAATGCTTGCAAGGCTTAAGTGATGTGTATTACCGAGAGGGCCCAGAGATACCTCTCCGACAATCGGAGTGACAAAACCTAATCTCGAAATACGCCAACCCAACATGTACCTTCGGAGACACCTGTAGAGCACCTTTATAATCACCCAGTTACGTTGTGACGTTTGGTAGCACACAAAGTGTTCCTCTGGTAAACGGGAGTTGCATAATCTCATAGTCACAGGAACATGTATAAGTCATGAAGAAAGCAGTAGCAACATACTAAACGATCGTGTGCTAAGCTAACGGAATGGGTCAAGTCAATCACATCATTCTCCTAATGATGTGATCCCATTAATCAAATGACAACTCTTTTGTCCATGGTTAGGAAACTTAACTATCTTTGATTCACGAGCTAGTCAAGTAGAGGCATACTAGTGACACTATGTTTGTCTATGTATTCACACATGTATTATGTTTCCGGTTAATACAATTCTAGCATGAATAATAAACATTTATCATGAAATAAGGAAATAAATAATAACTTTATTATTGCCTCTTGGGCATATTTCCTTCAGTCTCCCACTTGCACTAGAGTCAATAATCTAGTTCACATCAGCATATGATTCAAGACCAATATTCACATCTGTATGTGATTAATACCCATAGTTCACATCGTCATGTGATCAACACCCAAAGGGTTTACTAAGGTATGATCATGTTTTTCTCGTGAGAGAAATTTAGTCAACGGGTCTGTTACATACAGGGCCGTATGTATTTTGCGAATATTCTTATGTCTTCAATACTCTGCACGGAGCTACTCTAGCTAATTGCTCCCACTTTCAATATGTATCCAGATTGAGACTTAGAGTCATCTGGATCAGTGTAAAAGTTTGCACCGATGTAACTTTTACAACGAACTCTTTTATCACCTCCATAATCGAGAAACATCTCCTTAGTCCTCACTAAGGATATTCTTGACCGTTGTCTAGTGATCTACTCTTAGATCAAAATTGTATTCCTTTGCCAAACTCAGAGCAAGGTATACAATAGGTCTAGTACACAACATAGCATACTTTATAGAACCTATGACTGAGGCATAGGGAATGACTGTTCATTCTTTTCTATTTTCTGCCATGGTCGGGTTTTGAGTCTTACTCAACTTCACACCTTGCAACACAGGCAAGAACTCTTTCTTTGACTGTTCCATTTTGAACTACTTCAAAATCTTGTCAAGGTATGTACTCATTGAAAAATCTTATCAAGCGTCTTGATCTATCTCTATAGATCTTGATGCTCAATGTGTAAGCAGCTTCACCAAGGTCTTTCTTTGAAAAACTCCTTTCAAACACTCCTTTATGCTTTGCAGAATAATTATACATTATTTCTGATCAACAATATGTCATTCACATATACTTATCAGAAATGCTGTAGTGCTCCCACTCACTTTATTGTAAATACAGGCTTCTTCAAAAGTCTGTATAAAACCATATGCTTTGATCAACTCATCAAAGCGTATATTCCAACTCCGAGATGCTTGCACCAGTCTATAGATGGATCGCTGGAGCTTGCACACTTTGTTAGCATCTTTAGGATTGACAAAAACTTTCTGGTTGCATCATATACAACTCTTCTTTAATAAATCCATTAAGGAATGCAGTTTTGACATCCATTTGCCAGATTTCATAAAATGTGGCAATTGCTAACATGATTCAGACAGACTTAAGCTTCGATACGAGTGAGAAAATCTCATCATATTCAACACCTTGAACTTGTTGAAAACCTTTCGCAACAAGTCGAGCTTAGTAGATAGTAACACTACTATCAGTGTCCGTCTTCCTCTTGAAGATCCATTTATTTAACATGGCTTGCTGATCATCGAGCAAGTCAATCAAAGTCCATACTTTGTTCACATACATGGATCATATCTCAGATTTTATGGCCTCAAGCCATTTCGTGGAATCTGGTCTCATCATCGCTTCCTCATAGTTCGTAGGTTCATCATGGTCTAGTAACATGACTTCCAGAACAGGATTACCATACCACTCTGGTGCGGATCTTACTCTAGAAGACCTACTTAATCTAAAGTTTCATGATCATCATCATTAACTTCCTCACTAATTGGTGTAGTAGTCACAGGAACAGATTTCTGTGATGAACTACTTTCAAATAAGGGGGCAGGTACAGTTACCTCATCAAGTTCTACTTTCCTCCCACTCACTTCTTTCGAGAGAAACTCCTTCTCTAGAAAGGATCCATTCTTAGCAACAAATGTCTTGCCTTCGGATCTGTGATAGAAGGTGTACCCAACAGTCTCTTTTGGGTATCCTATGAAGACACATTTCTCCAATTTGGGTTCGAGCTTATCTGGTTGAAGTTTCTTCACATAAGCATCGCAGCCCCAAACTTTAAGAAACGATAACTTCAGTTTCTTGCCAAACCACAGTTCATAAGGCGTCGTCTCAACGGATTTAGATGGTGCCCTATTTAATGTGAATGCAGCCGTCTCTAAAGCATAACCCCAAAACGATAGCGGTAAATCAGTAAGAGACATCATAGATCGGACCATATCTAGTAAAGTACAATTACGACGTTCGGACACACCATTTCTTTGTGGTGTTCCAGGTGGCGTGAGTTGCGAAACTATTCCGCATTGTTTCAAATGTAAACCAAACTCGTAACTCAAATATTCTCCTCCACGATCAGATCGTAGAAACTTTATTTTCTTGTTACGATGATTTTCCACTTCACTCTGAAATTCTTTGAACTTTTCAAATGTTTCAGACTTGTGCTTCATTAAGTAGATATACCCATATCTGCTCAAATCATCTGTGAAGGTGAGAAAATAACAATATCCGCCACGAGCTTCAACATTCATCGGACCACATACATCTGTATGTATGATTTCCAACAAATCTGTTGCTCTCTCCATAGTACCGGAGAACGGTGTTTTAGTCATCTTGCTCATGAGGCACGGTTCGCAAGTACCAAGTGATTCATAATCAAGTGATTCCAAAAGTCCATCAGTATGGAGTTTCTTCATGCGCTTTACACCGATATGACCTAAACGGCAGTGCCACAAATAAGTTGCACTATCATTATCAACTCTGCATCTTTTGGCTTCAACATTATGAATATGTGTATCACTAATATCGAGATTCAATAAAAATAGAACACTCTTCAAGGGTGCATGACCATAAGATATTACTCATATAAATAGAACAACCATTATTCTCTGATTTAAATGAATAACCGTCTCGCATCAAACAAGATCCAGATATAATGTTCATGCTCAACACTGGCACCAAATAACAATTATTCAGGTCTAAAACTAATCCCGAAGGTAGATGTAGAGGTAGCGTGCCGACTGCGATCACATCGACTTTGGAATCGTTTCCCACGCGCATCGTCACCTCGTCCTTGGCCAGTGCTCGCTTATTCCGTAGTCCCTGTTTCGAGTTGCAAATATTAGCAACAGAACCAGTATCAAATACCCAGGTGCTACTATGAGCTCTAGTTAGGTACACATCAATAACATGTATATCACATATACCTTTGTTCACTTTGCCATCCTTCTTATCCGCCAAATACTTGGGGCAGTTCCGCTTCCAGTGACCAGTCTGCTTGCAGTAGAAGCACTCAGTTTCAGGCTTAGGTCCAGACTTGGGTTTCTTCTCTTGAGCAGCAACTTGCTTGCTGTTCTTCTTGAAATTCCCCTTCTTCTTCCCTTTGCCCTTTTTCTTGAAACTAGTGGTCTTGTTGACCATCAACACTTGATGCTCCTTCTTGATTTCTACCTCCGCAGCCTTTAGCATTGCGAAGAGCTCGGGAATTGTCTTGTTCATCCGTTGCATATTATAGTTCATCACAAAGCTTTTGTAGCTTGGTGGCAGTGATTGGAGAATTCTGTCAATGACGCTATCATCTGGAAGATTAACTCCCAGTTGAATCAAGTGATTATTATACCCAGACATTTTAAGTATATGCTCACTGACAGAACTATTCTCCTCCATCTTGCAGCTGTAGAACTTATTGGAGACTTCATATCTCTCAATCCGGGCATTTGCTTGAAATATTAACTTCAACTCCTGGAACATCTCATATGCTCCATGACGTTCAAAACGTCGTTGAAGACCCGGTTCTAAGCCGTAAAGCATGGCACACTGAACTATAGAGTAGTCATCAGCTTTGCTCTGCCAGACGTTCACAACATCTGGTGTTGCTCCTGCAGCAGGCCTGGCACCCAGCGGTGCTTCCAGGACGTAATTCTTCTGTGTAACAATGAGGATAATCCTCAAGTTACGGACCCAGTCCGTGTAATTGCTACCATCATTTTTCAACTTTGCTTTCTCATGGAACGCATTAAAATTCAACGGAACAACAGCACGAGCCATCTATCTACAACAAACATAGACAAGCAAAATACTATCAGGTACTCAGTTCATGATAAATTTAAGTTCAATTAATCATATTATTTAAGAACTCCCACTTAGACAGACATCTCTCTAGTCATCTAAGTGATCACGTGATCCAAATCAACTAAACCATAACTGATCATCACGTGAGATGGAGTAGTTTTCAATGGTGAACATCTCTATGTTGATCATATCTACTATATGATTCACGCTCGACCTTTCGGTCTCCGTGTTCCGAGGCCATATCTGCATATGCTAGGCTCGTCAAGTTTAACCTGAGTATTCTGCGTGTGCAAAACTGGCTTGCACCCCTTGTAGATGGACGTAGAGCTTATCACACCCGATCATCACGTGGTGTCTGGGCACAAGGAACTTTGGCAATGGTGCATACTCAGGGAGAACACTTCTTGATAATTTTTAGTGAGAGACCATCTTAAAATGCTACCGTCAATCAAAGCAAGATAAGATGCATAAAGGATAAACATCACATGCAATCAATATAAGTGATATGATATGGCCATCATCATCTTGTGCTTGTGATCTCCATCTCCGAAGCACCATCGTGATCACCATCGTCACCGGCGCGACACCTTGATCTCCATCGTAGCATCATTGTCGTTTACGCCATCTATTGCTTCTACGACTATCGCTACCGCTTAGTGATAAAGTAAAGCAATTACATGGCGTTTGCATTTCATACAATAAAGCGACAACCATATGGCTCCTGCCAGTTGCCGGTAACTTCGGTTACAAAACATGATCATTTCATACAATAAAATATAGCATCACGTCTTGGCCATATCACATCACAACATGCCCTGCAAAAACAAGTTAGACGTCCTCTACTTTGTTGTTGCAAGTTTTACGTGGCTGCTACGGGCTGAGCAAGAACCATTCTTACCTACGCATCAAAACCACAACGATAGTTTGTCAAGTTTGTGTTGTTTTACCCTTCGCAAGGACCGGGCGTAGCCACACTCGGTTCAACTAAAGTTGGAGAAACTGACACCCGCTAGTCACCTGTGCGCAAAGTACGGTGGTAAAACCAGTCTCGCGTAAGCATACGCGTAATGTCGGTCCGGGCCGCTTCATCCAACAATACCGCCGAACCAAAGTATGACATGCTGGTAAGCAGTATGACTTGTATCGCCCACAACTCACTTGTGTTCTACTCATGCATATAACATCAACGCATAAAACCTAGGCTCGGATGCCACTGTTGGGGAACATAGTAATTTCAAAAAATTTCCTACGCACACGCAAGATCATGGTGATGGCATAGCAACGAGAGGGGAGAGTGTTGTCCATGTACCCTCATAGACCGTAAGCGGAAGCGTTATGACAACACGGTTGATGTAGTCATACGTCTTCACGATTCGACCGATCCAAGCACCGAACGTACGGCACCTCCGTGTTCAGCACACGTTCAGCTCGATGACGTTCCCCGGGCTCCAATCCAGCAAAGCGTCGGGGATGAGTTCCGTCAGCACGACGGCGTGGTGACGATGATGATTTTCTACCGGCGCAGGGCTTCGCCTAAACTCCGCGACGATATGACCGAGGTGGAATATGGTGGAGGGGGGCATCGCACACGGCTAAGGAACGATCCGTAGATCAACTTGTATGTCTATGGGGTGCCCCCTCCTCCGTATATAAAGAAGGAGAGGAGGAGGGGGCCGACCAAGAGGGGAGGCGCGCCCTGGGGGGGGCAAACCTACTCCAAGTAGGTTTGGCCCCCCTTTCCTATTAGGAGTAGGAGAGGGAAGGAAGAGAGGGGAGGGAAGAAGGAAAGGGGGGGCCGCCCCCCCTCCCAATTCGGATTGGGCTTGGGGGGGGGCGCCCCCTCCTTTGCTCCTTCTCCCTCCCTTCCACTAAGGCCCAATAAGGCCCATATACTTACCGGGGGGTTCCGGTAACCTCCCGGAACTCCGGTATAGTCCCAATCTCATCCGGAACCTTTCCGGTGTCCAAATATATCCGTCCAATATATCAATCTTTATGTCTCGACCATTTCGAGACTCCTCGTCATGTCTGTCATCACATCCGGTACTCTGAACAACCTTCGGTACATCAAAACTTATAAACTCATAATAAAACTGTCATCGTAACGTTAAGTGTGCGGACCCTACGGGTTCGAGAACTATGTAGACATGACCTAGAACTATTCTCGGTCAATAACCAATAGTGGAACCTGGATGTTCATATTGGCTCCTACATATTCTACGAAGATCTTTATCGGTCAAACCGCATAACAACATACGTTATTCCCTTTGTCATCGGTATGTTACTTGCCCGAGATTCGATCGTCGGTATCCAATACCTAGTTCAATCTCGTTATCGGCAAGTCTCTTTACTCGTTCCGTAATACATCATCCCACAACTAACTCATTAGTTGTAATGCTTGCAAGGCTTAAGTGATGTGTATTACCGAGAGGGCCCAAAGATACCTCTCCGACAATCGGAGTGACAAAACCTAATCTCGAAATACGCCAACCCAACATGTACCTTTGGAGACACCTGTAGAGCACCTTTATAGTCACCCAGTTACATTGTGACGTTTGGTAGCACACAAAGTGTTCCTCTGGTAAACGGGAGTTGCATAATCTCATAGTCACAGGAACATGTATAAGTCATGAAGAAAGCAGTAGCAACATACTAAACGATCGTGTGCTAAGCTAACGGAATGGGTCAAGTCAATCACATCATTCTCCTAATGATGTGATCCCGTTAATCAAATGACAACTCTTTTGTCCATGGTTAGGAAACTTAACCATCTTTGATTCACGAGCTAGTCAAGTAGTGGCATACTAGTGACACTATGTTTGTCTATGTATTCACACATGTATTATGTTTCCGGTTAATACAATTCTAGCATGAATAATAAACATTTATCATGAAATAAGGGAATAAATAATAACTTTATTATTGCCTCTAGGGCATATTTCCTCCAGAAGCCTGCATGATCGTCCTCGCGCCAGGGCTGGATGGCGAGGTTGATGCCGTCGACGCGCAGAGTGCCGCGACGCACTGCGTTGGCATGGTGCGTCGGCTGGGTGAAGACGATGAGGAAGTCTTCAGGCTGGTGGGCAGTGACCGGCAGCTGATGGGGCGGGACACACAACTGTGCCTCGAAGGCCCGCCCGACAGCCATCGGGGACGTGGCCGCCACCCCGTCCAAAGCGCGTAACGTGACCGCATGTTGCGTGAGGAAAAAGGCGGCCCGCTCCACTTCCACCGAGGAGACCCCCACCTTGTGGCTGGTGCGGGGCGGCGTGCAGGGTCAGACAGGCACAACCCAGCCATCGAAGAAACAGGCGGATGGGCGAGGGGCGGTTGGTGCGGTGACGGAGGCGAGGGAGGTGGCGGTGACAGAGGGGGGAAGTGTAGGCGAGAGTGCACCGGGGGACGAGGAGCAAGCGGACCTAGCCTAGCAGAAGCAGGGCCAACCGGGCCATTGCGAGGATTTTGTGGACACTCACGGCCAAAATGCCCCAGGCGCTCGCAGATGATGCAATGGAGCGGATCTCTACAGTCTTTCCGGCGGTGGAGTTTGCTGAGGCATCGGAAGCAGCGGCCGCGGAAGCGGCATAAGAAGGCCTCCCGCCCACCAGCCGCATTGAACGTGGCCCGGCGATCCCGGGGGCGGTGCGGAGGGGGCCTTCTATTGTCCGGCAGATTAGAGGGGTGGCCGCGGTTCTTCTTGGAGGAGACAGCCGTCCATCCACTGTCTGGCCCCGAAGAGGAAGGATTGACTATGGAGGGCAGGGCAACTATGATGGACAGGAGGCTACGGGCGGGGGGCACCCCAAGATTCGTGAGATCTGCAACAGAGGCGACTACGATGGATTTAAGGCGCGGAGCCGAAAACTCCGGCGAATCCGACCCAATTACTGCGTCCGCAGCCGAGGAGCATTCACCACAATGCAGGATTCGTGGCTGAAATGCCGGATCTGGGGCCGGGGAGGTGCCGCAGCAATGGAGCACGCTGGGGGGAGAAGGAGCCGTCTTCAGACCGAGGGGCGAAACCAGGTCTCCCGCCACAGAGCCGCAGCTGGATCCAGGCCGAGGGGAGTGCGGCGCGCCCATGCCGCCGCGGGAGAGGGCGAGGGGGCGCTGTGGGGTGGCCGCCGCGGCCGGAGCGGCCAGCGGCGCGTGAGGCGGGGAGGGGGAGCTCACCAGCACGAACCTAGCTGTCCTCTCTTCCAGACTTCCCATTACATTGTTTCTTAAAATGTCATTTGCATCATTTGTTCACCATACAAATTTCAAAGAGAGCTTCATTGTTAGTGAGCCACACTGACATGAGCTTTGTTGTGGTAAACTGCAGGTTTAGAGAGGTATGATGAGAAAGGGAGAGTGCCAAGGCTGGACCTATAGCCAGATAGCTCTTCTACTTCTGGCAGAATTGGGCCAAAGCATGCCACTCCAACAGTATGAGGTAGTGTGTTGTGATATCCCAATGAAATTTTTGTTGGTCTGACAACTGTATGTTCATAATTATGTCCTAAAATGCTTAGTACCAGAATAACAAGAAGAAAAAAAGCAGGCTTACAATTCAGCTAGACTTGGAATTCAGTTTGTATAGCTAGGGTTTGTTTTAGTGTTTTCTGAAGTACATCACGCATATGTTTTTCTTATGTATTCATATGTTTACATCTAAATTACTGTAAAAGCATACATCAACAATCTGGCAAATGGTGCTTATTTGTACAATTTTTGGTTCTGCTAAGTTTTAATTTGCTAAATATTAAAAATAGATAACTGAACGTGCTTTATTCAGCTCTCTGTACTCGTGTAAACTCTGTACATACCTCTTAAGTATCTGGACTCTGTTAATCTATGGTATATTCCATGTGTAACTAGATGGTTCGTGTTGTAAATAGCAGTAATGGCTTTGCTTGAAACTGATGCAAGCACTATGTACTTTTGCTTATTTCTTTTTCTAATTTGAAAAAGAGGACAAGACGCTCAACTACATTACTTTCGGGCATTTTTATCAACAACCTCAGCCCATTGGTCATCCTCTCTCTATACCAAACAGGCCAGTCCGATCAATGTTACCTATCTCATTGGCTAGTTATGCTTTTTGACATCATGTATAAAAAATAATCAATGCTGTCTAGCAACCATTTTGGTAGTCAGCTAATTCTCTTATTCATGGTGCTAAAACGTCAGATTAATCCTTACCTTTCTATGGTCTGAAATATTGTCGTCCACCTTCCTTAATTAACCATTTCCTTTTCATTTTACAGAGAAACATGTCATCATACTATCAAGTATCAACATCGAGTTAATTCTCTGTTCCGTCTTACACTAATCCAGCAATCTTATGAATCGGAGTAAATATCTGCATCTTCCGCATAATATTACTCAAACACCGTGATATATACTGGTTACTAAATTTTTTTCCCATATTTTTTGCTCTTGAATTTGTGATCTCTTATGGGCAAATAGTTTAGCCACACTACAAAAAAAAAGACACATCCGTGACATTTTGGGCCGAACAATTTTTTTTCCTGTCATACATATGACACTTCTATGACGATAATTGTGACAAAACCCGGTATCATCATAGATGTGGTGGGCTCCTACTTCTATGACAAAAAATCATGACAGAAAATGGGCTTTTCGTCCTGGGCGGGCCGGAGATGCAGCTGCATGACATTCTTTGGGCCGTCCATGATGGAAAAAACCGTGGTAGAAGCGAGGGCGAGGAACATTTCAGGGAGTTCCCATTTACGGTGGGTGGTCGGCGGCCGAGCGATGCACGTTTCTCTCGTACACGTACGTGCGTGTGTGCGAGGCGTTGGCTCTAACTGAACCCGAGCGAGGCGTTGGGCTCTAACTGAACCCGAGCAATTGCACTGCAGGCTACCCGTTACTCACTACAAGAAATATGTCAACTAGTGACCTTCTGTCAGTGACCCTGAAAGAATTGGTCATAAATCTATGACCATTTGAGACCAATTGGTCAAAAGCTGTTCGGGGGGCTCCAAATCCTAAACCATTGCGACTATTTTGTCCAGAAAGGTCGTAATTTCCTTACACGAAATGGTCATAAAGCAAACAGCGCTAGTCTGCTGCCTTATTTCTAGTTGTTAATGACCAATATAGATGGTCATAGCCTTGTAAATTGTGGTGGGTTGCGATGACTAGGCGCCATCTCATCAGTTTTGCCTATGTGTCATGTCCATGTGTCAATTTTTGCCCTAGGTTGTGAAGCAACCTATATTTATGTCATTCCAAAAATTCCCAAAAAATTCTCATAAATTGTTTGGATCATATCTTCATCAAATATGTCAAAAACCTTCCTCGCATAGTTCAAAAATAATTCAACAATATTCATTTTCCTATTCTGTTCACAGCAGCACTTTGTGAAGGAAGTACCACTTTGGCATGTCCAAATAGTATCCATTTTCGACAGTGCTTTCCTATGCCCAAATAACCATCCTCCACCAAATGCCAGCTCAATACATTCATTATTTTGAGCCCAACTTCAACATTCGTATTTATGTCCAATGTGGTACTTTGCAAAGCAAGTACCACCTAGGCTCCTCCTTTTGAGCTGAATTTTTTTGAAGACGGTCTTCTTAGTAATTGATATTCCTCAGCCAAAACTCACGCCCATTAGCCATGTACATTTCCCGTATCGCTAATTAAACACTTGGCTGCTAATTCATGTTTGAGCATCGATCGGTCTCCTCATGAGAATCTTATGTTGTAATTTTCTTCCAAGCACCTACCTGGGGAGTGCCCAACCCACTAGACATGCCTAGGCCGCCCAGAACACATGGCAACGCCACGGTCACGCGGTGACCACGCGGCGGGCATGCGAGTTTACACGCTCTAGAGGTGGGGCCCTCAGCCACCGCCCAAACCTCGACGTATCACCACCAAACCATGTATTTATGATTAAATAGGTACTTATGTAACTAGAACTGATTTTTGCAAAAAATAAATAGCAAACTATGAGGCAGCTGCAGTTCAAATTTGACCCGCTTCCAACTGAATCGGCGGAAATTTGTCTTTTTCATGAGAGGTGGATCAAAACTTTTTACACCCAACCATTTTGTCAATTGTGAATTAAATATGTCCTAGTATTTTAGAAAATTGATTTGGTCCAATTTTGCAACAATTATTTGGGAGGTCCTTCACAAAAAAACCTCCTTTTGGGCACTCGGAAAATGGAAAATGGTTTTTTCGTCCAAAGAAAATGAAAATTTCCTTAGGAAACATTGTTTGCCATTCCAATATGCACCCTTGTGCATAATATGAGATCATTTGAACAAACTATGCCATGAATGTGGCCATAAGATTGATCATTTGGCTTGAAAGCCATTGATCTCCACACGTGATAGCTCGTTTCTGAGAAACACTTTTTTAAAATAATTGCCATATTACAAAACTGTTATTTTCCTGGGAACTTGTCCGCATATAATGACACAATGCGAAGGTTTCCCAATTTTTTGTTTTTTCTGAATTTTTTATGCCCGTTTCAAAATGCGGTCAAAACGACGGGAATGACCGTTCCTAGCTAGTGGTTGAATCTTGGAATTTTTTTTGGTGTTTCTATGATTAAATAGATACTTATGTACCTAGAAATGATTTTTGGAAAAAATAAATAGCAAACTATGAGGCACCTGCAGTTCAAATTTAACCCTCTTCCAACAGAATCGGCGGAAATTTGTCTTTTTCACGAGAGGTGGATCAAAGCTTTTTACAACCAACCATTTTGTCAATCGTGCATTAAATATGTCCTAGTATTTTAGAAAATTGATTTGGTCCAATTTTGCAACAATTATTTGGGAGGTCCTTCACAAAAAACCCTCCTTTTGGGCACTCGGAAAATGGAAAATGGTTTTTTTCCAAAGAAAATGAAAACTTCCTTAGGCAACATGGTTTGCCATTCCAATATGCACCCTTGTGCACAATATGAGATGATTTGAACAAACTATGCCATGAATGTGGCCATAAGATTTATCATGTGGCTTGAAAGCCATTGATCTCCACACGTGATAGCTCGTTTCTGAGAACACTTTTTAAAAATAATTGCCGTATTACAAGTTTGTTATTTTTCCTGGGAACTTGGCCACATATAATGACACAATGCGAAGGTTTCCCAATTATTTGTTTTTTTTTGAATTTTTTATGCCCGTTTCAAAATGCGGTCAAAACGGCGGGAATGATCGTTCCTAGCTAGTGGTTGAATCATGGAATTTTTTTGGTGTTTCTATGATTAAATAGATACTTATGTACCTAGAAATAATTTTTTGGAAAAAATAAAGAGCAAACTATAAGGTAGCTACAGTTCAAATTTGACCCGCTTCCAACTGAATCGGCGGGAATTTGTCTTTTTCACGAGAGGTGGATCAAAACTTTTTACACCCAACAATTTGGTCAATTGTGCATTAAATATGGCCTAGTATTTTAGAAAATTTATTCGATCCAACTTTGCAACAATTATTTGGGAGGTCCTTCACAAAAAACCCTCCTTTTGGGCACTCGAAAAATGGAAAATGGTTTTTTCGTTCAAAGAAAATGAAAACTTCCTTAGGCAACATTGTTTGCCATTCCAATATGCACCCTTGTGCACAATATGAGATCATTTGAACAAACTATGCCATGAATGTGGCCATAAGATTGATCATTTAGCTTGAAAGCCATTGGTCTCCACACGTGATGGCTCGTTTCTTAGAACACTTTTTTAAAATAATTGCCATTCAAGATGCACATATAATGACATAATGCAAAGATTTTCCATTTTTTGTTTTTTTTTGAATTTTTCATGCCCGTTTCAGAATGCGGTCAAAACGACGGGCATGCCTGTTTCAAGCTAATGGTTGAATATTGGGAAATTTTTGGCATTTCTCTGATTAAATAGATACTTATGTACCCAAAAATAAATTTTGAAAAAAAGTAAAGTGTAAACTATGAGGCACGTGTAGTTCAAATTTGACTCGGTTCCTGCTGAGACAAAACCCCATTTAAATGACCAAAAATAGGTAGAAAGATTGGAAATGCATGGAAATTGATGATCATCCATAAAATATGGTATAATTTGAGTGAAAATTTTAGTGGTGCCCTTTTGCAAAATATTTTTGATGGCTGCTTCACAAAATACCTCTATTTTTAGCACTTCGAAACTATTTTATATCACAAATGTTCTGAACCAATGAGGACTCTTCCCACGGATCACCCCACTATAGCTGATCTGAGCCGTCCACAAACAACAGATCCAACGTCTGTCACTCACCTCTCCGCAACCCGACCCATACCCTAGTAGCCCGTGACACACTCTCCTCGCTCGATCCCCTTTGTCCTTCCACGCGCCGCCACCTCTCTCTCTTCCTCTCTCCGATCCAGATCGAAGACGGCGGCTACCGCTGATGGGATCCCACCGCATCACTCTCCCGCCGATGGGATCCGACCGCATCGCTCTCCCGCCCTCCACCCCACCACATCGTCTCCCACCGTCCACCCACACCGGCCATTTCACACACTCTCTCTCTCTCGCAACCAATCCAGATCCAGATACGCGGCCGCCGTCGCCAACATCTAGGGGCCCTCCAATCTCACCCCTCCCTTCTAACCTCGAGGCTGCTGGCCAATGCCTACGGCGGCGAGGGCGGCGCCTACTATGAGTGGAGCCTCACGGAGCTGCCCATGCTCTGCGTCGCCTCCATCGAATGCCATGGCAGACGCAGCTGGGCATCGTGCTGGACTGCGCCCGCCCATCGCCAGCAGCACCACCCGCCCTCTCCCTCCCATTGACCCACCTACCAGCGCCTCCAGCATGGAGTTCCGCCTCTGCCTCCACCTCCACCCGCACGCGCGGCCCCCTTCCACCCCGACGCCGCCTCCATGCCCTGTGGCCGTGCTGCTTCCCGCGTCCTGCCGCGGCCGCCGACTGCGGATTGGTAAAGGACTGCTCCTATTGCTCCAGGCCATGCCTCTGATCCCTTCGTTTTGGCTTGGCGCCCCTGGGGCTGCTTATTTGCTGGAGTTCCAATCCGGTTGTCTGTAAATTCTTATCCGCTGGGCTTATTTGCTAGGATTGGTAAAGGACTGCTCCTGTTGCGCCCTCTCTCTCGGTTTGACTCTCTCTATCTTTCTGCAGGCGCCGCTGGATTAGAGGATGGAGCCTGAGCCTCCGCTAGAGCATGGATCAGACATTTGTTTGGTCCCGGGCATCTTCGAGGGCATCAACGCGACCATGTTTGCCTATGGAGCGACAGACAGCGGCAAGACCTACACCATGCAGGTGCCATTCCATTCTCCTGATCTTGCCTATAGCCTGTTTGTCAAAATGCCACACTAGCTGAAACAAACATGGTTGTTATGCAGGCCATTCCATTCTCCTGATCTTGCCCATAGTTATGTTGTTTGTAGGATGGTCAATGCCATGCTCGGAATGTTACGATGGTCAATGCCATGCTGATTTGGAGTTAAATTCCAATGCCATGCTCTGAATGTTAGGATGGTCAATGTAATAGTCCAGTCTGTAGTGTAAGGTTTTGGACTGGAAACTCAGTGTGAAGTTTGGCTCTTAGGCTTGCTTTTGCTGCCATTTTTTATTGATGAATGCATTACCCTTTTTCTGATTGATCCAAAATGTCATCTTATCTCTAGCGCAATGGGAGTTACAATGTTCATTTAGACAATAGAGTTTATGCTATGATAATCACTGTATTGTTTGTAGTATGGAATTTGCATTCTGTAATGGGACTGAAGTTTACCTCTTTGGCTTGCTTTTGCTGTGCCCTAGAGATGAATACAGCGCCCTAGAATAATACCAGCCTCTTTATTAGCACTTCCAAGTAAGCGTCGCTCTCACTCTTGCCATCTACTATGTGTAATTAGGAGTATTACATGGTCCTCTTGCTTGTGCTACACAAGGATTTGTACTGCACTGCTGCTGAAACATGATGCTGCGATTGCCAATTTTTTTTGTCTTAATGCCCATCTGTTGTTATTTGCTTGGGGTGTTCTTCATTAAAATACAAACAGTGGCCATTATCCAGTTGCTGAGTTTGTGGAGATCAACTTTTTTGGTAGATTCTTTTTATCACTTACCTAACTTCAGTCCTCTCCATCTAAAAATGCAGTTGCTTCAAGTTAAAAGCGCATGAAGGGCAGGAGAGGGGGAAGGGGAGGACCAGGCATGAAGGGCGGGGCCAAGGTGGTCGTCGTGCCACACAAGCACGACGTCGTCTTCATCGCCAAGGCCAAGGAGGACGCACTCTGCACCAAGAACATGGTCGCCGGCGAGTCTGTCTACAGTGAGAAGAGGTTCTCCATCCAGTTCAGTGCACTCTCGCTGCTCCCTCTCGGTTGCCTCTCATGTTTATGCGCAATTCCACACAAATTCTACGGGGTAATCAGCTTAGACTCGACTATTGTTAGTTCCTAGAGGAGCATATGATATGCTTATTTTCAGTAATTTTTAGATATATTATGGGGAATCTAGTGCTACTGCTGTCAGTCCCTACTCCCTAGTGCTACTGCTCTAAATTCACTTGGTGTTGCACTGCTTGCCAAATTGATTTGCTTTCTTGCTTCCACAAAAAGTCAGTACTCCCTAGTGTTGAATCAGTATTTACATGCTTGCAAATATTGGTCTGAATCTGCCATGCTCCCTAAAGTTGACTAAATCTCATGGAATAGATTATGTGTCCTTACTTCTTTTACTGTTTTGTTCATAATATATTGGCTCCATATTTTTTGATTCTTCTCTTCTGATTCATGTAACAGCTACCTTGCCTGGTGCTGGTACTATTATCCTATACTATTTTACTATCTGTATGCTCTTCACTGCCCCTGGAAGGTAAATGACAACATTGAAAATGGCTCAAACCTGAAGTACTTTAAATAGATTGTCGTTTCAGTCAAATGTTGTTTAGAAATCCAGTTTGTATTGATAAACTTGCACAGTTTCTGCCTATTTATAATGTTAAATTTTGTTTGATAAAGCACAACACAGTCTCTACCTTTTGTTATACTGATAATTTTTGTTTAGTTGTAATTCCTTTCGCATTGTACAATTGTATAGATACTATCCCATGCACAAGTGATATTCGGCCAAATGATATCTTGTGCTTTCCAAAGTGATTTGTACCCAACTGCTTGTATATGTATTTTGTTCTTAACTGTAGATTTCCTCTCACAGTACCTCCATGCAAAAGAAGGTTGAAAGGAGGAGAGTTTGTGACTGCTATAGAAGGACTGAAGGAGGTCCATGTTGAAGAAGATCGACAGAAGCAGTAGAGCTTGTAATATTGTCATTGCCATTGTATTTGTGTTGTATGATGTATCCACGTTTACCCACAAAAAAATGTATTCACATTGTAATATTGTGATTGCCATTCTGGCTACTATTTCAAGCAGTGTATTTTGCTAGTGCTGATTTAGATATTGGTTACTTATTTACTGTGAAATGAAATCTAAAGAACTTGACACTGACAATCGGGTCCCATTACTAGAATCTAACAATTGGGACCAATCTTTTGAGAAAAAGAAAAACTGAAACTCTTGAGCCAATAAGGCCATGACCCAACATTAAAACGCCTTGATTGTTGGGCTTGACCCATGAGACCGACCAAAAATTAATGGAAAAAATACATTAAAAAGGCCGAATTGTTGGGCTCGGCCCATGTAAAATGCTGAATTGGAATGGGCTAATTCTTGTGCCACATCAGCTTGCCACGCTGGATGCCTACGTGGCCTGAGGAGGTTGCTAGTGACCAAAAATTTGGTCGTGGAACCAACGACCTTTTACAGAAGGTCGTTAATTTCAGTTTATGACTGCCAGCTTTTGACCTTCTGTTTTTGGTCAAAAAAAGGTTGCAAATGAAAAACAATGACCTTTTAGTGGCCAATAGTGAGGGTCACAAGTTGACTTATTTCTTGTAGTGACTGAACCCGAGCGATCGATTCCTTCGCTACTACTGCTAACTGAAGCCGATCGATGCTGCCTCTCTGGATGAACAGTGAGCGTTGCGGGGGGGGGGGGGGGGGGTGGATGAACAGTGAGCCGTGGGAGTGGATGAACAGGACTCGTGGCGTTGCCTTTGGATGAACAGTACCCTGTGTTGTGGTGGAGGGCTGGATGAACAGTAGACAGTGGAGGGGTGCCTATGGAGGGGTGGTTGAATAGGGCCCCGTGGTGTGGAGGGCTGGATGAACAGTAGACGGTGGAGGGGTGCCCGTGGAGGGGTGGATGAACAGGACCCTGTGGTGTGGTGGGCTGGATGAACAGTAGACGGTGGAGGGGTGCCCGTGGAGGGGTGGTTGAACAATCGCCGGTGGAGTAGCACGCGGTGGAGGCTGGATGAACAGGAGCCCGTGGAGGCTAGAGGAGGTCGACGGTAGCCCGTGGAGGCTGGACGAGGTCGACGGTGGAGATGAACAGTATCCCGTGGAGTCCCATTTTGCGGTACGCCACACCCCTCCCGATGAACAAGACCCCCGTTTCGATCATAGCACTCCAACACAAGTCCGTTTCGTCCGATTTGCGGTACGCCACACCCCTCCCGATCAACAAGACCCCCGTTTCGACCATAGGAGGTCCGTTTCGTCCGTTTTGCGGTACGCCACACCCCTCCCGATCAACAGGACCCCCGTTTCGACCGTAGGAGGTCCATTTCCTCCGTTTTGCGGTACGCCACACCCCTCCCGATCAACAGGACCCCCATTTTGATCGTAGGAGGTCCGTTTCCTCCATTTTGTGGTACGCCACACCCCTCCCGATGAACAGGATCCCGTTTCAAACGTGACCTGTCGAACACAAGGCCGTTTCCTCTGTTCTGCGGTACGCCAGGCCTCGTTTCCATCGCCTGTTCCGTCCAAGCCCTCCCGATGAACATGACCACGCATTCCGTTCTGACCCAGCCGGTTGGCTCCCACGCGTTCTGTTGCCTCCCGATGAACATGACGCATTCCGTTGCCTCCCCATGAACACGACGATGACGCTGTTTCTCCATTCCGACCCAGCCATGTTCACGAGCCCTGGCCATACGTATGCGCGAGTAGGCGTTCGAGACACCGCCCGTATGTACGTACGTGACCGTATTTTCTTTCTTGCACCCTGGCCGTTGTATGTACGTGTACATGCTACATGCGCGCCTCTACTACGACACGTGCACGCCTCTACATCGACCAGTATGTACGTACACGTTCGCGACCACGATGACAACGCTACATACGCTTCGACCACATGGGTCCCGACTGTCAGGCACTTCCTTGCCTGCGAAGATGTAGCTGGTGGGTCCCAGCAGTCAGGCGGGCGAATCATTTTTTTTGCCCGGACACACTTCCTTGCGTGCGAAGATGTAGCTGGTGGGTCCCAGTAGTCAGGGGGAAACGTTTTTTTCGCGAAATACGGTGGCCCGTCTGGTGGGTCCCCACTGTCAAGTGGAGGAATAATTATTTTGCACGTAATAAGGAGGCACTTCCTTGCTGCGGCCGTGGACCCAGCTGTCAGCCTCTCCACGTACTGTCCACGTCCGATGGAAGCCGTTACTTGACCATGTTGACCATGCCGCATCGAGAGCACCACGGCGGTGGATGACGGCGAGGCCTAGGAAGGGGATGACATGGAGCCGAGGAAGATGCGGCAGTGGATGCCCACGTGTAGAGGAGTACGAGGGTTCACTGGTTCGCTGCGGTGTGAGGCTACCGTCGCTGCAGAATAACAGGGGGTGTGGGTGAGTAGAGGGATGGCCTGGCCAGCGGTGGGAGTAGTAGGGGGCGGTGAGGCCTCCGCGGCATCACAACCAGCCACGGGAGGCAGGAGCATGCGGCACGACCGGCGCTGCTTTGGGCAGCTGGAGCACGAAGACTAGAGGTTGAAGAAGCACTACGGCCGTTGGATGGACATCGTATGGTCAGTGGAGCTAGAATCATTCATATTGACTAAGTTGACAAAGCCCTCCGTCCCCGTAAACTTAGTAGGCCCACAAGTCAGCCTCCCCCCAAGGTGAGTCCCAGCTAGCAGGGGGAGTATTCATTTTTTGTGCGTAATAAGGAGGCATTTCCGGTGGGTCCAAGCTGACAGCGGGGGGAACGTTTTTTTCGCGAAATACAGAGACCCTTCCGATGGGTCCCAGCTATCAGGTGGAGGAATCATTATTTTGCGCGTAATCAGGAGGCATTTTCCTGTGTGGGCCCCTACTATCAGCCTCTTCCGATGGTTGTTGTTTGTTGACCATGTTGACCTCGCCGCGCCGAGAGCACAAACGCGGTGGACGAGGGCGAGGCCCAGGAAGAGAACCACCCGGAGCCGGTGAAGCCACCGCAGCGGATGCCCACGCTGAGGGGAGAACGAGCGCTGACTAGTCGACTGCGGGGTGAGGCTGACGTTGCCGGAAAATAACAGCATGTGTGGGTGGTTAGAGGGATGGCCTGGTGGCAGCACAGCCAGCCACGGGAGGAGGGACCAGACAGTCCCGCCAGCGCTGGTTTGGGCGGCTGGAGCAGGAAGATCAGAGATTGAAGAAGCATGGCAGCCGTTGGATGGACATCCAACAGTCACTGCTGTGTGTTGACTAAGTTGACAAAGCCTTGCGTACGCGTCAAAAAAAAATTTAGGACAGCGTCATCGTCAACCTAGTAGGCCCAGAAGTCAACCTCCAAATCTGTATAAAACAGCATACAACCCATTAGCCATTATTTTCAATAATTTATAGCCCATTTCCTAATTCTTAAGGATATTTGAAGCCCATATTCTTTTTATTAGCATTACAGACCATATATTCTGGGCACTGCTAAAAAATTGAATGAAATTTTGCATATATCGGTGGGGTTCGAACTCTTTTAATCACGAAATTTCGAGTCACGTTAAAAATAATTTTCAAAAAATTATATCAATATAAAATTGAAAAAACAATTCTCCGCAAAAAAATGAATGAAATTTAGAATCTTAATTAGCAAGATGCCCGTTCGTTGCACGTAACATGAAGATGCATTTGTATGAGTAGTTTATCTTGTGGGAGAAAAAAAATGATATTTTAATGTAATTGCCAGTTGGCTTTGGTTTTTATAAGAGTAGAGAGTAGAGAAATCCTGAAAAAATGATATTTTAATGCAATTGCCGGTTGGCTTTGGTTTAAAAATTTATAGCCCATTTCTTACAACTTATAGCCCGTTCTCTCGGGAAGACCATTTCTTACTACTTACATCCCTCCTCGTCTTGAAAGATTTGTAGCCCAGCAGGGCTGAGAAAAGCAAGTAGGCCGCGGTTTTGGTATTCTAAAAAAAAACTGGGCTAGCCAATTTCAGAAAGAAAAAATATATCAACTGGGCTTGTCATGTGCTTAATAAAAGCGTAAGCGTGGGCTAGATGGGCCACAGCCCCCGCACAGCGCGCAGTTGAGCTCCGTCTCTGAAACTGAAAAACAACTGGGCAAGCTGCTGGGTCCCTGGTGTTATCCGCTCGTTGTGTATTTTACTCGTTTATTGACTACATTGACAATGGTCTGGAACCTAGTTGTTAAACAATTAGGAGGAAGTATTTTTTTGGCTTGTAATAACGAGGCACCTGCTTGCGAAATGCAATGACCCTGGTGGGTCCCTACTGTCAGCCTCTCCATGTACAATCATCTCCTGATCCCTCTTGGTTGTTGACCATGTTGACAACGCCAGGCGGTGGCGGGCACAGCGAGCTAACCATGGCGGAGAACGACGGCAAGGCCTCGGACGGGAACAAACAACAGCCATGGAAGATGCGGCAGTGTAGTGGCAGGTGGAGGGGAGTACGAGGGCAACAACATGCAAGTCAAGCATACAAATGGTACAAAAAGCCCAAGGATTAATTGTTCATCAAATTTTTAGACAAAACCCAGATTGAACATGACAGTAACATCTAACACAACCACTCTTTTTTGCAGTCATAAACAAATGGATCGGTCAGATCCATAAAATCAACATCCTGTGCAATTTTTTTTATTTCAGGATGTCTACAACTTATTGTAAATAGAAGCCGAGCACGTTTAGAAGCCCATTTGTCCACCTGAAACTTCTTTTTTTGCTGTTCAACATGTTCGTCCGTGAGAAATCTCTTGCTGTAAAAATTAAGCCTCATGGACAATAGTAACCTCGCATTCAACAGGAAGAATGTGACAAAGCTTCTGTTTTCCTGGTTGGATGCATATCGTCCCATCGTTATTGTCCTCAAATGAATGTCATGAGAACTGAGAAAATCCTTGTGCTTATTACGCGAACAATTGGTTACATGTTTTTCTCCATGTGGTTCTGCCTAAGTAGACATGAAGATTGAAAACAGTTAAGGTCTAAAAAAAGAGTAAGTCGAAATAACGACAGTTGAACAGTTAATTCTAGTACAATATATACGGGCTTTCAATGTGCATGAAATCATCACCTCTATGTATAAATTCTCCAGAGATCGAAAGCATCGCAGTAAGCCAATAATTATGTCTAGATCAAAACTATACATTCTGATATATATGATCTTGACAGAATCCAGCAGCATTGATAGGCTATCAATGGATGAACTCTTCATTGAGCATATAACATAATATTAGTACCCAAAGTGTACTCCAAGATGATATAAAACTTATGCGCACAAATGAAAAATGCAACATATGATTACAAATGTGTAGATGATAATATACGGTACCTGAAAAAGTGAGGAGCCAAACACCCACTCCTTGTCATTATTAAATGGGTCATGGGTTACACCCAAGGTCTCTAGTTTGGGCACAGAGACGACAGCTATTTCTGAAGGTGTATAACAATTATGAAGGAGCAACCTTTCAAGTGAAGGGGCATCTTCGATGATGAGCTGCTGTCCTTTAAAACAAATTCCAATGCTTTTAAGGTGAGGCGACTTTATTTGGATACAACTGATACTGATTTCTATTCCCAAAACAATCAGCAATCGCTCCGGGGCAGGGCAACTGGAGTGGATGATGCTGTGTAGTGAGGCCTCCGACAGATAAACCACCACAAGTGAAAGTTTTTTTAGAAGTGGGAGTCGAAGCATTTGTACCAGATCGTCTGGTAGATGGCACCGGGCGAAGGTGGCGGTGTGGAGAGAGGAGGAAAACCACGAGATGGACAATGGTGGTGTGGCCACGAATGCTTGGTATGTTCGTGGTATGAAACTTTCATGGTAATGGTAGAACTCAAACTGCTGGAGTTTTCCGAATTCAGGGGATGTCAGCCAAGCGTCCACCTTGCCGGGTATGGACATCAGGTAGCTTGTCGAGATGCAGAGGCATTGAACGGGGCCCTGCTGGTGAGAAGAGACGATGGCTCTGAGGAGATCAAATTCAGGAAGGACAGATATCTGTCGACAGTCGAGATTGAGGGGCGCGGTGCGCCATAGAGGGCGCCACCGAGTTGAGAGGACTTGTGTGCGGCAGCAATCCTTGGTGGGGAGAAGCGAGATGATCTCCTCAAGGATGACGCCCGGGAGATCGCTGATGCGGTCCATCGGAGATTCTACCGGTTCCTCAGATCCGGGTGGGGGGGGGGGGTCACCGCTTCTCCCCGCTCTACCGGGTGCGGGATCTACAACCGAAGTCGCCGCTGGCGGGAGCCTCATCTTCTTGGCGCTGGGGCCAGCCGACTCCATTTTCCTTGTGGGCGTCACGCCGAGCTCACGGGTTTGAGCAGAATAGCCAGAGACGAGCCTAGTGGCAGTGCGACTGGGGAAGAAGGAGGGCTGGGGATTTCTGTAGGAGTGGAAGAAGAGGAGTAGGCATTTTATATACGAGTGAGGAAGAAGGTGAGCGGGGTTTTCTGGACGAGTGAAGAAGATTGGGGAGCGGGGGGAATTGGGTGGGGAGACGAAGCGGGAGAGCGAGCTGTTCGTGTTTATAAGGCCCGCTGCACTAACTACTCGCTTTTTCCCAAGAACCGCTCTCTTCTTTTGCGTTGCTGCATTGGAGCTGGCGCATGGGCTTGGCTGACTGGCCATGCATGTAGGATGCATGTGCCCGCTGGCCACTGCATGCGCCTGGTTTGTTACTAGGCCTATTTAATAGGGTGGTTATGGGGTAAATTAAGGAGATTTATTTTCTCTGTGTGCATCCACCAAATTAGAGGATGCGGTACTGGATGCAGACACTCACATCAAACTAACATTCAGAAGAACAGAAGTTCAGCATGTCTATGCATCTCAATGATTCACCATACTATGACCAATATATAAAGCTGTGAGAAGGTGTGGAAATAAAGAAAATCGGTCGATGCTTCTCTGAGCAAAGGGCCTCCCTGCGCACGCATTAATTTCCTGGGCATGCTTGTTTCTTCTCAAAATGTTGTGAGCACTTTGAGCATGTTGGCAACTCCACAGCTAGCTAGCTGCCTCATCTTCAATTGATGCTGACACATTTGCAGCAAACACATGAGGCAATAGAGATGACGCAACATGGGTCCATATTGTGCAGTTCCCCTGAAATCATATTCATTGTCCTGAATCTGAAAAGATAGGAAAGCAGTACCTATACTTAAACGGTGTTGCAAAACAGTAGCACATATCAATAACTCGGCATGACAAAACACGATCATCTAGACGAAGGGGATACTGACTTGCCTGAGGAAGATTACATATAATTTCATAAGTCCTTGGTTGATTTCCACCTTCGGCTGCACTACTTGTTTGCTCCTCCACACATGACATGATCGTCCACACTGCATTCAGCAAGTCAACGTACGAATAAGCTAATTTCATCTTGCGGTGGTCATTGTACCTAGTTACGAATGTAGGAATACCTAGAGCACCATGAGGTTAGCTGACAGCAGGTAGATGCAGCCATATAAAATTTGTGCGGTGCTACCAAAATTGAGGTTTGTATCCCTTCCCATTATGAGAATTCTTCTTGAAGTTGGTAGAATGTGATGGCTTGTTCTTTGCATCAAACTTGCCTTTCCCCTGAGATTTGTTCTTGTTGTTTTGGGGTTGGTTGGGCTGGAAGTTCTTCTCGTGTACCATGTGGGCACTAGAAGCTCCCTCAATGACCCGAGCATGTGTGTCTTTTGCTCTTGCCTTCTCCTCAAAATCAAGAGTGCTAATGAGATCCAAAATAGAAAACTCATGTCTCTTGTTTTTCAGAGAAGTAGCAAAATCGTTCCACGAAGGTGGAAGCTTGGCAATGATGGTCCCAGCAACAAATTTGTCCGGCAACACACACTTAAAGTATCAAGTTCCTTAGAGAGTGACTGTATCTCATGAGTCTGTTGAACAACAGAGCGCTCGTCACTCATATTGTAGTCACAGAATTGCTCCATGACGTACAACTCGTTGCCAGCGCCCGAGGGCCCAAACATGGCCTCGAGCGTAGCCCACATGTCTTTGCCGCTGTCAAACAACATATATGAATCCACAATGGAATCGTCAAGAACACTCAGCAGGGCGGCTTTCAAGAGGGTATCCATGTTCTGAAAAGCTTCCTGCTGTGTAGGATTAAGATCGCCCTCAGGCATACTCTTAGTGGCGTCATAGCAGTACATGATCTGAAACCAATATATTGCTCTTGTGCGCCACCTTTTATATTGCACCCCCTTAAAAGTAGGCGGCTTCAAAAGCACAGCAAAACCACTCGGAGTAAATTGCCTGTAATCAGGTTTTTGGATGGGATTGTTGAATATATGAGCAATTTAGTATGAGATTTAATCCGAATCAGCAGTAAATAGATCATGACGACAATTGCAAACATCAAAGTAATGATGTGGACTAAACCAGAAGGACAGAATCACATACTGTACAGCGGGAGCAGAACCGATGTGGTTGATGTTGTCACTCATGTCGTTGATGAAGAAGTTACCGAGGTCGGGGAAGAAGGCTGTCATTGAGGAAGTCGTCGCTGGCAGCAGTCACAGGAGTGTGCTCCCCAAAAACCTGATCGCCCCTCTCCCGTACAAGATCATGAAAGGCGGGGTTCGGAGGACTGCTGTCCCTTCTTGCGGTGCACGCCGAAAGGAGAGCTGGAGAAGAATTGCGTGGCGGAGCTAAGATCTGGAACAGTGCAAAATCATATGATACAGCGGCGGCTAGGGTAGAGCATGTCAGGTCGGTCGTGCGAGTATAATAGTAGGCCTTTGGCCCCCAAACCCCATGTCCAAGTCAATAATAGCTCAAAAAAAGTCAAAATAGCCCAACCAAGGTTTGTCTAAAAAACGGAGTAATTAAGGCGTCGGTTAGTCCCTTTAGTATAAATACAATATCATTAATAATGCCCCCACCTTTTGTCTCACAAAGTATGTTGGAGTACAACTGGCTACACGTTTACCATCCACTTCTCTTCTCTCTCCTCTTCTCTCTCCTTCAACTAAGCACAAATACTATATTTAAATCCTTATAGCCTGCTTATATCATCTAATTGTAGTACTTGCTCTAAAGTTACTATCCACTGGGTAGTCTGAAATGCCGGGCGTGCAGCGGGCGGTGCCCTCGGTTGGCGCGCCGCTTCAACGGCGGAAGCAGTGAGAGGTCGCGTCGCCCTGACTTGCCATCAATGTGGAGCGGCGGGCTCAGCTGGCACCGGGTGGGAAGCGCGCGCGGGAGGGGGGAGCGGTTTTTGTTGGGCCAAGAAGGTGAGAAGCCAACTTGGGATCGGTCCGGACGGGGAAATATCATGTGTTCCCATACTCTGCATATGACACTAGTCTATGTTACTACTCCCTCCTTTCTGGTTTATAGAGATGTTTAGAGTAACATAGTAATATGTTACAGTACAAGTTACTCCCCACTATGACCAGCCTTGGCCTCTCCCAGCGCTCCAGCATGTATAGCTGCTAAGCCTGCCACGTAGGCATAAAATATGATGTGTCACCAATAAACTAAGCACCTATGCATTGAAGACTTGAGTTACTAAGCCATTTAATGCACTTTGCACCTCATCTAAAGATCATTAATAGTATAGCCAGTGCCATGTCATCTATAGCCCATCTTATAGTCAACATGTACAAAATAGTAGATCAAAAGAGTGTACTACTATTTTTTTATTCTGTGGCCCACCTTTCATTCTCACAAAGTGCCTAGGAGCACGTGCTAGAGCTGGCTCTTCATGAAGAGCCCGCTTACCTTCTCTCTCCTCTTCTCTTTCCTCCAACTAAGCAGAAATATACTAGTTATTCCTTATAGCCCGCTGACTCAGCTCTATTGTACTTGCTCTAAGCACATCTAAGCACTTACTAGCACCCCCTTGACCGTGGACCTTGACGGTGTACGTCACCTTGTGTCTCATAATTTTCCTCGTCATCATCTAAGTCCTAGAAGATCTCACCCACATCATCATTAGCATGCAGCCGCCTTGATAGACAACATGCGCAGAAGGAGTAGACGCGACTGGGGATGCACCACCACCACGTCATGGGCACTCCGTATGTGCTCGTGTGCGTGCAGCATGCGTGTTTTTCCATCGGTGCTAGCTCTAAGGCCGAGGCTGCGGTCATCTTCGTCTCCGACTGCGACTAGTAGTTGAGCAACGACGGCAAAGAGGTGTTGCAAGAGATGCGTATGCGCCGTTGCGTGCGAGCTTTGCCGTAGCACGACGAACCGGATATCGCCGCGGATGGCGCACGCCTCCATGCAGCCGAGTGTGTGCGCATGCATGTGTTATTGACGTGCATTCTACGACCGAGCGTGTATGCATGCACGTCTTGTGTACGTGCGTTGTGTGCCCCATGCTGTGCGCGTATGTGCATGAGTTGGATCGGATGGAGTTAGTGCGTTGGCTTGTGTACATGCGTGGCTGCATGCGTCCTGTACATGCGAAAAGTTCATGTTCTTTTATTTGTTTATAGGTGGGCATGCGGCAAAAAACAGGGGAAAACACGCAAGGTTCCTTGCAGACGCTCCACCGCGAGGTTCCTTGCTCCTTCTCGGTCGTCGGGAATCTATGCTCTTCAACTCTTTTCTTTTACGTGAGCTTTGTTCATCCTTTTCCCAACACGCGAGACATCTAGCATCAAGGTGCACATGTCATGCAAGAAAATGGAGATAATCAGATAAGCAGTGCGTAAGTGAGTCGTGCAGGGGGGGGGGGGGGGAGCGAGGGGAAACCATCTTTTGTAAGTGAGTCATGCACTTCGATGGCACCTACGCAATATTTTTTCTCCTCGATGGCATGTGAATAGTGCACGTACTCAACGACGGAGCACGGGATAGTAGCAATGACATGGTCAGCCCTTTTTTGGAGAGAGTACGTACTACTAGTAAATAACTTTGATGTGTCCCGTCAACTCGCAGAACGACGAGAATCTTGATTATGCCTTCTCCCTCGCCAACACGTGCGCGGTGGCTCGCAGCACGAGGAGAAACTTTTGCTTACAAGCGGTGGACGTCCAACAGTTCATTTGGTGTCAGATTGCCAGAAGCACTAATATAGAACCATCGACTTCCGGAAGAGGCGAAGAGCCAATCGCAAGGTCACCTACTAACCTTAGGCTAGGCGTAGTGGGAGTAACATAAGTAGGGGTACCTCCTTTTTTTATTCTAGAAACAACCACACACGAATATCAAGGTGCTGGTTACATAAAACAAATTTCCTACAGTCCATGCTCAGCCCTCCTCTATCTCTCTTCTCAGCCAGCCAGCGGACGCGCGGAGCCCATCATCTGTTTGCTCACATGCGGCCTCACATGTTAGTGAAAACACAAGGGGACCCACTGAACCTGCACATCTTTCACCTCGACATGCTGGTGATGAAAAACAAATCCAATAAAGATCTTCGGTGGCCGCTTTTGGAGTTACTACTCAAGAGTAGTAAGATTATATTTACAGTTTAACCCAAGATGCACATCTCGTGGCTTCAACTACCACTCTATTTTCTTTCATGACACGACCTGGATGCTGGATGTCCCACGTGTCGGCAAAAGGAGGAAGAACCCGACCAAATCTTCGGTTGTGCTCTCGGATTAGACTAGTTGTGCTAACTTAAAATTTTTATTGTTTACTCCCGCCGTTCCAAAATACTTGACTTCCATTTGTCCAAAAATGGATGTACCTATATACTAAAACATGTCTAGATAAATGTATATTTTGACAAATAGAAGGCATGTATTGTGCAATGGAGGGAGTAGAATGGATGCAAGTTTTTGTATTGGGAAGAAGAGTACATCCATATATTGATAGAGCGTTGGAGTTGGCCTTACAAGTGGGATCACAGTTGAGGAAACTGTCACGCCCAATATGCGACCCTATCCAAAAGGAACTCGAAGGTCCCACCAAGGATAGACCCGCATATTGAAACACTTTTACAACGTGGATATCATTACATCAACATTACATAATAGATGGGGAGACATACAAAAAGCATACAATGCCACACGAATAAAACATCATCTTACATAAGAGCACCATCCGACTACGGATGAAACACAAACAGAAACTCAAACGACATCCACCCTGCTAGCCCAGGCTGCCGACCTAGAACCTATCCCCTGATTGAAGAAGAAGCAGAAGAAGAACTCCAAAACAAGTAACATCGCTCTCGCGTCAAGATCATCGCAAAACCTGTACCTGCAACTGTTGTTGTAGTAATCTGTGAGCCATGAGGACTCAGAAATCCCATTACCATGGGTATCAAGACTAGCAAAGCTTAAAGGGAAAGGAAGGGGTAAAGTGGTGAGGTTGCAGCAGCGACTAAGCAAGTATGGTGGCTAACATACGCAAATAAGAGCGAGAAGAGAGCAAACGGAATGGTCGTGAAGCTAGCAATGATCAAGAAGTGATCCTGAACTCCTACTTACATCAATCATAACCCAAAACCGTGTTCACTTCCCGAACTCCGCCGAAAAGAGACCATCACGGATACACACGTGGTTGATGCGTTTTAAATCAGATCTGGTGTCAAGTTATCTACAACCAGACATTAACAAATTCCCATATGCCGCATAACCGCGGGCACGACTTTTGAAAGTTTATAACCCTGCAGGGGTGTCCCAACTTAGCCCATGATAAGCTCTCACGATTAACGAAGGATATACCTTCTCCCAGGAAGACCCGATCAGACCCGGAATCCCGGTTTACAAGACATTTTGACAATGGTAAAACAACACCAGCAAAGCCGCCTGATGCACAGACAATCCCGATAGGAGCTGCACATATCTCGTTCTCAGGGCAACACCGGATGAGACTAGCTACGAGTAAAACTAGACTTCGAGTTTCCCCAAGGTGTCCCCGTAGGCAGCTCGGTTTGGACCAACACTTAGACAAGCATTGGCCCGGGGGGGCTAAAATAAAGATGACCCTCGGGTTGGCTGACCCAAGGGAAGGGTATAGGTGGTGGTGAGGCAAATGGTAAAACCAAGGTTGGGCCTTGCTGGAGGAGTTTTATTCAAAGCGAACTGTCAAGGGGGTCCCATAAATCACCCAACCGCGTAAGGAACACAAAATCCGGGAACATAACACCGGTATGACGAAAACTAGGGCGACAAGAGTGGAACAAAGCACCAGGCATAAGGCCGAGTCTTCCACCCTTTACCAAGTATATAGATGCATTAATTAAATAAGAGATATTGTGATATCCCAACATAATCCTGTCCACCATGGAGCAATATTCAACTTCACCTGCAACTAGCAACGCTATAACAGGGGCTGAGCAAAGCGGTAACATAGCCGAACAACGGTTTGCTAGGAATGGTGAAAAGGTTGGAGGCTGACATGGCAAATTGGGAGGCTTGAAGAGCAAATGATAGGTAGCGCAGCAAAGCGATAGAACGAAGCAACTAGCATAGCAATGATAGTAGTGAGATCCAGGGTAGCGGTCATCTTGCCTGAAATCCCGCAAGGAAGAAGAACGAGTCCATGAAGAAGATGAACTGATGAAGCCGAACCAAGCGTAGACGAACGAATCCTCACGATCGCAACGAAAACAGGAACTATTGGAAAGAAGCACACAACATGGTAAACACACCACACATAGACAAGACATGATGCACAACAAGCATGATGCAAGACAAGACTACATGAAGCTACTCATGGCCAGAGATGATGCAAACAAGAGCAACACATCAAGGCAAGTTTAAATGAGGCCGGGAACAACATATAACAATTCCGGTAAGTCCTCATGCAAATTTCGAAATTGGTCCAGATCTGAATAAACCTTATGTTCAAGTTGTTAAACAGAAAGTTAAGATGCACCAAGATGATCTACACGAAATTCTAGTTAAATTACATATAAAGTTCATTTAATTCGGAGCTACGGCCTAGAAGATATGAGCAAAACAAGTTAAACATGGCATTGATGTAAAATGCATACAAACATCAAGAAAACACCTCAAAACAGGGATGCTACATGATAATATGAAACTACATGCAAAATCAAGCAAGTTTCATATAGAGCACACTCAAAACGGAGCAACGGTTCAACACACACACATGAAACAAGATATAACAACAATCTGCCCAAAACAGCTACTAGGCATCTTACAAGCATCATGAAGATATGCTACAGCACCTTAATATGAAAACAAAAGGCATGGGCATGATGTATAGGTAAACATGACAAAACATGAACACTGAGCTATCTCCAGAAATCACTAGAACATGCTCAAAAAGACATGGCAAGATTGCAAATAATAACAGTTTCAGGCTTAGCAGAAATAACATCAGGTTGCAATGTTTAGAGCTATCAAAATAACATATTGCAGGAACTTATCATGGCAAACAAAGGCACGGCATGATTCTACTAAATGCATAGAACAAAAGTCCTTTACCGACCATGAGCCAAAAAGGATCAGAAGATATGATGGCACCCATGTAAACATGGCAAAAGAAATGACAGATTCAAGCATGAGAGGAACAACGATAAGTAGGCATGTTTGTGAGCTTGTACCACTCACCACAGAGCAATACATGGCATGAAAAGGTGACCAACAGTAAGAAGACATGTTTATGAAGCTAAGCATGGCAAGAACAAGTTCATAGGGTGCATGGATCACTAGCAAAGCTCATGGCAAAACTGAACTTAATGTTAATAGGCTGGCAGCAACATTATTTAGCAATTCGAGAGCAAGATTACAATGAGCTACAACAGGCTATAAATGCAACCAGGAGCATGGATGGATAGAGCATGACATGTATAAAAAAACATCCTTAGTGAACATCTCCAGATTATGCATAGAATGACTTGTAGCAGCAGGTTTACATAGCATCACAAAATAACAGATTCAGCCTAGCAAAACAGTAACAGCAAGTACCCTACTTAACAAGCTTGATGCACTCACTAAAAGACTCACAAAACTACATGGCAAGCACTTCTGTAAAGGTGGCATGATGTAGTTCAAAACACATGTAGAGCTCATGCTCATAGGAGGCACACATTAAACATGGCAAAAATGACAAATGAGCATGTTCTGTTAACAGACAACAGACAACATTATATAGCACTCTTGCAACAGAGATTAGGGCATCAATATGAACTCAAACAAGCATGACACAATGGAATGAAATGTAGATCATCTCATGAAGAACATTTTGACATATTACACGCACAAAACGGAGCAGCACATAGGGAGTTATGGCAAGTTGAACAGGGCACCAGAATGCTGAGAATCTCAGGGACTGAAAATTATACCTCCGCCAAAGTCAATGCGGGACGGAGGGATCCGGGAACAGGGTCGCGTTTGGATGGCCGGGCGGGTGGATCTCGTCCCACCCGCCGGATCCTGCAACGAGGCGGCCGACGACGGCGACTGGAGGATGGGGCAGTGCCGGAGGAGGTCGGGGAAGACCGGAGGGAGTCGGGCCGGCCGGATCGGGAGGCGACGGCGGCGCTCCGCGGCGGCACGGGAGCGGGACACCGGCGGCGGGGCGAAGGCCGACGGCGGCGCCTGGAGGTGGCGGCGCATGGCGGCGGAGGGCGGACAATGGCGGCTGGGAGCGCGCGGGGTGGCTCGGGCCCGGCGCAGGCCGGGGCGGCCCGGACGCGGGCCGGGCGGGCCGCGAGCGGTGGAGGAGAGAGAGGGCGCGGGCGAGGCGATGTGGCGCTGCGGGATTGGGCGCGGGGGCGGCGGCGATGATGTGTCGCGAACTGATTGGCTCGGGTGAGGTGGCCGGTGGACGCGTCCGGCGAAGTTGGACGTGTCCGGTGGCGCGGGGTGGAAGGAGGCTAGGGTTAGACCGGGATTTTGGGGGAGATGCACATATTTATAGATAGAGGGAGCTAGGAGAGTCCAAATGAGGCACGGTTTTCGCCCACACGATCGTGATCGAACAACGGAGAGCATGGAGGTGAGTTTGCTGGGTTAGTGGGCTGATTTGGAGGGTTGCTGGGCTGCAAGAGAAAAGGAGGTTTCGGGCTGCGCGGTTAACCGTTGGAGTATCAAACGACCTCCAAATGGCATGAAACTTGACAGGCGGTCTACCGGTGGTATACCAAGGCCGCTTGGCAAGCCTCGGTCCATTCCGAGAATGTTTAACACCCGCTCACAACAGGAGGCAAAAGGGGAACGCCTGATGACATAGGAGTGCCGGATTGCAAAACAGACAACGAGGAAAATACTCGGATGCATGAAACGAACATGTATGCAAAATGAGATGCACATGATGACATGACAAAATGCAACATGCAAGCAAATGACATGGCAAATACGGTGAATAACTGGCAGACACCTGGCGCATCGAATCCGGGGCGTTACAGAAACCGACTATCGGCAAACCCCCACCTCGCCCGCCGCGTGATGGCTGAGTTAGAGAAAGGATGAGGTTGAATAGATTGCTCTAACACGGACTCCAAGAAATATGGTGTCAGATGGAAGTCGTGCTGGTGGCGTGTGCCGTACTCCTGGACGTGAATGCTTGTTCTAGCCCATGCCACCCTACTACTCCTACTACTTACTTATATAGTACTAGTACCGAGGATTCGAGGTGCTGGTTACGTACAATATGGCTACAGTAAAAACACCCGCACGACGCGCGAAGCATGTGAAGCTAGTACAAATAGTGTACTACTATTGTTCATTGACCTCATCCGATAACCTGTTGCAATGCATGTACAATTATGTATTCGGAAAATATTTTTTTGCCTCGTCGCACCACTCACTCACAGAAGCAACTCGAAAGCCATTCATAAATTTAGTAAGTTTATCACAGGCATATCATTTTATTACATACAACAGGTCATCAACCCACATCGACAATGAGGATACATTATAGATACTAAAGTTTTCACCACACAACAAATAACAAGCAATGAAATGAACTTCAACTCAACCATTCCTCGGCGTTGGAAACGCTTGCTTTGAACCACAAGTGATTCTCTGAGACGAGCCAGCTATCGTCGATATCAAGACCAACGCAGGACTGACCATCCAGGCTGAAGCGGCCTACAATATCAGTACGAGGGTAGGGAACCACCCTAATGTCCGAGGTATAGTCACAGTTGCTTCTCATAAATGGTACTAGTAACGTTGTGTCAACAGAAGTTGGATCGCCTTTCACCATCATTGGATATTTTTATCCAAGGAAGAGCGAGTTTTCTCCAAGACTATCAATTTTGTACCAGGGAGAAGGTGTTGGCGCTAGCACACTAGTATCCATCCCGAATACCATGCAACGGGTGTTGGAATAGGTCCGGAGAGTGCGACCATGGGAGACAACACATGCTCCCTCAGTAGTAACATCATCAGTGGGCTGTATACACACAAGAAGAGGTGATCCATCGGAATTATTTGCCTGGCGCCACTGAGTATATACGTTTTGCTCGTCCTCATGCTCGTGATCATCACGATCTCCATCTCCCCCTTGGTTATAAAATTTTTCAAGTATAGGTGGTGGAATGTTCATAGGACCTTGGAAACACAAGAAGAAGGTTAATTAGTAAAGGGAAACTTTCTAACCCGCATGCATGTGGATGAAACAATTATAATTATGGTGGAAGATAAACGTACCGAAACTACGAGGATCCCATGCAAAAACAGTGCCACGAGCGGTGGAAGCAAACACAAGACCCTCGTATTGAATTGCATCACAGTACACATCCGTGTATAGAAACTGATTTTTGAGCAATATCCATCGAGTCAAACCACCAAGGATGGCAACAAGCTTGTCGAAGATAGCAACAACTTCATATTTGTTGTAATTCCAAGAGCGGTTGGGAACTCGACAAATTGCTATCTTTCGTAGAAGAGAGTCACCATGATCATATTTGAACGTGCGTACAATACCGGTGTGCTCAACCTCTGGGCAGTCTGCTGAGATTTTTGGAAGTGGAACCCGGTCATGAGTGTACACTTTCACAAGTTCCCACTCGCAGTTGGACCCAATGTAAACAACCCAATCTCCATTTGCGCCTGCCCAAGCCTTGCCCTCAAGCGATGGCATCTTAACATCATACGTATCATTATCAAGCGGCATCAACTTGCATAGGGCGAGGCCTCCGTCGTGCCGGCGCCAGTCATCAGGGTCACGGCAAAGAAGGTAGGGGAGATCAAACCGCTCCTTGACTCTTGGGTTCCTTGTAATGATGTTATTAGTTGAGTCGAGAATGGGCTTGAACGAACCTGCCATGCTAGCCGAGGTGATGACGTCGCACCGATCAATGGGTTCCTCCACCACGTCATCTTTCAGATCGGGGCAAGAATAACGGGGTCGTTTCCGGCCTGTTCCCTCCATGGAGAAGACGATCGAACAATGGCAGAAGAAAGGGTGAAGGGCTAAAGGAAAATGGAGGAGGGAGAGAAAGAGCGTGCGACAGGAGCTCCAAATCGAGAGGGAAAGGCGAAGAGTCAGTGGACAGTTGCCAGTTTGCCACGGTTCACGAAGAGGCGCCCCGGCCTACACGTCCGTTCGGAAATACTCCTACAACTCGCCGTCATCTCACTGATATGTTGGAACGGGACCACATGTCAACGAAACATAGTGTGTAATTTCTCATGCAAAATGTGATCTAGCCACGTTGCCCCGAGGTGCCGCATTAGTTTTTTTTAAAGTTTGCCGCATTAGTTATTGACCTTTATTTTATTTAACATGCAATCTGAATGGATAGCTCGTGTGGTCATCACACGTGAGCGGATATAGTGATGGTTGATTCGCCCGAGCAACTTATTACTGTGGGAATATGGGAGTACCAACGGATTCAAGGAACAGAGAAATGATGGTTGCTTCGTCCGAGCAACTTACTGTGGCGAAGGTGGGGCTCTGTGATTTGACTGCTCACTAGTCATTACTACTGCGACGCAACGACCTGGGTGAATCTTTCCCTGAAGTTGTGTTGTGCACTCAATATTGCTGCATGGCAGGTGGAGCTGGATGAAGGATGTCCAACATGTCGGTGAAACAAAGTTGAATTGTTTCTGGCATTGCTATCAATCCTTCAGGATTTGTTTATATGTACGCATAATTTTGATGAAATTGTACTGTGATGCTATGAAGGTTTCAACTTTGGTTCCCGCAGGAAAAAAAGGTTTCAACTTAGGATTCATGTGTCTTGCCTCGATATTATCTCGTTACAACATTCCGTCAAATACAAATGAAACTACCATGGCTAATGCATCTCAACAGCTTGCAGATCAGAGCCAATATTCACATCACAACTGAAGACAAAGTTGTGAGAAGGTGTACAAATAAAGAAAAAAATTGATCGATGCTGTTCGTAGGCATGGCTCCATTTCCTTGGCACAGTGTTCATTGCTTGGCAGCTAGTTTCACCCAGCTTTGTAGCCAAAAAATAGGTGTATGAAGGACACCACAATCCGATCATTTTGTGGAGCTCCACTAAAATCGAGCGGACATCCCTGTTTGCAAAGATACCTAGTTAGTGTGATTACAATAATAGTGGAACTAGATGATGAAACATAACACACATAAATAGAAGCCGATCACCTCTACGATCTCTCTTTAGGACTAACTTCTTGTTGGAGAATATTAGCCACGGAGTTGGATGAGGAGGATAGCAAAACCAATCTCCCTTTCCGCAGTCCCACAGAAATGTAAAAACGTTGCCCGTGTGACATTTTGGCGGAATTGCACAAAATACTCTTCAGAAAAGTGATTTGTGGAGTTCACCGAAAGGCCGCAATAGCAACGAGGTGAAAATGGATAGCCCTGTTTGCAAAAGGAGGTCGAAAGGAAACAATTACTGCTCAGTAACATGAGTTGAAGACACATACGCCGACAAAAAAGAAGCATGTTCCATGTAAAAAGGGAAAGATAGCACATGGTGGTTTATCAAAAATGGTTTGAGGATGAGATTGCAAGATGGAAAGTACGCCGGCCGAGATACGATTTAAGCAAACAACTAAAGAAGATCCACATGCAGCAACGTGGGAAGATGGGCAGTGGAGCAAGGCCGGAGGAAGCTGTACCTGAGGGTTGTTGGGATGTTACTAGGAGGGCGCCGGCGGCCGGGATCTGCCCATACTACGGCAGCGACCAAGTGGCGAAGGCCCTACCGCGCTGGAGCTTGGTCAGAGAGAACAGCGGGTACCGCAGATTGGGACGAGCTGCCTCAACGCTGTCGAACAAAGAGACAATGCATATCCTCCCTTTCCGCCGGCGGACGAGATGCGGCCGGATCACTGACCAACGCCGAGAGAGAGAGGCCACGACGGCCTTGTGTGAGATGGTGTGACGAGAGACAAACCCATTTTTCCATTTTCCCCACGGCAATCGTTTTATATTCTAGGCGTGGTACCCGACCCTCCTTCGAGTAAACAACCGCTACACGCGTCAACTTATCACGTGGGCTGCCTTTTCGTACAGAAATGAACTCCACCATGTACCCGTGCGGGTGTGGCCGGGAGCGAGACGTGAGTACGTGTGTCCTGCATGCACTTCTTCTTTAGGTGCAGGTACGTACGTGGGTGGGTGTGAGAGAGATGGTTTGTGTGAAACAGAGGCAATGTGTTGATGATATCTCAATCAGAAAACCGTAACATATGCAATGTGTGTGAAAGGGAGTCATGGACGTGAGATATCGATAGAATTGAAAACAGGGATGAAGTGTGTGGCTGCGCGATCGATAAAGAGTGCCATCGAATTTGTGTTTGCCCACGTCAAAGATACAGGGCGGCTGGCCTACTGGAATTTGAGAGGGCAGAGGTGCAGTTCTTCTCCCTGGCATGGATACCTACCTACGACGTTCGACTATCGGTGTGTGTGGGTGTGTGTGTGTGGGGGGGGGGGTAGAGACCGGTTGACTAGTATATGTGTGGGGAAGGAGAGAGACCTAGCTATGTATTGAGGGAGATCGATCGACATCCATGGATATGTGTAGCAGAGGAATAAGGTTGGGAAAAAGACAAAGGTAGAGCATCGGAGGGTTGGTGGTGGAGTGGCGTCTCACAAATGGTGGGAGAGGCCTGCTAGACAAACGGAGGGTATGAGTGCAATATCAATAAGAGAGGGCGGGGGGATGTCTGTCTTTCTATGCACATGCGTGTGAGAGACGGGTCGGGAGGTATTCAAGGATGATGAGGGGAGAAGATATGGTCGTGGTAAGCATGCATAACTACATAGGAAGACCAACCGTCGTGTGTCCGAGAAAAGGAGAGACATAACTAGGGAGGTAAGTGTATCAGTGCTTGGTGAAAACGAATTATAGTCGACCTAGCTATATGTAGGGAGATCAATTCATATACACGCCTGCATGTGTTAGAAGCAAATAAGGCCCGGAGAGGCAGACAGGGGGAGAGGGTGTGGCTAGGAGGTGGTGCGAGAGGCCTACCATGTCGAGGGGGGAGGAGTGTGCGAGCATGTGATAAATGAAAAGAGGGGCGGGAGTGTGCACCTGTGTGGAATCGTATTGGACATATGGGGGCATGGACGGTGAGAAGAGAAGAGGGGAAGTATATATGTGTTTGTTGTAGGCACACTTGGCTAGAGAGGTATATCGACCGGTGTGTGCCAGAAAGAAGGAGCTGGGGGCCTACACACGCCGCTGGTGGACGACCTAAAGAGAAATAATGAACGCGCGCGATGGAGGGGACGCTAAGGGTGTGTGAGGGGGGCGGGCGTGTGCATGCACGATAGAAAGTTAGTGCTAGCTAGCTACAAATAGAAGAGGATCGTGAAGGTGTAAAAGACGAACAAAGATCATAATTCATTATAAAAAGTGGATACTAATACTTGAAGAATATATCATAATGTAGAAGATTGATTATAATTTGGGCTAATGTGTGGCTTTTGCAACTCAGGTCTAAATACTTGTCATAATGTAGGGGGCGGGGCACTATACTTTGTGTGATAAACACGGTGTACGTATGGAACATGGTTTAGATTATGAATATATAGTTAGTACATCAAATGTACTATTATTCAAAAAATAGAATTTGAGTTCATGTAGTACACATAGTTCATATCTATCTCTATAGTAATCATGTGGTGTGTTATTAAGGTAATACATGAATGATGGTTGAAGTTGGCAACAATCATGATTGTAGATTCTTATTGAAATAGAGAAACGAATTCAAATTTAGTTCGAATTGCAGCGGTAGTATAGACATTTGGAATGCACTAAAATGTTGGTATGAGTAGGTGACATGCATTATACAGCAAAAGAAAAAATTTAATCAGACATAACATGGATTCATACTCTAGCTTTGAATAGCATTTGTATAGTAAAACGGGGCAAGACTCTCTCTTTGTGTGGTGTGAATAGTTTTATTTTTTTTTCGTTTTCTTTTTGGTTGAGGGAAGTGCGAATTGATTTGGTACGTACAAGTACAATATTACTACACGTTAGGCTTGTCCCTAAAATTCAACCCGCGTCTTGTTATATCCCAAAAATTCAGATATCGTGCTCTCAAAACTGGCGCCTTCACAACCCGCGCCTTGCTATCCCGAAATTAAAACGCGCGCGAAAACTCCCTCCAGCTGCCAAATCCCGACACGCGAAATCCCCCTTCTAACCCTGAGCCGAAAGGGCCGCTAGTTCAAATCGGTGGGGGGTACTTTTTTAACACACCCTACATTTTGGACAAGCGCGTGCGCTAGTCATGCTTCACCCCCTCCCATCGCCCCCTTTTCGCCATTCGAAATCCCAGGCTGCCATAACCTCTCCGCTCCAGCCGTGAAACCCCACCCTCCTCCGTCCGCCACGTTAGCGCTGCCCAGCCGGAGCCTCTTCCCCGATGACATCGTCCACCGCAACAGCTCGACGTGCCTCGTCCACCTCCCCGGATGAGGATCCGTCGTCCATCTCGCCGTCCCGCCGGTTCAGCCGCCCCGTCCTCCACCTCCAAGGAGCTGCTCCGACGATCGCCTCGTCTATCGCAGCTGCTCCATCCCCACAGCGCCGCCTTAACCTGCTCCACCGGAACCGCAACATCCTTACCGACTCCTCGAACGAAGCTGAGGCCTACTCGGCGCCACCAAAGAGGTTGTACACTCATTGCATCACACCTTCTCCTTAACTCGACCTCCCGGCGCCAATTGTGCTCCATCCCGCACCCCATGGAGCAGCTACCTTGAAGCCGGCGCCGCGGGCGACATCTCCATGGCGGCTCTCCCCCAGTGCGAGGCCCCTTCGGCGGTGGCGTCTATACCAGCCGGATCTGCTGCTGCTGCTCCGGCTCTCGCTCGCTCGCTCGCGCTGCTGCTGCTGCTCCGGCTCTCGCTCGCTCGCTCGCGCTGCTGCTGCTGCTCCGGCTCTCGCTCCATCGCTCGCTCGCGCTACTGCTGCTGCTCTGGCTCTCGCTCCATCGCTCGCTTGCCCAGCTGCTGCTACTGCTCTCCCCCTCGCTCGTGCTGCTACTCTGCTCCAATTAAGCCACACTTCAGTCGACTGAATCAACTTTTGCGTCAGTCGATTTTCAGGGGTTGGGGGGGGCTCGCCGGAGTTAAGGAAGAACCACCCGCAGCGGGGACGGGGGCTCGCTGGAGAGGTACCCCACTATCTATCTTAGGGTTCAGGGCGGGGGGGGGGGGGCTAGAGGGCTGGCCGGTGCGGCGGTGGCGAGTTGTTTCGGGGCGGCGAGGCGGCGCTGGGGCCGGCGGTTCGGCCGGTGGTGGCTGGCGGCTCAGGGGGGGGGGGTGCAGGTTGAAGATGAACTGCAGGCCCTCCCTAAACTACATGTCAAGTGCCTCTCTGCTACCATTGCGTTCAGTTTCGACAGTAGCATTCAGATTACACAGTAAATTTCAGTTTCGACAGTTAAGTTCAGAGTCAACATTTTTTACCTCATCTGTTGTAGTCAGGTGGTTTTTGGTGATGTTAATTTTACATCCATTTTACATCATCTATTGGAGATGCTATTAGAATCACACTTGAGATTGACGATGTCTGTCTTGTGCTGCTTCAGCATTGACGTCTTACGGCTCACCGGAGCTGCTCCAACGACAGAACGATCCATCACAACAGAGCAGTGCCCTGGACGCCGTCTACAGATTCCTCAGATCTTCCTCCACACCTCCGACAGCCACCTCTGCCTCAACTGCTTCAACGACCAACCAATGATGCTGAGGTTGACACGGCTATGGCAAATAGGTTGTACACTTGTTGCATCACTTATTACTATACATTCACGTCGATCCATTAGGGCTATTTTGGTTCAAGGAAAAACATAGCAATAGAGAATTTTCCAATGGCACTCTACTATTCAATTATTCATGCATTTTGTTGAAAGGAATGAAGCAAAACATCCACCTAGACCTACTTTTCAAAATCCTATGCATGAAAACAAGACCAAGTGCATTAGTGCCAGAATAACATTCTAACTGTACACGCTTTCATATGGTTTCACTTTTTTTTGGCCATGTTTCTTTGCATTCCTCTGCTCTTTCAATTCCTGTAAACCAAACACCCAAGTTGACAGAAATCCTGTGTTTACAAATGCTCTGTTTACCATGTGCATTTTCCTATCCTATTCCGGTGTTTTTCCTATCCCTGCGTTTTAAGAATCATGCAAGCCAAATGAGCCCTTACAGAATTACTTCAGTTACAGGTACATGTCGAAGGGAACTTTGTGTGGTTTGTCCTGCTCCTGCCGTGATGTCGTCCACCTCACCTGAGCTGCTCCATCGACAGAAGCATCCACCAAACCAGACATCACGACTCCTGACCGTCTTTCGCCGCCTCAGATCTCCTTCCCTACCACCGGCACCCACCGCAACGGCATCAGCATCATCGACTCAGCAAATGAACCTGAGGAGTACACGGGTCCACAAGAGAGGTCACACTCTTTTGTTTCTGCTTATGTTATGCATTGCTTAAACTTACTTGCTAGTTTATCGTCTTGTTCAGCTCTTGGACTCCCAAGTCAGGTCCAAATTAATGTTCAAACTTGAGTTCTAAATTAGTTATGGGCACATATCGAGGCAGCAATGAATAGTATGTCTGTCTAATATCTGGTTCACCTAGGGTATGCCTATGTTGTTCATCTTGGGTGGGAAACAAATAGTAAAGCAATTATCATCTGTCTTTTTATTAATTTAAAGCAATCATCAGCCTGCTATCATTATTTTTGGATCCATCCACTGGTTGTTACCATCACTCTAAATTTCTGCATGCTCTCCTTACATAATCTCACCATATTTTTTCATATGCATGTCAGATATTGTACACAGTCATGCTGAACATGTAAAGAAAAAGAGAAGAGTTTTGCGCGGCAATACAATGTCATGCAGACATCGCTCCATGGTGGGTTCAATGGCAAACCCTCCCCACCCCTCTCCAGATTGTAATCCAGAGGAAGATATCTGTTCTGAGGCGGATTCAGATGCCGCTGACCACTCCTATTTACCCCCCAAGGTGTTTGCTCTACCTTGGCATGATGATGTTAGTCATATCATGCATATGTTGCCTTGTAGTGCCTACTTTTGACATCATATATGTCATCTGCTTAGGTTAGACATGTTCTGTAATGCCACCTGTTAGTTTCTATATCATATATGGGAATTATGCAGTCTCATGTCTTTTAACCAGCCATAATATATGTGAAATGTGCAATTCCATCCTGTTTAACCATGCATCATATATTTGAATGATATCTTGCCCATCCTTTTCTTCATTACATTTCCATTTGTCGACAATGTTTGTACATTAAACTACTCTTCCTGTGAATCAGCCATTTGGGTGGGAGATGGAAAAATCTGGAGTGAAAACAAGGCCTTCAGAGCAGACAGTGCTACCTGTCGAAGCAGATCTCTTGTTGGGTCCTGATAGCTCCTCACAGATGGATTCAGAGGCAGATGACCAGTCCTATTCCCCCGCTGAGGTGTATGCTCTAACTTGGCACGGTTATACTGCTCATATCATGCATACAGTGTCTTGCATTGCACAGTTTAGACATCATATACACAATATTCAACACCATGTTCTTAGTTCAGACATCATATTGAATGCCCTCTATTTAGCATATAAATCACATATGTGAATTAAATGATGCGATCCTGATTACTTAGATAACATGTAGGTGAATTATGTCATGCGATCCTGTTTAGTTATTCATCATATCTTTGAATTATGTTATGCTATGCTATCCAGTTTAGATAGACATCATATATGTGAAATTATGTCATGCTATCCGTTTTAGTTAAACAATATACATGTCAACTATTTCATGCCCTCTTTTTTCCACACTATCTATTGCATCTGTCTCTCATACAATGTCTATACATTCAACTATGTTTCCTGTTTATCAGCCATTTGAATTGGAGTGGGTGATGCCAGTATCTAGGGGACTAAAAACACGGTCTTCAAATAAAACAGTGTTACCTCTTGGTGGAGATAGCACCCTGGTTGTACATGCACAAGAACCAGCCCTACCACACATAACCCAAACTCTCACAGATTGTACCCCTACTGCGATGGACAGAGAACCAGCTTCACCCAATCTAACCCCAACCCCAGCCGATAGTAACCCAGTTCCTGTTGACACAGCACCATCTCCACCACTAAGCTCCCAAACAACAGCAGTTAGTAAGGCAGCTCCAGTGCCCAAAGGGCCAGTACTATCACGGCGAACCCCAACTCCACCAGTTAGTACACCTATTCCTGTGGAGGAAGCACAACCAACAAGTCGTAGTTTAGCATCTATCACATTTGATGTTGTTAAATCGTATGTGCGTATCTTCCCATCATGGAAATATTATACTGAAGATGAAGGAAAATGACAGTTGCATGTGTTTGTCCAGGAGTTATGTGTAAGTAATGTTATTCATGGCAATTACTTTGCTTTGTCCCATACATCCTACCTCCATGATGGTTATAATACAACAAATTTTCCCATTTTTCTCTATAGAGAAGGACCGATTTGGAAACTCAGGATGAGGTAACATGTGCTAATACATCTGTTATCTTCAAGAATGCTTGGTGGCAGTATCAGAATTACCTGAAGAAAACGTACTTCACTGGCAAAGAAACTCATCAAATTCCCTTACATTCTCCCGAGACACATTTACTGGACGATGACTGGGAATGCCTTGTTCTGTACTGGTCCTGAACCAAGAATGTGGTAAGGTCTATGAGCTCATTTTCTATTTTTAAGTATTATATTCTTGCGTCTTACTGTACTCTGTTCATGTAGAACAAGTGCCTAAACCTGAAGAACAACTGTTCTAATTTAAGATTCCATTGCTATCATAGTTGAAAAAAGCGCTAGGTGTTAATTGTGCGTTTTGCCACCGCCTTGCGCTTTACTGAGCAAAGCACATGCTTATGCGCAGTTATGCACAGATTAAGCGTAGTTATGCACAATGCATTTTGCCAATGCCTAGAGCCTAGGCACGCTGAATCCCTCACTTAGGCGCGCATTTTTAACTATGATTGCTTTGCTCTTGTATCACTGTATTTACTCATACAAACTTATTTTTAAATTTAAGGATCCAATCGAAACTCCAATGGCACAGCAGGTATGTTCATGCATGTTTCTTTAACATGCTTGCTCTTATAAATAGCTCTTTTGATTTCAATTTCAATTGTGTATACAATTGACTTTCATATCATGCACATTACTAGCATCACAACAGAGCCAATAGTGTTGTTGTACATGTAGACCCGTGGTACCCATCTGAAATCTTGTTGTGCCGTGTAGTTTCCCACGCTTTGTATTCTTTCACTGCTGCTTCGTCTTGAACTGATATGATTTGAACCGTGTCTCTATTTTGATTTGGCAAGACAATACAGTGACCATAGGACATAGATATATGTTTGTTTGATGCTTTTATTATGTACTAGTACTTGGCAATAGAAGACTTGGTAGTTTAATTTTGTCCACCTTACTAATGAACTGGTTCACCGAAATGAGTTTCATATACTAGTACATGCTAAACTTGTTATGTGTCTGCTTGTTTCTTCTTTTAGAATGCTGACAGAATATTGGGGAAGAGTGCCTTATTAAGCAATGGTAAAGGAAGTAATGCAGATAAGGTTCAGGATAGTGACACATCCTTGTTGGTCTCCAACAAAGCTGATAAAACAGCTAAGGAAGACTATCTTGAAGACAGCGAGACAATCCCAAAGTCCTGTCTTGGTTTAGTGTTCGAGTTACTGGCCACTACCGCTTGCACAAGCTATTCAAACTCACTGTCTGAATCAGTTCGGTTTCTTGAGTCTCAACTACAAGCTGAAAGACATCGATCAGCTGTGCTGTGACAAGAAGCGGAAGGACTACGGAAGTCCCTGGAGCATTCAGATGCATACTTTCTGGTGCAACAGCAAGCGTTGGAGGATTTTAGCGCCAAACAGGACAAAGCTAATCTGCTTGCTAAGCTTATTGCCAGCATGGTGGATACCCAGGATAACGTTTCTTGAGCTCTTCTGAAGTTGTTTCATTTATGCTCTTGTTTTGCTGCCGCGTTTATTTGCACTGGTGGCCAATTTTGATGGCCAGTGTATGTAATGTGCTGCTTTGTTCCCTATATTTGCACTGGTGGCGAACTTTGATGCCCAGTGGATGTAATATGTGTAATAGCGGTAATAGGCTAGCGTTAATTGCTTGCTTATTTATTTCCTTATTGTCTTGTTTTGTTGTTTCCTTGTAGTCGCACAATAGCCTATTTTTGGTAACTAGGCCAAAATAATCATGGCAACACACGGACTGTTGTAACCATGGGCCTCCTGCATGCCGTACGATCCATGGGCCTTCTTCCGGCCATAGGATCCATCGGCCTTCTATACGTGCCTTAGGGTCCATGGGCCTTCTGCGGGCCGTAGGGTCCATGGGCCTTCTGCGGGCCGTATGATCCATGGGCCTTCTACGGGCCGTACTATCCATGGGCCTCATACGGGCCGTAGGATCCATGGGCCTTCTACAGGGCGTATCATCATTTCGCCAATCATGGGCCGTACTATTCGGGGACCATAACGGGCCGTTAATAGGCCATATTTGATAACTCTATGAAAACAGCCCAACTGGTTTTTTACATGAAAACGGCCCAACATATTAACGGTCCGCAAACGGGCCGGCTGTAATGAGGGGCTGAATTTGGCTGACAAGCAGAAAATGCCAGTAACGGGCCATATGTAACCGAATGCTGCAAATGAGCCCAAGAATCAATGGGCCCTGAGAAGGCCGAAAGACAACTTGGGCTAGAAACGGCCCAATGGAATAACGGGCCGTAAATGGGTATAACATGATACACTGTTCATTACGGGCCAGTTTCACCATGGGCCGTTAATGGGCCAAGAGTTACAAAGGGCCTCATATGGGTCGAAAGAAGTCATGGGCCACACATGGGCCGAAAGTTAAAACGGGCTGGAATCATATTGAACGGCCCAGATGACGCTACTGGGCCTAATTCGGAAAGGGCGTAACGGGCCCTGGGTTAGCAGGCTGTAAATGGGCTATATGCAAACAGGCCATTAACAGGCTTTCCGTGGGCCGGCCCGCCACCTTTTGACCAAGTCAAACAGGCCGGCCTTTTCACAGGAATGGGCCTCTGTTGGGCCGTACCACGTGTCGCCGTATCATAGGCGCCTTCGGTCCAATGAGCGGATGACATGTGTCCCAACGGTGAGCCGACACGTGTTTCCTCCAGCCAATGATGATTTTACACGTGGAAAATCCCCATTGGTCGGGGCTGTTAACGGGTTATCGGATCCAAAACCCGACCCGATAACTTAACGGCATTCCATTACAGTGGACGCCACGTGTCGGTCACCCTTGACGAAAGCACTTCTGTGACGCGCGATTTATCGTCATGGAAGTGGAAACTTCCGTGATGATAATTTTGGTAATGTCATGGAACACTTCTACGACAACACAGGTATGACTATCTAGATTCTGTCATAAATTTGTCATGGATGTACATGCATGACAAAAAACGCGACCTACTGTGACAAACATGTATCATCACGAAAGTGTATTTTTTTGTAGTGCCATCTCATGTAAATATGCAATTTGATCAAAGAACCAATGAGGAGACTCCATGATACAATTTTTTTTGTATTTTGATTTGTGTCATGTAATGTCGAACCTCTGTTTATGTTGTCTTTCTTTGAACTTTGTAAAATAATGATGTGTCTAAATGTTTCGAGGTGGTCACTTTGATCTAACAACTGCAACTCTTCTACATACAGTTCATAATATGCTCTCTGAAACTAAAGATTTGAGTTTTTATTAGTTATACAATAGATAATTCAGAGGCCACTGTTTCTATCACGCAGTGCCAAGGGCATTCCCATCAGATTGAGCCACGAACAAACAAACGCGCATATCAACAACTCGCATTCAAATCCACTCACACGGTTCCTTTCGCCAAAATAAAAAGCAACGGGCGCGGCATGCCACTGCGCCTTCTGCCTGCTAGTGAACTAGTATGTACATAGCATCATCGTGGTCCACGGTGCCATACATGTCATTGCACGCATTCCTGGTGCGGGTACTATGAATATGGCACAACTTGTGTGTGATCGATCATTGATACGTCCATTTTGCACCATGCTTTTATATTGATATTTATTACATTACGGGCTGTTATTACACGTTATATCACAATACTTATGCCTTTTCTCTCTTATTTTATAAGGTTTACATGAAGAGGGAGAATGCCAGCAACTGGAATTCTGGACTGGAAAAGGAGCAAATATTAGAGACATATTTTGCACAACTCCAAAAGTCCAAAGACTTCACGGAGAATATTTTTGGAAAATATAAAAAATATTGGGCCAAGAAAGCACCAGATGGGGGCCACCTGCCATCCACAAGGATGGAGGGCGCGCCCTCCTGTCTTGTGGCTCCCCTAGCAGGGCCCCGATGCCCAACTTCTGCTATATGGTGTGTTTTGACCTGGAAAAATAGGAAGGAAGCTTTTGGGACGAAGCACCGACGTTTCGAGGCAGAACCTGGGCAGAACCAATCTAAGGCTCTGGCGGAGCTGTTCTGCCAGGGAAACATATCCCTCGGGGAGGGGGAAATCGTCCCCATCGTCATCACCATCGTTTCTATCATCGAGAGGGGGTCAATCTCCATCAAACATCTTCACCAGCACCATCTCCTCTTAAACCCTAGTTCATCTCTTGTATCTAATCTTTGTCTCAAAACCTCAGATTGGTACCTGTGGGTTGCTAGTAGTGTTGATTACTTGTTGTAGTTGATGCTAGTTGGTTTATTCGGTGGAAGATCATATATGCAGATCCTTAATGATAATCAATACTCCTCTGATTATGAACATGAATATGCGTTGTGAGTAGTTACGTTTGTTCCTGAGGACATGGGAGAAATCTTGTTATAAGTTATCATGTGAATTTGGTATTCGTTCGATATTTTGATGAGATGTATGTTGTCTTTCCTCTAGTGCTGTTATGTGAATGTCGACTACATGACACTTCACCATGATTTGGGCCCAGGGGAAGGCATTGGGAAGTAATAAGTAGATGATGGGTTGCTAGAGTGACAGAAGCTTAAACCCTAGTTTATGCGTTGCTTCGTAAGCGGCTGATTTGGATCCATATGTTTCATGATATGGTTAGGTTTACCTTAATTCTTCTTTCGTAGTTGCAGATGCTTGCGAGAGGGGTTAATCATAAGTGGGAGGCTTGTCCAAGGAAGGGCAGAACCCAAGCACCGGTCCACCCACATATCAAATTATCAAAGTAACGAACATGAATCATATGAGCATGATGAAAACTAACTTGACAATAATTCCCATGTGTCCTCAGGAGCGCTTTGCTTTATATCAGAGTTCGTCCAAGCTTGTCCTTTACTACAAAAATGATTGGGCCACCTTGTTGCACCTTAGTTACCTTTGTTACTTGTTCCCTCGTTAGAAATTATCTTCTCACAAAACTATCTGTTACAGATAATTTCACTGCTTGCAAAGAATACCTTGCTGAAAACCGCTTGTCATTTCCTTTTGCTCCTCATTGGGTTCGACACGCTTACTTACCGAAAGGACTACGATAGATCCCCTATACTTGTGGGTCATCAAGACTCGTTGCTGGCACCGTTTCCGGGGAGTGAAGCGCCTTTGGTATGTAGAATTTGGTAAGGAAACATTTATACAATGTGCTAAAATTTACTCTCACTTGTTACTATGAAAAAAAATCCTTTTAGGGGCTTGTTCGGGGTATTCACCTCGACTGGAAGAGCAAAGAGTTGCTCCTCAAGCTACTACACCTATTGAAAATATTTATTATGAAATTCCTTCGGGTATAATAAAGAAACTGCTACGTAATCCTTATGCAGGAGATGAAACATTACATCCCGATATGCACCTAATCTATGTGGATGAAGTTTGTGGATTATTTAAGTTTGCAAGTATGCCTTAGGATGTTGTCAAGAAGGTCTTCCCTTTATATTTGAGGGGAAAGGCATTGACATAGTTTAGACTATGTGATGATATTGGATCATGGAACTACAACCGATTGAAATTGGAGTTTCATGAGAAGTTTTATCCTATGCATCTGGTTATCATGATCGGATATATATATATATATATATATATATATATATATAAAATTTTTGGCCTCGAGAAGGAGAAAGTGTCGCTCAAGCTTGGGGGAGGCTTAAGTCAATGTTATATTCATGCCCAAATCATGAGCTCTCAAGATAAATTATTATTCAAAAAGTTTATGCTCGGCTTTCTCATAATGATCGATCCATGCTCGATACTTCTTGTATTGGTTCTTTTACGAAGAAGACTATTGAATTCTTATGGGATTTATTGGAAAGAATTAAACACAACTCTGAAGATTGGGAACTTGAGAAGGTAGGGAGTCAGGTATAAACCTTAAGTTTGATTGTGTTAAATCTTTTATGGATACAGATGTCTTTCATGATTTTAGCACTAAATATGGACTTGACTCTGAGAGAGTAGCTTCTTTCTGTGAATGATTTGCTACTCATGTTGATCTCCCTAAGGATAAGTGGTTTAAATATATCATCCTCCCATTGAAGTTAAAGTAGTAGAACCTATTAAAGTTGAAGAAGAAACTATTACTTATAATGTTGATCCTACTGTTCCTACTACTTATATTGAGAAACCACCTTTTCCTGTTAGAATAAAGGATAATTCTAAAGCTTCAACTGTGGTTCGTAAGAGTTATACTAGAACACCTACACCCCCTAAACAAATTAAAGTTGAACCTAGTATTGCTATGGTTAAAGATCTCTTGGTCGATAATATTGATGGTGAAGGAAATTATGCCCTAGAGGCAATAATAAAGTTGTTATTTTATATTTCCTTATTCATGATAAATGTTTATTATTCATGCTAGAATTGTATTAACCGGAAACTTGATACATGTGTGGATACATAGACAAAACAACGTGTCCCTAGCATGCCTCTACTAGACTAGCTCGTTGATCAAAAGATGGTTAAGTTTCCTAGCCATGGACATGAGTTGTCATTTGATAATGAGATCACATCATTAGTGGGATGATGTGATGGACAAGACCCATCCGTTAGCTTAGCATAATGATCGTTCAGTTTTATTGCTACTGCTTTCTTCGTGTCATATATATTCCTCCGACTATGAGATTATGCAACTCCCGGACACTAGAGGAATGCCTTGTGTACTATCAAAACATCACAAAGTAACTGGGTGATTATGAAGATGCTCTATAGGTATCTCCGAAGGTGTTTGTTGGGTTGGCATAGATCGAGATTAGGATTTGTCACTCCGAGTATCGAAGAGGTATCTCTGGGCCCTCTTGGTGATGCACATCATATGAAGCCTTGCAAGCAATATGACTAATGAGTTAGTTACGGGATGATGCACTATGGAACGAGTAAAGAGACTTGCCGATAACGAGATTGAACTAGGTATAGAGATACCGACGATTGAATCTTGGGCAAGTAACATACCGATGACAAAGGGAATAGTTATGTTAACATTGCGGTTCGACCGATAAAGATCTTTGTAGAATATGTAGGAACCAATATGAGCATCCAGGTTCCGCTATTGGTTATTGACCGGAGAGGTGTCTCGGTCATGTCTACATAGTTCTCGAACCCGTAGGGTCCGCACTCTTAACATTCAATGACGATTGGTATTATATGAGTTATGTGTTTTGGTGACAGAAGGTTGTTCAGAGCCCCGAATGAGATCACAGACATGACAAAGAGTCTCGAAATGGTCGAGAGGTAAAGATTGATATATTGGAAGGTTATATACGGACACTGGAATAGTTCCGAAGAGGTTCGGGGATTTTTGGAGTACCGGGAGTTAGGTTACCGGAACCCTCCCCCGGTAAAGTTAATGGGCCCCATGGGCCTTAGTGGAGAGGAGAGGGCAGCCACGGGAGGGGCGCCCCCTCCCTTTCCAATCCGAATTAGACTAGGGGTGGGGGCATGGCCCCCCTTTCCCTCTCCTACTCCCTCTCTCTTTCCCGCTTTGCCACTTCCGAATAGGAAAGGGGAATCCTACTAGGACTAGGAGTCCTAGTAGGACCCCCCATGGCGCGCCCCCTCTAGGCCGAACGCCTCCTCCCCCTCCTTTATATACGGGGGCAGGGGGCACCCCAAAGGCACAACGGTTATTCTTAGCCGTGTGTGGTGCCCCCTCCACCGTTCACTCCTCCGATAGTATCATCGTAGTGCTTAGGCAACTCCCTGCACGGATCACATTACCAACACCGTCATCACGCCGTCGTGCTGACGGAACTCATCGACTCCATCGACACTCTGCTGGATCAAGAGCTCAAGGGACGTCATCGAGCTAAACGTGTGAAGAACTCGAAGGTGTCGTACGTTCGGTACTTGATCGGTTGATTCGAGAAGACGTTCGACTACATCAACTGCGTTAAGTTAACGCTTCCGCTTTCGGTCTATGAGGGTACATGGACACACTCTCCCCCTCTCGTTGCTATGCATCTCCTAGATAGATCTTGCGTGAGCGTAGCATTTTTTTTTGAAATTGCATGCTACATTTCCCAGCAGTGGCATCAGAGCCCGGTCTATGCGTAGATGATATACACGAGTAGAACACAAAGAGTTGTGGGCGGTGATGGTCATAGTGCTTACCACCAATGTCTTATTTTGATTCAGTGGTATTGATGGATGAAGCAACCCAGACCAACCTTACATGATCGCGTTCATGAGACCAGTTCCACCGATAGACATGCAACTAGTTTTGCATAAAGGTGGATGGCGGGTGTCTGTTTCTCCAACTTTAGTTGAATCGAATTTGACCGCGGCTGGTCCTTGTGAAGGTTAAAACAGCAAACTTGATAAATTACTATTGTGGTTTTTGTGCCGTAGGTATGTACGGTTCATGCTAGCAGCCCGTAGCAGCCACGTAAAACTTGCAACAAACAAAGTAGAGGACGTCTAACTTATTTTTACAGGGCATGTTGTGATGTGATATGGTCAAGACATGATGTGATATAAGATTGTTGTATGAGATGATCATGTTTTGTAAAAGTTATCGACAACTGGAAGGAGCCATATGGTTGTCGCTTTATTGTATGAAATACATGCGCTATGTAATTGCTTTACTTTATCACTAAGTGGCAACGATATATAGTCGTAGAAGCAATGGTTGGCGAGACGACCACGACGCTACGATGGAGATCAAGGTGTCAAGCCGATGATGATGGAGATCATGACGTTGCTTCAGTGATGGGGATCATGAGCACAAGTTGATGATGGCCATTGTCACATATTTTGATTACATGTGATGTTTATCTTTTATGCATCTTATTTTTCTTAGTAGGGCGGTAGAATTATAAGATGACCCCTCACTAAAATTTCAAGGTATAAGTGTTCTCCCGAGTATGCACCGTTGCGAAAGTTCTTCGTGCTGAGACACCACATGATGATCGGGTGTGATAAGCTCTACGTTCAAATACAACAGGTGCAAGCTAGATTTGCACACACAGAATACTCAGGTTAAACTTGACAAGCCTAGCATATGCAGATATGGCCTCGAAACACTGGAGACCGAAAGGTCGAACGTGAATCATATAGTAGATATGATCAACATAGTGATGTTCACCATTGAAAACTACTCCATCTTACGTGATGATCGGACATGGTTTAATTGATTTGGATAATGTATCATTTAGATGACTAGAGGGATGTCTATCTAAGGGGGAGTTCTTAAGTAATATGATCAATTGAACTTAATTTATCATCAACTTAGTTCATATAGTTTTTGCATATCTATGTTATAGATCAATGACCCGTGCTACCATTCCTTTGAATTTAATGTGTTCCTAGAGAAAGCTAAGTTGAAAGATGATGGCAGCAACTACACGGACTGGGTCCATAACTTGAGGATTATCCTCATTGCTGCACAGAAGAATTATGTCCTTGATGCACCGCTCGGTGTACCACCTGCCCCAGCAATTGCAGACATTGTGAATGCATGGCAGTCACGTGTTGATGACTACTTGTTAGTTTAGTGTGCCATGCTTTACGGCTTAGAATCGGGACTTCAAAGATGTTTTGAATGTCATGGACCATATGAGATGTTCCAGGAGTTGAAGTTAATATTTCAAGCAAATGCCCGAGTTGAGAGATATGAAGTCTCCAACAAGTTCTATAGCTGCAAGATGGAGGAGAACAGTTCTGTTAGTGAGCACATACTCAGAATGTCTGGGTACCATAATCACTTGACTCAGCTGGGAGTTAATCTTCTAGATGATTATATCATTGATAGAGTTCTTCAATCACTGCCACCCAGCAACAAAGGCTTCGTGATGAACTACAATATGCAAGGGATGGAAAAGACTATTCCCGAGCTCTTCGTGATGCTAAAGGCCGCGGAGGTAGAAATCAAAAAGGAGCATAAAATGTTGATGGTTAACAAGACCACTAGTTTCAAGAAATAGGGGAAGGGTAAAAAGAAGGGGAACTTCAAAAAGACTGACAAACAAGTTGTCACCCCTAGGAAGAAACCCAAGTTTGGACCCAAGACTGAAACTGAGTGCTTCTACTACAAAGGGACTGGTCACTGGAAGTGGTACTGCCCCAAGTATTTGGCGGATAAGAAGGATGGCAAGGTGAACAAAGGTATATGTGATATACATGTTATTGATGTGTACCTTACTAATTCTCGTAGTTGTGCCTGGGTATTTGATACCAGTTCGGTTGCTCATATTTGTAACTCGAAGAAGGGACTACAGATTAAATGAAGATTGGCTAAGGACAAGGTGATGATGCGTGTCGGAAATGGTTCCAAGGTTGATCTGATCACCGTCGGCACGCTACCTCTACATCTACCTTTGAGATTAGTTTTAGACCTGAATAATTGTTATTTGGTTCTAGGGTTGAGCATGAACATTATATCTGGATCTTGTTTTGTGTGAAACGGTTATTCATTTAAATCATAGAATAATGGTTGTTCTATTTATATGAATAATATCTTTTATGGTCATGCACCCTTGAAGAATGGTCTATTTCTATTGAATCTTGATCGTGATGATACACATATTCATAATATTGATGCCAAAAGATGTAAAGTTGATAATGATAGTGCAACTTATTTGTGGCACTTCCGTTTGGTTCATATCGGTGTAAAGTGCATGAAGAAACTCCATAAAGATGGACTTTTGGAATCACTTGATAATGAATCATTTGATACTTGCGAACCGTGCCTTATGGGCAAGATGACTAAAACTCTATTCTCCAGAAATGAACGAGCTACTGACTTATTGGAAATAATACATATTGATGTATGCGGTCCAATGAGTGTTGATGCTCATGGCGGGTATCGTTATTTTCTAACCTTCACAGATGATTTGAGCATATATGGGTATATATACTTAATGAAACACAAGTCTGAAACATTTGAAAAGTTCAAAGAATTTCAGAGTGAAGCGGAGAATCATTGTAACAAGAAAATAAAGTTTCTACAATCTGATCATGGAGGAGAATATTTGAGTTACGAGTTTGGCCTTCATTTAAAACAATGTGGAATAGTTTCACAGGTCACGCCACCTGGAACACCACATCGTAATGGTGTGTCCGAACGTCGTAACCGCACTTTATTGGATATGGTGTGATCTATGATGTCTCTTACTGATTTACCACTATTGTTTTGGGGTTATGCATTAGAGGTAGCTACATTCACTTTAAACAGGGCACCATAAAAATCCGTTGAGACGACACCGTATGAACTGTGGTATCGTTTCTGAAAGTTTGGGGATGCGATGCTTATGTGAAAAGGCTTCAGCCTGATAAGCTCGAACCCAAATCGGAGAAATGTATCTTCATGGGTTACCCTGAAGAAACAATTGGGTACACCTTCTACCACAAGTCCGAAGGCAAGATTTTTGTTGCTAAGAATGGAACCTTTCTAGAGAAGGAGTTTCTCTCGAAAGAAGTGAGTGGGGAGGTAAGTAGAACTTGATGAGGTAATTGTACCTGCTCTCAATTTGGAAGGTAGCTCATCCGTAAAATTTGTTCCCGTGATGCGTACACCAGTTGGAGAGGAAGCTAATGACAGAGATCATGAAACTTCAAATCAGGTTACTACAGAACCTCGTAGGTTTGGCAGAGCATGATCCGCACCAGAGTGGTACGGTAATCCTGTTCTGGAAGTCATGCTACTTGATCATGATGAACCTACCAACTATGAGGAAGCTATGATGAGCCTAGATTCTGATAAGTGGCTTGAGGCCATGAAATCTGAGATAGGATCCATGTATGAGAACAAAGTGTGGACTTTGGTGGATCTGACCGGTGATCGGCGACCCATAGAGAATAAATGGATCTTCCAGAAGAAGACTGACGCTGATGGTAATGTTACTGTCTATAAATATTGACTTGTTGCAAAGGTTTTTCGACAAGTTCAAGGAGTTGACTACGATGAGACATTCTCACCTGTGGCGATGCTTAAGTCTATCCGAATCATGTTAGCAATTGCCACATTTTATGATTATAAAATCTGGCAAATGGATGTCAAAACTGCACTCCTTAATGGATTTCTTAAAGAAGAGTTGTATATGATGCAACCATAAGGTTTTTTCGATCCTAAAGGTGGTAACAAAGTGTGCAAGCTCCAGCAATCCATTTATGGACTGGTGCAAGCATCTCGGAGTTGGAATATACACTTTGATGAGGTGATCAAGGCATATGGTTTTATATAGACTTTTGGAGTAGCCTGTATTTACAAGAAAGTGAGTGGGAGCTCTATAGCATTTCTAATATTATTTGTGGATGACATATTGTTGATTAGAAATGATGTATAATTTTTGGATAGCATAAAAGGATACTTGAATAAGAGTTTTTCAATGAAAGACCTCGGCGAAGCTGCTTACATATTGGGAATCAAGATCCATAGAGATAGATCAAGACACTCGATAGGACTTTCACAAAGCACATACCTTTATAAAGTTTTGAAGAAGTTCAAAATGGATCAGTCAAAGAAAGGGTTCTTGCCTGTGTTACAAGGTGTGAAGTTGAGTCAGACTCAATGCCCGACCACTTCAGAAGATAGAGAAAAAATGAAATTCATTCCCTATGCTTCAGCCATAGGTTCTATCATGTATTTTATGTTGTGTACCAGACCTGATGTGTGCCTTGCTATAAGTTTAGCTGGGAAGTACCAAAGTAGTCCAGGAGTGGATAACTGGACAGCGGTCAAGAACATCCTAAAGTACCTGAAGAGGACTAGGGATATGTTTCTCATTTATGGAGGTGACAAAGAGCTTGTCATAAATGCTTACGTCGGCGATAGCTTTGACACTGATCCGGATGACTCTAAATCACAATCCGGATACATATATTTATTGAATGGTGGAGCTTGCAGTTGGTGCAGTTCCAAGCAGAGCATCGTGGCGGGATCTACGTGTGAAGCGGAGTACATAGCTGCTTTGGTAGCAGCAAATGAAGGAGTCTGGATGAAGGAGTTCATATCCAATCTAGGTGTAATACCTAGTGCATCGGGTCCAATGAAAATCTTTTGTGACAATATTGGAACAATGGTGTCTGCTAGAACTACGTCGGTATTTCCCCAAAGAGGAAGGGATGATGCAGTATAGCGACGGTAGGTATTTCCCTCAGTGATGAGACCAAGGTTATCGAACCTGTAGGAGAACCTCCTCACACCATGTAAACATCACCTGCACACAAATAACAAATACTCGTAACCCGGCATGTTAAAGGGGTTGTCAATCCTTTTCGGGTACGGTGTCTCAAGATAGGCAAATAACATGAGATAAAAGTTGTAGATTGGATAAATAGATCGCGGAACAAATAAATTGCAGCAAGGTATTTTTGTATTTTTGGTTTAATAGATTTGAAAATAAATGCAAGAGAAAATAGATCGCAAAGGCAAATAAGATGAAAAGAGACCCGGAGGCCATAGGTTTCACTAGTGGCTTCTCTCAAGAAAAATAGCAAATAGTGGGAAAAAATTACTAGTTGGCAATTGATAGAACTTCAAATAATCATGACGATATCCAGTCAATGATCATTATATGGGCATCACATCCAAGATTAGTATACCCACTCCTGCCTGCATCTACTACTATTACTCCACACATTGACCAATATCCAGCATGCATCTAGTGTATTAAGTTCATGAGAAAACGGAGTAATGCAGTAAGAACGATGACATGATGTAGATGAGATCCGTTTATCTATTGCGGCAGATATAGATCTCATCTTGTTATCCTTAGTAGCAATGATACATACGTGTCGGTTCCCCTTCTGTCACTGGGATCAAGCACCGTAAGATCGAACCCACTACAAAGCACCTCTTCCCATTGCAACATAAATAGATCAAGTTGGCCAAACAAAACCCAAATATCGGAGAAGAAATACGAGACTATAAGCAATCATGCATATAAGAGATCAAAGAAGACTCAAATAACTTTCATGGATAAAAATATATATTTGATTATAAACTCAAAGTTCATCGGATCCCAACAAACACACCGCAAAAAGACTTACATCATATGAATCTCCAGGAGACCATTGTATTGATAATCAAGAGAGAGAGAGAGGAAGCCATCTAGCTACTAACTACGGACCCGTAGGTCTACAAAGAACTACTCACGCATCATATGAGAGGCACCAATGGAAGTGGTGAACCCCTCCATGACAGTGTCTAGATTGGATCTGGTGGTTATGGACTCTACGACGGCTGGATCATTATTTCGTCGACTCCCCTAGGGTTTCTGGAATATTTGGGGTATTTATAGAGCAAAGAGGTGGTTCAGGGGGCACCCGAGGTGGGTACAACCCACCAGGGCGCGCCTGGGCGTCCTGGCGCGCCCTAGTGGGTTCTGCTCACCTCGAGCAGTCCCTCAGTTCCATGGCCCATTGGCTTTCTTCTGGCCCAAAAAAAATTCTCCCAGAGTTGCGTTGCATTTGGACTCTGTTTGATGTTGATTTCCTACGATGTAAAAAACATGCAGAAAACAACAACTGGCACTGGGCACTATGTCAATAGGTTAGTACCAAAAAATGATATAAAATGACTATAAAATGACTGTACAACATCCAAGAATGATAATATAACATTATGGAACAATAAAAAATTATAGATGCGTTGGAGACGTATCAACATCCCCAAGCTTAATTCCTGCTCGTTCTTGAGTAGGTAAATGATAAAAACAGAATTTTTGATGTGGAATGCTGCCTAACATGTTCATCACACTCTTTTCTTTATTGCATGGACATATGGACTTTTATATGATTCAAAGCAACAATCTAGTTTTGACATGAAGACTTTAATACTCAAGCATACCAACAGGCAACCATGTCTTTCAAAATATCAACACTAAAGCAAGTTATCCCTAGCCCATCATGCTCAATCATTGATCCATTCATGAAACACACTCGAATATTAGCTACACCCAATGATCAAATACGATCATAGTGCCCCTTAGTTGGTGCTTTATAAGAGAAGATGGAGACTCAAAATAAAAATAAAAATTGCATAAGTAAAAGAAAGGCCCTTCGCAGAGGGAAGTAGTGATTTGTAGAGCTGCCAGAGCTCAAAGCTTAAATTGAGAGATAAAATTATTTTTTAGAGGCATACTTTTCATACCAATGAAAACGACTTGGAGCATCCTAACACTTTCCATGCTAGATACTCATAACCCACAAGTATAGGGGATCAATTGTAGCCTCTTTCGATAAGTAAGAGTGTCGAACCCAACGAGGAGCTCAAGGTAGAACAAATATTCCCTCAAGTTCTATCGACCACAGATACAACTCTACGCACGCTTGACGTTAGCTTTACCTAGAACAAGTATGAAACTAGAAGTACTTTGTAGGTGTTGTTGGATAGGTTTGCCAAATAATAAAGAGCACATAAATAAAAGCTATGGGCTGTTTAGATAAAGAAGCAATAGAGTTAGTATAGCAAGTGTGGAAAAGTGGTGGTAGGAGTTGCGAAATTGTCCCTAAGCAATTGACTACTTTACTAGACCGATAACAAGTTTTATGTGGGAGAGGCATAAGCTAACATACTTTCTCTTCTTGGATCATATGCACTTACGATTGGATCTCTAGCAAGCATCCGCAACTACTAAAGATAATTAAGTTAAAACCCAACCATAGCTTTAAACTATCAAGTCCTCTTTATCCCATACGCCACAACCCCCTTACTCGGGTTTATGTCTCTGTCACTCAAGCAACCCACTATAAGCGAATCATGAACGTATTGCAACACACTACAACGGGAATCCCACACGCTTGCGCGACACGGAGGGCACAATAGGATAACAACATAACCACAAGCAAATTAAACCAATCATTGCAATTCACCAATTACCGATAGGACAACAAAAATCTACTCAAACATCATAGGATGGCAACACATCATTGGATAATAATATGAAGCATAAAGCACCATGTTCAAGTAGAGGGTACAAAGGGTTGCGGGAGAGTGGACCGCTGAATATAGACAGGGGAAGGTGATGGATATGTTGGTGAAGATGACAACGGTGCTGGTTAGATTGTGGTGATGATGATGGCCCCCGGCGGCGTTCCGGCCCATCAGAAGCGAGGGGGAGAGAGCCCTCCTTCTTATTCTTCTTCTTCTTCCTTGACCTTTTCCCTAGATTGAAGAAGGGTTTCCCCTCTGGTCCATGGTCTCCATGGCAAGGGGCGAGAGCCCCTCCGAGATTGGATCTGTCTCTCTATCTCTCTTTGTTTATGCGTTGCCAGATTCTACCCTTTCACTGTTTCTTATATTCTCGGAGATCCATAACTCTGATTGGATTGGAACCTTCGCCACGATTTTTTTCTCTCCAAAAGTTAGCTTTCTTGCGGCCAAAGAAGAGCAGCAACCACCTTACGGGGTGCCCACGAGGGTCAGGGGCGCGCCCACCTACCTCGTGGCCCCCTCGGGCACCGTCTTGCGTTGATTCTTCTTCCCAAATATCACAAATATTCCAGAAATATTCTCCATCCGTTTTTATCCCGTTTGGACTCCGTTTGATATGGGGTTTCTGTGAAACATAAAACATGCAAGAAACAGGAACTGACACTGGGCACTGGATCAATATCCCAAAAATAGTATGAAAAGTTGCCAAAAGTATATGAAAGTTGAATAATATTGGCATGGAACAATAAAAAATTATAGATATGACGGAGACATATCAGCATCACCAAGCTTAATTCCTGCTCGTCCTCGAGTAAGGAAATGATAAAAAAATTGATGTGGAATGCTACCTAGCATAATCTTGATCATATATCTATTCATGGTATGAATATTAAGACACAAGTGAGTCAAATCAATAGTCTATCATTTGACATAAAAACAATAATAATTCGGGCATCCCAACAAACAATCATGTATTTCAAAATATTAATGCTTACAGAACGTTATCCCTACAAAATCATATAGTCTTGTATGCTCCCTTTTCTTAAGACAAGGTACCCCTCATGCTCATCCCGGTGTCAGCCAAGCAATTGGTTCATACTTTTTAACTCGCTTTAGCTTTTTCAACCCTCACGCAATACATGAGCGCAATCCATGGATATAGCACTATAGGTGGAATAGAGTATGATGGTGGGGGTTGTATGGAGAAGACAGAAAGGGAGAAAGTCTCACATCGACACGGCTAATCAACGGGCTATGGAGATGCCCATCAATTGATGTCAATGCGAGGAGTAGGGATTACCATGCAACAGATGCACTAGAGCTATAAGTGTATGAAAGCTCAAACTGAAACTAAGTGGGTGTGCATCTAACTTGCTTGCTCATGAAGACCTCGGGTATTTGAGGAAGCCCATCATCGGAATATACAAGCCAAGTTCTATAATGAAAAATTCCCACTAGTATATGAAAGTGACAATATAGGAGACTCTCTATATGAAGAACATGGTGCTACTCTGAAGCACAAGTGTGGTAAAAGGATAGTAACATTGCCCCCTCTGTCTTTTTCTCTCATTTTTTTATTTTTTATTTTTTTTATTTTTTTGGTGGGCTTATTTGGCCTCTTTTTTTATTTGGGCTTCTTTGGCCTTTTTTTAAAGTCCGGAGTCTCATCCTGACTTGTGGGGGAATCATAGTCTCCATCATCCTTTCCTCACTGGGGCAATGCTCTAATAATGATGATCATCACACTTTTATTTACTTACAACTCAATATTACAACTCGATATCTAGAACAAAGATATGACTATATATGAATGCCTCCGGCGGTGTACCGGGGTGTGCAATGATCTAGCATAGCAATGACATCAAAAAATGGACAAGCCATGAAAACATCATGCTAGCTATCTTACGATCATGCAAAGCAATATGACAATGAATGCTCAAGTCATGTATATGATGATGATGAAAGTTTCATGGCAATATATCTCAGAATGGCTATGGAAATGCCATAATAGGTAGGTATGGTGGCTGTTTTGAGGAAGATATAAGGAGGCTTATGTGTGACAGAGCATATCGTATCACGGGGTTTGGATGCACCGGCGAAGTTTGCACCAACTCTCGAGGTGAGAAAGGGTAATGCACGGTACGGAAGAGGCTAGCAATGATGGAAGGGTAAGAGCGCGTATAATCCATGGACTCACATTAGTCATAAAGAACTCATATACTTATTTTAAAAGTATATTATCCCTCGAAGAAAAGTACTACTACGCATGCTCCTAGGGGGGAGGTTGGTAGGAGTTTACCATCGCGCGCCCCCGACCTTCATGCAAAGATAAACAATCAAAATACAATGTGCGCCAATTTGGTTACATAGTTTAGGAGACCATTCGTGCATGCTTCGGGAATCACAAACCTTAACACCAATATCCTTACTAAACACAACCATCTACTAGAACCTCCCCCATATTATCATCTCTATATCGCAAAACTATTGCAAGGAATCAAACATATCATATTCGGTGATCTACAAGTTTTATGTAGGATTTTATGACTAACCATGTGAATGACCAATTCATGTCATCTCTCTAAATAGACATAAGTGAAGCAAGAGAGTTTAATTCTTTCTACAAAAGATATGTCCATGCGCTAACAAATATAAGTGAAGCAAAAGAGCATTCTACAAATGGCGGTTTTCTATTTGAAGAGAAACAGGCAATCCAAACTTCAAAAGATATAAGTGAAGCACATGAAGCATTCTATAAAGCCATACTCAAAAGATTTAAGGGAAGTGCAATGAGAATTCTATAAATCAACCAAGGACCATCTCATACAAGCATGGTGCATAAAAGAAAAATGAAAACTATATGCAAAAGACGCTCCAAGATTTGCACATATCGCATGAACGAAACGAATCTGAAAACATACCGATACTTGTTGAAGAAAGAGGGGATGCCTTCCGGGGCATCCCCAAGCTTAGACGCTTGAGTCTCCTGGAATATTTACTTGGGGTGCCTTGGGCATCTCCAAGCTTGAGCTATTGCCTCTTTTCCTTTTTCTCATGTCGAGACCTCCTCGATCAAACACTTCATCCACACAAAACTTCAACAGAAAACTCGGTAAGATTCATTAGTATAATAAAGCAAATCACTACTCTAAGTACTGTTGCAAAACAATTCATATTTTATTTTTGCATTGTGTCTACTTTAATATAAATTTTCGATGGCTTAATCCACTGATAGAAATTGATAGTTTCATCAAAACAAGCAAACTATGCATCAAAAATAGAATCTGTCAAAAACAGAACAGTCTGTAGAAATCTGAACATTCACCATACTTCTGGTACCCCAAAAATTCTACCAAAATTAGGACAAATAATATTTTTTTTATATAAAGACATTTAAAAAAGAATCAGAACCGTTTGACGTTCCAGTAAAAAAATGTAAAATCACGCACTACAGCCAAAGTTTCTGTCCTGCACCGCACAACCCAACAAGCATTGTAAACATCCTAAAGGCAAACCTTGGCACATTATTTTTATAATACAATGGAATTGTACAAGGGGATAATTATTTTTGATGAAAATTTTCTGTAATTAAGATTCACAAAGTTACCGTGAGCATGAACAAAGTTCAAGGAGCTCCCCCACTTCAACAATGCTTGTCTTTCTCACTTTCACTTTCCTTTTTGAAAAGTTTTCGGTTACCCTATTTATTTTTTCGTTTTTTAAACTATATAAAAGCACTCAACAGAAATAAATGAATCTCTAAATCTTCCGGGTTGTCTCCCTGGCAGCGCTTTCTTTAAAGCCATTAAGCTAGGCAGAAAGTGCTCAAGTAATGGATCCACCCGGATCCCAAGGTATATCAAAGCCAATTTTAATTAACAATGATTTGTAATTTAGTAGTGAGCACAAAGTAACATATATCATGCAACAATGAAGTCTAACTCTCTTCCTATGCATCGGCATGTCATAAAAGAACAATTCGTGCACACCAGTAAAGGCCAATGCATAGTATAAGCAGTTTCTTGCAATTTTATCATATTGGAAACAAAGAGAGGTGGAGATATAGTTACTCTCCCATAATAATTGCAAGTAGGAGCAGCAAGCACATGCATATTATATCTATCAAAATTATCATGTGTAGTAGTAAAATGCAACCCATCAATATAATCCTTAATAAGGGCGAACTTCTCCGATATAGTGTAGTAGGGGGAATTCAAAAAGATAATAGGAATATCATGCGTGGGTGCAATAGCAACAATTTCATGTTTAACATAAGGAACTATAGCAAGTTCATCTGCATAAGCATAATTCATATTGGCATCTTGGCCACAAGCATAGCAAGCATCATCAAAAAGAGGTATTTCCAGAGAATCAACGGGATCATAACTGTCATCATAGCAATCATCCTTCGGTAAGCACGAAGGTAAATTAAACAATGTATGAGTTGAAGAGTTACTCTCGTTAGAAGGTGGGCACGAGTAGCTAATCCACTCTTCCTCCTTTTGTTCTTCGGTCTCCTCATCATCTTTTTCATCCAATGAGCTCACAATTTCATCAATTTCTTCTTCCATAGACTACTGCAAAATATTAGTCTCTTCTTGGACAGCGGTGGAGTCCTCAATATATGGTTTAACATAGGCATTAGAAGCATAATTATCATAACAATATTTAAGTATGGCAAAAGTTTCAGATTTGTAGAGAGTAGCATCATACTTTTCAATCAAAGAAGCAATCTCAGAAGCACCCTTAAAAGCAACAAATTCTTCAATTTGTTGAACATCATAGTAATTATAAACACCCTTAGCATATGAAGATACGATTCCATTATCACGAAACTCACATTGCTAGGGAAGGTGTTTCTTAGGGTTTTCAGAACAACAAGTAAAATCATATATTTCACATAAATTCCAAGCATAGCATTGCAAACGATGGATTTGATCCAGTAAAATTTTCCCTTTTTCAGATATACGGTGTCGCATAGAACAAGCATGCTCATCTAAAGATTTGCCCTCAACTAAGCTAGTTGGGGTTTTAGCACGAGCACAAAGGGCTCGAACATGATCCAAGTAAAAAGCTTCAGGAGTGTGATAGATTTTGAGTGGTTCCGCAACCATTGGTGTAGTAGGTACAACTATTTTTTTGGTATTTTGCTTTTCCTACCCACAACTAATGATAGAAAAAAATAAGAATAGCAAATAAAAATTACTTAGTGATAAAGCAAACAAGCACACACGAGAATATTCACCCCACGTTATGACTCCCCGGCAACGGCGCAAGAAAAAGGTCTTGATAACCCACAAGTATAGGGGATCAATTGTAGCCTCTTTTAATAAGTAAGAGTGTGAAATCCAACGAGGAGCTAATGGTAGAACAAATATTCCCTCAAGTTCTATCGACCACCGATACAACTCTACTCACGCTTGACATTCACTTTACCTAGAACAAGTATGAAACTAGAAGTACTTTGTAGGTGTTGTTGGATAGGTTTGCAAGATAATAGAGAGCACGTAAATAAAAGCTAGGGGCTGTTTAGATAAAGAAGCAATAAAGTTAGTATAGAGAGTGTGGAAAAGTGGTGGTAGGAGTTGCGAAATTGTCCCTAAGAAATTGACTACTTTACTAGACCGATAGCAAGTTTTATGTGGGAGAGGCATAAGCTAACATACTTTCTCTTCTTGGATCATAAGCACTTATGGTTGAAACTCTAGCAAGAATCCGCAACTACTAAAGATCATTAAGGTAAAACCCAACCATAGCATTAAAGTATCAAGTCCTCTTTATCCCATACGCCACAACCCCCTTACTCGGGTTTATTCTTCTGTCACTCAAGCAACCCACTATAAGCGAATCACGAACGTATTGCAACACCCTACAGCGGGAATCCCTCACGCTTCCGCGACACGGAGGCCACAATAGGACAGCAACATAACCACAAGAAAATTAAACCAATCATAGCAATTCACCAACTACCGATAGGACAACAAAAATCTTCGCAGACATCATAGGATGGCAACACATCATTGGATAATAATATGAAGCATAAAGCACCATGTTCAAGTAGAGGGTACAACGGTTTGCGGGAGGGTGGACCGCTGAATATAGATGGGGGAAGGTGATGGAGATGTTGGTGAAGATGACGGCGGTGTTGCTGTAGATCGCGGTGATGATGATGGCCCCCGGCGGCGTTCCGGCGTAACCGGAAGTGAGGGGGACGGGCCCCCTTCTTCTTCTTCTTCCTTGACCTTCTAGCTAGATGGGAGAAGGGTTTCCCCTCTGGTCCATGGTCTCCATGGCGTGGGAGGGGCGAGAGCCCCTCCAAGATTGGATCTGTCTCTCTATCTCTCTTTGTTTCTGCGTTGCAGATTCTGCCCTTTCACCGTTTCTTATATTCCCGGAGATCCATAACGCCGATTGGATTGAAACCTTCGCCATGACTTTTTTTTCCAAAAATTAGCTTTCTTGCGGCCAAAGAAGAGGAACATGTAGCGACCAGACCTCAAACAGTCTGATTTCTGTGCATCAGTGTCGTCCCTAGATTGGTAATGCTGACACGCACAGTACTCGAGGATTTATAACACAGTAGCAATCACACACTTATTACATCGAATGTCTCAAAAGAGAACTTATTACAATAATATGGCTTAAGGACATCTAAAAATGATAACAGCGGAAGGCTTGGAAGATAAAGTGAGTCCATCAACTCCAACGGCATAGCTGAGTGAAAGACCATGACCTATGGCACCTTACTCATCGTCTGAGAAGTCTGCAACATGAAATGTTGCAGCCCGAAATGGGTCAGCACATGGAATATGCTGGCAATGTAACACATAGAGTAAAGAATAGAGAATTGCTATCACTAAATGCAATATGGCTGGTGGAAAGCTCTATGATTAAAGTTTTGCATAAAGCCAATTTTTCTCTACAGCAAAGGAATAAATTTATTTAACTATCCTGGTGGTTGTTAAGAATTGAGAAGGTTACTCCAACTCAATCCCAATTAAGCATCATCATTAGAACCCAATCATATTATTACTTTAGAGTGATGAGATCAGCATGATAATCCATGATCCAGATACTCAAGATGTCCATAACCGGGGACACGGCTAACCATGATTAGTTTGTACACTCTACAGAGGTTTGCGCACTTTTCCCCACAAGACTCGATCTCATCCGTTGGAATTCTCACACTACATGGTCTTTGAGAAATAGATGACCGATACACAGTCTTTCAAAAGCATTAACTCTTTACTCTGGGTAGACAGTACCAACCTACATCCCCTACATCTGCTAGTCTACCACTAAAAGAGGTCACACGACATATTCAACTATGCTAGAGCCCATAATAGCTTGTGGCTGCACACGGAAATTTCTAGCATGAATAATCTTATGATCCCTTTGAGCCTGGGTGGCGGACCTTAGGATGATCACACGGAACCCCGGGATATCCTAGGACAACACTGGATTCTCCAGGTGCCCACAAACAATCCACCCAGATGTGTATTTAAGTTGCCACCTTAAGTTAACCATTAATTAGCAATACTCACATCTGTCATGGATTCACTCACCCAAACCATGTCTACGAGCATAGCATAGCAATATAAGCATAACGTAGAAGTAACTCCCAATGGTTTGATAGTAAATGGGCAATAGGTAGTACCTCATCAACTACTTCCCAAAACCCACATGTTATTCAGATCCTAACCATGCAATGTTTGAGGACTAAATCTAATGCATAAAAACTGGGTAGTAAAGAGGTAAGATCAAAGTGTTACTTGCCTTGCTGATGATCCGCGAAACCTAGAGACTCGTAGTAGCACGCTTCGCACTCCGGGTACTCTATCGCAAACAAACAAGCATACAATAAGCACTCAACTAAAAGCACGAGTGAAACTCAAGTAAGAGATCTAACCAGAAAGTTCAACTTAAGAAATCCGGTTTGCAAAAAGAATCAAATCAAACGAAGCAACGAAACTCAAACTACGAAAGAAACAAGATCCAATTACTAATATGGACTTAGGTCAAATTATACAGTACCAAAATCTTGTTCAAGTTGATTATACAGAAAGAGGTCTTCGAGACGAAGAACTAGGCGCTTGAATTGCCCGATTCCAACAAATGAGCGAAAAGATAAACTAAAACGAAAAACACGGCAGAAATCGCGATCGAAAATAATCGCGGAAAAACCCTGGAAAAAGAAAACTGACGAACAGGCTAAAGAACGAATGTTTGCTGTCTGCGGCTAATGGGTGAACTTCGTTCATTGAAACGAACATACGAACGGGCGTTCGCTAAATAACTAAACCTGAAAAAAATTAAAAACCGATCTAAAAATAAAATAACCGGGGTTTAAAAAAAACCAAACGGTTTTCTACGAAAAATCGGCGGCGACGGCGGCAACTACCTCGGCGGCGGAGTCGGCGGGCGATGGCGGGACGGCAGCGGCTCCGGCGATCGTCGGCAGCGGCGTCAGGCGGCAGGGTCTGCGGGGCGGCGACTGGTGGCGGCGGGGTCGGCGGGCGGCGGCGGCTCCGAGGGACGACGCCGTCGCGGCAGGAGGCGGCGGCGGCGGCCGGCAGCGGTGGCGGGGCGCACAGTTCGAGGTGACGGCGGCTAGGGTTAGCGGGGATGGCGGCTGGGCTGGCTGGGTCTCGGGCGGGCCTTTTAAGAGGGCCGGCCGGAGGAGTCCAGGTCGGGTACGACCCGGCTAAGTCGGTTCCTCTTTTTCTTCTTAATAATTCCGTGCAGAAAAACAAAGAAAAGAAATACTAAACGGACTCCAAAAATCCTGAAATAAAATTTCCCCGTCTTCTAAAAATAAGGCAGACCAGGTGTACATTTATTTGGGACTCTAATGCAATTTTGAAAAACACATTTTTTTCTAATTCAAATAAAATAGCAATAAAACTCCAAATAAAATTCTTATTTGATTTTAATATTTTCCCTCCAATATTTCTTTATTTTTGGAAAGTCATTTTATCCCCTCTCTTTTATTTTATTATTGAAATATACAGAGGGAAAAATAATTAAAACCAAACGATCCTCTTTTCAAAATTTGAGAAAACTCAAATATGAAAATAATGAAATCCCCAACTCTCTCTGCGGGTCCTGAGTTGCGTAGAATTTCTAGGATCAACCAAAAAATGCAATAAAATATGATATGCAATGATGATCTAATATATAACATTCCAAATTGAAAATTTGGGATGTTACAAACCTACCCCCCTTAGGATGAATCTCGCCCTCGAGATTCGGGTTGGCTAGAAAATAGGTGTGGGTGGTCCTTCCGTAGATCTTCCTCTCTTTCCCAGGTTGCTTCCTCCTTGGTATGGTGGCTCCATTGAACTTTGCAGAACTTGATCACCTTGCTGCATGTGACACGGCTGGCAAACTCGAGAATCTTCACTGGTTTCTCCTCATAAGTCAAATCGTTATCCAGCTGAATCGTCTCCAATGGCACTGTGTCTCTCAGAGGAATATCAGCCATCTCCGCGTGGCACTTCTTCAACTGGGAAACATGGAACACATCATGAACTCCTGACAATCCTTCAAGCAACTCCAGTTTGTAAGCAACTTCTCCCATACACTCCAAAACTTTGCATGGTCCCACAAAACGTGGTGCTAACTTTCCCTTAACTCCAAAATGCTTAACTCCTCGAAGTGGGGACACACGAAGATATACTCTGTCTCTGACTTCGTAAACTGTTTCCTTGCGTTTAGGATCTGCGTAGCTCTTCTGCCTGGACTAGGCTACTTTGAGTCTATCGCGAATCAGTTTAACCTTCTCTTCAGACTCCTTAATCGAATCTGGTCCAAACAAATGATGGTCTCCAACTTCATCCCACAACAACGGTGTCCTGCACCTACTTCCGTACAAAGCTTCGAAAGGGGCCATCTTCAGACTGGCTTGGTAGTTGTTGTTGTAAGAGAACTCTGCATACGGCAAATTGCCATCCCAACTAGATCCATAATCTAGCCCACAAGCTCTCAACATGTTCTTGGTGGGCGTTGCTGGGTTGGAACGGTTCTGACCGTTGCTTCCTCCATTCCCATTCCCATTCTTGGGGCCACTATGGTTATGCGGAATCCCTCCGTTATAATTATGGCCTCCATGGTTATGGTGAACGTGTCCTCCCAAGTTCAGGGTAAATCGGGGTTTCTGCTAAGCTCCAGAATATACTTCCCTTGTCCATACTCCCTCTTACGACTGTCTATCTGCTGCTGCTGCTTCCCTTCAATCATGAGCGCTCTATCTACCAACTCCTGGTAGTTGTTGAAGTTTGTCACCATCAACTGCATGCTCAGCTCATCATTCAGTCCTTCCAGAAACTTCTCCTGGTTAGCAGCATCTGTAGCAACGTCATCAGGGGCATAACGTGCTAACTTACTAAAATCGTCCACATACTGGCCCACTGTGCATCCTCCTTGGTGCAAGTTACGAAACTCATGCTTCTTCATGGCCATAGCTCCTACTAAAACATGGGCAGTGCGAAAAGCCTGCTGGAACTGATCCCATGTGACCGTGTCGATGGGGTAAGTGGCTGTGAAATTCTCCCACCATGATGTTGCGGGTCCATCAAACTGGTGTACGGCAAAACGCACTCTCTCCCCGTCAATGCATCCTGCAGTGGCCAACTCCCTTCCAATCTTGCGGAGCCAATCATCTGCAACAATCGGCTCGGTGCTATTGGAGAACACCGGCAGATTCAGCCTTAGGAAACGGGCTAAGTGATCAACAAGTGGTGGTGGTGGTGGGTTGTTGTTATTGTTGCCTTGGTTCTGATTCTAGGCTAGTAGCTGCATTAGGGTATTCTGCTGCTGGATCAAATGGGTGAGCTCCGGTGGGAAAGAAAATCCATTATCACGTCTCGGAGGCATCTGATAGGTTTAGAAAAGGTGAGAAAATAGAATAGAATGAGGTCTAGAGGGAAAACACTGCCCTTATGGTCATGAGAAAAACACAAACAAAATCACGTCAATCAATACAAACAAGGGCATACAATCAGTCTAACTATCGTTACAAAAGTTCTCGTACTATACTATATACATGGGGAAATACTACTACTGATATGGGGGTCGACTAGAAAGTTTGATTAGTGAAAGACTCCATGATATCTGCTCCAGCTTCATCAACGTAGTCATCATTGCTATCGTCGGGGTCCGAGTCGGTGTCGTCGATGATGATGTAGTTTTCCGGACAAGTGGAATCATCATCTTCTCCTCCTGGCGTGGGGTCTCCCATGAACACTCCTAGCTTCCTTGTCAGGTCGTCCTTCTTCTCCACTAGTATTGTCATTTCCTCCTCATATATATCCATCGCGTGTAGACTTGAGTTCCTCTTCTAGTTCCGAAATCCTGGTCATTGCCTTCTTCAGGTCTATCATGCCTGCGCACATCTGGTTCTCCTGGCGACGAATGTGTTGGTTTAACTCCTGGATAAATGCTGCAATAGACCTATCCCTCCTGGTGCTGATCATCTCCTATTGCTCATCTCAACGCCCACAAATCTGGTAAATAGTATCCTTTAGATCCTTGTGGTAAACTTCTCCAATGCGTCCCATGGCGCTGTGGGCTGCCTTCTCTGTCCTATACTCCAGGTTGGTGCATCGAAGGAAAACTCTATGGGCTCAGTGACTGGCATGAACGTCCTTCCTGGAACTTGAACTTGAATCATCCAACGCTCTTATTCCGATAGAGTGGCGATGTAGGTCCCAATGAAACTTGGTATTCCTATGCTCAGGTAGCTAGTGACTTCCTTCAAGTGTCATCCAAAAGGTGTGTCTTCACCCGGTTGCGCGAACTTATTCCTTGCATACACCATCCTATAGAGTAGAAAAGGGGAGAGGAGTCAGAAATGAGTAGAGAAGGGTGTACTATGGTCTTAGCTTAGTGGTCGTGTCCTATAGTCAGCGTGTGCTCTGATACCATCTTGTAGTGACCAGAACTCAAATAGTCTGATCTCTGTGCATCAGTGTCATCCCTGGATCGGTAATGCTGGAATGCACAGTACTCGAGGATTTATAATAGAGTAGCAATCACACACTTATTACATCGAATGTCTCAAAAGAGAACTTATTACAATAATATGGCTTAAGGTCATCTAAAAATGATAACCGCGGAAGGCTTGGAAGATAAAGTGAGTCCATCAACTCCAACGGCATAGCTGAGTGAAAGACCACGACCTATGGCACCTTACTCGTCATCTGAAAAGTCTGCAACATGAAATGTTGCAGCCCGAAATGGGTCAGCACATGGAATATGCTGGCAATGTAACACATAGAGTAATGAAAAGAGAATTCCTATCACTACATGCAATATGGCTGGTGGAAAGCTCTATGGTTACGGTTTTGCATAAAGCCAATTTTTCCCTACAACAAAGGAATAAATTTATTTAACTATCGTGGTGGTTGTTAAGAATTGAGAAGGTTACTCCAACTCAATCCCAATTAAGCATCATCATTAGAACCGAATCATATTATTACTTTAGAGTGATGAGATCAGCATGATAATCCATGATCCAGATACTCAAGATGTCCATAACTGGGGACACGGCTAACCATGATTAGTTTGTACACTCTACAGAGGTTTGCGCACTTTTCCCCACAAGACTCGATCTCCTCCGTTGGAATTCTCACACTACATGGTTTTTGAGAAATAGATGACCGATACACAGTCTTTCAAAAGCATTAACTCTTTACTCTGGGTAGACAGTACCAACCTACATCCCCTACATCTGCTAGTCTACCACTAAAAGAGGTCACACAACATATTCAACTATGCTAGAGCCCATAATAGCTTGTGGCTACACACGGAAATTTCTAGCATGAATAATATTATGATCCCTTTGAGCCTGGGTGGCGGACCTTAGGATGATCACACGGAACCCCGGGATATCCTAGGACAAAATTGGATTCTCCAGGTGCCCACAAACAATCCACCTAGATGTGTATTTAAGTTGCCACCTTAAGTTAACCATTAATTAGCAATACTCACATCTGTCATGGATTCACTCACCCAAAACACGTCTACGAGCATAGCATAGCAATATTGGCATAACGTAGAAGTAACTCCCAATGGTTTGATAATAAAAGGGCAATATGTACTACCTCATCAACTACTTCCCAAAACCCACATGTTATTCAGATACTAACCATGCAATGTTTGAGGATTGAATCTAATGCATAAAAACTGGGTAGTAAAGAGGTATGATCAAAGTGTTACTTGCCTTGCTGATGATCCGCAAAACCTAGAGACTCATAGTAGCACACTTCGCACTCCGGGTACTCTATCACAAACAAACAAGCATACAATAAGCACTCAACTAAAAGCACGGGTAAAACTCAAATAAGATATCTAACCAGAAAGTTCAACTTAAGAACTCCGGTTTGTAAAAAGAATAAAATCAAATGAAGCAGCGAAACTCAAACTGCGAAAGAAACAAGATCCGATTAGTAATCTAGACTTAGGTCAAATTTTACAGTACCAAAATCTCGTTCAAGTTGATGAAATAGAAATAGGGCTTTGAGACGAAGAACTAGGCGCTTGAATCGCCTGATTCCGACAAACGAGAGAAAAGATAAACTAAAACAAAAACAGGGCAGAAATCATGATCGAAAATAATCGCGGAAAAACTCGGGAAAAAGAAAACTGATGAACGGGCTAACGAACGAAAGTTCGCTGTCTGCGGCTAACTGGTGAACTTCGTTCGTTAAAACGAACATACGAACGGGCGTTCGCTAAATAACTAAACCGGGAAAAAAAATCAATTCAAAAATAAAATAACCGGGGTTTTTGAAAAAAAAAACGAACGGCTTTCTACGAAAAACTGGCGCGGCGGCAACTACCTCGGCGGTGGGACGGCGGCGGCTCCGGCGATTGTCGTCGGCGGCGACGGGCGGTGGGGTCGGCGGGGCGGCGACGGCTCCAAGGGATGGCGGCGTCGCGGCGGGAGGCGGCGGTGTCGGTGACGGCGGCGCGACGCACGGTTCTAGGCTGCGGTGGCTAGGGTTAGCGAGGGCGGCGGCTGGCTGGTGGGTCCCAGGCGGGCCTTTTAAGAGGGCCGGCCAGAGGAGTCTGGGTCAGGTACGGCCCGGCTAAGTCGGTTCCTCTTTTTTTTTTAAATAATTCCGCGCAGAAAAACAAAGAAAAGAAATACTAAACAGACTAAAAAATCCTGAAATAAATTTTCCCCATCCTCTAAAAATAAGGCGGACCTGGTGAACATTTATTTGGGACTCTAATGCAATTTTGAAAAATGCATTTTTTTCTAGTTCAAATAAAATAGCAATAAAACTCTGAATAAAACTCTTATTTGATTTTTAATATTTTTCCTCCAATATTTCTTTATTTTGGGAAGTCATTTTATCCCCTCTCTTTTATTTTATTATTGAAATATACGGAGGGAAAAATAGTTAAAACTAAACGATCCTCTTTTCAAAATTTGAGAAAACTCAAATATGAAAATAACGAAATCCCCAACTCTCTTCGTGGGTCCTTGAGTTGCGTAGAATTTCTAGGATCAACCAAAAAATGCAATAAAATATGATATGGAATGATGATCTAATATATAACATTCCAAATTGAAAATTTTGGATGTTACACAGCAACCGCCTTACGGGGTGCCCACGAGGGTCAGTGGCGCCCCCCTGCCTCATGGCCCCCTCGGGCACCGTCTCGCGTTGATTCTTCTTCCCAAATATCACAAATATTCCAAAAATATTCTCCGTCCGTTTGTATCCCGTTTGGACTCCGTTTGATATGGGGTTTCTACGAAACATAAAACATGCAACAAACAGGAACTGGCACTGGGCACTGGATCAGTATGTTAGTCCCAAAATTAGTATCAAAAGTTGCCAAGAGTATATGAAAGTTGAATAATATTGGCATGGAACAATCAAAAATTATAGATACGTCGGAGACGTATCAGATACATCATAGCCTCATAGGCGGTTCCCAAACAGAAAATAAAGTTTATTCCTTTTTCCACCATCACTTTCACTTTCCATGGCTAGCCGTATCCACGGGTGCCCTCCATACCAACACTTTCCAAGGAATTTATTATTTGACAACATAAAGTAAATTCATTTTATTCATTTCGGAACTGGGCATCCCTAATACCTTTGCCGTACTCTCGTGCAATGACAAGTCAATAAACACACATCATGTGAATAACACATCTAACATGGAAAATATTGGCTACCCTTTACCGCCTCGCGAGTAGTACAGCACACAAAAGAGAAATTTATTTTGAACATTAGAGATGGCACATGCAAATTTGCTTAGAACGACATGGATATACCGCATATAGGTAGGTATAGTGGGCACATATGGCAAAACTTGTTTAAAGGGTTTTGGATGCACAAGTAGAGGTCATACTTAGTGCAAAATGAAGGCTCGCAAAAAGATTGAGAAGCAACCAACCAAAAAGTGAAAAATCTCGTACTCAACCATTAAGCATAAGTAACACCGAATAATGCACCATAAGTAGGATATAAATTTCATTGCACAACTATTGACTTTCGTGCCTGCATAGGGAATCACAAACCTTAACATCAATATTCTTACTAAAGCTCAATTACTCATCAACATGACTCACATATCATATCGTTATATCTCAAAACCATTACTAAGAATCAAGTTTATTTTGTCCAACGATCTTTATGAAAGTTTTTATTATATCCTCCTTGGATATCTATCACTTTGGGACTATTTTCACATGTTATTTTTGATAAGCTCAAACAAATATAAGTGAAGATCATGAGCATACTTTATTCTTTCTCTCAAAATAATCTAAGTGAACCAAGAGAGAATTTCTTAAAAAATTACTAACTCCCAAATAAATCTAAGTGAAGCATAATAGAATTTCTTTAAAATTAACAAAGCACACAGTGCTCAAAAAGATATAAGTGAAGTACTAGAGCAAGTCCATGGCTCTAAAAATTTAGTGAAGCATAGGAGCAAGCATAGCATAATTTTTTTTGGCTCTCTTAAAGGGTGTGTCCAGCAAGGATTCAACACTTAAAACACAAAGGAAAACAAGCAAAGACTCATATCATACAAGACGCTCCAAGCAAAACTCATATCATGTGATGAATAAAAATATAGTTTCAAGTAAAATATCGATGGTCGTTAGAAGAAAGCGGGGATGCCACTCGGGGGCACCCCCTAGCTTAGTTGCTATCTAATTCTTTGAATATTATCTTACGGTGCCTTGAGCATCCCCAAGCTTAGCCTTTTGCTTATCTTTATTCCCTCATCCATCGTAAGATAACCCAAAACTTGAAAACTTCAATAACACAAAACTCAAACAAAACCTTCGTGAGATCTGTTAGTATAAGAAACCAAACCACTACTATAAGTACTGTAGCAAACCTATTCTTATTTTGTTTTTGCATTATATATACTGTATTCCAACTTTTTTATGGAAAAACCTCATCAAAGAAAACCACAGAATAATCAAAACAAGCACACAACGCAAAGAAAACAGAATCTGTCAAAAACAGAACAGTCTGTAGCAATCTGAGAATTTCGAATACTTATGAAACTCCATAAATTATGAAATAAATTGCTGGACATGAGGATTTTTTCTTTTAGTCCTCTGCAAAAAGAATCAACTTAAAATCGCTCTTCTGTAAAAAATGACAACGAATCTTGTGAGCGCAAAAGTTTCTGTTTTTCAGCAAGATCAAATAAACTTTCACCCAAGTCTTCCCAAAGGTCTTGCTTGGCACAAACACTAATTAAGAAACAAAAAACACAATCATAACAGTAGAATAATTGTGCTGACACACAAGAACAGAAGGCAAAAAGCAAAAAATAATTTTATTCATTGGGTTGCCTCCCAACAAGTGCTATAGTTTTACGCCCCTAGCTAGGCACAACGCGTAGGATCTAAGTTTTGTCATCTTTGTTCTCCAATTCTTAAAGCACACAACCAGATTTCTTTGGAGAATTAGCCAGTAAAAGAGCAAAACTTCTAGGCATAAAGTTGAGGAAATCATTCTTGTCAATAAAATCTTGTATAGTTTCAACAAAATTCGGGTGAATACTAATCATTTTAAGGTCCCCTTTGTCATTTCTAGAAGTTGCACCTTTGTTTTTAGTGGCTTGAGTAGTCTTACTAATTTTCATGGGAGTTTTAGCGGAAGCAAAAGCCGTACCTAGATTAGAAAAATTTCTTCTAGTTTATCAATTCTAGAAGGGCTCTCTTCAATTCTTTCATGAATTATAGTTCCTTTTTATTTTAGCAACTTAAAAATGTCTCCCACTTTTGACCCAACTTTAGTAGCATAACTTTGCATTTTCTATCCAAATTTTCAATATGTTCTACGGTAAGCATTTTATTTTCAATAGCATCTAGTCTTTCCATAACATGCTCGAGAGTCAATATTATTTCATTGATCACGAGTGGTGGTGAGCCTACTAAATTTCGAAGGGCATTAAAAGCATCAAGAGTAGGACACATCAAAAAATTCCCACCGGTAACCGTATCAAGGACGAATCTATACCAAGTGGTGATGCCCACATAAAAGCAACGAAGAAGAATAACGATAGATTGCTTGCGGATAGATCTATTATGAGCATTGCAAATCCTATACCAAGCATCTTTTAAACTGTCTCCTCCCCGTTGTTTAAAGTTGAGAACTTCGTTCTCAGGGGTGCAAGCAATAGAAGACGAGAAATCCATAATGGCAAAAAGTGATAAACAAGATTGCACATGAAAAACAGATCTGACGAGAAAACGGCGAACGGAAAAGAGGGCGAATAAAATGATTTTTTTTGTGAAGTGGGGGAGAGGAAAATGAGAGGCAAATGGCAAATAATGTAAATTGCGAGGAGACGAGATTTTTGATTAGGAACCTGGTTGATGTTGAAGATCCTCCCCGGCAACAGTGCCAGAAATTCCTTTTGATGTCTACTAGAACTACGTCGATATTTCCCCAAAGAGGAAGGGATGATGTAGTATAGCGACAGTAGGTATTTCCCTCAGCAATGAGACCAAGGTGTCAGATTTCAGGTTCCGCAAACCCTTGATAAGATCGAACTCTGGTGTGTGTGCGGATATCTCAACATACCTAGCCTGCCTACTCGCGATCCTCACAACCAAGCGCGTCGGACTCAAAGAGACAAAGGGACGCAGTAGTTTACCCTGGTTCGGACCACCTTGCAGTGTAATGAAGGAAATATGCCCTAGAGGCAATAATAAAGTTATTATTTATTTCCTTATTTCATGATAAATATTTATTATTCATGCTAGAATTGTATTAACCGGAAACTTAATACATGTGTGAATATATAGACAAACATAGTGTCACTAGTATGCCTCTACTTGACTAGCTCGTTAATCAAAGATGGTTGAGTTTCCTAGCCATAGACATGAGTTCTCATTTGATTAACGTGATCACATCATTAGGAGAATGATGTGATTGACTTGACCCATTCTGTTAGCTTAGCACTTGATCGTTTAGTATGTTGCTATTGCTTTCTTCATGACTTATACATGTTCCTGTGACTATGAGATTATGCAACCCCCGTTTACCGGAGGAACACTTTGTGTGCTACCAAACGTCACAACGTAACTGGGTGATTATAAAGGTGCTCTACAGGTGTCTCTGAAGCTACTTGTTGAGTTGGCGTATTTCGAGATTAGGATTTGTCATTCCGATTGTCGGAGAGGTATCACTGGGCCCACTCGGTAATGCATATCACTATAACCCTGGCAAGCATTGTAACTAATGAGTTAGTTGCAAGATGATGTATTACGGAACAAGTAAAGAGACTTACCGGTAACGAGATTGAACTAGGTATTGAGATATTGACGATCGAATCTCGGGCAAGTAACATACCGATGACAAAGGGAACAACGTATGTTGTTATGCGGTTTGACCAATAAAGATCTTCGTGGAATATGTGGGAGCCAATATGAGCATCTAGGTTCTGCTATTGGTTATTGACCGGAGACGTGTCTCGGTCATGTCTACATAGTTCTCGAACCCGTAGGGTCCGCACGCTTAAAGTTTGATGACGGCTATATTATGGGTTTATGTGTTTTGATGTACCGAAGGTAGTTCGGAGTCCCGGATGAGATCGGGGACATGACGAGGAGTCTCGAAATGGTTGAGACGTAAAGATTGATATATTAGACGACTATATTTGGACACCGGAATGGTTCCGGGTGAGATCGGGATAATACCAGAGCACCAGGAGGTTATCGGACCCCCCCGGGAGGTATATGGGCTATAATGGGCTTTAGTGGAAAGGAGGGAAAAGGAGCAAGGAGGGGGCGCGCCCCCCCAAGCCCAATCCAAATTGGGAGGAGGGCCGACCCCCCTTTCCTTCCTCCCTCATTCCTCTTCCTCCCCTATCCCTCTCCAAGTAGGAAAAGGAGGAGTCCTACTCACGGTGGGAGTAGGACTTCCCCCTTGGGCACGCCTCCTCCTCCTGGCCGGCCCCCTCCTCCCCTCCTTTATATACGGAGGAGGGGGGCACCCCATAGACACAACAATTGATCCCTTGGATCTCTTAGCCATGTGGGGCGCCCCCCTCCACCATATTCCACCTCGATAATATCGTAGCGGTGCTTAGGCGAAGCCCTGTGTCGGTAGAACATCATCATCGTCACCACGCTGTCGTGCTGATAGAACTCTCCCTCAAAGCTCGGCTGGATCGGAGTTTGAGGGACGTCATCGAGTTGAACGTGTGAAGAACTCGGAGGTGTCGTGCATTCGGTACTTGATCGGTCGGATCATGAAGACGCACGACTACATCAACCACGTTGTGCTAACGCTTCCGCTTTCGGTCTACGGGGGTATGTGGACACACTCTCCCCTCTCGTTGCTATGCATCACCATGATCCTGTGTGTGCGTAGTAATTTTTTTGAAATTACTACGTTCCCCAACAATGGCATCCGAGCCAGGTTTATGCGTAGATGTTATATGCACAAGTAGAACACAAGTGAGTTGTGGGCGATACAAGTCATACTACTTACCAGCATGTCATACTTTGGTTCGACGATATTGTTGGATGAAGAGGCCTGGACCGACATTACGCATACGCTTACGCGAGACTGGTTCTACCGACGTGCTTTGCACACAGGTGGCTGGCGGGTGTCTGTTTCTCCAACTTTAGTTGAACCGAGTGTGGCTACGCCTGGTCCTTGTGAAGGTTACAACAACACTAACTTGACGAAATATATTTGTGGTTTTGATGCGTAGGTAAGAACGATTCTTGCTCAGCACGTAGCAGCCACGTAAAACTTGCAACAACAAAGTAGAGGACGTCTAACTTGTTTTTGCAGGGCATGTTGTGATGTGATATGGTCAAGACGTGATGAGATATAAATTGTTGTATGAGATGATCATGTTTTGTTCAAGTTATCGGCAACTGGCAGCAGCCTTATGATTGTCTCTTTATTGCGTAAGATGCAAGCGCCATATGATTGCTTTACTTTATCGCTATGCGATAGCAATAGTTGCAAAAGCAATAGTTGGTGAGATGACCATGTGACGACACATTGATAAAGATCAAGATGATGGAGATCATGGTGTCATGCCGGTGACAATGGAGATCATAACAGTACTTTGCAGATGGAGATAAAAGGCACAAGATGTTGATGGCCATATCATGTCACATATTTTGATTGCATGTGATGTTTATCCTTTATGCATCTTATATTGCTTTGATTGACGGTAGCATTATAAGATGATCTCTCACTAAATTTCAAGATAAAAGTGTTCTCCCTAAGTATGCACCGTTTCCAAAGTTCGTCGTGCCGAGACACCACGTGATGATCGGGTGTGATAAGCTCTACGTTCATCTACAACGGGTGCGAGCCAGTTTTGCACGCACAGAATACTCAGGTTAAACTTGACGAGCCTAGCATATGCAAATATGGCCTCGGAACACTGAGACCGAAAGGTCGAGCGTGAATCATAGTGATGTTCACCATTGAAAACTACTCCATTTCACGTGATGATCGGAACTGGTTTAGTTGATTTGGATCACGTGATCACTTAGATGATTAGAGGGATGTCTATGTAAGTGGGAGTTCTTAAGTAATATGATTAATTGAACTTTAATTTATCATGAACTTAGTCCTGATAGTATTTTACAAATTATGTTGTAGATCAATAGCTCGCATTATAGCTTCCCTATGTTTTTTATATGTTCCTAGAGAAATAAGTTGAAAGATGATAGTAACAATGATGCGGATTGAGTCCGTGATCTGAGGTTTATCCTCATTGCTGCACAGAAGAATTATGTCCTTGATGCACCGCTAGGTGACAGACCTATTGCAGGAGCAGATGCAGACATTATGAACGTTTAGCTAGCTCAATATGATGACTACTTGATACTTTAGTGCACCATGCTTAATGACTTAGAATCGGGACTTCAAAGACGTTTTTGAACGTCATGGACCATAAGAGATGTTCCAGGAGTTGAAGTTATTATTTCAAGTAAATACCCAAGTTGAGAGATGTCAAGTCTCCAACAAGTTCTATAGCTAAAAGATGGAGGAGAATTGCTCAACTAGTGAGCATGTGCTCAGATTGTCTGGGGTACTACAATCGTATGAATCCAGTGGGAGTTCATCTTCCAGATAAGATAGTGATTGACAGAGTTCTCTAGTCACCATCACCAAAGTTACTGGAACTTTGTGATGAACTATAGTATGCAAGGGATGACGTAAATGATTCCCAAGCTCTTCGTGACGTTGAAATCGATGAAGGTAGAAATCAAGAAAGAGCATCAGAGTGTTGATGATCGACAAGACCACTAGTTTCAAGAAAAGGGCAAAGGGAAAGAAAGGGAACTTCAAGTAGAATGACTAGCAAGTTGTCACTCCCGTAAAGAAGCCCAAAGCTGGACCAAAGCCTGAAACTAAGTGCTTCTACTGCAAAGGAAATGGTCACTGGAAGCGGAAATGCCCTGAATATTTGGTGGATAAGAAGGATGGCAAAGTGAACAAGGGTATATTTGATATACAGGTTATTGATGTGTAGCTTACTAGTGTTTATTGTAGCCCCTGAGTATTTGATACTTGTTCGGTTGCTAAGATTAGTAACTCGAAACAGGAGTTACAGAATAAACAGAGCCTAGTTGAGGATGAAGTAACGATGCGTGTTGGAAGTGGTTCCAAGATTGCATCATCATAAACTCCCTATATTTTCGAGATTAGTGTTGAACCTAAATAAATTTTATTTGGTGTTTGCGTTGAGCATAAATATGATTAGATCATGTTTATTGCAATACGATTATTCATCTAAGACAGAGAATAAATTGTTATTCTATTTACATGAATAAAACCTTCTATGGTCATACACCCAATGTTGATGGTTTATTGAATCTTGATCATGGTGATACACATATTCATAATATTGATGCCAAAAGATGCAAAGTTGATAATGATAGTGCAACATATTTGTGGCACTGCCATTTGGGTCATATCAGTGTAAAGCACATGAAGAAACTCCATAAATATGGTTTTTTTGAATCATTTGGTTATGAATCATTTGATGCTTGCAAACCGTGCCTTTTTGGGCAAGATGACTAAAACTCCATTCTTCGGAACAATGGAACGAGCTACTGACTTGTTGGAAATAATACATACCGATGTATGTGGTCCAATGAGTGTTGATGCTTGTGGCGGGTATCGTTATTTTCTGACCTTCACACATGATTTGAGAAGACATGAGTATATCTACTTAATGAAGCACAAGTCTGAAACATTTGAAAAGTTCAAAGAATTTCAGAGTGAAGTGGAGAATCATCGTAACAAGGAAATAAAGTTTCTACAATCTGATCGTAGAGGAGAATATTTGAGTTCCGAGTTTGGCCTTCATTTAAAACAATGTGGAATAGTTTCACAGCTCACGCCACATGGAACACCAAAGCGTAATGGTGTGTCCGAACATCGTAACTGCACTTAATTGGATATGGTGCGATCTATGATGTATCTTACTGATTTACCACTATCATTTTGGGGTTATGCATTAAAGACAGCTGCATTCACTTTAAATAGAGCACCATCAAAATCCGTTGAGACGCCTTATGAACTGTGGTTTGGCATGAAACCAAAGTTGTCGTTTCTTAAAGTTTGGGGCTGCGATCCTTATGTGAAAAAGTTTCAACCTGATAAGCTCGCACCTAAATCGGAGAAGTGCGTCTTCATAGAATACCGAAATGAAACTATTGGGTACACCTTCTATCACAGATCCGAAGGCAAGATATTCATTGCTAAGATGGATCCTTTCTAGAGAAGGAGTTTCTCTTGAAAGAAGTGAGTGGGAGGAAAGTAGAACTTGTTAAGGTAATTATACCTTCTCCCTAATTGTAAAGTAGTTCATCACAGAAACCAGTTCCAGTGATGCCTACACCGATTAGTGAGGAAGTTAATGATGATGATCATGAAACTTCAGATCAAGTTAATACCGAACCTCGTAGGTCGACTAGAGTAAGATCCGCACCAGAGTGGTACAGTAATCCTGTTCTGGAGGTCATGTTACTTGACCATGACGAACCTATGAACTATGAGGAAGCGATGATGAGCCTAGATTCCGCAAAATGGCTTAAGGCTATGAAATCTGAGATGGGATCCATGTATGAGAACAAAGTGTGGACTTTGGTTGACTTGCCCGATGATCGGCAAGCCCTAAAAATAGATGGATCTTCAAGAGGAAGACGTATGCTGATAGTTGTGTTACTATCTACAAAGCTCGAATTGTCGAAAAAGGTTTTCGACAAGTTCAAGGTGTTGAATACAATGAGATTTTCTCACTCGTATCGATGCTTAAGTCTATCCGAATCATGTTAGCAATTGCCACATTTTATGAAATCTGGCAAATGGATGTCAAAACTGCATTCCTTAATGGATTTATTAAAGAAATGTTGTATATGATGCAACCAGAAGGTTTTGTCAATCCTAAAGGTGCTAACAAAGTGTGCAAGCTCTAGTGATCCATCTATGGACTGGTGCAAGCATCTCGGAGTTGGAATATACGCTTTGGTGAGTTGATCGAAGCATATTGTTTTATACAGACTTTTGGAGAAGTATCTATTTAAAATAAAGTGAGTGGGAGCTCTATAGCATTTCTAATATTATATGTGGATGACATATTGTTGATTGGAAATGATATAGAATTTCTGGATAGCATAAAGGGATACTTGAAAAGTGTTTTTCAATAAAAGATCTCGGTGAAGCTGCTTACATATTAGGCATCAAGATCTATAGAGATAGATCAAGACGCTTGATAAGATTTTTCAATAAGTAAATACCTTGAAAAGTTTTTGATAGAGTTCAAAATGGATCAGTCAAAGAAAGGAATTCTTTTCTGTATTACAAGGTGTAAAGTTGAGTAAGACTCAAAGCCCAACCATGGCAGAAAATAGAAAATAATGAAAGTCATTCCCTATGCCATAGCCATAGGTTCTATAAAGTATGTCATGCTCTGTACCAAACTTATTGTGTACCCTGCCCTGAGTTTGGCAAGGGAGTACAATTTTGATCTAGGAGTAGATCACTGGACAGCGGTCAAGAATATCCTTAGTGAGGACTAAGGAAATGTTTCTCGATTATGGAGGTGATAAAAGAGTTCGTCATAAAGAGTTACATTGATGAAAGCTTTTACACTGATCCAGATGACTCTAAGACTCAATCTGGATACATATTGAAAGTGGGAGCAATTAGCTAGAGTAGCACCGTGTAGAGCATTGAAGACATAGAATATTTGCAAAATACATACAGCTCTGAATGTGACAGACACATTTACTAAACTTATTTCACAAGGAAAACATGATCACACCTTAGTACTCTTTGGGTATTAATCACATAGCCATGTGAACTAGATTATTGACTCTAGTAAACCCTTTGGGTGTTGGTCACATGACGATGTTAACTATGTGTGTTAATCACATACAGATGTGAACTATTGGTGTTAAATCACATGGCGATATGAACTAGATTATTGAATCTAGTGTAAGTGGGAGACTGAAGGAAATATGCCCTAGAGGCAATAATAAAGTTATTATTTATTTCCTTATTTCATGATAAATGTTTATTATTCATGCTAGAATTGTATTAACCGGAAACATAATACATGTGTGAATATATAGACAAACATAGTATCACTAGTATGCCTCTACTTGACTAGCTCGTTAATCAAAGATGGTTGAGTTTCCTAGCCATAGACATGAGTTGTCATTTGATTAACGGGATCACATTATCAAGAGAATGATGTGGTTGACTTGACCCATTCTGTTAGCTTAGCACTTGATCGTATAGTATGTTGCTATTGCTTTCTTCATGACTTATACATGTTCCTATGACTATGAGATTATGAAACTCCCGTTTACCGAAGGAACACTTTGTGTGCTACCAAACGTCACAACGTAACTTGGTGATTATAAAGGTGCTCTATAGGTGTCTCCGAAGGAACTTGTTGAGTTGGCGTATTTCGAGATTAGGATTTGTCATTCCGATTGTCGAAGAGGTATCTCTGGGCCCACTCGGTAATGCACATCACTATAAGCCTGGCAAGCATTGTAACTAATGAGTTAGTTGCAGGATGATGTATTACGGAATGAGTAAAGAGACTTGCCGGTAACGAGATTGAACTAGGTATTGACATACCGACGATCGAATCTTGGGCAAGTAACATACCGATGACAAAGGGAACAACGTATGTTGATATGCGGTTTCACCGATAAAGATCTTCATAGAATATGTGGGAGCCAATATGAGCATCCAGGTTCCGCTATTGGTTATTGACCGGAGACGTGTCTCGGTCATGTCTACATAGTTCTCGAACCCGTAGGGTCCGCATGCTTAAAGTTCGATGACGGTTATATTATGAGTTCATGTGGTTTGATGTATCGAAGGTAGTTCGGAGTCCCTGATGAGATCGGGGACATGACAAGGAGTCTCGAAATGGTCGAGACGTAAAGATCGATATATCGGACCACTATGTTTGGACACCGGAATGGTTCCGGGTGAGATCGGGATAATACCGAAGCACCGGGAGGTTATCGGAACCCCCTCCCCCTGGGGCGGGGGGTATATGGGCCTTAATGGGCTTTATTGAAAAGGAGGGGAAAGGAGTAAGGGAGGGGGCGCACCCCCCAAGCCCAATCCGAATTGGGAGGGGGCCCGGCCCCCCTTTCCTTCCTCCCTCCTTCCTCTTCCTTCCCTCTCCCTCTCCAAGTAGGAAAAGGAGGAGTCCTACTCACGGTGGGAGTAGGACTCCCCCCTTGGGCGCACCTCCTCCTCCTGGCCGGCCCCCTCCTCCCCTCCTTTATATACGGAGGAGGGGGGCACCCCATAGACACAACAATTGATCCCTTGGATCTATTAGCCATGTGCGGTGCCCCCCTCCACCATAGTCCACCTTGATAATATCGTAGGGGTGCTTAAGCAAAGCCCTGTGTCGGTAGAACATCATCATCATCACCACGCCGTCGTGCTGACGGAACTCTCCCTCAAAGCTCGATTGGATCGGAGTTTGAGGGACATCATCGAGTTGAATGTGTGCAGAACTCGGAGGTGCCGTGCATTTGGTACTTGATCGGTCGGATCGTGAAGACGTACGACTACATCAACTGCGTTGTGCTAATGCTTCCTCTTTTGGTCTACGAGGGTACATGGACACACTCTCCCCTCTCGTTGCGATGCATCACCATGATCCTATGTGTGCGTAGGAATTTTTTTGAAATTACTACGTTCCCCAACATGTAATACCCTACTCCAGCTTTGTGGTGGATTGCCTCGACGGGATGGGGATGAACTAGTACAGTGGATGAACAGCCTTAAGAGGTGAGGTGTTCGTGAGCTCGAGTGAGCTGGTGGAGGAGGAATGGCTTCGCTCCATTCGGATCTGGATCCCCTTCTATGGTGGTGGCTAAGTCCAAATTATACTGGCCTTGGTCCTCTTCCCAAATGTTGGCGGGAAGGGATCCCACAACGGCTAGATTTGAAGGGAGACAAGAAGTACACCGTATCCTGACTAAAGCGGTCTTCGCCTGCAAAAGCCTCTGGTCGTGACACCGCGGTGGGCTCGGCGATGACCTCTATCATGCTGTCCTAGTGGTCTTGGTCTTGTTGCACCAGAATGGAAACCTTTGGCTGATTCCTCGGGACTCCGCGCCTGCTGCTTGCCTCCTTTGTACCAAAGAGGAAACTGGTACTTTGTGTTCGCTGGCGCCTACCTGGCCTTGGTCGTCATGGCTCACGTCAGCTGAGCATCATGAGGTGCACCTTGCACAGAAGTCTCCGCCCCTCGGGAGCCATCCTGAGGAGGCCGATCCCCTTGGAGGTCTTGGCGTCGCCCGCCTCGCAAGGGTCTTGAGGTGTCGATGCTAGAGTTGGGCCGTACCAGGCCGTCGATGGTGCCATGCAGTGGGTCGTAGCAGGCAAGTTTGGGTACCTCCGTATCCAGAACACCGACAGTAGCCCCCGGGCTCAAGGCACGCTCGGACTTGGCTTTTAGGCGAAGCCAAAGGGAAAGTGCGGATGTCGCGGACCATAACCGCTTGTGGCCTTGAACGACGCGTGGTGATTGATGGGACGTGGGTGTCTCCACTTCCCCATGCTGCCTTGAAATCCGCCAACCTCGGCGGCCGCCCGTTGCCAGAACAGTCCGCCCCTATAGATTGCCGCGGTTGCCTTTGCTCCTTCTCTTCCCAGGCTTGCAATCCTCCACGTAGATCTGGTGCCAGCACCGCTCCTACTTCCTAGCTCCCTCTATGCCCCCGCAGCAGAGGAAGAAGAAGGGGAGGTCGCGCGCTCCGACTGGGTCCCCACCGACCTTGGAGACGGCCCTCGAGCAGTCGATGGTTATCAATCAAGAAGGGCTGAACAAGGTCCAACCTGCTCTCTCAAACAATTCCAATGAGTGGAAGGCGACGGCCGCCCGTCCTGCGTCTTGGCTTGCAGCTGATATGAGCGCCACTGAGATCCCCATCTATCTTCATGCTCTCTTCGCTGGTCTGATTACCCCTTCTCTCCTTTCTTCAATTCCATAATTTCGCACTACCAGATCCACCTGCTGCACCTGGACTCCCGCTCCATCATCCTCCTCGCCGTCTTCGCCTTCCTTTGTGAGGCCATGGTCAGCATTGCTCCTTCCGTGGCCCTGTTTTGCCATTTCTTCTTGCTCCGCCTGGTCGATGTCCGCCAACACTCAGGGTACGTGACCTTCGAAGCTATTGCAGCGACTGTCGGCTTGGGGATCGACTTCGAGCTCTTGCCTTACGTAAAGGGGTTCCGGAAGCAGTGGTTGTTCGTAGATGCCGGAACGCGTAGTCCCGTGCTTCTGACCCCTCGGGCGCCTGCAAAGCCCAGCTCCAGCTGGGGGCATGTGAAGCTTGTCGACCGTCGGCTTACCCGCGTCTGGAAGAGGTTGTCAAGGCTGCAGGAGCTAGGGGTGGCGGTGCCAATGGTGGTGAAGGAATTTGTCTGGTGGCGCATCGCCCCGCTCCAGCGCCATTCTCGCCCCACTGTGGGCCTTCGCAGGCGCCGAGGACTCCATGAGGCTCCAAAAGCCGTCGCTGCCTTCCAAGACCCTGAACAAGGTACATGAGCTTCTGACGGGTGACTCCAACCTCGCCGATCTTCCAGGAAATGGATGTCTCATCTACCAAAGCTCGAACAAGGTGGTTTTCATGGGGTAAATGCCCCTTTTCGACGAGTGGGGGTTACTCCTAGCGGGCCTTGAGGGGCCTCGTGAGAATCCCGTACTTGTGGCTCCCTTGCTTCTTGATCCCGCATCGTGTGCCCCAAGTGTGGAAGCAGGGGGCGCATGCAATTAGCCGCTATCGAGGCGATCTCCGGAGGTCCTAAACCATCGAGTGCTCCGGAGGTCGGGGCTCCTGAGGCCCGGGAAAGGGCCACCACAGGGTCGGCGTGACCTGGTGCTCCGGAGGCAGAGGCTCTTGAGGCTCGGGGTAATGGTTCTGATGTGGTTGCAGATGGTGAGACGCCTCCTGGTGCCCCTGAGGCTGCCGCCCAGGAAACCCTGCCGAGTGCTCCCGCTCCTGAGGCGGCCGCTCAGGGCGCCCCGCCGAGCGCTCCTGCTCCTGAGGCGGCCGCCCAGGGCGCCTCGACGTGCCCTTCTGCTCCTGGGGACCATCCATCGAGGCCCCTCCTACCTTGCCTGAATCTTGAAGCGCTCTGCAAGAGGAAAGGGTCTCCGAGCTGCAGTGGTGACGCCCGCCGACCGCTGAAGCTGACGAAGTAAGGGGTTGTGGATGAGTAAGTACTTCATTTTGCAATTCCCTGCATGCCATGCTCTTTCCTGACTAGGGCCTTGTAGGGTCTCTGTGACGATGAAGCCTCAGGAGAGGCATCCTTCCGAGGATCCTGGCTCAACTCCGATGCACAACCCCCCATGCCCAGGCTCCGCCCAAGGCACGGGGCCGACCCTGGCTATTGGGGCGCCGCAAGGGGGCCTCGGACTTGAGCCCCCTACCTCCTTCTTCTCCAACCCGGCCTGGGGGGTGAGCGGCGCGCCGACGGCTTCCCCACTGGTCACTACTGGCAGTTGGGTGCCCCTTTGGCCGTCTTCGTCTTCAGGTCATGGAGCTGCACCGGCCAGACATCCCACACCCCTTCATCGGTTCCCGGGGCTGAAGAAATTAAGGCTTGGCCACGCACTAACATTCGGGCGTGGGAGCAACACTGTCCACTTCGAGTTCTTCGGCGAGGCGATGCGCGCGATGATCCGGCTTGATGGAGAGCTAGCTGATGTCGACACCCGGCTCGAGGCAGAGGACCCCCGATTAGCGTGTGAATGGCACCAGCTGAAGGTCGCCACCAACCTTGGACAGCTTTGGCGCGATCAGGTTGACGCGCATGCTGCGGCCTTCCTTGCAACTTCTCGTGAGGCTTGCGCCCGCGCCCTGGAGGAGGACGAAGCCGCCAACCACCATTGCGAGGCGGCTGAGGAGCAAGAGAGGGAGCTCCTGTCTTCAAACACCGCCCTTGAGCAGAAGATTGAGGTGCAGCGTGCCCTCTTGACCGCGTCGCCGGGTGAAGCACCTCTCATCGTGGCGGAGCTCCTAAGGCAGCAAGATGACCTGACGCTGGAGGCTATGGAGCATAGCCTGGTGTTGAAGCGGTTGGAGGTGAGGGAGTGCCAGGCGGCCGCGGCTGAGGACATCGTCGCTGCCCGAGAAGCTCGGGTCCAGCTGGAGGTTGATGGAAAGGTGGCGAAGGCGCACGCGGACTTGGCTGAAGGGCACTGCTTGGAGCTGGAGCTGCTCAAAGCCGAGCTTGAGGGCAGGACCGTGCCCTGAAGGTGAAGCTAGAATCTGCGGAACGACATGAAAAAGCTGCCAAGGAGGCTCTGGCCTCCTCCAACTCCGCCTTGTCCTCAGCCCATGCCGAGTTGTCCTCCCTTCAGCAGCAGATCAAGCATACCGCGTCCCTTGTGGAGAGGACCACGAACAAAGTGAACCGTCGCCGGTGACTGGAGCGTGAGCACGACTTGATGCTCCAGGATCTCAGAATCAGAGCTAACCGCGCCTTGGGCATCATCTGTGATGAGAGCGCTTCTCATCCGCACGAGAACGACTACGCCAGCCACCTCGACTTCTTCATCGGCATTGTGACCCGCTTGGAGGATCGGGCCGCGGGAGCTCGCGAGCTGGTTGGAGAGAGGAGTCGGGGTCTTCTTGGGCTTGCGTTCTCGCATGTCTCCAGCAACCTCCTCAGCCGCAATTCCCACTTCGATTTCAATGATGTGCTAGCCCCCGTGCCCGCGGTTACTCAGGACAGACTAGCCAGGTGAGTGGATGACCATGTGAACGCCATGGTGGAAGAGTTTGCTCCTGAGGATGATACGATCATGCTTGCGGCCGGAGTAGGTGACACAGGCGGCGACGATGAAGAGAATGACCGCGACAACACGGGCAGTGCTAGCAGCGCAGATGGAGGTGATGAAGAGGGCACACCCAGCTAGGCCCACACTTCTTTTTGCTTTAACATGTATGACCAAAACTTGAACGCCTCCTCATTAGAGCATTTTGAAAAGGAGGGGCCCCTTGTGATGTATATAATTATGAAATGCTTTTGAAATAACGCCTGTGGTGTGACCCTATAGGTCTGCCGCCCCGGGCAGGGTGGTTATTATGACTTATCTTCTGGTTCTGTTGGTCTCGGGTGAGCCCAGATGCCACATCAACACTTGTCTTTTTGTGGCGAGACTGCCACAGGCTCGCGAGGGCCTGATCCTCCTGAGGACCCTATTGCCTGTCCCGGAGTGCTTCATGAGGGATTAAATGCCGGACCACAACAAGGTGCATGCGTGGTGGCCACATCCCATGTCCCTGGGGGGGCTTTATATTATTCGGGTCGGCCCGATAATGTTTGACGCGCGTGCACCGCACCCAGCCCCCGCTCGCGGGGCGCTCGAGGGGGGGGGGGGCAGCAGGCATGAGCCCCGCTCAAAAACACAAAACCATAAAACGAGAGAAAACACAAAACAAGAAAACTTCCCCCATTTTTCTTTTGGTAAACACACAAGAGCTGTCGGATTTCGGGTTCCAGCAAAACCCTTAAGGTTCGAACTCTCGGGTGCATGCGAAGATCTTCTCCCTATCGATCCGCTCCCTCACTTCGCCGCGGTTCTAAGCTAGCAAGATGAAAAACACAAGGGACACGAGATTTATACTGGTTCAGGCCACCATTGTGGTGTAATACCCTACTCCAGTGTGTGGTGTGTGGATTTCCTCTTGGGCTGATGAGGAACAGTACAAGGGGAAGAACAGCCTCGCGAGGGGAGGTGTTCTTGTGATGGTGTGGGTGGTTCTGGTCCGAATTGATCTCTATGCTCCCCCCTTGCTACGGTGGTGGCTAGCCCTATTTATAGAGGCCTTGGTCTTCTTCCCAAATATTGAGCGGGAAGGGATTCCACAATGGCGGGATTTTGAAGGGGGGCAGTCAGTACATGCTATCCTGAGTAAAGGTGGTCTTCGACTGCCAAAGGCACTGGCTATGGTGTTGTCTTGGGCTCCACGATGACCTCCGTCTTGCCGTCCTTCTGGTCCTGGTCTTGTTGAACCGATATGGGAACCTTTGCTTGATGCCTAGGTACTCCGTGCCTGCGCTTGCCCCCTTAGCACCAAAGAGGAAACAAGGACACTGCACCGGCCAGCACCCGCCTGGCGCCCGCCTGGTCTCGATCGTCATGGCTTGCATCATGCGCACCTCGCAAGGTATTCCTTGCCTTGATCTCTCCGCCTCCTCGCGAGCCTGCCTGGTGAGGTCGCCCCTAAGGAGGCCTTGCGTCGTCCACCCCGCGAGGCTTGGCCCTTCGCGAGGGTCTTGAACTTGGGTTGATGAAGACGGGCCGTACTGGGCCACTGATGAGCCACGCAGGCGGGCAAGTCTGGATACACCCATATCCAGAACGCCGACAGTAGCCCCCGGGCCCAAGGTGCGCTCGGACTTGGCTTAGTGGTGAAGCCAAAGGACAAGTGCAGAGCACCGCGGGCCCCGACAGCCTGAGGCCTTGGGCGACGCGTGGCGACTTGATTGGACGTGGGCGTCCCCGCTTCCCCATGCTCCCCCAATATCCGCCTGGCTAGACGACCACGAAGCTTTACACAGTTATTTCCTATTTGCAGCCCGCGTGCTTCTCCTTCCCCCTTCTTTCTCGAGCCTCTATTTCTGCTTCCAATCTGACTCGAGCTCAGCCTCCTGCATTGTCATGGCATCAACCAACAAAGAGAAAGGGAAGGAGTCCGCGCCCTCGTCCATCTCGCCTTCGGCATCCGAGCCCGCCGTCGGCCGATCGCTGGTGCTCAATCTGGAAGCCTTGGAGAAGGTCTGCCCCGCGCTCGCCTCCATCTTTAACGAGTGCGGAAAGACGACGGCTTGGCCTGCATCCCATGCTTCTGTCGAAAGGACCGTGATAGAGGTTCGATTCTTCATTGATGCCCTGTGGGCTTGCTTGGTCCCTCCTTTCTCCGCCTTTTTCAATGCGGTGCTATACCACTATCAGATCCATATGATGCATCTTGATCCTTAGTTTGTTACCCTTCTTGCTGTCTTCGCCTTTGTCTGCAAGGCAATGGTGGGCATTGCTCCTTCCATTGCCCTCTTGCGTCACTTCTTCTCCTTGCGCCTGACTGACCCATCGCAGTGCTCGGGGTGTGCGAGCTTCCAGGCCGTGGCAAAGACGGCCGCCTCTGGGATTGATTTTGGCCTTCCACCTTCCACGAGCGGGTTTCGGATGCGGTGGTTGTATGTGGATGTTGGATTGCCTAGCCCCCTACTTGTGCATCCAACATTGCCTGCTATCCCCAGTCTGGGCTGAGATCATGAATAGCTTGTGAGTCCCCGGCTATCCTACGTTTGGCGTCGACTGGGGAGGTTGAGAGACATCGGCATCACTGCGCCCCGGGTGGTGGAGGAGTTCCTCCGGCATTGCATTGCTCCTCTCCAGTGTCACTCCCAGCCTATGTGGACCCTGTCCAGATGCCAGGACTGCATGAGGCTCCAGGATACAGAGCTGGCACCCGAAATGCTGAAGAAGGTGCTGGAGGTCTTGGCGGGCGACCCCACGTCGGGCGACATTCGGCACGGGGACAGCCTGCTATATCTATGCTTGGGAAGGGCTGATTTCGTGAGGCAGATGCCTCTCTTCGACGAATGGGGGCTGCGCCCGGCTGGCCTTGTGGGGCCTCGTGAGAATCCCGTCGTCGTGGGTCCCTTCCCAGTCGCCAGCATCAATCTTGCCCCAGGAGCTGGTGCAAGGAGGCAAGCATCACGTGAGGCTGGAGGCTCCAGTGCGGAGGTGCTGGCGCCTCATAGGGCTCCTGAGGCGTCATCGCCCAGAGCCCATGAAGCCCATCCTGAGGCGGTTGTTGATGAGGGGACGCGCCCCGTGACTCGAGAGGCCAGAGCTCCCGAGGCCTCAGCAGGTCATCAAGTAGTGGTGCCTGATCGCTCCGCCCAGCTTGGCACCCCTGAGGCTGGAAGCCTGAGTGCTTCTTCATCCACGCCGCATGCTGGTCCCCACGCCACGCGCCTGGGTCGGTTCCGTGTGGACTTCGACACCCTCCGCAAGAGGAAGGAGTCTCCGAGTGGCAGTGCGCGTCCCTTCCGACCGTTGAAGCATAGGAAATACTTTGCTATAGACAAGTAAGTACCTCACTCTTGTAATTATTCAATCGCTGCTTCCTTTCCTGACTGTGGCCCTTCAGGATCCCTCCTGTCAAGTTTGCGGAGTCTGCCAAGGGAGTTCTCCCAGCCGCACCTCCATCGCTGGCCTTGTGCGTCCCGAGATTTCGCATTGACCTTGATACGAGCCCAACCGGAGAGGCAATCCGGCCTGCGGAGCGCCTGGAATCTGTGCCCCTGCCCTCCTTCCTTCGCGTCCTAGCCCGGGGCATGCCCAGCCCTCCAAGGGCTCCTCCCTTGATTGTGGATGGCGAATGGTTGAGGTCGGCCCTTGGCTTTTCTTCTGGGGATGGATCTACACCGGCTTGGGTCCCTTGCGGAGCCCATTCGACGATCGCAGGGGCGCCAGCCCCCAGCCCCCTGCCGATAGGGGGCGTGCCGCTCCAGAGCCCGCCGCCAACATCGGCGGTGGAGGACGATATCGGCGACGTGCTCAGGCGTGCGTGGGAACGCAGCGTCGTCCGCCAGGAGTTCCTTTAGAAGGCGATGGACGCGATGAGCCAGCTTGGTGGAGAGCTCGCGGACGTGTACGCGTGTCTTGAAGCTGAAGGCCTGCGGCTGGTTGAGGAGCGGCGCAAGCTGAAGGTGGCTGTCATACTCGCGCATCATCATCGGGAGCTCGATAACGCGAAGGCTGAAGCAGCTCTGACAGCCTCGCGAGAGGCCTGCTCCCGAGCTATTGGGGAGGCTCGGGAGGCAGACCAACGGCGCAAGATCACGGAGAAGCGCGCGTGGGAGCTCCAGGCCTGGAGCGCCTCCCTGGAGCAGCAGGTGGAGTTGTGCCAGGCCACCCTTGCACCGCTGAGGGGGATGCCCGTCGAGGAAGAGGAGCTTCGGAGGCGTGAGGATGTGCTGACGCTAGAGGCTGCTGAGCGCAACCTCGAGCTTTAGCGGCCGGAGACGAGGGAGCGCCTGGTTACACAGGAGGAGGATGATATTGGCGCACGGGAGGCTCGGTTCCAAGAAGAGGTTGACCGCCGCGTGGCAGAAGTTCGCGCGGATCTGGTGCGCGAGCTTGGTCGAAGGTTGGGTTTGCTTGAAGCAGAGGCTGCAGGCAGGACTGCCGCCCTTAGGTCCAAGCTGGAAGAAACAACGCAGCGTGCGGAGGCCTCCGCAGCCGCCCTGGTCTCGGCGCAGACTGAGTTGGCTTCCTCCCACGCTGAGCTGATCCTTCTTCGACGGCAAGTTGACGACGCCGAGTCTGTTGCGCAGCAGAACAGAGAAGAAATTCTGCAACGGCAGATGATGGATTGTACACACAGTCCCATGCTCCAAGAGCTCAGGAATAGGGCCAACACAGCCCTGGGCAATGTCTGTGAGGCGCACGCCCCGCATCCTCACGTGAAAAATTATGCTGGCCATCTCCAGTTCTTCACTGATGTGGTGACGCATTTGGAGAACCACTCCGATAGAGCTCGCCAGCTTGTTGAGGAGAGGAGTCGCGTCTTGCTCGGGCGTGCGTTCTCCCGCGTCTTCAGCCATCTTCAGGACAGAGATCCCCACTTTGACTTCGACGCTGTAATTGCTCCGGTGCCCATGGTCATCCGAGCCAACCTGGCGCAGTGGGTAGAGGACAACGTGGATGCTCTTGTTAGGTGCTACGTCTTGAGGTTGCGTTGGTTTTCCTCAAAGAGGAGAGGGTGATGCAGCAATAGTAGCGTAAGTATTTCCCTCAGTTTTTGAGAACCAAGGTATCAATCCAGTAGGAGGCTCCTCAAGAAGTCCGATGAACCTACACAAACAAATAAAGAACTCGCAACCAACGCGACAAAGGGTTTGTCAATCCCTTCACGGCCACTTGCGAAAGTGAGATCTGATAGAGATAGTATGATAAGATAAATATTTTTTTGGTATTTTATAATATAGATGCAGAAAATAAACATGCAAAGAAAAGTAAATTGAAAGAAATATGATAAGAGATAGACCCGGGGGCCATAGGTTTCACTAGAGGCTTCTCTCAAGAGCATAAGTATTACGGTGGGTGAACAAATTACTGTTGAGCAATTATAGAAAATCGAATAATTATGACGTTATCTAGGCATGATCATGTATATAGGCATCACGTCCATAACAATTAGACCAACTCCTGCCTGCATCTACTACTATTACTCCACACACCGACCGCTATCCAACATGCATCTAGAGTATTAAGTTCATAAGAACAGAGTAACGCATTAAGCAAGATGACATGATTTAGAGGGATAAACTCAAGCAATATGATATAAACTCAATCTTGTTATCCTCGATGGAAACAATACAATACGTGCCTTGCAACCCTTTCTGTCACTGGGTAAGGACACCGCAAGATTGAACCCAAAGCTAAGCACTTCTCCCATGGCAAGAAAGACCAATCTAGTAGGCCAAACCAAACTGATAATTCGAAGAGACTGGCAAAGATAACTCAATCATACATAAAAGAATTCAGAGAAGATTCAATTATTATTCATAGATAAATCTGATCATAAATCCACAATTCATCGGATCTCAACAAACACACCGCAAAAAGATATTACATCGAATAGATCTCCACAAGAGAGGGCGAGAACATTGTATTGAGATCCGAAAAGAGAGAAGAAGCCAACTAGCTAATAACTATGGACCCGTAGGTCTGTGGTAAACTACTCACAACTCATCGGAGAGGCTATGGTGTTGATATAGAAGCCCTCCGTGATCGATTCCCCCTCCGACAGAGTGCCGACGAAGGCTCCAAGATGAGATCTCGCGGATACAGAAGGTTACGGCGGTGGAAATTGTGTTTCGTCCTGCCCCTGGATGTTTTCGGGGTACATAGGCTTATATAGGAGGAAGAAGTACGTCGGTGGCCGCCCAAGGGGCCCACGAGACAGGGTGGCGCGCCCTACAAGGGGGGCACGCCCTCCTATCTCGTGGGAGCCTCGGCTGCTTCTTTACTTGCACTCCAAGTCCTCTGGATCACGTTTGTTCCAAAAATCACGCTCCCGAAGGTTTCATTCCGATTGGACTCCGCTTGATATTCCTTTTCTTCAAAATACTGAAATAGGCAAAAAAATAGCAATCCGGGCTGGGCCTCCGGTTAGTAGGTTAGTCCCAAAAATGATATAAATGTGTAAAATAAAGCCCATAAACATCCAAATGGGGTAATATAATAGCATGGAACAATAAAAAATTATAGATACGTTGGAGACGTATCAAGCATCCCCAAGCGTAATTCCTGCTCGTCCTCGAGTAGGTAAATGACAAAAAAGAAATTTTTGATGTGGAATGCTACCTAGCATAATTCTCAATGTAATTTTCTTTAATGTGGCATCAATGTTCAGATCCAAATGATTCAAGATAAAAGCTTATAAAACATAAAAATAATAATGCTTAAAATCATACTAACAAATAATCATGTCCTATCAAAATAGCATAGCCAAAGAAAGCTTATCCCTACAAAATCATATAGTTAGGCCATGCTTCATTTTCATTACACAAAATACTCCCATCATGTACAACCCCGATGACGAGCTGAGCAATTGTTTCATACTTCTTAACGCGCTTCAGCTTTTTCAACTCTTACACAATACATGAGTGCAAGCCATGGACATAGCACTATGGTGGTCTATTGTGGTGGTTGTAAGGACAAAAAGTGGGAGAAGATAGTCTCACATCAACTAGGCATATCAACGGGCTATGGAGATGCCCATCAATAGATATCAATGTGAGTGAGTGGGGATTGCCATGCAACGGATGCACTAAAGCTATAAATATATGAAAGCTCCACAAAAGAAACTAAGTGGGTGTGCATCCAACTTGCTTGCTCATGAAGACCTAGGGCACTTTGAGGAAGCCCGTCATTGGAATATACAAGCCAAGTTCTATAATGAAAAATTCCCACTAGTATATGAAAGTGACAACATATGAGACTCTATATCATGAAGATCATGGTGCTATTTTGAAGCACAAGTGTGGAAAAAGAGATAGTAGCAATTTTCCCTTCTCTCTTTTTCTCTCATTTTTCCCTTTTTTTTCTTTTCCTTTTTTTTTGTTTTCCTTTTTTTCCTTTTCCTTTTTTCTCTTTTTTTTTTCTTTTTGGTGGGCTTCTTTGGCCTCTTTTATTTTTATAAAGTCCGAAGTCTCATCCCGACTTGTAGGGACCTCAGACGGTCAAGTCTCTGTGCTTAAGTGTCATCCCTGGATCGGTATGCTAACACACACAATACTCGAGGATTTATAACAGAGGTAAATCACATGTATAAAATAACGGAAATACTGTTACCTCAATCCAAATAGCGGAAGTAACAACAAGGTTGTGGATTCCCATCTACACCAACGGCAAAGTTGAGTGTAGAAATCGTAACCCTAACGTATCACTTACTCGTCGTAAGATCCTGCTACATGAGATGTTGCAGCCACAATGGGTCAGTACATTGAATGTACTGGAAAATTCACACCATAGGATAATGATGAATAAAGGCTATCACTACATGCATATTTGGCTGGTGGAAAAGCTCTATGGTTATAATGTTTTTTGCGAAAAGCCAATTTTTCCCTACTGCAAAGGAATATATTTTATTTAACTACAAAGTTTGTTGAAATCATTGAGAAGGTAAACCCCCTCTCAATCCCAATTAAAAGTAATCATTAACAACCCAACAAATTAATTAAGTAATGTGATGAGATACATGTGATAATCCAAGTACTAGATACTCAAAACATCCATAACCGGGGACACGGCTAACCATGATTAGTTTGTACACTCTGCAGAGGTTTGCGCACTTTTCCCCACAAGACTCTATCGCCTCCGTTGGATTTCTCGCACTGCATGGTGTTTGAGAAACGGATGACCGAGACATAGTTTTTCAGAAACATTAACTCCCTACTCTGGGTAGACCATACCAAACCTACAAAACCCACTACCTGCTGATCTACCTCTTCGAGAGCTTCACGTAACTTACTCAGCTATGCTAGATCCCATAATAGCTTGTGGCTGCACACGGAAGTTTCTAGCATGAATCATCTCAGTTCCCTTTGAGCCTGGGTGGCGGTCCATAGGAAGATCACACGGTAACCCCGCGATTTCCGAAAAAATACAGACAACACTGGGTTCCCCAGGTGCCTCAATCCACCCAGATGTGTATTAAAGTTGCCGCCTTAAGTTGAACCATTAATTAACAATCTCACATATGTCATGGATACACTCAAACCCAATCCACGTCTACGAGCATAGCATAGCAATATAAGCATAACATAATAGTAACTCCCAAGGGTTTGGTAATAAACAGGGCAATAGGTTCTACCTCAGCAACTACTTCCCAATACCCACATGTTATCAATTCCTAACCATGCAATGTTTGAGGGTGAAACTAATGCATAAAAACTGGGTATGAAAGGGATATGATCAAAGTGTGAACTTGCCTGTACGGTTGATGAAGATGATTCGCACTCAACTCCTGATAGTTCTATTCGTCACACTCCGGTCAATCTATCGTAAGCAAGCAATAGTAACCACACATAAGCAATCAAGCAAAATAATCGAAGAAAAGATCACGGAAAACTAAGAAAACAAGCAAATAACTCTTGCAACATAAAACAGTTTCTGACAGTACCAAAACTAGGTGAATTTGGTGTTATCAGAAAGTTTAGGTCAAGAGCTTCGATTTGCAAAAAGAATCAACTAAATCGGAGTTACGAAACTCAAGTTACAGACGAAACAAGATCGAATACTAATCTGCACTAAATTCAAATTTTAAATTGTCAAAAACATGTTCAAGTTGATTACCTGGATAGAGGGGATCATAACAAAGAATTTGGCATTGGTTTCGTTGGATTTGGATAAGCGGACAAAAAGTTGTGAGCGTTTGAAGAAGAGGGACTAAACTGTAAAATAAAACAACTACATCTAGGTCCCTGGGAGAAAAAAATAAAAAGAAAAACTATACCGAACGAACGTTCGCTACCGAACGCTAACGAACGAAAACCGTTCGCTCCAGAGCCTAAGTTAACAAACGCTCTCTAAATAAAGAAAACGCTTAGAGAAAAAAAAACAAATGGATCTGGATCCTTAGATCCAGATCGGACGGATGAGGAGGGGCGGCGGTTACCGCGGCGATCGCCGGCGACGTGGAAGACGGCGGCGGCGGCTCGGCTTGAACGGGGCGACGACTCCGGGCGTCGGCGGCGGGAGCGGAGTAGCTGGGGAGGGGCGGCGCGGCTGGGCGAAGGCGATGGCGGTGTCTGCGATCGGCGAGGGGGCCGGAACGGAGTGCGGCAGCGACGGATCTCGTCGGAGCTCGCAACTCCGGCGAGTGCGGGCGGCGCGTTGCGAAATAGAGAGAGAGGGGGTCGGGGCTGCGAGATTTATAGGAGGAGGGGGGGCGACGGTGGTGTGGAGGAGGGGCCAAGGCGACGGGGTGGTCGGGTCGGTCACGGCAGTGCGGCGGCGATGCCGTGCGGGTGCGGGAGTCCGTCCTGAGCTCGGGGACGAGCGGGGCGCGGCGTGGGCTGGGCCATGGCCTGGCCTGGGAGCTGGGCCGGCCTAGTCGGCGAGAGAAGTTTTTTTTAACCTCTACTTCTACAGAAAATAAAATAAACTAAATAAACTAAAAACATACTATAGGCATATAATATATCAAAATTGTCAGAAAAAGATTTCCTACAGCATGAACATTATTCTAGCTTAAAATAAAAACCACAACAATTCTAATAATTCAAACAGTGCTACTGACCTATTTAAGCCCCAATAAAATCATTTTTAAAAATACCAAAATGGTTTCAAATTTATTTTCTTCAATTTTCTACTGTAGGGAATCATGTTACCCTAATTTCCTTATATTTTGTTTTTGGAGAAAAATAATTTGAATAAAACCCAAATAAGGCCAAATTGAAAATAATTTTCAACGAGGCTTTAAATTGGATTTCTTTTAAACGCCCAACTCATATTTCATATGTTTTGAAGAAGTCATTTTATCTTCTCTCATGAAAATCATTGAGTTGCATGAAGTTTTTGAATTGGAAATATTTTCCAAATGGAATTCAAATATTTTCAAACACCTTTTTCATTTATTTTATTGGAAGAAGTCATGTCATCTTCTCTCTAGGGTTTTGTATTTGAAAAGAATTTGAATTCACGAAGATCATAAATGCAAAAATGAAAGTTTGGGAAAGTCCATTTATTCCCTCTCATTTAACTTTCAAAAGTTTCCAATTTCACTCAATCAATCACAAAACAATCAAACAAACAATCATCTATCTATTTATTATAACATTCCAAAATTTAGAATTTTGGGATGTTACAAACCTACCACCCTTAAAATGAATCTCGTCCTCGAGATTCGGAGAGGCTAGAAAGAAATAGGTTAGGGTCAGGGTCTTCTCAAAATCCATCAATCATCACAGGGGGTCTCGGGTGCTACCACCCTTAGAAGCATTGTTAGGGTTCCATCAAAAACTCATATACTCCATCCTTATTGTGGACAGTGTCCGGTCTTCTCAGATCTTCAGTATAATTTCTTCTCTGGGCTCTTCCGGTGGTGGCATAACCTTTCCTCAATTTCTCTGTCTTTCCATCTTGGTACGATTATTCCAAGACTGGGTCTTCTTAGCTGATGGGTCTGGCGCCGATACTAAACAACTATCGATATCTCATGGTGGTCAACGATTTATGGTTTCTCCTACAGAAAACGGGTCTGGGCTTCATTCTCACCGTATATTCTACGATTGGCAACATCTGCCTTGTACAAGGAAAAAAATACTTATACCATTCTAAGGTTCAAACAAGGTTTAATATCGTCATCGCTCTGCTATAGGTAAGTCACTCAGATTTACCATCCCATATAGCAAAGCGAATAATAAGAGTAAGTCGGTATGGTGATCAATCCATCCCGCACCCAAATCATTACCTTGTATATAGTTTAGCGAATCTCGCATGCTAACACTCGGTCATCCTCACAAGCATTGCGGAATTTCTCTTGTCGACGAACCAAGTTCGGATAATCCGTTGATTCTGCAAGCCAGACAACAACTCTCGATTCTTCACAACTCTCAGGTTTTGCGTAAACTCCTATAAGATCGTCTATTTACAAAGGTATATCCTCTTCCAGGGTTTTTCCTTCAGCAAGAGTGTGCTTGCTTCTTAGCAGGTCTTGGGGCATGTGGGTTATGGCATCTCATCACTTGTAAACCTTGAACTCATCCTCGGCACAACTGATCTTTATACCAATATCCAATTTCCTAGCATTCTTAAATCCATCCAATTGTACTGTCTTCCTTCTTTCGGCTGGTACCAAACTAAACGTGATTACTCAGATTCATCAAAGAGTCACCATTGCTCCATATTACCAACATCATACCTCCTTTATATCCAAATAGTACTTCATTCCTTCATACTCTTGGGGTATCGCACATATCGAGACAAAACTCCTTCTTATTTTGTCCGAAGTCCACTCCGTGTAACATCATTACCCTTTTCAGGGGTCAAATCTCCTCACAGGGTACTACCACCCTTAAAATGCTCCAATCTTCTGTAGACCATATTTCTCATATCCTCAAAGATGGTCAAAATGTTTCTTCATAGAGTAACAACTCATAAAAATCCAAATCAGTACCAACGATGATAAATTTATCGATTCTCCAATTACTACAATCTCGTCTATTTCCATTACAGGCCTCAACTCAACACCTCAATAATAAAAACGTTCTCACTACTTCTACTATACTTCTCACAGACTCAACTATTTAGCACAAGTCTCCTTCTCCTTGGGACAATCTCTTGCAAATTGCCCTGCTTTATTACAAAAGAAACATATTACTTCTAACAAGTCTCAAGGTTTCCTCATGATCACATAGCCTCCTTGGATCCTCGGCTTCCTTTTTTGACATTTATCGGCGTATTTCTTCTTTCGACATTTATAGGCGTAATGACCTAAATCCTTGCACCTGTAACAGGTGACCTGACTCAGATCCTTCTTTGCAGAAATTGGGTTGTTCCTGGAATCCAATCTATTTCTCTTCCTGGACTTTTCCGTTCCAATCAGGCATTCTATTTCCTGTGGGTCATACTTTACTTCCTCCGTCGGGAATTCTACTAGATCTCCATTCATACAATTCTGGGAGATGTGTCCTTCTTCTCCACATGAATAGCATGACTTGGTGCAGGCTTTAATTTTGTTTCCTTTGTGTGTGTACTCGACATCTTCCTTCATCACAAGTTCTTCTAAAGTTTCCTTGAGGGATCCTTTCTTCTGCTGGATGGTTCTTTGTACCATGGGGTAAATGTGACACTGAGCAGGGTAGTGGTAGTTCCTTCACACAAGAAACAAGTAATCTGCCTAGTTGGGCATTCTTCGACTAGGTGACTTCCTTCACAATGAGGGCATTCATCCTTGTGCTCCTTATGGTTATGTCCTATTTATCCACAAGGCTTGCATGCACAAGGTTTCTTCATATTATTTCCATAAGGCTCCAATCTCTGGGACACAAACCGAGACTTTGGCAAAGTCAACTTAAATTCTTCCCAAGTGGTTACTCCTTGCTATCCATTGATGTGTTGGTACATCCTCCACCAAGTAGCAGCACCTCCTTCAAAGCATTGAAGAGCATGCTGGGCCATATCCTTTCCGGCTATAGGGTTATTCTTCATGTGATCCTCCATGCTCTGAATCCATCGGTCTGTCTCCAATTGACTCATTGGTCCAGATAATATGAGCTCATCTCCATTCATCCTCTATTGGGTCCAAGGGTTTTGGGGGTGAGATAAGAGAGATAGGGAGGGAGGGATACACACAATACAAACAATAGTTTTGAAAAGGGCATTTTATTTTGTGGCTGTCGGAAAAACATCAAACAAATGACAGCTCACAAACATCGCATCTAACGTAAGTATAACGGGGTTTGGTCTTCTAATGGTCAAATAATCTTCAAGGTCGCAAACTCTTCAAGTCTTGTTCCTGTCTCCGATGGCTTCTTCCGATCGTACTTGTCCTTCTCAAGTTCTTCTGCTAGATCATCTCTATTGACACGAAGTATCTTGTGACGTCCTTTAACATCTGGAGTTGCATTCCAAACTTATGGGTCTCAACATCCTTGGCATGAACCATGTACTTCTGTCCTTCAGTTCCTGATGAATCTTCGGTTTCTCGAGGTTTTGCTCCTCTAGTTTGGCTGCTTACAGCTTCTGGGTCCTGAGTTCTTCACGACATACTTCCTGATCAAATACGGCTTCCTGTAGGTCCATCTTAAACTTCTTGATGTAATACTCCAGATCCTGGCGATACACCAGCTAAGGTTAAAACTGCATCCTTTGCTGATGGGTGCTCCATCAGCCTTCTACCATCCAATCCTTCCATGCATCTGCATGCTTAACTTCGCACGGTGACAATAGCATAAGCGGGCAATAACACCATGGTCAGCCGTGTCTATGCCCATGTTACTGCCATGAGCTTTCATTCCATAATTGATACCTCATGTCTTAGGGTTTCCTTGACATAAACTTTGAGTTCTAATGCTCCATGCTCCAGTCTTTCTTCGATACACCCTGATCTCGGGTATTGACAACTTCCTTAGTCTGACAAGCTCTATCAGAGTAGCCTTCCTAGGTCATACCAATCTGGAAATTCTTCAAAGCCTTCAAATTCTCCTAGTCTTTGGAGTCTTCACCGTTCTAGTTTCTGTCATTGTAATGCACGGTAAAAATCCTGTTTATTCCAAAGTGGTCTTAGTTGTTCGATATCTTGTACTTCTTGGAGTAGTCTCATCAGTCGAATCTTCATGTGGTCAACAGGGGAAAGGGGTACAGTCTCACTAAAAGGGAATAATTGAATAAGGTTAGAAGAGAAGAGAAGAGACGTAAGAGATCCTTTTTGAAAAGAAAGTTGTGGAGAGAAATCTTTCCTATGGGCTTGCCAGTTTCTAGGGTCACGTCCTACAGTCAACATGTGCTCTGATACCATCTTGTAGCAACCCGACCTCAGACGGTCAAGTCTCTGTGCTTAAGTGTCATCCCTGGATCGGTATGCTGACACACACAGTACTCAAGGATTTATAACAGAGGTAAATCACATGTATAAAATAATGTAAATACTATTACCTCAATCCAAATATCGGAAGTAACAACAAGGTTGTGGATTCCCATCAACACCAACGACAAAGTTGAGTGTAGAAATCGTAACCCTAACGTATCACTTACTCGTCGTAAGATCCTGCAACATGAGATGTTGCAGCCACAATGGGTCAGTACATTGAATGTACTGGCAAATTCACACCATAGGATAATGATGAATAAAGGCTATCACTACATACATATTTGGCTGGTGGAAAAGCTCTATGGTTATAATGTTTTTTGCGAAAAGCCAATTTTCCCTACTGCAAAGGAATATATTTTATTTAACTACAAAGTTTGTTGAAATCATTGAGAAGGTAAACATCTTCTCAATCCCAATTAAAAGTAATCATTAACAACCCAACAAATTAATTAAGTAACATGATGAGATACATGTGATAATCCAAGTACTAGATACTCAAAATGTCCATAACAAGGGACACGGCTAACCATGATTAGTTTGTACACTCTGCAGAGGTTTGCGCACTTTTCCCAACAAGACTCGATCGCCTCCGTTGGATTTCTCGCACTGCATGGTGTTTGAGAAACGGATGACCGAGACATAGTTTTTCAGAAACATTAACTCCCTACTCCGGGTAGACCATACCAAACCTACAAAACCCACTACCTGCTGATCTACCTCTTCGAGAGCTTCACGTAACTTACTCAGCTATGCTAGAGCCCATAATAGCTTGTGGCTGCACACGGAAGTTTCTAGCATGAATCATCTCAGTTCCCTTTGAGCCTGGGTGGCGATCCATAGGAAGATCACACGGTAACCCCGCGATTTCCAAAAAATACAGACAACACTAGGTTCCCCAGGTGCCTCAATCCACCCAGATGTGTATTAAAGTTGCCACCTTATGTTGAACCATTAATTAACAATCTCACATCTGTCATGGATACACTCAAACCCAATCCACGTCTACGAGCATAACATAGCAATATAAGCATAACGTAATAGTAACTCCCAAGGGTTTGGTAATAAACAGGGCAATAGGTTCTACCTCAGCAACTACTTCCCAATACCCACATGTTATCAATTCCTAACCATGCAATGTTTGAGGGTGAAACTAATGCATAAAAACTGGGTATGGAAGGGATATGATCAAAGTGTGAACTTGCCTGTACGGTTGATGAAGATGATTCGCACACAACTCCTGATAGTTCTATTCGTCACACTCTGGTCAATCTATCGTAAGCAAGCAATAGTAACCACACATAAGCAATCAAGCAAAAGAATCGAAGAAAAGATCACGGAAAACTAAGAAAACAAGCAAATAAATCTTGCAACATAAAACAGTTCCTAATGGTACCAAAATTAGGTGAATTTGGCCTTACCAGAAAGTTTAGGTCAAGAGCTTCGATTTGCAAAAAGAATCAACTAAATCGGAGTTACGAAACTCAAGTTACACACGAAACAAGATCGAATACTAATCTGCACTAAATTCAAATTTTAAATTGTCAAAAACATGTTGAAGTTGATTATCTGGATAGAGGGGATCATAACAAAGAATTTGGCGTTGGTTTCGTTGGATTTGGATAAGCGGACAAAAAGTTGTGAGTGTTTGAAGAACAGGGACTAAACTGTAAAATAAAACAACTACATCTAGGTCCTTGGCAGAAAGAAAATAAAAAGAAAAACTATACCGAACGAACGTTCGCTACCGAACGCTAACGAATGAAAACCGTTCGCTCCAGAGCCTAAGCTAACGAACGCTCTCTAAATAAAGAAAACACTTAGAGAAAAAAAACAAATGGATCTGGATCCTTAGATCCAGATCGGATGGATGAGGAGGGGCGGCGGTTACCACGGCGATAGCCAGCGACGTGGAAGACGGCGGCGGCTGCTCAGCTTGAACGGAGCGACGACTCCGGGCGTCGGCGGCGGGAGCGGAGTAGCTGGGGAGGGGCGGCGCGGCTGGGCGAAGGCGATGGCGGTGTCTAAGCTCGGCGAGGGGGCCGGAACGGAGTGCGGCGGCGAAGGATCTCGTCGGAGCTCGCAACTCCGGCGAGTGTGGGTGGCGCGTTGTGAAAAAGAGAGAGAGGGGGTCGGGGCTGCGGGATTTATAGGAGGAGGGGGGCGACGGTGGCGTGGAGGAGGAGCTAAGGCGGCGGGGTGGACGGGTCGGTTACGGCGGTGCGGCGGCGATGCCGTGCGGGTGCGGGAGTCCGTCCCGAGCTTGGGGACGAGCGGGGCGCGGCGTGGGCTGGGATGTGGCCTGGCCTGGGAGCTGGGCCGACCCAGTCGGCGGGAGAAGTTTTTTTTAACCTCTAATTCTACAGAAAATAAAATAAACTAAATAAACTAAAAACATACTATAGGCATATAATATATCAAAATTGTCAGAAAAAGATTTCCTACAGCATGAACATTATTCTAGCTTAAAATAAAATCCACAACAATTCTAATAATTCAAACAGTGCTATTGACCTATTTAAAACCCAATAAAAATCATTTTTAAAAATACCAAAATGGTTTCAAATTTATTTTCTCCAATTTTCTACTGTAGGGAATCATGTTACCTTAATTTCCTTATATTTTTTTGGAGAAAAATAATTTGAATAAAACCCAAATAAGGCCAAATTGAAAATAATTTTCAACGAGGCTTTAAATTGGATTTCTTTTAAACTCCCAACTCATATTTCATATGTTTTGAAGAAGTCATTTTATCTTCTCTCATGAAAATCATTGAGTTGCATGAAGTTTGAATTGGAAATATTTTCCAAATGGAATTCAAATATTTTCAAACACCCTTTTCATTTATTTTAATGGAAGAAGTCATGTCATCTTCTCTCTAGGGTTTTGTATTTGAAAAGAATTTGAATTCACGAAGATCATAAATGCAAAAATGAAAGTTTGGGAAAGTCCTTTTACTCCCTCTCATTTAACTTTCAAAAGTTTCCAATTTCACTCAATCAATCACACAACAATCAAACAAACAATCATCTATCTATTTATTATAACATTTCAAAATTTAGAATTTTGGGATGTTACACATAGTCTTCATCATCCTTTCCTCACTAGGACAATGCTCTAATAATGAAGGTCATCACACTTTTATGGATTTACAACTCAAAAATTACAACTCAAAGCTAGAACAAGATATGATTCTATGTGAATGCCTCCAGCGGTGTACCGGGATATGCAATGAATCAAGAGCGACATGTATAAAAATTATGAAGGTGGCTTTGCCACAAATACGATGTCAACTACATAATCATGCAAAGAGCAATATGACAATGATGATATGTGTCATAATAAACGGAATGGTGGAAAGTTGCATGGCAATATATCTCGGAATGGCTATGGAAATGCCATAATAGGTAGGTATGTTGGCTGTTTTGAGGAAGGTAAATAATGGGTTCAATACCGGCGAGAGTTGCGCGGTAATAAGAAAAGCTAGCAAAGTGGAAGGATGAGTGTGCATATATCCATGGACTCACATTAGTCATAAAGAACGCATATACGTATTGCAAAAGTCTACTTAGCCTTGGAAGCAAAGTACTACTATGCATTCCCCAAGAGGGATAGATTGGTAGGAAAAAATTCCATCGCTCGTCCCCGACTGCCACTCATAAGGAAGACAATCAAAAGAGCACCTCATGCAACAATTTTGTCACACAACTTTTACCATACGTGCATGCTACGGGACTTGCCAACTTCAACAAAAGTATTTCTCAATTTCATAATTATCCACTAGCATGACCCTAACATTACTACCTTCATATCTCAAAACAATTATCAAGCATCAAATTGATCCTAGCATCCAATTCAATTTTTATGATAGTTTTTATTATACCTAACTTGGATGCTCATCATTCTAGGACCAAATTTGTAACCAAAGCAAATACCATGCTTGTGACGCCCGGATAATTAAGCTACAGAGAACCTCTGCTAATGACGCCACATCACCTTGGTTACCATCGATAAACTCATGTTAGTTTAAAACCGATTCAAATTCAAATTTGAATTAAAGTCAAATGATGAAAGTTTTCAAATGTTAAAACTAAAATGTTCGGGTCATGCCAGATAATTCATAAGTATGTTGGTGGAGAAACCACATTTTTATAAAAGGTCTAAATGCATTTAAATAATTAAAACTGTAGGTAAATGAAATAAATAAATGCATTTGTATTTTATAAAATACTAAACTATATTAATTGGGGGTTAAACCTTTTTGTGGAAGAGGTATAATTAGTGTTACTATTTTAGGTATAACCTTTATGTTTTATAAAAGTAGAATAAAATAAAACAGGAAAAGAAAAAGAACAAAACAGGAAAAAGAAAAGACAAAACAACACAAAAATAAAATGAACCCCCCCACCACCCCGGGCCAACCGGCCCAACAAGCCCAATCCACCCCCAGCCCAACTCTCCCTGTCTCCTTCCCTGTTCATCACAAATGCCGTGGGCGCAGGCGCCTCGTCCATGGCTTCGATTGCCAGGTGCCGGCCATCCCGCGACCCTCCCCGAGGATAAGAGCACCCCCCTCGAAACCCTAGCGTCAGTCCCCCCTTTCCCCTACGCCACTTTCTTCCACCTCGCCTGCAGTCGAACCACGTCGCCATGGTCGATCTCATCCTCGTGGCCACTGCCCTCCCGCCGCCTGAGACTGCGCCGAGAGCACCGCCTTTGTCGTCTTCGTCGACTACGTGGACGCATTCGAGCTCCGGACCCCTGCCTCACGCGGATTGACGCCCTCGGCCACCGTGGATCGTTGTTGCCATCCATCTGCTCCAAGCCTTCCCCGAGCCAACTTAGCACCTCTACAGGATCGTTGTGATTCCGTCTGTCGATCCCTCGCCTTTCCCCGTCATTTTCGTCACCGCAAGTCGTCACCCCACTGCCATGCTTGGAGCACCGCGTCCGCGAACCCCTGGCCACGTCCCAGCCTCGTCTGGCCGCTTGTGCGCGCCTCGTCCGCCCGCACCCCCTGGTCGTGCCTTGGCCGCGCGCCCCGTGCCTGCGTCGCCCAAGCTTTGGCCGCCCGCCGTCCCTCTGGTCGCATCGCCGCCCACTGCTGCTGCTGCCTTCTCCTTCCGCTGCTCTGCTACTCTGCTTCCGGCGCTGCTGTTGCTCCTCCGCCGCTGCTCTGTACTATTGCCGCTGCTTGCTGTAATGCTGCTGCTACTAGTGCAGCGCTGCTACAGTAACATTCAGTTACTGTAGCAGTTGCTAGCTTTTCTAAAACTGCAATGGTTAGCCCCCTAAACGGCCTCAAAACAGGAACTAAACAAAGCTCAACATAGCTAAAATAAATATGTGCGGTTAGTACACTTGCCAAGGTTCAATTCTTTCCATTGGACCAAATCCAAAAGTTGCCTGGATTAATTCCTATGAAAATGATAAAAGTCTAAGTTCTGTTAACTGGCAGAACTAAAAAAACAAGTTATAGGGATCTAACAATGATGCAATTGATACCATATTGTAGACCACATGAAAGTGATCAATATTGTTATAAGGCACCAATTCATAGGATGAATAGAACACTAGTTATAGCCTCTAGAAAAAAACTAAATGATGTTTAAAACTGAGGACTTAGCAAAATTTCAGTAATTCTAGAAAATGAATTAAAACTTTAAAAATTAATATAAAATAATCCATAGCTCGGATGAAAATAATTTGTATATGAAAGTTGCTCAGAATGACGAGACGAATCTGAATACGCAGCCCATTCGTCCACCACGCGTCCCTACCATAATGAACTTGCAACATTTCATATCCGGTTCATCTGTCCGAACACGCGAAACACCGGGGATACTTTCCTGGATTTCCCCCATTTCGTCGGTATCGCCGACTACCGCGTTAGGGCACACCTAACACCGCTCATTGTCATGTCTTGCTTCGTCATGCTTATGTTTGCATTGTATTTACTGTTTCTTCCCCCTCTTCTCTCCGGTAGACTACGAGACCGACGCTGCTGCTGCCCAGTTCGACTACGGTGTTGACGACCCCTCCTTCTTGCTAGAGCAACCAGGCAAGCCCCCCCCCCCTGATCACCAGATATCGCCTATTCTTCTCTATACTGCTTGCATTAGAGTAGTGTAGCATGTTACTGTTTTGATTAATCCTATTCTGTTGCATAGCCTGTCATTGTTGCTATAGTTATTGATACCTTACCCGCAATCCTAAATGATTAGTATAGGATGCTAGTTTATCATCATTGTCCCTACATTCTTGTCAGTCTGCCTTGCTATACTATCGGGCCGTGATCACTCGGGAGGTGATCACGGGTATATACTATACATATATACATACTATACAGATGGTGACTAAAGTTGGGTCAGCTAGTTGAGTACCCGCAACTGATTCCAATGTGGGGGCTGGAAGGACAGGTGGCTCCATCCCGGTAGAGGTGGGCCTGGGTTCCTGACGACCCCCGACTGTTACTTTGAGGCGGAGCGGCAGGGCAGGTTGAGACCACCTAGGAGCGAGGTGGGCCTTGCCCTGGTCGGCGTCCGCGTTTACTTCAGAATAACACGCTTAACGAGATCTTGGTATTTGATCTGAGTCTGGCCACTGGCCTATATGCAATAACCAACTACGCGGGAAAGATATGGGCACTCGACGTCGTGGTATCAGCCGAAGCCTTCTTGACGTCAGCGACGGAGCGGCGCGCCGGATTGGACCGCGTAACGTGACTTCCTTTGTAATGGAGGTTACTAGGTCTGCTTCCCGCCGCCCTCGCAACATGCAGGTGTGCAATGTGCGATGGGCCCAGACCCCTGCGCGCATAGGATTTAGACCGGCGTGCTGACCTCTCTGTTGTGCCTAGGTGGGGCTGCGATGTGTTGATCTTCCGAGGCCGGGCATGACCCAGGAAAGTGTGTCCGGCCAAATGGGATCGAGCGTGTTGGGTTATGTGGTGCACCCCTGCAGGGAAGTTTATCTATTCGAATAGCCGTGTCCCTCGGTAAAAGGATGACCTGGAGTTGTACCTTGACCTTGTGACAACTAGAACCGGATACTTAATAAAACACACCCAGACAAGTTCCACAGACAACCCGGTGATCGCTTTTCCACAAGGCGATGAGGGGAGGATCACCGGGTAGGATTATGCTATGCGATACTACTTGGAGGACTTCAATCTACTCTCTTCTACATGCTGCAAGACGGAGGCTGCCAAAAGCGTAGTCTACGATAGGACTAGCTATCCCCCTCTTATTCTGGCGTTCTGCAGTTTAGTCCATCGATATTGCCTTTTTACACATCTACCCATGCATATGTAGGGTAGCTCCTTGCTTGCGAGTACTTTGGATGAGTACTCACGGTTGCTTTCTCCCTCTTTTCCCCGTTTCCCTTCTACCTGGTTGTCGCAACCAGATGCCGGAGCCCAGGAGCCAGACGCCATCGTCGACGATGACTCCTACTACACTGGAGGTGCCTACTACTACGTGCTGGCTGCTGACGACGACCAGGAGTAGTTTGGGAGGATCCCAGGCAGGAGGCCTACACCTCTTTCGATCTGTATCCCAATTTGTGCTAGCCTTCTCAAGGCAAACTTGTTTAACTTATGTCTGTACTCAGATATTGTTGCTTCTGCTGACTTGTCTATGATCGAGCACTTGTATTCGAGCCCTCGAGGCCCCTAGCTTGTATTATGATGCTTGTATGACTTATTTTTATTTTTAGAGTTCTGTTGTGATATCTTCCCGTGAGTCCATGATCTTGATCGTACACGTTTGCGTGTATGATTAGTGTACGATTGAATCGGGGACGTCACAAGTTGGTATCAGAGCCGACTGCCTGTAGGAATCCCCCTTTCCAACTCCTTGGCCGAAGTCGAGTCTAGTCATTGAAAAACTTTTACTACCATGTTTGTGCGGCTTACGGGCCCACCTCGCCATTGGGTGGTATTTGGATCTTTTATTCCTCGTCCATGCTCTGGGAATCTGATCTCTCTTCTATTCGGGTTAAGTGATTTTGAACAAAAAAAACTAACTTTAGGTTCTCGAAAATACTTCTCCCGGAGAGCCCATTCAGTCCAGATGATTGCCTGCTGCACCAGAAAATTTTAAAGATACTCTTCGATGTTTCCCCGAGACCCTTGTGCCCTTCGTCGTTGCAATTCCATACCATCGATAAATCCTTATGGAAACCTTCATACACTTGTCATTCATAACTTCATTTCCAATTTGATCTTGTTATTACAAGATACCCTGAAATACTTCGGATATTCTGAGGATCCTTTGTGTCAGCTTCCTTCCAGCTCCTTTACCTCATGAATACACCTGCAAATAATTCCTCACACTTACCAAGTATCCGCTCATTCCTAGTTGTTCATGTGTTTCACAAAAGTCTTCGAAGTACTATTCGATCCTCTGATAATCCTTAGCAGCTTGTTGCTCTACAAATACTTGACTGCTTACATTATGGATGCTTTCCATATGGCTGGCAATATTCATTAGTCTTCTTTGTCACCGTCAATTTAATCCTATTGATTCAACATGAGTGCGAATGCACGCAATCATCGGTTGATCCTTTTAAAATTATCTTTCCGGCTGAGATTCATTTTAAACATGAGCTGTTTATCGACCTATCAAATTGTCGTCGATTATTCCCCTAAGCCTACTCGGCTTATCCATCCTTAATCAGAGCCCTTGCTCCTGATCCCTTGAATTGGAAATCTTAATTCCTTTGCCTTTGAGCTTTGAACTAGTTAGTTGTTTCTATAATCCAAAGCCCTTGCTTTGTTTCGTCCTCTGGTCATGTGCCGATGCCCACATCGGCCCTATTATGGACCGTCAGATCCTTTGTTGAATTATCATCCGACAGTATCCTTCATATACAAAAACCTCAAGAAGTTCTTTCTCTGATACGTAATGCCATTCGTAAATCATATTCTCCAAATTGGCCAACCATGCTCTGCTTTCGAGCTGGTGATAATTACTCTCGAAGCTTGTGGTATATGTTTCTAAGATGCCCCGATGGGTTGATCCTATGCCTTCTTTAGTCTATGTGAACCCGAAGTTTATGCGGGATATATCTATTGGTGTTTTGCCAGAAATATTTTCAACTCTATAAATTCTTCGAAGATGGGAAGTGAATGAAAGGTTATTCATTGAAGAAGTGGGAGTCGACCTTGAACTTTGTGTTCATACCCATGGACAGGATGTAGATCCTATCATGGAAACTTCTTGTAATAATAAATATTTCTTGATAAATATCATCCGGTATTTGTGAATTGATCCTTTGCAACCGTGGTTCCGACCATGATCGTTCTCCTTTGATTCTATTTCTCGGACAAGTTAAAGTACTTGCCTTCTGCAGATCAGTACGCCTTCCCAACCTTTATTTTGTTCTACCTTCGAGTATTACCCCCGTATCTCGAGCATATCAAAGAACTGTGTTGCTCCCTATGAGTCTTCATCCAGTATTTCTTCTCACTGATTTCAGATTTCCCCCGGGTTCTGGGTTGTCATCAACCGAGAACACCGATATGTGAACCGATTCCGCATTCCCGTTTGATAACCCCAAGTAATTTTCTTTGCTTATGAGTTTAATAATCCTTCAAGTCATTCCTAGCCTAATCGGCTATATCATTATAGTGCTAAATTTTAACGGTGCTACCTGGTCCTTCTTCCCGGAGCACCAATTTCGACGATGAGCTGAGCTTATGTCAATTTTCCTCATCATATCATTTCGCCTTGAATAGCAAGCTTGATTTCGAGTTTGTGTCGTGGTTCCAATAACCTTTCGTTTCATCATTCCTTTGACTTGATGTCGTCGATGAGTGATTATATCTTCATGAAACCTCTCAACAAATGTGTCATGATCATCATCAACATACTGAGCTCTTCCATGATATCAATTGATTTCATGATGAGAAATACCATACTTGCCCTTGATGATTTTTGTTGTCACCGACCACTTTATTGCCTTCCCTCCAACATAAACTTGTTCTTGTTCTGTGTTATACCTTGAGATTCTTGTTATGCAGTATTTGTTCTCCTTTACCTTGGAGTATTACCATCTTTTATGTCAAGAATGTTGTGAGAATTTCACCACCTCTTAAGAATTCTTGGTATAGTAATACTTCTTGCCATCTCCGCTCATTCCTGGGTCCCTGTGTTGATTTTACCCGGGATACCAACACGTGAACCGTGCTGCTTGGATTCTGTACTTCTAGCAACCCTATTGCTTTGAAGTTAATGGTCGATAGTTTCACTCTAAGTCTATTGCTTATTGAATCATCATTCAAACATTGATTGTGATACCTAGTCCAGATTTCCGGGTGCCCCCTTCTATCATTGTTAAATTGTGTATGTTTTCCTCGAGCATACATCATTATATCATTTGACCTGACAAATGTTATCTCTTTGTTCACATAAGTGTGGAAATCCATCTTTTGGCATTATCCATGAATTGTCGCTGAGTTCATCAACCACCTCCTCATCCTCTCCTTGGTTTATTGATGAACTCTTGTTTTGGGACTCGCTTCCATAGTTCATTTCCCGAGAATCTTGCAATGTCATTTCGTCTATTTGTGTTGCACCTTTTCTTCTCGGACATCTTGAGTCTGAGGTATCATGACACCAATCGGATCTGAATCTCGGTCAGATATGATGGTTGGGACAACTTTCCAGGAGTTATGATGATCGTTCTTAGATGACCCGGTAAGATGATGTCATGCCTAGCACCCCCATGGCTGGAGGACCTATCATTATAATTTCTTTTGCAAGGATAACAATTCTTCCTGGAGGAAATTGTAAGACTTATTTTATAAGTTGCTCCTGATGGATCATTTGTGTATCCAAAGTCTGGCCCTTGATTGAAACACCATATCATTGCTACCTCAAAGCATGACTATGATACCCCCGCTCTTCAACAAGAACATTTGAGGCGTGATCCTAAATGGTTCTTGCTCAATTATCCACACACCGTTGCATGGGTAATGTCATGAAATTTCTCTCCCCTTACCTACAGGGTTTTCTACATTATCCTGTCAGGATATCAAGCTCTGCTTGTCCTTGGGAAGGATATACCCTTGTAAAATGTGTGTAAATACATTTCCCCTTCCATTGTTTTGTTTAACCTCTCTTGTACGTTGACTTAACTAAGCAGAGATAATTCCCTGCTTAGGTAGGCACCTTGTTGTACCACTCTGTCTGTAAGATCCTGTTACTATTGTTGGTGACATTCCGGTAACCACCGACGGGTGATAACTTTGCCAATTGGTTCGCCTCGTTCAACAAGCAGGAAAATTACTCTCTTTGTTCCCCGTCCTTGTTACCGACATTGTTGCTGGCATACCTGACAAGCTATTCACTGACATGCCTCCCTGTCGCGGCTGTGCAAGATGTCACCACCCTTCCTACTTTCAACCCACATGGTGGGCCCATAACCCATAGGTCCACTGGATCGAAACCTGACTCTCCTGTACAACCTTTTGTCAAAGTTATTCCTCGCGCTTGACTTGTATGTAATCCACGAGCCACCTTCCGAGAGATCATCAGTTCTGTTATCAGACGCAATACTTATTCCCATTGCTTTGAATCCCTTTCAAACTTTGTTTCAGGCGATGAAAGATTGCCTATGCGCTTGGAACTTCTATTTTGCACCTTCTTACTTTGCTCTCGATAATGTCTTAAGTTTTAAATCAAGAGTTACTTTCCGCCACCTTTCCCGATGTTATCTACTAGATAAGCAACAGTATAGCGACCCATTCTTCCGGAATACCCCCTTATCCTTTCATAAGTACTGGAGTTCCCGAAGAAAGGATGCCTACTTCATCATGATGACCCCGAATCAGAGAAATGAAGACATCAACAAAAGGGATTAACTTCATCGAGAATAGCAGCCAAGACCGAGAAGATCTGTTAGTATATCGTAACCAGACCTTTCCCCCTTACTCTACCTCTTAAATCTCGGGACGAGATTTCTTATAGTGTAGGAGAATTGTGACGCCCGGATAATTAAGCTACATAGAACCTCTGCTAATGACGCCATGTCACCTTGGTTACCATCTATCATCTCATGTTAGTTTAAAACTGATTCAAATTCAAATTTGAATTAAAGTCAAATGATGAAAGTTTCCAAATGTTAAAACTAAAATGTTCGGGTCGTGCCAGATAATTCATAAGTATGTTGGTGGAGAAACCACATTTTTATAAAAGGTCTAAATGCATTTAAATAATTAAAACTGTAGGTAAAACAAATAAATAAATGCCTTTGTATTTTATAAAATACTAAACTATATTAATTGGGGGTTAAACCTTTTTGTGGAAGAGGTATAATTAGTGTTACTATTTTAGGTATAACCTTTATGTTTTATAAAAGTAGAATAAAAGAAAACAGTAAAAGAAAAAGAACAAAACAGGAAAAAGAAAAGACAAAACAACACAAAAATTAAATGACCCCCCCACCCCCCCGGGCCAACCGGCCCAAAAAGCCCAATCCACCCCCAGCCCAACTCTCCCTGTCTCCTTCCCTGTTCATCACAAACGCCATGGACGCAGGCGCCTCGTCCATGGCTTCAATTGCCAGGTGCCGCCCATCCTGCGACCCTCCCCGAGGATAAGAGCATCCCCCCTCGAAACCCTAGCGTCATTCCCCCCTTTCCCCTACGCCACTTTCTTCCACCTCGCCTGCAGTCGAACCACGTCGCCATGGTCGACCTCATCCTCGTGGCCACTGCCCTCCCGCCGCCTGAGACTGCGCCGAGAGCACCGCCTCTGTCATCTTCGTCGACTACGTGGACGCCTTCGAGCTCCGGACCCCTGCCTCGCGCGGATTGACGCCCTCGGCCACCGTGGATCGCTGCTGCCATCCATCTGCTCCAAGCCTTCCCCGAGCCCACTTAGCACCTCTACAGGATCGTTGTGAGACCCTCTGTTGATCCCTCGCCTTTCCCCGTCATTTTCGTCACCGCAAGTCATCACCCCACTGCCATGCTCGGAGCTCCGCGTCCGCGAACCCCTGACCACGTCCCAGCCTCACCTGGCCGCCTGTGCGCGGATCGCCTCGCCATGCTCGGAGCTCCGCGTCCGTGAACCCCTGGCCACGTCCCAGCCTCGCCTGGCCGCCTGTGCGCGCCTTGTCCGCCCGCGCCCCCTGATCGTGCCTTGGTCGCGCGCCCCGTGCCTGCGTAGCCCAACCTTTGGCCGCCCGCCGTGCCTCTGGTCGCATCGCCGCCCACTGCCGCTGCTGCCTTCTCCTTTCGGCTGCTCTGCTACTCTGCTTCCGGCGCTGCTGTTGCTCCTCCGCCGCTGCTCTGTACCGTTGCCGCTGTTGGAAATATGCCCTAGAGGCAATAATAAATTAATTATTATTATATTTCCTTGTTCTTGACAATTGTCTTTTATTCATGCTATAACTGTATTATCCGAAAATCGTAATACACGTGTGAATACATAGACCACAATAAGTCCCTAGTGAGCCTCTAGTTGACTAGCTCGTTGTGATCAACAGATAGTCATGGTTTCCTGACTATGGACATTGGATGTCGTTGATAACGGGATCACATCATTAGGAGAATGATGTGATGGACAAGACCCAATCCTAAGCCTAGCACTAAGATCGTGTAGTTCGTTTGTAGAGCTTTTCCAATATCAAGTATCTCTTCCTTAGACCATGAGATCGTGTAACTCCCGGATACCGTAGGAGTGCTTTGGGTGTATCAAACGTCACAACGTAACTGGGTGACTATAAAGGTGCATTACAGGTATCTCCGAAAGTGTCTGTTGGGTTAGCACGAATCGAGACTGGGATTTGTCACTCCGTGTAAGCGGAGAGGTATCTCTGGGCCCACTCGGTAGGACATCATCATTTGCGCAATGTGACCAAGGAGTTGATCACGGGATGATGTGTTACGGAACGAGTAAAGAGACTTGCCAGTAACGAGATTGAACAAGGTATAAGGATACCGACGATCGAATCTCGGGCAAGTAAAATACCGCTAGACAAAGGGAATTGTATACGGGATTGATTAAGTCCTTGACATCGTGGTTCATCCGATGAGATCATCGTGGAACATGTGGGAGCCATCATGGGTATCCAGATCCAGCTGTTGGTTATTGACCAGAGAACGTCTCGGTCATGTCTACATGTCTCCCGAACCCGTAGGGTCTACACACTTAAGGTTCGATGATGCTAGGGTTATAAAGGAAGTTTGTATGTGGTTACCGAATGTTGTTCGGAGTCCCGGATGAGATCCCGGACGTCACGAGGAGTTCCGGAATGGTCCGGAGGTAAAGATTTATATATGGGAAGTCCTATTTTGGCCACCGGAAAATGTTTGGGATTTTTCGGTATTGTACCGGGAAGGTTCTAGAAGGTTCCGGAGTGGGGCCCACCTGCATGGGGGGACCCACATGAACGTGGGTAGTGGGGGAAAGGCCCCACACCCCTGGTCAAGGCGCACCAAGATCCCCCCTTAGAAGGAATAAGATCATATCCCAAAGGGATAAGATCAAGATCCCTAAAAAGGGGGGATAGCAATCGGTGGGGAAGGAAATGATGGGATTTCTTTCCTCCCACCTTTGCCAACGCCCCAATGGACTTGGAGGGCAAGAAACCAGCCCCATCTACCCCTATATATAGTGGGGAGGCGCATGGGAGCTTCACCCTTGCCCCTGGCGCAGCCCTCCCTCTCCCAAGTGCTCCTCCTCTCTCGCGGTGCTTGGCGAAGCCCTGCAGGATTGCCACGCTCCTCCACCACCACCATGCTATTGTGCTGCTGCTGGATGGAGTCTTCCTCAACCTCTCCCTCTCTCCTTGCTGGATCAAAGCTTGGGAGACATCACCGGGCTGTACGTGTGTTGAACGCGGAGGTGCCGTGCGTTCGGCACTTGATCATCGGTGATTTGAATCACGACGAGTACGACTCCATCAACCCCGTTCACTTGAACGCTTCCGCTTAGCGATCTAATGGGGTATGTAGATGCACTCTCTTTCTACTCGTTGCTGGTCTCTCCATAGATAGATCTTGGTGATTCGTAGGAAAATTTTTGAATTTCTGCTACGTTCCCCAACAGTGGCATCATGAGCTAGGTCTATTGCGTAGATTCTTTGCACGAGTAGAACACAAAGTAGTTGTGGGCGTTGATTTTGTTCAATATGCTTACCGTTACTAGTCCAATCTTGTTTCGACGGTATTGTGGGATGAAGCGGCCCGGACCGACCTTACACGTACTCTTACATGAGACAGGTTCCACCGACTGACATGCACTTGGTGCATAAGGTGGCTAGCGGGTGCCAGTCTCTCCCACTTTAGTCGGAACGGATTCGATGAAAAGGGTCCTTATGAAGGGTAAATAGCAATTGACATATCACGTTGTGGTTTTGCGTAGGTAAGAAACGTTCTTGCTAGAAACCCATAGCAGCCACGTAAAACATGCAAACAACAATTAGAGGACGTCTAACTTGTTTTTGCAGGGTATGCTATGTGATGTGATATGGCCAACAAGAATGTGATGAATGATATGTGATGTATGAGATTGATCATGTTCTTGTAATAGGAATCACGACTTGCATGTCGATGAGTATGACAACCGGCAGGAGCCATAGGAGTTGTCTTAAATTTATTGTATGACCTACGTGTCATTAAACGACGCCATGTAATTACTTTACTTTATTGCTAACCGGTAGCCATAGTAGTAGAAGTAATAAGTTGGCGAGACGACTTCATGGAGACACGATGATGGAGATCATGATGATGGAGATCATGGTGTCATGCCGGTGACGATGATGATCATGGAGCCTCGAAGATGGAGATCAATGGAGCTATATGATATTGGCCATATCATGTCACTACTATATAATTGCATGTGATGTTTATCATGTTTTTGCATCTTGTTTACTTAGAACGACGGTAGTAAATAAGATGATCCCTTACAACAATTTCAAGAAGTGTTCTCCCCTAACTGTGCACCATTGCTACAGTTCGTCGCTTCTAAGCACCACGTGATGATCGGGTGTGATGGATTCTTACGTTCACATACAACGGGTGTAAGACAGATTTACACAGCAATACACTTAGGGTTAACTTGACGAGCCTAGCATGTACAGACATGGCCTCGGAACACGGAGACCGAAAGGTCGAGCATGAGTCGTATAGTAGATACGATCAACATGAAGATGTTCACCGACGTTGGCTAGTCCGTCTCACGTGATGATTGGACACGGCCTAGTTGACTCGGATCATGTGATCACTTAGATGACCAGAGGGATGTCTATCTGAGTGGGAGTTCATAAGATGAACTTAATTATCTTGAACATAGTCAAAAGACCTTTTGCAAATTATGTCGTAGCTCGCGCTTTAGTTCTACTGTTTAGTAACGTTCCTAGAGAAAATATAGTTGAAAGTTGACAGTAGCGATTATGCAATCAGTAGAAAGCTTATGTCCTTAATGCACCGCTCAGTGTGCTGAACCCCAAACGTCGTTTGTGGATGTTACGAACATCAGCCATACACGTTTTGATAACTACGTGATAGTTCAGTGAAATGGTTTAGAGTTGAGGCACCAAAGACGTTTTTCGAAACGTCACGGAACATATGAGATGTTTCGAGGGCTGAAATTGGGATTTCAGGCTCATGCCCACGTCAAGAGGTATAAGACCTTCGACGATTTTCTTAGCCTGCAAACTAACGGAGAAAAGCTCAATCGTTGAGCTTGTGCTCAGATTGTCTGAGTGCAACAATCACTTGAATCGAGTGGGAGTTGATCTTCCATATGAGATAGTGATGTTTCTCCAAAGTCATTGCCACCAAGCTGCTAGAGCTTTGTGATGAACTCTAACATATCAGGGATAGATATGATGATCCTTGAAATATTCGCGATGTTTGACACCGCGAAAGTAGAAATCAAGAAGGAGCATCAATTATTGATGGTTGGTGAAACCACTAGTTTCAAGAAGGGCAAGGGCAAAAAGGGATACTTCATGAAACGGCAAAACAGCTGTTGCTCTAGTGAAGAAACCCAAGGTTGAACCCAAACCCGAAACTAAGTGCTTCTGTAATAAGGGAACAGCCACTGCAGCAGCATTACCCTAGATACTTGGTAGATGAGAAGGCTGGCAAGGTCGATAGAAGTATATTGGATATACATTATGTTAATGTGTACTTTACTAGTACTCCTAGTAGCACCAGGGTATAAGATACCGGTTCGGTTGCTAAGTGTTAGTAACTCGAAATAAAGGCTACGGAATAAACGGAGACTAGCTAAAGGTGAGCTGACGATATGTGTTGGAAGTGTTTCCAATGTTGATATGATCAAGCATCGCGCGCTCCCTCTACCATCGAGATTGGAGTTTGCGTTGAGCATAGACATGATTGGATTATGTCTATCGCAATACGGTTATTCATTTAAGGAGAATAATGGTTACTCTGTTTATTTGAATAATACCTTGAATGGTCTTGCACCTAAAATGAATGGTTTATTGAATCTCGATCGTAGTGATACACATGTTCATGCCAAAAGATAGTAATGATAGTACCACCTACTTGTGGCACTGCCACGTAAGTCATATCGGTATAAAACGCATGAAGAAGCTCCATGGTGATGGATCTTTGGGCTCACTCGTTTTGAAAAGTTTGAGACATGCGAACCATGTCTATTGGTGTATTTGCATGAAGAAACTCCATACAGAAGGATCGTTTGGACTCACTTGATTTTGACTCACTTGAGACATGCAAATCATACCACATGGGCAAGATGACTGAAAGCCTCGGTTTCAGTAAAATGGAACTAGAAAGCAACTCGTTAGAAGTAACACATTTTGATGTGTGCAGTCCAATGAGTGCTGGGGCATGCAGTGAATATCGTTATGTTCTTACTTCACAGATGATTCGAGTAGATGTTGAATATAATTACTTGATGAAACACAAGTCTGAATTATTGAATGGTTCAAGTAATTTCAGAGTGAAGTAGAAGATCATTGTGACAAGAGGATAAAATGTCTATGATATGATCATAGAGATGAATATCTGAGTTACGAGTGTTGGCACACAATTAAGACATTGTGGAAATTGTTTCGCAATTAATACCGCCTGGAACACCATAATGTGATGGTGTGTCCGAACATCATAGTTGCACCCTATTGGATATGGTGCGTACCATGATGTCTCTTATCGAATTACCACTATCGTTCATGGGTTAGGCATTAGAGACAACCACATTCACTTTAAATAGGGCACCACGTAATTCCGATGAGATGACACTGTATGAACTATGGTTTAGAGAAACCTAAGCTGTCATTTCTTAAAGGTTTGAGGTTGCGACGCTTATGTGAAAAAGTTTCAGGCTGATAAGCTCGAACCCAAAGCGGATAAATGCATCTTCATAGGACACCCAAAACAGTTGGGTATACCTCCTAATTTAGATCCGAAAGCAATATGGATTGTTTCTTGAATCGGGTCCTTTCTCGAGGAAAGGTTTCTCTCGAAAGAGTTGAGTGGGAGGATGGTGGAGACTTGATATGGTTATTGAACCGTCACTTCAACAAGTGTGTAGCAGGGCACAGGAAGTTGTTCCTGTGGCACCTATACCAATTGAAGTGGAAGCTTATGATAGTGATCATGAAGCTTTGGATCAAGTCACTACCGAACCTCGTAGGACGACAAGGACGCGTACTACTTCAGAGTGGTACGGTGATCTTGTCTTGAAGATCATGTTGCTAGACAACAATGAACCTACGAGCTATGGAGAAGCGATGGTGGGCCCAAATTCCAACAAATGGTTAGAAGCCATGAAATCCAAGATAGGGTCCATGTATCAGAACAAAGCATGGACTTTGGTGGACTTGCCCAATGACCGGCAAGCCATTGAGATAAATGGATCTTTAAGAAGAAGACAGACGTGGATGGTAATGTCACCATCTATGAAGCTCGACTTGTGGCGAAGAGTTTTTCACAAGTTCAAGGAGTTGACTGCGACGAGATTTTCTCATCCGTAGCGATGCTTAAGTCCGTCGGAATCATGTTAGCATTGGCTGCATTTATGAAATCTGGCAGATGGATGTCAAGACAAGTTTCCTTAACAGTTTTTGTAAGGAAAGGTTGTATGTGATACAATCAGAAAAGTTTTGTCAATCCTAAAGATGCTAAAAGGTATGCTAGCTCCAGCGATCCTTCTAAGGACTGGAGTAAGCATCTCGGAGTTGGAATGTACACTTTGATGAGATGATCAAAGATTTTGGGTTTGTACAAAGTTTATGAGAAACTTGTATTTCCAAAGAAGTGAGTGGGAGCACTATAGAATTTCTGATGAGTATATGTTCTTGACATATTGTTGATCAGAAATGATGTAGAATTTCTAGAAAGCATATAGGGTTATTTGAAAGGTGTTTTCAATAGAAAACCTGGATCAAGCTACTTGAACATTGAGCATCAATATCTATAAGATAGATCAAAATGCTTAATAATACTTTTAAATGAGCACGTACCTTGACATAATCTTGAAGGTGTTCAAGATGGATCAGTCAAAGAAGGAGTTCTTGCCTGAGTTGTAAGGTATGAAGTTAAGACTTAAAGCTCGACCACGGCAGAAGAAAGAGAAAGGACGAAGGTCGTCCCCTATGCTTTAGACGTAGGCTCTACAGTATGCTATGCTGTGTACCGCACCTGAAGTGTGCCTTGCCATGAGTCAGTCAAGGGGTACAAGAGTGATCCAAGAATGGATCACAGGACAACGGTCAAAGTTATCCTTAGTAACTAGTGGACTAAGGAATTTTCTCGATTATGGAGGTGATAAAGAGTTCGACGTAAAGAGTTACGTCGATGCAAGCTTAACACCTATCCGGATAGCTCTGAGTAGAGATACCGGATACGTATAATGGAGCAACTTTTAATATAGCTCCAAGTAGAATAGTTATTTGGAATAGCTCCAAATAGAGCGTGGTAGCTACATCTAGGAGATGAGATAGAGATTTGTAAAGCACACACGGATCTAAAAGGTTCAGACCCGTTGACTATAACCTCTCTCACAAGCATAACATGATCAAACCCAGAACTTATCGAGTGTTAATCACATGGTAAATGTGAACTAGATTATTGACTCTAGTAAACTCTTTGGGTGCTAGTCACATGGGGATGTGACCTTGAGTGTTAATCACATACCGATGTGAACTAGATTATTGACTCTAGTGCAAGTGGGAGACTGTTGGAAATATGCCCTAGAGGCAATAATAAATTAGTTATTATTATATTTCCTTGTTCATGACAATTGTCTTTTATTCATGCTATAACTGTATTATCCGAAAATCGTAATACACGTGTGAATACATAGACCACAATAAGTCCCTAGTGAGCCTCTAGTTGACTAGCTCGTTGTGATCAACAGATAGTCATGGTTTCCTGGCTATGGACATTGGATGTCGTTGATAACGGGATCACATCATTAGGAGAATGATGTGATGGACAAGACCCAATCCTAAGCCTAGCACTAAGATCGTGTAGTTCGTTTGCTAGAGCTTTTCCAATGTCAAGTATCTCTTCCTTAGACCATGAGATCGTGTAACTCCCGGATACCGTAGGAGTGCTTTGGGTGTATCAAACGTCACAACGTAACTGGGTGACTATAAAGGTGCATTACAGGTATCTCCGAAAGTGTCTGTTGGGTTAGCACGAATCGAGACTGGGATTTGTCACTCCGTGTAAGCGGAGAGGTATCTCTGGGCCCACTCGGTAGGACATCATCATTTGCGCAATGTGACCAAGGAGTTGATCACGGGATGATGTGTTATAGAACGAGTAAAGAGACTTGCCGGTAACGAGATTGAACAAGGTATAAGGATACCGAAGATCGAATCTCGGGCAAGTAAAATACCGCTAGACAAAGGGAATTGTATACGGGATTGATTAAGTCCTTGACATCGTGGTTCATCCGATGAGATCATCGTGGAACATGTGGGAGCCATCATGGGTATCCAGATCCCGCTGTTGGTTATTGACCAGAGAACGTCTCGGTCATGTCTACATGTCTCCCGAACCCGTAGGGTCTACACACTTAAGGTTCGATGACGCTAGGGTTATAAAGGATGTTTGTATGTGGTTACCGAATGTTGTTCGGAGTCCCGGATGAGATCCCGGACGTCACGAGGAGTTCCGGAATGGTCCGGAGGTAAAGATTTATATATGGGAAGTCCTATTTTGGCCACCGGAAAATGTTCGGGATTTTTCGGTATTGTACCGGGAAGGTTCTAGAAGGTTCCGGAGTGGGGCCCACCTGCATGGGGGGACCCACATGAACGTGGGTAGTGGGGGAAAGGCCCCACACCCCTGGTCAAGGCGCACCAAGATCCCCCCTTAGAAGGAATAAGATCATATCCCAAAGGGATAAGATCAAGATCCCTAAAAAGGGGGGATAGCAATCGGTGGGGAAGGAAATGATGGGATTTCTTTCCTCCCACCTTTGCCAACGCCCCAATGGACTTGGAGGGCAAGAAACCAGCCCCCTCCACCCCTATATATAGTGGGGAGGCGCATGGGAGCTTCACCCTTGCCCCTGGCGCAGCCCTCCCTCTCCCAAGTGCTCCTCCTCTCTCGCGGTGCTTGGCGAAGCCCTGCAGGATTGCCACGCTCCTCCACCACCACCACGCCGTTGTGCTGCTGCTGGATGGAGTCTTCCTCAACCTCTCCCTCTCTCCTTGCTGGATCAAGGCTTGGGAGACGTCACCGGGCTGTACGTGTGTTGAGCGCGGAGGTGCCGTGCGTTCGGCACTTGATCATCGATGATTTGAATCACGACGAGTACGACTCCATCAACCCTGTTCACTTGAACGCTTCCGCTTAGCGATCTACAAGGGTATGTAGATGCACTCTCTTTCTACTCATTGCTGGTCTCTCCATAGATAGATCTTGGTGATTCGTAGGAATTTTTTTGAATTTCTACTACGTTCCCCAACAGCCGCTGCCTGCTGTAATGCTGCTGCTACTAGTGCAACGCTGCTACAGTAACATTCAGTTACTGTAGCAATTGCTAGCTTTTCTAAAACTGCAATGGTTAGCCCCCTAAACGGCCTCAAAACAGGAACTAAACAAAGCTCAACATAGCTAAAATAAATATGTGCGGTTAGTACACTTGTCAAGGTTCAATTCTTTCCATTGGACCAAATCCAAAAGTTGCCTAGATTAATTCCTATGAAAATGACAAAAGTCTATGTTCTGTGAACTGGCAGAACTAAAACAACAGATATACTGCCATAGCAACTTTGGAGCAGAAAATAAACAAGTTATAGGGATCTAACAATGATGCAATTGATACCATCTTGTAGACCACATGAAAGTGATCAATATTGTTATAAGGCACCAATTCATAGGATGAATAGAACACTAGTTATAGCCTCTAGAAAACAACTAAATGATGTTTAGAACTGAGGACTTAGCAAAATTTCATTAATTCTAGAAAATGAATTAAAACTTTAAAAATTAATATAAAATAATCCGTAGCTCGGATGAAAATAATTTGTATATGAAAGTTGCTCAGAACGACGAGACGAATCTGAATACGAAGCCCATTCGTCCACCACACGTCCCTAGCATAATGAACTTGCAACATTTCATATCCGGTTCATCTGTCCGAACATGCGAAACACCGGGGATACTTTCCCGGATGTTTCCCCCTTTTGTCGGTATCACCGACTACCGCGTTAGGGCACACCTAACACCGCTCATTTTCATGTGTTGCTTCGTCATGCTTATGTTTGCATTGTATTTATTGTTTCTTCCCCCTCTTCTCTCCGGTAGACTACGAGACTGATGCTACTGCTGCCCAGTTCGACTACGGTGTTGATGACCCCTCCTTCTTGCTAGAGAAACCAGGCAAGCCCCCCCCCCCTTGATCACCAGATATCGCCTATTCTTCTCTATACTGCTTGCATTAGAGTAGTGTAGCATGTTATTGTTTTGATTGATCCTATTCTGTTGCAGAGCCTGTCATTGTTGCTATAGTTATTGATACCTTACCCGCAATCCTAAATGATTAGTATAGGATGCTAGTTTACCATCATTGGCCCTACATTCTTGTCAGTCTGCCTTGCTATACTATCGGGCCGTGATCACTCGGGAGGTGATCACGGGTATATGCTATACATATATACATACTATACAGATGGTGACTAAAGTCGGGTCAGCTCGTTGAGTACCCGCAAGTGATTCCAATGTGGGGGCTAGAAGGACAGGTGGCTCCATCCCGGTAGAGGTGGGCCTGGGTTCCCGACAGCCCCCGACTGTTACTTTGAGGCGGAGCGGCAGGGCAGGTTGAGACTACCTAGGAGCGAGGTGGGCCTGTCCCTGGTCGGCATCCGCGGTTACTTCAGAATAACACGCTTAACGAGATCTTGGTATTTGATCTGAGTCTGGCCACTGGCCTATACGCACTAACCAACTACGCGGTAAAGATATGGGCACTCGACGTCGTGGTATCAGCCGAAGCCTTCTTGACGTCAGCGACGGAGCGGCGCGCGCCAGATTGGACCGCGTAACGTGACTTCCTTTGTAATGGAGGTTACTAGGTCTGCTTCCGGCCGCCCTCGCAACATGCAGGTGGGCAATGGGCGATGGGCCCAGACCCCTGCGCGCATAGGATTTAGACCGGCGTGCTAACCTCTCTGTTGTGCCTAGGTGGGGCTGGGACGTGTTGATCTTCTGAGGCCGGGCATGACCCAGGAAAGTGTGTCCGGCCAAATGGGATCGAGCGTGTTGGGTTATGTGGTGCACCCCTGGAGGTAAGTTTATCTATTCGAATAGCCGTGTCCCTTGGTAAAAGGACGACCCGGAGTTGTACCTTGACCTTATGACAACTAGAACCGGATACTTAATAAAACACACCCAGACAAGTTCCACAGACAACCCGGTGATTGCTTTTCCACAGGGCGACGAGGGGAGGATCACCGGGTAGGATTATGCTATGCGATGCTACTTGGAGGACTTCAATCTACTCTCTTCTACATGCTGCAAGACAGAGGCTGCCAAAAGCGTAGTCTTCGATAGGACTAGCTATCCCCCTCTTATTCTGGCGTTCTACAGTTTAGTCCACTAATATTGCCTTTTTACACATATACCCATGCATATGTAGTGTAGCTCCTTGCTTGCGAGTACTTTGGATGAGTACTCACGGTTGCTTTCTCCCTCTTCTCCCCCTTTCCCTTCTACCTGGTTGTCGCAACCAGATGCCGGAGCCCAGGAGCCAGACGCCATCGTCGACGATGACGCCTACTACACTGGAGGTGCCTACTACAACGTGTTGGCTGCTGACGACGACCAGGAGTAGTTTAGGAGGATCCCAGGCACGAGGCCTGCGCCTCTTTCGATCTGTGTCCCAGTTTGTGCTAGCCTTCTTAAGGCAAACTTGTTTAAGTTATGTCTGTACTCAGATATTGTTGCTTCTGCTGACTTGTCTATGATCGAGCACTTGTATTCGAGCCCTCGAGGCCCCTGTCTTGTATTATGATTCTTGTATGACTTATTTTTATTTTTAGAGTTGTGTTGTGATATCTTCCCGCGAGTCCCTGATCTTGATCGTACATGTTTGCGTGTATGATTAGTGTACGATTGAATCGGGGGCGTCACAATGCTGTTCTAAAAGACTCAAAATAATATAAGTGAAGCATGAGAGACTAGCAATTTCTCCAAAATTAAGACACCACCGTGCTCTAAAAGATATAAGTGAAGCACTAGAGCAAAAACTATCAAACTCAAAAGATATAAGTGAAGCACATAGAGTATTCTAGAAAATTCTAATAAAATAGGCTTCTCCCAAAAGGTGTGTACAGCAAGGATGATTGTGGTAAACTAAAAAGCAAAGACTAATATAATACACGACGCTCCATGAAAAACACATATCATGTGGCGAATAAAAATATAGCTCCAAGTAAAGTTACCAATGAACAAAGACGAAAGGCTTTTGGCTATCCTTGAATATCTTGGGGTTCCTTGGGCATCCCCAAGCTTAGGCTCTTGCCATTCCTTATTCCATAGCCCATAAAAGCTTTACCCAAAACTTGAAAACTTCACAACACAAAACTCAACAGGAAATCTTATAAGCTCCGTTAGTGAAAGAAAACAAAACCACCACATAAGGTACTGCAATGAACTCATTCTTTATTTATTTTGGTGTTAAACCTACTGTATTCCAACTTCTCTATGGTTTATAAACTATTTGACTAGCCATAGATGCATCAAAATAAGCAAACAACACACGAAAAACAGAATCTGTCAAAATTAGAACAGTCTCTAGCAATCTGTAACTAACGCAAACTTCTATAACTAACATAACTGTATCAGATTGTCCAGTGCAGAACATGACAGATGCTAAGCGGAAGAGACATGTTTAAACTGAAAATACATGGTGTGGTATATGTTTACTAGCTGCTTGATATTTGTGCAGACAAAGATGTCTGCCCGTTGCTATTTGGCAAACAAACAAAGTGTCCTCAATTTTGGTTGAACTACACAAGAGAATAGTATAGTCACTGCATGCAGTGCCATTTGAAAATAGACACAAAGATTGGATAGTCACTTCATGGACTGCAGAAAAGTAGTAGTGTACTATTTACTGGCCAATACTAGGTGCTTCATTGCTTTGGTCTGATTATACAATGGGCATCATTTTGGCTAAGTTAAAGTTTGTATTCCGAAAATAGTCTCGCGGTGTGATCGAGAGAAGACCAAATCATATTGTAGTGGATGTTCCTCCATCATGTGTGGTTCATTCTCATGGTTCCAGCTGTTGGTGAAACCACTTACGTTTGCAAGAGGAATTGTAGACTTCACAAACAAATTTGTCTTCCAGTCTGTACTGAATGTTGGCCAAGAGAAGCATCCATGTTAGTAGGAAGAACATATGTTTTTTCTAGATATTTGCTTTTGGAGCTACATATTTGTATATGATCTGTGAATCATTGAGATGCATTAACATGTTGATCTTATGTATGGGAATCGTACTAGTTAGTTTTAGTTGCGACGCAAGATCCGAAGTGGCTGATCTTTGCTTTTGGAGCTACATATTTGTATATGATCTGTGAATCATTGAGACGCATTAACAGTTAGTTATTTCTGTTCGCTCAGTGTTTACAAGTTACTGATCGATCACTAGCTAGCCTACAAATGCGCTCCTGGCAGTTTTATTTGCGATGCAAGATGCGAAGTGGCAGTTTTTTGAATAAAAATACCTACCTTTGAAGAAACTGACAAGCTACACTATCGATCCTACACGGATAAATAGCGGATCACGCAAGTACTACCTCCTTTCCGGTTTGCAGGGCTCAATTCAAGAAACGACCTACTCGATCCTACACGAATAAATAGCAGATCACGCACGTACTAGTACCTCCTTTCCGGTTTGTAGGGCTTAATTCAAACCTCTCAACAACCAAGGTACTCCCTTCATCCGGGTTTATTAGTCCCGTGAGCAAAGCAGCAAGACCAAGGCATGGCAATAATTAATGGCATGCAGAATTTTAAGCCTAATTAATTCCAGCGATTTAAGTGGCTGCATGCGTGCCCTCGGCTGCGACTCGTTGCATGCTGCTTTGCGTACTGCCTACGAGCGATTCTGAGTGCCTGCATGCAGCCGGCCGTTATTAAGGAAGCTAACTGATGCGAAAAAAGATACACTTTAATTGTTGCGGGCTTTTTAAATCCGTGGAATCATTATTGACAAGGAGGGAGATGATTTGAGTGCACTTGTTTGACCGCCATGCCAGCGTGCGACCCAGACGGGACGGGACGACACAATCATAATTTCAGTTTCTCTAGTTTTCCATGGCACGTTGGCACGCTAAGCCATTATGCATTGAATTCCGATGACCGTCACGCTACCTTCCCCCTATAAGTACTGTTTCCCGGCTTTCTCCGGTGCCACCCTGACCCAACTCGCCATATCCTCATAAGCCCCCACCGGCCCGACGTCGCTCGCCACGTCCGCCATGCCCCCGCCCGTCCGCGGTAGGCGACGCCGGAGGCGGTCACCACCGGAACTAGTGTTCGGTTTTTCACCATAAGGCAAACGGAGGGAGGAGGCATTCTATCTGTCTTTATATGGCAATGCGGAGATCGAGGAGTTGTTGGAGTGCGACCGTATGGCGGAGGAGCAGGAGTTGTTGGAGCGCGACCGCCTGGCGGAGGAGCAGTGTATCGCTGATTTGCGCTGCCAGTCGGACATGGAGCAGCAGTGCATCGACGATCTGAGTCGCGAGAAGAGCGCCCGCAAGTAGGCCGACTACGTGGAGGGCGGCGCCCGACAAATATCCCTGGAGGCTGTCGGGCACGCACACGTTCGCGACGCCGATTTTTATTACCAGCTCGTCAAGTGGGTTTCCCGCTTGGAAGCCGAAGCTTTGATGGACCACGCCAGCATGGAAAGGGCCAACGCGTGCGAGCAACGCGCCCTATCGCACCTCTTGCAAGTCCGAGGCGAGGCGCAGGACGCCGGTGCCGGCGTTTAGCGTGTACCACAGATGGCGGCTGGCATCGTCTAGTTAGCTAAGAGTAAGTTAATTTGATAAATGCCACTCCAAATCTGGTGTATCCGAGAAATGCCACTGCAATTTCCAAACTTTGAAAAATGCCATTTCATGCCATTTCTAGTGGCATTTTTCGAAGTCTGGAGTGGCGTTTTTTAAAGTTTGCAAACTGCAGTGGCATTTTTCAAAGTTTGCAAAAATTGCAGTGGCATTTTTCAAAGTTTGGAAATTGCAGTGGCATTTTTATGAATAGCCATAATTGGAGTGGCATTTATCTAACTTGTTTTTGAGACGGAAGCAGGGTGTCAACTGGGCTGTGCGGGACACTCTGGTCTGTCTAGACAGCCTTTTCTTTTATGTTTACCACAGACCAGCCCAGTAGTTTTTTTCTTTCTGAAAATGGCTAGCCCAGTTTTTTTGTGATTTGTCGAGTAAATCGCTTTATCAGGCCTGTTGGGCTGCAAATCTTTCAAGACGAGGAGAGCTTCATTCGGCTGGCTGAGAAAATGGCCTATCAGTAATGAGAAATGGGCTGTAAATTTTTAAAACACATCAAACCGACAATTAGTTTCAAATATCTTTTTTTCATTTCGAGATTTTAAATTGCATTGATTTTTATGCGTGGACAATTTATTGGATTATATATTGATATACATTTATTTTTAAAATTAGTCTGAATGTGACTCAAAATTTCGGGATTAAAAACAGTTCAGACCGCACCGACATATGCAAAATTTCGTATAATTTTTTAACCGTGGCCACAATATGGGTTGTAATGCTAACAAAAATAATTTGGGCTCCAAAAAACCCGTAAGAATTAGAAAATGGGCTGTAAATTATTTGAAATAATGGCAGATGGGCTGTATGCTGTTTTCCACAGATTGGAGGCTTTCCAAAGATGGCCTGTATACTGTTGGATGTCCATCCAATGGCCGTCATGCTTCTTCAATCTCTGCTCTTCCTGCTCCAGCCGCTCAAACAAGCGCCGGCGGGACTACCTGCTCCCTCCTCCTCGTGGCCGGCTGTGGTGTCGCGCAGGCCTCACCGCCCCACCGTACTCCCATCGCTGGCCTAGCCATCCCTCTACTCACCCACAGTCCCGCACCTGCTGTTATTCTCCGGTGATGGCAAATGAACCAGTAAACCCTCGTACAGTCATACTCCCCTACGCGTGGGAAACAACTGCCGAGTTTTCCCTGCCTCCGTGTCGTTCCCTTCCTAGGCCTTGCCGTCGTCCACCGCCCTAGTGCTCTCGGCGTGGCGTGGTCAACGTGGTCAACTACCGACATGCATCTGACAGCTGGATCCATGGCCGCACGCAAGGAAATGCCTCCTTATTACACGCAAAATAATGATTCCTCCACCTGACATCTGGGACCCACCGAAAGGGCCTCTGTATTTCGCGAAAAAAACGTTACCGACACTGATAGCTCGGACCCACCAGCTATATCTTCGCACGCAAGGAAGTGCCTCCTTATTACGCACAAAAAAATGAATACTCCCCCTGCTAGCTGGGACCCTGTATAGTGGGCCTACTAAGTTGACGGGGACGAAGGGCTTTGTCAACTTAGTCAATATGCATGATTCTAGCTCGACTGACCGTACGATGTCCATCCAATGGCCGTAGTGCTTCTTCAACCTCTGGTCTTCTTGCTCCAGCCGCCCAAAGCAGCACCGGTCGTGCCGCCTGCTCCTGCCTCCCACCGCCCCCATACTACTCCCACCGCTGGCTAGGCCATCCCTCCTCTCCACTCACCCACACCCCCTGTTATTCTGCGGTGATGGCAGAGCAGCCGAACCAGTAAACCCTCGTACTCCTCTCCACGTGGGCATCCACTACCGCATCTTCCCCGGCTCCGCGTCGTCCCATTCCTAGGCCTCGCCACCGTCCACCGCCGTGGTGCTCTCGGCGCGGTGTGGTCAATGTGGTCAACGACCGAATTCCATCGGAAGAATACTGTACATGGAGAGGCTGACAGTTGGGTCCATGGCAGCCGCAAGGAAGTGCCTCCTTATTATGCGGAAAATAATTATTCCTCCACCTGACAGCAGGGACCCACCGGACGGGCCACCTGTATTTCGTGAAAAAATGTTTGCCCCTGACTGCTGGGACCCACCCGACGGGCCACCGTATTTCGTGAAAAAAACGTTCCCCCTGCTGTCAGCTCGGACCCACCGGAAGTGCCTCCTTATTACGCACAAAAAATGAATACCCCCTGCTAGCTGGGACCCGCCTTGGTGGGAGGCTGACTTGTGGGCCTACTAAGTTGACGGGGACGGAGGGTTTTGTCAACTTAGTCAATATAAACGATTCTATCTCCAGTGACCGTACGATGTCCATCCAATGACCGTAGTGCTTCTTCAACCTCTGGTCCTCTTGCTCCATCCGCCCAAAGCAGCGCCGGTCGTGCCGCATGCTCCTGCCTCCCGTGGCCGGATGTGCTGCGGCGGAGGCCTCACCGCCCCCTACTATTCCCACCGCTGGCCAGGCCCTGCAGCAACGGCAGGCTCACACCATAGTCGAACCAGTGAACCCTCGTACTCCTCTCCGCGCGGGCTTCCACTGCAGCGTCTTCCTCGGCTCCCTGTTGTCCCCTTACTAGGCCTCGCTGTCGTCCACCGCCTTGGTGATCTCGGTGCGGCGTGGTCAGCGTGGTCAAGGAACGACTTCCATCGGACATGGACTGTACATGGAGAGGCTGACAGCAAGGTCCACGGCCACAGCAAGGAAGTGCCTCCTTATTACATGGAAAAAAATTATTCCTCCACCTGACAGTGGGGACCCACCGGACGGGCCACCATATTTCGCGAAAAAAAACGTTTCCCCCTGACTGCTGGGACCCATGAGATACATCTTCGCACGCAAGGAAGTGCGTCTGGGCAAAAAAAAGGATTCTCCCCCTGACTGCTAGGACCCACCAGCTACATCTTCGCACGCAAGGAAGTGCCTGACAGTCGGGACCCACCTGGTCGAAGCGTATGTAGCGTTGCCATTCTGGTCGCGAACGTGTACGTACATATATACTGGTCGATGTAGAGGCGCGCACGTGTCGTAGTAGAGGCGCGCACATAGCATGTACACGTACGTACAACGTCCAGGGTGCAAGAAAGAAAATACGGCCATGTATGTGTACATACGGGCGGGGTCTCGAACGCCTACTCGCGCATATATACGTACGGCCAGGGCTCGTGTACATTGGCTGGGTCAAAACGGAGAAACAACGTCGTCATCGTGTTCATGGGGAGCCAACCGGCTGGGTCGGAACAGAATGCATGGTCGTGTTCATCGGGAGGGCTTGGACGGAACAAGCCATGGAAACGAGGCCTGGCGTACCGCAGAACGGAGGAAACGGCCTTGCGTTCGACTGGCCACGTTTGAAACGGGATCCTGTTCATCGGGAGGGGTCTGGCGTACCGCAAAATGGAGGAAAAGGACCTCCTACAGTCGAAACGGGGTTCTTGTTGATCGGGAGGGGTGTGGGGTACCGCACAATGGAGGAAACGGACGTCCTACGGTCGAAACGGGGGTCCTGTTGATCGGGAGGGGTGTGGCGTACCGCAAAATGGACGAAACGGATCTCCTATGATCGAAACGGGGGTCCTGTTGATTGGGAGGGGTGTGGCATACCGCAAAACGGACGAAACGGACTTGTGTTGGAGCACTACGGTCGAAACGAGGGTCCTGTTCATCAGGAGGGGTGTGGCGTACCGCAAAACGGGACTCCACGGGATACTGTTCATCTCCACCGTCAACCTCCTTTAGCCTCCACGGGCTACTGTTCATCCACCGTCGACCTCCTCCAGCCTCCACCTTCGACTGTTCATCCACGGGCTCCTGTTCATCCAGCCTCCACCACGCGCTACTCCACCGGCTACTGTTCAACCACCCCTCCACGGGCACCCCTCCATCGTCTTCTGTTCATCTAGCCCTCCACGGGGTCGTCCTGTTCATCCAGCCCTCCACGGGGTCCTGTTCATCCAGCCCCAACCGGCTCGATCGGTCGGGGTCCTGTTCATCCACAGGCAACGCCATGGGTCCTGTTCATCCACTCCCACTGCTCACTGTTCATCCAACCCCCCTGCAACGCTCACTATTCATCCAAACCCCCCTGGAACGCTCACTGTTCATCCAGAGGCAGCATCGACCGGCTTCAGTTAGCAGCAGTAATGAAGGAATCGCTCGATCGCTCGGGTTCAGTAACGCATAGCCTGCAGTGCAATCGCTTGGGCTCGCAGCTCACTGTTCATCCAAACCCACCCGCAACGCTCACTGTTCATCCAGAGAGGCATCATCGATCAGCTTCAGTTAGCAGCAGTAGCGAAGGAATCGATCGCTCGGGTTCAGTAACGCGTAGCCTGCAGTGCAATCGCTCGGGTTCAGTTAGAGCCCAATGCCTTGCTCGGGTTTAGTTAGAGCCAATGCCTCGCACACACGCACGTACGTGTACGAGAGAAACGTGCATCGCTCGGCCCCCGACCACCCACCGTAACCGGGAACTCCCCAAAATTTTCCTCGCCCTCGCTTCTACCACGGTTTTTTCCGTCATGGATGGCCCAAAGAATGTCATGCAGCTGCGTATCCGGCCCGCCCAGGACAAAAAGCCCATTTTCTGTCATGATTTTTTTGTCATAGAAGTAGGATCCCACCACATCTATGATGATACCGGGTTTTGTCACAATTATCGTCATAGAAGTGTCATATGTATGACATAATTTTTTTCCGTTCGGCCCAAAATGTCACGGATGTGTCTTTTTTGTAGTGATACTATTCATTGATGCCTTGATATGTGCCCCACAACTAATTTAGAACTCAAGTTTGAACATTAATTTGGACCTGACTCAAGTTAGAATGTTATTCTGCCTCTAATGCACTTGGTCTTGTTTTCATGCATAGGATTTTGAAAAGTAGGTCCAGGTGGATGTTTTGCTTCATTCCTTTCAACAAAATGCAGGAATAACTGAATAGTAGAGTGCCATTGGAAAATTCCCTATTGCTATGTTTTTCCGTTGAATCAAAATAGCCCTAATGGATCGACATGAATGTATAGTAACAAGTGATGCAACAAGTGTACAACCTCTTTGCCGTAGCCATGTAGATCTCAGGATCATTGGGTTGGTCGCTGAAGCAGTTGAGGCAGAGGTGGCTATCGGAGATGTGGAGGAAGATCTGAGGAATCTGTAGACATCGTCCAGGGCACTGCTCTGTTGTGATGGATCGTTCTGTCGTTGGAGCAGCTCCGGTGAGCCGTAAGACATCAAGGCTGAAGCAGCACAAGACAGACATCGTCAATCTCAAGTGGGATTCTAATACCATCTCCAATAGATGATGTAAAATTGATGTAAAATTTACATCACCAAAAACCACCTGACTACAACAGATGAGGTAAAAACTGTTGACTCTGAACTTAACTGTCGAAACTGAAATTTATTGTGGAATCTGAATGTTACTGTCGAAACTGAACGCAATGGTAGCAGAGAGGCACTTGACATGTAGTTTAGGGAGGGCCTGCAATTCATCTTCAACCTGCACCCCCTGAGCCGCCAGCCACCACCAGCCCAGCACCGCCTCGCCGCGCCAAAACAACTCCCCCCCTCCCGCTGCCCCGACCAACCCTCTAGGCCCCCCGCCACCTACCCTGAACCCTAAGATAGATAGTGGGGTACCTCTCCGGCGAGCCCCCGTCCCCGCTGCGGGTGGTTCTTCCTTAACTCTGGCGAGCCCCCCAACCCCTGAAAATCGACTGACCCAAAAGTCGATTCAGTTGTCTGAAGTGTGGCTAAATCGGAGCAGAGCAGCAGCACGAGCGAGGGGGAGAGCAGCAGCAGCAATGCGAGCGAGCGAGCGCCGGAGCAGCAGCAACTGGGCGAGCGAGCGAGCGAGAGCCGGAGCAGCAGCAGCATATCCGGCTGGTATGGACGCCGCTGCCAAAGGGGCCTCGCACTGGGGAAGAGCCACCGTGGAGATGTCGCCTGCGGTGCCGGCTTCAAGGTAGCCGCTCCATGGGGGTGCGGGATGGAGCACAGTCGACGCTGGGAGGTCGAGTTAAGGAGAAGGACCAATGCAATGAGTGTACGACCTCTTTGGTGGCGCCGAGTAGGCCTCGGCTTCGTCCGAGGAGTCGGTGAGGATGCTCTGGTTCCGGTGGAGCAGGTTAAGGCAGCGCTGCGGGGATGGAGCAGACGCAATAGACGAGACGATCATCGGAGCAGCTCCTTGGAGGTGGAGGACTGGGCGGCTGAAGCGGCGGGACGGCGAGATGGACGACGGATCCTCATCCGGGGAGGTGGACGAGGGACGTCGAGCTGTTGCGGTGGACGACATCGTCGGGGAAGAAGCTCCAGCTGGGCAGCGGTGAGGTGGCGGACGGAGGAGGGTGGGGTTTCGCGGCTGGAGCGGAGAGGTTATGGCAGCCTGGGATTTCGAATGGCGAAAAGGGGGCGATGGGAGGGGGTGAACCATGACTTAGGGACGCGCTTGTCCAAAATGTAGGGTGTGTTACAAAAGTACCCCCCACCGATTTGAACTAGCGGCCCTTTCACCTCAGGGTTAGAAGGGGGATTTCATGTGTCGGGATTTGGTAGCTGGAGGGAGTTTTCGCGCGCGTTGTAATTTCAGGATAGCAAGGCGCGGGTTGTGAAGGCGCCAGTTTTGGAAGCACGATATTTGAATTTTTGGGATATAACAAGGCGCGGGTTGAATTTTAGGGACAAGCCTAACGTGTAGTAATATTGTACTTGTATGTACCAAATAAATTCGCACTTATGTACCAAATCAATTCGCACTTCCCTCAACCAAAAAGGAAACGAAAAAATTTAAACTATTCACACCACACAAAGAGGGAGTCTTGCCCCGTTTTACTATACAAATGCTATTCAAGCTTGCCTTCCACGCCAAGGAAAGTCCCATCCGGACACGGGGCGAAGTCTTCAATCTTGTATCTTCATAGTCTTGGAGTCCGGTCGATGATGATAGTCCGGCCGATGATAGTTCGGCTGATGATGGTAGTCCGGCTATCCGGACACCCCCTAATCCAGGACTCCCTCAGTAGCCCCTGAACCAGGCTTCAATGATGATAAGTCCGGCACGTATATTGCTTGGCATTGCAAGGCGGGTTCCTCCTTCAAATGATAGAAGATTGTGAACACCAGGATAGTGTCCAGCTCTGCAAAATAAATTCCACATTCCACCGTAGAGAGAATAATATATACACAAGTTCAATCTGCTGACGTTTTTTGTGGCATGACGTCACGCCACTACCAAGCCATTACTTGAATCGTTTTTTACTCTACCACCTTAGCGCATTTAGCGAAGCGGTTTCCTTGGCACGTCTTGTCGAAGCAGAGATCGTGTTCCCCCTTAATCCAGGATTCTCATCAATACGGACGTGGGTAACCCAACCGCGCCATTGATGGTGATGCTTGGGGGATAAGCGAGTTTTACCAGGCCGGTGGGGGACGCGTAGACTTCGCCCGCCCATATAAGGGATAAGGATTCACCTTTTCACCTACGCCTTCTTCCTCCTTTGCTTATCCATTTCCGTGCACTCGAGCTCCAGCGCCCAAGCCCGCACATCTCGTCTCAACCTTCCCCAGTTATGTCCGGAGCGGGAGGCAAGTGGATGACCTCCTCCGTTACGGAGGAGCACATCGAAAGACTGCGCAGCGCCGGCTACCTGTCTGGCGACATCGCGCACCAGCTGCCCGACGAGGGGAAGCTCATCCCCACCCCCAGGCCCCATTAGAGGGTCGTTTTTCTTCCCCACTTCCTCCGCGGACTGGGTTTTCCACTGCACCCCTTTGTCCGGGGGCTCATGTTCTACTACGGCCTGGATTTCCATGATCTGGCACCGAACTTTATCCTCAACATCTCGGCGTTTATCGTCGTGTGCGAGGCCTTCCTCTGCATCCAGCCCCACTTCGGCTTGTGGCTCAAGACCTTCAATGTCAAGCCAAAGGTAGCGAAGGGCACTCAAGCGGAGTGCGGAGGCGCCATGTTGGGCAAGATGCCCAACGTCCTTTGGTTCGAAGGGGCCTTCGTGGAATCCGTCAAGGGGTGGCAATCGGGGTGGTTTTATATCACCGAGCCGCGCGACCCTAAGTGGGCGGCGGCCCCCGAGTTCAGATCTGGTATCCCCACACAGCTCACCTCCTGGAAAGAGAAGGGCTTGCTGTGGGGTAGTTCGGAGGAGCTGACAGGACTCCAAGCCTGTATCCAGAAGCTGGTGAAGAAGCTCAGGCTGGTTAACGTAGTCCAAGTCATGCTCGTCCGCCGGATTCTCCCATGCCAAGAGCGGGCATTCAATCTGTGGGAGTTCAATCCAGAACAGCACCAGGCGCTAAGCGGGCTATTCGACACGACGTACGAAGGCGCCTGGAGGGTGTTGTTTAAGGGCTCCGAAGCCCCCGCATCCGCGACTGAAGATCGCGGATGTCGCTCGCAGTGCCAAGCCGACGAGGTAAGTGATTGTACCCCTTGACGGGACACTTGCTTTTCATAGTTTGACTCTATGCGGGTTTTAATTTCCCGTTTTCCTTTGACAGGACTGGATGAGGAAGGCGGAGCAGATTATCTGCCCGGCTCCTATGCCAGAAAACCCAGTAGACGCCCGTCTAGCGAGGCTGCTGGTTCTGGCACCTCACGTGGTGCCGGAGAAGAAGGCCAAGAAGGAGGCCACGGGTGCTCGAAAGAGTTCCCGTTTTCAGGTGTCCGACGACTCCGGGGCAGACTCCTCCCCCGAAAACGAGGAGGAGAAAGAGGACTCTCTCCCAGAGGAGGGAGAGAGGAAGAGGAAGGCTTCCCCAACAGGGGAGGCCGAAGGGTCCAAGAGGGGAAGGACTATTCCCCCGGACAGGTCCGCCAACATCAACATTGGCGAAGAAGAATGACCTTCAAGGGCCAGGCCTCCAGCGAGATCGTAAGTATCCGGATTCCTGAGTGATTAATAATTTCTTTTTCTGTGTCACATAGTGTCATTCTGATGCCGCATGCTGCCTGTAGTCCGGCCAATGATGATCTCCCCTCTTCATCGAGCGGGTCGTTGGCTCCGTCAGATGTAGACTCCATCCCAACCGCCTCCACCCCTCGCGACACCGAGGACGCCGAGGTGGGATCCCAAGAAGGGACCCATCAGGGGGAGGCTCCGGAGGTGCCACAAGGCAGCCTCCCGGACTTTGCGCCGGACTCCACATCAGAACCCGCAGTGGTTCCGGAGTCCGGCCGGCGGCCCCTTCGCACGAACGGCAAGACCGTGACGCCGGCAGCTTCCGTCCAACCGGAGGCGCCGGACAATTTGTTGGAGGCGCTCCAGAGCGCTTCCATCGAGGAAGAACACCGCACTATTATGAGTGCGGTGGTTCAAAAGGCACAGCTTGCCAAGAGCGGGCTGACCGAAGCCTGCAATAGCCTTCTATCAGGCTTTGTGGTAAGAAGTTAAAAATATGCAATGTAATACCACATAGACAGTAGCCCCTGATGCTCGGTTCGGTGTTTGGAAAGAAAAGCCGGACTGAGGATCTGAAAAAAAGGAAGATATACGCAGGGTTGCTAAAAAATTATGTCAATATGGGTTGCAGGCTGCGCTGCTGACCTCTGCCGCACTGACTGCTGAGGTCGGTGCTTTGAAGCAGGAGCTCGAGCGGTCCGAGCAAGAGCTCGGCCGCGCCAAGGAGCAGCTCCAGGACAAAGAAGGTGAGTAACACCACTTTGAACTTGTACCTTACAGAAAAGGATTTAGGTTGCAACAAAAAATAACGAGGATAACATGGGTACTGCAGGGGCCACGAGCGAGGTGGCGACCCTGAAGGAGGCCATGTCCGCGGCCGAACGCAATGCGGCCGCGGAACGGGCAGAGCGAGAAAAGCAGGAGGCGCAGGTGGCGGTGGTTCGGCAAGAGCTCCAGGCTCTCATGGAAAAGTGTGAGAGTTTGGAGCATGACTCAAAGACTCGAGAGTCCGAGCTTGCCTCGGCTCTCGAAAGTGCCAAGACTGCCAAGGCCGATGCCCATAAGTCCCTTCAGGAGATTGAGTTGGTGTGGAAGATAGCGGCGGGTAAGGCATTTTTCATGCAAAGCAAGCATGTGAATGTAAATTACGTGTTACTTACCCGAATTCGAAGCTCTCCAGGGGCGTTTGTAGATCTGCCTCGCAGCGTGTCTGATGCCGCCGCATTCTACCGAGCCGAGGAGGGGAGCTCAACGGAGAAGGTCTTCTGGTCTCAGTATGCTGAGGCCGGCCATCCGGTGCCCCCTAGCGACCAGCTCAAGCAGCTGGTCGAGCTCCACAAGGTGGCCGAGCAGGCCATGAAGGGCCTCATAGTCCGGCTGTGGCCTGGAGAGGCCATGCCTGGGAGCTACTTCGGCCTCGTGCGACGGTTGGTGGATGCGTGCCCCTGGGTGGCGGCTATCAAGCGCTCCGCCTATATTGAAGGTGCTCGTCGGGCCCTTGCCCACGCAAAGGTGCATTGGGGCAAGCTGGATGCGGAGAAGCTAATCACTGACGCGCCACCAGTGGGCAAGGAATATCGTACGCCCGAAATGTACTATAGGACTGTCCTGAAGGGTGCCCGCAAGATTGCGGATGAGTGCCCCAGGGATGTAATTATTGAGTAAATTCGCAATGTGTTAACCTGTGTGCTGAAAACTTTGTTCATATGCGCTAAGCAACGCTTGTTAATTTAAAATATTACCTTCTGTGCGGCCGTTTATTAAATCTGAGAGATGGCAAGTCGTCGGCTTCAGCCCCCATGCCATGAGTGCTGGGGTGTTCGGGATAAACTTGAGCACTCTTGTTCCCATTTTTGGGTCCATCTAGGGAGGCGCTCAATACAACGAACAAGGCAACCGGACTTATAGTGCTTGAACACTCTCACTTAGCCATAGAATTCTATAATTTTAAATTTCAGCGAATCCCCTAGTATTCGGAAGACCGAATTAGGGGCGCTATCCACGCCTTCGTCGGACATTATCCGGAACTTCGCTCAAAGCGGCGTAGGTCTTTAAGGACCCGCAAGGACCTCTCGAACAGCGACCAGTCTCTCGCCTTATCATGATAGTCAGTTTTAGCTTTCTCCACTGAGGCATTTAACCCGGCTCAACCGGGGCGCAATCGCAGTGGTTCTCCCAGTGCTACCTTAGCCGATAGAACAGAAACGTAAGGTGCCAAACATGGGAGCCGGGAAAACCCAACTATTGACCCAAGACATGATTCGGAGCTGATTCATATAGTGTTATAAGTTCGGGGTGCCGCACTTGTGAAAGTGTGCGGACTTTATCACACCGTAATGCGGGGAATATAAGCCCCTGGTGTATTTGGCCGTACCAAAATGTACGGATGCAACATGTCGTAAATGAACATATATATATATAAGGTAATGCAATTATGGGCAAAAAGTGCTGCATTTTATTCGAGAAGATCTGCTATGAGTGCGGAATGATACAAATAGTGAGAAAAGCAAGGGATTGGACGAATTAAAGGCGTCTCCCTCCAGGGGTAGGCCGCGGAATGGTGTATTTAACAAATTTAATGCTCGTAATGGAGACCACCTGAGTGTTCGTCGCACCCTTTGTCCCTCCCTGGCTGTTGCATCATGAGTTCGGCAGGTTCGCCGCCGGACAGAGTTCTGTATAAAAAAGAGAGAAATAAAAGATAAAAAGAGCGACACACTTGGTAGCCCCTGGTGTGGTCGAACCGCACTCTGGGTCTGTTGTGGTTGTGCCTCTCCCCCTATGCCCATGGTATCTCCAGGGCGTATTTATGTACGCGGAGAGTTTGTCTTACAATTGTGCGAGGGCTGGGGTTGAGGCCGCATTGCTACGCGTCTTCAGAACGTGCCAGTTGGTCTTGGTTGATGTTGCTCCGGGCGCGTTTGGCCGTGTCCGGTCGTTTAACGGCCGGACTTGAGAATTGCCTTAAAAGGCTGCTCTGTACTTCTGCCGCGAGAGCCGCTGTATGTTCCTCCGTTCGGAGGGAGCGTTCCGTGTTTCCATTGACCATGATGACTCCACGAGGGCCTGGCATCTTGAGCTTAAGGTATGCATAATGCGGCACCGCGTTGAATTTTGCGAACGCGGTTCGTCCGAGCAGAGTGTGATAGCAACTGCGGAATGGGACTATGTCCAAGATTAACTCCTCGCTTCGGAAATTATCCGGGGATCCGAAGACCACTTCTAGTTTAACTGAGCCTGTACAACTGGCCTCGACACCTGGTATGATGCCTTTGAAGGTTGTCTTTGTAGGTTTAATCCTTGAAGGGTCTATGCCCATCTTGCCCACTGTATCCTGATAAAGCAGGTTCAGGCTACTGCCGCCATCCATCAGGACTCCCGTGAGGTGAAATCCATCGACGATTGGGTCTAAAACCAATGCGGCGAATCCGCCATGGTGGATACTGGTCGGATGGTCTCTTCGATTCACTTCTTCAATGAAAGTGATCATTCTCCTTTGATTCTATTTCTCGGACAAGTTAAAGTACTTGCCTTCTGCAGATCAGTATGCCTTCCCAACCTCTATTTTGTTCTACCTTCAAGTATTACCCCCGGTATCTCGAGAATATCAAAGAACTGTGTTGCTCCCTATGATTCTTCATCTAGTATTTCTTCTCATTGATTTCAGATTTCCCCCGGGTTCTGGGTTGTCATCAACCGAGAACACCGATATGTGAACCGATTCTGCATTCCCGTTTGATAACCCCAAGTAATTTTCTTTGCTTATGAGTTTAATAATCCTTCAAGTCATTCCTAGCCTAATCGGCTATATCATTATAGTGCTAAATTTTAACGGTGCTACCTGGTCCTTCTTCCCGGAGCACCAATTTCGACGATGAGCTGAGCTTATGTCAATTTTCCTCATCATATCATTTCGCCTTGAACAGCAAGCTTGATTTCGAGTTTGTGTCGTGGTTCCAATAACCTTTCGCTTCATCATTCCTTTGACTTGATGTCGTCGATGAGCGATTATATCTTCATGAAACCTCTCAACAAATGTGTCATGATCATCATCAACATACTGAGCTCTTCCATGATATCAATTGAATTCATGATGAGAAATACCATACTTGCCCTTGATGATTTTTGTTGTCATCGACCACTTTATTGCCTTCCCTCCAACATAAACTTGTTCTTGTTCTGTGTTATACCTTGAGATTCTTGTTATCCAGTATTTGTTCTCCTTTACCTTGGAGTATTACCATCTTTTATGTCAAGAATGTTGTGAGAATTTCACCACCTCTTAAGAATTCTTGGTATAGTAATACTTCTTGCCATCTCCGCTCATTCATGGGTCCCTGTGTTGATTTTACCCGGGATACCAACACGTGAACCGTGCTGCTTGGATTCTGTACTTCTAGCAACCCTATTGCTTTGAAGTTAATGGTCGATAGTTTCACTCTAAGTCTATTGCTTATTGAATCATCATTCAAACATTGATTGTGATACCTAGTCCAGATTTCCGGGTGCCCCCTTCTATCATTGTTAAATTGTGTATGTTTTCCTCGAGCATACATCATTATATCATTTGACCTGACAAATGTTATCTCTTTGTTCACATAAGTGTGGAAATCCATCTTTTGGCATTCTCCATGAATTGTCGCTGAGTTCATCAACCACCTTCTCATCCTCTCCTTGGTTTATTGATGAACTCTTGTTTCGGGACTCGCTTCCATAGTTCATTTCCCGAGAATCTTGCAATGTCATTTCGTCTATTTGTGTTGCACCTTTTCTTCTCGGACATCCTGAGTCTAAGGTATCATGACACCAATCGGATCTGAATCTCGGTCAGATATGATGGTTGGGACAACTTTCCAGGAGTTATGATGATCGTTCTTAGATGACCCGGTAAGATGATGTCATGCCTAGCACCCCCCTGGCTGGAGGACCTATCATTATAATTTCTTTTGCAAGGATAACCATTCTTCCTGGAGGAAATTGTAAGACTTATTCTATAAGTTGCTCCTGATGGATCATTTGTGTATCCAAAGTCTGGCCCTTGATTGAAACACCATATCATTGCTACCTCAAAGCATGACTATGATACCCCCGCTCTTCAACAAGAACATTTGAGGCGTGATCCTAAATGGTTCTTGCTCAATTATCCACACACCGTTGCATGGGTAATGTCATGAAATTTCTCTCCCCTAACCTACCGGGTTTTCTACATTATCCTGTCAGGATATCATGCTTTGCTTGTCCTTGGGAAGGATATACCCTTGTAAAATGTGTGTAAATACATTTCCCCTTCCATTGTTTTGTTTAACCTCTCTTGTACGTTGACTTAACTAAGCAGAGATAGTTCCCTGTTTAGGTAGGCACCTTGTTGTACCACTCTGTCTGTAAGATCCTGTTACTATTGTTGGTGACATTCCGGTAACCACCGACGGGTGATAACTTTGCCAATTGGTTCGCCTCGTTCAACAAGCAGGAAAATTACTCTCTTTGTTCCCCGTCCTTGTTATCGACATTGTTGCTGGCATACCTGACAAGCTATTCACTGACATGCCTCCCTGTCGCGGATGTGCAAGATGTCACCACCCTTCCTACTTTCAACCCACATGGTGGGCCCATAACCCATAGGTCCACTGGATCGAAACCTGACTCTCCTGTACAACCTTTTGTCAAAGTTATTCCTCATGCTTGACTTGTATGTAATCCACGAGCCACCTTCCGAGAGATCATCAGTTCTGTTATCAGACGCAATACTTATTCCCATTGCTTTGAATCCCTTTCAAACTTTGTTTCAGGCGATGAAAGATTGCCTATGCGCTTGGAACTTCTATTTTGCACCTTCTTACTTTGCTCTCGATAATGTCTTAAGTTTCAAATCGAGAGTTACTTTCCGCCACCTTTCCCGATGTTATCTACTAGATAAGCAATAGTATAGCGACCCATTCTTCCGGAATACCCCCTTATCCTTTCATAAGTACTGGAGTTCCCGAAGAAAGGATGCCTACTTCATCATGATGACCCTGAAGCAGAGAAATGAAGACATCAACGAAAGGGATTAACTTCTTCGAGAATAGCAACCAAGACCGAGAAGATCCGTTAGTATATCGTAACCAGACCTTTCCCCCTTACTCTACCTCTTAAATCTCGGGACAAGATTTCTTATAGTGGAGGAGAATTGTGACGCCCGGATAATTAAGCTACAGAGAACCTCTGCTAATGACGCCATGTCACCTTGGTTACCATCGATAAACTCATGTTAGTTTAAAACTGATTCAAATTCAAATTTGAATTAAAGTCAAATGATGAAAGTTTTCAAATGTTAAAACTAAAATGTTCGGGTCGTGCCAGATAATTCATAAGTATGTTGGTGGAGAAACCACATTTTTATAAAAAGTCTAAATGCATTTAAATAATTAAAACTGTAGGTAAAACAAATAAATAAATGCCTTTGTATTTTATAAAATACTAAACTATATTAATTGGGGGTTAAACCTTTTTGTGGAAGAGGTATAATTAGTGTTACTATTTTAGGTATAACCTTTATGTTTTATAAAAGTAGAATAAAAGAAAACAGTAAAAGAAAAAGAACAAAACAGGAAAAAGAAAAGACAAAACAACACAAAAATTAAATGACCCCCCCCCACCCCCCGGGCCAACCGGCCCAACAAGCCCAATCCACCCCCAGCCCAACTCTCCCTGTCTCCTTCCCTGTTCATCACAAACGCCATGGACGCAGGCGCCTCGTCCATGGCTTCAATTGCCAGGTGCCGGCCATCCTGCGACCCTCCCCGAGGATAAGAGCATCCCCCCTCGAAACCCTAGCGTCATTCCCCCCTTTCCCCTACGCCACTTTCTTCCACCTCGCCTGCAGTCGAACCACGTCGCCATGGTCGACCTCATCCTCATGGCCACTGCCCTCCCGCCGCCTGAGACTGCGCCGAGAGCACCGCCTCTGTCATCTTCGTCGACTACGTGGACACCTTCGAGCTCCGGACCCCTGCCTCGCGCGGATTGACGCCCTCAGCCACCGTGGATCGCTGCTGCCATCCATCTGCTCCAAGCCTTCCCCGAGCCCACTTAGCACCTCTACAGGATCGTTGTGAGACCCTCTGTCGATCCCTCGCCTTTCCCCGTCATTTTCGTCACCGCAAGTCGTCACCCCACTGCCATGCTCGGAGCTCCGCGTCCGCGAACCCCTGGCCACGTCCCAGCCTCGCCTGGCCGCCTGTGCGTGCCTCGCCTCGCCATGCTCGGAGCTCCGCGTCCGCGAACCCCTGGCCACGTCCCAGCCTCGCCTGGCCGCCTGTGCGCGCCTTGTCCGCCCGCTCCCCCTGATCGTGCCTTGGTCGCGCGCCCCGTGCCTGCGTAGCCCAACCTTTGGCCGCCCGCCGTGCCTCTGGTCGCATCGCCGCCCACTGCCCCTGCTGCCTTCTCCTTTCGGCTGCTCTGCTACTCTGCTTCCGGCGCTGCTGTTGCTCCTCCGCCGCTGCTCTGTACCGTTGCCGCTGCTTGCTGTAATGCTGCTGCTACTAGTGTAACGCTGCTATAGTAAGATTCACTTACTGTAGCAATTGCTAGCTTTTCTAAAACTGCAATGGTTAGCCCCCTAAACGGCCTCAAAACAGGAACTAAACAAAGCTCAACATAGCTAAAATAAATATGCGCGATTAGTACACTTGTCAAGGTTCAATTCTTTCCATTGGACCAAATCCAAAAGTTGCCTGGATTAATTCCTATGAAAATGACAAAAGTCTATGTTCTGTGAACTGGCAGAACTAAAACAACAGATATACTGCCATAGCAACTTTGGAGCAGAAAATAAACAAGTTATAGGGATCTAACAATGATGCAATTGATACCATCTTGTAGACCACATGAAAGTGATCAATATTGTTAAAAGGCACCAATTCATAGGATGAATAGAACACTAGTTATAGCCTCTAGAAAACAACTAAATGATGTTTAGAACTGAGGACTTAGCAAAATTTCATTATTTCTAGAAAATGAATTAAAACTTTAAAAATTAATATAAAATAATCCATAGCTCGGATGAAAATAATTTGTATATGAAAGTTGCTCAGAACGACGAGACGAATCTGAATACGAAGCCCATTCGTCCACCACACGTCCCTAGCATAATGAACTTGCAACATTTCATATCCGGTTCATCTGTCCGAACATGCGAAACACCGGGGATACTTTCCCGGATGTTTCCCCCTTTTGTCGGTATCACCGACTACCGCGTTAGGGCACACCTAACACCGCTCATTTTCATGTGTTGCTTCGTCATGCTTATGTTTGCATTGTATTTACTGTTTCTTCCCCCTCTTTTCTCCGGTAGACTACGAGACTGACGCTACTGCTGCCCAGTTCGACTACGGTGTTGATGACCCCTCCTTCTTGCTAGAGCAACCAGGCAAGCCCCCCCCCCTTGATCACCAGATATCGCCTATTCTTCTCTATACTGCTTGCATTAGAGTAGTGTAGCATGTTACTGTTTTGATTGATCCTATTCTGTTGCAGAGCCTGTCACTGTTGCTATAGTTATTGATACCTTACCCACAATCCTAAATGATTAGTATAGGATGCTAGTTTACCATCATTGGCCCTACATTCTTGTCAGTCTGCCTTGCTATACTATCGGGCCGTGATCACTCGGGAGGTGATCACGGGTATATGCTATACATGTATACATACTATACAGATGGTGACTAAAGTCGGGTCAGCTCGTTGAGTACCCGCAAGTGATTCCAATGTGGGGGGCTGGAAGGACAGGTGGCTCCATCCCGGTAGAGGTGGGCCTGGGTTCCCGACGGCCCCCGACTGTTACTTTGAGGCGGAGCGGCAGGGCAGGTTGAGACTACCTAGGAGCGAGGTGGGCCTGGCCCTGGTCGGCGTCCGCGGTTACTTCAGAATAACACGCTTAACGAGATCTTGGTATTTGATCTGAGTCTGGCCATTGGCCTATACGCACTAACCAACTACGCGGTAAAGATATGGGCACTCGACGTCGTGGTATCAGCCGAAGCCTTCTTGACGTCAGCGACGGAGCGGCGCGCGCCAGATTGGACCGCGTAACGTGACTTCCTTTGTAATGGAGGTTACTAGGTCTGCTTCCGGCCGCCCTCGCAACATGCAGGTGGGCAATGGGCGATGGGCCCAGACCCCTGCGCGCATAGGATTTATACCGGCGTGCTGACCTCTCTGTTGTGCCTAGGTGGAGCTGCGACGTGTTGATCTTCTGAGGCCGGGCATGACCCAGGAAAGTGTGTCCGGCCAAATGGGATCGAGCATGTTGGGTTATGTGGTGCACCCCTGCAGGGAAGTTTATCTATTCGAATAGCCGTGTCCCTTGGTAAAAGGACGACCCGGAGTTGTACCTTGACCTTATGACAACTAGAACCGGATACTTAATAAAACACACCCAGCAAGTTCCACAGACAACCCGGTGATTGCTTTTCCACAGGGCGACGAGGGGAGGATCACCGGGTAGGATTATGCTATGCGATGCTACTTGGAGGACTTCAATCTACTCTCTTCTACATGCTGCAAGACAGAGGCTGCCAAAAGCGTAGTCTTCGATAGGACTAGCTATCCCCCTCTTATTCTGGCGTTCTACAGTTTAGTCCACTGATATTGCCTTTTTACACATATACCCATGCATATGTAGTGTAGCTCCTTGCTTGCGAGTACTTTGGATGAGTACTCACGATTGCTTTCTCCCTCTTTTCCCCCTTTCCCTTCTACCTGGTTGTCGCAACCAGATGCCGGAGCCCAGGAGCCAGACGCCATCGTCGACGATGATGCCTACTACACTGGAGGTGCCTACTACTACGTGTTGGCTGCTAACGACGACCAGGAGTAGTTTAGGAGGATCCCAGGCAGGAGGCCTGCGCCTCTTTCGATCTGTATCCCAGTTTGTGCTAGCCTTCTTAAGGCAAACTTGTTTAACTTATGTCTGTACTCAGATATTGTTGCTTCTTCTGACTTGTCTATGATCGAGCACTTGTATTCGAGCCCTCGAGGCCCCTGTCTTGTATTATGATTCTTGTATGACTTATTTTTATTTTTAGAGTTGTGTTGTGATATCTTCCCGTGAGTCCCTGATCTTGATCGTACATGTTTGCGTGTATGATTAGTGTACGATTGAATCGGGGGCGTCACAATGCTGTTCTAAAAGACTCAAAATAATATAAGTGAAGCATGAGAGACTAGCAATTTCTCCAAAATCAAGACACCACCGTGCTCTAAAAGATATAAGTGAAGCACTAGAGCAAAAACTATCAAACTCAAAAGATATAAGTGAAGCACATAGAGTATTCTAGAAAATTCTAATAAAATAGGCTTCTCCCAAAATGTGTGTACAGCAAGGATGATTGTGGTAAACTAAAAAGCAAAGACTAATATAATACACGACGCTCCAAGAATAACACATATCATGTGGCGAATAAAAATATAGCTCCAAGTAAAGTTACCAATGAACAAAGATGAAAGGCTTTTGGCTATCCTTGAATATCTTGGGGTTCCTTGGGCATCCCCAACCTTAGGCTCTTGCCATTCCTTATTCCATAGCTCATAAAAGCTTTACCCAAAACTTGAAAACTTCACAACACAAAACTCAACAGGAAATCTTATAAGCTCCGTTAGTGAAAGAAAACAAAACCACCACATAAGGTAGTGCAATGAACTCATTCTTTATTTATTTTGGTGTTAAACCTACTGTATTCCAACTTCTCTATGGTTTATAAACTATTTGACTAGCCATATATGCATCAAAATAAGCAAACAACACACGAAAAACAGAATCTGTCAAAAACAGAACAGTCTCTAGCAATCTGTAACTGACGCAAACTTCTATAACTAACATAACTGTATCAGATTGTCCAGTGCAGAACATGATAGATGCTAAGAGGAAGAGACATGTTTAAACCGAAAATACATGGTGTGGTATATGTTTACTAGCTGCTTGATATTTGTGCAGACAGAGATGTCTGCCCGTTGCTATTTGGCAAACAAACAAACTGTCCTCAATTTTGGTTGAACTGCACAAGAGAATAGTATAGTCACTGCATGCAGTGCCATTTGAAAATAGACACAAAGATTGGATAGTCACTTCATGGACTGCAGAAAAGTAGTATTGTACTATTTACTGGCCAATACTAAGTGCTTCATTGCTTTGGTCTGATTATACAATGGGCATCATTTTGGCTAAGTTAAAGTTTGTATTCCGAAAATAGTCTCGCGGTGTGATCGAGAGAAGACCAAATCATATTGTAGTGGATGTTCCTCCATCATGTGTGGTTCATTCTCATGGTTCCAGCTGTTGGTGAAACCACTTACGTTTGCAAGAGGAATTGTAGACTTCACAAACAAATTTGTCTTCCAGTCTGTACTGAATGTTGGCCAAGAGAAGCATCCATGTTAGTAGGAAGAACATATGTTTTTTCTAGATATTTGCTTTTGGAGCTACATATTTGTATATGATCTGTGAATCATTGAGATGCATTAACATGTTGATCTTATGTATGGGAATCATACTAGTTAGTTTTAGTTGCAACGCAAGATCCGAAGTGGCTGATCTTTGCTTTTGGAGCTACATATTTGTATATGATCTGTGAATCATTGAGACGCATTAACAGTTAGTTATTTCTGTTCGCTCAGTGTTTACAAGTTACTGATCGATCACTAGCTAGCCTACAAATGCGCTCCTGGCAGTTTTATTTGCGATGCAAGATGCGAAGTGGCAGTTTTTTGAATAAAAATACCTACCTTTGAAGAAACTGACAAGCTACACTATCGATCCTACACGGATAAATAGCGGATCACGCAAGTACTACCTCCTTTCCGGTTTGCAGGGCTCAATTCAAGAAACGACCTACTCGATCCTACACGAATAAATAGCAGATCACACACGTACTAGTACCTCCTTTCCGGTTTGCAGGGCTTAATTCAAACCTCTCAACAACCAATGTACTCCCTTCATCCGGGTTTATTAGTCCCGTGAGCAAAGCAGCAAGACCAAGGCATGGCAATAATTAATGGCATGCAGAATTTTAAGCCTAATTAATTCCAGCGATTTAAGTGGCTGCATGCGTGCCCTCGGCTGCGACTCGTTGCATGCTGCTTTGCGTACTGCCTGCGAGCGATTCTGAGTGCCTGCATGCAGCCGACCGTTATTAAGGAAGCTAACTGATGCGAAAAAAGATACACTTTAATTGTTGCGGGCTTTTTAAATCCGTGGAATCATTATTGACAAGGAGGGAGATGATTTGAGTGCACTTGTTTGACCGCCATGCCAGCGTGCGACCCAGACGGGATGGGACGACACAATCATAATTTCAGTTTCTCTAGTTTTCCATGGCACGTTGGCGCGCTAAGCCATTATGCATTGAATTCCGATGACCGTCACGCTACCTTCCCCCTATAAGTACTGTTTCCCGGCTTTCTCCGGTGCCACCCTGACCCAACTCGCCATATCCTCATAAGCCCCCACTGGCCCGATGTTGCTCGCCACGTCCGCCATGCCCCCGCCCGTCCGCGGTAGGCGACGCCGGAGGCGGTCACCACCGGAACTAGTGTTCGGTTTTTCACCATAAGGCAAACGGAGGGAGGAGGCATTCTATCTGTCTTTAGATGGCAATCCGGAGATCGAGGAGTTGTTGGAGTGCGACCGCATGGCGGAGGAGCAGGAGTTGTTGGAGCGCGACCGCCTGGCGGAGGAGCAGTGTATCGCTGATTTGCGCTGCCAGTCGGACATGGAGCAGCAGTGCATCGACGCTCTGAGTCGCGAGAAGAGCGCCCGCAAGTAGGCTGACTACGTGGAGGGCGGCGCCCGACAAATATCCCTGGAGGCTGTCGGGCACGCACATGTTCGCGACGCCGATTTTTATTACCAGCTCGTCAAGTGGGTTTCCCGCTTGGAAGCCGAAGCTTTGATGGACCACGCCGGCATGGAAAGGGCCAACGCGTGCGAGCAACGCGCCCTATCGCACCTCTTGCAAGTCCGAGGCGAGGCGCAGGACGCCGGTGCCGGCGTTTAGCGTGTACCACAGATGGCGGCCGGCATTGTCTAGTTAGCTAAGAGTAAGTTAATTTGATAAATGCCACTCCAAATATGGTGTATCCGAGAAATGCCACTGCAATTTCCAAACTTTGAAAAATGCCATTTCATGCCATTTCTAGTGGCATTTTTCGAAGTCTAGAGTGGCGTTTTTTAAAGTTTGCAAACTGCAGTGGCGTTTTTCAAAGTTTGCAAAAATTGCAGTGGCATTTTTCAAAGTTTGGAAATTGTAGTGGCATTTTTATGAATAGCCATAATTGGAGTGGCATTTATCTAACTTGTTTTTGAGACGGAAGCAGGGTGTCAACTGGGCTGTGCGGGACACTCTGGTCTGTCTAGACAGCCTTTTCTTTTATGTTTACCACAGACCAGCCCAGTAGTTTTTTTCTTTCTGAAAATGGCTAGCCCAGTTTTTTTGTGATTTGTCAAGTAAGTCGCTTTATCAGGCCTGTTGGGCTGCAAATCTTTCAAGACGAGGAGAGCTTCATTCGGCTGGCTGAGAAAATGGCCTATCAGTAATGAGAAATGGGCTGTAAATTTTTAAAACACATCAAACCGACAATTAGTTTCAAATATCTTTTTTTCATTTCAAGATTTTAAATTGCATTAATTTTTATGCATGGACAATTCATTGGATTATATATTGATATACACTTATTTTTAAAATTAGTCTGAATGTGACTCGAAATTTCGGGATTAAAAACAGTTCAGACCGCACCGACATATGCAAAATTTCGTAAAAAATTTTAACCGTGGCCACAATATGGGTTGTAATGCTAACAAAAATAATATGGGCTCCAAAAAACCCGTAAGAATTAGAAAATGGGCTGTAAATTATTTGAAATAATGGCAGATGGGCTGTATGCTGTTTTCCACAGATTTGAGGCTTTCCACAGATGGCATGTATACTGTTGGATGTCCATCCAACGGCCGTCATGCTTCTTCAATCTCTGCTCTTCCTGCTCCAGCCGCTCAAACAAGCGCAGGCGGGACTACCTGCTCCCTCCTCCTCGTGGCCGGCTGTGGTGTCGCGTAGGCCTCACCGCCCCACCGTACTCCCATCGCTGGCCTAGCCATCCCTCTACTCACCCACATTCCCACACCTGCTGTTATTCTCCGGTGATGGCAAATGAACCAGTAAACCCTCGTACAGTCATACTCCCCTACGCGTGGGAAACAACTGCCGAGTTTTCCCTGCCTCCGTGTCGTTCCCGTCCTAGGCCTTGCCGTCGTCCATCGCCCTAGTGCTCTCGGCGTGGTGTGGTCAACGTGGTCTACTACCGACATGCATCTGATAGCTGGATCCACGGCCGCACGCAAGGAAATGCCTCCTTATTACACGCAAAATAATGATTCCTCCACCTGACATCTGGGACCCACCGAAAGGGCCTCTGTATTTCGCGAAAAAAATGTTACCGACACTGACAGCTCGGACCCACCAGCTATATCTTCGCACGCAAGGAAGTGCCTCCTTATTACGCACAAAAAAATGAATACTCCCCCTGCTAGCTGGGACCCAGTATAGTGGGCCTACTAAGTTGACGGGGACGAAGGGCTTTGTCAACTTAGTCAATATGCATGATTCTAGCTCGACTTACCGTACAATGTCCATCTAATGGCCGTAGTGCTTCTTCAACCTCTGGTCTTCTTGCTCCAGCCGCCCAAAGCAGCACCGGTCGTGCCGCCTGCTCCTGCCTCCCGTGGCCGGCTGTGCTGCCGCAGAGGCCTCACCGCCCCCATACTACTCCCACCACTGGCTAGGCCATCCCTCCTCTCCACTCACCCACACCCCCTGTTATTCTGCGGTGATGGCAGAGCAGCCGAACCAGTAAACCCTCGTACTTCTCTCCACGTGGGCATCCACTACCGCATCTTCCCCGGCTCCGCGTCATCCCATTCCTAGGCCTCACCACCGTCCACCGCCGTGGTGCTCTCGGCGCGGCGTGGTCAATGTGGTCAACGACCGAATTCCATCGGAAGAATACTCTACATGGAGAGGCTGACAGTTGGGTCCATGGCAGCCGCAAGGAAGTGCCTCCTTATTATGCGGAAAATAATTATTCCTCCACCTGACAGCAGGGACCCACCGGACGGGCCACCTGTATTTCGTGAAAAAATGTTTGCCCCTGACTGCTGGGACCCACCCGACGGGCCACCATATTTCGTGAAAAAAAACGTTCCCCCTGCTGTCAGCTCGGACCCACCGGAAGTGCCTCCTTATTACGCACAAAAAATGAATAGCCCCTGCTAGCTGGGACCCGCCTTGGTGGGAGGCTAACTTGTGGGCCTACTAAGTTGACGCGGAACGGAGGCTTTTGTCAACTTAGTCAATATAAACGATTCTAGCTCCAGTGACCGTATGATGTCCATCCAATGACCGTAGTGCTTCTTCAACCTCTGGTCCTCTTGCTCCATCCGCCCAAAGCAGCGCCGGTCGTGCTGCATGCTCCTGCCTCCCGTGGCCGGATGTGCTGCGGCGGAGGCCTCACCGCCCCCTACTATTCCCACCGCTGGCCAGGCCCTGCAGCAACGGCAGCCTCACACCATAGTTGAACCAGTGAACCCTCGTACTCCTCTCCGCACGGGCTTCCACTGCCGCGTCTTCCCCGGCTCCCTGTTGTCCCCTTCCTAGGCCTCGCTGTCGTCCACCACCTTGGTGATCTCGGTGTGGCGTGGTCAGCGTGGTCAAGGAACGACTTCCATCGTACATGGACTGTACATGGAGAGGCTGACAGCAGGGTCCACGGCCACTGCAAGGAAGTGCCTCCTTATTACACCGAAAAAAATTATTCCTCCACCTGACAGCGGGGACCCACCGGACGGGCCACCATATTTCGCGAAAAAACCGTTTCCCCCTGACTGCTGGGACCCACGAGCTACATCTTCGCACGCAAGAAAGTGCGTCTGGGCAAAAAAAGGATTCTCCCCCTGACTGCTAGGACCCACCAGCTACATCTTCGCACGCAAGGAAGTGCCTGACAGTCGGGACCCACCTGGTCGAAGCGTATGTAGCGTTGCCATTCTGGTCGCGAACATGTACGTACATATATACTGGTCGATGTAGAGGCACGCACGTGTCGTAGTAGAGGCGCGCACGTAGCATGTAGACGTACGTACAACGTCCAGGGTGCAAGAAAGAAAATACGGCCATGTATGTGTACATACGGGCGGGGTCTCGAATGCCTACTCGCGCATATATACGTACGGCCAGGGCTCGTGTACATTGGCTGGGTCAGAACGGAGAAACAACATCGTCATCGTGTTCATGGGGAGCCAACCGGCTGGGTCGGAACAAAATGCATGGTCGTGTTCATCGGGAGGGCTTGGACGGAACAAGCCATGGAAACGAGGCCTGGCGTACCGCAGAACGTAGGAAACGGCCTTGTGTTCGACTGGCCATGTTCGAAACGGGATCCTGTTCATTGGGAGGGGTCTGGCATACCGCAAAATGGAGGAAAAGGACCTCCTACAGTCGAAAGGGGGTTCTTGTTGATCGGGAGGGGTGTGGGGTACCGCACAATGGAGGAAACGGACGTCCTACGGTCGAAACGGGGGTCCTGTTGATCGGGAGGGGTGTGGCGTACCGCAAAATGGACGAAACGGATCTCCTACGATCGAAACGGGGGTCCTGTTGATCGGGAGGGGTGTGGCATACCGCAAAACGGACGAAACGGACTTGTGTTGGAGCGCTACGGTCGAAACGAGGGTCCTGTTCATCAGGAGGGGTGCGGCGTACCGCAAAACGGGACTCCACGGGATACTGTTCATCTCCACCGTCGACCTCCTCCAGCCTCCACCTTCGACTGTTCATCCACGGGCTCCTGTTCATCCAGCCTCCACCACGCGCTACTCCACCGGCTACTGTCCAACCACCCCTCCACGGGCACCCCTCCATCGTCTTCTGTTCATCCAGCCTTCCACGGGGTCGTCCTGTTCATCCAGCCCTCCACGGGGTCCTGTTCATCCAGCCCCAACCGGCTCGATCGATCGGGGTCCTGTTCATCCACAGGCAACGCCATGGGTCCTGTTCATCCACTCCCACTGCTCACTGTTCATCCAACCCCCCTGCAACGCTCACTATTCATCCAAACCCCCCTGGAACGCTCACTGTTCATCCAGAGGCAGCATCGACCGGCTTCAGTTAGCAGCAGTAATGAAGGAATCGCTCGATCGCTCGGGTTCAGTAACGCATAGCCTGCAGTGCAATCGCTTGGGCTCACGGCTCACTATTCATCCAAACTCACCCACAACGCTCACTGTTCATCCAGAGAGGCATCATCGATCAGCTTCAGTTAGCAGCAGTAGCGAAGGAATCGATCGCTCGGGTTCAGTAACGCGTAGCCTGCAGTGCAATCGCTCGGGTTCAGTTAGAGCCCAACGCCTCGCTCGGGTTTAGTTAGAGCCAACGCCTCGCACACACGCGCGTACATGTACGAGAGAAACGTGCATCGCTCGGCCCCCGACCACCCACCGTAACCGGGAACTCCCCAAAATTTTCCTCGCCCTCGCTTCTACCACGGTTTTTTCCGTCATGGACGGCCCAAAGAATGTCATGCAGCTGCGTATCCGGCCCGCCCAGGACAAAAAGCCCATTTTTTGTCATGATTTTTTTGTCATAGAAGTAGGATCCCACCACATCTATGATGATACCAGGTTTTGTCACAATTATCGTCATAGAAGTGTCATATGTATGACATAATTTTTTTCCGTTCGGCCCAAAATGTCACGGATGTGTCTTTTTTTGTAGTGATACTATTCATTGATGCCTTGATATGTGCCCCACGACTAATTTAGAACTCAAGTTTGAACATTAATTTGGACCTGACTCAAGTTAGAATGTTATTCTGCCTCTAATGCACTTGGTCTTGTTTTCATGCATAGGATTTTGAAAAGTAGGTCCAGGTGGATGTTTTGCTTCATTCCTTTCAACAAAATGCAGGAATAATTGAATAGTAGAGTGCCATTGGAAAATTCCCTATTGCTATGTTTTTCCGTTGAATCAAAATAGCCCTAATGGATCGACATGAATGTATAGTAACAAGTGATGCAACAAGTGTACAACCTCTTTGCCGTAGCCATGTAGACATCAGGATCATTGGGTTGGTCGCTGAAGCAGTTGAGGCAGAGGTGGCTGTCGGAGGTGTGGAGGAAGATCTGAGGAATCTGTAGACATCGTCCAGGGCACTGCTCTGTTGTGATGGATCGTTCTGTCGTTGGAGCAGCTCCGGTGAGCCGTAAGACGTCAAGGCTGAAGCAGCACAAGACAGACATCGTCAATCTCAAGTGGGATTCTAATACCATCTCCAATAGATGATGTAAAATTGATGTAAAATTTACATCACCAAAAACCACCTGACTACAACAGATGAGGTAAAAACTGTTGACTCCGAACTTAAATGTCGAAACTGAAATTTATTGTGGAATCTGAATGTTACTGTCGAAACTGAACGCAATGGTAGCACATAGGCACTTGACATGTAGTTTAGGGAGGGCCTGCAATTCATCTTCAACCTGCACCCCCTGAGCCGCCAGCCACCACCGGCCCCAGCACTGCCTCGCCGCGCCAAAACAACTCCCCCCCCCCCCCCGCCGCCCCGACCAACCCTCTAGGGCCCCCGCCACCTACCCTGAACCCTAAGATAGATAGTGGGGTACCTCTCCGGCGAGCCCCCATCCCCGCTGCGGGTGGTTCTTCCTTAACTTTGGCGAGCCCCCCAACCCCTGAAAATCGACTGACCCAAAAGTTGATTTAGTTGTCTGAAGTGTGGCTAAATCGGAGCAGAGCAGCAGCACGAGCGAGGGGGAGAGCAGCAGCAGCAACGTGAGCGAGCGAGCGCCGGAGCAGCAGCAACTGGGCGAGCGAGCGAGCGAGAGCCGGAGCAGCAGCAGCATATCCGGCTGGTATGGACGCCGCTGCCAAAGGGGCCTCGCACTGGGGAAGAGCCACCGTGGAGATGTCGCCTGCGGTGCCGGCTTCAAGGTAGCCGCTCCATGGGGGTGCGGGATGGAGCACCATCGACGCTGGGAGGTCGAGTTAAGGAGAAGGACCAATGCAATGAGTGTACGACCTCTTTGGTGGCGCCGAGTAGGCCTCGGCTTCGTCCGAGGAGTCGGTGAGGATGCTCTGGTTCCGGTGGAGCAGGTTAAGGCAGCGCTGCGGGGATGGAGCAGACGCAATAGACGAGACGATCATCGGAGCAGCTCCTTGGAGGTGGAGGACTGGGCGGCTGAAGTGGCAGGACGGCGAGATGGACGACGGATCCTCATCCGGGGAGGTGGACGAGGGACGTCGAGCTGTTGCGGTGGACGACGTTGTCGGGGAAAAAGCTCCAGCTGGGCAGCGGTGAGGTGGCGGACAGAGGAGGGTGGGGTTTCGCGGCTGGAGCGGAGAGGTTATGGCAGCCTGGGATTTCGAATGGCGAAAAGGGGGCGATGGGAGGGGGTGAACCATGACTTAGGGACGCGCTTGTCCAAAATGTAGGGTGTGTTACAAAAGTACCCCCCACCGATTTGAGCTAGCGGCCCTTTCACCTCAGGGTTAGAAGGGGGATTTCATGTGTCGGGATTTGGTAGCTGGAGGGAGTTTTCGCGCGCGTTGTAATTTCGGGATAGCAAGGCGCGGGTTGTGAAGGCGCCAGTTTTGGGAGCACGATATTTGAATTTTTGGGATATAACAAGGCGCGGGTTGAATTTTAGGGACAAGCCTAACGTGTAGTAATATTGTACTTGTATGTAACAAATCAATTCGCACTTATGTACCAAATCAATTTGCACTTCCCTCAACCAAAAAGAAAACGAAAAAATTTAAACTATTCACACCACACAAAGAGGGAGTCTTGCCCCGTTTTACTATACAAATGCTATTCAAAGCTACTCCCTTCTTCCATCTATATAGGGCCTAATGCGTTTTTTGATGCTAACTCTGACCAAATGTTAGAGCAATAATATATGACATGCAACTTACACAAAGCACACCATTAAACTCGTCTATGAAAGGTTCTTTCAATGATATAATTTTCACATTGTGCATGTCATGTACTATTAATCTTGTCAATAGTCAAAGGCGGTCTTTAAAAACTCATTACACCCTATATAGATGGAAGGAGGGTGTCGGTATCAAAACCGGCGGATCTCGGGTAGGGGGTCCCGAACTGTGCGTCTAGGCGGATGGTAACAGGAGACAAGGGACATGATGTTTTACCCAGGTTCGGGCCCTCTTGATGGAGGTAAAACCCTACGTCCTACTTGATTGATATTGATATTGTGGATGTTTACAAGAGTGGACCTACCACAAGATCAAGGAGGCTAAACCCTAGAAGCTAGCCTATGGTATGATTGTAAGGGTTGTTGTTGTGTCCTACGGACTAGAGCCATCCGGTTTATATAGACACCGGAGAGGGCTAGGGTTACACAGAGTCGGTTACAATGGTAGGACATCTACGTATCCGTATCGCCAAGCTTGCCTTCCACGCCAAGGAAAGTCCCATCCGGACATGGGGCGAAGTCTTCAATCTTGTATCTTCATAGTCTTGGAGTCCGGTCGATGATGATAGTCCGGCCGATGATAGTTCGGCTGATGATGGTAGTCCGGCTATCCGGACACCCCCTAATCCAGGACTCCCTCAGTAGCCCCTGAACCAGGCTTCAATGACGATAAGTCCGGCGCGTATATTGCTTCGCATTGCAAGGCGGGTTCCTCCTTCAAATGATAGAAGATTGTGAACACCAGGATAGTGTCCGGCTCTGCAAAATAAATTCCACATTCCACCGTAGAGAGAATAATATATACACAAGTTCAATCTGCTGACGTTTTTTGCGGCATGACGTCACGCCACTACCAAGCCATTACTTGAATCGTTTTTTACTCTACCACCTTAGCGCATTTAGCGAAGCGGTTTCCTTGGCACGTCTTGTCGAAGCAGAGATCGTGTTCCCCCTTAATCCGGGATTCTCATCAATACGGACGTGGGTAACCCAACCGCGCCATTGATGGTGACGCTTGGGGGATAAGCGAGTTTTACCAGGCCGGTGGGGGACGCGTAGACTTCGCCCGCCCATATAAGGGATAAGGATTCACCTTTTCACCTACGCCTTCTTCCTCCTTTGCTTATCCATTTCCGTGCACTCGAGCTCCAGCGCCCAAGACCGCACATCTCATCTCAACCTTCCCCAGTTATGTCCGGAGCGGGAGGCAAGTGGATGGCCTCCTCCGTTACAGAGGAGCACATCGAAAGACTGGGCAGCGCCGGCTACCTGTCTGGCGACATCGCGCACCGGCTGCCCGACGAGGGGCAGCTCATCCCCACCCCCAGGCCCCATGAGAGGGTCGTTTTTCTTCCCCACTTCCTCCGTGGACTGGGTTTTCCTCTTCACCCCTTTGTCTAGGGGCTCATGTTCTACTACGGCCTGGATTTCCATGATCTGGCGCCGAACTTTATCCTCAACATCTCGGCGTTTATCGTCGTGTGCGAGGCCTTCCTCTGCATCCAGCCCCACTTCGGCTTGTGGCTCAAGACCTTCAGTGTCAAGCCGAAGGAAGCGAAGGGCACTCAAGCGGAGTGCGGAGGCGCCATGTTGGGCAAGATGCCCAACGTCCTTTGGTTCGAAGGGGCCTTCGTGGAATCCGTCAAGGGGTGGCAATCGGGGTGGTTTTATATCACCGAGCCGTGCGACCCTAAGTGGGCGGCGGCCCCCGAGTTCAGATCTGGTATCCCCACACAGCTCACCTCCTGGAAAGAGAAGGGCTTGCTGTGGGGTAGTTCGGAGGAGCTGACGGGACTCCAAGCCTGTATCCAGAAGCTGGTGAAGAAGCTTAGGCTGGTTAACGTAGTCCAAGTCATGCTCGTCCGCCGGATTCTCCCATGCCAAGAGCGGGCATTCAATCTGTGGGAGTTCAATCCGGAACAGCACCGGGCGCTAAGCGGGCTATTCGACACGACGTACGAAGGCGCCTGGAGGGTGTTGTTTAAGGGCGCCGAAGCCCCCGCATCCGCGACTGAAGATCGCGGATGTCGCTCGCAGCGCCAAGCCGACGAGGTAAGTGATTCTACCCCTTGACGGGACACTTGCTTTTCATAGTTTGACTCTATGCAGGTTTTAATTTCCCCTTTTCCTTTGACAGGACTGGATGAGGAAGGCGGAGCAGATTATCTGCCCGGCTCCTATGCCAGAAAACCCAGTAGACGCACGTCTAGCGAGACTGCTGGTTCCGGCACCGCACGTGGTGCCGGAGAAGAAGGCCAAGAAGGAGGCCACGGGTGCTCGAAAGAGTTCCCGTTTTCAGGTGTCCGACGACTCCGGGGCAGACTCCTCCCCCGAAAACGAGGTGGAGAAAGAGGAATCTCTCCCAGAGGAGGGAGAGAGGAAGAGGAAGGCTTCCCCAACAGGAGAGGCCGAAGGGTCCAAGAGGGGAAGGACTATTCCCCCGGACAGCTCCGCCAACATCAACGTTGGCGAAGAAGAATGGCCTTCAAGGGCCAGGCCTCCAGCGAGATCGTAAGTATCCGGATTCCTGAGTGATTTATAATTTCTTTTTCTGTGTCACATAGTGTCATTCTGATGCCGCATGCTGCCTGTAGTCCGGCCAATGATGATCTCCCCTCTTCATCGAGCAGGTCGTTGGCTCAGTCGGATGTAGACTCCATCCCAACCGCCTCCACCCCTCGCGACACCGAGGATGCCGAGGTGGGATCCCAAGAAGGGACCCATCAGGGGGAGGCTACGGAGGCGCCACAAGGCAGCCTCCCGGACTTTGCGCCGGACTCCACATCAGAACCTGCAGTGGTTCCGGAGTCCGGCCGGCGGCCCCTTCGCACGAAGGGCAAGACCGTGACGCCAGCAGCTTCCGTCCAACCGGAGGCGCCGGACAATTTGTTGGAGGCGCTCTAGAGCGCTTCCATCGAGGAAGAACACCGCACTATTATGAGTGCGGTGGTTCAAAAGGTACAGCTTGCCAAGAGCGGGCTGACCGAAGCCTGCAATAGCCTTCTATCAGGCTTTGAGGTAAGAAGTTAAAAATATGCAATGTAATACCGCATAGACAGTAGCCCCTGATGCTCGGTTCGGTGTTTGGAAAGAAAAGCCGGACTGAGGATCTGAAAAAAAGGAAGATATACACAGGGTTGCTAAAAAATTATGTCAATATGGGTTGCAGGCTGCGCTGCTGACCTCTGCCACACTGACTGCTGAGGTCGGTGCTTTGAAGCCGGAGCTCGAGCGGTCCGAGCAAGAGCTCGGCCGCGCCAAGGAGCAGCTCCAGGACAAAGAAGGTGAGTAACACCACTTTGAACTCGTACCTTACAGAAAAGGATTTAGGTTGCAACAAAAAATAACAAGGATAACATGGGTACTGCTGGGGCCACGAGCGAGGTGGCGCCCCTGAAGGAGGCCATGTCCGCGGCCGAACGCAATGCGGCCGCGGAACGGGCAGAGCGAGAAAAGCAGGAGGCGCAGGTGGCGGTGGTTCGGCAAGAGCGCCAAGCTCTCATGGAAAAGCGTGACAGTTTGGAGCATGACTCAAAGACTCGAGAGTCCGAGCTTGCCTCGGCTCTCGAAAGTGCCAAGACTGCCAAGGCCGATGCCCATAAGTCCCTTCAGGAGATTGAGTTGGTGAGGAAGATAGCGGCGGGTAAGGCATTTTTCATGCAAAGCAAGCATGTGAATGTAAATTACGTGTTACTTACCCGAATTCGGAGCTCTCCAGGGGCGTTTGTAGATCTGCCTCGCAGCGTGTCTGATGCTGCCGCATTCTACCGAGCCGAGGAGGGGAGCTCAACGGAGAAGGTCTTCTGTTCTCAGTATGCTGAGGCCGGCCATCCGGTGCCCCCTAGCGACCAGCTGAAGCAGCTGGTCGAGCTCCACAAGGTGGCCGAGCAGGCCATGAAGGGCCTCATAGTCCGGCTGTGGCCTGGAGAGGCCATGCTTGGGAGCTACTTCGGCCTCGTGCGACGGTTGGTGGATGCGTGCCCCTGGGTGGAGGCTATCAAGCGCTCCGCCTGTATTGAAGGTGCTCGTCGGGCCCTTGCCCGCGCAAAGGTGCATTGGGGCAAGCTGGATGCGGAGAAGCTAATCACTGACGCGCCACCAGCGGGCAAGGAATATCGTACGCCCGAAATGTACTATAGGACTGTCCTGAAGGGTGCCCGCAAGATTGCGGATGAGTGCCCCAGGGATGTAATTATTGAGTAAATTCGCAATGTGTTATCCTGTGCGCTGAAAACTTTATCATATGCGCTAAGCAACGCTTGTTAATTTAAAATATTACCTTCTGTGCGGCCGTTTATTAAATCTGAGAGATGGCAAGTCGTCGGCTTCAGCCCCCATGCCATGAGTGCTGGGGTGTTCGGGATAAACTTGAGCACTCTTGTTCCCATTTTTGGGTCCATCTAGGGAGGCGCTCAACACAACGAACAAGGCAACCGGACTTATAGTGCTTGAACACTCTCACTTAGCCATAGAATTCTATAATTTTAAATTTCGGCAAAGCCCCTAGTATTCGGAAGACCGAATTAGGGGCGCTATCCACACCTTCGTCGGACATTATCCGGAACTTCGCTCGAACCGGCATAGGTCTTTAAGGACCCGCAAGGACATCTCGAACAGCGACCAGTCTCTCGCCTTATCATGATAGTCAGTTTTAGCTTTCTCCACTGAGGCGTTAACCTGGCTCAACCGGGGCGCAATCGCAGTGGTTCTCCCAGTGCTACCTTAGCCGATAGAACAGAAACGTAAGGTGCCAAACATGGGAGCCGGGCAAACCGAACTATTGACCCAAGACATGATTCGGAGCCGATTCATATAATGCTATAAGTTCGGGGTGCCGCACTTGTGAAAGTGTGCGGACTTTGTCACACCGTAATGTGGGGAATATAAGCCCCTGGTGTATTTGGCCGTACCAAAATGTACGGATGCAACATGTCGTAAATGAATATATATATATATATATATATATATATATATATATATATATATATATAAGGTAATGCAATTATGGGCAAAAAGTGCTGCATTTTATTCGAGAACATCTGCTATGAGTGCGGAATGATACAAATAGTGCGAAAAGCAAGGGATTGGACGAATTAAAGGCGTCTCCCTCCAGGGGTAGGCCGCGGAATGGTGTATTTAACAAATTTAATGCTCGTAATGGAGACCACCTGAGTGTTCGTCGCAGCCTTTGTCCCTCCCTGGCTGTTGCATCATGAGTTCGGCAGGTTCGCCGCCGGACAGAGTTCTATATAATAAAGAGAGAAATGAAAGATAAAAAGAGCGACACACTTGGTAGCCCCTGGTGTGGTCGAACCGCACTTTGGGTCTGTTGTGGTTGTGCCTCTCCCCCTATGCCCATGGTATCTCCAGGGCGTATTTATGTACACGGAGAGTTTGTCTTACAATTGTGCGAGGGCTGGGGTTGAGGCCGCATTGCTACGCGTGCTCGGAACGTGCCAGGTGGTCTTGGTTGATGTTGCTCCGGGCGCGTTTGGCCGTGTCCGGTCGTTTAATGGCCGGACTTGAGAATTGCCTTAAAAGGCTGCTCTGTACTTCTGCTGCGAGAGCCGCTGTATGTTCCTCCGTTCGGAGGGAGCGTTCCGTGTTTCCATTGACCATGATGACTCCACGAGGGCCTGGCATCTTGAGCTTAAGGTATGCATAATGCGGCACCGCGTTGAATTTTGCGAACGCGGTTCGTCCGAGCAGAGCGTGATAGCAACTGCGGAATGGGACTATGTCGAAGATTAACTCCTCGCTTCGGAAATTATCCGGGGATCCGAAGACCACTTCTAGTTTAACTGAGCCTGTACAACTGGCCTCGACAACTGGTATGATGCCTTTGAAGGTTGTCTTTGTAGGTTTAATCCTTGAAGGGTCTATGCCCATCTTGCGCACTGTATCCTGATAAAGCAGGTTCAGGCTACTGCCGCCGTCCATCAGGACTCTCGTGAGGTGAAATCCATCGACGATTGGGTCTAAAACCAATGCGGCGAATCCGCCATGGTGGATACTGGTCGGATGGTCTCTTCGATCGAAAGTGATCGGGCAAGAGGACCATGGGTTGAATTTTGGGGCGACTGGCTCCATCGCGTATACGTCCCTTAGTGCACGCTTCCTTTCCCTCTTGGGGATATGCGTTGCGTATATCATGTTTACCGTCCGAACTTGAGGGGGGAATCCCTTTTGTCCTCTGTTGTTCGGCGGCCGGGTCTCTTCCTCGTCATCGCTGTGTAGCCCCTTGTCACTGTTTTCGTCGATTAATTTGCCTGCCTGCTTGAATACCCAACAATCTCTGTTGGTGTGGTTAGCTGGCTTTTCGGGGGTTCCATGTATTTGACAGGAGCGGTCGAGTATTCGGTCCAAATTGGATGGGCCCGAAGTGGTTCTTTTGAATGGCTTCTTCCGTTGACCGGGCTTGGAGCCTCGGAATCCGGCATTGACTGCCGTATCCTCATTGCTGTCGCCGTTAATGCGGCGTTTGTTTTTTTTCGATGCAACCTACCATTGCGGTCCTTGGTATCCGGACTGCCAGCGTTTTTGCTGTGGTTGTTGCTACGAGCTAGCCAGCTATCCTCTCCCGCACAGAAGCGGGTCATGAGTGATGTGAGGGCTGCCATGGATTTCGGCTTTTCCTGTCCTAGGTGCCGGGCCAGCCACTCGTGGCGGATGTTATGTTTGAAGGCAGCGAGGGCCTCTGCATCCGGACAGTCGACGATTTGATTTTTCTTTGTTAAGAACCGTGTCCAGAATTGCCTGGCCGATTCGTCTGGCTGCTGGATTATGTGGCTTAGGTCATCTGCGTCCGGTGGTCGCACATACATGCCCTGGAAGTTGTCGAGGAATGCGGCTTCCAGGTATTCCCAGCATCCAATTGACTCTGCGGGCAGGCTGTTAAGCCAATGCCGAGCTGGTCCTTTAAGCTTGAGCGGGAGATATTTGATGGCGTGAAGATCGTCGCCGCGGGCCATATGTATATGGAGGAGATAATCCTCAATCCAAACCGCGGAGTCTGTTGTGCCATTGTAGGATTCGATATTAACGGGTTTAAACCCTTCAGGGATTTGATGATCCATTACCTCGTCAGTGAAGCATAGTGGGTGTGCGGCGCCTCTGTATTGAGCAATATCGCGACGTAGCTCGAGAGAGCGTTGTCTGCTGTGTTCGGCCCGGCCGGAGTAGTTGTATCCGGCGCGACGGTATTCGTCGTGGGTCTTGGGGCGCCCACGTGATCCATAGATAGATCTGGATTGTCTTGCCTTGTCCTCCAATATATCCCGCAAGTCCGGCGCGTTCCCCCGTGGCTTTCTGCTTTTTGAGCGATGCTGGGGTACGGTTTTGGTGGAGGGCTTGCATGCCTCTCTGTCGCGGCCACGAGGTGGTCGGTCTGCCGTATAGTGCGCTGGTGATGCAGGTTTGTACGCTTCCTCCTCTAGTCGGGGGAGCAACTTGCGTTTTGGGTAACTTTTGGAGGGGCGTTTGAGTTCGTACTCTTCGGCCACGAGGACCTCAGTCCATCTATCGGCTAGTAGGTCTTGATCAGCTTGAAGTTGTTGCTTCTTTTTCTTTAGGCTGTTTGCCGTGGCCATTAGCCTACGTCTGAAACGCTCTTGTTCGACGGGATCCTCAGGCACGACGAATTCGTCGTCGTCGAGGCTTGCCTCGTCTCCGGAGGGAGGTAAGTAATTATCATCCTCGACCTCTTCGTCTGCCGCCCTCTCGTGAGGGCTTGCTTCAGCCTCCTCCTGCGCTGGATCGTGCTGGAGGGGGTTGTCTTCGGCACTTTCCGGGGAGTTATTATCTCCTGTGCCAGAATCTCCATTCTTGCTATGGCGGGATTTAGAGCGGCGCCGCTGATGTCGGCGCTTGGGCCATTTCTTTAAGGAATCGGCCTCCGTTGCTTCTTCGCCGTCCCCATCTTTTGGGGTGTCCACCATATATATGTCGTATGACGAGGTGGTCTTCCAGTGTCCTGTAGGCACTGGTTCTTGATAGTCTCCGGCATCGTCGTCCATACCGTCGATGTCTTCGGAGTCATAGTCGAGTACGTCGGTTAGATCGTCGATGGTGGCTACGAAGTGGGTGGTGGGTGGGCCCTGAATTTCTTCGTCGTCCGCATCCCAACCATCCTGGCCGTAGTTCGGCCAGGGCTCTCCGGATAGCGAGAGATGCTTCAGCAAATTTAAGATATCGCCGAAGGGTGAGTGCTGAAAGATGTCCGCAGCGGTGAATTCCATGATCGGCGCCCAATCGGATTCGACTGGCAGGGGCGCTGGAGGTTCGGAGTCCGGCAGGGAGTCCGACACCTCGGAGTCATGGGCTTTATGCGGGACAAGATAAGTGTTCGGCTCCATCGCCGTAGAAGTTGCAGCTCCCGAGGCGGTGTCCAGCCATCCGTCCTCGGTCTAAGCGATCGGCTCCGGACTATGGGTCGGAGCGGATTCGTGTGCGGCCTCCAAGATGCTGTCCGGCGGCAGAGTTAGGTCGTGCCCATCGTGACAGCGCGGCACGCTCGGCTGTGGCTCAGATCCATCGAATATCAAGTCCCCGCGGATATCGGCCATGAAGTTTAGGCTTCCAAACCTGACCTGACGGCCAGGGGCGTAGCTTTCGATCTGCTCCAAATGGCCAAGTGAGTTGGCCCGCAGTGCGAAGCCACCGAATACGAAGATCTGTCTGGGGAGAAAAGTCTCACCCAGGACTGCGTCGTTGTCGATTGAAGGGGCCATCAAGCCTATCGGTGATGACACAGAGGAACTCTCAATGAAAGCACCAATGTCGGTGTCAAAACCGGTGGATCTCGGGTAGGGGGTCCCGAACTGTGCGTCTAGGCGGATGGTAACAGGAGACAAGGGACACGATGTTTTACCCAGGTTCGGGCCCTCTTGATGGAGGTGAAACCCTACGTCCTGCTTGATTGATATTGATATTGTGGATGTTTACAAGAGTGGATATCTACCACGGGATCAAGGAGGCTAAACCCTAGAAGCTAGCCTATGGTATGATTGTAAGGGTTGTTGTTGTGTCCTACGGACTAGAGCCATCCGGTTTATATAGACACCGGAGAGGGCTAGGGTTACACAGAGTCGGTTACAATGGTAGGAGATCTACGTATCCGTATTGCCAAGCTTGCCTTCCACACCAAGGAAAGTCCCATCCGGACACGGGGCGAAGTCTTCAATCTTGTATCTTCATAGTCTTGGAGTCCGGTCGATGATGATAGTCCGGCCGATGATAGTTCGGCTGATGATGGTAGTCCGGCTATCCGGACATCCCCTAATCCAGGACTCCCTCAGAGGGAGTATGAATCCATGTTATGTCCAATTAATTTTTTTCGCTTGCTGTATAATGCATGTAACCTACTCATACCAACATTTTAGTGCATTCCAAATGTCTATACTACCGCTGCAATTCGAACTAAATCTGAATTCATTTCTCTATTTCAGTAAGAATCTACAATCACGATTGTTGCCAACTTCAACCATCATTCATGTATTACCTTAATAACACACCACATGATTACTATAGAGATAGATATGAACTATGTGTACTACATGAACTCGAATTCTAATTTTTGAATACACTTGATGTTGATTCCAAATAATAGTACATTTGATGTACTAACTATATATTCATAATCTAAACCATGTTCCATATGTACACCGTGTTTATCACACAAAGTATAGTGCCCCGCCCCCTACATTATGACAAGTATTTAGACCTGAGCTGCAAAATCCACACATTAGCCCAAATTATAATCAATTTACGTAGTACTAGCAAGATGCCCATGCGTTCCACAGAAGATCAACATGATCAAGGGGCCTAATTTGCAAATATGGAGAGGGGTGTGGGTATCTTTTTTCAAAATTGCCATAGTTTCCTTCCTATCCACCAGATATAAATCGGATGGCCTATATTGCAGGATGGCAGGCACACCATCATCAACAACTCCGTTTTTATAATAAGTAGAGATAAAATATATTATATGTAGTATAACATGTTCATAACCACACCATGTGTATCACCGTTATATATATTCACACATGCGTCGGTTTAAAACACTATGATAAATTGTGCAAATATCCGAATTCGCTTTTTATAGTGAAGTATGATCTCTATTCATCTTTTACACCCACACAATCCTCTTATCTTTGTAGCTAGCGCTAACTTTCTCTCGTGCATGCACACGCCCGCATCCCTCTCACCCTCCCTCAGCATTCTCTAGCTCCATCGCACAAATTCGTCTTTTCACTTTAGGTCTTTCACCCACGGCATGTGTAGGCCCCCCAACTCCTTCTTTACGGCACACATCGATCGATATGCCTCTCTAGCCAGGTGTTCCTAGCACAAACACAAGCTTCCCATCTTCTCTTATCACCGTCCATGCCTCACTCCCACCACTCTTTTCATCGATCTCGTACTCGCACACTCCTTCCCCCTCGATATAGTATGCCTCTCGTACCACCTCCTAGATGCATCTCTCTCTCTATCCTTCTCCCCGTGCCTCATTTTCTTCTAACACACACATGCATGTATATCGATCGATCTCCCAACATGTACCTAGATCGACTTTAACTATTCCCAACCATCAATCGACGTACCTCACAAGTTATGTCTCTCCTTTCTCTAACAAAGGGCGATTGATCTTCCTATGTAGTTACGTCTGCTTACCACAACCATATCGTCCTCCCTCATCATTCGTGCATGCCTCCTGACCCGTCTCCCACACGCACGTGCACAAACAATCAGTCATCTCCTCTCTTATTGATATTGCAGGCGTGCCCTCCGTTTGTCTAGCAAGCCTATCCCACCATTTGTTAGAAGGAACTCCACTACCACCCCCTCCAACACTCTAGCTCTCTCTCTCTCCCAACCTTATTCCTCTCCTACACGTATGCATGGATGTCGATCGATCTCCCTTAATACATGAGGTAGATCGATCTCCTTAATACATGAGGTAGGCCTCTCTCCTCTTCCACACATATACCAGCCATTGTACCTCGATAGTTAATTAGGCCTCCCTCTTCCCCAACCACACACCGATAGTCGAGCGCTGTAGGGAGGTATCCATGCCACAGAGACAAACTGCACATGTCCCCTCTCACATTCCAGTAGGCCAGCCACTCTATATATTTGACGTGGGCACACACAAATTCGATCGCACTCTTTATCGATCACGCGCACGCGCACACACACACACATAATCCCTCTCTTCGATTCTATGGACACCTCAAGCCGATGATACCTCCACTCTCTTCTCGTGGATTGCCCCCTCTATATATATGATATATCCAGGACTCTATTTCACACACATTGCATATGTTACATTTTTTGATTGACCCCCCCCCCAAAAAAAACTCTCACGAACCCAACACACTATATCTCTCTAGGTTTGTATCTCTCTCACACAACCCCATGTAGGTGGTGTACGTATACAAGAAGAGAATAGGTGCACCATGCACGTACTCACGCTTCGTGCCCAGCCACACCTGCACGGGTACACGGTGGAGCTCATTTCTTTATGAAATGGCAGTCCACGTGCTAATTTGAATGCGTGTAGCGGTTGTTTACCTAGGGAGGTCGTGGTAATGCGTGCACGAAACAAAGTTCAACTAGACGCATTGGCGCGTTATTTTTAAATAAAGTTATAGTGCTCAATGGCACGTACACAGAATATAAAATGTTTTTTATGGATAAAACGGTAGTCTGCTCCACTATATACAATGGAGCCTGCCTGCCTGGTCTATCTCTCTTCAGAGTATCTCACACAAGGTTGCGGTGGCCCTTCTCTCTCTCTCACCGTTGGTTAGTGATCCGGGCGCATCCTGTCCGCCAGAGGAAAGGGAGGAAGTGCATCATTTCTCCATCCGACGGCGCCGAGGCAGCACCTCCCGATCTGCGGTACACGTCGTTCTCTCTGACCAAGCTCCGACACGGTAGGGCCTACACCACCTGCTCGCTGCCGCAGTATGGGCAGATTCCGCCCGCCGCCGCTCACCTAGTTACATCCCGACGACCTCCAGGTATCCCCTCCGGCCTTGCTCCATTGCCCGTCTTCCCACGTCGCTGCATGTGGATCTTCCATAGTTCTTTGCCCAAAACATAGATCGCCCGGCGTACTTTCCATATTGCAATCTCGTCCTCACACCATTTTAGACAAACACAACCGTGTTGTTATCTTCCCTTAGGACAAGGAATATGCTTCTCTTTTGTCGTCGCATGTGCCATCAACTGTTATTGGCCAGTAATTGTTTCCTTTCTACCTCTTTTTTTGCAAACAGGGCTATCCATTTCACGTCGTTGCTATTGCGACCTTTTGGCGAACTGCACAAATCACTTTTTTCTTAAGAGTGTTTTGTGCAGTTGTACTAAAATGTCACACGGGCAACGTCTCTACATTTCAGTGCGACTGCACAAAGGGAGAATGGTTTTTCTCTATCCTCCTCATCCAACTCCGAGCCTAATCTTCTCCAACTAATTAGTCTTAAGAGAGACTGCAAAGGTGACTGGCTTCTATTTGTATGTTTATTGTTTCATCAGCAGTCCTCTATTATCGTAATCACACTTAGTATCTTTGGAACAGGGACACACAGCTCTATTTTAGTGGAACTGCACAAAATGATCGGAATGTTGCATGCTCCATACAGCTACTTCTTTCCCAACATGCCTTATTGATTTAGAAAGAGCTGGGTGGACATTGCTGCCAATGAAAGCATGGGTCAATTTTAATTTAACACCTTCTCACAACTTTGTCTTCAATCGTGATGTAAATATTAGCTCTTATCTGCTAATAATTGAGATGCATTAGCAAGCAAGTTAGTTTTTTATTTTTTCCGAAAGAGCATCGATGGCAAGACACACGAAACAAAAGTTGAATGCTCACACCATTGTACAATTCCATGTCGCTGAAAAATTATTTGTATAGTACATCAATTATGTAAACAAATGCTGGAAGCTTGGTAGCATTGCCAGAAGCCTCTTTAGCATCCGGGTCCATGTGCATTGCACAAAATTATACTCCTTCGTTCCTAAATATTTGTCTTCTTACAAATTTCAAATGGGCATATTTTAGTGTGTAGATTCACTCATTTTGCTTCGTATGTGTACTCCCTCCGTTCCTAAATACTATATTTGTCTTTCTAGAGATTTCAACAAGTGACTACATATGGAGCAAAATGAGTGAATCTACACTCTAAAATATGTCTATATACATCCATATGTAGTAGTCCATTTGAATCTCTAAAAAGGCAAATATTTGAGTAGTCACTCGTTGAAATCTCTAGAAAGACAAATACTCTGGAGTGTATTTAAGAACTGAGGGGGTAGTGGACAACTGATGTCTACTACACAACCTTCTTCTTGTAGACGTTGTTGGGCCTGCAAGTGCACAGGTTTATAGGACAGTAGCAAATTTCCCTCAAGTGGATAACCTAAGGTTTATCAATCCGTAGGAGGCGTAGGATGAAGATGGTCTCTCTCAAACAACCCTGCAACCAAATAACAAAGAGTTTCTTGTGTCCCCAACACACCCAATACAATGGCAAATTGTATAGGTGCACTAGTTCGGCGAAGAGATGGTGATACAAGTGCAATATGGATGGTAGATAAAGGTATTTGTAATCTAAAATTATAAAAACAGCAAGGTAACTAATGATAAATGTGAGCGTAAACGGTATTGCAATGATAGGAAACAAGGCCTTGGGTTCATACTTTAACTAGTGCAGGTTCTCTCAACAATAATAACATAGATAGATCATATAACAATCCCTCAACATGCAACAAAGAGTCACTCCAAAGCCACTAATAGCGGAGAACAAACGAAGAGATTATGGTAGGGTACGAAACCACCTCAAAGTTATTCTTTCGGATCAATCTATTCAAGAGTTCGTACTAGAATAACACCTTAAGACACAAATCAACCAAAACCCTAATGTCACCTAGATACTCCATTGTCACCTCAAGTATCTGTGGGCATGATTATACGATATGCATCACACAATCTCAGATTCATCTATTCAACCAACACAAAGTACTTCAAAGAGTGCCCCAAAGTTTCTACCGGAGAGTCAAGAACGTGTGCCAACCCCTATGCATAGGTTCATGGGCGGAACCCGCAAGTTGGTTACCAAAACATACATCAAGAGGCACATGATATCCCATTGTCACCACAGATAAGCACGGCAAGACATACATCAAGTGTTCTTATAAAAGACTCAATCCGATAAGATAACTTCAAAGGGGAAACTCAATTCATCACAAGAGAGTAGAGGGGGAGAAACATCATGAGATCCAACTACAATAGCAAAGCTCAGGATACATCAAGATCGTGCCATAGAGGGAACACGAGAGAGAGAGAGAGATCAAACACATAGCTACTGGTACATACCCTCAGCCCCGAGGGTGAACTACTCCCTCCTCATCATGGATAGCACCGGGATGATGAAGATGGCCACCGGTGATGGATCCCCCCTCCGGCAGGGTGCCGGGAAGGGCTCCTGAGAGGTTTTTGGTGGCTACAGAGGCTTGCGGCGGCGGAACTCCCGATCTATCTTGATTTTTCGATGGTTTTAGGGTACGTAGGGTTATATAGGCGAAAGAAGTCAGTCGGGGGGTGCTCGAGGGGTCCACGAGACAGGGGGTTGTGCCCTGTAGGGGGGGGGGGGCGCCCCCTATCTCCTGGGCTCCTCGAGGATCTTCTGACTTGATCTCCAAGCCTCCAGGATGACATTCTTCCAAAAAATCACGATGCCGAAGGTTTCATTCCGTTTGGACTCCGTTTGATATTCACTACTAGGAAAAAGGCTAGCAGCAGTGCGGGTTTTAGGTGTATCAGTAGCGCGAGGTGGGGCGCTACTAATAAGGCGCTACAGCTAACGTATAGCAGTAGCGCGTTGTCACCGGCGCTACTGCTACACACGTGTAGCAGCAGCGCTCTTACTGGGAGCACGCTACTGCTAGTAGCTCTAGCGCCCTTTGCAGCAACACGCTACTGCTATAGAGGCGCTGCTACTAACTTCTATACACTCGCTACTGCTAATTTAACAGGTTTTTTTGTTTTTTTGGGCATATTTGTTTTGTATTTGAATAGGCTTCATAGAAGAATCTTTAGCACATAGAAATGTCATCATGATACACATACAAATGCCTACGAGACCACGAATATAATCATAGCATATACATACAAATAGTCTCATCATAATCATCATCCAACACAAAGTGGTCTCTCGTCATCATCTCGAAAATAGCGATACAAGTCCTTGATTACTTGCAAATACATCGTCATCCATCTAAACAATGGTATACGCGAAAAGAGCTATCACTTTGAGTACATGAGTTCGTATCCCTCTCTCGCATTAGCGTGAACCTAAACTAACTACTGCCTGTCGCTCGGAAACCGGAAACCGGCAACACCTGGGCCTGACACTCCGGCCACTCATCGTATATATACTCCTGGCGTAGCACTTCTTCGCCATCGATGATCTATGCACCTGCATCGTCACATGAGTAGATGATATGCAACATATATAGTTGAGCAACAGAAAGAGACAGACTTGACAAAAATAGAAACAACATATCATAAGCATAAATAACAAAGTTCATCATAACCAAAATGCCCTAACTAGAGTGATCTTCGCTAGTCAAGGAGGAGGACGGTTTAATTACATCACAAATAAAGTTTCACTGCGCATAACTCAAAGTTTTGTCATACAGAAAGTATGGACTAAACAGACACATTGTCATATATCGACAATCACTCCAACATGCTGTGCCATCCATCGAGGTCAGGGAGATAGTCCCTGAGCTTAGTGAAAGGCTTCATGTCGAGACGCTAAGAGGCTATGCATGTTCGGACGTCTTCCCGCGACATTTGTCCTCCGTAGAACATCCCTGTTTTTCCGACGACCTCTTTCATGATGATTTGGGCAAGTTCGCGCTGGATGTTATAGAACTCAGCTCGAAGTCGATGATCCTCGATATCTCCTATGTCCTTTGCCCATTGTAGAATATGGGCATCGCCAGATCTAGGTGACATGTGAAGGTTCTGGTGATCCCGTCTGTACTGCAGCATGTGGTGTAGGACATGGAATCCATCATTAAGAGAATCGTTCGGTTCCTAGATGCAGCAGAAGTCGGTCTTACGGCTGAAGGCGGCCCTGCCGCCCCTTCTCTTCTTGTCCCTAGCCTCTCCACCCCTTGCTTGGTAGTAAAACATAGCACTGTCGAGAACATCTTTGATGTGGGTGTAATTCTTTTTGTGAATGTTCTTCGACGAGTCCAAGTAAAGAGCGTGGGAGAATCGGGGGTAGAGGATGATGAGGACGGAGCGCCCGCCGCTGCGCAAAATAAGTACACCTCAAATTAATTAGCCTCCACCGTGCAAATGAATTATTGAAATCGAAGGAAGGATAGCAGCGTGGATGACTTACATGGGATGATAAGGCATGAGAATTGCCTCCTTGTCCTTATTGGCGAGCATGAAACTGACAATGTAATCCATCGCGTATTCACGTTGCTCTGCACAGACTCCCAAGAAGCTCTCGTGCATGTAGTACGGGTCAGCGACACAGATATGACGTATCTTCTCAACCCCAATGATGTAGTTCATGTGCAAGGCATAAAGGTGGACAAACGTAAAATCCAGCTTCTTCACGTGAAACATGTCGAATATGTAATCGAATCGGAGGAAGAACTTATCCACAGGGAAGCTGTCGACGTACGACATTTGCCGCGGAACGTTAACCACGTAGAGTGGGTATCCTGGATCTTTCGAGGCGATGAGGCATTTCTCTACCCGCAGCACATCATCATGAAGTCTCCTTAGATCGCCGAATCTGGCCCGTAGTGCTGTTGCAGGTAGGATTGGCTGACTGGGGATATGCCATTTATCCGCATCGGGGATATCTATACGGTCCTGAAGCCGAGGCTGCTGAGGCGGCTGGATCATAGAATCAGCTTTTTTGCCTTTCCTCGCTCTCTTCCTAGACTTCTTTACTACTGGAAGGTTGTCAATAACACATTGAGATGGTAATTCAGGTACCGACTCATGACACTCAAACCCTGAGGAGGCGCCAGTATATACATATTGTTCAGCGCCATCGTCATCCTCATCCTCATCCATGGTGACGTCATCAGCGACTAATGGAGCCTCCTCCTAACCCCGTCCGCTATCACCCAACCCGACACCCGACGCTAATTGGGTAGGTGGGGTGTTGATGTTCATACCTTGCTGAGGCTGCGTGCTCGTGGGTGTGCTCCCGGCCGCCTCCAGACAAAGCAGACTCTTTGGCCACAACAGGACCCACCCATTGCAACAATCACCAAGCCGCCGCGGTGTCTCCTCGTCATCCACCAGTAGTGTTGGAGGAGGCAAATTCTCGTGGCCCGGTTTGACACTGGCCATGGAAACCTTTAAGATGTTTGGGGGGATCGACCGGCTGTGGAACAATGGTTCCTTCGGCTTCATTATCGTCGCCTTCCCCACGGCCACCTTCTGGTCGCCGATGGTGTACAGTATGGTGCACGGGGTTTCGTCGGCCTGCAAAGAAAAGTCTGCGAAGTGAGACATCCGAAAGGCAACGAAAACGGGAGATTATACATTTATATTGAAGGGGGCCGGTGTGACAGATACCGTGAGGGCGTCGAGCTCAACCAAATACGAAGCACCGCCGAGCACATCCGGTGCGGGAGTAGGTGCGGTAGCCGGTGCGGGAGGAGGTGCGGGAGTAGGTGCGGGAGCTAGTGCGGGAGCAGGTTCTCCCAAGAAGTCAGCAATGGGAAAGTCCTCTGCATTTTATTCTGGATTTCTCCTTGTCCAAGTGATAATGCCCGTCACCAAGGAAGTAGACAAATTTGCAACCGCCTGTTTTGCGGCAGCTACCGCTGTTGCAACCGTCTGAGATGATTTCTTCTCAACCGCAATCTCAACCTTCTTGTCGATGTTTTCTTCAGTTAACCTCCGTCTTTCCTTTCTCTCCTCCGTGGTCTCATGGTAGTACTTCTTCCACGTGGTGCCGTCTCCGACACCGTGCACGCGTCCATACGACGGCCGAGTATCCACCGGTTGTCGTTTCAATATTTTCAACGCCCGGTTGAATGGAGTGTCCCACTTGGGCCTCGCCAATGCCTCAGACGGCGAGTCGCTTTCGGCCGCAATCCGGTGTTGCTCTCTCTGCAAAAGGCACAAGGATCGTTTACAAATATGACTAACGTGTGTAGTCGAATTGATCAGAAACTAAAATTACAAGCAGTCTCATGAACTCCATAGTGACTGGTGTTGTCTCGTAAACCTTCTTCACTGGGTCCCAACGGTGCCGGGCCCTCAGGACGTCATGCTCCTGCGGGACGGTGAAATCTGCCAAGGGGTCTGGGATGCCTAGACTCGCGGCTTCCGCGTCCTCCTTGGCCCATTTGGACCTCTTTCCGCCGTAACCACGACTTCCGAGGTGGTGGCTCCCAATGTTCCTCTGTTGAAGCCCCTTCATGTACTTAGACTTGTTTTTGGCAGCTTCGGCCTCGCAAGCCTCCTTGAATATTTGAAACTGGTCTTCCGTGATTGTCGGATTATCCTTTACAATCTCGGAGTAGGTTTCCTTCTTGTCGATGATCCTTGCTTTCACTCGAGTTTTCCAGGAGGCCAACGCGTCGCTGAACTTGGTCATGGCGTGTTTGTTTATCTTCTTCATTGCCGGGTCCTCGTCTGGATCTTCATAATCCTTCTCATTCCGGCCAGGGAACAAGAATATCTGGTGAAACTTCTTTAGGAGGGAGCTCCTCATATTTTCTATCTTCTGTAGTTTCTCATCGTTGATAGTGGCGGTTGTCCGTACGATGCAGCCTATTTGATTGCCGTAGCACGAGCGAGCTTCCTCGGGCGCCTTTGGCTCAAAAATGCCGTCATCCACCTCCGTGACCACCAGCCTAGTAGTCCTGAGTTTGTTAGGAAGTCATTGCCTCTTTGCTTTCGGTTCTACACCGGCTCTGCTCCCCGAGGCAGCACCGGTCTCAGCGCCGGTCTCGATGCCGGTCTGAATCTCAGCGCCGGTCTCAGTCTCAGCACTGGTCTGCGTGTCGGTCTCAGTCCCTGATGCCACCGGTGGGCCCAGCAACAACATCGGTTGATCGTCGGTAAGGCCAAAATATTCGTCTGCCGCCAGGTAGATGTCGTCGCAATCACCAGAACCCTGTCCTTCATCGTTGCTAGCCATGTTTCCTATGATTAAATCTAGTCAATTAATTCTAGACATAATAAAATGAATAATGACATAAAAAAGGACTATTGTTTTGTAGTAATGTTGACTCCTTCCTGGTGCGGCAAATCCCGGGCACTCGATATGTCCTCGCTTGTAGCACAAGTCATGCCGAAATTCACGGAAAATTTCGGCATGACCTTTGCTAAAAAGTGGACAAATCGAGAACCTGAAATTTGCCGGAACAGAAATGAATCAACATTCCGGCAAAACATAGGCCGCTCAACATCATTCCCTGGAAACAACAAAGCCACTTGGGCAAAATCGAACAACTTCAATGAAAAGATATAACATGAGAAAACACTATATAACATGGCCACTTCAATGAAAAGATATAATCAACAATAATGGAATATGCAAATGACATATAGCTACTGTTCTGTTTGACCAAGTTTTTGAAAAGAAAAACAATTCTGCTTTTTGTTTATAGCTAAATGCCACAGCTACTGTTTTTTATTTATAGCTAAATACTTTTGTTTTTCGTCTAAAGCTAAAAGTCTAGGAACTACATTTTCTCTAACCCTTTTGACCTCACCAGAATTTCCACAGCAAGTCCTTAGTACCTACACCCAATTTCTTCAAAAATATTGAGGTCCATAGTCCAAATAATTCAAATTTCATTTGAATGAAATTTGGAACAAATTCAGGTCCGCAGTCAAAATATTTTTTTATAGCTAAGTGTTTTTTGTTTATACCCTCTGTTAATTTAAATCTAAATGCTACTATTATTTATATACCCTCTTTTAGTTTAAAGCTAAATGGAATTACTATTTAGGAATTTTCATAAAAATTGCCCTAGCTAATTTCCTAAAAAAAATTGCAAATCATTTTTACTAAATGCTATAAAATGCCTACTGCCCTAAAAAAATCTAGGGTTCATATGAACACCTAGGGTTCATATGAACATCAACACAGTATCAACACATATATATAATTGCCCTAGCAGAGAGAAGTAGGAGGGTAGGGACAGGAGAGGCATAGCCTTACGGTCGGCGGCGAGGGCAGGCTCTGGCTCGGGCAGCGGCGGTGAGGTCGAGGGCGGCGGCGGCAAGCTCGAGGGAGGCGACAGTGAGGTCGACGACGACGGCCTCGGGCGGCGGCTGTGAGGTCGAGGGGGCGGCCTCGGGCGGCGGCGGTGTGGTCGAAGGCGGCGGGCGGCGGCGGTGTGGTCGAAGGCGGCCTTCGGCGGTGGCGGTGTGGTCGAAGGCGCGCGGCAGGGCAACGGCGGCGATGGAGCAGTTGGGGACAGGGGGAGTAGAGAGGGGGGGAAAAGGACTTAGTGAAATTTTGCGCTAGGGCCACCGGGATTTGAGTCAAACTAGCAGCAGCGCGTTTCTACGAAACGCGCTATAGCTAAGATAGCTATAGAGTGTTCCAGAGAAACGCGTTGTAGCTAACCCTTTCTGTTTTCTTTCTCTTTTTCTTTTGTTTTCTTTACATTTTTTTGTTCATTTCTCCTTTTTCTATTTCTTTCATTTTCATTTACTTTTCTACTTATTTTTCTATTTATTTTCTTTGCCATAGCAGTAGCGCTGTAAAGAAGAAACGCGCTGCTACAATGTTTTTAGCAGTAGCGTGCTTCTGCGAGAAGCGCTGCTACTATTCCTAGCCTACCGGCACCAGTGAGAGAATTTTAGTAGTAGCGCTTTTCTGTGGAGATGCGCTACTGCTAAAATAATGATTGTAGCGTGGTTTTGCAACAAGCGCTACTACTAAGTAGCGCTAGCGCCTAGTTTTGACCAACGCTACTGCTATACCTCTGTGTATAGCATTTTCCCTAGTAGTGATTCCTTTTCTTCGAAATACTGAAACAGGCAATAAAACAGCAATATGGGCTGGGCCTCCGGTTAATAGGTTAGTCCCAAAAGTAATATAAAAGTGTATAATAAAGCCCATAATCATTCAAAATAGATAATAATATAGCATGAATGCTTCATAAATTATAGATACGTTGGAGACGTATCAGCATCCCCAAGCTTAATTCCTACTCGTCCTCGAGTAGGTAAATGATAAAAGAAAGAATTTATGAAGTGTGAATGCTAGAGGTGCACAAGTTTGATCAATGATAATTTCAATCACCTTTACTAGCATCATTATATGTCATAACAGTAGTTCATCTCATATAACTTCTCATGAACTAGTAATAAGCAATTCACATGTTAAAACATAGACCATAAACTTTCTTGAAAACTAGCAAACTTCATTTTTAGTCATCAAACAATTGCAAGTCATCTTACTTTCAGGAAGAGTCTATGTCAGAGCTTTGGTTTAGCAAACTTCACATACTCAACTATCATATAGTCTTCTACAATTGCTAACACTCACGCAATACTTGTGGTTATGAAGTTTTAATTAGACATAGAGAAAGATTGGGGCTTATAATGTTGCCTCCAAACGTATTCACCTTTGGGTGATGTCAACAATAATATTTCATGCTAACGTACATCCAATTGGATATATATATCAGGATCACCCTAACACAAAGTGCTTGCCAAAGAATAAAATGAAAAAGGGAAAGGTGAAGATCACCTTGACTCTTGCATAGAGTAAAAGAAATAAAGTAAAAGATAGGCCCTTCGCAGAGGGAAGCAGAGGTTGCCATGCGCTTTTAGGGTTGGATACACAAAATCTTAATGTGAAAGAACGTCCCTTTATATTGCCCCTTGTATATGGACCTTTATTATGTAGTCCGTCGCTTTTATTGCTTCCATAACAAGTTCGTACAAAGCTTATTTTCTCCACACTAATAAGTCATGCATATTTAAAGAGCAATTTTTATTGCATGCACCGATGACAACTTACTTGAAGGATATTACTCAATCCATAGGTAGGTATGGTGGACTCTCATGGCAAAAACTGGGTTTAAGGATATTTGGAAGCACAAGTAGTATCTCTACTTGGTGCTAGGAATTTTTGGCTAGCATGAGGGGGAAAGGCAAGCTCAACATGTTTGAATGATCCATGATAATATACTTTAACTGAGATGCGAGAAAACATAACCCAATATGTTGTCTTCCTTGTCCAACATCAACTCTTTAGCATGTCATACTTAATGAGTGCTCACAACTATAAAATATGTCTATGATAATATATTTATATGTGAAATCTCCCTTCCTTCAATATTCTTTCATGAATTGTTCAAATGACCAATACAATGCTTGCTAACCGTCAATAAATTTACAACCTCTACTTCTTAGATGTGAAGTCATTACTCCCCATGGGATAAGCAAAAGAGACATATATAATTTCAGATTTATGACAATCAACTCAGTCAACCATTTACTCATAGGATATAAGTGAAGCACGTGAGTAAATGACAAACTACTCCAAAAAGATATAAGTGAAGATCAATGAGTAGCAAAATAATTATGTAGCTATATGAAGACTCTCTCTCATTAAAGAATTTCAGATCTTGGTATTGTATTCAAACAGCAACCAAAACAAAATAAAATGATGATGCAAGGATAGCACAACTCATGTGAAGAAGCAAAAACTTAGGCTTAACCGATACTAACCGATAGTTGTTGAAGAAGAAAGGTGGGATGCCTACCGGGGCATCCCCAAGCTTAGATGCTTGAGACTTCTTGAAATATTATCTTGGGGTTCCTTGGGCATCCCCAATCTTGAACTTTTGTGTCTCCTTAATTCCTCTTATATCATGGTTTCTCTTTTTATCAAAAGCTTCATTCACAACAAACTCAACAAGAACTCGTGAGATAGGTTAGTATAAACCAATGGAAAACCATATCATCTTCTACTGTAACAAATCACTTACATTATTATTCAATATTTAATACTAAATGTCTCTGCATATTTAATACTCCAATCCTCAAATAGAATCATTAAACAAGCAAGCATATGCAAACAATGCAAACATAGCAGCAATCTGCCAAAACAGTACAGTCTGTAAAGAATGCAGGAGTAACAATACTTCCCTGACTCCAAAAATTATTAACTAAATTTCCCACTGTAATAAATTTATCATAGCTTAATATGCAAAAAGATTCAACATTATACCATTCTCTGACTTCTCTAGGGAATTTTTGCAACAGCGGTAAACTTTCTGTTTTCGAACAGCAACATGTATACTAGCAAAACAAGCATGGTAAAGGCTATCCTTGATATTTTTATTGAAAATAAAGATGCAAAACATTATTCTAAATAAAAGCAAGCAAAAACTAGCAAAATAAGATGACGCTCCAAGCAAAACACATATCATGTGGCGAATAAAAATATAGCTCCAAGTAAAGTTACTGATGAACGAAGACGAAAGAGGGGATGCCATCCGTGGCATCCCCAAGATTAGTTGCTTGGTTGTCCTTGAATAGTACCTTGGGGTGCCTTGTGCATACCCAAGCTTAGGCTCTTTCCACTCCTTATTCCATAGTCCATCGAATCTTTACCCAAAACTTGAAAACTTCAACCACACAAAACTCAAAACAAAACTCGGAAGCTCCGTTAGTATAAGAAAACAAAACCACCACTTAGGCACTGTAATGAACTCATTATAAATTCATATTGGTGTAATAACTACTGTATTCCAACTTATCTATGGTTCATACCCTACGATACTACTCATAGATTCATCAAAATAAGCAAACAACACAATGAAAACAGAATCTGTCAAAAACAGAACATTCTGTAGTAATCTGTATCAAATGTATACTTCTGGAACTCAAAAAAATCTGAAATAAATTGATGGACCTGAGGAATTTGTCTATTAATCATATTCAAAAAGAATCAACCTAAAATCACTCTTTAGTAAAAATGGCAGCTAATCTCGTGAGTGCAAAAGTTTCTGTTTTTTACAGCAAGATCACATAAACTTCACCCAAGTCTTCCCAAAGGTTCTACTTGGCACTTTATTGAAACAAAAGCTATAAAACATGATTAATACTGTAGAATAATCATTTGGACACAAAAAAACAGTAAGGATAAATATTGGGTTGTCTCCCAACAAGAGCTTTTCTTTAATGCCTTTCTAGCTAGGCATGATGAAATGATGCTCACATAGAAGATAAGAATTGAAACATAAAGAGAGCATCATGAAGAATATGACTAGCACTTTTAAGTATAACCCACTTCCTATGCATAGGGATTTTGTGAGAAAACAACTTAGGGGAACAATAATCAACAAGCATAGGAAGGTAAAACAAGCATAACTTCAAGATTTTCAACACATAGAGAGGAAACTTGACATTATTGCAACTCCTACAAGCATATGTTCCTCTCTCATAATAGTTTTCAGTAGCATCTTGAATGAATTAAACAATATAACCAGCACCTAAAACATTATTTTCATGGTCTACAAGCATAGAAAATTTACTACTCTCCACATAAGCAAATTTCTTCTCATGAATAGTAGTGGGAGCAAACTCAACAAAATAATTATCATGTGAGGCATAATCCAATTGAAAACTAAAATCATGATGACAAGTTTCATGTTTATCATTATTCTTAATAGCATACAAGTCATCACAATAATCATGATAGATAGCAACTTTTTTCTCATAATCAATTGGGACCTCTTCCAAAATAGTGGACTCATCACTAAATAAAGTTGAAACTCTTCCAAATCCAGTTTCATGTTCATCACAATAAGATTCAACATCCTCTAAAATAGTGGGATTACTACTTCCTAAAGTTGTCACTCTTCCAAACCCACTTTCATCAATATAATCATCATAAGTAGGAGGCATGCTATCATCAAAATAAATTTGCTCATCAAAACTTGGGGGACAAAAAATATCATCCTCATCAAACATAGCTTCCCCATGCTTGTGGCTTTGCATATCATTAGCATCATGGATATTCAAGGAATTCATACTAACAACATTGTAATCATGCTCATCATTCATAGATTTAGTATCAAACATTCTAATGTATTCTTCTTCTAGAACTTGAGCACAATTTTCCTTTCCATCAAACTCACGAAAGATATTAAAAAGACGAAGAGTATGACACAAACTCAACTCCATTTTTTTGGTAGTTTTCTTTATAAACTGAACTAGTGATAAAACAAGAAACAAAAAGATTCGATTGCAAGATCTAAAGATATACCTTCAAGCTCTAACCTCCCCGGCAACGGCGCCAGAAAAGAGCTTGATGTCTACTACACAACCTTTTTCTTGTAGACGTTGTTGGGCCTGCAAGTGCACAGGTTTGTAGGACAGTAGAAAATTTCCCTCAAGTGAATGACCTAAGGTTTATCAATCCGTAGGAGGCGTAGGATGAAGATGGTCTCTCTCAAACAACCCTGCAACCAAATAACAAAGAGTCTCTTGTGTCCCCAACACACCCAATACAATGGCAAATTGTATAGGTGCACTAGTTCGGCGAAGAGATGGTGATACAAGTGCAATATGGATGGTAGATAAAGGTATTTGTAATATGAAATTATAAAAACATAAAGGTAACTAGTGATAAACGTGAGCGTAAACGGTATTGCAATGATAGGAAACAAGTCCTAGGGTTCATACTTTCACTAGTGCAAGTTCTCTCAACAATAATAACATAGATAGATCATATAACAATCCCTCAACATGCAACAAAGTGTCACTCCAAAGCCACTAATAGCGGAGAACGAACGAAGAGATTATGGTAGGGTACGAAACCACCTCAAAGTTATTCTTTCGGATCAATCTATTCAAGAGTTCGTACTAGAATAACACCTTAAGACAAAAATCAACCAAAACCCTAATGTCACCTAGATACTCCATTGTCACCTCAAGTATCCGTGGGCATGATTATACGATATGCATCACACAATCTCAGGTTCATCTATTCAACCAACACAAAGTACTTCAAAGAGTGCCCCAAAGTTTCTACCGGAGAGTCAAGAACGTGTGCCAACCCCTATGCATAGGTTCATGGGCGGAACCCGCAAGTTGGTCACCAAAACATACATCAAGAGGCACATGATATTCCATTGTCACCACAGATAAGCACGGCAAGACATACATCAAGTGTTCTCATAAAAGACTCAATCCAATAAGATAACTTCAAAGGGGAAACTCAATTCATCACAAGAGAGTAGAGGGGGAGAAACATCATAAGATCCAACTACAATAGCAAAGCTCGGGATACATCAAGATCGTGCCATAGAGGGAACACGAGAGAGAACACGAGAGAGAGAGATCAAACACATAGCTACTGGTACATACCCTCAGCCCCGAGGGTGAACTACTCCCTCCTCATCATGGATAGCGCCGGGATGATGAAGATGGCCACCGGTGATGGATCCCCCCTCCGGCAGGGTGCCGGGAAGGGCTCCCGAGAGGTTTTTGGTGGCTACAGAGGCTTGCGGCGGCAGAACTCCCGATCTATCTTGATTTTTCGATGGTTTTAGGGTACGTAGGGTTATATAGGCGAAAGAAGTTGGTCGGGGGGTGCTCGAGGGGTCCACGAGACAGGGGGCCGTGCCCTGTAGGGGGGGGGCGCCCCCTATCTCCTGGGCTCCTCGAGGATCTTCTGACTTGATCTCCAAGCCTCCAGGATGATATTCTTCCAAAAAATCACGATGCCGAAGGTTTCATTCCTTTTGGACTCCGTTTGATATTCCTTTTCTTCGAAATACTAAAACACACAATAAAACAGCAATATGGGCTGGGCCTCCGGTTAATAGGTTAGTCCCAAAAGTAATATAAAAGTTTATAATAAAGCCCATAATCATTCAAAACAGATAATAATATAGCATGAATGCTTCATAAATTATAGATACGTTGGAGACGTATCAACAACTGCATGGGAGACTCAGCCCAGTCGTTGCGCCGCATTAATAGTGAGTAATGAGCAGTCAAATCATAAGCCTCACCTTTCCCACTATAAGTTGCTCGGAAGAAGCAACCATCAATACGCTCTTCTTTGAATCCGCTCATACTACTCCATCCGTCACTATTTTATAGAGCGCACTTCAGAAAAAAGAAAAAAATCTGTGGGACCAAGGCGACTAGCGATCGGCCTGAAAAATAGCATTTGTAGTTATAGCGCAGCGTCTATTACTAGAGTAAATAATGTGTACACACATGCATGCAGTGCTTCCACCCCGGGTACACACATGCATGCACTTATTCCACTCCGTAGTAGTACATCGAGAGAAAATTGTGGACTTGATTGCGCTTACCACGCCCTAATTAATTGAGCATTAAACCAAACGCGTATAAAGTCTCTCTGGTAGTGGAAATGCATTGAGAGAAATGCATCATAATGAAGTGCACCCTGTAAACTATGACGGAGGGAGGAGTAGTATATGAAGGTGCAAAACCAAGTACGTGTATGGCCAGTCGGTCAACACACCTCGTCTTGGCATATCACTAACATGTGGGACAGGAGTGTGAGCAAACCGATCTCAATTGACGGAAAAATGGCCAACCCGCTGTTCCTTGAGAGAGACGAGGAGCGAGAACACATAGACGGGCTTGCACGGAGGCCAAGATATATTCGAGCATGGTTGGTTGATCGATATCATCATTACATGTTGGGCTGCCGTTTTCCGCCCTTCTCCTGAATAAACGTGTACTTTATAAGAGATTAAAAAAATAAGAGTACAGACGCTCCACCATGCGGTTCTAGTAGTAGTACTACTCGTACTACTAAACTTTGAGCTTGGCTCTTCGCCTCTTCGTGAAGTCGAACAATGATGGTACTCCGCATCTTGGGTACTACAGTGTATGCCTCTGACAATCTGACACCAAATGGACTGATGCATGTCCATCGAAGGTAGGTTGCATTAGTGAAAAGGCGTAAGAGAGCTTCACCTTGTCCTACAAGCTTCTCCTCGTTCTACGAGTTGACGGGACACACCGAAAAGTAGTGCTAGTCCATACTCCCTCCTTTCTGGTTAATATGGCTTAATCTTTTTTTGTGTAAATGAGAGAGCTTTATTCATATATAAGCATTCTTAGGACGATCAGCCAAGACACTTGTCACTAGGAAGCGAGGTACCCCGCAAGAAAAGAAGTAGGAAGCAAGGTGTTTCATCAAGCCAGCTCTCGGCCACATTCAAAGTGCAGCAAGCACGGTTCGCACAAAGATGCACTGCAAGGTTTGCTGACCTGTTTACATGCTGAATAACAAAAAAAGAGGAAATATTACCGAGCTCTCCTATTTGTAACATGATATGAGCCAGAATTAAGCGAGAATTGTGGCGAGTGTTCCATGCAATCAACTTCCATTATCACATGCGAGAACCCTCAAAGAGAACCAAATGTGTTGAATATTGCTTTAGCACATTTTAAACATATAATAAGAGTGCAGACGCTCCTCCATCTGGTTCCTAGTACTAGTATAGTCCATACTTGCTTGAATTGTATTGTGATTACTTGAATTGTGCTAAGTTGCTAAAATCTACCAAGAACTAAAATTGGGAAAAGGATAGATTTTATTTGGTCAAGTAGTCTAATCACCCCCCTCTAGACATACTTTCGATCCTACACACGGGCTCCAACATGCTCTTTGAGAAAAAAAGGTGGCACATCTTTGGGTATAGGTGACGTGGTGGCATCATACAGTAGCATCGTTCGCTATAGTTGTAGTATACTCCTACTAGGACGACAACTCCTATAAAACCTTGCACTTGGCTCTTTGCCTCTTAGGCTACTCATAGTGGGGAGTATCATATACTAGTATCATGCATATGATACTAGTATATGAGACTACCCTCATAGTGCATAGTATCATAAAGTAGTATCATATATGACCATATTTATTGACATGCATGACACAAAGTAGCATAGCATTTAACATGATACCGTATCTACCTATGTTACTCTAACCCTCTTTCTCTTCTTTAATTGTGTGCCACATAAGCATGATTGCTAGTCCCAAGTGCATGTTACTGGTTATGTTACCCCCACTATGGCCAGCCTGTAACGCCCCGGATACAGCTTTCCTTATTCGTAACTCCAACTCTTGCCTTTTCCGGAGATGCGATATATTATTTTCCTCCATGGTTGGGTTTTGCCTTTTGTTTTGCATTGTGTTCATGTCTTGCATTTCATCACATAGCATCATGCACATTGCATCTGCATGTTTTCATAAAAATGTGCATCCGTTGTTAGTTGCCGCTTCTTCCTCGTCTCTGCTGACCTTTCTCAGACCGACCATTCTGTTTTTGCCTGACCGTTTGACCCCCTTTGCACAATACTCAAACCCCTCGCATGCGTCCGAAAGTTGTCCCGAACCCGACCCGCTCTGTCGTTACCGTTGAGTCCGGATCATCCCCTGACATCCCGAAAACATCCCCGTTTTCTTATTTGGACTCCCCAGCCTATTTTTCTCGATCGTCCTATTAAATATCGAAGGGACCAAATATCCCCTAACCTAATCCACCAACGTATATAAGCGGGGCAACCCTAAAAATTAGGAGCCTTGTCCCATCCTCCCAGCCGCCGCCGCCAGTCCTCTTCCACCTCGGGATTTCCTCCCGATCCAACCAGATCTGCCTCCACCCTCTTCCCTTGATTTCTCATCGCTCTAATCATCAGCTCCCTCTTTCCTCCCTAGACGCGTCCCATCCACCCAATTGGCGCCCGCGCCCGAGCAGCTGCCTCAACCATGGCTGCGTGTCCCCGACGGAAGCAGCTCCTGCCGCAGCTGCGGCTCGCTCGATCCCCTGCCTCGAGCGTGTTGACCGTGCCCCTCCTCATCGCCATGGATCCGCGCCAAGCTCCGCCTCCCCGCGTCTCGCCAAGACCCTCTTCACTCGGATCCCGTCGCCGGCAGCCGTTCCCGCCCTCCGTCGCCCTGAACCTACTGCTGCTGTCGCGGTTCTTCGGTAATGAAGAAGGAGCATCCCGCCCTCTGTCGTTTTTTCCAGCAGCAGTAGGTCATGCCGCCGGCCTCATCCCGCTCCTTTTTCCTTCCCTGCCGTGTTTCTTCCTCTCTAACCTCTCTCCCTCTCTGCCATGGATGACCCCAGGAGCTCCCCTAATGCCATGGTTCCTGGACCTCAAGCCTTCGCCGGATCTGCCTGGGAAACGGGTGGACCAATCCATCCCCGACCTCCGGCCAACCCCTGCCTCGCCGGACTCCTCCCGCAGCTTCCTCCGCGCCAAGCCTCACGCCGTCGGCCAGCAGTCCAGGAGGATGCCGTCGAGCCCATGCTTCGTCCTGCAATCCCACAGTCTGTCCCCGCACCAACCATGGAGTGTAACTCTCGTGCCTCCTCGTGCGGCTCCACCTCGAGGTTCTAGCCCGGCGGGACCTCGCCATCGTCTTCGCCTGAGCAGGTCGCCGTGCCTCCTCCTCCCGTCTTTCTCCTGCTCGCCTACCTCTGTCTCTCATCCCTCTGGTTTTCTCTCTGACTAGGAGCACCAACTGCCGCCACCTTCGCCAGAGATGGGCTTTCGACGCCCAGATCCGCTCGCCTCCACTGCTTCCACGCCATCCCTGTCGCCGGAGGACAGAGCCCGGCCGCCTCCAAGCCCTCTGCTTCGACCCTGGTCGAGCGAGACAACCGCAAGTGGAGCCGGTCGCCCCATTGACCGCACCCTGCTTTGTCCACGTGCATGGGCCTCCTGCGCTCCGGCCCAGCCGCTCCCCTGCGCCGCGCAAGGCCCAGCGCCTCACCACCGAGCCGGCCCATGAGGCCTGGTGAGCTTCAGATCCAGCGCCCTCGCCCTGTGCACTGTTGGGCCAGCTAGTTCCGGCCCATAGTGTTTTTTCCCGCTGCTGCGAATTTGCTATTTATCCAGTGAATTAACAGATTTGCAGAAAAACCCCTAGAATTCATTCATCTAATAACTCTACAACCGTGCATCATATGTAAATAATTTATATATGAAAAATGCTTAGTTTTTCATCTAGTTTCATAATATGCCATTTTAATCCATGTTTAAAATGTTTAAAATGTTGTTTGATTAAATTTTCTCAAATGCCATGTTAAAATGATTTATTTCATAACTAAATAACCGTAGCTCCATATTAAACAAACTTTATATGTAAATGGGGTAGAAAAATGCATAGATTAACATGTTGCACTTTATTTTCCTGTTTAACAACTCTAAAATTATGTAATAGGCAGAACAGTACCAAATTCATAATTTGCATATGAGGAATTTCCAGGAATTGTTGTTTGTTGTTCCGGCCTCATTTAAACTTGCCTAAATAGTTAGTTTCCATATTCTTCACCTCTTGCCATGTTTAGCAACATTTAATTTTGTTTGGTAGCTTAAATGAGATCAACTAAATAATTGCTTGTGGTGTTTCATCAATGTGCAACTCGTTGCATATTGAGCTCCACTTAACTTGTAGTATTGTTTGTTGCACTTTGCCATGTCATGCCTCATTAAACCGGACATGCATCATACTTGATTGTGCATCATGCCATATTTATGTGATGGTTGTTTACCATATTGTTTGCTTCTTTCCGGTTTGCTTCTCTTGTTAGCTTCGGTTTCGTTCCGAAGTTGTGAGGATTCGTTCGACTATGTCCGTTTGTCGTCTTCATGGACTCGTTCTTCTTCCTTGCGAGATTTCAGGCAAGATGACCGCTACCCTGGATCTCACTACTATCATTGCTGCTAGTTGCTTCGTTCTATCGCTTTGTTGCGCTACCTATCAATTTCTCTTCAAGCCTTCCAAATTGCCATGAACCTCTAACCTTTGTCACCCTTCCTAGCAAACCATTGCTTGGCTATGTTACCGCTTTTGCTCAGCCCCTCTTATAGCGTTGTTAGTTGCAGGTGAAGTTGAAGATTGCTCCATGATGGACAGGATTATGTTGGGATATCACAATATCTCTTATTTTATTAATGCATCTATATACTTGGTAAAGGGTGGAAGACTCGGCCTTATGCCTGGTGTTTTGTTCCACTCATGCCGCCCTAGTTTCCGGCATACCGGTGTTATGTTCCTGGATTTTGCGTTCCTTACGCGGTTGGGTGATTTATGGGACCCCCTTGACAGTTCACTTTGAATAAAACTCCTCTAGCAAGGCCCAACCTTAGTTTTACCATTTGCCTCACCTAGCCCTTTTTCCCTTGGGTTTCCGGAACCTGAGGGTCATCTTTATTTTAGCCCCCCCCCCCCCCCGGGCCAGTGCTCCTTCGAGTGTTGGTCCGAACCGAGCAACCTGCGGGGCCACCACGGGGCAACTCGAGGGCTGGTTTTACTCATAGCTTGACTTATCCAGTGTGCCCTGAGAATGAGGTACGCGCGACTCCTATCGGGATTTGTCAGCACATCGGGTGGCTTTGCTGGTCTTGTTTTACCATTGTCGAAATGTCTTGTAAACCGGGATTCCGAGTCTGATCCGGTCTTCCTGGGAGAAGGTATATCCTTCGTTGATCGCGAGAGCTTATCATGGGCTAAGTTGGGACACCCCTGCAGGGTAAACTTTCGAAAGCCATGCCCGTGGTTATGTGGCAGATGGGAATTTGTTAATGTCCGGTTGTAGATAACTTGACACCAGATCCGTATTAAAACGCATCAACCATGTGTGTAGCCGTGATGGTCTCTTTTCGGCGGAGTCCGGGAAGTGAACATAGTTTTGGGTTATGTTTGACGTAAGTAGGAGTTCAGGATCACTTCTTGATCATTGCTAGCTTCACGACTGTTCCTTTGCTTCTCTTCTCGCTCTCATTTGCGTATGTTAGCCACCATATATGCTTAGTCGCTGCTGCAACCTCACCACTTTACCCCTTCCTTTCCCATTAAGCTTTGCTAGTCTTGATACCCATGGTAATGGGATTGCTGAGTCCTCGTGGCTCACAGATTACTATAACAACAGTTGCAGGTACAGGTTATGCGATGATCATGACGCGAGAGCGATGCTTGCTTGCGTTGAGTTCTTCTTCTGCTTCTTCGATCAGGGGATAGGTTCCAGGTCCGCAGCCTGGGCTAGCAGGGTGGATGTCGTTTGAGTTTCTGTTTGTGTTTCATCCGTAGTCGGATGTTGATCTTATGTATGATGATGTTGTATTCGTGTGGCATTGTATGCCTCTTGTATGTATCCCCATCTATTATGTAATGTTGATGTAATGATATCCACCTTGTAAAATCGTTTCTATATGCGGTTCTATCCTTGGTGGGACCTTCGAGTCTCTTTAGGATAGTATCGCATATTGGGCGTGACAAGTTGGTAATCAGAGCCTCGACCGACCATAGGAGCCCCCTTGATTGTTGGCCGTTGTTGAGTCTAGAAGAAAACTATTTTTGATTCTTAGGATTATATATATCGGAGAGTAGGATTCTTTTTACTCCTCAGCCCCCTTCATCGCTCTGGTGAGGTCTCCTGACGTAGATGTTTTGACTTTCCTCTCCTCAAATTTCACTAAAAAAAATTTAGGATCACGCGGGTATCTTGGAATCGTTCCGATGGTTTTGTGACGAGAACATTGTTCTTGGTGCCTCCTGTCTTTTATGTGGCAGTGACTCGGGGAGTTAAGCTCCGAGGTGTTGTCGTCACAATTTTATCGTTGCAGTTCTAGAATACCTTAGTTTTGCCAACATCGAAAATCTCTTTTGTGCAGTTGTTGGTGAGATAACCTCGACGTCACCCAGTACTGGGGCGGGAGTTTGGGAGTATTGCCATAACTCGTATAACGGATGCTTTTCGAAGGTTGAGGTACACGATTTCCGAAGGTTTCTTGGTTATGTGTTGACGGATGGATACAGCTAGATGTAGGTATTGTTAGTTTGGGTGAGATATATTGCTTCCCCTGTATCCCCAACACCAGATTGCATAACCAGAAAGTTTCGGGAGTTTACAGGTGGGAATTCAAGTAGCTCCTAGAATATCTTTCCGACAGATGCATGATATGGGATTGGGTAAATCTCTATCATATGTATTTGTTTCGGCTTATTCTGCAAGCCAAATCCTTTGTTTTGTTTTATTTGTGGTATTCGAGTTGCTTCGAAGTCAAATGTTGAATCCATACCTTTCATAAACGGTGTTCTCATATTGCTATGTGAATACTAATCCTTCTTGATCATCGAGATCGTCATGTTAATTCTTTTCCCAACCGGCGTGCTTCTCTTCAACTGGATCCGATCATTTCAACATTCATGAGATCAATTCTAAGTTTTCTCAATGATATCCATTCCATCTCCCCAAGTTGCCTTTGTTTTTCCCGCCCTCCCACCCTTTTTCTTCAAGGACTCATATTTCTTAATCATGTATCCTTTTATCTGTGAGAAGTCTCTTCATTCTTTTCTTTCAATGTTCTTATCCGGTGATTTCCCATGAAGATGATCAACAGTTTCAAGTTCATCATCCTTCATTGTTGTTTCTTCTTTGGTGGATCCAATTCAAGCTTTCGATGTTGATCATGTCCCTTTCCTCGTTTCAAATGTTTTTCCATGTCGATGCACCTCTTAATTGTTCACCTCTCTCTATTCTCATCCGGAGTGCTCAAGATATCTCAGAAGAATCAAGTTCCCATTCTTAATCCGTTCGAGTTACTTCAAGGTTTTTCTCTTATTCAAGCTATTTAATTCTACCGGTGCAATCTCTATTTCAAGCAATCCTTCAACGGTGTTTCTTTTGAGTGGGCCCTAACCCACAAGTCTTTCCCAGGATCTTACCTGACTCTTCTAATTTTCCCGGAGCCATTCCCAAAGTCTTTCGAAGTTTGACGTAAGAATGAATTATCATCAGTCATATGTCTTTCTCCAAGATCTTTCAAATTCTTTTCATCGTTGGTTCAACCTTTCCAATTTTCATTCCGGAGTGCCTCAACAATTCATGGTGGTTCTCATCATCATTCTCAACATTTGAAGACCGAAGAAGAGTTTCTCTTAAATCTTGCTCCATTCTCTTCAAGATTCATGGTTCTAGCATTATGACATCCTCTCATAATTGTTTTCATTGTGAGAATTCTTTTCACCCATCCGGAGCATTTCGTGAGTTGTTTCCATTTCTTTCCTTCGAAGGCCATCATGTCATAATTCCTCATTCACAGCGTGTAGCTATCGTTCTCCAAATCTTACCGGTGAATCGTTCAAATATCCTCTAATCAGTTCATGGTCTCTTCATTCTCATGTATCTAAATCCCCTCAAGTATCTTCATTTGTTTTCCAATTCTTCCCGGTGAATTGTGCCTTTGCTAATCTCATTTTCGATTCTTACGGTGGTTCGTTTAACATTCCTCTTCCTTTCTTATTGTATAAATTAATTCATTCGTTGTTTCCAAATCCCACCGGTGGTTCCATCTATACCTTCTCAAGTTTACGCTATATCCCTCTTAATCCTTTCTACGAGAATAAGTAGTATGCCAAATCCGTTGCTTGTCATCAATTTAAATTGGTGAAGGATAGGCATAATGTAATTCTTATTATTGTTTCATCCAAGTAATCTAGTTTCTTCTTTCCGGAGTTGTTCATCATGTCACATTTCCCGGTTCGAGATGTTTCATCTTTACGTTTCCGGAGTTCCAAGTTTTCTCGGTTATATCGTCGCGAAGCTCCATCTAAATCATTGCAAAGCTTCACCTTGTGTTTTCAACTTCTCTTTCTTTCTATCATCCTTTCATTACCGGAGTTCTTCATGGAGGCTCTACATGGTGGTTCGTCAAGCATTCTTTTCATTCTTCAAGATTTCTCTTGAAGCTATGATCCGCCAAGCTACACTCTAAAATAAACATGGTGCTCAACACATGTTTTGTTTTGAGGTGTTCAAGCGTTCTTCATCTTGCATCCGAAGTGCAATTCTTTCTACCGTAGCTTTTGAGGTGGTGTTATATCATTCTTGGCAATTTCCATTCAGGTTTCGCGATTCCCATGTTGTCAAGAATGAGGTATTTTAAATCCATCAATCTCTTCTTTGGAGTTATCTTGGTATAGATTTCACCTAAAGCCTTCCCTAAGGAATATTGCTAATTATGGGGCTATCAATGATCCGAGTTTTCTCCTATCCTCTCGGTGAAGAAGTTTTTCATCTCTTTGGTGCTCTCAGTCAAATCAATTGTTTTCATTAGTGGCTGGTTGTCACCTCATCATTTTGAGATGTTTGCCATAAGCCCACAATAAGCTTGTGCTTTTTGTTGTTGATTTTCCAACAACTCCGTTCAATTCTTCTTTGCAAGGATGCTTTCCAAGCTCATTTGTGGCAGAAGTTGGCATTTTCTACTCCATTCTGTTATTCGAATGATCTATCTTCTATTCTTTCTTCCGGAGACATTGTGATGTTGCTCTTTTCACTGATCATCTCGAATTGTGAGGATCATGTTCTTTTATTGCTTATCCATTTAACCGGAGTGTTGTGCATATCATTCCTCTTTTAACCGGAGTCTCATCCAAGTGCTTTCATTTTGACAAGTTCATATTCTATTCCTTCCATTTTTAACCGGAGTGCTGTCCGAATTTGATCTTCCTTGTTCCTTGTTTATCTCGTTTCAACCAGAGTGGTCTCAATTCTTTCTTGTCCATTGTACTCGCCATTCATAGCTTTGCAACCTCCAAGGTACACATGGTGTTCCTTGTTTCTATTTTCTACCGCAGTGCTCTCAATTGTGTTCAACTCCGTTGTGTTCTTTCTTTCAACTTTTTAACCTCTCAAAGTTCTTTGGTTTCACTCTTTCGTCAAAGAAGCAACTTAGTTTTACCTCCTCTCTTCCTCTTCCTTTTCCCTCCGGTGTCATCCTAGATCTCGGGACGAGATCTTCTCGTAGTGGTGGAGTGTTGTAACGCCCCGGATACAGCTATCCATATTCGTAACTCCAACTCTTGCCTTTTCCGGAGATGCGATATATTATTTTCCTCCGTGGTTGGGTTTTGCCTTTTGTTTTGCATGGTGTTCATGTCTTGCATTTCATCTCATAGCATCATGCGCATTGCATCTGCATGTTTTCATAAAAACGTGCATTTGTTGTTAGTTGCCGCTTCTTCCTCGTCTCTGCTGACCTTTCTCAGACCGACCATTCTGTTTTTGCCTGACCGTTTGACCCCCTTTGCACAATACTCAAACCCCTCGCGCGCGTCCGAAAGTTGTCCCAAACGCAACCCGCTCCGTCGTTACCGTTGAGTCCGGATCATCCCCTAACATCCCGAAAACATCCCTGTTTTCTTATTTGGACTCCCCAGCCTATTTTTCTCGATTGTCCGATTAAATATCGGAGGGACCAAATATCCCCTAACCTAATCCACCAACGTATATAACCGGGGCAACCATAAAATTTAGGAGCCTTGTCCCATCCTCCCAGCCGCTGCCGCCAGTCCTCTTCCACCTCGGGATCTCCTCCTGATCCAACCAGATCTGCCTCCACCCTCTTCCCTTGATTTCTCGTCGCTCCAATCATCAGCTTCCTCTGTCCTCCCTGGATGCGTCCCGTCCACCCAATCGGCGCCCGCGCCCGAGCAGCTGCCTCAACCATGGCTGCGTGTCCCCGACGGAAGCAGCTCCTGCCGCAGCTGCGGCTCGCTCGATCCCCTGCCTCGAGCGTGTTGACCGTGCCCCTCCTCATCGCCATGGATCCGCGCCAAGCTCCGCCTCCCCGCGTGTCGCCAAGACCCTCTTCACTCGGATCCCATTGCCGGCAGCCGTTCCCGCCCTCCGTCGCCCTGAACCTATTGCTGCTGTCGCGGTTCTTCGGTAACGAAGAAGGAGCATCCCGCCTCGACCCCGCCTCTCCTATCCGTTGACCGCGCCGCCGGAGCCCTGCATCGCGCCAAGTGTCGCCGACGCCCCCAAGTCCCGCCGCCCGGATCCATCTCCCGAGCGCCGAGGACCCCGTGCTCGGACCAGCAGGTCCACTCGCCCCTTGCCCCATGCCTTCCCTTTCTTCTCCTTCTTCCTCCTGCAGTTCTTCCTCCCCGTCCATCTCTCTGAACCCTCTGTCGTTTTTTCAGCAGCAGCAGGTCATGTCGCCGGCCTCATCCCGCTCCTTTTTCCTTCCCTGTCACGCTTCTTCCTCTCTAACCTCTCTCCCTCTCTGCCATGGATGACCCCAGGAGCTCCCCTGATGCCATGGTTCCTGGACCTCAAGCCTTCGCCGGATCTGACTGGGAAACGGGTGGACCAATCCATCCCCGACCTTCGGCCAAGCCCTGCCTCGCCAGACTCCTCCCGCAGCTTCCTCCGCTCCAAGCCTCGCGCCATTGGCCAGCAGTCCAAGAGGATGCCATCGAGCCCGTGCTTCGTCCCGCAATCCCAGAGTCTGTCCCCGCACCAACCATGGAGTGTAACTCTCGTGCCTCCTCGTGCGGCTCCACCTCGAGGTTCTAGCCCGGCGGGACCTCACCATCGTCTTCGCCTGAGCAGGTCGCCGTGCCTCCTCCTCCCGTCTTTCTCCTGCTCGCCTCCCTCTATCTCTCATCCCTCTGTTTTTCTCTCTGACTAGGAGCACCAACTGCCGCCACCTTCGCCAGATCTACTTGCCTCCGCTGCTTCCACGCCATCCCTGTCGCCGGAGGACGGAGCCGCGCCGCCTCCAAGCCCTCTGCTTCGACCCTGGTTGAGCGAGACGACCGCAAGCGGAGCTGGTCGCCCTGTTGACCGCACCCTGATTTGTCCACCTGCCTGGGCCTCCTCTGCTTCGGCCCAGCCGCTCCCCTGCACCGCGCAAGGCCTAGCGCCTCACCACCGAGCCGGCCCATGAGGCCTGGTGAGCTTCAGATCCAGCGCCCTCGCCCTGTGCACTGTTGGGCCAGCTAGTTCCGGCCCATAGTGTTTTTTTCCCACTGCTGCAAAATTGCTATTTATCCAGTGAATTAACAGATTTGCAGAAAACCCCCTAGAATTCATGCATATAATAACTCCACAACTGTGCATCATATGTAAATAATTTATATATGAAAAATGCTTAGTTTTTCATCTAGTTTCATAATATGCCATTTTCATCCATGTTTAAATTTTTTAAAATGTTGTTTGATTAAATTTGCTCAAATGCCATGTTAAAATGATTTATTTCATAACTAAATAACCGTAGCTCCATATTAGACAAACTTTATATGTAAATGGGGTATAAAATGCATAGATTAACATGTTGCACTTTATTTTCCTGTTTAACAACTCTAAGATTATGTAATAGGCAGAACAGTACCAAATTCATAATTTGCATATGAGGATTTTCCCGGAATTGTTGTTTGTTGTTCCGGCCTCATTTAAACTTGCCTAAATAGTTAGTTTCCATGTGCTTCACCTCTTGCCATGTTTAGCAACATTTAATTTTGTTTGGTAGCTTAAATGAGATCAACTAAATAATTGCTTGTGGTGTTTCGTCAATGTGCAACTCGTTGCGTATTGAGCTCCACTTAACTTGTAGTATTGTTTGTTGCACTTTGCCATGTCATGCCTCATTAAACCGGACATGCATCATACTTGATTGTGCATCATGCCATATTTATGTGATGGTTGTTTACCATATTGTTTGCTTCTTTCCGGTTTGCTTCTCTCGTTAGCTTCGGTTTCGTTCTGAAGTTGTGAGGATTCATTCGACTACGTCCGTTTGTCGTCTTCATGGACTCGTTCTTCTTCCTTGCGGGATTTCAGGCAAGACGACCGCCACCCTGGATCTCACTACTATCATTGCTATGCTAGTTGCTTCATTCTATCGCTTTGCTGCGCTACCTATCAATTGCTCTTCAAGCCTCCCAAATTGCCATGAACCTCTAACCTTTGTCACCCTTCCTAGCAAACCATTGCTTGGCTATGTTACCGCTTTTGCTCAGCCCCTCTTATAACGTTGTTAGTTGCAGGTGAAGTTGAAGATTGCTCCATGATGGACAGGATTATGTTGGGATATCACAATATCTCTTATTTTATTAATGCATCTATATACTTGGTAAAGGGTGGAAGACTCGGCCTTATGCCTGGTGTTTTGTTCCACTCTTGCCGCCCTAGTTTCTGTTATACCGGTGTTATGTTCCCGGATTTTGCATTCCTTACGCGGTTGGGTGATTTATGGGACCCCCTTGACAGTTCGCTTTGAATAAAACTCCTCCAGCAAGGCCCAACCTTGGTTTTACCATTTGCCTCACCTAGCCCTTTTCCCTTGGGTTTCCGGAGCCTGAGGGTCATCTTTATTTTAGCCCCCCCGGACCAGTGCTCCTTCGAGTGTTGGTCCGAACCGAGCAACCTGCAGGGCCACCACGGGGCAACTCAAGGGCTGGTTTTACTCATAGCTTGACTTATCCGGTGTGCCCTGAGAACGAGGTACGTGCGAGTCCTATCCGGTCTTGTTTTACCATTGTCGAAATGTCTTGTAAACCGGGATTTCGAGTCTGATCGGGTCTTCTTGGGAGAAGGTATATCCTTCGTTGATCGCGAGATCTTATCATGGGCTAAGTTGGGACACCCCTATAGGGTATAAACTTTCGAAAGCCGTGCCCGCGGTTATGTGGCAGATGGGAATTTGTTAATGTCTGGTTGTAGATAACTTGACACCAGATCCGAATTAAAACGCATCAACCGTGTGTGTAGCCGTGATGGTCTCTTTTCGGCGGAGTCCGGAAAGTGAACACGGTTTTGGGTTATGTTTGACGTAAGTAGGAGTTCAGGATCACTTCTTGATCATTGCTAGCTTCACGACCGTTCCTTTGCTTCTCTTCTCACTCTTATTTGCGTATGTTAGCCACCATATATGCTTAGTCGCTGCTGCAACCTCACCACTTTACCCCTTCCTTTCCCATTAAGCTTTGCTAGTCTTGATACCCATGGTAATGGGATTGCTGAGTCCTCGTGGCTCACAGATTACTACAACAACAGTTGCTGGTATAGGTTATGCGATGATCATGACGCGAGAGCGATGCTTGCTTGCATTGAGTTCTTCTTCTGCTTCTTCGATCAGGGGATAGGTTCCAGGTCGGCAGCCTGGGCTAGCAGGGTGGATGTTGTTTGATTTTCTGTTTGTGTTTCATCCGTAGTCGGATGTTGATCTTATGTATGATGATGTTGTATTCATGTGGCATTGTATGCCTCTTGTATGTATCCCCATCTATTATGTAATGTTGATGTAATGATATCCACCTTGAAAAAGCGTTTCAATATGCGGTTCTATCCTTGGTGGGACCTTCAAGTCTCTTTAGGATAGTATCGCATATTGGGCGTGACACAGCCTTAGGGAGGTTCAACAGTCTGTAATCGTGTGAACCTTGCACTTGGCTCTTCGCCTCTTCGGAAGGTCCAACAATGATGATACTACAGTACAATATGCTTCTGGCAATCTGACACCAAATGAACTGCTGCACGTCTGCCGCGAGGGCGAGGGCGAGGGAGAGGGATAGGTAGAGGGCGCTGCAGTCAAAACCCTCTCCTCGTCCTGCAAGCCACCGCGCGCATAGGCGACGGAGAGGTGTACTAAGCAAGCTTCTCCTTGTTCGGCGAGTTGAGAGGACACCTGAAAGTAGTAACTATCCTACTTTGCAATTGGCTATTCGCCTCTTTGGGAAGTCGAACAATAATAGTACTAGTATAGTGTATGCTTCTGGCAATCTGACACCGAATTAACTGTTGCACGTCCACAGCCTGAGCAAGGGATAGCTTGCATTACTCAAAAGTTTCTCCTTGTCCTGCAAGCCACCGGGCGGAAGTTTCTCCCGTCCTGCAAGCTTCTCCTTGTTCGGCAAGTTGACGGGACACAACAAAGTAATGCTAGTCCATACTGCCTCCTCTCTGGTTAATATGGCTAAATTTCAAACGAGATAAATACATTTTCTGTCACTGTATATTTGTAAATATACGGTCAGTGGACTTCATAATACGCTCATTGTGCTGAATATATACATTTTCTGGTCTTTATACGGTCACTAGCTCACCCTGGTTGAGTATGTGTGTGCATGCACGTGTAGGTTGAGCACTTGAGCGTGACTGTGTGTGTTCCGTCGTGTGCTCGGACATGCAAGCATTAGGGCGTTGCGCACGTTTTTGCATCCATGTGTACATGTCACTGTTGCATACACGTAGGGGGAGTATGTGTAGGGGCCACTAAGGAGCAATCAAATCACAAAGTAAGTTAGTCGGAAGAAGCAACCATCATTTCACTCTTCAATGACACGTACGCAATATAAAATGGTTGATATGGAGAGAAAAATAAAACCACTATATATACACCAGCAGGAGCCTAAGCTACAAGCCTGCTTGCTTGGGTTGCTCTCTTCACAAGCATAGAATGACGGTCGCCCCACCACTGGTCACATATCTGGCCTGATCCTGCAGCTCGGAGAAGGGAACAATGTTCCGCGTAGACGCGGTCGACATCGGCGAGGGAGAAAACCCATAGTCGGTGCGTCCCAATTGGGGGTCACCGCGGTATGGGACGATGTCGCATCCCAACCGCCCTTCTAGCCATAGCCTGATGTCCCAGGTAGTCCATCTTCCTTTTGGAGCCGGCTTGCTCCATTGCCGCAGCTCCCCACGTAGCTCCATCTCCATGTCGATATTTCTCTACTTCTACCGGCTTCTACTTGTGATGAGTTTATGTCTCATGAACTAGTGCCAGTACTATTATTCTAATCACACTTCTTCAATATCTTTGCCATCAGGGATGCTCAGCTCGATTTTAGTGGAACTGCACAAAAGCATCGTATGATCTGAGGGTGCCAGCCATCTTTCCTTTGACAGGTTCTACCTGGCCAGGAAATTAAATCCTGTTTAGGATTTAGGGTTTAAGTCGTAGTGAACCCATCAGTAGTTTTTCTTTCGTACACACTCTCACAACTTTTGTCTTTAGTTGTGAAGCAAATATTGGCTATGATCTGTGAATCATTGAGATGCATCAGCTTGCGTGTTAGTTTTCCTTTGTATTTGATGGAATGTTGTAACAGGGCAACCTTGGAGTAGGAATGAAAATGGACTGTAAAGTTTCCTTTTTTCCGGAGAAAAAATGGAAACAGAGAGAAACCAACGTTTCTTTTTGTTGGATCACGCCATCGAGCAAAACCAACGTTTAAATCATATCTGTCGCGTTTGTGTCTCACCCTCCTCCATGGCTCGACCCCACACGGTCGCTCAGCATGCCACTCACCACAAACCGAGTGTACGATAACTTTCCCGCCCACTTGTCGATGGATCGCACCATGGAGTACTAGCACTACTCTACAGGAAGAGATTGACGAGTTGGGGGAGGACAACTAGCTATAGCATGGACTCCCAAGAACTTTTTACATGCATGTTGTGGCCGGCTATTGCGACCTTTGAACGCGGAGTAGTCACGTGCACCAGGAAGCGGCATGGGCGACGCTCTCTCGGCCGGTGCGCCGCTTCAATGTCGGCGCCAGTGAGAGGTCGCGTCCGCTTTGGCCGGGCATGAATGCGGCACTGACCGTTTCGGACGGGAAGCACGCGCGGGTGATGCAGAGGGTTCGGGTTGGTCAGGAGCGGTCGTGGCAGCGGTTCGGATGCCCACAAACAAGAGGTGTTTTACATTAATATTGTTGCGTATATAATTATAACAACGTAAATAATGTGCCAGTTGGACAAATATGATTGGAGATGGAGATGGAAATGAAATTTTACGTAAACACATATATGCATGTCTATGTCTATGTGTGTGTGCGCGACGACTCTCGCGACCTGGAAGCGGGGTGTGTTTTTGATCGAGTTTTCTTTCTTGGTACGTTAAAAAATTGTCCACCAGTTTTCGTTTTTTTTTCGGGAACGCGCGTATTCTATTTAAAACCACTGCTATGGAGAGATTTTTTTACTCTATTACAGCCTCTTGTTTGATAGAGTTTCTCACGTCTCGCTCTCTCACCCTCTCCATGTCAAAACAAGATGACAGTGTCCACTCTATCTCTCTCCTCACCGGTGGTCACAGATCCGGCCGAATCTCGTCCGCTACGGGAGGTGAGGAGGTGCAGCATTGACGTTGTCGCCGTCGGTGATGGAGGAAGCCGATGCGCACCATCCTCCCGGAGCCGGCGCTGGCGCGGACGAAGGTCCTCTGCGCCCTTGTTCGCTACCGTCGTGTGGGTAGATCCCGCCCGCTCGCCTAAAGCGACATCTCGCCCACCTGAGGTATAACTTCTTGTACTCGTCCAGCTCCCCAGGTTGCTGCATGCGGGTTTCCTTCTATGCGACTACTCCCCAGCTCCCCATGTATAGTAGCTAGGGTTCGTCGGCTGGTCCAACATCACCTACTATTATAGAGGAAATGGCTCTCGAAAAGTTGTCCTGATTTATGCCTCGGTGGAGGTATACATGTTGTTTTGACAAAAAGTACATGGTGGTTGTGCGGTCATTGTCCATATGCCCCTATCACTACTAGGGAAAAGCCTATACACAAAAATTTAGCAACAACCTGGGTCAAAAAAGAGCGCTAGTGCTAGATAGCAGTAGCGATTGAGGAAAAACCGCGCTACAGATACAATCTTAGCAGTAGCGCGTGTAGTGCCAAAAGCGCTACTACTAATATTCCCGTTGGTAGAATGATAGGATACACATAGCAGTAGCGAGCTTGGAAGAAGTGTGCTACCGCTAGGGCATAAGTAGTAGCGCGTTTCCTACGAAGAGCGCTACTACTAATGGAAATAAAATAAGATGAAAAACAAATAGAAAAGTAAATGAAAATGAAAGAAATAGAAAAAGGAGAAAGGAAAAAAATAAAATGTAAAGCATAATAATTGAAAAAGCGAAAAAACGGAGGAAGGCATAGCAGTAGCGTGTGTTTGTAAGAGGCGCTATAGCTAACCTAGCTGCAGCGCGTGTCCTAGACCCCCGCTATAGAAACAGAAAAGAAACGTAAAAAATGGAAGAAAATTACATAGCTATAACAACAGCGCGTTTTGTAAAAACCACTATAGCTATCTTAGCTATAGCGCGTTTTGCGGAACGTGCTACCGCTAAATTTGACTTAACCAAAAAACCGTTTCCCCCCGGCCACCACTTCTCCCCAAAATCCCTCGACCCACCCCGCCACCGTCTCCCCGATTCGCCGTCGCCCCACTTTGCCGCCGTCTCCTGCCGACATCGACGCCACCAGAGCTGTGCGTCGTCGATGCCACCGTAGCCGCCCCCAACACCACGGAGCCGCGCGTCCTCATCAACACCACTGGAGCCGCCGTCGATGCCACCGGATCCTCCCTCGCCACAACTGCCTCCCTCGCCGTCACCGGAGACGCCCCTGCGTCCCTCGCCACCACTACCTCCCTTGCCACCACCGGAGCCATCCTCTGTAAGCCCCCACCCCTCCTCTCTCTCTCTCTCTCATGCATAGGTTAGCTAGTTTAATTAGCTTAATTATCTAGGTTAGGGCAAAATTTTAGTTAGGGCTTTGACAGAGAAGTAGTTAGGTTAACTAGTTTAATTAGGTTAATTATCTAGGTTAGTTTAAAAATTAGTTAGGGCTTTGACAGAGAACTAGTACTAGTCAGGTTAACTAGTTTAATTAGGTTAATTATCTAGGTTAATTAGTGCAAAAATTTATTTAGGGCTTTGACAGAGAACTAGATGTGTTAACTAGTTTAATTAGGTTAATTATGTAGGTAAACTAGATTAACTAACTAGGTTAATTAGGTTCGTTGGATTAACAAGGTAGGTTAAGTAGGTTGGCTAGGTTAGAGGAAAATTTTATTTTAGAGCATTAGGTCAGAAGGGTTAGAGAAATGGAGTTCCTTTGCAATTTAATTGGGTTCCGTCCTAGGTAGAGAAGGGTTAGAGATAATAATGTGTGTTTGTGTGAGAGAGACGAATAGCTAGATCAACATAATTTGGGTTTTGTCCTAGGCAGAGAAGTGTTTAGTGAAGCAAAATAATTTAGGAAAATTTTATTTTAAAGATGATCCCTTCCTAGACTTTTATTGTTGATTATATCTTTTCATGGAAGTGGTCATGTTATATCTTTTCATTGAAGTGGTTCGATTGTGCCCAAGTGGCTTTGTTGTTTCCAGGGAATGATGCTGAGTGGCCTATGTTTTGCCGGAATGTTGATTCATTTCTGTTCCGACAAATTTCAGGTTCTCGATTTGTCCACTTTTTAGCAATGGTCATGCCGAAATTTTCAGTGAATTTCGGCATGACTTGTGCTACAAACTAGGACATATCGAGTGCCCGGGATTTGCCGCACCAGGAAGGAGTTAACATTCCTGCAAAAAATAGGCCCTTTTTATGTCATTGTTCATTTTATTAGGTCTAGAATTAATTGACTAGATTTAATCATAGGAAAGATGGCTAGCAACGATGAAGGACAGGGTTCTGGTGATTGCGTCGACGTCTACCGGGCGGCAGACGAATTTTTTAGCCTTACCGACGATCAACCGATGTTGTTGTTGGGCCCACCGGTGGCATCGGGGACTGAGACCGACACGCAGACCGGTGCTGAGACTGAGACCGGCGCTGAGACTCAGACCGGCATCGGGACCGGCGCTGAGACTGAGACCGGTGCTACCTCAGGGAGCGGAGCTGGTGTAGAACCGAAAGCAAAGAGGCAGCGGCTTCCTAACAAACTCAGGACTACTAGGCTGATGGTCATGGAGGTGGACAATGGCATTTTTGAGCCAAAGGCGCCCGAGGAAGCGTGCTCATGCTACAGCAATCAAATAGGCTGCATCGTACGGACAACCGCCACCATCAATGATGAGAAACTACAGAAGATAGAAAATATGAGGAGCTCCCTCCTAAAGAAGTTTCACCAGATATTCTTGTTCCCGGGTCGGAATGAGAAGGATTATCAAGATCCAGACGAGGACCCGACAATGAAGAAGATAAACAAACACGCCATGACCAAGTTTAGCGACGTGTTGGCCGCCTGGAAAACTCGAGTGAAAGCAAGGATCATCGACAAGAAGGAACCCTACTCCGAGATTGTAAAGGATAATCCGATAATCATGGAAGACCAATTTCTAATATTCAAGGAGGCTTGCAAGGCCGAAGCTGCCAAAAACAAGTCTAAGTACATGAAGGGGCTTCAAGAGAGGAACATTAGGAGCCACCACCTCGGAAGCCGTGGTTACGGCGGAAAGAGGTCCAAATGGGCCAAGGAGGACACGAAAGCCGCGAGTCTGGGCATCCCAGACCCCTTGGCGGATTTCACCGTCCCGCAGGAGCGTGATGTCCTGAGGGCCTGGCACCATTGGGACCCAGTGAAGAAGGTTTACGAGACAACACAGGTCATTACGGAGTTCATGAGACTGCTGGTAATTTTAGTTTCTGATCAATTCGACTGCACACGTTAGTCATATTTGTAAACGATCCTTGTGCCTTTTGCAGAGAGAGCAGCACCGGATTGCGGCCGAAAGCGACTCGCCGTCTGAGGCATTGGTGAGGCCCAAGTGGCACACTCCATTCAACCGGGCGTTGAACATATTGAAACAACAACCGGTGGATACTCGACCGTCATATGGACGCGTGCACGGTGTCGGAGACGGCGCCACGTGGAAGAAGTACTACCGTGAGACCACGGTGGAGAGAAAGGAAAGACAGAGGTTAACTAAAGAAAACATCGACAAGAAGGTTGAGATTGCGGTTGAGAAGAAATCATCTCAGACAGTCGCAATGGCGGTAGCTGCCGCAAAATAGGTGGTTGCAGATTTGTCAACTTCCTTGGTGACGGGCATTATCACTTGGACAAGGCAAAATCCAGAAAAAATGCAGAGGACTTTCCCCTTGCTGACTTCTTGGGAGCACCTTCTCCCGCACCGGCTCCCGCACTGGACGTGCTCGGCGGTGCTTTGTTTTTGGCTAAGCTCGACGCCCTCACAGTATCTGTCACACCGACCCCCTTCAATATAAATGTATAATATCCCATTTTCGTTGGCTTTCGGATGTCTCACGTCGCAGACTTTTCTTTGCAGGCCGACGAAACCCCGTGCACCATATTGTACGCCATCGGCGACCAGAAGGTGGACGTGGGGAAGGCGACGATAATGGAGCCGAAGGAACCATTGTTCCACAGCCGACCGATCCCCCCGAACGTCTTCAAGGTTTCCGTGGCCAGTGTCGAACCAGGCCACGAGAATTTGCCTCCTCCAACACTACTGGTGGACGACAGAGACACCGCGGCGGCTTGGTGATTGTTGCAATGGGTGGGTCCTGTTGTGGCCAAAGAGTCTGTTTGGTCTGGAGGCGGTCGGGAGCACACCTACGAGCACGCAGCCTAAGCAAGGTATGAACATCAACACCCCACCTACCCAATTAGCGTCGGGTGTCGGGTTGGGTGATAGCGGACGGGGTAAGGAGGAGGCTCCATTAGTTGCTGATGACATCGCCATGGATGAGGATGAGGACGACGGTGGCGCTGAACAGTATGTCTATACTGGCGCCTCCTCAGGGTTTGAGCGTCATGAGTCGGTGCCTGAATTGCCGTCTCAACGTATTATGGACGACCTTCCGGTAGTAAAGAAGTATAGGAAGAGAGCGAGGAAAGGCAAAAAAGCTGATTCTATGATCCAGCCGCCTCAGCAGCCTCGGCTTTAGGACCGTATAGATATCCCCGATGCGGATAAATGGCATATCCCTGGTCAACCAATCCTACCTGCAACAACACTACAGGCCAGATTCTGCGATCTAAGGAGACTTCATGACGATCTGTTGTGGGTAGAGAAAGGCCTCATCGCCTCGACAGATCCAGGATACCCACTCTACGTGGTTAACATTCCACGGGGTTGAGCAGATATCTCATATCTGTGTCGCTGACCCGTACTACATGCACGAGGGCTTCTTAGGAGTCTGCGCAGAGCACCGTGTATACGCGAGGGAATACATCGTCAATTTCATGCTCGCCAATAAGGACAAGGGGGCGATTCTCGTGCCTTATCATCCCGTGTATGTCATCTGCGCTGCTATCCTTCCTTCGATTTCAATCATTCATTTGCACGGTGGAGGCTAAGTAATTTGAGGTGTACTTATTTTGCGAAGCGGCAGGCGCACCGACCTCATCATCCTATACCCCCAATTCTCCCACGCTCTTTACTTGGACTCGTCGAAGAACATTCACAAAAAGGATTACACCCACATCAAGGATGTTCTTGACAGTGCTATGTTTTACTACCAAGCAAGGGGTGGAGAGGTCAGGGACAAGAAGAGAAGGGGCGGCAGGGTTGCCTTCGCCCATAAGACCGACTTCTGCTGCATCCAGCAACCGAACAATTCTCTTAATGATGGATTCTATGTCCTACACCACATGCTGGAGTACAGATGGGATCACCAGAACCTTCGCATGTCACCTAGATCCGGCGATGCCCATATTCTGCAATGGGCAAAGCACGTAGGAGATATCGAGGATCATCGACTTCGAGCTGAGTTCTATCACATCTAGCGCGAACTTGCCCAAATCATCATGAAGGAGGTCGTCCAAAAAACAGGGATGTTCTACGAAGAAGGACAAATGTCGCGGGAAGACGTCCGAACATGGATAGCCTCTCAGTGTCTCGACATGAAGCCTTTCACTAAGCTCGAGGACTATCTCCCTGACCTCGATGGATGGCACGGCATGTTGGAGTGATTGTCAATATATGACAATGTGTCTGTTTAGTCCATACTTTCTGTATGACAAAACTTTGAGTTATGCATAGTGAAACTTTATTTGTGATGTAATTAAACCGTCCTCCTCCTCGACTAGCGAAGATCACTCTAGTTATGGCATTTTGGGTACGATGAACTTTGTTATTTATGCTTATGATATGTTGTCTCTATTTTTGCCAAGTCTGTCTCTTTCTGTTGCTCAAATATATATGTTGCATATTATCGACTCATGTGACGATGCAGGTGCATAGATCATCGATGGCGAAGAAGTGCTACGCCAGGAGTATATATACGACGATTGGCCGAAGTGTCAGGCCCAGATGTTACCGGTTTCCGGTTTCCGAGCGACAGGCAGTAGTTAGTTTAGGTTCACGCTAATGCGAGAGAGGGATACGAACTCATGTAATCAAAGTGATAGCTGTTCTCACGTATACCATTGTTTAGATGGATGACGATGTATTTGCAAGTAATCAAGGACTTGTATCGCTATTTTCGAGATGATGACGAGAGACCACTTTGTGTTGGATGATGATTATGATGATGAGATGATTATGATGAGACTAATTGTATGTATATGCTATAATTACATTTATATGTGTATTATATGCTAAAGATTATTGTATAAAGCCTATTCAAATACAAAACAAATACAAAAACAAATATGCAGGAAAAAACTAATAAAACTAGTAGTAGCTGTTTCGAAAACAAAAATACATGACAAACGCGGAAATAAATTATGGGAACTCTGTATTTTATTCATCGTCGTACGACTACAAATACATGAATGTTACATGCTCCCATTGGAGTTTGCCTATTTTTGCCTTCTGCGACTATGCTTAAGGAGTATCTGACTTGGAAAGATTACGTGTAGTCCGCTGATTCCCGGTGCTTTTGCAAAGCGTCCGGTTAATTACATCTACAGGTCAAGCTTACAGAAAACCTCCGATTAAGCTGCGCGCGGTCGTCGTCGTGAAATTCTCTCATCCATGAAGCATGTGTGATGTTTGGAGAAAAGATGTAGATGGTGGTGATGCGTAGGTGCGGGTGGCTTTGTTTTGCCTGAACCCAGTCACGATACGCCATCGCCATGTCGGTATTTAGAACGGAATTTGTTGATGAAGATGGTGACCTTTGCCTTGTCGGTGCCCAGTCATGTACCCAAGAATTCATCGAACATGGATATGTGTATGTTGCTTTCGCCTCGTCGGTGCCCAGCAACGAAGTGTCCGATCCCGTTTGGGATTGTGACATGTTAATGGAACATAATAACCTGGCCGTGTTGGCACTTGGACATGATTTTGTCTAGCCTTGTCGGCACTAGACATGAGATGGGTATGATGAATTTGACCATAACCTCATGGAGATTAGGCCATAGATTTGAGATAGATCATTGATAGAGCATGCCTTTTCTCCTTTATTTTAAGAATCAGGGGTTGCACACCGCCGATATAGATGAAGCAATCGACGATGTATTTTTGTGAGGATTTTCATCTACTCCGCATGGGCGACGTTGGTGAGGCGGCCGTGCCATGGTTGTATATTTTACATGGGCGACTTTGATGAGGCGGCCGTGCCATGGTTGTATATTTTTTACATGGACGACTTTGATGAGGCGGTCGTGCCATGGATGTAAATTTCCGCATGGGCGACGTTGATGAGGCGGTCGTGCCATGGTTGTATAGTTTACATGGGCGACTTTGATGAGGCGGCCGTGCCATGATTGTATATTTTTACATGGTCGACTTTGGTGAGGCGGTCGTGCCATGATAAAGATTTATGGAATAGCCAAGTAGACATCATTCTTCTTCCATCACACAAAGCTCATTGATGCGATCAGATCTTATAACTTACCATCAAGGCCAACGGTTTTGGCAAAGATCAGCATGTTGATGAAGCTTCGGCGTCGCCCGCGGTCGACGAAACTTTTACGGTGAAGATTGAGAAGGGGAAAAAAGAGGCGTGGAGTTGGCGGCGTGCTTGAGGGCGAGAGCTTTGGCTGATGCGCGTAGAGCCTGTCGGCGTGGATGTGTTTTCTACGTGCGTGGTTGATGTATGGATGGATGTGTGCGTGAGTTCCCAAGGACGGAGGCCCTTGTGCGTGCGTGATGGATGGATGGGTGTGGTGGCTCCCTTTGTGCGTCCCTCCTCCTCCGAACGAGGGCTGGCCCCTCGCTTTATATAGACGCTGGCCGTGTCTCAAGGCGGTGCAAAACGTGTGCGCTTAAACGGCAAGGAAATCTATCCGGAGGTTGCGTGCCGTGTGCGTTTCTTCCACTTTGTTATTTTTTGAACGCCAATAAAGATAGCCCTGCCATGCGGGCCTTGCTCTGTTACGTTGTAATCAAGGAAATCTGTATACCTTGGCTGATCGTGGCAGAACTGTATTAGCAGTAGAAAAGGAAAATTAAAGGTTGCATGCATGCAACAGGTGACGCGGTACACATTAACTAGCGACCTGGCCAGCTTTGTACATGAGTATTTCCCTCTTCTCATAATTATTCCTCTTAAACCAAAAGGTAAAACTTCAAACTATTTGCACCACTGCATTCTACATGATAAACTCTACAAATGGAGTATAATATTTAATATATTCCATTTTTTTTGAATTTATTGGCGTGTGGGACCCACACGTCATGGGGTAGCACTTTCATAAATCAAAGTATATATTTCTTCACGTCCATCCTAGCTCATACAAAAAAAAATCTAGGCTTAGGGCGTACAAAAATCCGTCAAACAAATGCCCCCCGCCGAGTATATTTCATGTGCGAAGCAGCAGGGAATAGACTCGGTGAAAAAAAAAAATCTGAGTTATAGGCATATATACCGCTTCTTGCAACCTGGATTAGAGTTTAACCCGAGCAAGAATTGTATAAAACCCGCAGGAAAGTCCTCTGCGGGGAAAAGATGTATTAGTATTGGACTCAAACAATGACAAGGAGCCTGGTTGCGTATACTCTCTTTATATGGAGACGCCCCCTGCTTGGTTGTTTCTCAAACATCATCATTGTTTCTAGCATAACGTTGACACGCGATGGCCGGGCCACCGAAGGAAAAGCAGCGCCACCAACCGTCCCACATTGTGACATGAAGAAGAGAGAAAAGAAAAGAGAGAAAAATGGTAGCGAATATCCGTGCTATCATTCAATTACACTTCCAAGAAAATGAAAACAATTACACTAGAATATGATGAAATAACCATATCATATGCTAGAGAGGGAGAGAGAAATTCTTCCACTGCGACCAGATGTATGGTGCCAGCCAATGGTGAAAACCTTTGGCGTTTTCCTCTTTCAGAAAGTGCCACGGGCCTGGAAATATTTATCAAGCTTGATGCGACCGTAAAGCTAAACGGTGCCAGCCATCACACTTGAAGGGTTTCACAGATCGACACCGACCGCACTGGCGTGCCTCACTGCTCCCGAAAATTGAAGTGTTGATGCACCAGAAAGACATTAGTAGCTCACTTCTAGAATGTTGAGTCGGAATATCATCGACTATGTGAATGGACTAGGAGGTAATGTTGCCCCCAGTGTCATTTTCACGGCTGTTGGGGAGATGATGCCCCGAGTGGCGATACACATATTGGTATAGAACGTCGGAATGTCATCGACGATTCTTGTTTGAGGAGATTTTGCCCCCATGACGGGATGCTTGATGATAGCTACACAAGGTCATTAGGAGAAAAAAGCAACCTCAAAAAACTAGCCAAAATTGAAACAAGGCAAAAAAAAAGGCTTTTTTTTTTGTTTTGGAATGTTGGCTTTCCCGTTTAACGCTAGCTATAATCGTGACATCAGAAAAGGCAACCAAAGGGCTTAGTCATCAGGAATCGTCGAAAGGCCATGACGATTATAATTTAGCTTCGATTAGTGTGTGTGTAAAACAACATGCTTCCATGATGCTCTCAGGAGACAATGGGAATTCATACCCTAGCCTTCATAGGACTGAGTAACCCCATGGCTCCACCATGCCCCCCGCACATGCCCCAAGAACTCAGAGACATAGGTGAGGGTAATTTAGGAAATTGGGTTATAGGAGAATGGCTTGGCGATTTTTCATGCCCATGTTGAGGGGTGGAACACAACTACCCTCCTCCTTCTTTCCAGTGGTTCCCCTAGCACGATAAGGACTTGCATCTTGGAGACTTGGACTTCAGGAATTTTGGTAACTTTCCTCTTGTTTTGTCGAAGGATTACTTGCACTTCTTGAACTTTTCACTGGACTTTCTCTTTATATATATTTTTTGAATATATCGCACCTCTCGTCACAGCTTCTTTGGTGTTTGCTAGGGAACCCACCTTCAGAACTCGGAAAGTAGTTGCACACCTTTGTGGACTAAGTAAACCCTCAAAGGCATATTTTGGCTATGGTGGAACACCCTGGAGGTGTCAAGACGCTCTACACTAGAAGCAACTTCTGTTGACCAGGTAGGCTCTTCTTGCTCTTTTCCCTATAGTTTTCCCCAGGGTGTTGTGCCCTTGTGAACTCAAAACATGGTAGGGAATCATTAGGAGTATGGGGACTCAGTACACAAAAGTAGCCCAAGTAATTTTCTCCACGCCTTCTGAAAGCATACACTTGGCATGTGTTGTGTGTTGTGTGGGTATGGCGCCGCTCCACTTTTTTATGCCTGACACAAAGTGTCGCCTTCAGACCAGCCCTAAGGCAACCTAGTCTTCAATTACTAGCATGGCGTGTTTCGGGGAAAGCCGTTTTAATGTAGGACGATTGCGTCCATGGTTTTGTAAAACACTTTTTTAAGAGAGAAACAAAAAAACAAAAAAAATCAAAGGAAAGAAACGAGAGAGAAAGAAAAAAAAATGCGGAAGTGGTCACGCATAGTATTTCTTCAAAAACCTCCCGTTAATAGGGGGCATGGGGCGAACTCCATGTTGGTCAATTAGCTGATATGCTCCGCCGTCATACACTTGCTCAATAACAAATGGCCCTTCCCATTTAGGCTCAAGTTTTCCTTTAGCTTTACCTGAAACGACAATGGGGCTCCTTAGTACAAGCACCAATTCTCCTTTTCGAAAAACTCGGTGTTTAACTAGTTTATCATATGCTCGCACCATGTTTCTACGATATAGCTCTATGTCTTGAAGAGCATTCAGTCTATCTTCTTCCAAGGAATCCAACTGCTGAAACCGTAACCGGATTTGCTCATCTTGGGTAATCTCGTCATGGATAGCCACTCTTAAAGATGGGAGTTCCACTTCAAGTGGAAGGACAGCCTCACTCCCATAGACTAAAGAGTACGGCGTGGATTGAGTTGGTGTACGAACTGTAACACGATATGCCCATAGGGCTTCATAGAGACGATCATGCCAGTCACGATGATGCTTGTGAACTGTCTTTTTCAAGATCTGACCAAGTGTTTTGTTAAAAGCTTCAATCAACCCATTAGCTTGTGGATAGTATCCCGTGGAATAGTTCCATTGGATTTTATATTTGGACATAAATTTGATCATTTTGTTTGATTTAAAAGCCTTCGCATTGTCAGAAGTAATGCGGTGTGGAACCCCAAAGCGATAAATGATGTTACGCTCTAGAAAGTTTATAACATTGTCACTTTTTACCTCTCTTAAGGGTACTGCCTCTGCCCATCTGGAGAAATAATCCGTTGCCGCTAGGATAAAGCGGTGCCCTTTCGAGGATGGAGGGTCAAAAGGACCAACAACATCTATACCCCATGCATCAAATGGCCATGAAGGCATTGTCGGGTGCAACGGAACTGGTGGTTGATGTTTTATAACACCATGAATTTGGCAACTATGGCATGATCGTGCCACCCTAAGGCAGTCTGTCATCATTCCTGGCCAATAGTAGCCGCTTAACCGTATGCTATGGTACATCTTTGGCCCACTTTGATGCCCACCACAAACACCATGGTGGACCTCTTGCAAGACCTGTTCTGCTTCTTTTCTGGATACACAGCGTAGCAGGAGCTCTTGTCCAAAGGATCGTCGGTACAAGGTCCTCGCTTTAATTATATAAGAAGGGAGTCGTCTTTGCAACCTCCGCCTCTCCACTGAATCATCTGGAAGTATCCCATGATTAAAGTAATCAAGGAATGGCTTGCGCCAGTCATCTTCATCGCCCCCGACAATGTTGGCCACGACATGGTATACTTCAGGTTCTTGCGGGACCAATTCGAGGACAGCTGGGAGAAGCCATCTCTCTTCTATTTTGACTTGAGCGGGCTTCCCATCAGGAAGCACAAGCGCTCATATATATCATTAACTTGACGGACGATGAGCTGAGAATCACCATATACTAATAAATTCTGCACATCGATAGAAAGTGCTAGTAGAAGGCCAAAGATGAGAGCCTCATATTCTGCTTCGTTGTTCGAACATTCTTCCTTGAGAAGGGAGAAAGAATGATGAATGGTGCCACCTTGAGGTGTTTTGAACACCAATCCTGCACCTGCCCTTCTTTTTATTTCACCATCGGGATCCGTCTCAGTGCGAGAGGCTCCATCAAAATATAGCTCCCATTGAGATTCGATGTCGACGGTAAATACGTCCTCGTCGGGCAAGTCGATCACCAATGGAGAGTCATCAGGGATAGGATGAGCTGCAAGGAAATCAGCCAACGCTTGACCTTTAACCGCTTTTTGTGGCACATACGTAATATCATACTCCATCATGGATACAGCCCATTTACCAAGACGACCCATGAGTGCAGGTTGATTTAACACATACCTTATAGGATCAGCTCGTGCCACTAGTTGTATTAGATGTGCTAGCATATAATGCCGCAATTTTTTCAGCGCAAATATGAGTGCCAAACACAACTTCTCTATGGGTGAGTAGTTGTGTTCAGCTCCGACCATAGTACGGCTGAGGTAGTAGCATGCCACCTCCTTTCCATCATCATTGTGTTGAGCGAGAAGTGCGCCGACCGAATGAGGCTGTGCAGCAATGTAAAGAATAAGTGGTCGTCCTTTGATAGGAGCTGCTAGGACAGGGGAGTTAAGTAAATATCGTTTAAGACTTTCAAATGCATTTTGACATTGTTCATCCCACTCAAAGGGAATTCCTTTTCTCATTAGTCTTGTGAAAGGTTGAGTACGCCCTGAGAGATTAGAGATGAATCGTCGTATGTATGCTAAATGACCTTGTAAAGATTTTAGCTCTGTAATATTCGTGGGTGGAGGCATCTTTTGTATTGCTTTGATGCTCTTTGGTGTGATTTCAATGCCACGATGATGGACAATAAAACCCAAAAACAGGCCTGATTGTACAGCAAAGGCACACTTAAGAGGATTCATCTTGAGCTGATGCTTCCTCATGCGATTAAAGACAACACGTAGATCATCCTGATGCTGCAGGCGATCTTTGGTTTTTACAACCAGGTCATCAATATAACATTCCACAGAGTTATGAATGAGATCATCCAGTACCGCGGTCATTGCCCGTTGGTACGTTGCACCAGCATTTTTTAGTCCAAAAGGCATTACTGTGTAATAGAAATTACCTTTCGGAGTTCGAAAAGCGGTGTCTATTGCATCATTTTCGTTCATCTTGATTTGGTTATAACCCGATGACCCATCCATGAAGGATAAGGCACCATAACCTATAGTGGCATCAACGACCATCTCAGTGATGGGTATAGGAAAATCATCTTTGGGACAAGCACGATTTAAATCTCTAAAATCGACACAGATTCGCAATTGTCCATTCTTTTTTATAACAGGGACAATATTAGCTAACCAGCGTGGGTATTGTACCTCTTTTATGAATCCGGCGGCAATAAGCCTATCCACCTCGATAATAATGTCATCTTGTAGTTCTGGGCGAAAGCGACGCGGATGCTGCTTTACTGGCCTGAACTTAGGATCAATAGCGAGTTTATGTGTGGCGACTCGAGGGTCGAGCCCTGGCATTTCTTTGTAGGTCCATGCGAAGCAGTCCCGAAACTCCATCAAGAATTGTCGGTAACTTTCCCTTTCTTGTGAAGTGAGGGTGGCACTAACAAAGGTGGGACGTGGATCCTCCTCTGTACCAAGATTGATTTCAACTAGCTCATCAATAGTACTTTGCCCACCGTCTTCAAGCTGCAAAGGGGCGGGAGCAGCATCAAGTACCTCTCCCTGTTTAATTGTCATGGCATTATGAACCTGAGATAGAAGATAGTGTTCATTTCTCATTTCATAGTGTGCATTTGCAGCAGCATAGAATGAACGAAACTGATGAGAATTTTGATATATATAATTGCCATCATCCTCATCAGATGTTGGTTCTTGCTCTTCCCTACCTTGGTCATGACTTATGTGCACCATATTACACATAAATTTGTGCTTATCATCACATTCTTCATCCTCGCTTTCATAAGATTCTAAGCGGACATAGCCCAAACCGTACTTCGGTTGGCTTTTCTTATTCTTCTTTCTAATGAATCTTTCTGCTTGATCCCACCACACCTCGCAAATGGCGGGCGGTGATGGTAACCTGCAATTTTGAAGTTTAATTCCTGATTGCTCTAATAAGCGAACCATTCTAGGTTCAACTTTCATAGTAATCAATGTTTCCTCGGTATTGAAACAAGAGGGGTAGAAATGGATTATAGAGTCGTAAGGTTGTACTCGTGGTACCTTATAAAAAAGTGTAGGGCAAGAGTTCTTGTATTGACCTGGGATCAAGCGAACCTCCAATGGTATTGAGACGGATACATACATTGATGGCGGTTGTTTAAGCACATCTCCCTTTGTTTTCTCTATTTCGTCCACCCTTCTCTTTACTCTCCCCTTTGATAGTGTCACCTTTTCGACAAGAGGGTTTGGAGGTGCATGTAATACCTCGGAAGGAGACACGTCGCTTGTACTAGTAAGGAGTTCAAGAACTCCTGCAGATGGAGAATTAAGATTAATTATATTTTGTAGTGCCATAGGTGTTAGAAGAGAGAAAGATTCATTATTTTTTCTATGAGGCTCGGTAGAGGGCTCAGATACGGACCTCAGTAAGAGTGGAGTTGGAGTAGTAGCCTCCGCATTCGATGATAATTGCGGGGTTTGTAATGTCGTGGTGGTGTATCCCTCCTTCCCAAAAGGGAAGGGCTCATATCGACGACCCCTTCCTCCATGTGAAGGCATTCTCCTTGAAGAGTGTTTGGTGTATGAGGGTTCTGTCTCTGACAACGGGATAGAGACAGGTGTGATGAGTATATCCGCTGGAGGCGCTACTCGTCCTTGTTGAGTGTGTGGCTCCTCACTTGGGAAGTAGTATTTTGCATCGGCATGATGTGCCTCCTGAATGGTATATGGATTAACATTACCGGCTATTCGATGTTGCTCACCAGTTTCATCAGCAAATTTCAGGCATTGATGTAGTGTCGAGGGGACCACTTGGTACTTGTGTATCCATGGTCTACCCAATAATGCTGAGTAGGAGGTGTTCGCCTCTATAACAAAGAAGCGTACCTTAAAACTGAAAGATGACATTTGGATTTTCAATGTGATAGAACCTAATGCTGATCTTCCCTGATTATCAAAACCGCATATCACCACCTCCGTTGGTTCTAGGTCATCAGTGGTGAAGCCAGCGCGAATCAAGCTACGAACTGGGAGAATGTTGACAGCGGAACCAGGATCAATGAGGATGCGTCTCAAGTGAGCGTATCCAATGTTCCCTTCTATGTAAAGTGGGCGATTATGATTGTCATCCATCACCACTTTATCTTCTTCAGAGAAGGTGATCTCATTTGCACTCAACTCATTGCACAATATTCTATGCTTTGCCATTGTTACTTCAAATAATTCTGGATTTTGTAATGCTTGAACGAGAGCATGTCGTAGTTCAGGTACCAACATTAGTGCATCATAGACACTTAAAAGTGCTGGAATACGTTTCAAGTGTGCTACTATGTTGTAATCTATTTTGGGGGATGCACCATCAACATCTCCTAGAGTTTCTTGCGCGACGCCATCTTGGGCGGTGCCATTTTTTGGATCATCCATTTTTTCTCTTACAACCCTTTTAGGTTGGATCTTATGAGGGTCAGGTAGAACTTTTCCTCCTCGCAAGTTCATATGGACTTCAAGTTCAGACTCATGAGATGAGCTTTCTGCTTGTAGGACTTCTCTTTCAAGTGGCGTTACTGCGTCCTCAGAGGAGGAGCTACTTGACGTAGCATAGTTTAGCGCAACATTGCAAGAAACCTTGTTAAAGGACGACACAGGAACTACCTCCTTTGTTTCCTCCTCTATCGTGGGGCCAACTCTCTGCCCCCAATTACGGGGCATGAATTGCTCTAAAGTGGGAAGTGCACGGCCTGGTCTAGGGAATGACTCATCTCCCTCAGACTCGGGCACAAATCTTGGTGGCATGCGACGCATGCTCGGATTATGCCACTTGGCTGACATCTTTGTAGTATGTTGATAATAGGGCACAAAACGTGGTCCCTGCTTGGGTAGCTGCTTTGATGAAGGCCCATAAGGTCTTGCCTCTCGTGCTACTCTTTCTCTAGCCCCAAAGGTCCGATGAGTGACCCCTAGACCAGTGAAACTCTCTTCAACATGGGATAACGGCAGCCATAGATCCTCTTCCTGGATGGAACGTGAGTCTGTCATTACTACATTCACAGCATGGTAATTCGGGTTTATAGCATCAGGCTGTATTTGGAGTCTTTTTTCATCAATGGCTCGTTGAAGCCATTCCTTAAAAGCAACACAGTCCTCAATGACGTGCCCTACATACTGATGATATGGACAGTATAGAGCATTGTCCTTCATAGATACTTGGTCAGGACGTTTTGGTTCTGGGAGGTTTAAGTGGTTATGGGCCACCACTTGATTGAAGAAACCTTTGATCATCTCTCGGCGGAATATGTATTGCTTTCTAAGAAGTTCTTGGATGGAAGGTCGTTGTCTTGCCCCTGCAGATTCATTTCTTGTGCCTAGCATGGGCACATTACTTTGTTGTACTGCTCTAGTGGTGTTAGCCTCATTGGAATTTTTAGGCTTAGCCACATTGTTATTTGGTTTTGTCGTTGCGTTAAATCTCCTGGTATGATCATGTGTGCTAGCATTCTTATACAGCTCCATGATTTGAGGAGACTTCTCAAATTCTAGCTTGGTTGCTGCCACAGCCGAGCTGAGTGCACTAAATGTTTTAGGTTCGCGCAGAGATACCTCGAGCGACCAATGTTGCTGCATTCCATGGACGCACATTTCAATGGCATCCTCAGTATGCATTTCTCTTGCAAGGCGCACAAAGCTATTGCGAAATCTTACTATATAGTCGTCAATCTTTTCATCATGCCTCTGTCGAACTTGGGCCAGCTCGATCACTGAGAAATCCTTTTTCATTGTGACAAAATGAGCTTTAAAGATATTTTTCATGCTTTTCCAATCAGGAATAGATCCCACAGGGAGGCGACTATACCAATGAAAGGCAGGACCGGTCAAAGAACCTGAGAATTGCCGCAATAGTAGTGAGGGGTTGCGAGCAGTATCTCCACATGTTGCCTCAAAATAGGCTAGGTGCTCTCTTGCATCTCCGGTTCCATCAAACTGACGGAACTTGGGTGGATGCCACCCCGCGGGGAAGGCGATGAGATCATGCCATGATTCATATGGTTTATCAAGCTCGCTCTCAGAAGTTTGAGGGGCTTGTTCTGCAGCAATCTGTTTCATTTTTTGGTTAACCATGTCCTCAATGATGCTATGATAGCCTCTCAACATATCTGGCTGAGTTGAAGGACTATTAGCCAGAACAGCGGTACTAGCCAGAATTTGTGGAGCATTCCTAGTGGCCTCTGTTGCCCTCTGAGAACGAGCAGCGGCTTCCAATTCCTCCACCTGTGGATGAATGACCCTTTGGGTGGGAACTCGAGGTAGATTTTGACCCGAGCCAGTAAAGAGATCAAATAGTTGATCAAACTTTAATGTTAGTTGATCCAATTGTTGTTGTTGTGTTCGTAGTTGCATCTCTATATGTTGGTCACGCGACCCTGATGCAGTTGTGTCAGTACTAAGTTTCCCAGCATGCAAATTTCCTATTTCTTCCCCATCTTTTGGTTCACCCTCTTGTGTTCCAGCACCGTCCACATGTGTCATGTGAGCCGGTACAATGTTTTCATCTTCAGGTTCACATTCATCTTCTGAGACAATGGAACGTGCAAGTTCAGAGTAGGGAGGTGACCGCGAGAGTTCCTGCAATGATGAGCTAGAGTTTGTATCGGAATCTTCACTTCGATAGTCTTGCTCTTCTGAATGAGGAGGACCATTATAAATTCTTTGTGAGGCGATTGATTTCAAACGAGTCGCCATACCTTGGCGCTCTAGATATTCTCGAAGCAAGACTGACTCTTGTGGAAGGCGTGATGAAAGAATAACATAAGGTCGAGAATAACTTCCCGATTCTTGTTGTGGCAGCTCAGTAGAAGGAGTGGACTGTCCATCTGTAATAGGAAAACAGGGTGCAGTCGAGGATGATGCCATTTCCTCATTACCTTCCTCTTTTTCAGAACCTTTAAACCAACCGCGGACCTTCCCTAGCTGCGGTAGGAAATTCTTAGAAAATGATGCCTTTGGGTTCGGCATGATCTCTTCATCGGAAGGATAAGAGAAATCTTTTTGAATTGGAGGTGGAACCCAGTTTTCACGACTATCATGTTCAGCATGCGCTGTCAAGGTGCCACACATCACTGTGTCATTTGCACCCTTGTTTTTATCCTTTGAAGTTTCGTCCATGGAGTGCGGACTTCTTTCCACATCACCTTCATGAGGGGATGATGTCGAGTTATGTTTTGGTTCTATAGTCTCTGCCATGACATCATTGTTTTGGCCAATTTCCTGTGGGGGGCTTGTCAAACTATCTTTCTTTTCATCTGTCTCCATGTGATCTATTGATGATTGTGATTTTAATTCAGTAGTGCCCTTAAGAAGGGCTACTGTAGATGTTTTCTCATGAGTGCCTTCTGAAGGGATCTGAGTAGAACTTTCAACACGTGCTTCTGGCCCTTGGCCTATTGTGTCACCTTGTTGTCGTGACTTTGGTATAAGACGCTCAACGAGGTAGTTGTACCTCTCATTTTGAAGTAATGTTGGGGAGAGTTTCAAAGTAATTTTGTCATAAAATGGGTGCACACGGCCATCCGACCTGACTCGTACATGAACATTGCCGAGCACAAGTTCTTGCAACTCTTGATAGAGTGCTCGACGATTTCTTCTGCGCTTATCGCGCTTGTATTGGTTGGCTCCACTAGGGTATGGAGCTCTTGGTGGAATAGCTGGAGTCGGAAGAAGCGGTGCAGCTTCTTGAGAATTTATCAAGCATGGTGTTACAGAAGGCGACACACCGATTTTTGTGTTTTGCGAAGATTGAGGTGGAGCGGGCACTTTCTTTTCTTGCCCCCTGCTTTCACTTAGCCATGATGGACATACATTGTTCTCATGGAGGTGTTCATGAGGAAATTGCTCACGTCTCGGGGACACCGGTCGCCATTCTTGGCGTGACCAAGCATTCCAACGAGGGGGTAGCTCTGTTTGTCTCGGTCGATAGGACGAAGTAGTGGGCGAGCTGCGACGAGGTGCCCAAGTATTGCGATCATGTTGCGGACGATAACTAGGAACATGGCGTCTAGCTTCACCCTGCTGCGATGATTCAGGCGCTTGTGAAAAGTTTCCACGAGCTTGAAACCTTGACCTAACCCCATCACGAGATGGAGGCTGAGGTTGGAATTTGTATTGGCCAGGAGCATGGTGTCTTGGCGCGCCCCCGACATGCGAGGGTGGCTGATTTACTTGTTGTTGTAGCATTCTCAGTTGAGATTGCAGCTGTTGCAATTGACGTTGAAGATCATTAGAGCGAGGTGCTGGTGCCTCATTGGATAGTACATCAAACTTATTTTCACTTTTGTTATCGCCAGTTTTAATGTGACACGCCGAGACTAGCACAGCTGGACTGAAATGACTCAACTCATTGACGATGGATGGGTTACATCCTGGAAAGCTAGTGGCACGCTTTATAGTGCGCGTCCAGAACTCGTTCATGATTGCTTGCCTAACAAGCTCTTTCATCCGATGTGGTCTGTTGATCCACTGAACCGGGGAAAGGACATAGGGCTCATTTACTGGATCTGGATATTTTGTTTCATCCTCCAGTGATGAAGTATCAGTTTCTGCAAGATCATCGCTCAACTGAGCATGTAACTTTTTGATTTGACTACGCTTGCGTCGATAGTTGCGCAGTGAGTTAGCATTTTTGTTTGATCTTGCATTGCGCACAGACCAAGACAAGCGATAAGTAGCCATATCGAGCCTCTCCAAGAGCTTACTTTTCTTTTCTTGCATGAGTGTGGAAGGCGAGCTTGGCGTATTGGCGGCAATGTTTTTTAGCAAATTGCGAGCCTCAATGATAAGAGCCTGGCGTTCTTCCTTATCCTTAGCAGCAGCATATTTTTTGGCCTTCTTTGTTTCAGCGGTATGGAGGAACGTCGGGTCGAGCGTCGGGTGATAGTGAGTCTTGCTTCCATGTTCGATGCCTACCATAGGAGGTAGCGATCCAAACTGGAGTACACTTGGAGTCGAAGTTTGTCTCATAGCCTGCTCCATGGTGAGGACAGGGAAGGACTCACCTACAAAAGGGAATCCTTCCATTAGTATGCCTTTGTAATATACATGCTCATCAAAACATTATATAAGCAAGAACTGATCATATCAATCAATTGCTTAAGTACAAGACAAATATTCTTTCCCATGGGTATTCTTGGGCCCCTTTTTTTTTACCCATCCATATTGAGCATAGCTTCAATATAACAACATACATCTCAGTACGGATGTTGATTGATGATTTTTTTTATTCAAAGATTATCTTGTGCACTTCTTTGAGAAAATGGAGCACCGACAAGGCATAGGTGTTGGACCAAGGCTATTTTTTATCGCACTAGCCAATATTCATGAGTGCTGGAATTTCTTTCTCGAGTCAAAGTATCATCGTGTGATATTTTGGATGGTCAGGTCGAAGACAAGACATGAGGATAGATGGAAAAGTTTTGTGCCATGCAAGGTTTAGTACATACATGGAGCATTAGGATGGTATGTGTACGACTCGTGTACGCGCATGATGCATGCATATATGCCAGATGTTTAGACAAGTATCTCATCTCTTTCATTTTACCATAGGGAATAGAACTTTCTTTCAGACACAAAATGTCTTATGTATGATAATTTAGACAGAGGGAGAAGAATAGAAGTTCTGTGTCATCAGGCATTTCTTTCAGCATTGAGAACCATAGGACAGAAGGGAAGGAAGGTCCGTGAGTGTGCATGCATTTTTTTTAAAAGTAGATGCAACACAAGAGGGATGCGTGCATGCCTATCAGAACCAGGCTTGTGCACATCCATTTTGTTTTAAGGACCACTCATAGTACTTCTAGGATTTCTCTTTACTGTTTCTTGCTTCATCGAATAGAACTTGTAGCAGATCCCTCACAAAATACTTTCTGAATTTCTCTATTTTTTTATCACATCAAAGAGAACTTGCAGATCGGTTCATGCATCAAACCAAAATTTTCTTCCGGACAGCAAAAGAGAGCAAGAGAAGTTGGACGACGATCAGAGCGCAGCGAAGATGGGAGGAGAATCAGGTCCCACCGGGCGTGCCATTTTGTTTCGAAAACAAAAATACATGACAAACGCGGAAATAAATTATGGGAACTCTGTATTTTATTCATCGTCGTACGACTACAAATACATGAATGTTACATGCTCCCATTGGAGTTTGCCTATTTTTGCCTTCTGCGACTATGCTTAAGGAGTATCTGACTTGGAAAGATTGCGTGTAGTCCGCTGATTCCCGGTGCTTTTGCAAAGCGTCCGGTTAATTACATCTGCAGGTCAAGCTTACAGAAAACCTCCGATTAAGCTGCGCGCGGTCGTCGTCGTGAAATTCTCTCATCCATGAAGCATGTGTGATGTTTGGAGAAAAGATGTAGATGGTGGTGATGCGTAGGTGCGGGTGGCTTTGTTTTGCCTGAACCCAGTCACGATACGCCATCGCCATGTCGGTATTTAGAACGGAATTTGTTGATGAAGATGGTGACCTTTGCCTTGTCGGTGCCCAGTCATGTACCCAAGAATTCATCGAACATGGATATGTGTATGTTGCTTTCGCCTCGTCGGTGCCCAGCAACGAAGTGTCCGATCCCGTTTGGGATTGTGACATGTTAATGGAACATAATAACCTGGCCGTGTTGGCACTTGGACATGATTTTGTCTAGCCTTGTCGGCACTAGACATGAGATGGGTATGATGAATTTGACCATAACCTCATGGAGATTAGGCCATAGATTTGAGATAGATCATTGATAGAGCATGCCTTTTCTCCTTTATTTTAAGAATCAGGGGTTGCACACCGCCGATATAGATGAAGCAATCGACGATGTATTTTTGTGAGGATTTTCATCTACTCCGCATGGGCGACGTTGGTGAGGCGGCCGTGCCATGGTTGTATATTTTACATGGGCGACTTTGATGAGGCGGCCGTGCCATGGTTGTATATTTTTTACATGGACGACTTTGATGAGGCGGTCGTGCCATGGATGTAAATTTCCGCATGGGCGACGTTGATGAGGCGGTCGTGCCATGGTTGTATAGTTTACATGGGCGACTTTGATGAGGCGGCCGTGCCATGATTGTATATTTTTACATGGTCGACTTTGGTGAGGCGGTCGTGCCATGATAAAGATTTATGGAATAGCCAAGTAGACATCATTCTTCTTCCATCACACAAAGCTCATTGATGCGATCAGATCTTATAACTTACCATCAAGGCCAACGGTTTTGGCAAAGATCAGCATGTTGATGAAGCTTCGGCGTCGCCCGCGGTCGACGAAACTTTTACGGTGAAGATTGAGAAGGGGAAAAAAGAGGCGTGGAGTTGGCGGCGTGCTTGAGGGCGAGAGCTTTGGCTGATGCGCGTAGAGCCTGTCGGCGTGGATGTGTTTTCTACGTGCGTGGTTGATGTATGGATGGATGTGTGCGTGAGTTCCCAAGGACGGAGGCCCTTGTGCGTGCGTGATGGATGGATGGGTGTGGTGGCTCCCTTTGTGCGTCCCTCCTCCTCCGAACGAGGGCTGGCCCCTCGCTTTATATAGACGCTGGCCGTGTCTCAAGGCGGTGCAAAACGTGTGCGCTTAAACGGCAAGGAAATCTATCCGGAGGTTGCGTGCCGTGTGCGTTTCTTCCACTTTGTTATTTTTTGAACGCCAATAAAGATAGCCCTGCCATGCGGGCCTTGCTCTGTTACGTTGTAATCAAGGAAATCTGTATACCTTGGCTGATCGTGGCAGAACTGTATTAGCAGTAGAAAAGGAAAATTAAAGGTTGCATGCATGCAAGAGGTGACGCGGTACACATTAACTAGCGACCTGGCCAGCTTTGTACATGAGTATTTCCCTCTTCTCATAATTATTCCTCTTAAACCAAAAGGTAAAACTTCAAACTATTTGCACCACTGCATTCTACATGATAAACTCTACAAATGGAGTATAATATTTAATATATTCCATTTTTTTTGAATTTATTGGCGCGTGGGACCCACACGTCATGGGGTAGCACTTTCATAAATCAAAGTATATATTTCTTCACGTCCATCCTAGCTCATACAAAAAAAATCTAGGCTTAGGGCGTACAAAAATCCGTCAAACAGTAGCGAGGGGGGAAATTTAGCAGTAGCGCCGCATTACCAATAGCACTTCCCGGTAAACATCGCTGCAGATAATATCAGCAGTGCCCTTTTCTAAACAGCGCTACAGCTATTCATGTATAGCAGTAGCGTGGGACAACAGGCGCTACTGCTATACGTTAGCTGTAGCGCCTTATTAGTAGCGCCTGTACCCGCACTACTGAGAGGCCCAAAACCCGCGATGCTGTTAGGCTTTTCCCTAGTAGTGTATAGTTGTTGCTAATCTAATACTATCACTGGTTAAATGAAAAAATGCTTTTTTTCTCGGGTATCCTGGTTTAGTTCCCATCAAGATAATCATGATGCTTCTGTTTGTTGGTGTACTTTCATTAGTTCTTATTGACAATGGAGATGTCATTGTTAATCTTGTAAAACAAAGTAACAACACTATATCCCTTTTTTATATTTTTGGAAACAATGATGCCTATCTCCATACCTGGGCATGTCTTCCTCAATTTTAGTGGAACTGCAGAAAATTGGATGGCCATTGTTGTTCCACCTCATTGTCCTCTGCCACGTGGTTCTTCCTTCCCCGAGCTTGATTACGGAGAAGAAACAGACCACAGTGAGGATTTGTCGAACTTCATAGGTGCCTCACCCAAACTTGATGCCAAATGGATGATGCATCACCATGATGACCTATAGATGCTCATCGTTGTGCCTCATGGTTGCGTCGACTGGTGAAGCTGATCGATTTTCAATGAAAAACAATCTGTCTTCCATCTGTGCTCTTTGCTTCTTACCCACAAAGATGATATCCTTCGTCAGTTCACCTTGGTTGCATTGCAGATGCAATCGTCTTTCACGTTGGTGCAATTTTATCACACAATTGGCTATGAACCAAATGTTTCCTCGAAGAAGGATCGACGTTGGTACTAAGAGCATAAGTTTTGTATTGATTTCTAAGCCTTCTCACAACTTTGTCTCCAGCTCCCCTGTAATTTTATTTGTCCAGCTATTAACTTTGATTGAAAAAATGGTGTGGTTTAAAAACCCGGATGGACGTAGTAGCCCTCCACTTTTATTTACTCTGCATATTAGATTTGACTGAAGTCAAACGTTGTAAAGTTTGACCAAGTTTAGGCTGAACACAACCAAACAATAATTATTAGAGAGGGCAAACTATACATACTCTCAAACCTTTCTGATAATTGAAATTAAAATTCTTTATTTGTACACACTCTCACACGTTTCTGATAATTTGGCGCATGTGTGGTTGTTCACTTAAGGGAGGGTAGTGTACCGCACGTGAAGGACAGGAAGTGCGACCAGGACATGTGGATCATTTGTTCATCGGAAGTACTCCCTCCGTCCCATAATATAAGATGTTTTTTGACACCAACGTAATATGAAAAAACGTCTTACATTATGGGACAGAGGGAGTACTTAATAGTTTTCTTCACTGGTACGTTAAATAAAGAGTTTCGTTTCGTACTTACACAATTTAAAACAATTGTTATGGAGAGAATAAGAAAACCACTCCACTATATATTGGTCGTATACACAAGTACTATATGGACGCAGCTTCATTTACTTTAACTTGCCTTTGGGTTTATGACAGGTGGGCCCAAAATGTGGCTGGCCCACCTGTCATACAGCCAAACGCAGGTGCAGTTAAGGCACCAGAGCTCACTCCGTACTATAGTATATATATAAGCTGGAGCCTTAGCGCTTGTTCGCTAGAGTTTGCACTCTCCACACTCTCGCCGCACTACATATATATATATATATATATATACACGCTCGAGGCTCAGCGTTCCTTTGCTAGGGTTTGCTATATTCACAGTCTCTCACACCCTCTTCACCAGATCTAAACAAGACTAAGTTGGCCTCTTGTCTCTCTCCCCCCTCACAGATGGTGAAGGAGGCATCCGGATTCCGTTGCACCGGAAGGGGAGGAGGTGCAGCGTTCACTCTATCGCCTTCGGCGAGGGAGGCAATCCACTGCCGGTTGCATTGTTCTCTTTCACCCAGCGCCTGTGCAGGAGGGCCACCGTCCCCTTCTTCCTTGCTACCGTACGTTGTGTGGGTAGATCCGGCCTCCCTCCGCACGCCTTGCCACATCCCAACGACCCTAAGGTATAAGTTTCTTTGAAACCGTCATTGCTCTAGCTACATGTGGATCTTTTTTGATCTGTAGTCGAATCTAGGTCTTGGTTCAAAGAGGAAAGAAGGGTGCAGTGGGGTGGAGCATGAATCTAGGACATGGTTGAATGAGGAAAGGAAGGACGGAAAGTAGTATAGACTGGCTATCCAGCCGCTTTGTTGGTCGAAAAGGGAAAAAGGGGGTAACCAAGTACACACATCTATAAGGGAAAGAAACTGGGGGGTCGGGTAGTTTGTGTTGGCATACATTTGCTGCCCTCACATAGGAAAAAGGTTCAAAGATAACAAATAAGGGCCCAACGCAGATATGCTGCTTGGTTACATACTTTGCATCACCCATTTATACGTGTGCACGCACGTGGTGCTGGCATGTCCCATACAACTATTTTGCTGTTGTTAATCTAAGAATGCCGCCGGAAAATTGTAGCAATGCCACTGTTAAAAGTAAATTACATTTTTTAACGAATGTTGTTTTAAGAGAATGTCTCTATTAATATGAATCAATGCAACTGTTTTAGAAATGCTACTATCCTACTTTGTTTTCCATCAAGATAAGTTAGATGCTTCTTTCTGTCACCGTTTGTTTCATCCTCCTTTATCGGCAAGTAATTGTTTCCTTTTTTGCCTCTGTAAAAACAGGGGCATCTATTCAACTTGTTGCCATTGCGACATTTTTCTTCGCTACGCGAAACACTTTGCTTGATTTTAGTGCAACTGCACAAAATGAGATTGGATTTCCTATTCGCTTTGGTAGATTCATATTTTATAATGGTCGTCTCATGAAAGGTCAGTACAGGCCTTCATCCACATGATTGTGCAGTGTGCTTTGAGATGTTGTGCTACTTGTATTGGTACTGTTTTAAATAAATGTTGATTTGAAGCTATTGTATTGCTGTATTTTCCCATTAAGTTGTGAACAAAAATGGGACCCACCCAGACATGATGCTTGTTGCTTTGTTACAACAAACTCTGCATCACCCCCTTTATAAGTACATGGAAGCACATATTGTTGTTGCGCCTACTCTCCCCTGGAACTGTTTATGTTTTTCGTTAGTCTAATGCCGCTGGTAAAATTAAGCAATGCCACTCTCAGAATTAACTACTGAATCTTATTTCAAAACTGCAACACTTGTTAGGGGTTGGCGGGATTACCATTTTTGTGTAGTTCAACTTGAATGTCACACCGGCGACTTTGCTTAATTTTGGTGGAACTGCACAAAAGGAGATCGAGATTTCATATATGTGTTGGGATATGTTTTCAGTCCTCCTCGTGAGCTGTTTCAAATCTTGGTCAAGAATGGTCAGTACCGACTTTCATCCACATGATGCTGCAGTGTGCTTTGAGATGTTTTGCTACTTGTATTGGTACTGTTTTGGATAAATGTTGAATTGCAGCCATTGAATAGCTGTCTTTTAGAATCAAGTGAGCAAAAATTGTTCCAACCCAGACATGATGCTTGTTTCTTTGTTACAACAAAACTCTGCATCACCCCCTTTATAAGTAGATGGAAGCACACGATGTTGTTGCGCCCACTCTCCCCTGGAACTGTTTATGCTTTTTGTTAATCTAATGCCGCTGATAAAATTAAGCAATGCCACTCTCAGAATTAATTAACTGCAACACTTGTTAGGGATTGGCGGGATTACCATTTTTGTGGCCACGTGTTTCATCCTCCTTTATTGGCCAGTAATTGATTTCTTTTTTGCCTCTGTTAAAATGAATCAGTCACATTGTTTTAGGAATGGTACTATCCTGCTTTGTAGATCTTTCTACATGTTTAACCATGGTATTGTTAAGATAATGTCTCTGTTAAAATGAATCAGTCGCATTGTTTTAGGAGTGGTACTTTTTTGCTTTGTCATTCTTTATAAATGTTGAAACAAGGCATTGTTAAGATAATGTCTCAGTCAATATGAATGAATCACACTGATGGAGAATTGCTACTCTCCTGCTTTGTTTCCCATTAAGATAAGGTAGGTCAGTAGATGCTTTTCTTCTGGGAGTACAAGTCATCAACCGTTATTTCTCAGTAATTGTTTCCCTTATATCTATTGTTGCTTACAGGGATATCAAAATTAAAGCTCGGTTTTATTCCGACTTTGATTTTAGTTGAACTGCACAAAAGGAGCCAATGTGTCCAAGGCAAACTGCTGCATTACTGGGTCCAGTTGGTCGTTCCACTTTGCAGAAAGAAGCAGTCACTGTTTGCGCTACATTACAGAAGGAATGACCGAGAAGCTTTAAAAAGTATTAGTAGACGCTGGTGACATGACTAGTCTGCAGAGAGCATAGGTAACTAAAAACGTGCCCAAACAAGTATAAGAAGCCATAACAGGACTCCACGATCATAGGAATTACAAATTTTGAATGGGAAAAGCTTGTCAAAGTTTAATCCTTGATGTTAGCAAGAAGACATTAGTTTATATATTGGAATTGGAAAACCTTGTCTAAATTTGCTCTTTGATGTTAGCAAGAAGGCATTGAGTGGGACGCCCTTTGCTGTGAGCAGCGTCGATCGTTTTTTCCTATTCCTGTGTTCAGCTTAGAAGTAAACAGTTACTCTGCTGAGATATTCCTGTGTTAAGAGTTTGTTCTGAATATTGTCTATGTAATGCCAGGCCTTGTGCAATATATATTGGAATTGGAAAACCTTGTCAAAATTTGCTCATTAATGTTAGCCAGAAGACATGCATTTGATATTTTTGAGTGAGACGCCCTTTGCTGTGAGCAGCGTCGATCGTTTTTTCGTATTCCTGTGCTCAGTTTTAGAAGTAAATAGTTACTCTACTGAGATATTCCTGTGTTAAGAGTTTGTTCTGAATTGTCTATATAATGCCATGCCTTGTATTTGATTGCAAAGTTGAGCTTGGAATGTTGTGGCATGCGACATCACGAGCTGTTCACCGTGCCTCCTAAGAATAATGCTTCGTATTGTTTTGCATGTCGATCTAATGCTAGTGTTTGCTTGTTAAGAAGATCATCCTCTTCTGTTTTTTACGAGCTTAAGAAGTTCATCGTCTTATGTTTCATTCATAGCCTATACAACAAGTCGGGTAGGTTAGACGTGAAACCATATGATCTTCCGACCAACTCATCATCTTAGGCCGTGATTGGATCGTTGTTTTCCAACCAAAACCGCTTGTAAAACTGACGCTTGTAAATAAAAGCAGATGGTCTCGGGCAAAGTGCTTGGTTGGTCGATTTCGACTAGTAGTAAATATACACTGCCTCTCAAATTACATGCGTAACCCTCCGGTTTTACTTACAGACCTCGGGCCCTTGGTTTCATTATGCTTGTATTTTAAGCATTGTTTCCGATGACGAGTAAATTACACTTGTATCTTAATACATGTGAAATAAACCAGAGCTCCCAAGCGTGGCCTTACCATTTCATACTGTTTCAGTCTCTTGAAGGTGCTCATAGGTGTCTGATGATCCTGGCTTCCTGAATGAGCAGTGGGCACTGTATCAGACCATCCGTAAGGGCCCGCGAGGCCCTCTCTGTCGTCCTTCGAGTTGTTGCACTCGCCGTGGCACCGAGCATTGTTAACATGGTCAACGAACATGAGGATTCAGGAGATGACTTTATTGTGACTAGATGACAGTAGGGGCCCAGTAGGGCCATTGCCGTACGTACGCAAGTGCCTCCTTATTATGTACAACTATATTTTTTTTGCTTCCTCCTGGTTTCCTGACATCACGGTCCCACACCATTATCAACCTATGTAGTCAATATAAATGAGAGAATTGCAGAAGGTAAGGCCAACAGCTGGGACCAAGCAGCTCGAGCAGTATTTGTGTTTTTGAGGCGTGAGCACTGCAAAGTTTTTCTTGGCGATGTTTTCGTTGTTGTTCAGAGGAGAGGAGGGTATTAACTGGGCGAGTTGTGGCCCGTCTAGCCCAGGCTAGATATCCAGCCCAGATATTAAAATTTTCAAGATGAAAATGGCTAGCCCAGCTATACGTTTTTTGAGGAATACCCACGCAAGGTCAACTTGTTATTCTCCGCCCTGCTGGGCTGCAAATTTTATGCATTAGGCTTAACAGGAAAATGGGCTTTAAAAAATAATAAATGGGATCTAAATATAAAAAATGGGCAGTAACTATAAAAAAATGTACCAAACACGAAATTAGTTTATAAAATATTATTTATCGATTTTGAAAATCTTAATTTTTAATTGTTGCGCGCGCAATGTTTTGTTGGATTTTTACGTAATACAAATTATATTTAATATGACTAGAAATTTTAGGATAAAACATTTCAGAGCCCATCAAAATGTGGGAAATTTTATTGAATTTTGTCTTGAACGGTTGGTTGAAATTATTAATCGTTGTCTTAGTGAAAAAATGGGCTGTACTTTTACCAAACTGTAAATGGTCTGTAGTAAATTCCATTAGAATTCAAAAATGGGTTGTACGTTATTACAAATCGCAAATGGGCTATAAGTTCTCTGCCACACACTTGTGGGCCTACTAAGTTGTCGCGTCCCCTAAAAAAAGGTTGACGCGTATGCAAGGCTTTGTCAACTTATTATAGTGAACACATGGTTCTAGCAGTAGTGGCCTTTGGATGTCTATCCAACGGATGTCGTGCTTCTTCTTCAATCTAGGATATACTAGCTTCGGCCACCCAAAAAATGATTCCTCCCCCTGACATCTGGGGCGCACTGTTTCGGAGGCTAATCTGTGGGCCTACTAAGTTGACACGTACCAAGGGCTTTGTCAACTTTGTCAATATAAACGATTCTAGCTGCAGTGACCGTATGATGTCCATCCAACGGTCGTAGTGCTTCTTCAACCTCTAGTCTTCTTGCTCCAGCCGCTCAAAGCAGTCGGTCATGCTGCGTGCTCCTGCCTCTTATGGCCGGCTGTCATGCCGCGGAGGCCTCATCGCCCCTACTACTCCCACCGCTGGCCCAGGGCATCCCTCTACTCAACCACACCCCCTGTTATTCTGCGGCGACGGTAGCCTCACACTGCAGCTGAACCAGTGAACCCTCGTACTCCTCTCCGCATGGGCATCCACTGCCGTGTCTTCCCGGCTCTGCGTCTTCCCCTTCCTAGGCCTCGCCGTCGTCCACCGCCTTGGTGCTCTCGACGCGGCATGGTCAATGTGGTCAACGACCGACTTCCATCGGAAGAGTACTGTACGTGGAGAGGCTGACAGCTGGGTCCACGGCCACATCTGGGTCAACGGCCACAACCCAGTTTTTTGTGATTTGCCAAGTAAGTCCTTTGTCAGGCCTGTTGGGCTGCAAATCTTTCAAGACGAGGAGAGCTTCATTCGGCTGGCCGAGAAAATGGCCTATCAGTAATGAGAAATGGGTTGTACATTTTGAAAACACATCAAACCGGTAATTAGTTTCAGATTTCTTTTTTTCATTTCGAGATTTTAAATTGCATTGATTTTTATGCATGGACAATTTGTTGGATTTTCTATCGATATACATTTATTTTTAAAATTAGTTTGAATGTGACTCGAAATTTTGGGATTAAAAACAGTTCGGACCGCACTGAAATATGCAAAATTTCGTATAATTTTTTAACCGTGGCCACAATATGGGTAGTAATGCTAACAAAAAGAATATGGGCTCCAAAAAACCTTAAGAATTAGCAAATGGGCTGTAAATTATTAGAAATAATGGCAGATGGGATGTATGTTGTTTTCCACACATTTGAGGTTTTCCTAAAAAAAGGTTGACGCACAAGCAGTGACTGTTGGATTTCCATCCAACGGCTGTCGTGCTTCTTCAATCTCTACTCTTCCTGCTCCAACCACTTAAACAAGCACTGGCAAGACTGCCTGCTCCTTCCTCCGCGCGGCCGGCTGTGCTGCCGCGCAGGGCCCACCGCGCCACCGTAGTCCCATCGCTGGCCTAGCCATCCCTCTACTCAGCCACACCTACTGGTATTCTCCGGCGATGGCAGATGAACCAGTAAACCCTCGTATAGTCGTACTCCCCTCCACGTGGGAAACAACTGCCGAGTCTTCCCTACCTCCGTCTCGTTCCCTTCCTAGGCCTCGCCGTCGTCCACCACCCTGGTGCTCTCGGCGCGGCCTGGTAAACATGGTCAACGATCGACAAGCATCTGAAGTGGACTGTATGTGGAGAGGCTGACTGCTGGGTCCACGGCCACACGCAAGGAAATGCCTCCTTATTACGCGCAAAATAATGATTCCTCCACCTGACATCTGGGACCCACCGAAAGGGCCTCTATATTTCGCAAAAAAATGTTACTGCCGCTGATAGCTTCGACCCACCAGCTATATCTTCGCACGCAAGGAAGTGCCTCCTTATTACGCAAAAAAATGAATACTCCCCCTGCTAGCTAGGACCCAGTATAGTGAAGGCTGACTTGTGGGCCTACTAAGTTTACAGGGACGGAGGGCTTTGTCAACTTAGTCAATATGCACGATTCTAGCTCCAGTGACCATACGATGTCCATCCAACGGTCGTAGTGCTTCTTCAACCTCTGGTCTTCTTACTCCAGCCACCCAAACAGCGTCGGTCGTGTCTCGTCCTCCTGCCTTCCATGGCCGGCTGCGATGCAGCGGAGGCCTCACTGCCCCCTACTACTCCCACTGCTGGCTAGGCCATCCCTCTATTCACCCACACCCCCTGTTATTCTGCGGCGACGGCAGCCTCACACCGCAGCGAACCAGTGAACCCTCATACTCCTCTACGCGTGGGCATCCACTGCCGCGTCTTCCCGGCTCCGCGTCGTCCCCTTCCTAGGCCTCGCCGTCGTCCACTGCCCTGGTGCTCTCGGCACGGTGTGGTCAACTTGGTCAAGGAACGGCTTCCATCAGACGTGGACTATACGCAGAGAGGCTGACAGCTGGGTCCACGGCCGCAGCAAGGAAGTGCCTCCTTATTATGCGCAAAATAATTATTCCTCCACCTGACAGCGGGGACCCCCGGATGGGCCATCATATTTTGCGAAAAAAAAGCATTTCCCCCTGAGTGCCGGGACCCTCCAGCTACATCTTCGCACGCAAGGAAGTGCTTTCGGGCAAAAAAATACGATTCGCCCCTTGACTGTTGGGACCCACCAGCTACATCTTCGCATGCAAGGAAGTGCCTGACAGTCGGGACCCACCTGGTCGAAGCGTACGTAGCATTGTCATTCTGGTCGCGAACGTGTATGTACATATATACTGGTGGATGCAGAGGCGCGCACGTGTCGTAGTAGAGGCGCGCACGTAGCTTGTACATGTACGTACATCGGCCAGTGTGCAAGAAAGAAAATACGGCCATGTACGTACATACGGGCGGGGTCTCGAACGCCTACTCGCGCATATATACGTACGTCCAGGGCTCGTGTACATGGCTGGGTCGAAACGGGGAAACAACGTCGTCGTCGTGTTCATGGGGAGCCAACCGTCTGGGTCAGAATGGAATGCGTCGTCGTGTTCATCGGGAGGGCTTGGACGGAACAGGCGATGGAAACGAGGCCTGGCGTACCACAGAACGGAGGAAACAGCCTTGTGTTCAACCGGCCATGTTCGAAACGGGATCATGTTCATCGGGAGGGGTTTGGCGTACCGCAAAACGGAGGAAACGGACATCCTACGGTCGAAACGGGGGTCCTGTTCATCGGGAGGGGTGTGGCGTACCACAAAACGGACGAAACGGACTTGTGTTGGAGCGCTACAGTCGAAACGGGGGTACTGTTCATCAGGAAGGGTGTGGCGTACCGCAAAACGGGACTCCACAAGATACTATTCATCTCCACCATCGACCTCCTGCAGCCACCACGGGCTACTGTTCATCCACCGTCGACCTCCTCCAGCCTCCACCTGCGACTGTTCATCCACAGGCTCCTGTTCATCCAGCCACCACTGCGCGCTACTCCATCGGCTACTGTTCAACCACCCCTCTCCACGGGCTCCTATTCAACCACCCCTCCACGAGCTACTGTTCATCCACCCCTCCACCGTCTACTCTTCATCCAGCCCTCCACGGGGTCGTCCTGTTCATGCTGCCCTCCATGGGGTCATGTTCATCCAGCACCAACCGGCTCGATCGATCGGGGTCCTGTTCATCCAGAGGCAATGCCACGGGTCCTGTTCATCCACTCCCACTGCTCACTGTTCATCCAACCCCCCCCCCCCCACACACACACACACACACAACGCTCACTGTTCATCCAAATCCCCCTGGAACACTCAGTGTTCATCCAGAGGCAGCATCGACCGGCTTCAGTTAGATTCAGTTAGAGCCCAATGCCTCGCACACACGCGCGTAAGTGTACGAGAGAAACGCGCATCGCTCGGCCCCCAACCACTCACCATGACTGGGAACTCGCCGAAATTTTCCTCGCCCTCGTTTCTACCACGGTTTTCTCCGTCATGGACGGCCCAAAGAATGTCATGCAGCTACGTCTCCAGACCGCCCAAGACGAAAAGCCCATTTTCTATCATGATATTTTGTCATAGAAGTAGGAGCCCACCACATCTATGATGATACCGGGTTTTGTCACAATTATCGTCATAGAAGTGTCATAAGTATGACAGGAAAAAATTTCGTTCGGCCCAAAATGTCACGAATGTGTCTTTTTTTTGTAGTGCCACGATGAGCACTGGGTTGTCCGGGCTTCTTTAACAACACCTGCCAACGAGTAAGACCTCCAATCCGCGCTGCTCGCGGCCCGCGCTCTACCTGGTGCTGTCGACCGCGGGAGGCGCGGGCGACTGCCCCCTCCTCTTGCACCGCGTCGCAACCGCGCCACTACGCAGTCTTGAAGCTACGCCACGGAAACAGAACCACACACCCGCCGGGAGCAGGCGAACATGCGGGCCGCGGTCATCGTGGCTCAAGAACTGCTGAGGTGCAGGCTGGCAGAAAGCGGCTCTGACGCCCTGCTGGAGCGAATCGCCGAGTTGCTGGATGCAACATGTAGGGGCATCATGCTATTCTGCACCCTGCCCACATCGCAAGCCATGGCAGGGGCACGCGCTCACCCTCGCCACTCCCGCGCTCCCCCTCTCAGGGCCCCTGAAGAGGCTCTCGGTGTCGGCCTACCTCACGGCGCGGCCCACACTGCTTCGACCATGCCACCTCAGGGCAGCGTGACCCCGAGCAACCTCCCCTGGGGCCGCACTGGGGGCCGGTCTTCGGTCACTAGGACCTGATGACGATCGCGGGGGCGGAAGCGCGAGGCAGCCGGGCAGGGACTCAGGTGCGGCCAGCCCAGAGGCCTACATGACCATCGCAGTGGACCTGAGGTACGCGTTGGGAGAAGGCCCCAGCCGACCCCCCATGCCAGGCTGGGCGCTGGAGGCACATGAAGCCGAGGCTCTTTGCGAGCCGCTGCAGGGCTCCACCAATGCCTCCGACAGCAGGAACCACTGGGTACAGCTAACGCCTCCGGAGCACGCTTGCGCTAACCATGGCTCGCAGGTGAACCAGGGCGAAGTCATCCCCATGGATCCCAGGGCGGCGGCCCAGCCGCAGGAGCACAAAGGGCCTTGGGAGCGGCGTGGGAGGAGCCCGAGGCCAGGGCCTCGCCGGTGCTACACGGAGCAAGACGCTGCTTGGAGGTAGGTCCCCCGCCGGGGAAGGCGCCGGTGAGCCCTTCCCCCTGGCGGAGGGCCTATGGTCGCCGAGGGCACCGCATGCGTCCCCCTTGCCCCTTGGTCTCGTCCTGGTTTCCGGACTCCCCAACGGTGGTCAAGGGCGGCGCAGGGTGGGCCCCTTGTCGGGCGACATGAAGCAAGGCTCCGACTTGTGAAGGTCTCCACTCCTGACACTCTCACATAATAATGAGTGGGGCTGTACACACCCCAGAGTCTCCTGAGCGCCGCCCTGGGGCCTCACGGGGGCTCCCACCCACGTCCAAGTGGAAGCACCATGCTCTGCGCTGGCCGTTGACACTGTCCCCCAATGACTATGCCCACGCCTAGTGGAAGCACTTAGCTCCGTGCTGGTGAGAAGACCTGAAGACTAGCTAGGCGCCGGACGCGGCCGTTTGCTTTCGCCTCTATTTTTGTACCCAATTCACCAGCTTTTTGGAATGAACTTGGCTCTTGTTGGCGTCCTGGATATGGGGGTATCCAGACTTGCGTGCCTGCAGCCTGCGGCGTGGCTCATCAGTGGCCCAGTACGGCCCGTCTTCATCAACCCAAGTTCAAGACCCTAGCGAGGGGCCAAGCCTCGCGGGGTGGATGATGCAAGGCCTCCTCAGGGGTGGCCTTACCAGGCAGGCTCGCGAGGAGGCAGAGAGATCAAGGCAAGGAATACCTCGCGAGGTGCGCATGACGCAAGCCATGACGATCGAGACCAGGCGGGCGCCAGGCGGGCGCTGGCCGGCGCAGTGTCCTTGTTTCCTCTTTGGTGCTAAGGGGGCAAGCGCAGGCGTGGAGTACCGAGGAATCAAGGAAAGGTTCCCATATCGGTGCAACAAGACTAGGACCAGAAGGACGGCAAGATGTAGGACCTTGAGAAGAGGTGTCTAGAGGGGGGGTGATTAGACACTAAGTACCAAAGTTGCAGTTTTTAGCCCTTTTAAGTTTGAGTGGAGTTTAGGCACAAGTTTAACATTCACCACACATAGCAAGCAAGCATGCAAAGAGTATATGAGCAGCGGAAAGTAAAGCATGCAACTTGCAAGAATGTAAAGGGAAGGGTTTTGGAGGATTCAAACGCAATTGGAGACACAGATGTTTTTGGCATGGTTTCGATAGGTGGTGCTATCGTACATCCACGTTGATGAAGACTTCAACCCACGAAGGGTAACAGTTGCGCGAGTCCACGGAGGGCTCCACCCACGAAGGGTCCACGAAGAAGCAACCTTGTCTATCCCACCATGGTCGTCGCCCACGAAGGACTTGCCTCACTAGCGGTAGATCTTCACGAAGTAGGTGATCTCCTTGCCCTTACAAACTCCTTGGTTCAACTCCACAAACTTGTCAGAGGCTCCCAAGTGACAGCTAGCCAATCTAGGAGACACCACTATCCAAGAAGTAACAAATGGTGCGTTGATGATGAACTCCTTGCTCTTGTGCTTCAAATCATAGTCTCCCCAACACTCAACTCTCTCTCATGGGATTTGGATCTTATGGAAAGAGGATTTGAGTGGAAAGCAACTTGGGAAGGCTAGAGATCAAGATTCATATGGTAGGAATGGAATATCTTGGTCTCAACACATGAGTAGGTAGTTCTCTCTCAGAAATAGGATGCTGGAAGTGTAGGCTTGTTCTGATGGCTCTCTCCACGAACGAAGAGGAGGTGGAGGGGTATATATAGCCTCCACACAAAATCTAACCGTTACACACAATTTACCAAACTCGGTGGGACCGAATTGAGAAACTCGGTCGGACCGATTTAGAAAATTTAGTGACCGTTAGGATTTTCGGTGGGACCGAAATGCAACTCGGTAGGACCAATATGGTTAGGGTTAGGGCATAACGTAATCTCGGTGAGACCGATTACACAAACTCGGTAGGACCGATTTTGGTAATTAGCTAACCAGAGAGTTGGTCAGGCAAACTCGGTTGGACCGATTATCAAACTCGGTGGGACCGATTTTTGTAATGAGTCAACCAAGAATTTTGCATTGTAATCTCGGTAGTACCGATTGCTCAAACTCGGTGAGACCGATTTTGATAATGGACATACACAGAGAGATTACAATCCCATCTCGGTGAGACCGAGATCCCAATCGGTGAGACCGATTTGCTTAGGGTTTGTGGCAGTGGCTAAGATATCCAAACTCGGTGGCGCCGGATAGAAAGAATCGGTGGGGCCGAGTTTGACTTTAGGTTTAGGACATATGTGGATGTGAGAAAGTAGTTGAGGGTTTTGGAGCATATCACTAAGTACATGAAGCAAGAGGCTCATTAAGTAACACCTCATCCCTCCTTGATAGTATTGGCTTTTCCTATAGACTCAATGTGATCTTGGATAAGTGAAATATAAAATGAAGAGTCTTGAGCTTGAAGCTTTAGCCAATCCTTTGTCCTTAGCATCTTGAAGGAGTTCCCACATCCTTTAGTCCATGCCACTCCACTGTTGAACTTGTCTGAAAAATACTAGATAAAAGTTTTAGTCCAACAAGAGATATGTTGACATTAATTACCAAAACCACCTAGGGAGCAATTGTGCTTTCACAAGACGAGGTCATCGTGGAGCCCAAGACGGCGTCATTGTCAGTGCCTTTGGCAGTCGAAGACCACCTTTAGTCAGGATAGCCTATACTGGTTGTCCCCTTTCAAAATCCCGACATTGTGGAATCCCTTCCCGCTCAATATTTGGGGAGAGGACCAAGGCCTCTATAAATAGGGCTAGCCACCACCGTAGCAGGGGGGGAGCAGAGAGATCAATTCGGACCAGAACCACCCACACCAGCACAAGAACACCTCCCCTCGCGAGGCTGTTCTTCCCCTTGTACTGTTCCTCGTCAGCCCAAGAGGCAATCCACTCACCGCACACTGGAGTAGGGTATAACACCACAATGGTGGCCTGATCCAGTATAAATCTCGTGTCCCTTGTGTTGTTCATCTTGCTAGCTTAGAACCGCGGCGAGGTGAGGGAGCGGATCGGTAGGGAGAAGATCTTTGTGCGCACTCCAGAGTCCGAACCTTAAGGGTTTTGCCGGAACCCGAAATCTACATTTGGCACGCCAGGTAGGGGTGCGCCGGAATCTTCCCTCCGCTGATCTGTGTTTTGCCGCTTCGTCGCATCCATGTCCGACAACCCAACGACCAACACCGACCGCTGGGCGACATGTCCTGCCCATGCCAAGTCGCCTGCCCAAGGCAACCCCGACCCCGCACTTCAGGCTGCCCGCATTTCGCAGAACGCTACGGGGTGCGGGCGACGCGGTCAAGCGCCGCTTGCTGTCACTCTGCGACAGGTATGATTGGCAGCAAGGGCCTCAAGTCACACCGCAGCCACGACGCTACATACCCGACGGGAGCAAGCAACATGAGGGCAGCGCTCATGGTGGCCCGGGAGCTGCTGCGTTGCAGGCTATATGAGAGCGGCGGGGACGTGCTGCTGGAGCGTGTTGCCGAGCTCCTGGATGCCGCAACATCATGGGCGCATCCCTTCTATGTCGAGCCCCCACCCCAAACCTCGGGCGGATCGCACGGCGGCCCATCTACGCTCGCGCTCCCTCAAGCATGACCCAAGGCTTCATCAACACCAGCTCAACCATCAACGCCGGGCGTCAGGCTGCACCAGCACCACCCCCGGTGAGCGAGAGCACACACATCACTGCCTACAACCCGGACGGGCTGCCGTCCCCTCATCACCAAGACGGCATGCCGGGCCAAGCCACTTGGAGCGTGGCGCGGTACAGCGAAGACTTTGGGGTGGCAGCCTCGATGGTTTACGTGCCACATATGGTGGACCGGGAGTACAAGCTGGAAGATGACGATGGCTTGTTCCCCAGTCCAGGATGGGAGGAAGAGACGCCGAAAGCCGATCCTTTTCAGGAGCCCCAAGGAAGTCTCACCAATCGTGCCGACGGCAGCAGCTATCGGGTATTGCTAATTCCTGAGGAGCAAGCTTATGCTAACCATGGGTCGCAGGAAGTTCAGGTCACTGCAGCAGAAGGCAGCCTCAGCTCAGTGATGACCCACAAGTATAGGGGATCTATTGTAGTCCTTTCGATAAGTAAGAGTGTCGAACCCAACGAGGAGTAGAAGGAAATGACAAGCGGTTTACAGTAGGGTATTCTCTGCAAGCACTGAAATTGCAGGTAATAGATAGTTTTGTGATAAGATAATTTGTAATGAGTAACAAGCAAGGAAAGTAAATAAGGTGCAGCAAGGTGGCCCAATCCTTTTTGTAGCAAAGGACAAGCCTGGACAATTTCTTATAATGAGAAAAGCGCTCCTGAGGACACATGGGAATTATCGTCAAGCTAGTTTCATCACACTCATATGATTCGCATTCGGTACTTTGATAATTTGATATGTGGGTGGACCGGTGCTTGGGTACTTCCCTTACTTGGACAAGCATCCCACTTATGATTAACCCCTATTGCAAGCATCCGCATCTACAAAATAAGTATTAAGGTAAACCTAACCATAGCATGAAACATATGGATCCAAATCATCCCCTTACGAAGCAACGCATAAACTAGGGTTTAAGCTTCTGTCACTCTAGCAACCCATCATCTACTTATTACTTCCCAATGCCTTCCTCTAGGCCCAAATAATGGTGAAGTGTCATGTAGTCGATGTTCACATAACACCACGAGAGGAAAGACAACATACATCTCATCAAAATATCGAACGAATACCAAATTCATATGACTACTAATAGCAAGACTTCACCCATGTCCTTAGGAACAAACGTAACTACTCACAAAGCATATTCATGTTCGTAATCAAAGGGGTATTAATATGCATTAAGGATCTGAACATATGATCTTCCACCAAGTAAACCAATTAGAATCAACTACAAGGAGTAATCAACACTACTAGCAACCCACAGGTACCAATTTGTGGTTTTGATACAAGATTGGATACAAGAGATGAACTAGAGTTTGGAGAGGAGATGGTGCTGGTGAAGATGTTGATGTAGATTGACCCCCTCCCTATGAGAGGATCGTTGGTGATGATGATGGTGATGATTTCCCCCTCCCGGAGGGAAGTTTCCCCGGCAGAACAGCTCTGCCGGAGCCCTAGATTGGTTCCGCCAAGGTTCCTCCTCGTGGCGGAGGAGTTTCATCTCCTGAGCTTGCCTCTGATTTTTCCAGGATAAAAGTCCTCATATAGCAGAAGATGGGCACCATAGGGCCACCAGGGGGCCCAGGAGACAGGGGCGCGCCCTGTAGGGGGGGCACCCCCCACCCTCCTGGCCAGGGTGTGGGCCCCTCAGGTACTTTCTTTGCCCAATAATTCTTATTAAATCCAAAAATGACTTTCATGGAGTTGTGAGACTTTTGGTGTTGTGCAAAATAGGTTTCCAATATTTGCTCCTTTCCAGCCAGAATCCCCGCTGCCATCATTCCCCCTCTTCATGGTAAACCTTGTAAAATAAGAGAGAATAGCCATAAGTATTGTGACATAACGTGTAATAACTTCCCATTATGCAATAAATATTGATATAAAAGCATGATGCAAAATGGACGTATCAACTCCGCCAAGCTTAGACCTCGCTTGTCCCCAAGCGGAAGCCGAAATAGAAAAATATGTCCACATGTTTAGAGATAGAGGTGTCGATAAAAATAAAATACGGACATGAGGGCATCATGATCATTCTTATAACAGCAATATATATAGATTTTGTCATATGATTTCTTACGCTCAAGTAACAATCTATTCACAATGTCAAGTATGGAACATAAACTTCATTGGAAACTAACAAACTATAATCTTAGTCATTGAAGCAATTGCAATTTATCATAACATTAGAAAGAGTCAAGAATAGAGCTTTTCAGCAAGTCCACATACTCAACTATCATATAGCCTTCTACAATTGCTAACACTCACGCAATACTTATGGTTATGGAGTTTTAATCGGACACTGAGAAAGATAGGGGATTATAATGTTGCCTCCCAACGTATTCACCTTTAGGTGATGTCAACAATAATAGTTCATGCTAACGAACATCCAATTGGATATATATATCAGGATCTTTCTAACACGAGGTGCTTGCCAAAGGATAAATGAAAAAGGGAAAGGTGAAGATCACCTTGACTCTTGCATAAAGTAAAAGACATAAAGTAGAAGATAGGCCATTCGCAGAGGGAAGCAGAGGTTGGAATGCGCTTTTAGGGTTTGATACACAAAATCTTAGTGCGAAAGAACATCACTTTATATTGCCACTTGTATATGGACCTTTATTATGTAGTTCGTCGCTTTTATTGCTTCCATAACAAGCTCGTATAAAGTTTATTTTCTCCGTACTAATAAGTCATGCATATTTAGAGAGCAATTTTTATTGCTTGCACCGATGACAACTTACTTGAAGGATCTTACTCAATCCATAGGTAGATATGGTGGACTCTCATGGAAAAACTGGGTTTAAGGATATTTGGAAGCACAAGTACTATCTCTACTTGGTTCTAGGAATTTTTTGCTAGCATGAGGGGGAAAGGCAAGCTCAACAAGTTTAAATGATCCATGACAATATACTTTAATTGAGATGCGAGAAAACATAAACCATTACGGTGTCTTCCTTGTCCAACATCAACTCTTTAGCATGTCATACTTTAATGAGTGCTCACAATCATAAAAGATGTCCAAGATAGTATATTTATATGTGAAAACATCACTTTCCTTATTACTTCCTATTAATTGCAACGATGACCAAAACTACGTTTATCAATTCTCAACAAGTTTTAAGCCTCATACTTTCTATGTGTGAAGTCATTACTATCCACAAGATCGATATGAACTCTTTTATTCTTTTTATTCCTTCTATTTTTTTCTCAAGATCATAGCAAGATAGCAAAGCCCTTTGACTCAACACTAATCTTTATTATAGATAACTCACGGACTCAATTACATAGAGATCACAAAGCAAAATTCAAAACTAACTCATACCAAGACTTCAATCTACTAGATCAAGATATTACTAAAAGGATCAAACTAAGTAAAACGGTAAAGATAGGAGTGTGATGGTGATACGATACCGGGGCACCTTCCCCAAGCTTGGCAGTTGCCAAGGGGAGTGCCCATACCCATGTGATTATGTCTTCGGAGGTGGTGAAGTAGGAGTTGTCGATGATGTAGAATTGTCGTCCATCTTCCAAGCCATTGGTTCACCATCATAAAAGGATGATCGAGTCTCTGGGATCCTCAAATCTGCAGCCAAATTCATCCTCTTGAATCTATATTCATACTCACAGTTTTGGTTTTGCAGGTCATAAATCTGGGCTTGGAGATGCTCGATTTTCTCATAAAGCTTGAAGATGGTCTCCCCAATGTCCTTGGCATCTAGCTTGTGGTTGCTAGTGAACTCCGTGATCATCATATGGTTGGCATTGAGTCCATGTTCCACCATCTCTTGGCACTTGAAAACTTGTTGTTCCATAGCTTCGAGCCTTGTCTCCATGCTTCCGATACGCCTGGGTCCATCCACATCGTGGATGTGCAACACCCCCTCACGCATCTCAATGGTTGGAGGGTGTTGCAGCACCTCCAGAAGATAGGGGTTGATGACCCTCTCGAAAACCTTGTCCTTGGGAGTGCTTGGAGACGTCATGGTGCCCTAGATCTGTCAGGAAAAACTGCTCGAAACAACAACAAAGGATTTTTGCATGATACGATGGTCAAAACTTTTGGGAGATTATATAATGAATTTTTACCGACCAAAATACGTAACGAGCAAGAAAATTGAGTCCGGGGGGCACATGAAGTGTCCACGAGATAGGGGGCGCGCCCTGTAGGGGGGGGCACCCTCCACCCTCATGGATGCCTCGTGTCCTTCCCGGATTACTTCTTTCTTCCACAGTTTTGGAAATATTCCAAAACAGAGGAAAGTTGCCATTAGAATTGTTTTGGAGTTGGTTTACTTTCCGTACCACATACCTATTCCTTTTCGAAGTCTGAAACATTCTGGAAAGTGTCCCTTATGTATTCCTCCGGGGTTACGGTTTCAATAATATTAGTTTCAACATTAATAGGGTTACCCGAGGTATAATATTTGATTCTTTGACCGTTCACAACCCTCAGACTTGTGCCTTCAAAGTTGTTGATTTTTATGGCACCGGAATGATAGACATCCTCGATAACGTAAGGACCTTCCCATTTAGAGAGAAGTTTTTCTGCAAGAAATCTTAAAGAGAGTTGAATAGCAACACATAATCACCTACGTTAAATTCTCGCTTTTGTATCCTTTTGTCATGCCATCTTTTAACTTTTTCGTTAAACAATTTGGCATTTTCATATGCTTGGGTTCTCCATTCATTAAGTGAGCTAACGTCAAATAACCTCTTCTCACCGGCAAGTTTGAAATCATAGTTGAGCTCTTTAATGGCCCAATATGCCTTATGTTCAAGTTCAAGAGGTAAGTGACACGCTTTTCCATAAACCATCTTATACGGAGACATACCCATAGGATTTTTATATGCAGTTCTATAGGCCCATAATGCATCATCAAGTTTCTTGGACCAATTCTTTCTGGATCTATTAACAGTCTTTTGCAAAATTAATTTGAGCTCTCTATTACTCAACTCTACTTGACCACTAGACCGTGGGTGATAGGGGATGCAATTATATGATTAACATCATACTTAGCAAGCATTTTACGGAAAGCGCCATGAATAAAATGTGAACCACCATCAGTCATAAGATATCTAGTGACTCCAAACCTCAGAAAAATAACTTCTTTAAGCATCTTAATAGAGGTGTTATGATGAGCACTACTAGTTGGAATAGCTTCTACCCACTTAGTAACATAATCAACAGCAACTAAAATATGTGTATATCCATTAGAGGCAGGAAAAGGTCCCATATAATCAAAGCCCCAAACATCAAATGGTTTAGTAACAAGAGAATAATTCATAGGCATTTCTTGACGTCTACTAATATTACCAATTCTTTGACATTCATCACAAGACAAGACAAACTTACGGGCATCTTTGAAGAGCGTAGGCCTATAAAAACCGGAATGCAATACCTTATGTGCAGTTTTATCTCTAGCGTGGTATCCTCCATATGATTCGGAGTGACACTTGCGTAGGATCTGTTCCTGTTCATGCTCAGGTACACAACATCTAATAACACCATCTACTCTTTTATATAGGTATGGGTCATCCCAGAAGTAATGTCTTAAATCATAAAAAGAACTTTTTCTTTTGCTGGTATGTGAAACTAGGTGGTATAAATTTAGCAACAATGTAATTAGCATAATCAGCATACCATGGAGCAGTACGAGAAGCATTAATGACTGCTAATTGTTCATCAGGAAAGCTGTCATCAATAGGTAGTGGGTCATCAAGAACATTCTCTAGCCTAGACAAGTTGTCTACAACCGGGTTCTCAGCTCCCTTTCTATCAATAATATGCAAATCAAATTCTTGAAGAAAGAGAACCCATCTAATAAGTCTAGGTTTAGCATCTTTCTTTTCCATAAGATATTTATAGCAGCATGATCAGTGTGAATAGTAACTTTAGAATCAACGATGTAAGGTTTGAACTTATCACAAGCAAATACAACTGCTAAGAATTCTTTTTCAAAAGTAGCATAATTTCTCTGGGAAGTATCAAGAGTCTTACTAGCATATTGGATAGAATTTAATTTCTTATCAACTCTCTGCCCTAGAACAGCACCTACAGCATAATCACTAGCATCACACATAATTTCAAAGGGTAAATTCCAATCAGGTGGCTGAACAATAGGTGCAGTGATGAAAGCTTTCTTAAGTATTTCAAATGCTTCTACACAATCGTCATCAAAGACAAAAGGAATATCTTTTTGCAATAAATCAGTCAGAGGCCTAGAGATTTTAGAAAAGTCCTTAATGAACCTCCTATAAAAACCGGCATGACTAAGGAAACTTCTTATACATTTAAAGTCCTTGGGACATGGTATCTTTTCTATAGCATCAACTTTAGCTTTATAAACTTCAATACCTCTTTCAGAAATTTTGTGCCCCAAGACAATGCCTTCATTAACCATAAAGTGACACTTTTCCCAATTCAGGACGAGACTAGTGTCTTCACATCTCTGCAAAACTCGATCAAGGTTGCTCAAGCAATCATCAAAAGAGGATCCATAGACGGAGAAGCCATCCATCAATACCTCACAAATCTTTTCACAAAAGTCAGAGAATATAGCCATCATGCATCTTTGAAAGGTAGCAGGTGCATTACATAAACCAAAAGGCATACGTCTATAAGCAAACGTACCGAAAGGGCAAGTAAAAGTAGTTTTTAATTCATCTTTCGCTGACACAGGTATTTGGGAGAAACCAGAATAACCATCTAGAAAGCAGAAATGTGTATGTTTGGATAGTATTTCTAGCATTTGATTAATAAAAGGTAAAGGGTAATGATATTTCTTAGTAGCTTTATTTAACTTACGGAAATCAATTACCATCCTATAACCTGTAATAATTCTTTGCGGAATCAATTCATCTTTATCATTAGGAACAAAAGTAATACCTCCCTTTTTCTAGACACAATGGACAGGGCTTACCCATTCACTATCAGCAACGGCATAAATTATACATGCCTCAAGGAGCTTTAGTATCTCCTTTCTTACCACTTCTTTCATCTTAGGGTTTAGTCTTCATTGAGGATCCCTAATCGGTTTGGTGTCTTTCTCCACTTTTATTTTGTGCTGGCATAGAGTAGGACTAATGCCCTTAAGATCATCTAGAGTATATCCAATAGCAGCATGGTGCTTCTTCAGAATTTTCAATAATCTTTCCTCTTCCTGCTCTGAAAGGTTAGCACTAATAATAACAGGATGTATCTTCTTTTCATCAAGATAAGCATATTTAACTTTATCAGGTAATGGTTTGAGCTCAAACACGGGATCACCCTTGGGTGGAGGAGGATCCCCTAGGATTTCAATAGGTAAGTTGTGTTTCAAGATAGGCACCTGCTGAAGGAATACTTCATCTATTTCCCTCCTTGCATTCATAAACATATCATTTTCATGGTCTAGCAAATATTGTTCTAGCGGATCAGTAGGAGGCACGGCAATAGAAGCAAGACCAATTATTTCATCTTTACTAGGTAATTCTTTATCACGGGGTTGTCTATGAAATTTAGCAAAATATAGCGCCTATTCTTCATCAGACCAAACTCATGAGTCATACCATCCAAGCCAATCGTAACAATATCCTTTTCACAATCAATCCTAGCATTAACAGTGTTCAAGAAGGGTCTACCAAATATAATGGGACAAAAGTCATCTTGTGGGGAACCAAGAACAAGGAAATCAGTAGGGTATTTAACTTTCCCACACAAGACTTCAATATCTCTAACAATCCCAACTGGTGAAATGGTATCTCTCTTGGCAAGCTTGATTGTAACATCAATATCTTCTATTTAAGCGGGTGCAATATCATGCATAATTTCTTGGTATAGTGAAATGGGTATTGCACTAGCACTAGCACCCATATCACATAAGCCATGATAACAGTGATCTCCTATTTTAATAGAAATAATAGGCATGCCTACAATAGGTTTACGTATCTTAGCATCTGGTTTTGCAATATTAGCAGCTTCATCACAGAAATAAATAACATGCCAATCTATATTATCATCCAAGAGATCTTTAACCATAGCAATACTAGGTTCAACTTTAATTTGCTCAGGGGGTGTATAAGTTCTAGTATTACTCTTACAAACAACAGTTGAAGCTTTAGCATGATCCTTTATTCTAATAGCAAAAGGTGGTTTCTCAACATAAGTAGTAGGAACAATAGGATCATTATAAGTAACAGTCTTTTCTTCAAATGTAATAGGTGCAACTACTTTTACTTCAATGGGAGGATTATATTTAAATTCCTTCTACTTAGGGAGATCAACGTGAGCAGCAAAAGATTCACAGAAAGAAGCTACTATCTCAGAGTCAAGTCCATATTTAGCGCTAAATCCTCGAAAAGCATCGGTATCCATAAAAGATTTAACACAATCAAACTTAGGTGTTATACCTGACTCCTTACCATCGTCGGAACCCCAATCTTCAGAGTTGTGTTTAATTCATTCCAATAAGTCCCACTTGAATTCACTAGTCTTCAGCATACAAGAACCATCAAGGAAGTATCGAGCATGGTGCGATCATTGAGAGAAAACCGAGCATAAATTTTTTGAATAACCATTTCTCTTGTGAGCTCATGATTGGGGCATGAATATAACATTGACTTAATCCTCCCCCAAGCTTGAGCGATGCTTTGTCCTTTGCGAGGCCAAAAATTATATATGTAATTATGATCACGGTGAACAAGATGCATAGGATAGAACTTCTGGTGAAATTCCAACTTCAATCGTTTATAGTTCCAAGATCCCGTATCATCACATAGCCTATACCATGTCAATGCACCTCCCTTCAAAGATAAAGGGAAAACCTTCCTCTTGACAACATCATCGGGAATACCTGCAAGCTTAAATAATCCACAACCTTCATCCACAAAGATAAGGTATAAATCGGGATGCAATGTTCCATCTCCTGCAAAGGGATTAGCTAGCAGTTTCTCTATCATACCCGAAGGAATTTCAAAGTAAACATTTTCAGTAGGTTCAGTAGGTTGAGGAGCAACTCTTTGCTCTACTGGTCGGGGCGAAGATACCCCGAACAAGCCCCTCAAAGGATTAGTTCCATAGTAACAAGTGACAAAAAAATTCAGCACACTATATAAATGTTTCCTTACCAAGTTCCACTCACCAATGGCGCTTCACTCCCCGGCAACAGCGCCAGAAAAGAGTCTTGATGACCCACAAGTATAGGGGATCTATCGTAGTCCTTTCGATAAGTAAGAGTGTCGAACCCAACGAGGAGCAGAAGGAAATGACAAGCGGTTTTTAGTAAGGTATTCTCTACAAGCACTGAAATTGTAGGTAATAGATAGTTTTGTGATAAGATAATTTGTAACGAGTAACAAGCAAGGAAAGTAAATAAGGTGCAGCAAGGTGGCCCAATCCTTTTTGTAGCAAAGGACAAGCCTGGACAATTTCTTATAATGAGACAAGCGCTCCCGAGGACACATGGGAATTATGTCAAGCTAGTTTCATCACGCTCATATGATTCGCCTTCGGTAATTTGATAATTTGATATGTGGGTGGACCGGTGCTTGGGTACTGCCCTTACTTGGACAAGCATCCCACTTATGATTAACCCCTATTGCAAGCATCCGCAACTACAAAAGAAGTATTAAGGTAAACCTAACCATAGCATGAAACATATGGATCCAAATCAGCCCCTTACGAAGCAACGCATAAACTAGGGTTTAAGCTTCTATCACTCTAGCAAACCATCATCTACTTATTACTTCCCAATGCCTTCCTCTAGGCCCAAATAATGGTGAAGTGTCATGTAGTCGATGTTGACATAACACCACTAGAGGAAAGGCAACATACATCTCATAAAAATATCGAACAAATACCAAATTCACATGACTACTAATAGCAAGACTTCACCCATGTCCTTGGGAACAAACGTAACTAATCGCAAAGCATATTCATGTTCATAATCAGAGGGGTATTAATATGCATAAGGATCTGAACATATGATCTTCCACCTAGTAAACCAATTAGCATCAACTACAAGGAGTAATCAACACTACTAGCAACCCACGGGTACCAATTTGTGGTTTTGATACAAGATTGGATACAAGAGATGAACTAGGGTTTGGAGAGGAGATGGTGCTGGTGAAGATGTTGATGGAGATTGACCCCCTCCCGATGAGAGGATCGTTGGTGATGATGATGGTGATGATTTCCCCCTCCCGGAGGGAAGTTTCCCCGACAAAACAGCTCTGCCGGAGCCCTAGATTGGTTCCGCCAAGGTTCCGCCTCGTGGCGGTGGAGTTCCGTCTCTTGAGCTTGCCTCCAATTTTTTCGAGGATAAAAGACCTCATATAGCAGAAGATGGGCACCGGAGGGCCACCACGGGGCCGAGGAGACAGGGGCGCGCCCTGTAGGGGGGGCGCCCCCCACTGTCCTGGCTAGGGTGTGGGCCCCCTCAGGTACTTTCTTTGCCCAATAATTCTTATTAAATCCAAAAATGACTTTCCTGGAGTTGCGGGACTTTTGGAGCTGTGCAGAATAGGTTTCCAATATTTGCTCCTTTTCCAGCCAGAATCCCCGCTGCCGGCATTCCCCCTCTTTATGGTAAACCTTGTAAAATAAGTGAGAATAGCCATAAGTATTGTGACATAATGTGTAATAACTGCCAATTATGCAATAAATATTGATATAAAAGCATGATGCAAAATGGACATATCACTCAGCAGCCTCCCTTCCGCCAGGAGGGGCGCACTAGGGGCTGCTGGAGAGAGGTCGGGAGCCAGGCCCCTCCCCACGATGCATAGAGCAAGGTGTTCCTCGGAGATAGGCCCTCTGCCGGGGTGGTGTTGCAGAGCCTACCCCCGGCAGAGGACCCGTGGTCATCGGGGGAACCGCTGGCGACCGCTCTACCCCATTGGAGTCGTCCTTGGTTTTCGGTCACCGTCAATGGCGGTCGAGTGTGGCGCAAGGCGGGGCCCTCATCTGGCGATATGAAGCAAGGCCGGTACCTGTGAAGAAGGCCGAGTGCATGTGAAGCTCACCGCCCGTGACACTCTCACGTAATAATGAGTTGGGGCTGTACACGCCCCGGTGTCTCAGGAGAGCCATCCTCGGGCCTTGGGGGCTCCCGCTCATGCCTAGTGGCAGCACTTAGCTCCGCGCTGGTGAGAAGACGTCAAAGACTAGACTAGGTGTCGGACCCGGCCTTTTTCTTTTTGCCTCTTTTTTGTTGTCGAACTTCCCTGCTTTGAATTTAAGTTGAACTTGAGCTGGCAATTTGCGTGTGTTCGGGAGGAGGGGGTGTCTTGTCTCGTTCGTGCGATTTCTCATGTTCTGGTTTCTGCCCTATGTCCGAAGATAGCGTCAGCTGCCTCCCCCTCGCGAGCCCTTCGCGAGCCGGGCTGGGCCAAGCACGTGTACACCCCAGACCGCGACTATCTCTCGCTCTCATGAGGCTCTCATCACGATACCAACATATCCCGCCTGAGGGTCCTCAGAAGACTGTGGCCCCGCAAGCTTGCTCAAGACTTGTTCGGGCTAAAGGTAAACCACATCAACTAACTCATCATGGGGCCTGTAGTTACATACATGCGGGCGCTCAGTGTTACACCTACAAGCGTGCGAATAGCGATCTTTTTACATAAGGGGCTTCCCCTCCCAAAATGCTCTCACAACTTTCAGGGCCGCGCCCGAGCCTTTTCGTGTGCAGGGAAAAACAGCAGGGACACACAGGGTTAATCAGACATATCGCTCACTGCATCCTCTAGATCACCTACGAAGGCATCGCTGGCACTGCTGTCACCATCACTATCATCACGATCGCCATTGTCAGCACTGTTCTCACCGTCATTCACCACATCACCTTCATCCGCAGCCACGACCACGCCGTCATCGTCAGAAGCAAAGGCCCTAATGATATGTCTCCAATGTATCTATAATTTTTTATTGTTCCATGCTATTATATTACCCCTTTTGGATGTTTATGGGCTTTATTTTACACATTTATATCATTTTTGGGACTAACCTACTAACTAGAGGCCCAGCCCGTGTTGCTGTTTTTTTGCCTATTTCAGTATTTCGAAGAAAAGGAATATCAAACAGAGTCCAAATGGAATGAAACCTTCGGGAGCGTGATTTTTGGAACGAACGTGATCCAGAGGACTTGGAGTGCAAGTCAAGAAGCATCCGAGGCTCCCACGAGATAGGAGGGTGCGCCCCCCTGCAGGGCATGCCCCCCTGTTTCGTGGGCCCCTCGGGCGGCCACCGATGTACTTCTTCCTCCTATATAAGCCTACGTACCCCAAAAACATCCAGGGGCAGGACGAAACACAATTTCCACCACCGTAACCTTCTGTATCCGCGAGATCCCATCTTGGAGCCTTCACCGGCACTCTGCCGGAGGGGGAATCGACCATGGAGGGCTTCTACATCAACATTCTTGCCTCTTCGATGAGTTGTGAGTAGTTTACCACAGACCTACGGGTCCATAGTTATTAGCTAGATGGCTTCTTCTCTCTTTTTGGATCTCAATATAATGTTCTCCCCCTCTCTTGTGGAGATCTATTCGATGTAATCTCTTTTTGCGGTGTGTTTGTCGAGATTCGATGAATTGTGGGTTTATGATCAGATTTATCTATGAATAATAATTGAATCTTCTCTGAATTCTTTTATGTATGATTGAGTTATCTTTGCAAGTCTCTTCAAATTATTAGTTTGGTTTGGCCTACTAGATTGGTCTTTCTTGCCATGGGAGAAGTGCTTAGCTTTGGGTTCAATCTTGCGGTGTCCTTACCCAGTGACAAAAAGGGTTGCAAGGCACGTATTGTATTGTTGCCATCGAGGATAACAAGATGGTGTTTATATCATATTGCTTGAGTTTATCCCTCTACATCATGTCATCTTGCTTAATGCGTTACTCTGTTCTTATGAACTTAATACTCTAGATGCATGCTGGATAGCGATCGATGTGTGGAGTAATAGTAGTAGATGCAGGCAGGAGTCGGTCTACTTGTTATGGACGTGATGCCTATATACATGATCATGCCTAGATAACGTCATAATTATTCGCTTTTCTATCAATTGCTCAGCAGTAATTTGTTCACCCACCGTAATACTTATGCTCTTGAGAGAAGCCTCTAGTGAAACCTATGGCCCCTGGGTCTATCTCTTATCATATTTGCTTTCAATTTACTTTTATTTGCATCTTTATTTTCTGCATCTAAATTATAAAATACCAAAAAAATATTTATATTATCATACTATCTCTATCAGATCTCACTTTCGCAAGTGGCCATGAAGGGATTGACAACCGCTTTGTCGCGTTGGTTGCGAGTTCTTTATTTGTTTGTGTAGGTTCGTGGGACTTGTTGAGGAGCCTCCTACTGGATTGATACCTTGGTTCTCAAAAATTGAGGGAAATACTTACGCTACTATTGCTGCATCACCCTCTCCTCTTCGAGGAAAACCAACGCAAGCTCAAGACGTAGCAAGAAGGATTTCTGGCGCCGTTGTCGGGGAGGTCTTCGCTCAAGTCAAGACATACCAAGTACCCATCACAAACTCATCTCCCTCGCGTTTACATTATTTGCCACTTGCCTCTCGTTTTCCTCTCTCCCACTTCACCCATGTCGTTTTATTCGCCCTCTCTTTCCCAATCTCCTCTCTTTTCTGCTTGCCTTTTTTTGTTTGCTTGTGTGTTGGATTACTTGTTGCCATGGCACAAGATAATACCAAATTGTGTGATTTCTCGAACACCAATAATAATGATTTCCTTGGTACTCCAATTGCTCCTCTTAATGATGTTGAGTCTTGTGAAATCAATGTTGCTTTGCTGAATCTTGTTATGAAAGATCAATTCACCGGCCTTCCTAGTGAAGATGCCGCTACTCATCTAAACAACTTTGTTGATTTGTGTGATATGCAAAAGAAGAAAGATACGGATAACAATATTGTCAAATTTTAGTTATTTCCGTTTTCACTTAGAGATCATGCTAAAGTTTGGTTTTCGTCTTTTCCTAAAAATAGTATTGATTCTTGGAACAAGTGCAAAGATGCTTTTATCTCTAAGTATTTTCCTCCCGCTAAGATCATCACTCTTAGGAACGATATTATGAATTTTAAACTACTTGATCATGAGCATGTTGCCCAATCTTGGGAAAGAATGAAATTGATGCTTCACAATTGCCCTACTCATGGTTTGAATTTATGGATGATCATACAAAAAAATTATGCCGGTTTGAACTTTGCTTCTAGAAATCTCTTAGATTCTTCCACGGGAGGCACGTTTATGGAAATCACGTTAGGAGATTCTACAAAACTTCTTGATAATATTATGGCTAATTATTCTCAATGGCACACCGAAAAATCTTCTAGTAAAAAAGTGCATGCTATAGAAGAAATCAATGTTTTGAGTGGAAAGATGGATGAACTTATGAAATTGTTTGCTACTAAAATCACTCCTTTTGATCCCAATGATATGCCTTTGTCTTACTTGATTGAGAATAATAATGAATCTATGGATGTGAATTTTGTTGGTAGGAATAGTTTTGGAAACAATGCTTATAGAGGAAACTTTAATGCTAGACCGTTTCCTAGTAATTCCTCTAATAATTATGGAAATTCCTACAATAATTCTTATGGTAATTACAATAATATGCCCTCTGATTTTGACAATAGTGTGAAGGAATTTATGATTTCTCAAAAGAATTTTAATGCTTTGCTTGAAGAAAAATTGCTCAAAGTTGATGATTTGGCTAGGAACGTTGATAGACTTTCGCTTGATGTTGATTCTCTTAAAATTAGATCTTCTCCTCCTAAGCATGATATCAATGAGTCTCTGAAAGCAATGACAATTTCCATTGATGAGTGTAAGGAAAGAACCACTAGATTGCGTGCTAAAAAAGATAGCTTTATAAAAGTGTGTTCTTCTAGTTTCTATGAAAATAATGATGAGGATCTTAAAGTTATTGATACTTCTCCTATTAGATCTATGTTTTGCAATATAAATTTTGATGATTATGGGACTGATGATGAATCAACTTTGCCTAGAAGGCGTCCCAAGAATTCGGAGTTTTTAGATCTTGATGCTAATTTTGGTAAAAGTAAAATTGGAGAAATCACAACTTTAAATAGCATTGAACCCACTATCTCGGATTTCAAGGAATTTGATTATGATAATTGTTCTTTAGAAGGTTGTATTTCCTTGTTGCAATCTGTTGTTAATTCTCCACATGCTTATAGTCAAAACAAAGCTTTTACCAAACATATTGTTGATGCCTTGATGCAATCTTTTGATGAAAAACTTATTTTGGAAGTTTCTATACCTAGAAACTTAATGATGAGTGGGAACCTACTATAAAGATTAAAATTAAAGATTATGAGTGTTTTGCTTTGTGTGATTTGGGTGCTAGTGTTTCTATGATTCCGAAAACTTTATGTGATGTTCTAGGTTTCCATGATCTTGATGATTGCTCATTAAATTTTCACCTTGCGGATTCCACCATTAAAAAGCCAATGGGAAGGATCAATGATGTTCTTATTGTTGCAAATAGAAATTTGGTGCCCATTGATTTTATCGTTCTTGATATAGATTGCAATCTTTCTTGCCCTATTATTCTTGGTAGACCTTTCCTTAGAACGATTGGCGCGATTATTGATATGAAGGAAGGGAATATTAGATTCCAATTTCCATTAAAGAAAGGCATGGAGCACTTTCCAAGAAAGAAAGTCAAATTACCTTATGAATCTATCATGCGGGCTACTTATGAATCAAGTGCCAAAGATGGCACTCCTTAGTTCTATCTTCGCTTTTATGCCTAGCTAGGGGCGTTAAATGATAGCGCTAGTTGGGAGTCAACCCAATTTTCTTTGTGTTTTTTTTGTTTTTGTTCCTGTTTAGTGTTAAATATTGTTTCTAATTTCTGTTTAGATGTGTTTTTAGCTTTTAATTAGTGTTTGTGCCAAGTAGAACCTATAGGATAAACTATGATGATAGTTGATTTGATTCTGCTGAAAAACAGAAACTTTGCCCTCACGAGAAAAAATTCAATAAATCACAGAAACGTGCTTTTGCATTGATTCTTTTTGCTGATGATCAATAAGAAAATTGTCCTATATCTAGTTATAGAAGATTGAAACAATATCCTTTGGCACTTGTAAAGATACTGAATTGATTTGCTGGTTTAGAGCAGAAATATAGCGCCTATTCTTCATCAGACCAAGGATATCCATGTTCATAGTGATGGAAGAGGTGAAATCGATACAACCGAAATTGAGCATCCAATCATTGAATCTTGTCCTGCACCTCCAATGTAGGTCCACCCTGCCAATAAATTCACATGCAAACCACTAGTATTACTATCTAAGACAGTACAAAAAGAGTAGCAAGGTAGTAGCAAACCATGTACCTTCATAATGAACAGCTCATAGTGCCACCAATTGGATATAAAGGTTTGGAAAAAAACATGCTCCTAATATTGAACCAGTTGGACTTTTTGTGCAGTTCCACTAAAATCGAGCATCCCTGTTTGCATAGATATTGAAAGTGTGATTACTATAAAAGTGGCACTAGTTGAAGCATAGACTCACAAATATAAGCATTCCAATTTCTTAATGGGAAAAGGTAGCAAGACTGTTTCTAACCACCTGTTTGAAGGAATAAATAAAGCAACATCGGCTGATGTCAGGAAGGCATACATATTTTTTTTTAAAGCTGATCCATTCCTGACCTTTCCTCTTCTTTTAAGCAAAATTTGTGCAGTTCTACTAAAATAAAATGCCATCACTGCCTTGACAATTCAGTTACACTGTACAAAAGGAAATGACTTAACATTACATCATGATGTCAGGTATGTAGTCGACATGCATTAGAGACAAACATACAGACCTCCTCCGATATCATAATGAACATTAATTTTAACAAAGGTGTGACTAGCTTTACCGGGATAATTTGAATGAACTCTACCCAAACATCTAGTATTTAGAAAAACAGGTAGTAGTTTTCTTGAGCACATATCTGGGAAAGCTTGCCACACTTTATTTATGTCCATACGCTAATGCAACACCATTCGAATACTACAAATATACACTAATCCAGTGGCAAGTGCAACAGTAGAGTAGTTAGTTTATTATAGGGTACAGTACAATGGTTTTACTGAACAGATTTCAATAAACTCTAGCACTAGAAGGTTTCTATAAGAATTAACAATACAAAATGTAAAGGTAACAAGTTTCATCATTGGTATACTAGCTGTGCATGAGCATTAAACCAAATACAAAAGTCAGAAGGTAACTAGCATTATTAACTAATGACAGTATAAAAAAATTGCAAACCATGTACCTCCAAGGTAAATATCATTTGGAACTTAGGGGGACCTTAAAAACTACTATCCCAATCTTGATAATCGCTCAAACATAAAAACCTGATCGAACGAATCAAGAGGACAGCCGGAGGAGGAAGTGCCCACTCTTGACCTCTCCTCTTCTCTTCATAATTGTTTGTGCAGTTTAACCAAAATAAAATGACATCAGTGCCTTGGCATTTTGGTGACACTGTACAAAAAAATTAACTTATCTCATGAAAGTGAGGTATTTAATCTATAAGCATTAACAGTGCAAAAATCTGAAGGTAGTAACAAGTTTCATCATTGGTATACTGGCTGTGCAACAGCATTATGCCTTAGCTAAAAAATCTTTAATGCATCCACAATCAACAGCTAACCCTGAAATAATACAGTGACATTAAATGGCATTGCTTAAATTTATCGGTGGCATTAGACTGAGAGCGGCATTAGTTAAATGTGGCTTCACTTTAGTAGTAGCATTGCTTGACTTGACTGCTGGCGTTATACTAACAGCAAAAAAAGTGGCAATAAGAGCATGGGAGGCCCATTCGGATAGTGGGCGCACCAGTACGATGTACCTCCACGGACGCGGAGTGGTGAGGGAGGTATGGTTGCCCAGAGCAACAAATATCCAGGCAGCATATGTGGATTACGTCCCATTTTTGTTCTCTTTAGCCACCTTTTTCCTATGTGAGGACAACAAACCGATCGACTTGGTCATTCTCTATTGCGTTGTCATGCCTTTCTACCCTTCTTCAACCAAGAGACACGAGACTCATTCCTTAGCTACTGATTTCCCCCTTTTCAACCTAGATGCGGGTTCGATGCCTACTTTCTTGGATAGTACAGTCTCCCTTCCGTTCCTTATTCAACCCAGACATGGATTAGTCTGCATGAAGTAGGGTTTCCTTTAATAGTGCAAATTATGGTTTTCGTCTGCATGGCTAGCAGAGCAGAGGATAGCAAATTGGGAAGATGGTGGAGTGGAAAAAGATCCACATGCAACGACGTGGCAGATGGGGCAATAGAACAAGGGTATGGTTCGAAAAGAGGTATCATACCTGAGGGTTAGCGGAAAGTGGCTTCGCTCGTGGCCGTCGTCCTCCGCACACACTACGGCAGCGAGCTTGGGGACGGAGGCCATCACGTGCGGGCGCTAGGTCTGAGAGGACGGCCTTGTCATCAGTGCGTGACCTCGCTCGCCGACGACGAGTGCGTCAACACTGCATGTCCTTTTCTTCCCCGGCGGATCTGTGACCACCATTGAGGAGGGAGAGAGGGTCCGTATTTTTTAGATCTGGAGAGAGGGTGGTAGTGTGAGAAGCAAGTCGGCAGCCCTTGGCAAGAAAGCGCTGAAGCTCCAGCCTATATATCTTTTTTATACTACTAGTACTGGAGGTGGAGTAGTGGTAGAGTAGTTTATATTTTCTCTGCGTACAGTATCAGTTAGTCGTGCTTCAAAACTGAACGGCACGCCATTAAAAAATAAAGGTCGATAACTAATGTGGCACCTCGGGCCAATGCGGCCAGATCGCATTTTGCACGAGAAATTACACACCATGTTTCGTTGACATGTGGTCCCGTTTCAACATATCAGTGAGACGACGGCGAGTAGTAGGAGTATTTTTGAACGGACGTGTAGGCCGGGGCGCCTCTTCGTGAACTGTGGCAAACTGGCAACCGTCCACCGACTCTTCGCCTTTCCCTCTCGAATTGGAACTGCGGTCGCACGCTCTTCCTCTCCCTCCTCCATTTTCCTTTAGCCCTTCACCCTTTCTTCTGCCATTGTTCGATCGTCTTCTCCATGGAGGGAATACGCCGGAAATGACCCCGTTATTCTTCCCCCGATCTGAAAGATGACGTGGTGGAGGAACTCATTGATCGGTGCGACATCATCACCTCGGCTAGCATGGCAGGTTCGTTCAAGCCCATTCTCGACTCAACTAATAACATCATTACAAGGAACCCAAGAGTCAAGGAGCAGTTTGATCTCCCCTATCTTCTTTGCCGTGACCCTGATGACTGGCGCCGGCACGACGGAGGCCTCGCCCTGTGCAAGTTGATGCTGCTTGATATTGATACGTATGATGTTAAGATGCCATCGTTTGAGGGCAAGGCTTGGGCAGGCACAAATGGAGATTGGGTTGTTTACATTGGGTCCAACTGCGAGTGGGAACTTGTGAATGTGTACACTCGTGACCGGGTTCCACTTCCAAAAATCTCAGCAGACTGCCCAGAGGTTGAGCACACCGGAATTGTACGCACGTTCAAAGACGATCATGGTGACTGACTTCTACGGAAGATAGCAATTTGTCGAGTTCCCAACCGCTCTTGGAATTACAACAACTATGAAGTTGTTGCTATCTTCGACAAGCTTTTTGCCATCCTTGGTGGTTTGACTCGATGGATATTGCTCAAAAATCAGTTTCTGTACACGGATGAGTACTGTGATGCAATTCAGTACGAGGGCCTTGTGTTTGCTGCCACCACTCGTGGCACTGCTTTTGCATGGAATCCTCGTAGTTTTGGTACGTTTGTCTTCCACCATAATTATAATTGTTTCATCCACATGCATGCGGGTTAGCAAGTTTCCCTTTACTAATTAACCTTCTTCTTGTGTTTCCAAGGTCCTGTGAACTTTCCACCACCCATACTTGAAAAAAACTATAACCAAGGGGGGGATGAGGATGGTGATGATCACGAGCATGAGGACGAGCAGCGCCCATATACTTTGTGGCGCCTGGCAACTAATTCCGATGGATCACCTCTTCTTGTGTGTATACAGCCCACTGATGATGTTACTGCTAAGGAAGCAGGTGTAGTCTCCCATGGTCGCACTCTCCGGACCTATTCCAACACCTGTTGCATGGTATTCGGTATGGATACTAGTGTGCTAGCGCCAACTCCTTCTCCCTGGTACAGAATTGCTAGTCTTGGAGAAAACTTGCTCTTCCTTGGACAAAACTATCCAATGATGGTGAAAAGCGATCCAACTGTTGTTGACACAACGTTACTACCATTTATGAGAAGCAACTGTGTCTATACCTCGGACATTTGGGTGGTTCCCTACCCTGGTACTGATATAGTAGGCCACTTCAGCCTGGATGATCAGTCCTGCGTTGGTCTCCAGATCGACAATGGATGGCCCGTCCCATAGAATCACTTGTGGTTCAAAGCAAGCATTTCCAACGTCGAGGAATGGTTGAGTTGAAGTTCATTTCATTGCTTGTTATTTGTTGTGTGGTGAAAACTTTAGTATTTATAATGTATCCTCGTTGTCGATGTGGGTTGATGAACTGTTGTATGTAATAAAATGATATGCCTATGATAAAATTACTAAATTTATAATGGCTTTCGAGTCGCTTCTCTGAGTGAGTGGTGCGACGAGGCAAAAAATTATTTTCCGAATACATAATTGTACGTGCATTGCAACAGGTTATCGGATGAGGCCAATCGACAATAGTAGTACTAGTACACTATTTCTACTAGCTTCACATGCTTCGCGCGTCGGGCGGGTGTTTTTACTGCAGCCATATGTTAATGTGTTTGTTGTACGTAACCAGCATCTCGAATCCTCGATACTAGTACTATATAGTAGGAGTAAGTAGTACGAGTAGTAGGGTAGCATGGGCCAGAACAAGCATTCACGTCCAGGAGTACGGCACACGCCACCACCACGACATCCATCTGACACCATATTATTTCTTGGAGTCCATGCTAGAGCAATCTCTTCAACCTCGTCATTTCTCTAACTTCAGCCATCGCGCGGCGGGCGAGGTGGGAGTTTGCCGACAGTCGGTTTCCTTAAATGCGGTCCCACTTGTAAGGCCAACTCCAACGGACTAACCCAAACGGACCTCCGTTTTGCATGAACTCCAACGATAATTTTGACTAGAAAAGTAAGACCAAAGAAGAAAAGAACCACAAGAATACATTTTACTACTCCTGTAAGTTGGATTAGTGCCTTCTCGATGCATTCATTGTTGATCTGCGGAGGCTCGATCTTGCATGCTTCTTTCTTCTTCGAGTGTAAAGAAGTAGACATTGCTTCCTCGCATCTAGTCTCATGTCTAGCCTCTATTCTAGTAGGAGTATCAACAAGTGCACTAATCTCATCTCTAGCCTCTGTGCTAGCTAAAAGTGATAGAACATCTACTAAATTGCGCTCTATCAATATATGGATGTACTCTTCTTCCCAATACAAAAACTTGCATCCATTCTACTCCCTCCGTTGCACAATACATGCCTTCTAATTATCAAAATATACATGTATCTAGACATGTTTTAGTATATAGGTACATTCATTTTTGGACAAATGGAAGTCAAGTATTTTGGAACGGAGGGAGTACACAATAAATTTTCTAAGTTAGCACAACTAGTCTAATCCGAGAGCAGAACCGAAGATTTGGTCGGGTTCTTCCTCCTTTTGCCGACACGTGGGACATCCAGCATCCAGGTCGTGTCATGAAAGAAAATAGAGTGGTAGTTGAAGCCACGAGATGTGCATCTTGGGTTAAACTGTAAATAGAATCTTACTACTCTTGAGTAACTCCAAAAGCGGCCACCGAAGATCTTTATTGGATTTGTTTTTCATCACCAGCATGTCGAGGTGAAAGATGTGCAGGTTCAGTGGGTCCGCTTGCATTTTCACTGACATGTGGGACCGCATGTGAGCAAACAGACGATGGGCTCCGCGCGTCCGCTGGCTGGCTGAGAAGAGAGATAGAGGAGGGCTGAGCACAGACTGCGGGAAATTTGTTCTATGTACCTTGATATAGGCTTGATATAGTGGGGTGGCATGGGCCATAACTAGCATTCACGTCTAGCAGTACGGCACACGCCACCCACACGAGTCCCATCCGACACCAATTTTCTTGGAGTCCGTGCTACAGCCATCTCTTCTCCCTCCTGTTTTCTCAGCCATCGCACGGTGGGTGGGGTGGGGGTTTGCCGATAGTCGGTTTGCTCAACTGCGGTCCCACTTGTAAGTGAGAATGCAGCACCGGACGCATTCCCGCTTGAGAGGTGTGCCGGACCAACCGTGTGGGGGTGCGACACGAACACGGCAGGATTTTACTTTTGAACTCGTAACTTGTAAATTTTGGTTCTGCTCCCTGGCGCGACTGATAGATAGAAAATAACGATTTTTCCTAGAGTAATGAGAAGTTAGGTAATGGCGCCGTTCGTGCATGGAGTACGTACGAAAATTATGAAGTTAATGCAAAAGGTAAGATAATTACTATAGTATCATATACTACTACATGGATTTGACGGAAAGATAAAAATACATACGGATCCATCAACGACATCCTCATGCCCTAGTGTGCCAGGTCACCAACCGACGTGTGAGGAGCAGCGGCATTGGCGGCGAGCTCAACGTGCTTCTGAACAGTGCCGTCCAAGGTTGCCATGCGGTCCAAGAAGGCCAGCGTCCTATCGTCCTCCTATTGCATGTAGTAGTCCTTGTGGACGATTTGCATGTAGACGTGGGTGATTATGTCAATGGTGTCTTGCTGCGCCAGGCGCTGCGCGACGAGCGCAACCTCGAGCTGGACATTCTCCGGTGCGACAGTGGGCGGTCGCAGGGCCAGCAGTGCGTCTAAGAGGTTGTCACCATAGTGGCTGTTGAGGGTGGCGGGCATCGCAGAGCCTGGGCGCGTCGGCTGGAGGCTTACGTCAAAGTCGTCCGCAAGCTTCTTGACGACGGTGAACTTGTCGAGGAAACCAATGAGGACCTCGTCGAACAAGGAGATGAAGCTATCGTCCAAGAGGCCCCTCGCCTGGCGGCCTCGAGCAATACTACCTGGAGACGTTCCTCGGTGCCGGGCCACAGACCGGCGTTGTGGACCATCTGACACAGCCTCCATGGTTCTAGCTTAGCTTCTAGTCAACTGATCTTGCGATTCGAGTGATCACTCTTGACCTTGGTTAGCGTGCGTAGGTGTGTAGGATTTCGTACTACTCCTCGGCCCTCTACTGCACCTGCCTTTGGCTGTATGATAGGTGGGCCAGCCACCCCTGGGCCCACGTGTCATTCACCCAAAGGCAATTGTCGTAAGTCAATGAAGCTGTGTCCCCCTCCGTGCCGGTGCAGTATAATCAGTCATCTCACCGGACCTCTAGTTGGTGCCAAACAAGAGAAGTTTCATGTTTACTGGTTTATTGGTTCCCTTTGCATTTTTGCACCAAGTTTTGACCTTTTTTTTAACTAATAAAATGTTAATTCATGTAAACAAAAATGTTGTGTAAGTCACCTTACGAAAACCAAATAATCCCAAAACACTTAGGCACGGTGCATTATCTCCCTCCTTGTTTCTTATTTCGTGACATATCAACCAATGAGAGATGTGGGCCGTGCATGCTTTCAATGACTTGAGACTACCAAACATGACATGCAGTGTTTAGTTCATTGCATGTAATCCTATTAGTACTCTAGTTAGCAAAAAAACATTAAGTTCTCTCGCCGATTGGAATAAAACACCATGTATTTATTTACAGAGGGAGTAATACATTTTTTGTGACATGCATTACTAGATATTGCTAGTCAAATACCAAAATCCAGATGGACGTGGTAGTACTCCTAAATCCAGACGATGGTGCTACTAGCACTAGTAGTAGAACTACCAATGTAGTAGTAGGAGTACTAGCACTGTACTACCCGTTGGTCAAATTATTACGAGCTGCTCCTCACAGTGAAGTGACAAGACCCTACGCCGGAGATGACACCTGAGTATAGGCGCCGTGTTCGGCATACCATAGTCAGCCTCACCGTCTACAGTCACTATCATCATGGCTGTAGAGCTATCCTGCTTACAACTAGCCATGTTCGACATAATTTCCCGTGCATAGATGCCCGTGCATTGCACGGAACACCAAGACTGGGGGTGGACAGCTCCAGCAGCGGCCATCGTGCCAGATTTTTCCACGGCCTTCTAGATCTGGTGGGGAGGAGATAAGGCTGATTGTGAGAGACAAGGAGTTGTTTGTAAATAGGGAACAAGTGTGGGCATCTTTTTGCAAAAATGGAGAAGCTTGGTTTGTATGCGTCAGATCTAGATCCGACGGCTATTGGTGAAAGATGGGAGGCACAACATCATCACCAACTCAGGACCTATTTGATTCACAGGATTTTGAAAACGCAGGAATAGGACACGGCAATATTACAAGTTTCAAACTGATATTACAAATGTTAGGACTAATGCTGCACCTATGAAGAAGGAATTACTAGGAAGTTTACGTAAGAACTTTCGTTACTTTAGGTGGATGCAGCATTATCGCACAAACTAAAATCCACCGCCCTGACATGTCACTAATGGGCAAATAAGTTTTCGAGTCTCTGGCCACTTGATGTTTCAAAAACAAATTCAGCTTCTACGGAGACTTTGTCATTTAGGCTTAGACGCGTGCGGTGATCAGCACGCCATTCTTTGTTGCGCCAGAGAACGCCAAACCTCATTACCTTGAGCACACTTGCCTCCAGAACAAATAACCTGGCCAATTTAATCTCAGATGTGCTGCCTCGGTAGTCGATCAAATCAATTTCTGTAAGATGGAGATCAAGGCATTCGATGAGATTGTTATAGTGCAGCACATTTTTCACTTTCGGGTCCTTTTCTATCTGCAAAAGAAGAGAACATATTAGAGCAGCTGGCTGCATAAGATTGCCATGTCATCAAGAGGTACCAATATCATTCGCTCATACGATAGGGTTCGCTGGCTAGTGATATTTTCTCTCTCTCTCTCTCTCTCTCTCTCTCTCTCTCTCTCTCTCTTTCTGTTTCCTCTCATTTAACTAGGAGCACGTGAAGAGCTTGGGCATTTGTTGCCTTCCACTATGTGGCCGATGCCATATTTCGCAAAAGTATGCCACATAATACGCATCGATGTCAAATCAAAAGATTTTTGCACTGCTCACGTGATGTGAGAGAGTTGGCACTGCTGTGCACACAGACCCACATGTACAAACAAATCAATCAAACCAACTACACCAGCCTCTCACTCTCCCAAACAAGTATTTTTTATTGCCTCAGTCCTCTCTCTCTCCCACGCAGTGTTTTTTCATTGCGTGAGTTAATTTGGCACCAGAGCAAAGTAGGAGCAATGGAGGGGCATCGATGCCAAATGCATCACAAGTGAATTTGGCACATGTTTTGGCCTACATAGCCCACTTTTGTAGTCCCTCCGTCCCAAAATTCTTGTCTTAAATCTGTCTAAATACGGATGTATCTAGTTACATTTTAGTGTTAGATACATCAGTATCTAAACAAATGTAAGACAAGAATTTTGAGACAGAGGGAATACTACCTTGTATTTAGTATAAAATTTTGGCCATAGATTTACCTAAGAAAATGCCAATGCATGTCACTAAAAATTACACCACTTGAAATTATGTTCAAATACGAATCCAACAATATAGTTCTTAGTGACATGCATTAACATTTTGTCAGTTAAATCTATGGTCAAATTTTGACACTACAAAATTGGAAGAGTAAACCAGGACGGAGGTAGTACTTTCTCTTAGGGTAACCATAGAGTTACTGGAGTAGTCTAAGTTACTTTCCACTATGACTAGCCTAGGCTACTATAGTAGTACATCATAAAAACGATGCAGGTGATCACATGAGAAAAAATACTAAAAACATTTCTTTCGGTGCAGTGCGTAGATGCAGTTTTGAACACTACACTTGTCATCGTAATTTGGGAAAATTATGAAAAAATTGAGCTATGTTGTGATTACCGTTTACTTATATGAAAGAAGTTTCACCTCGATGAGTAGCTTCTCCATGCACGGAAAGCATGTAAGGAATCCAACAACTTGATCCAGATTGGGGCCGATAGATTTTAGTGCTAAGATCTTCACTGTGCGCATGGACTGGGTCAAGCTTGTGGGAATCATTTTCTGGAAGACGGTCATAAATACATCAAGAAGAAATTTAAAATGTGAATTTCAAGAGGATGGAGAAGAAGATTAGTGATGTACCTAAACGATTACGGATCCAATACAGAGTTCGGAGAATTTGGCAGACGAGTACACCAACACTGTAAATTTCGGCGCGCCAATGACCCAGATTGTTGTTGGACCTTCTAGATCTGATACAAGCAATCTCTCAAGGAAAGGAGCATTCTCAATGACCATAACGTGGAACAGCTAGAGTGATCTCTTCCCAATTGATGTCTTGTTGCGGGGCCAGCAAGACACATAAATCCATCGGAGATTCATCGAGGTGATGTGGAGGCTAATGAACCCGTGGATCTGCTCAAGACGAAGGTACTCGAGCGCAGTACAGCTGTGGAGCAGGTGCTCCATAGCCTTCTTCGAGATGACAACATCGAAGAGGTCGAGCTGCTTGAGTTGAGGGAGAAGAAGGGCGGGCGCGGCATTAATCTGGGGAAGATAGCAGGAGCTGAAGCTGGCGCGGCGCAGTGTTGGCGTGAGGCGGAGTGCGGACAGCGGCAGAGAGCGACATCTTCCAGCTTCAAAGCTAAGCTCCTCGAGCTGATCTAGGGCGGGGGATAAGAACCACTCGTCGAACTTGGGTTGGACCTTGTAGTTGGTACTGAACATGCGGATGTCAAGGCGTCTGGATGGCCCAGGGTGCGATGAAAGGATCTTGGAGACTGCGGCCATTCGTTTGCAATCCCCGTCGCAGAGGCAGTTGTCGACGGTGAGGTTGAGGGGGACGCAGCGCCAGAGGGGGCGCCACCGCCGAGAGAGCAGGGCGGTCCGCACGGCAGATTTGGTGGAGAGGAGGCCAATGATGATGAGCAGCATGTCATCGGGGAGGCTGTTGATGAAGTCCAGGCTCGCCAGATGTGGTTTTGGCTCGAGCCGCCTCCGCTTGTTGGCTGTCTCACCGTCCATCTCAACGGCCACCGATGTACACGTGTGCTGGTGTGTGTTGTGTGTTGGGTGTGCGCGAGTGCATCCTTATGTGCATGCCGCCGCGCAGTGGTGAATTGTGCGCGAGTGTGTCCTTCGCGCGCAAGAACTTTGCCCTCAATGCGCCCTCAATTTACTAGCGTGCGGGGTGCTACCCCGAGTGGTTCCAACTTTGTTTACTTCACCGCATGTCAGATGGGCCTCTAGTTTACTTATTTTCACCCACTGCCACATGGCCCAGCACACGAAGATACAAAATACGAGCTGACAAGGCAGCATGTGGATTGGTTGACCGGTCAACTAAACAATATATGGAGCTATACTCTGACACAGTGAGCGTATAATCCGTCGGTATAGATAGTTCGAGTGAGAGGGGAGGCCCATGAGAGATAGCAGAGAGAGAAAGAGCTACTCCCTCCGTTCGATAATGTAGTTCCAACAATTTTTTAAGTCAAACTTTTGAAACTTTGACCAAGTTTATAAAGAAATTACTTATATCTACAATACCAAAGATAAATGATAGTATGAAGTACGTACATGTTGTGATGAATCTAATGATCGTTCCATATGTAAATGTTTTTCTCCACATATACCTGGTCAAACTTTTCTGAGGTTTGACTTTTCAAAACATCCATATGCTTATGGACGTGACAGAGTCCCTAACTAGAGAGAGAGATAGACAGAGAGGGAGAGAGAGAGAGGGAGAATGAAAAAAGTTTGTGTGCATGTGTGAAAGAGACATGGACAACACATGACAAAAGTAGAGAAAAAGCATGCGTGTCTTATGCAAACATATCACACATGCATCTTCGACAACGGAGGCAAGGTGAGGAGATAGTGTGTGGTTGTTTGGAACCGGGAGAGCAAGACCCCTAGCACGTGTCCAAGAGGGGTCTAACAAACAAGGGAGAGAGGGCGAGAGAGACGTTACGGAGAAAATGCAGACATGGGGAGGAGAGAGTGTATGTTTGTCATAGAGAGATCCCCTAGAGATCGTGATGGGACTACATGGGTGGGAGATCGAGTGACAAGGTGTGGCGTGATAGAAGATGCCCCGAGAGATATCGAGATAGACGTATGGATGGAAGGAGACAATATGTGTGTTCCTGATGGCTAGTAAGAGATAGTCATACTTAGGAGGGGGGGAGTTCTTGCGCCTATGATTGAGTGAGGGATTATGGTACTTAGGGGGGTGCGTGTCACATGGAGAGAGAACAAGGGCGGAGAGTGTTGGATGGGTCTATATGTATAGCGCGAGCGAGACATGTGTATGTATGAACCAGGGAGATATAAGGCCAGTTTGGCTTGCGTCATGAGCATCTTTTGCCTGGCCTGGGGTTGTGGCTGGATTTCATGCATGCTTGTTTGGTTGCTACCCTATGAAAAAGAAAGCCCGCCTGGCCAGGGTTCCCTTGCACTTTAATTAGCCTGGCTGAACTCCAGACACTTCAAGTAGCCTGGCCAAGGCGACCGATTTCGAACGCATGGCCATGCCTGGTCGTGCGGCCAGGAGTCTAACAGCAACGTGGATGGATATTAGCATTAAATAATTGATGCATGGATTGATTGATGGGACGTTGATGCTTTGCCTGGCCCAGGCATGAACCAAATGCTTCAGCACCACACAAGCCTGGCCAGGCATAAATATTTTACATCTCACGTCCACACCAGGCAGTACAGGCCATCAAGGCATGAGGGTCAGGTCCAAACTGACCAATAATGTTTGAGAGAGATTGAGGAGCCCCGATAAGGCTGAGTGGTGCGTCAGATAGCTGAGAGGGGGAAAGAGATATTCCATCTGCTCGATAATGCAGTGCATGTAAAGTTTTTAGAAGTCAAACTTTGGAAACTTTGATCAGGTTTACGCAAATGTTATTTATATCTACAATACCAAAGATACATCATACAAAATTACATCTCATGGTGAATCTAATGGTATATGTTTGCCGTACTAGATGTAACTCTTTTTCTCCACGTACATGGTCAAACTTTGTGATGTTTGACTTTTCAATAAATCTATATGCTATGGACCAAGGAGAGTGCCTCAGTCGAGACAGATCAAGTGCGTGTGAAGGAGAATAAGTAGGTGTGTGAAAAGAGTATGTGTGTGTGAAAGAGAAAGTGACAACAAACCATAAATTAGAGAGAGTGTGTTTTTTCGTTTCTTATGCGAACATATCACGCATGCATCTCCGAGATGGAAAAGCGAGGCGAGGAGATACACGAAGATAGCTAGTTTGTGATTGTTTGCAACGGAGAGAGACACACCTGTAGCACATGTCCAATAGAGGTCTGGCCAACAAGGAAAAAAGGTCCAGAGGGATACATGGATGGCATGGACGCATGTGGAGGGAGAGAGGATGTGTTTGTGATAGAGAGATTCCCTCGAGATCGTGAGGGGACTATATGGGTGGGAGATCGAGGGAGTGCGTGCGCGATAGAAAGATGCCCCGAGAGAAATCGAGATAGACCATGCACATGTTTGTGATGGAGACTAAGATTAGCTAGTCATATACATATAGGGGGGGACTGCGTGTGCCTACAATTGAGTGAGAGACCATTATACTTGGCTAGCTGGGCATGAGATTGTGTGTGTGTGCGTGTGAGATGGAGAGAGAACGAGGGAGAGAGATAGAGTTTTAGATGGGCCTATCGAGTGCGAGTGAGATATGCATGTGTATGTGTGACCCAGGTGGATGGAGAGTTTAAGAGAGGGGGGAAGAGCTCTGAGACGACATAGTGGTGCGTGAGAGAGTTACGGGCAAAGAGCCAAGGAATTTGTGTGCGTACGATGAGTGCACCCAAGATATCTAGCTTGGACTAGCTAGAGTATCATACATAGTGTGCTAGAGAGACCTATAGATGGTGTATATATGCATGCGAACTAGAAAGACCCCCCCCCCCACACACACACACACAAAGAGAGAGAGAGAGAGAGAGAGAGAGATGGAGAGAAAGGGAGAGGGAGCAACAAGTTTTTGTGTCGGATGCGTGCGACAGAATTGAAGATTGTCGGCGAGAGAGAGAGAGAACATGAGTCCGGGAGAGGGGGAGGTCGCGTTTTATGCATCAAAGACTGATATAAACCATGTTTCGGTATGAACTTGCATTCAAATATTTAAATTGGAGAACATGTTGTCTGCAATCCACACATGAACGGATATATGCGTATATCAAACAAGTTCATTAATTTGACTTTGAACATGTTCATGGAGTACTATAATACTGTACAACATGCTACTCGATTGAGGTGTTCAATTTTGGATTTAGTTCACTATTTTGACCTACTGAACGAGCTATTTCATTGAATAGAGATATTTCATTTTGGGTTTGATTCGCGTTTTTGAGTGGGTCAACTATTTGTCATATAGTAAATCGCTAGCAACGAGCATGTAAGAACACATTACTCCCGAGCATCATCTCTCCATCTAAAAAAGAAGTGGCAAGCTAATATTTCAAAATTTGATTTGAATTGACTTGGTAAGGTAGACGTGGATGCTCGTTCTCCCAAAATTTGAACGAACCGTTAAACATCCTCTCTGCTCGGTGGAATTCGCCCGAGAAAATAAATGGGAGACGCGAAATTACCGTCCTATGTGGGACACCCATCAATTGGCCCGTTGTACATCGAGGGTAGGTTCGTAACTTCATCCAAGCGCGCCTTCTCCTCGGCCGAAATGACATGTGCCGAATAATTCATAAACCATGGTCGGCAAAACACGCTCTTCTCGCCCGAAATAGCTCGCGCCCACTATTTCAAAAAACGCTCTCCTCGCCCGAAATCGCTCGCGCCCACTATAGTTCAAAACACGCCCTCCTCACCCGAAATCGCTCCCATCCACTATTTGGGGAGAAGCAAAGTTACTCTACTATCCCCGACCCTCAGTACACAGACCCAAGCCGAGAAGCCTATAGGCAAGGGTAGAACTGTAACTCCCCCTCACATTTTAGACAAATGCGTCTGTAAGACATGGTTCCACTCCCCTCCCAATCCCCCCCCCCCCACTCCCATTCACCTCATGGGCTCCAAATCACCTTCTCCCCGGGAAGCTCCCTTCTCCCGAGCCGCGAAACCTCTGCCCCACCTCCATGGCGCCCCCCACCACACCAATTTCATAGCCGCCCTCCTCCCTAATGCCAGACACGTTGTCCATTTGCCGTCGTGCACTGGGCCATGTGCCTCTTACTCCGTGCTGCTGGTGCTGCCTCGACAACGGCCGTGTGAACCATACCGGAGCCGATTCACCCCCGCCGTTGTTCACAGCGCCGGAGCGGCTCCAACTTCGGATCCGTCCAGAGTCCTGGCGCTGCTTCCGCGTAGCTGTCGACCGTCGCGACATCACTCTTTCCATGCCGCCGGTCACCACCGCAACCGCGCCGGCTTCACCGACTCGGCACCTAGACCTGCCTACTTCACCATGCCGCCAGATAGGTCGCACCCTCATCTCAAATCACTTTATTTTGGCGTCAGTTGTCTGAATTTTTATTCTAGGCCAATCGATTCCCAATGGGAAGCAGCACCCCTCGAGGCGGCGAAGCTCCTACGCTGCCGGTTGGCTGGTGTCTAACATAAGGGTGCAGGGCCGCAAGTTCGCCATGGAAGCAGCGCTTAGATGGCTATCTTTTAGAGTTGCGTGGGTTGAAGGTACTGCCGCCGCCAGATCTGGATGACGGGGAGTCTTTGTGGATTGGCCCGGGGGCAGCGCAACCACGGCAGTGCGATGGGGCGGGGAGCGGGGTTTTGGCCGGGGCCACGGACGGCAGAGGCAGGCTGCTCTATCATTGGTCGCTGGCTCTTCGGGGAAGATTCCGAATAGTGTAAGCCGGGAGGCACAAGACGGCCATCAAGCCATCTGGCGTAGATTGGACAATACCAAAATAAAATAAAATCATGTGACCCCAATTTAGTCTTCAGTCAACAGACGTGTGACCACTCTCGTACCTTGTTGTTGATCTCTTAGTGTATTTCTTCAGATCAAAGAGATATGTCGTTCTTAACATTATGCGTTATCTGCATCTTCAGACACACCGTCTTCCGACTCACTGCAGCTGCTCCAACAAGGGAAGCATACACCAGAAGGGAGCTATAGTCCCCACTCAACAGTTCCCTGCATCGAATGCAAATGCCCGACATGGACAGCCACAACAACTGCAGGGCCATCGATAAGTCAGCACATGATGCTCACTCCTATGGATGGCAGCCAGATAAGTTGTACCCTCATCTTACTTGTGTGCAACATTTATGGCGTTGTTATTCATCTAAGCATGGAAAATAGATCATCACATTTCACTGTATATTCATGCTGATCTCTTACGGGTCTTGTTCAGGAGTTCACGTTGTTCCATAGTTCAGCTAAGATACTTGTTCTTTAGGTAACGTTGTTCCATGGTTATCATCCATCAGCCAATGCTATCCCACAATGTGGTGATTATAGTATTATACCACTTCTAGTATTACCTATGTTGTTCTTTAATACTTTTGTGTGCCATCTAGTTAATCTCGAGTACAAACGATACATATTCTGTAGCTTTCATCTGTGTTCTCCCTTTAGTTTATGAGACCTGTTGCTGCTAGTTAACCCCAGTCCTACTATTTATGTCGTCTCCTACAAGCACTCATTACATAAATCTAACTACTAGTTGTCTTCCATGCATGTTAGATATAATTGCACACACTGATATATCCACAAGAACCTCACAGAGCAATGTAAAGGCCAATAAACTTGATGTCAATGATACCCAATATGATGGAACATGTAAAGGCATTTCTTCAGAAGACTTGCAGAAAGATGATGAATCCTCTTCACCCCACAAGGTCCTTGCTCTAACTTGGCCTGTGATATGGGTACAACATGCATATAATGTCCTGGAGTGTATCTACTCTGTTGCAATGCCATGTGCTTAGCATGCTGGTCATGCATGTAAATATGTCATGCCTTCCTATTTTTCAGTACCTATTCCATTCATGATAACATGTTTTCAAATTCAAGTACTGTCATTCTACTCTATCGCAATGCTATCTGCTTAATTTGGACATCATGCTTCTGAATATCTTATGCATTGTTATTCATCAGTATGTACTTCATCTGTCTGCCATACCATGTTTTTTTACATTGAAGTGATGTTCTAGTGCTCTGTTGCAATGCCATCTTATTTTCCCAATCATACACGTGTATGTTGCCTTAGTTATTTCTGTACGTATTCCGCTAGCATATAGTTTTACATTCAACTAGTGTTATTTGTTGTGTTGTCCTGTCGTATCCCTAGCTCTTACACCATACTCCCTCCATCCGGATTACATGTTGCCGAAATGGATAAAAAAGGATGTATCTAGAACTGAAATACGCCTAGACCCATCCATTTTTTTCCGGATGGAGGGAATACATGTCAATATGTCATGCCTTTCTATTCTTCAGTACCTATTCCATCCCTGTGTTGTCGCATGTTTTATAATTAGAGCATCGTTCTTCTATACATGGCATGTAATGGGAAGATGACTATGTTAGAATCTGAAGGGTTACAAACAAGGCCTTGGCAAAAGATCCAAACGCCAGGAGATAATAAACCAACTCCAGTTTTTATAGATACTACTCCAACACAGAGAAACCCAACTCCTACTGATAATAAGCAGATTCCAGTGGCCAAAGAACTAGTCCGCTCCAGTCCAGCAAAAATATGTCAACTCAATTCTAAGAAGCGTGTGCATATCCTTGCATCATGAAATTTTATAGCATGCTGATCATATTTTCTACATGTTTCTTACCCATCTCTCTTTTAGAAAATAATCTTAACAGATAGAAGAATTTCTACAATGGTATCGTTTATGAGGAAAGATTCTTGCAGGAATTCTCTGTGCTCCAATGTAGATGTAAGTACCTGTTGTATATCACTATATTTTTACATCAGCATGTATTTTGTTAATCGGCATGAACTCAACCTTTATATGATCTAAATTTAGTTGTACCAAAATGTATGATTAAAGGCCACAATGTTGATTTTTGTCAGGAAAACTGCCTGGTAGTTTTGCATCCTGAGCTGCATGAGTGTACTATCTTATATCAGTGGGTTTGAATACTTTGGTTCTGCAGTGGGTTTTACAGTGTTTTTCTTTACTGTGTTGTCCTATCGTATCCCTAGCTTTTACATCATACTCCCTCCATCCGGATTAAATGTCACAGAAATGGATAAAACTAGATGAATCTAGAACTGAAATACGCCTAGACCCATCCATTTATTTCCGGATGAAGGGAATACATGTCAATATGTCATGCCTTTCTATTCTTTAGTACCTATTCCATCTCTGCTGTAGCATGTTTTATAACTGAATCACCATTCTTCTATATAAGGCATGCAAGGGGAAGAAGGATATCTTAGAATCTGAAGGGTTACAAACGAGGTCTTTGCAAAAGATACAAACGCCAGGAGATAATAAACCAACTCCATTTTTCATAGATACTGCTCCAGCACAGAGAAACCCAACTCCCACTGATAAGAAGCAGATTCCAGTGGCCAAAGAACTAGTCCGCTCCAGTCTAGCAAAAGAATGTCAACTCCATTCTAAGAAGTGTGTGCATATCCTCGCATCATGAAATTTTATAGCATTCTAATCATATTTTCTACATGTTTCTTACCCATCTCTCTTTTAGAAAATAAGGTTAAACGATAGAAGACTTCATCCATTGGGATCGTATTCGAGGAAAATATCTTGCGGGAATTCTCTGTGCTCCAATGCTGATGTAAGTACGTGTTTTATATCACTATATTTTTACATCAACATGTATTTTGTTAATTGGCGTGAATCTAACCTTTATCTGGTCTAAAATTAGTTGTAGCAAAACGTTAAAGGCGCCAATGTTGATTTTTGTAAGGAAAACTGCCTGGTAGTTTTGCATACTGAGCTGCATGAATGTACTATCTCATATCACGCACATTACTGAATTGTAGTGCTTCTTTTTTTGCCCATTCATTCATTGTGTCAATGTTGCTTTCGTACTACCTTACCTGGCTGATGATAGCTGTTCCATATTGTGTTAATTTGGTGTAGGCTAGTTGCCCAAACGTTCATTGTGTCAATGTTGCTTTCCTATTATCTGACTTGGCCAATGATAGCAATGCTAGTGTGTTAATTTTGTGCAGGCTACTGAAGATAAGAAGACAAACTCTGAAAACAGCAAGGCAACCCCATTGTTTCTTTCCAGTAAATCTAGGCAAGGTAACATGGCAATAACTCATGATTAATCTGTTTGGTTCCCGTCCAAATTTATGTTATGATGTAGTGGTCGAGACACTCTCCACTATCAATAATGCAAGCCTGCCAAAATTGCCATCTGAATCTGTTCAGTATCCTCTGTCTCGAATGCAACGGAATAAATGTATGTTTGTCAACCAATTAATGGCTGAAGCAATGATGGAAATGGTGGATCAATCAGAGGTGCAGAGTCGTGCGACACAACAACTGATCAATGTTTTCAGAGACAGTGTAGCAAAGCAGCAAGAACTTGCCCACATGCTTATGGGCGTCACCTGTGCTGAGGTTGCAGATTGTGACATTGTAGATGGTTAGGTTTTGCTCATTTATTTGCACTGGCATCAATCTTTGATTGCCGAGTGGATGTAATTTCTTGTAATATATGTTGGATGTGCAACATTATTCCCTGTATGTCGTACCTTTGCTTGATCGGTTTTGGTCCTGTGCATAATTGCTCATCGTAATGGGCTCAAATTATCTAATTTTGCCTAAAGACATGTACGAATTTTAGTGGGCCGATTAAGTTAATGGGCTGTTACTAGGCCGAAAGTTAATGGTCGGCCCTCTTACCTCCCGGGTCGTTAACAGGCCGACATCGAAGCGGGAAATAGGTGGCCCCAATTTATTTCACGGGCCGTTAACAGGCCGTTACTAAGTTTGGGCTACATATGGCCCAACTATACTGTAGGCCTTTAGCAGGCCGAAAGAGACAGCGGGCTTGTACTCGACCATGAAGAGCATGGGCCGCTAAGAGGCCGAAAGTCAGGTCGTATTGTAAATGGCATAACTGTGTTGTGGGCCTTTAGCAGGCCGAAAGAGAAACCGGGCTGGTATTGGACCATGACGGGCATGGGCCGTTAAAAGGCCAAAACTAAGGTCCGACTACAAATGGCCCAACTCATTTATGGTCTGTTAACAGGCCAAAAGGCACACAGGACCGGGAATTGGTCCAACACTTAAATGGATCGCTAAAAGGCCAAAACTCAGGTCCGACTACAAATGGCCTAACTGATTTATGGGCCGTCAATAGGCTGAAAGTGAAACCGGGCCAGAAATTGGCCCAAAACTTAAATGGGCCGCTAAAAAGGCCGAAACTCAGGTCCGACTACAAATGGCCCATCAGATTTATGGGCCGTCAACAGGCTGAAAGACACACCAGGCCAGAAATTAGCCCAAAATTGGGTCGATAAAAGGCCGAAAGATGTACAGCCTGAAAATTGGCCCATCCATTAAATGGGCCGTTAACAGGCCGAAATCTCATCAGGCCGATATTGAGCCCAAATATATAGCGGGCTGTTAACGGGCTCGAACTGGCGATGGGTTACAATGGTGTCAAATCTTTAACGGGCCGTTGATGGGCCGAATTGGCACATCTCGTATGGGCCGTGGGCTTAAATGGACCTGACACAAGTAGGCCTTATATGGGTCGGCCTGCTAATTTTTACTGGGCCGGCCTTTTTCACCGGAATGGGCCACTGTTGGGCCGTGCCACCTGTCGACCTATCATAGGTGCCTCCTGTCCAATGAGTGGATGACATCTGTCCCAACGGTGAGGCAACACGTGTTTCCTGCGGCCAATGATGATTTTACATGTGAAAAATCCCCATTGGCCCGGGCTGTTAATGGGTTATCGGATCCAAAACCGGACCCGATAGCTTAACGGCGTTCCGTTACGGTGGATGCCACGTGTCGGTCACCCTTGATGAAAGCACTTCTGTGACGCGCGATTTATTGTCATGGAAGTAGACACTTCCGTGATGATAATTTTGGTAATGTCATGGAACACTTCTACAACAGCACATGTATGACTATCTTGATTCTGTCATAAATTTGTCATGGATGTACATGCATGACAGAAAACGCGACCTACTGTGACAAACACGTATCATCACGGAAGTGTATGTTTTTTGTAGTGTATGTCTGTCTAATATCTGGTTCACCTAGGGTATGCCTATGTTCTTCATCTTGGGTGGGAAACAAATAGTAAAGCAATCATCATCTTTCTTTTTATTAAATTAAAGCAATCATTATCCTGCTATCATTATTTTTGGATCCATCCACTAGTTGTTACCATCACTCTAAATTTCTGCATGCTCTCCTTACATAATCTCACCATATTTTTTTCGTATGCATGTCAGATATTGTACACAGTCATGTTGAACATGTAGAGAAAAAGAGAAGAGTTTTGCGTGCAAATACAATGTCATGTAGACATCGCTCCATGGTGGGTTCAATGGCAAACCCTCCCCACCCCTCTCCAGATTGTAATCCAGAGGAAAATATCTATTCTGAGGCGGATTCAGACGCCGCTGACCACTCCTATTTACCACCCAAGGTGTTTGCTCTACCTTGACATGATGATGTTAGTCATATCATGCATATGTTGCCTTGCAGTGCCTACTTTTGACATCATATATGTCATCTGCTTAGTTTAGACATGTTCTGTAATGCCACCTGTTTAGTTTCTATATCATATATGGGAATTATGCAGTCTCATGTCTTTTAGCCAACCATAATATATGTGAAATGTGCAATGCCATCCTGTTTAACCAGGCATCATATATTTTAATGATATCTTGCCCATCCTTTTCTTCATTACATTTCCATTTGTCGACAATGTTTGTACATTAAACTACTCTTCCTGTGAATCAGCCATTTGGGTGGGAGATGGAAAAATCTGGAGTGAAAATAAGGCCTTCAGAGCAGACAGTGCTACCTGTCGAAGCAGATCTCTTGTTGGGTCCCGATAGCTCCTTAGAGATGGATTCAGAAATAGATGACCAGTCCTATTCTCCCACCGAGGTGTATGCTCTAACTTGGCACGGTTACACTGCTCATATCATGCATATGGTGTCTTGCATTGCATAGTTTAGACATCATATACACAATATTCAACACCATGTTCTTAGTTCAGACATCATATCGAATGCCCTTTGTTTAGCATATAAATCACATATGTGAATTAAATGATGCGATCCTGATTACTTAGATAACATGTAGGTGAATTATGTCATGCGATCCTGTTTAGTTATTCATCATATCTTTGAGTTATGTTATGCTATACTATCCAGTTTAGATAGACATCATATATGTGAAATTATGTCATGCTATCCGTTTTAGTTAAACAATATACATGTCAACTATTTCATGCCCTCTTTTTTCCACACTATCTATTGCATCTGTCTCTCATACAATGTCTGTACATTCAACTATGTTTCTTGTTTATCAGCCATTTGAATTGGAGCGGGTGATGCCAGTATCTAGTGGACTAAAAACACGGTCTTCAAATAAAACAGTGCTACCTCTTGGTGGAGATAGCACCCCGTTTGTACATGCACAAGAACTAGCCCTACCACACATAACCCAAACTCTCGCAGATTGTACCCCTACTGCGATGGACAGAGAACCAGCTTCACCCAATCTAACCCCAACCCCAGCCGATATTAACCCAGTTCCTGTTGACACAGCACCATCTCCACCATAGGTCTCCCAAACAAGAGCAGTTAGTAAGGCAGCTCCAGTGCCCAAAGGGCCAGTACTATCACGGCGAACCCCAACTCCACCAGTTAGTACGCCTATTCCTGTGGAGGAAGCACAACCAGCTAGTCGTAGTTTAGCATCTATCGCATTTGATGTTGTTAAATCGTATGTGCGCATCTTCCATCTTGGAAATATTATACTGAAGATGAAGGAAAATGCCATTTGCAGGTGTTTGTCCAGGAGTTATGTGTAAGTAATGTTATTCATGGCAATTACTTTGCTTTGTCCCATACATCCTACCTCCATGATGGTTATAATACAGCAAATTTTCCCATTTTTCTCTATAGAGAAGGACCGATTTGGAAACTCGGGATGAGGTAACATGTGCTAATACCTCTTCTATCTTCAAGAATGCTTGGTGGCAATACTGGAATTACCTGAAAAAAATGTACTTCACCGGCAAAGAAACTCATCAAATTCCCTTACGTTCTCCTAAGACACATTTACTGGACGATGACTAGGAACGCCTTGTTCTGTACTGGTCCCGAACCAAGAATGTGGTAAGGTCTATGAGCTCATTTTCTATTTTTAAGTATTATATTCTTGCGTCTTAATGTACTCTGTTCATGTAGAACAAGTGCCTAAACCTGAAGAACAACTGTTCTAATTTAAGATTCCATTGCTATCATAGTTCAAAAAAGCTCTAGACGTTAATTGTGTGTTTTGCCACCGCCTTGCGCTTTACTGACCAAAGCGCATGCTTATGCGCAGTTATGCACAGATTAAGTGTAGTTATGCGCAATGCGTTTTGCCAATGCCTAGAGCCTAGGCGCGCCTTTTTTAACTATGATTGCTTTTCTCTTGTATCACTGTATTTACTCATACAAACTTATTTTTAAATTGAAGGATCCAATCGAAACTCCAATGGCACAGCAAGTATGTTCACGCATGTTTCTTTAACAGGTTTGCTCTTATCAATAGCTCTGTTGATTTCAATTTCAGTTGTGTATACAGTTGACTTGCATATCATGCACATTACTAGCATCACAACAGAGCCAATAGTGGTGTTGTACATGTAGACCCGTGGTACCCATCTGAAATCTTGTTGTGTCGTGTAGTTTCCCATGCTTTGTATTCTTTCACTGCTGCTTTGTCTTGAACTGATATGATTTGAACCATCTCTCTATTTTGATTTGGCAAGACAATGCAGTGACCATAGGACATAGATATATGTTTGTTTGATGCTTTTATTATGTACTAGTACTTGGCAATAGAAGACTTGGTAGTTTAATCCTGTCCACCTTACTAATGAACTGGCTCACCGAAATGAGTTTCATATACTAGTACATGCTAAACTTGTTATGTGTCTGCTTGTTTCTTATTTTAAAATGCTAACAGAATATTGGGGAAGAGTGCCTTATTAAGCAATGGTAAAGGAAGTAATGCAGATAAGGTTCAGGATAGTGACACATCCTTGTTGGTCTCCAACAAAGCTGATAAAATAGCTAAGGAAGACTATCTTGAAGACAGCGAGACAACCCCAAAGTCCTGTCTTGGTTTAATGTTCGAGTTACTGGCCACTACCGCTTGCACAAGCTATTCAAACTCATTGTCTGAATCAGTTCAGTTTCTTGAGTCTCAACTACAAGCTGAAAGACATCGATCAGCTGTGCTGCGACAAGAAGCAGAAGGACTGCGGAAGTCCCTGGAGCATTCAGATGCATACTTTCTGGTGCAACAGCAAGCGTTGGAGGATTTTAGCGCCCAACAGGACAAACTAATAGGCTTGCTAAGCTTATTACCAGCATGGTGGATACCCAAGATAATGTTTCTTGAGCTCTTCCAAAGTTGTTTTAGTTATGATCTTGTTTTGCTGCCGCGTTTATTTGCACTGGTGGCCAATTTTGACGGCCAGTGTATGTAATATGCTGCTTTGTATGTTATATTTGCACTGGTGGCGAACTTTGATGCCCAGTGGATGTAATATGTGTAATAGCGGTAATAGGCTGGCGTTAATTGCTTGCTTATTTATTTCCTTATTGTCTTGTTTAGTTGTTTGCTTGTAGTCACTACAGTTCTTTTTCTGTGTTTTTATAGTGGCCACAGTAGCCTATTTTTGGTAATTAGGCCAAAATAATCATGGCAACACGGACTGTTGTAACCATGGGCCTCCTGCGGGCCATATGATTCATGGGCCTTCTTCGGGCCGTAGGATCCATTGGCCTTCTATACGGGTCGTAGGATCCATCGGCCTTCTATACGGGCCTTAGGATCCATGGGCCTTCTACGGGCCATAGGGTCCGTGGGCCTTCTACGGACCGTACGATCCATGGGCCTTCTATGGGCCGTACAATCCATGGGCCTCATACGGGTCGTACGATCCATGGGCCTTCTATGGGGCGTATCATTATTTCGCCAATCATGGGCCGTACTATTCGTGGACCATAACCGGCCGTTAATCGGCCGTATTTGATAACTCTATGAAAACAACCCAACGGGTTTTTTTTGACATGAAAACGGCCCAACATATTAACGGTCCACAAACGGGTCGACTGTAACGACGGGCTGAATTTGGCCCACAAGCAGAAAATGACAGTAATGGGCCGTATGTAACCGAATGCTGCAAATGAGCCCAAGAATCAATGGGCCCTGAGAAGGCCAAAAGATAACATAGGCTGGAAATGGCCTAATGGAATAACGGGCCGTTAATGGGTATAAAGTGATACATTGTTCATTACGGGCCAGTTTCGCCACGGGCTGTTAATGGGTGTAAAGTGATACACTGTTCATTGCGGGCCAGTTTCACCAGGGGCCGTTAATGGGCCAAGAGTTACAAAGGGCCTCATATGGGCCGAAAGACGTCATGGGCCTGAAGTGAAAATGGGCTGGAATGATATTGGATGGCCCAAATGACGCTACTGGGCCTAATTCGGATAGGGCGTAATGGGCCTTGGGTTAGCGGGCTGTAAATGGGCTATATGCGAATAGGCCGTTAACAGGCTTTCCATGGGCCGGCCCGCCACCTTTTGTCCAAGTCAAACGAGCTGGCCTTTTCACAGGAATGGGCCTCTGTTGGGCTGTGCCACGTGTCGACGTATCATAGGCGCCTTCTGTCCAATGAGTGGGTGACATCTGTCCCAACGATGAGCCGACACGTGTTTCCTCCAGCCAATGATGATTTTACACGTGGAAAATCCCCATTGGTCGGGGCAGTTAACGGGTTATCGGATCCAAAACCCTACCCGATAGCTTAACGGCGTTCTGTTACGGTGGATGCCACGTGTCGGTCACCCTTGATGAAAGCACTTCTGTGACGCGCGATTTATCGTCATGGAAGTGGACACTTCCATGATGATAATTTTGGTAATGTCATGGAACACTTCTACGACAGCACAGGTATGACTATCTTGATTCTGTCATAAAATCTTCATGGATGTACATGCATGACAAAAAACGCGACCTACGTGACAAACACGTATCATCACGGAAGTGTATTTTTTTATAGTGTGGGCTCCCGGGGAGTCGGCCATGGAAGCATCGGAGTAGTGGTGGATCGATCGACGGAAGAGAAGATCCAACGCACCCCTACCTGGCGTGCCAAATGTCAGATTTCGGGTTCCACAAACCCTTGAGAGGTTCAAACTCTGGGGTGCATGCAGAGATCTCAACCTATCCAGCCTGCCTACTCACGATCCTCACAGCCTAGCGCGTCTGACTCAAAGAGACAAAGGGACACAACAGTTTACCCTGGTTCTGGCCACCTTGCGGTGTAATACCCTACTCCAGCTTTGTGGTGGATTGCCTCGATGGGCTGGGGATGAACTAGTACAGTGGATGAACAGCCTCAGGAGGTGGGTGTTCTTGATCTCGAGTGAGCTGGTGGAGGAGGAATGACTTTGCTCCGTTCGGATCTGGATCCCCTTCTATGGTGGTGGCTAAGTCCTATATAGTGGCCTTGGTCCTCTTACCAAATGTTGGCGGGAAGGGATCCCACAACGACCAAATTTGAAGGGCGACAAGAAGTACACCCTATCCTGACTAAAGCGGTCTTCGCCTGCAAAAGCCTCTGGTCGTGACGCTGCACTGGGATCGGAGATGACCTCCGTACTGCCGTCCTGGTGGTCTTGGTATTGTTGCACCAGAATGGAAACATTTGGCTGATTCCTCGGGACTCTGCGCCTACTGTTTGCCTCCTTTGCACCAAAGAGGAAAATAGTACTCTGCGTCCACTGGCGCCCGCCTGGCCTTGGTCGTCATGGCTCACGTCAGCTGAGCCTCGTGAGGTGCACCTTGCATAGAAGTCTCCGCCCCTCGGGAGCCAGCCTGAGGAGGCCGGTCCCCTTGGAGGTCATGGAGTCACCCGCCTTGTGGGGCTTGGCCCCTCGCGAGGGTCTTGAGGTGTCGATGTTGGAGTTGGGCCGTTCCAGGTCGTCGATGGTGCCATGCAGAGGGCCGCAGGAAGGCAAGTCTAGGTACCCCCGTATCTAGAACACCGACACAAGGTTATCGAACCAGTAGGAGAACCTCCTCACACCATGTAAACAGCACCTGCACACAAATAACAAATACTCACAACCCGACATGTTAAAGGGGTTGTCAATCCCTTTCGGGTATGGCGCCTCAAGATAGGCAAATAACGTGAGACAAAAGTTGTAAATTGGATAAATAGATCGTGGAACAAATAAATTGCAACAAGGTATTTTTGTATTTTTGCTTTAATAGATCTGAAAATAAATGCAAGAGAAAATAGATCGCAAAGGCAAATAAGATGAAAAGAGACCCGGGGGTCGTAGGTTTCACTAGTGGCTTCTCTCGATAAAAATAGCAAACGGTCGGAAAACAATTACTGTTGGGTAATTGATAGAAATTCAAATAATCATGACAATATCCAGTCAATGATCATTATATAGGCATCATGTCCAATATCAATAGACTGGCTCCTGCCTGCATCTACTACTATTACTCCACACATCGACCGCTATCCAGCATGCATCTAGTGTATTAAGTTCATGAGAAAACGGAGTAATGCAATAAGAACGATGACACGATGTAGATGAGATACGTTTATCTATTGCGGCAGATATAGATCTCATCTTGTTATCCTTAGTAGCAACGATACATATGTGTCGGTTCCCCTTCTGTCACTGGGATCAAGCACCGTAAGATCGAACCCACTACAAAGCACCTCTTCCCATTGCAAGACAAATAGATCAAGTTGGCCAAACAAAACCCAAATATCAGAGAAGAAATACGAGGCTATAAGCAATCATGCATATAAGAGATCAAAAAAGACTCAAATAACTTTCATGGCTAAAACCATAGATCTGATCATAAACTCAAAGTTCATCGCATCCCAACAAACACACCGCAAAAAGACTTACATCATATGGATCTCCAAGAGACCATTGTATTGATAATCAAGAGAGAGAGACGAAGCCATCTAGCTACTAACTATGGACCTATAGGTCTACAAAGAACTACTCACGCATCATAGGAGAGGCACCAATGGAAGTGGTGAACCCCTCCATGACGGTGTCTAGATTGGATCTGGTGGTTCTGGACTCTGCGGCGGCTGGATCAATATTTCGTCGACTCCCCTCGGGTTTATGGATATTTGGGTATTCATTGAGCAAAGAGGCAGTTCGAGGGGGCATCCTAGGTGGGCACAACCCACCAGGGCACGCCCGGGCCTACTGGCGCACCCTGGTGGGTGCTGCTCACCTCAAGAAGCCCCTCAGGTACTTCCTTAGCCCATTGGCTTTCTTCTGGCCCAAAAAATCCTCCAGGAGTTGCGCTTGTGTTTGGACTCCATTTGATATTGATTTCTTGTGATGTAAAAACATGCAAAAAACAACAACTGGCATTGGGCACTATGTCAATAGGTTAGTACCAAAAAATGATATAAATGACTATAAAATGATAATAAACCATCCAAGAATGATAATATAATAGCATGGAACAATTAAAAATTATAGATACATTGGAGACATATCAAGCAATTTCCTTGGCGAAGGAATCCAGATTTCACAAAAAGACCAAACACATCAAGAGACGCTTTAACTCCATCCGAGATTTGGTCAAGGAGGGAGACATAGAAATTTGCAAAATACATACGGATCTGAATGTTGTAGACCCATTGACTTGTAGCGACCCGACCTCAAACGGTCAAGTCTCTGTGCATCAGTGTCATCCCTAGATCAGTAATGCTGACACGCACAGTACTCGAAGGATTTATAATAGAGTAGCAATCACACACTTATTACATGGAATGTCTCAAAAGAGAACTTTTTACAATAATATGGCTTAAGGCCATCTAATGCGATAGCAGCAGAAGGCTTGGAAGATAAAGTGAGTCCATCAACTCCAACGGCATAGCTGAGCTACACGGCAACGACCTAACGAACCTTACTCCTCGTCTGAAAAGTCTGCAACATAACACATTGCAGCCCGAGAAACGGGTCAGCACATGGAATATGCTGGCAATATATCACAGTACAGCAAAATAGAATAGTGCTATCACTACATGCATATTTGGCTGGTGGAAAGCTCTACGGTTACAGTTTTGCATAAAGCCAATTTTTTCCTACTGCAAAGGAATAAATTTTAATTTAACTATCATGGTAGTTGAACAACATTGAGAAGGTAATCCCAACTCAATCCCAATTAAAGTGATTAACAACCCAACAATATTAATTAAGAGTGATGAGATACATAAGATAACCCGAGTACTAGACACTCAGAATTGTCCATAACCGGGGACACGGCTAACCATGATTAGATTGTACACTCTGCAGAGGTTTGTGCACTTTTCCCCACAAGACTCGATCGCTTCCATTGGATTTCTCGCACTGCATAGTGTTTGAGAAACGGATGACCGAGACATAGTCTTTCAGAAACATTAACTCCCTACTCCGGGTAGACCATGCCAAACCTACAAAACCCACTACCTGCTGATCTACATGTTCAAGAGCTTCACGTAACTTACTCAGCTATGCTAGAGCCCATAATAGCTTGTGGCTGCACACGGCAGTTTCTAGCATGAATCATCTCAGTTCTCTTTTAGCCTGGGTGGCGGTCCATAGGAAGATCACACGGTAACCCCGGGATTTCCAAAAAAAACAGACAACACTGGGTTCCCCAGGTGCCTCAATCCACCCAGATGTGTATTAAAGTTGCCACCTTAAGTTGAACCATTAATTAACAATCTCACATCTGTCATGGAACACTCAAACCCAATCCACGTCTATGAGCATAGCATAGCAATATAAGCATAACATAGAAGTAACTCCCAAGGGTTTAATGATAAACAGGGCAATAGGTTCTACCTCATCAGCTACTTCCCAAAACCCACAAATTAAAGACATCCTAACCATGCAATGTTTGAGGATTGAACTAATGCAATGAAAACTGGGTATGAAAAGAGTATGATCAATGTGTTACTTGCCTTGCTGACGATCCGCGAAACCTAGAGACTCGTAGTAACACGCTTCGCACTCCGGGTATTCTATCGCAAACAAACAATAACATACATAAGCAACTAGCAAAGATGCATGAGCAAAACTTCAACTAAAATGGAAGACCAGAAAGTTCAACTTAAGAACTTCGGTTTGCAAAAAGAATCAAATCAAACGGAGCAACGAAACTCAAACGGCGAGACAAACAAGATCCATTTACTAATCTGAACTAAAGTCAAATTTTACAGTATCAAAATCTTGTTCAAGTTGGTTAAACAGAAAGAGGGTCTTGAGACGAAACTCTAGTCGTTTGAATCACCTAATTCCGACTAACGAGCAAAAAGATAAACAAAAACTAAGATCGGATCAGAAATCGCGACCGAGAATAATCGCAAATAAATCCAATAAAAGAAAACTGACGAACAGACTAACGAACGAGCGTTCGTTATCTGTAACTAATGAATGAAAACCGTTCGTTTTGACGAACGTACGGACGAACGTCCGCTAAATAGAAGAACCGCGAAAAACCGGTGAACCGATCCAAAAAAACGAACTAGGGTTTCTAAAAAAACGAACGGTTTTTAAGAAAAACTGGCAGCTCGGATCCGGCTCGGTACCTCTGGCGAGAGGCTCTGGCGAGGAGAGGTGGGGCGACGGGGGCTCGGCTCACGGGGCGGCGGGGCTCGACAACGGCGCGGGCGGCAACCGGCGGCGGCGGCGGGGCTGCAGCGGCGGCGGTGAGGCGCGGCGACGGGAGGCAAAGCGGCTCGGAGCGGCTGTGGTGGCGGCGGTGGTTGGTGGTGGAGGGGGCGCTCGGGGGGAGTATATATAGGGGGGCGGTGGCTTGGAGTAGGGGCCAAGGCGGCGGCGGTGGAGTCCGGCTCGGACTCCTGTCTGACTCGGCGGCGGTGGCGGCACTCGCGCGCAGGAGGCGGCGGCGGCTGGGCCGGCCTGCTCGGCTAGGCCTTAGGCCCGGTCAGGCGCGGGGAAGTTTTTTTTTTAATTCCGCCGACAGAAATAAAATCCTAGAAAATAAAATAAAAACTGAAAAATGCCAAAACAAATTTTCATCATCTAAATAAAATATTTAGAACGAGATGAACATTTTCTTGGCCCTAAAATGCAATTTTGAAAACGTGCAAATTTTTCTATTGCAAATAAAATCCGAATAAAATCAACTAAAATCAAATAAATGATTTTAATATTTTTCCTCCAATATTTCAATTATTTTGGATAAGTCATATTATCTCCTCTCATTTATTTTTGGTACGAAATATTTTTCGGAGGGAGAAATAATTAAAATCAAAAATCCTCGTTTCATTATTTGGTAGAATAATCCAAATATGAAACCGGAAAATCCCCAACTCTCTCTGAGGGTCCTTGAGTTGCTTAGGATTTCGAGGATTGCAGAGCGGAAAAGAAATAAAATATGATATGCATGAATGACCTATGTATAACATTCCAAATTGAAAATTTGGGATGTTACATGACTAAGCCTCTTCCACGAGCAAAACATGATCAGCACCAAGAATCCATGGGTGTTAGATTCATTACAAGGTAATCTAGATTACTGACTCTAGTGCAAGTGGGAGACTGAAGGAAATATGCCCTAGAGGCAATAATAAGGTTGTTATTTTATATTTCCTTATTCATGATAAATTTTTATTATTCATGCTAGAATTGTATTAACCGGAAATTTGATACATGTGTGGATACATAGACAAAACAACATGTCCATAGTATGCCTCTACTAGACTAGCTTGTTGATCAAAAGATGGTTAAATTTCCTAGCCATGGACATGAGTTATCATTTGATAACAGGATCACATCATTAGTGGAATGATCGTGATGGACAAGACCCATTCGTTAGCTTAGCATAATGACCGTTCAGTTTTATTGCTACTGCTTTCTTCATGTCATATATATATTCCTTCGACTATGAGATTATGCAACTCCCGAACACCGGAGGAATGCCTTGTGTGCTATCAAACGTCACAATGTAACTGGGTGATTATAAAGATGCTCTACAGGTATCTCCAAAGGTGTTTGTTGGGTTGGCATACATTGAGATTAGGATTTGTCACTCCGAGTATCAGAGAGGTATCTCTGGGCCCTCTCGGTAATGCACATCATATGAAGCCTTGCAAGCAATATGACTAATGAGTTAGTTATGGGATAATGCACTACGGAACGAGTAAAGAGACTTGCCGGTGACGTGATTGAACTAGGTATAGAGATACCGACGATTGAATCTCGAGCAAGTAACATACCGATGACAAAGGGAATAGCTATGTTGACATTGCGGTTCAACCGATAAAGATCTTTGTAGAATATGTAGGAACCAATATGAGCATCCAGGTTCCACTATTGGTTATTCACCGGAGAGGTGTCTCGGTCATGTCTACATAGTTCTCGAACCCATAGGGTCCGCACGCTTAACGTTCGATGACGATTAGTATTATATGAGTTATGTGTTTTGGTGACCGAAAGTTTTTCGGAGTCCCGGATGAGATCACGGACATGATGAGGAGTCTCGAAATGGTTGAGAGGTAAAGATTGATATATTGGAAGGTTATGTACGGACACCAGAATAGTTCCAAAGAGGTTTGGGGATTTTTCAGAGTACCGGGAGGTTACCGGACCCCCTCCCCCCCCCCCCCCCCCCGGTAAATTTAATGGGCCGCATGGGCCTTAGTGGAGAGGAGAGGGCGGTCACGGGAGGTGGCGCCCCCTGATACGCATCAATGTATCTATAATTTTTGATTGTTCCATGCTATTATATTATTTGTTTTGGATGTTTAATGGGCTTTAATATGCTCTTTTATATTATTTTGGGACTAATCTATTAACCGCGGGCCCAGTGCCAGTTTCTGTTTTTTTTGCCTATTTTAGAGTTTTGCAGAAAAGGAATACCAAACGGAATGAAACCTTCGCGATGATCTTTCTTGGACCGAAAGCAAACCTGAAGACTTGGAGTTGAAGTCAGAAATGCCACGAGGCATCCACGAGGCAGGAGGGCGCACCCAGGGGGTAGGTGCGCCCCCACCCTCATGGGCCCCTCGTAGCTCCACCAACGTACTTCTTTTGCCTATATATATAATCTTATACCCTAGAAACATCAGGGGAGCCACGAAACCACTTTTCCACTGCCGCAACCTTCTGTACCCGTGTGATCCCATCTTGGGGCCTTTTCCGGCGATCTGTCGGAGGGGAAATCGATCATGGAGGGCTTCTACATCAACTCCATTGCCTCTCCGATAAATCGTGAGTAGTTTACCATAGGCCTTCGGGTCCATAGTTATTAGCTACATGTCTTCTTCTCTCTCTTTGATTCTCAATACAAAGTTCTCTTCGATGTTCTTGGAGATCTATTCGATGTAATATTCTTTTGCGGTGTGTTTGCTGAGATCCGATGAATTGTGGATTTATGAACAAGATTATCCATGAATATTATTTGGTTCTTCTCTGAATTCTTATATGCATGATTTCATATCTTTGCAAATCTCTTCGAATTATTGGTTTAGTTTGCCTACTAGATTGATCTTTCTTGCAATGGGAGAAGTGCTTACCTTTGGGTTCAATCTTGCGGTGTCCTTTCCCAGTGACAGTAGGGGCCGCAAGGCACATATTGTATTGTTTCCATCGAGGATAAAAAGATGGGGTTTATATCATATTGCTTGAGTTTATCCCTCTACATCGTGTCATCTTGCTTAATGTGTTACTCCGTTCTTATGAACTTAATACTCTAGATGCATGTTGGATACCGGTCGATGTGTGGAGTAATAGTAGTAGATGCAGAATCATTTCGGTCTACTTGACACGGACGTGATACCTATCTTCATGATCATTGCCTTAGATATCTTCATAATTATGTGTTTTTCTATCAATTGCTCGACAGTAATTTGTTCACCCACCATAATACATACTATCTCGAGAGAAGCCACTAGTGAACCTATGGCCCCCGGGTCTCTTTTCCATTATATTGCATCTCTTTAAATCTCTTTGACTATTTTGTAATCTTTACTTTCCAATCTATACAACAAAAATACCAAAAATATTTTTTACTATCTCTATCAGATCTCACTTTTGTGAGTGACTGTGAAGGGATTGACAACCCCTTTATCGCGTTGGTTGCAAGGTTCTTGATTGTTTGTGCCGCTACTAGGTGACTTGTGTGTCGTCTCCTACTAGATTGATACCTTGGTTCTCAAAACTTAGGGAAATACTTACGCTACTTTGCTGCATGACCCTTTCCTCGTCAAGGGAAACACCAACGCAAGCTCAAGAGGTAGCAAGAAGGATTTCTGGCACCGTTGCCAGGGAGATCTACGCCAAGTCAAGCCATACCAAATACCCATCATAAACTCTTCTCCCTCGCATTACATTATTTGCCATTCCCCTCTCGTTTTCCTGTCCCCCACTTCTAAAATGATTTTCGAAAAGCTTTGCCTTTTCTTTGCCCTCTTTCGTTTGTCTCTTTTCGCTTGCTTCTTATGTGCTTGTGTGTTGGATTGATTGTTTATCACGATGGCTCAAGATAATACTAAATTGTGTGACTTTTCCAATACCAACAACAATGATTTTATTAGCACTCCAATTGCTCCTACTACCGATGCTGAAACTTGTGAAATTAATACCACTTTGTTGAATCTTGTTATGAAAGATCAACTTTCTGGCCTTCCTAGTGAAGATGTCGTAACCCATCTAAACAACTTCATTGATTTGTGTGATATGCAAAACAAGAAATATGTGGATAATGATATTGTTAAATTGAAGCTATTTCCATTTTCTCTTAGAGATCGTGCTAAAAATTGGTTCTCTTCTTTGCCTAAAAATAGTATTGATTCATGGAATAAGTGCAAAGATGCTTTTATCTCTAAGTATTTTCCTCCCGCTAAGATCATCTCCCTTAGGAACGATATTATGAATTTTAAGCAACTTGATCATGAGCATGTTGCACAAGCTTGGGAGGGGATGAAATTAATGATACATAATTGCTCTACACATGGTTTGAATTTGTGGATGATTATACAAAAAAAATATGCCGGATTGAATTTTGCTTCTAGAAATCTTTTAGATTCGGCCGCGTGAGGCACTTTTATGGAAATCACTTTAGGAGAAGCTACTAAACTCCTAGACAATATTATGGTTAACTATTCTCAATGGCACACCAAAAGATCCACTAGTAAAAAGGTTCATGCGATTGAAGAAATTAATGTTTTGAGTGGAAAGATGGATGAATTTATGAAATTATTTGCTAATAAAAGTGTTTCTTCTGATCCTAATGATATGCCTTTGTCTACTTTGATTGAGAATAATAATGAATCTATGGATGTGAATTTTGTTGGTAGGAACAATTTTGGTAACAACGCCTATAGAGGAAATTTTAATTCTAGGCTGTTTCCTAGTAATTCCTCTAATAATTATGGTAATTCCTACAACAACTCTTATGGAAATTTTAATAAGATGCCCTCTGATTTTGAGAATAGTGTTAGAGAATTTATGAGTTTGCAAAAGAATTTCAATGTTTTAATTGAAGAAAAATTGCTTAAGATTGATGAGTTGGCTAGAAACGTGGATAAAAGTTCTCTTGATGTTGATTCTTTGAAACTTAGATCTATTCCACCTAAGCATTATATCAATGAGTCTCTCAAATCCATGAGAATTTCAATTGATGAGTGCAAAGAAAGAACCACTAGGATGCGTGCTAAAAAAGATTGGTTTGTGAAAGTGTGTTCTTCTGGTTTTCATGATAATAATGATGAAGATCTAAAAGTGATTGATGTGAATCCTATTAAATCTTTGTTTTCCAATATGAATCTTGATAAAGATGGGACTGGAGATGAGTCAAATTTAGTTAAAAGGCGTCCCAATGATTCAGAGTTTTTAGATCTTGATGCAAGAATTGATAAAAATGGGAATGAAGAGGTCAAAACTTTAAGTAGCAATGAACCCACTATTTTGGATTTCAAGGAATTTAATTATGATAGTTGCTATTTTTTAGATTGTATTTCCTTGTTGCAATCCATGTTAAAATTCTCCTCATGCTTATAATCAAAATAAAGCTTTTTACTAAACATATCGTTGATGCTTTGATGCAATCTTACGAAGAAAAGCTTGAACTAGAAGTTTCTATCCCTAGAAAACTTTATGATGAGTGGGAACCTACTATTAAAATTAAGATTAAAGATTATGAATGTTATGCTTTGTGTGATTTTGGTGCTAGTGTTTCCACGATTCCAAAAACTTTGTGTGATGTGCTAGGTTTTTGTGAATTTGATGATTGTTCTTTAAATTTGCATCTTGCGGATTCCACCATTAGAAACCTATGGGAAGGATTAATGATGTTCTTATTGTTGCAAATAGGAATTATGTGCCCGCAGATTTCATTGTTCTTGATATAGATTGCAATTCTACATGTCCTATTATTCTTGGTAGACCTATCCTTACAACGATTGGTGCAATTATTGATATGAAAGAAGGGAATATTAGATTCCAATTTCCGTTAAGGAAAGACATGGAACAATTTCCTAGGAAGAAAATTAAATTTCCTTACGAATATATTATGAGAACCACTTATGGATTGCATACTAAAGATGGAAATACCTAGATCTATTCGTGTTTTTATGCCTAGCTAGGGGCGTTAAACGATAGCGCTTGTTGGGAGGCAACCCAATTTTATTTTTATTCTTTGCTTTTTGCTCCTGTTTAGTAATAAATAATTCATCTAGCTTCTGTTTATATGTGGTTTTATGTTTTAATTAGTGTTTGTGCCAAGTAGAACCTTTGGGAAGACTTGGGTGAAGTCTTTCCGATCTTGCTGTAAAAAAAGAAACTTTTGCGCTCACGAAAATAGTTGTATTTTTTTACAGAAGAGTGATTTTAGGTTGATTATATTTGCATATGATTAATAGATAAAGTCCTCACGTCCACCAATTTATTTCATAATTTTTAGAGTTACAGAAGTATTCGAAAGTTACAGATTTCTACAAACTGTTCTGTTTTTGATAGATTCTGTTTTTCGTGTGTTGTTTGCTTATTTTGATGAATCTATGAGTAGTATCGGGTGGTATTAACCATAGAGAAGTTGGAATACGGTAGGTTTAACACCAATATAAATAAAGAATGAGTTCATTACAGTACCTTAAGGTGGTGGTTCATTTTCTTATACTAACGGAGCTCATGAGATTTTCTGTTGAAGTTTTATGTTGTGAAGTTTTCAAGTTTTTGGGTAAAGATTTGATGGATTTTGGAATAAGGAGTGGCAATATCCTAAGCTTGGGGATTCCCAAGGCACACCAAGGTAAAATTCAAGTACAACCAAAAGCCTAAGCTTGGGGATGCCCCAGAAGGCATCCCCTCTTTCGTCTTCGTCTATCGGTAACTTTACTTGAGGCTATATTTTTATTCACCACATGATATGTGTTTTGCTTGGAGTGTCTTGTATGATTTGAGTCTTTGCTTTTTAGTTTAACACAATCATCCTTGTTGTACACACCTTTTGGGAGAGACATGCATGAATCGGAATTTATTAGAATACTCTATGTGCTTCACTTATATCTTTTGAGCTAGATAATATTGCTCTAGTGCTTCACTTATATCTTTTTAGAGCACGATGGTGGTTTTATTTTATAGAAATTTTTGACCTCTGATGCTTCACTTATAATATTTTGAGAGTCTTTTAGAACAGCATGGTAATTTGCTTTGGTTATAAAATTAGTCCTAATATGATGGGCATCCAAGATGGGTATAATAAAAACTTTCATATAAAGTGCATTGAATACTATGAGAAGTTTGATTCTTTATGATTGTTATGAGATATGAAGATGGTGATATTAGATCCATGCTAGTAGAGTAGTTGTGAATTTGAGAGATACTTTGTGTTAAAGTTTGTGATTCCCGTAGCATGCACGTATGGTGAACCGTTATGTGATGAAGTTGGAGCATGACTTATTTATTGATTGTCTTCCTTGTGAGTGGCGGTCGAGGACGAGCGATGGTATTTTCCTACCAATCTATCCCCCTAGGAGCATGCGCGTAGTACTTCTTTTGATAACTAATAAATTTTTGCAATAAGTATGTGAGTTCTTTATGACTAATGTTGAGTCCATGGATTATACACAGTCTCACCCTTCCACCATTGCTAGCCTCTCTAGTACCGCGCAACTTTCGCCGGTACCATACACCCACCATATACCTTCCTCAAAACAGCCACCATACCTACCTATTATAGCATTTCCATAGCCATTCCGAGATATATTGCCGTGCAACTTTCCACCGTTCCGGTTATTATGACACGCTCCATCATTGTCATATTGCCTTGCATGATCATGTAGTTGAGATCGTATTTGTGGCAAAGCCACCATTCATAATTTTTTCATACATGTCACTCTTGAATAATTGCACATCCCGGTACACTGCCGGAGGCATTCACATAGAGTCATATTTTGTTCTAAGTATTGAGTTGTAATTCTTGAGTTGTAAGTAAATAAAAGTGTGATGATCTTCATTATTAGAGCATTGTCCCAGTGAGGAAAGGATGATGGAGACTATGATTCCCACATGTCAGGATGAGACTCCGGACTAAATAAAAAAAGAAAAAGAAAAAAGTCCATAAAAAAGAGAAAAGGCCCAAATAAAAAATGAGAGAAAAAGAGAGAAGGGACAATTCTACTATCCTTTTACCACACTTGTGCTTCAAAGTAGCACCATGATCTTCATGATAGAGAGTCTCCTATGTTGTCACTTTCATAATACTAGTGGGAATTTTTCATTATAGAACTTGGCTTGTACATTCCACTGATGGGCTTCCTCAAAGCGCCCTAGGTCTTCGTGAGAAAGCAAGTTGGATGCACACCCACTTAGTTTATTTTGTTGAGCTTTCATACACTTATAGCTCTAGTGCATCCGTTGCATGGCAATCCCTACTCACTCACATTGATACCTATTGATGGGCGTCTCCATAGCCCATTGATACGCCTAGTTGATGTGAGACTATCTTCTCCTTTTATTCTTCTCCACAACCACCATTCTATTTCACCTATAGTGTTATGTCCATGGCTCACGCTCATGTATTGCCTGAAGATTGAAAAAGTTTGAGAACATCAAAAGTATGAAACAATTGCTTGGCTTGTCATCGAGGTTGTGCATGATTAAATACTTTGTGTGATGAAGATAGAGCATAACCAGACTATATGATTTTGTAGGGATAACTTTCTTTGGCCATGTTATTTTGAGAAGACATGATTGCTTTGTTAGTATGCTTGAAGTATTATTATTTTTAATGTCAATATTAAACTTTTGTCTTGAATCTTTCGGATCTGAACATTCATGCCACAATAAAGAAAATTACATTAATAAATATGCTAGGTAGCATTCCACATCAAAAAATTTGTTTTTATCATTTACCTACTCGAGGACGAGCAGGAATTAAGCTTGGGGATGCTTGATACGTCTCCAACGTATCTATAATTTTTTATTGTTCCATGCTATTATATTATCTGTTTTGGATGTTTAATGGGCTTTAATATGCTCTTTTATATTATTTTTCGGACTAACCTATTAATCAGAGGCCCAGTGCCAGTTTCTGTTTTTTTTTTCTATTTTAGAGTTTTGCAGAAAAGGAATACAAATGGAGACTAAACAGAATGAAACCTTCGTGGTGATCTTTCTTGGACTGAAAGCAAACCAGAAGACTTGGAGTTGAAGTCAGAAATGCCACGAGGCGTCCACAAAGCAAGAGGGTGCTCCCAGGGGGGTAGGCGCGCCCCCACCCTCGTGAGCCCCTCATAGCTCCACCGACGTACTTCTTTCGCCTTACTCTTATACCCTAGAAACATCAGGGGGAGCCACGAAACCACTTTTCCACCTCCGCAACCTTCTGTATCCGTGAGATCCCATCTTGGGGCCTTTTCCGACGATCTGCCGGAGGGAGAATCGATCACGGAAGGCTTCTACATCAACACAATTACCTCTCCGATGAAGCGTGAGTGGTTTACCACAGACCTTTGGGTCCATAGTTATTAGCTAGATGGCTTCTTTTCTCTCTTTGATTCTCAATACAAAGTTCTCTTCGATGTTCTTGGAGATATATTCGATGTAATATTCTTTTGCAGTGTGTTTGCCGAGATCCGATGAATTGTGGATTTATGAACAAGATTATCTATGAATATTATTTGGTTCTTCTCTGAATTCTTATATGCATGATTTGATATATTTGCAAGTCTCTTCGAGTTATCGGTTTAGTTTGGCCTACTAGATTGATCTTTCTTGTAATGGGAGAAGTGCTTAGCTTTGGGTTCAATCTTGTGGTGTCCTTTCCTAGTGACAGTAGGGGTAGCAAGGCACATATTGTATTGTTGCCATCAAGGATAAAAAGATGGGGTTTATATCATATTGCTTGAGTTTGCCCCTCTACATCATGTCATCTTGCTTAATGCGTTACTCTGTTCTTATGAACTAAATACTCTAGATGCATGCTGGATAGTGGTCAATGTGTGGAGTAGTAGTAGTAGATGTAGAATCGTTTCGGTCTACTTTACATAGATGTGATGCCTATGTTCATGATCATTGCCTTAGATATCTTCATAATTATGCGCTTTTCTATCAATTGCTCGGCAGTAATTTGTTCACCCACCGTAATAAATGCTATCTCGAGAGAATCCCCCTAGTGAAACCTATGGCCCCCGGGTCTCTTTTCCATTATATTGCGTCTCTTTAAATCTCTTTTACTATTTTGCAATCTTTACTTTCCAATCTATACAACAAAAATACCAAAAAAAATTACTTTACTATCTCTATCATATCTCACTTTTGCGAGTGACCGTGAAGGGATTGACAACCCCTTTATTACGTTGGTTGCAAGGTTCTTGATTGTTTGTGCAGGTACTAGTTGACTTGTGTGTTGTCTCCTACTGGATTGATACCTTGGTTCTCAAAACTGAGGGAAATACTTACGCTACTTTGATGCATCACCCTTTCCTCTTCAAAGGAAAAACCAACGCAAGCTCAAGAGGTAGCACCCCCCCCCCCTTGCCAACCCGAATTGGGCAAGGGGTGGGGGTGCAGCCCCATTTCCCTCTCCTACTCCCTCTCTCTTTCCCCCTTTGCCACTCCGGAATAAGAAAGGGGAACCCTACTAGGACTGGGAGTCCTAGTAGGACTCCCCCCATGGTGCGCCCCTTCTAGGTCGGCCGCCTCCTCCCCCTCCTTTATATACAGGGGGCAGGGGAACCCCAAAGGCACAAAGTATCATCGTAGTGCTTAGGTGAAGCCCTGCACGGATCACATCACCAACACCTTCATCACGCCATCATGCTGACGGAACTCATCGACTCCATCGACTCTTTGCTGGATCAAGAGTTCGAGGGACGTCATCGAGCTGAACATGTGTAGAACCCGGAGGTGCCGTACGTTCGGTACTTGATCGGTTGATTTGAGAAGACGTTCGACTACATGAACCATGTTAAGTTAACGCTTCCGCTTTCGGTCTACGAGGGTACATGGACACACTCTCCCCCTCTCATTGCTATGCATCTCCTAGATAGATCTTGCGTGAGTGTAGGAATTTTTTTTAAATTTCATGCTATGTTTCCCAATAGATGGGCATGTTATTTCTTTCTGTGATGAAGCTGCTAGAATTGCTAAACCCGATACTAAAGATAAACATAGACCTCTTGTTGGTATGCCTGTTGTTTCCGTTAAAATTGGAGATCATTGTTATCATGGCTTGTGTGATGTGGGTGCTAGTGTGAGTGCAATTCCCTTTACCCTATATAGAGAAATTATGAATGATATTGCACCTACTGAGATAGAAGATATTGATGTTACTATTAAGCTTGCCAATAAATATACTATATCACCATTTGGGATTGTTAGACATGTTGAAGTCTTGTGTGGGAAAAGAAAAATACCCTACTGATTTTCTTGTTCTTGGTTCCCCACAAGATGATTTTTGTCCCATTATATTTGGTAGACCTTTCTTGAATATTGTTAATGCTAAGATAGACTGCGAGGAAGATATTGTTACTGTTGGTTTAGGGGGTATGTCTCATGATTTTAATTTCTCTAAATTTTGTAGACAACTCCATGATAAATAATTGCCTAGTAAGGATGAAATTATTGGTCTTGCTTCTATTAACGTGCCTCCTATTGATCCTTTAGAACAATATTTGCTAGACCATGAAAATGATATGTTTATGAATGAAAGAAGGGAAATAGATGAAATATTATTTAATCAATGACCTATTTTGAAACACAATTTGCATGTAGAAATCCTTGGGGAACCTCCTCCACCCAAGGGTGATCCCGTGTTTGAGCTTAAACAATTACCTGATACTTTGAAATATGCTTATCTTGATAAAAAGAAGATATATCCTATTATTATTAGTGGTAACCTTTCAGAGCATGAAGAAAAGAAATTATTGAAAACTCTGAAGAAGCACCGTGCCACTATTGGATATACTCTTGATGATCTTAAGGGCATTAGTCCCACTCTATGTCTGCACAAAATTAATTTGGAGGCCGATCCTAAACTAGTTGTTGATCACCAACGAAGGTGGTTAAATCCTAAGATGAAAGAAGTGGCAAGAAATGAAATACTAAAGTTTATGGAGGCAAGTATAATTTATCCTATTACTGATAGTAGATAGGTAAGTCATGTTCATTGTGTCCCTAAGAAGGGAGGTGTTACTATTGTTCCTAATGATAAGAATGAATTGATTCCACAAAGAATTGTTATAGGTTATAGAATGGTAATTGATTTTCGCAAATTAAATAAAGCTACTAGAAAATATCATTAGCCTCTACCTTTTATTGATCAAATGCTAGAAAGACTATCCAAACATACACATTTTTTCTTTCTAGATGGTTATTCTGGTTTCTCTCAAATACCTATATCAAAAGACGATCAGGAAAAGACCACTTTTACTTGCCCTTTCGGTACTTTCTCTTATAGACGTATGCCTTTTGGTTTATGCAATGGACCTGCTACCTTTGAAAGATGTATGACTGCTATATTCTCTAACTTTTGTGAAAAGGTTGTTGAAGTTTTCATGGATGATTTCTCCATTTACAGAACTGCTTTTGATGATTGCTTAAGCAACCTTGATCGAGTTTGCAGAGATGTGAAGAAACTAATCTTGTCTTGAATTGGGATAAGTGCCACTTTATGGTTAATGAAGGTATTATCTTGGGGCATAAAATTTCTGAAAGATGTACTAAAGTTGATAAAGCTAGAATAGATGCTATTGAAAAGATGTCGTGTCCTAAAGATATCAAAGGTATAAGAAGTTTCCTTGGTCATGTTGGTTTCTATAGGAGGTTTATTTAAATACTTCTCTAAAATTTCTAGGCCTCTCACTAATATCTTGCAAAAATATGTTCGTTTTGTTTTTTATGATGATTGTGTAGAAGCATTTGAAATACTTAAGAAAGCCTAGATTTCTGCACCTATTGTTTAGCCACCTGATTGGAATTTACCCTTTGAAATTATGTGTGATGCTAGTGATTATGTTGTTGCTGCTGTTCTAGGGCAACCAGTTGATAAGAAATTAAATGTTATTCATTATGCTAGTAAAACTCTAGACACTGCCCAAAGAAAGTATGCTACTACTAAAAAAGAATTTTTTGAAGTTGTTTTTGCTTGTGATAAGTTCAGATCTTATATTGTTGATTCCAAAGTAATTGTTCACACAAATCATGCTGCTATTAAATACCTTATGGAAAAGAAAGATGCTAAACCTAGACTTATTAGATGGGTTCTCTTGTTACAAGAATTTGATTTGCATATTATTGATAGAAAGGGAGTTGAGAACCCTGTTTTAGACAACTTGTCTAGGTTAGAAAATGTTCTTGATGACCCACTGCCTATTGATGATAGCCTTCCTGATGAACAATTAGCTGTCATAAATGCTTCTCGTAATACTCCATGGTATGCTGATTATGCTAATTATATCATTGCTAAATTTATACCATCTAGTTTCACATACCAGCAAAAGAAAAAGTTTTTTATATTACTTAAGACATTACTTTTGGGATGAACCACACCTTTATAAAGAAGGAGTAGATGGTGTTATTAGACGTTGTGTACCTGAGCATGAACAAAACAGATCCTGCACAAGTGTCACTCCGAGGCTTACGGAGGACACCACGCTGGATATAGAACTGCACATAAGGTATTGCAATCTGGTTTTTATTGGACCACTCTCTTCAAGGATGCTCATAAGTTTGTCTTGTCTTGTGATGAATGCCGAAGAATTGGTAATATTAGTAGACGTCAAGAAATGCTTATGAATTATTCACTTGTTATTGAACCATTCGATGTTTGAGGCTTTGATTATATGGGACCTTTTCCTTCCTCCAATGGGTATACACATATTTTAGTTGATGTTGATTACGTTACTAAGTGGGCAGAAGTTATCCCAACTAGTAGTGCTGATTATAACACTTATATTATGATGCTTAAAGAAGTTATTTTTCCGAGGTTTGGAGTCCCTAGATATTTAATGACTGATGGTGGTTCACATTTTATTCATGGTGCTTTTCATAAAATGCTTGCTAAGTATGATGTTAACCATAGAATTGCATCTCCATATCATCCTCAGTCTAGTGGTCAAGTAGAATTGAGCAATAGAGAGATTAAATTGATTTTGCAAAAGACTGTTAATAGTCTAGAAAGAATTGGTGTAAGAAACTTGACGATGCATTATGGGCTTATAGAACTGCTTATAAAAATCCTATGGGTGTGTCTCCGTATAAAATGGTTTATGGAAAAGCTTGTCACTTACCTCGCGAACTAGAACATAAGGCATATTGGGCTATTGAAGAGCTCAATTATGATTTCAAACTTGTCGGTGAGAAGAGGTTATTTGACATTAGCTCGCTTGATGAATGGAGAACCCAAGCCTATGAGAATGCCAAGTTGTTTAAAGAAAAGGTTAAAAGATGGCATGACAAGAGGATACAAAAGCGTGAGTTTAATGTAGGTGATCATGTTTTGCTATACAACTCTCATTAAGATTTTTTGCAGGAAAGCTTCTCTCTAAATGGGAAGGTCCTTACATTATCGAGGAGGTCTATCATTCCGATGTCATCAAGATCAACAATGCCGAAGGCACAAATCTGAAGGTGGTAAACGGTCAAAGAATCAAACATTATATCTCAAGTAATCCCATAAATGTTGAGACCAATATAATTGACACCGTAACACTAGAGGAGTACATAAGGAACACTTTCCAGAATGTTTCAGACTCCGAAAAGGAATTGGTATGTGGTACGGTAAGTAAACCGACTCTAAAACTATTCTAATAGCATTTTTTCTCCGTTTTGGAATATTTCAAAAATTAGGAAAAATTAAAAGTAGTCCGAAAGAGACACGAGGAGACCACAAGGGTGGAGGGTGCGCCCTACCCCCCTAGGCACGCCCCCTGCCTTGTGGCCACCTCATGTGCCCCCCGGACTCCGTTTTCTTGCACAATACTTCTTTTGGTCAGGCAAAATTCATTATATAATCTCCCGAAGGTTTTGACTACCGTACCACAACAAAATCCTTTGTTTTTGTTTTGAGCTGTTTCTGCGACAGATTTAGAGTAATATGTCGTCCCAGGATTCAAAGGGAGAAAGCTACGTGGCTGATTACATTGCAAACCCCAAAGTCTACGGGGATTTGGAACATTGTGGTTGGACCATGGAGGAAGAAGAAGACTATGATCCTAAGGGAAAGGAGGAGATAAGCTCAGATGGAGATGAAGTCCCACTACCTCAACCTGGGGACATGAAAACAAACAGTAACTATGTAAAAAAGATACTAAGTATTGAGCACGAGATCGATGACTTAAGGGAGGAAAATTTTTATCCTCCAGCGCAAGCTAACGAAGAAGCCTACTACATCAACAACTCCATCATCACCACCTCTGAAGAAAGAGACATAAATACATGGGTATGGGCACTCCCCTTGGCAACTGCCAAGCTTGGGGGAGGTGCCCCGGTATCATATCAGCATCACACCTCTATCTTTATCGTTTTTCTTAGTTTGATCCTTTTGGTTATATCTTGATCTAGTAGAATAAAGTTTTAGTATGATCTAGCTTTGATTTTTGTTTTGATCTCTATCTATGTAATCGAGTCCATGAGTTATATATAATAAAGAGTAGTTTTGAGTTGAGGGCTTTGCTATCTTGCCATGATCTTGAGGGAATTAAAGAAAGAATAAAAAGAAATAAAAAGATCATATATTGATCCTATGGAGAGCAATGACTTCACATATAAAGAGTATGATGAATAAAAGTTGTTGAGAGTCGACAAACATAGTTTTGGTCATTGCTGCAACTAATAGGAAGTATAAAGAAAGAGAGGTTTTACATATAAATATACTATCTTTGACATATTTTGTGATTGTGAGCACTCATTAAAATATGACATGCTAAAAAGTTGATGTTGGACAAGGAAGACAACATAATGGGTTATGTTTTCTTATATCCGAATAGAAGTTATATTGTCATGGATCATCCAACATGTTGAGCTTGCCTTTCTCCCTCATGCTAGCCAAATTCTTTGCACAAAGTAGATATACTACTTGTGCTTCCAAACACCCCTTAAACCATTTTTACCATTAGAGTCCACCATACCTACCTATGGATTGAGTAAGATCCTTCAAGTAAGTTGTCATTGGTGCAAGCAATAAAAAATGATCTCTAAATATGTATGATCTATTAGTGTGAAGAAAATAAGATTTATACGAACTTGTGATATGGAAGACATAAAAGCGATGGAATGCATAATAAAGTTATTTATCACAAGCGGCAATATAAAGTGACGTTCTTTTGCATTAAGATTTTGTGCATACAACCATAAAAGTGCATGACAACCTCTACTTCCCTCTGTGAAGGGCCTATCTTTTATTTTTACCTTCTACCCTTATACAAGAGTCATGGTGATCTTCACCTTTCCTTTTTACATTTTTTCCTTTGGCAAGCACTATGTGTTGGAGAGATCCGGATATATATCCACTCGTATGTGGGTTCTCATAAAATATTATTATTGACATTACCCTTGAGGTAAAAGGTTGGGAGGCGATATAAGCCCCTATCTTTCTCTATGTCTGATTGAAGCTTTGAACCCATAAGTATCACGTGAGTGTTAGCAATTGTGAAAGACTAAATGATAGTTGAGTATGTCTACTTGCTGAAAAGCTCTTATATTGACTCTTTCCGATGTTATGATAAATTGCAATTGCTTCAATGGCTGAGATCATAGTTTGTTAGTTTTCAATGAAGTTTCCGATTCATACTTTACCTTGTGAATGAATTGTTACTTTAGCATAAGAAATTATATGACAATATATGTTGTTGTTCTAAAGATGATCATGATGCCCTCATGTCCGTATTTTATTTTATCAACACCTCTATCTCTAAACATGTGGACATATTTTTCGATATCGGCTTTTGCTTGAGGACAAGCGAGTCTAAGCTTGGGGGAGTTGATACGTCCATTTTGCATCATGCTTTTATATTGATATTTATTGCATTATGGGCTGTTATTACACATTATATCACAATACTTATGCCTTTTCTCTCTTATTTTATAAGGTTTACATGAAGAGGGAGAATGCCAGCAGCTGGAATTCTGGACTGGAAAAGGAGCAAATATTAGAGACCTATTCTACACAACTCCAAAAGTCCTGAAACTTCACGGAGAATATTTTTGGAAAATACAAAAAATATTGGGCGAAGAAAGCACCAGAGGGGGGCCACCTGCCATCCACAAGGATGGAGGGCGCGCCCTCCGGCCTTGTGGGCCCCCTGGCAGGCCCCCGACGCCCATCTTCTGCTATATGGTGTGTTTTGACCTGGAAAAATAGGAAGGAAGCTTTCGGGACGAAGCGCCGCCGTCTCGAGGCGGAACCTGGGCAGAACCAATATAGGGCTCCGGCAGAGCTGTTCTGCCGGGGAAACATCCCTCTGGGAGGGGGAAATCATCGCCATCGACATCACTGAGGGAGTCCTAGACTAGGGGGTGTTCGGACAGCCGGACTATATACTTTGGCCGGACTATTGGACTATGAAGATACAAGATTGAAGGCTTTGTCCCATGTCCGGATGGGACTCTCCTTTGCGTGGAAGGCAAGCTTGGCGATTTGGATATGTAGATCTCCTTCTCTGTAACCGACTCTGTGTAACTCTAGCCCCCTCCGGTGTCTATATAAACTAGAGAGTTTAGTCCGTAGGACAAGAACAATCATAATCATAGGCTAGCTTCTAGGGTTTAGCCTCTACGATCTCGTGGTAGATGAACTCTTGTAATACTCATATCATCAAGATCAATCAAGCAGGAAGTAGGGTATTACCTCCATCGAGAGGGCCCGAACCTGGGTAAACATCGTGTCCCCAGCCTCTTGTTACCATTAGCCTTAGACGCACAGTTCGGGACCCACCACCCGAGATCCGCCGGTTTTGACACCGACATTGGTGCTTTGATTGAGAGTTCCACTGTGTCGTTGCTTCAAGGCTTGATGGCTCCTTCAATCATCAGCAACGATGCGATCCAGGGTGAGACTTTTCTCCCCGGACAGATCTTCGTATTCGGCAGCTTCGCACTGCGGGCCAATTCGCTTGGCCATCTGGAGAAGATCGACAGCTACGCCCCTGGCCATCAGGTCAGGTTCGGAAACTTGAACTACACGGCCGACATCCGCGGGGACTTGATCTTCGACGGATTCGGGCCTACGTCAGGAGCGCCGAACAGCCACGACGAGCATGACTTAGATCTGCCCTCGGACGGTGTTCGGACTATCACACCTGCAGCTACCCTGACCCTTAATCTGGAGCAGATTGCGCCATCCGAAGGCAGGTGGATGGACACTGCCACGGAGGCTGCACACTCATCAGTGTTGGAGCCGAACACAGGCTCCACCTCTAAGGAAACCTGTGTCACCGGACCCCCGGACTCGTCTCCGGTCTTAGGTTTCGAACCACGCGCGTCCGTGCCTATCGAATCTGATTGGGCACCAATCATGGAGTTCACCTCTGCGGATATCTTTCAACAGTCACCCTTTGGTGACGTGTTAAATTCACTGAGCTCTCTCTCTTTATCAGGAGACTCTTGCCCGAACTATGCCCGGCTCGAGTGGGATGCGGACGACGAAGAAATTCGCTGCCCACCCACCACCCACTTAATAGCCACTGTCGATGACTTAACTGACAGGCTGGACTTCGACTCCGAAGACATAGACGGTATGGATGTCGATGCCGGAGATGATCGGGAACCACCGCCCACGGGGCGCTGGACAGCCACCTCATCATATGATATATACATGGTGGACACACCCAAGGAGAATAACGGTGACAAAAAGGATGCAACAGAGGATAATCCCCCTGGGAAGAAACCAAAGCGACGACGCAGGCGCCGCTCTAAGTCCAGCCACGGTAAAAATAGCTATAACAGCACGAGAAAAATTGATACCCCGGTCGACTCCAAAGGAAACGATGACCCCATGGACCCAGCGATGGAGCAAGATGAGCCTGGGCACACCGAACACAGCCCGGAGAAGACACCCGATCACGGCGATCCCGAGGGTAGAACTCATCAACCTACCTCCGAAAAGGACGACAGTCCGGACAACGATGCATTCATCATCCCGGAAAAATGTTTGGAACAAGAGAACCTCCACAGAAGGCTTATGGCCACCACGAGGAGCCTGAGGAAGCAGAAGCAAAGGCTCAAGGCCGCGTAGGATACGCTCAACCGCAGATGGAACAAAGTGCTAGACACTGAAGAAAAATATGGCAACGATTGCCACACAAAGAGCTACCCAAAGCGCAAGCTGCTGCCAGAATTCAACGACGAGGCCATAGAGCCCATTCCACCAAAGAATAATACCGGCGATCAGCCGGACTGACCACCTCGTGGCCACGATAGAGCGGCTACTGATGCTGCACACAAGCCAGCACACGATTTACGTGAGCTCCTGGATAAAAAGGCTGGTGCGACCAGGTCCATCTATGGATCCAGAGGACGGGCTCCGGCGCAAGATCATGGCCACCAAAACGATCATATTGCTCGAATACCAGTTTAGAATCAACCTCGAACACAACAACCATCGATAGCATGCCACGACACATCCAAGCGCACCCCCTATGCTTGACCGATGAAGTACTAGATCATGAATTTCCATAGGGATTCAAACCCGTGAATATAGAGGCATACGACGGAACGACAGACCCTAGGGTCTGGATTGAGGACTTTATCCTTCATATCCACATGGCTCGCGGAGATGATCTCCACGCCATTAAATATCTGCCCCTCAAGTTGAAAGGACCAGCTCGACATTGCTTGAAAAGCCACCCCAAAAACTCAATTGGAAGTTGGGAGGAACTTGAGGATGCTTTCAGGGCCAATTTTCAAGGGACCTATGTCCGACCTCCGGATGCAGATGATTTAAGTCACATAATACAACAACCCGGAGAGTCAGCCCGTAAGCTTTGTAACAGATTTCTCACTAAGAAGAATCTAATTGTTGATTGTCCGGATGCCGAAGCCTTAGCGGCCTTCAAGCATAGTATCCGAGACGAATGGCTCTCCAGACACCTCGTCCAAGAAAAGCCGAGGACAATGGCGGCCCTAACAAGCCTTATGACCCGCTTTTGTGCGGGTGAGGACAGCTGGTTGGCCCATAGAGGCAACAGCGACCCAGGCACATCCGAAATTAGGGATGGCAATGGGAAGCCACGACGCAATAAAAACAAGCGTAGAAACAATGAAGAGAGTCCGGACAACACGACGGTCAACACCGGATTCAGGGGCTCTCGACCCGGTCAACAGAAGAAGCCATTTAAAAGCAGCAAAGATGGACCATCTAGCCTGAACAAGGTCCTGGACAGACTATGTCAAATCCATGGCACTCCCGAAAAACCTGCAAATCACACTCACGGAGAATGCTGGGTCTTCAAGCAGGCCAGCAAGCTAAATGCCGAACACAAAGGACGGGAGACACCAAGTGAAGACGAGGATGAGCCTCGCCAGGCGAACACTGGGTGAGGGAGTCCTGGATTAGGGGGTGTCCGGATGACCGGACTATAACCTTTGGCCGGACTCCTGTACTATGAAGATACAAGATTGAAGACTTCGTCCCATGTCTGGATGGGACTTTCCTTGGCGTCGAAGGCAAGCTTGGCGATATGGATATGTAGATCTCCTCCCATTGTAACCGACTCTGTGTAACCCTTGGCGTGGAGAACTACTGTGATTGTGCCCCGGTTGAGCTGGGTTAAGCACCTCAGTAGAGAAAGCTAAAACTGACCGTCATGATAGGGCGAGAGCTGGTCGCTGTTCGAGAGGTTTCGAGTCCCTAAAGACTTATGCCGCTTAGAGCGAGGATCTGGCTTTGTCCGGCCTAGGCGTGGATAGCGCCCCAAACTCGGTCTTCCGAATACTAGGGGCTTCGCCAAAATTTAAAATTATAGAATTCTATGGCTAAGTGAGAGTGATAAAGCATTATAGTCCGATTGCCTTGTTCGTTGTGCTGAGGGCCTCCCTCGAAGGACCCAAGAATGGGAAAAGGAGCGCTCAGGTTTATCCCGAACACCCCAGCACTCGTGGCATGGGGGCAGAAGCCGACGACTCGCCATCTCTCAGATTTAATAAATAGCCGCACAGAAGGTAATATTTTAAATTCAAAAGGCGTTGCTTAGCGCATATGAACAAGTTTTCAGCGCACAGGATAACACGAGCGAGTTTACTCAAAAATTACATCCTTGGAACACTCATTCGCCACAAGGCAGGCACCCTTCAGGACGCCCTCATAATACAACTCGGGCTTGCGATGCTCCTTCCCCTCCGGTGGCCCATCTATCACCAGCTTCTCAGCATCCATCTTGCCCCAGTGTACTTTAACACGGGCAAGGGCCCTACAGGCGCCTTCGATGCATACGAAGTGCTTGATGACTTCAAGCCATGGACAGGCATCCACCAGCCGCCTCACCAGCCCAAAGTAGCTCCCAGGCATGACCTCCCCAGGCCATAGCCGGCCTATAAGGCCCTTCATGGCCTGTTCGGCTACCTTATGGAGCTCGACCAGCTGCTTCAACTGGTCGCTCAAGGGCACCAGGTGTCTAGCCTCAACTTACTGGGACCAGAACACCTTCTCCATCGAGCTCCCTTCCTCGGCTTGGTAGAATGCGGCAGTGTCGGACACACTGCAGGGTAGATCTGCGAATGCTCCTAGAGAGCTCCGGACTCGAGTAAGTAACAAGTAATTCACTTTCACGTGCTTGCTTTGCATAAAGAATGCCTTACCCGCCGCTATCTTCTTCATTGCCTCAATTTTCTGGAGGGCTTTTTGGGCTTCGGCCTTGGCAGGTTTGGCGCTCTCAAGGGCCGAGGCAAGCTCGGACTCTCGAGTCTTTGAGTCAAGCTCCAAACTCTCACGTTTTTTCACAAGAGCGTGGAGCTCTTGCTGCACCTCTGCCACCCGCGCCTCCTGATTTTCTCGCTCGGTGCACTCCACGGCCGCATTGTCTTCGGCCTTGGACAGCGCTTCCTTCAGGGTCGCCACCTCGGTTGTGGCCCCTGCAATACTCACGTTGGTCCTGTCATTATTTGCAACCAGATCTTTTTATATACTTACATAAGGTATTACTTACCTTCCTTGTCCTCGAGCTGCTTCTTGGCAAGGCCGAGCTCATTCTCGGACCGCTCGAGGCTCTACTTCAATGCACCGACCTCTGCAGTCAGTGCGGCAGAGGTCACCAGCGCAGCCTGCATTCCCATATTGACATATTTATGTTAGACTCCTGCGTATATCTTTTTAGATCCTCAGTTCGGCTTTTCTTTCCGAACACCAAACTGAGCATCAAGGGCTACTGTCTATGCGGTAATATTTTTACATGTCTTAAATAGCCTGTTAGAAGGCTGGCACAGGCTTCCGTCAGCCCGCTCTTGGCTGACTGAACCTTCTGGATCACCGCACTCATAATAGTGTGGTGCTCCTCGTTGATGGAGGCGCCATTAAGCACCTCCAGCAAATTATCCGGTGCCTCCAGTTGGACGGAGGTCACCGGCGTCGTAGGCTTTCCCTTCTTACTAGGGGGCCGCCTGCCGCACTCCGGAACCACTGAAGGTTCCGGTGCGGTGTCCGGCCCAGGGCCGGACTTAGAGCCCTTTGGGGTTTCATCCCCTTTGCGCCTGGAGTCCGGGAAGTCGCCTTGCGGCGCCTCCAGGACCACCTCCTCCTGGCTTGGCCCCTTTTGGGACTCCACCTCAGCATCGTCCGCAGGGCGAGGGGAGGTAGCAGTCGGGAGTGAAAGACTATTCACATCCGACGAATCCAGGGAGCCGCTCGACGAAGCGTCGAGCGGGGCCTTGGGCGGACTGCATGATTATATTCGGCGTCAGAAGATACTGTGCAATAAAGGACCGCCATGAGTTATTCTGGTATCTGGATACTTACGATTTTGCCAGGGGCTTGGCCCTGGATGGTCACTCCTCTTCGTCATCGTCGATGTTGGTGGAGTAGTCCGGAGGAAGGGTATTTCCCTTCTTGGACCCTCCGCCCCCCCTAGTTGGGGCGGCCTTCCTTTTCTTTCCTCCCCCCGTTGGAGGGGGAGAGGCCTCTTCTTCCTCCTCCTCGTCTCTGTGGGAGGAGTGCGCTTTGGAGTCATCGAACGATGAATCCGACACCACCAGGCATCAGGAACTCTTTCGAGTTCCCGTGGCCTTCTTCTTGGCCTTCTTCTCCGGCACCACATAAGGTGTCGGGACCAGCACCTTCGCCAAGCGGGCATCCGCTGTGCCTTCGGGCAAAGGAGCCGGATAGTCGATCTGTCCGGACTTCTTCTGCCAGTCCTGTCAAAGGAACGGGAGCTTAGATCCCGCATAGAGTCAAACTATGAAAAACAAGTATCCCGTAAAGGGTAAAAAAAGCTTACTACGCTGGCTTGGCGCTTCGCGCAGAATCTGCGATCCTCGGTAATGGGAGGGGGAACCTCGGCGCCCTTGAATAGCACTTTCCAGGCATCCTCGTGCGTTGTGTCAAAGAGCCTGGACAAAGTTTGGTGCTGGGCCGGGTCAAACTCCCACAAGTTTAAAGCCCGTCGTTGACACTGGAGGATCCGGCGGAGGAGCATGACCTGGACTACGTTGACATGTTTAATATTCTTGTCCACCAGGTTTTGGACGCATGTTTGGAGTCCGGTCAGCTCTCCCGAATTACCCCATGACAGGCCCGTCTCTTTCCAGGAGGTGAGCCGTGTGGGGATGCCAGATTGGAATTTGGAGGCCGCTGCCCATTCAGGGTCACGCGGCTCGGTGATGTAGAACCACCCGGATTGCCACCCTTTGATGGTTTCCACAAAGGAGCCCTCGAGCCATATGACGTTGGGCATCTTGCCCACCATGGCGCCTCCGCACTCCGCTTGCTGGCCGCCCACTACCTTTGGCTTGACATTGAAGGTCTTCAGCCATAAGCCGAAGTGCGGCTTGATGCGGAGGAAGGCCTCGCACACGACGATAAACGTCGAAGATGTTGAGGATGAAGTTCGGGGCCATATCGTGGAAATCCAGGCCGTAGTAGAACATGAGCCCCCGGACAAATGGGTGGAGTGGGAAGCCCAGTCCACGGAGGAAATGGGGGAGGAACACCACCCTCTCATGGGGCCTGGGGGTGGGGATGAGCTACCCCTCGTCTGGGAGCCGGTGCGCAACATTGTTGGACAAGTATCCAGCTTTCCTCAACTTTTTGATGTTCCCCTCCGTGACGGAGGAGGCCATCCACCTGCCTCCCGCTCCGGACATGGCTGGATAAGGTTGAGGTGGGAAGTGCGGACTTGGGCGCTGGAGCTCGAGTGTGCGGAAATGGATAAGCGAAGGAGGAAGAAGGCGTAGATGAAAAAGGTGGATCCTTATCCCCTTGTATGGGCGGACGAAACTATGTGCTCCCACCAGCCTGGTAAAACTCGCTTATCTCCCAAGCGCCGTGATTAATGGCGCGGTTGGGTTACCCACGCCTGTATTGATGAGAATTCTAGAATAAGGGGACACGATCTCTGCTTCGACAAGACGTGCCAAGGAAACCACCTCGCTAAACGCGCTGAGGTGGGACAGTAAAACGATTCGAATAAAGGCTTGGCCGTGGCTTGATGTCACGCTGCGGAATACGTCCATAGATTAGATTTGTACAAATATTATTCTCTCTACGGTGGTATGTGGAACTTATTTTGCAGAGCCGGATACTATCCTTGTGTTCAAAATCTTCTATGAAGTATTCGGAGGAGGAACCCGCCTTGCAATGCCAAAGAAAATCTGCGCGCCGGACTCGTCGTCATTGAAGCCTGGCTCAGGGGCTACTGAGGGAGTCCTGGATTAGGGGGTGTCCGGATGACCGGACTATAACCTTTGGCCGGACTCCTGGACTATGAAGATACAAGATTGAAGACTTCGTCCCGTGTCCGGATGGGACTTTCCTTGGCGTGGAAGGCAAGCTTGGCGATACGGATATGTAGATCTCCTCCCATTGTAACCGACTCTGTGTAACCCTAGCCCTCTCCGGTGTCTATATAAACCGGAGGGTTTTGGTCCGTAGGACGAACAACAATCATACCATAGGCTAGCTTCTAGGGTTTAGCCTCTCTGATCTCGTGGTAGATCTACTCTTGTACTACCCATATCATCAATATTAATCAAGCAGGAATAGGGTTTTACCTCCATCGAGAGGGCCCAAACCTGGGTAAAAACATCGTGTCCCTTGTCTCCTGTTACCATCCGCCTAGACGCACAGTTCGGGACCCCCTGCCCGAGATCCGCGGGTTTTGACACTAACACTGGGGGACAGAAAAAATTCCCGCCAGAAGTCAAAACAGTGAATATGATCTACGCAACTCATATACCAAAGAGAAGGTGCAAACGCGCACTCAGAGACGTATACGCTGTAGAGCCCATCGCCCCCACATTCAACCCTTGGTCGGCCTGTCCTATCACTTTTGATCGCAGGGATCATCCGACTAGTATCCGGCACGGAGGATCTGCTGCCTTGGTGTTCGACCCAATAATTGATGGATACCATCTCACTCGAGTCCTTATGGACGCGGCAGTAGTCTTAATCTGATATATCAGGACACTGTCTGCAAGATGGGGATAGACCCGTCGAGAATCAGCCAAAGTAACACTACCTTTAAAGGAGTAATACCAGGCGTTGAGGCCCGCTGCACGGGCTCCCTCGTATTAGAGGTTATATTCGGTTCTCCCAACAACTTCAGAAGCGAAGAGTTAATCTTCAACATCGCTCCATTCCGAAGTGGCTATCACACACTACTCGGAAGAGAGGCCTTCGCTCACTTCAATGCAGTACCGCACTACGCCTACCTCAAACTCAAGATGTCTAGTCCACGTGGCGTAATCACAGTTAGCGGAAACGTAGAGCGTTCTTTATGTGCAGAAGAATATGTGGTGGCTCTAGCAGCCGAACACTAAGCGGCCTCTCCAACCAGAATACATGATCGGTCGTCAAGACCACGGACACGGTTAGACGAGTCTGGTGCACAGCCGGTGGTAATAGCCCAGATAAACCTGAGCTGGGGTCTATAGATATACCCCCATAGGTGGTGCTAGGGGCTGCAAACATGTAACAAAGTCACAGTTCGGCTTGACCCTATTAATATAACAATATATTGCATTTTCATGTTTCATCGAGAATAACCAACTTCTCGCACGATTACACCAGTCTCTTTTACCTGGGTGTTTTTCCCTTCTTCTTGCAGATGACAATCATGCTACACCCTTCCAGGATACGGCACAACGGAGACAAAGGCGCAGATGTGCAGCAGGGCCCCACTCAAAGGTTTCTCTTTAGATTAAGCCCCTGTGTAAACCTTCTTTAATGTCTCTTATTACTTGACATCCCACGGGTATTTAATACACCCACAAGGGGTACTGGCGTTATTGGCATTTCGCCACGACAGATTAATACACATACCTCGAAATATGGGGTTCATTATTGAGGGCGTTACTCAGCCCAGTATATGTTATAAAGTTCGAACGCCTTCGAGAGTGTTCGCCGTCGCGAGTTTGGCCTTATATGCATCAGCTCCGAATCATGTCTTTAGTCAAATGTTGGGTTTGCCCGGCTCCTGGGTTTTCTACCTTACGTTCCATTTTATCGGCTAGGCGGCCAAAGGAGAACTACTGTGATTGTGCCCTGGTTATTCCGGATGAGCACCTCAGTAGAGAAAGCCGAAAACTGATTGTCATGATACAGCGAGAGACTGGTCAACCACTCGATGACTTATCGGAATCTTCAGGATTCCTCCGCATTAATGAAGGACCGTTTCCCGGTCATGTACATACGCGCACCGTATTCGGATGAACGCGGAAATACCAGGGGCTATATAGTAGCCCCACCGTCAAACTCCTATGGCTAAGTGAAAGTGTTAAAGCTATATAGTCCGGTTGCCTAGTTCGACGTGCGATCACCTCCTTAATGGACCAAGACGTTGGATCAAGTGTGATTACGTGCATTTTACGAACACCCCCGCATTATATGCATGGGGGCTGAAGCCAACGACTGCAAACTTTCAGGTTATATACATACATAAACGGCCGCACAGGAGGCACTACAATACTTTCGGACAAAAGTATAAACACAGCCTTTATAATTAAAATAGCATTGTCTTTACAATCGAGATATTTGTCACTCTAACATGATACTCTTCGAGCACTAAGCCTCTATTAAACGGGCGCCTTCTAGGACTTGCTCAAAATAGTGCTCAGCCGGGTCCGGGCCTCCTGCTGAACCCCGGGTTGCAATGTCGGTGTCCTCCATATCTGCCCAATATGTTTTAACACGGGCAAGAGCCATCCGCGCACCTTCTATGCACGCCGACTTCTTTACAGCGTCGATACACGACACAGCGTCAAGGAATTGTTGCACCAAACCAAAATAACTATCCTGCCTTTGTCCCTTCGGCCAAAGATGATCTATGATAGATCTCATTGCAAGTCCGGACAACCTATGGAGCTCGGCCCAAGTGGCCATCCTTTCATTCAACGGCAGCGGACACGTCGAGGCACTGAACTACGACCAGAACAACCTTTCCACCTCATGATCTTTCTGATCCTTGAAAAACTTGGTCGCATCAGCAGTACTTTTCGCCAGGTCCGCATACGCGTCTGCAGCACTCCATAACTGATCCAGAGGAGCGTACTTTGGATCTCTGAACTTCATCCTCAACAAATAGGAACTCCCAGCCGTGATATTTCTGGCTTGTCGAAGCTCCTCCCGTGCAGCTCTTATTTCAGAGCGTGTTTCCTTGGCTGCATCCAAGGCCTTCTTCAGGTCAGCCGCTTTCGCTTGGCTCTCCTTTTCAAGGATCTCATATCGGTCGGCGGCATCTTTCAGTTCCACAGCCATTTCGGCTATTTTATCTTCTCTTCAGCGATGAGAAGCCTATTCGGCTCTCAACTCTTCGGGCGCCTTTAGGGTGGCCGCATTGCTTATCCTGGCTTGTTCCTTGGCTAGGGCAAGTTCCTCCCTTAGAGCCTCCATGGCAGCAGCTCCATCTGCAGCCATGTTATATTATATTAGCATCATGCTCCTCTTAATATTTACTAACAATTAGAAAAAGAGCACATACCCTGTGACTCGTCAAGCCGCTTGTTCACAAGCGCGATGTCGGCATCCGCCACATCAAGCTGTCACCTCAGTTCAGCGAATTCAGCAGTCCGGTCGATCGCCAGACCCTTAGCAATCTGCACATAAATACAGTGCGATCATTACTTGGGAGTGTGATCCTCCGTTTGCCGCCTAGGGCTAGCAACCAGAGTCTCAGGGGCTATTATCTATACAGAGCACACCTAGCGTGTGCGGTACAACCGAAAGATTACGTATTTCTTTGCGTACCTCAAAGCCTTTGAGCAGGCTCGTAAAAGCTTCATTCAACCCGCTTTGGGCGGATGAAATCTTCTCAAATACCGTACCCATTAAAGTATGGTGAGCCTCTGAGAGAGCAGCTTGCTCCAGAAGGCCCGTCAGTGTGTTCGGATGAGTGTCGGATGGTCCCGGACTCTTCCTATTGCCCTCCTTGGGAGCCGAACACTCTAGGCTTCGGGTGGCCGAAGCATTGACTTCTGGCCTTGACGGATCAGGAATCCTCCGTGACGACACCTCGGGGTTGCCCGCCCCATGGGGCGGGGAGGCAGGTGGAGTTTCACTCTCCATCATCTCCGGAAGAAGATCCTCCGAAGACGAACTCTGTTGAGAAGGGCTATGAGCCGGACCACAAGAGATAGATCCTGGTTATTTTTCTCAGAGGAAAAGCGGTATATATTTTAAAATACTCTTAATTCACTTATAGCTCGGTGGAGGGCTGGCCCATTTGCGGGCATTATGCGGCAAGGACGCCCTCTGGGGCGGGGCTCCCTGGCGAAGACTTCTTCCCTAGTTTGGATGCCTCCGCTTCCAGGTCTTCGGAGGCAGCCCTTTTCTTCCCGCAGGGGGAGGGAACTTGAGATTCACCTTCCCGATTATCCTCCTTTGTGGAGACATTAATTCCCCCGGTTTGGATGTACAATGTATGAAGCCCGCTTTCGGATTCTCTGCTCCTCCCTTCGTCCTTCCCCGATGGCACTTGATTGGGTGCGTGTTTAAGCATCTAGGTTAGTACCGTATTCAGCGGGCCTTCGGGAAGAGGGGCCGGACACCTGATCCTCTCCGCCTTTCTTAGCCAATCCTGGCCGCGGATAGTTTTTAGAATAAAGTTATGATAAACATGAACAGTGTGTTCGGTTGCGAAGTTACTTACTTGGGTGTCTGGACGATTGCAGCTCAAGCCCGCATCCTCGGTGGTGTCCGGACACTTCATTCATGGTCCGAAGAATAACCGATACATCCCTTCAAGCGTCATGCCGAAGAAGTGTTGAATAGTTCACGGTCCTTCTGGGTTGACCTCCCACATCCGGAGGGGTCAATGTTTGCACGGCAGGACCCGTCGAACTAGCATTACCTGAATTACTTTGATGAGGCTAACATCCCTCTCAAGAAGATCCCGAATGCGGCTCTGCAGTGTCGTTACGTCACTAGCAGGCCCCTAGGCCAGTCCCTCGTTGACCCAGGACGCCAGTTGAGGCGGAGTGCCTGAGCGGAAGGCAGGGGAGGCCGCCCACCTTGTGCCTCGGGGAGCTGTGATATAGAACCACCTCCGTTGTCATTAATCGGACACCTCCGGGAAGGAACCTTCTGGCCATGGGGCATCGGCGCTTTTGCTTACTACAGCGCCTCCACACTCTGCGTGTCGCCCATCGATCACCTTCGGCTTTACATTGAAGGTCTTGAGCCATAGACCGAAGTGTGGGGTGATGTGGAGGAAGGCTTCGCACACGACGATAAACGACGAGATGTGAAGGATGGAATCCGGAGCAAGATCGTGAAAATCTAGCCCGTAATAGAACATGAGCCCCCTCACAAAGGGATCAAGACTAAAGCCTAAGCCTCGGAGGAAGTGGGAAACGAATACAACGCTCTCGTTGGGTTCGGGAGTAGGGATGACCTGCCCTTGGGCAGGAAGCCTGTGCTGGATTTCGACGGTCAGATACCTGGCCTCCCTGAGCTTCTTGATGTCCTCCTCTATGACAGAGGTGGCCATCCAATGACCTTGAAGGTTGGATCTGGACATAATTGAAGGTCTGAAGTGCTTAAGCCTGAGCTTTGGGTGTTGGAACTTGAGGTGGGGGAAGGGGCAAGCGTGGGAAGAAAGGGACATGCCTCAGTCCCTCTATAAAGGGGGAGAATACCAAGCGTCCTCAGCGTGACCGTTTGGGACTTGCCTAAAAACAAGGAGTCATACCAACATGCGTAGTTGGGTTACCCACACTCGTATTGATGAGAATCCCACGATAAGGGGGACACGGTCTCTGCTTAGACAAGACGTGCCAATAAAACCGCCTTGCAATACGTGTAGTGGCAGGCTGGGAAAAACGGTTCGTGATAAACCGGGCCGCGGCGTGAGGACACGCTGTGAGAAGTTGTCAGCAGATTAGATTTATAAAGTATTGTTCTCTCTACGGTGGTATGTGGAAATTATTTTGTAGAGCCGGACACGATCCTTGTGTTCAGAATCTACCTTGGAGTATTCGGAGATGGAACCCGCATTGCAATGCCGAAGACAATCTGCATGCCGGAATCATCGTCATTGAAGCCTGGTTCAGGGGCTACTGAGGAAGTCCTGTATTAGGGGGTGTTCGAACAGTCGGACTATATACTTTGGCCGGACTGCTGGACTATGAAGATACAAGATTGAAGACTTCATCCCGTATCCGGATGGGACTCTCCTTTGTGTGAAAGGCAAGCTTGGTGATTTGGATATGTAGATCTCCTTCTCTATAACCGACTTTGTGTAACCCTAGCCCCCTCCGGTGTCTATATAAACTGGAGGGTTTAGTCCGTAGGACAAGAACAATCATAATCATAGGCTAGCTTCTAGGGTTTAGCCTCTACGGTCTCGTGGTAGATCAACTCTTGTAATATTCATATCATCAAGATCAATCAAGCAGGAAGTAGGGTATTACCTCCATCGAGAGGGCCCGAACCCGGGTAAACATCGTGTCCCCAGCCTCCTGTTACCATTAGCATTAGACGCACAGTTCGGGACCCCCTACCCGAGATCCGCCAGTTTTGACACCGACAATCATCATCAATTCTCTCATCGAGAGGGGGTCAGTCTCCATCAAACATCTTCACCAACACCATCTCCTCTCAAACCCTAGTTCATCTTTTGTATCCGATCTTTGTCTCAAAACCTCAGATTGGAACATGTGGGTTGCTAGTAGTGTTGATTACTTCTTGTAGTTGATGCTAGTTGGTTTATTCGGTGGAATATCACATGTTCAGATCCTTAATGATAATTAATACTCCTATGATTATGAACATGAATATGCATTGTGAGTAGTTACATTTGTTCCTGAGAACATGGGAGAAGTCTGGTTTTAAGTAATCATGTGAATTTGGTATTCATTTGATATTTTGATGAGATGTATGTTGTCTTTCCTCTAGTGGTGTTATGTGAACGTCGACTACATGACACTTCACCATGATCCGGGCCTAGGGGAAGGCATTGGGAAGTAATAAGTAGATGATGGGTTGCTAGAGTGACAGAAGCTTAAACCCTAGTTTATGCATTGCTTCGTAAGGGGCTGATTTGGATCCATATGTTTCATGCTATGGTTAGGTTTACCTTAATTCTTCTTTCATAGTTGAGGATGCTTACGAGAGGGGTTAATCATAAGTGGGAGGCTTGTCAAAGGAAAGGCATCACCCAAGCACCGGTCCACCCACATATCAAATTATCAAAGTAACGAACGCGAATCATATGAGCATGATGAAAACTAACTTGACAATAATTCCCATATGTCCTCATGAGCACTTTGCTTTATATAAGACTTCATCCAGGCTTGTCCTTTGCTACAAAAAGGATTGGGACACCTTGTTGCACCTTAGTTACCTTTGTTACTTGTTACTCGTTACGTATTATCTGATCACAAAACTATCTGTTACCGATAATTTCAGTGCTTGCAGAGAATACCTTGTTGAAACCGCTTGTCATTTCCTTCTGCTCCTCATTGGGTTCAACATTCTTACTTATCGAAAGGATTACGATAGATCCCCTATACTTGTGTGTCATCAATCATATCCTAGTTTCAAAACCTCGAGAAGGCAATGGCGTACCACATATTGACCATGCGAGTACTTGTCTTGGCCATCATCGGCGGCGGCGGCCCATGGGGTGAAGTCTGCACGCTGGAGAGCCTTGGGGACACGACAACCACGCAAGCCATAGCCAAGTCGCTCGGGTGGCCCGTCCACTCCTTCGACGTGTGCGATGGCACCCGGGGGGGCTGGGGGCATGACCCGCAACCAAATTGGTCGCGTCACCTCCATCGTCACCAACCACATTGACCTCCATGGCTATCTCAACGGTTCTGATATAAGCAAGCTCAGGTACCTGTCCAGCCTCGACTTCAGCTTCAACGGGCTCACCGATAGCCTCCCAGTCTTGCCGGCGCCTCACCAACACCTCCGCACCATCGATCTCAGCTCCAACTCTTTCTCCGAACTCCCCGTCGGCTTCTTCGCTGGCCTGCCAACCCTTGAGGCAATAGTACTTGACAACAACATATTGTGAGTAACATCAATGGAGTAACGGGACATGATCACCTGCTCCAGCCTGCAGAGCTTCACGACCGACAACGCATCCCTGCAAAGCCTCTTCCCAAAGAAAATGAGACTATCACTCGCAAAGAGCAGATGGTTGATCCAGGGTGAGAGAGTACTCACCCTAATCCCTGTCTAGATGTGCACCACCATAATACTTCAACAACAATGTACAACCCTCTGCACACAAGAGATATAAATATGGTGATATGAGACCACCTTGCTGAAACCCCTTTGACCGAGTAAAAAGGGGTAGGGGATCACCATTCACCCTGACGGAAAATCTGACCGATGTGACACATTTAAGCACTAATCGGACAAAAGCCATGGCTAAACCAAGTTTTAACATGACGGATTCCAAATAATGCCACTCAACCCTATCATATGCCTTCATCATATCAAGCTTTACCGCACGAACATAATTTTCCCTCTCTTTGCTCTTTTCATTGCATGCACACTTTCATTAGCAATCAGCACATTATCCGCGATAAAGCGATCGAGAATGTAGGCATTCAGTTCCTCACCAATAAGATCATCCAAGCACACTCTAACCATGTTTGGCTTTCGCAACAATCTTATGTAACACATGGCAAAGTGAGATAGGTCGATATTGTGAGATACAATGTGGGAATCGTACCTTTGGGATCAAAGTGATAGAAATATCATTCAACCCGGTTGGCATCTCCTCGCCATTCAGAAAATCCAGAATAGCCGGCACAATGTCACCTTTCAAGAGGTCCCAGTGTTGCTGATAAAAGCCCGTCGTAAATCCATCCACCCCCGGACCCTTCGAAGGGGCCATCTGGAACAGAGCTCGCATAACTTCTTCGCTAGTGGATGGTTTGTCAAGTTCCAGATTCATCGCCTCCGTGACCCAAGTAGGAACTGCATGTAATAACCCACCCATATCATTAAAACCATGGGAGGTATACAAATCTTGATAGAAAGCTTGAACCTCCGTTGCATCTTCTTCAGGTGTATCACATTTTGTACCATCGGCACATTCAATTTTGTCAATATTGTTCATTCATTTGCGCTGAGCTGCTTGAGCATGAAAAATGTATGTGTTTCTATCGCCCTCCCGCAACCAAGAGACTCGGGATAGCTGTCACATCCATATCTCCTCCTGTCGAAGAGCTTGACGTAGCACTTTAACTTTCATCATCTTCTTCTCCGATGGGCCACTCCTTACTGACTGCCCACACAGCCACTTAAGGCGTTGCCAAATCCAACCTCTCGAGATGCATCAACCCTCATAAACACATCAACGGAGGAGATCTCTTCATGCCCTTTCATAATAAAGGGTAGGATAGTCTTTTATCAAAAATATGCCGTCCGCGCTCTAAAATTAGACACATGTCGCGAGTCTGCTAGGGGCCGTCCCAATAGTGTGTGTGCGCATAGAAGCGCAGACTGAAAATCCAAAAAATGGTGCCCCTACTAGATATCACACCTAGGACCTCCAGCGTTGTGTACGCGTAAATAGCCACCAGAACCAATGAGCTTGGGGGTACATATGAAGTGCGGTTTTTATCACCTAGAACAGACTAGAGCTGGCCAAACGGGCTCGCCTAGCACGGCACGACACAACCCGATGTTGGGGAACGTAGTAATTTCAAAAAAAAAATCCTACGTACATGCAAAGTCATGGTGATGGCATAGCAACGAGAGGAGAGAGTGTTTTCCACGTACCCTCGTAGACCGTAAGTGGAAGCGTTATGACAACGCGGTTGATGTAGTCGTACGTCTTCACGATCCGACCGATCCAAGTACCGAACGTACGGCACCTCCGAGTTCAGCACACGTTCAGCTCGATGACGATCCCCGGGCTCCGATCCAGCAAAGCTTCGGGGATGAGTTCCGTCAGCATGACGGTGTGGTGATGATGATGATACTCTACCGGCGCAGGGCTTCGCCTAAACTCCGCGATGATATGACCGAGGTGGAATATGGTGGAGGGGGGCACCGCACACGGCTAAGGAACGATCCGTAGATCAACTTGTGTGTCATGGGGTGCCCCCCTGCCCCTGTATATAAAGGAGGGAGGGGGAGGTGCGGCCGGCCTAGGAGGGGGCGCGCCAAGGGGAGTCCTACTCCCACCGGGAGTAGGACTCCCTCCTTCCTTGTTGGAGTAGGAGAAGTGGAAAGAGGGGGAGAGGGAAAAGGAAAAGGGGGCTGCCCCCTTGTCCAATTCGAAACAGAGGGGTGGCGCAGGCCTCTTTCCTTTTGGCCTCTCTCCTCTATTCCCGTATAGCCCAATAAGGCCCATATACTCCCCGGCGAATTCCCGTAACTCTCCGGTACTCCGAAAAATACCCGAATCACTCGGAACCTTTCCGAACTCCGAATATAGTCGTCCAATATATCGATCTTTATGTCTCGACCATTTCGAGACTCCTCGTCATGTCCCTGATCTCATCCGAGACTCCGAACTCCTTCGGTACATCAAAACTCATAAACTCATAATATAACTGTCATCGTAACGTTACGCGTGCAGACCCTACGGATTCGAGAACTATGTAGACATGACCTAGAACTATTCTCGGTCAATAACCAATAGCGGAACCTGGATGCCCATATTGGTTCCTACATATTCTACGAAGATCTTTATCGGTCAAACCACATAACAACATACGTTGTTCCCTTTGTCATCGCTATGTTACTTGCCCGAGATTTGATCGTCGGTATCCAATACCTAGTTCAATCTCGTTACCGGCAAGTCTCTTTACTCGTTACGTAATGCATCATCCCGTAACCAACTCATTGGTCACATTGCTTGCAAGGCTTATAGTGATGTGCATTACCGAGAGGGCCCAGAGATACCTCTCCGACAATCGGAGTGACAAAACCTAATCTCGAAATACGCCAACTCAACATGTACCTTCAGAGACACCTGTAGTACTCCTTTATAATCACCCAGTTACGTTGTGACGTTTGGTAGTACCCAAAGTGTTCCTCCGGTAAACGGGAGTTGCATAATCTCATAGTTACAGGAACATGTATAAGTCATGAAGAAAGCAATAGCAACATACTAAACGATCAAGTGCTAGGCTAACGGAATGGGTCATGTCAATCACATTATTCTCCTAATGATGTGATCCCATTAATCAAATGACGACACATGTCTATGGTTAGGAAACATAACCATCTTTGATTAATGAGCTAGTCAAGTAGAGGCATACTAGTGACTATATGTTTGTCTATGTATTCACACATGTATCATGTTTCCGGTTAATACAATTCTAGCACGAATAATAAACATTTATCATGAAATAAGGAAATAAATAATAACTTTATTATTGCCTCTAGGGCATATTTCCTTCAGTCTCCCACTTGCACTAGAGTCAATAATCTAGTTCACATCGCTATGTGATTTAACACCAATATTCACATCTGCATGTGATTAATACCCATAGTTCACATCATCATGTGATCAACACCCAAAGGGTTAACTAGAGTTAATAATCTAGTTCACATCGCTATGTGATTAACACCCAAAAGAGTACTAAGGTATGATCATGTTTTGCTCGTGAGAGAAGCTTAGTCAACGGGTCTGTCATATTCAGAGCCGTATGTATTTCGCAAATATTCTATGTCCACAATGCTCTGCACGGGGCTACTCTAACTAATTGCTCCCACTTTCAATATGTATCCAGATTGAGACTTAGAGTCATCTGGATTGGTGTAAAAGCTTGCATCGTTGTAACTTTTATGACGGGCTCTTTTATCACCTCCATAATCGAGAAACATCTCCTTAGTCCTCACTAAGGATATTCTTGACCCATGTCCAGTGATCTACTTATTAGATCAAAATTGTATTCCTTTGCCAAACACAGAGCAAGGTATACAATAGGTCTGGTTCACAGCATAGCATACTTTATAGAACCTATGACTGAGGCATAGGTAATGACTTTTCATTCTCTTTCTATTTTCTGCAATGGTCGGGTCTTGAGTCTTACTCAACTTCACACCTTGTAACACAGGCAAGAACTCCTTCTTTGACTATTCCATTTTGAACTATTTCAAAAATTTATCAAGGTATGTACTCATTGAAAAATCTTATCAAGCGTCTTGATCTATCTATATAGATCTTGATGCTCAATGTGTAAGCAGCTTCACCGAGGTCTTGCTTTGAAAAACTCTTATTCAAGTATCCTTTCATGCTATCCAGAATTTCCATATCATTTCCAATTAACAATATGTCATCCACATATAATATTAGAAATGCTACAGAGCTCCCACTCACTTTCTTGTAAATACAGGCTTCTTCAAAAGTCTGTATAAAACCATATGCTTTGATCAACTCATCAAAGCGTATATTCCAACTCTGAGATGCTTGCACCAGTCCATTGATGGATTGCTGGAGCTTGCACACTTTGTTAGCATCTTTAGGATTGACAAAAACTTTCTGGTTGCATCATATACAACTCTTCTTTAATAAATCCATTAAGGAATGCAGTTTTGACATCCATTTGCCAGATTTCATAAAATGTGGCAATTGCTAACATGATTCAGACAGACTTAAGCTTCGATAGGAGTGAGAAAATCTCATCATATTCAACACCTTGAACTTGTTGAAAACATTTCACAACAAGTCGAGCTTAGTAGATAGTAACACTACTATCAATGTCCGTCTTCCTCTTGAAGATCCATTTATTTAACATGGCTTGTTGATCATCGAGCAAGTCAATCAAAGTCCATACTTTGTTCTCATACATGGATCATATCTCAGATTTTATGGCCTCAAGCCATTTCGTGGAATCTGGGCTCATCATCGCTTCCTCATAGTTCGTAGGTTCATCATGGTCTAGTAACATGACTTCTAGAACAGGATTACCGTACCACTCTGGTGCGGATCTTACTCTGGAAGACCTACGAGGTTCTGTAGTAACTTAATCTGAAGTTTCATGATCATCATCATTAACTTCCTCGCTAATTGGTGTAGTAGTCATAGGAACAGATTTCTGTGATGAACTACTTTTCAATAAGGGAGCAGGTACAGTTACCTCATCAAGTTCTAATTTCCTCCCACTCACTTCTTTCGAGAGAAACTCCTTCTCTAGAAAGGATCCATTCTTAGCAATGAATAACTTGCCTTTCGATCTGTGATAGAAGATGTACCCAATAGTTAACTTTGGGTATTCTATGAAGACGCACTTCTCCGATTTGGGTTTGAGCTTATCAGGTTGAAACTTTTTTCATATAAGCATCGCAACTCCAAACTTTAAGAAATGACAGCTTAGGTTTACTGCTAAATCATAGTTCATACGGTGTCGTCTCAACATATTTAGATGGTGCCCTTTTAAACGTGAATGCAGCTATCTCTAATGCACAACCCCAAAACGATAGTGGTAAAACCGATAAGAGATATCATAGATCGCACCATATCCAATAAAGTGCGGTTACGACGTTCGGACACACCATAACGTTGTGGTGTTCCAGGTGGCGTGAGCTGTGAAACTATTCCACATTGTTTTAACTGAAGACCAAACTCGTAACTCAAATATTCGTCTCCGCGATCAGATCGTAGAAACTTTATTTTCATGTTATGATGATTTTTCCACTTCACTCTGAAATTCTTTGAACCTTTCAATTATTTCAGACTTATGTTTCATCAAGTAGATATACCCATATCTCCTCAAATCATTTTGTGAAGGTCAGAAAATAACGATACTTGCCACGAGCATCAACACTCATTGGATCGCATACATCGGTATGTATTATTTCCAATAAGTCAGTGGCTTGTTCCATTGTTCCGGAGAACGGAGTTTTTAGTCATCTTGCCCAAAAGGCACGGTTCGCAAGCATCAAATGATTCATAACCAAGTGATTCCGAAAATCCATCTTTATGGAGTTTCTTCATGCGCTTTACACCGATATGACCCAAACGGCAGTGCCACAAATAAGTTGCACTATCATTATTAACTTTGCTTCTTTTGGCATCAATATCATGAATATGTGTATCACTACGACCGAGATCCAACAAACTATTTTCATTGGGTGTATGACCATCAAAGGTTTTATTCATTTAAATAGAACAACAATTATTCTCTGATTTTAAATGAATAACCGTATTGCAATAAACATGATCAAATCATATTCATGCTCAACGCAAACACCAAATAACATTTATTTAGGTTCAACACTAATCTCGAAAGTATAGGGAGTGTGCGATGATGATCATATCAATCTTGGAACCACTTCCAACATACATCGTCACTTCACCCTCAACTAGTTTTTGTTTATTCTGTAACTCCTGTTTCGAGTTACTAATCTTAGCAACCGAACAAGTATCAAATACTCAGGGGTTACTATAAACACTAGTAAGGTACACATCAATAACATGTATATCAAATATACCCTTGTTCACTTTGCCATCCTTCTTATCCACCAAATATTCAGGGCATTTCCGCTTCTAGTGACCATTTCCTTTGCAGTGTAAGCACTCAGTTTCAGGCTTTGGTTCAGCTTTGGGCTTCTTCATGGGAGTGACAACTTGCTTGTCATTCTACTTGAAGTTCCCCTTTCTTTCCCTTTGCCCTTTTTCTTGAAACTAGTGATCTTGTCAACCATCAACACTTGATGCTCTTTCTTGATTTCTAACTTCGTTGATTTCAACATCACGAAGCGCTCGGGGATCGTTTTCGTCATCCCTTGCATACTATAGTTCATCACAAAGTTCTACTAACTTGGTGATGGTGACTAGAGAATTCTGTCAATCACTATCTTATCTGGAAGATTAACTCTCACTTGATTCAAGCGATTGAAGTACCCAGACAATCTGAGCACATGCTCACTAGTTGAGCGATTCTCCTCCATCTTTTAGCTATAGAACTTGTTGGAGACTTCATATCTCTCAACTCGGGTATTTGCTAGAAATATTAACTTCAACTCTTGGAACATCTCATATGGTCCATGACATTCAAAACGTCTTTGAAGTCCCGATTCTAAGCCGTTAAGCATGGTGCACTAAACTATCAAGTACTCATCATATTGAGCTAGCCAAACGTTCATAACGTCTGCATCTGCTCCTGCAATAGGTCTGTCACCTAGCGGTGCATTAAGGACATAATTCTTCTGTGCAGCAATGAGGATAAACCTCAGATCACGGATCCAATCCGCATCATTGCTACTAACATCTTTCAACACAATTTTCTCTAGGAACATATCGAAATAAACATATGAAAGCAACAACGCAAGCTATTGATCTACAACATAATTTGCAAAATACTACCAGGACTAAGTTCATGATAAATTTAAGTTCAATTAATCATATTACTTAAGAACTCCCACTTAGACAGACATCTCTCTAGTCATCTAAGTGATCACGTGATCCAAATCAACTAAACCATGTCCGATCATCACGTGAGATGGAGTAGTTTCAATGGTGAACATCATTATGTTGATCATATCTACTATATGATTCACGCTCGACCTTTCGGTCTCCGTGTTCCGAGGCCATATCTGTATATGCTAGGCTCGTCAAGTTTAACCCGAGTATTCCGCGTGTGCAACTATTTTTGCACCCGTTGTATTTGAACGTAGAGCCTATCACACCCAATCATCACGTGGTGTCTCAGCACGAAGAACTTTCGCAATGGTGCATACTCAGGGAGAACACTTCTTGATAATTAGTGAGAGATCATCTTAAAATGCTACCGTCAATCAAAGCAAGATAAGATGCATAAAGGATAAACATCACATGCAATCAATATAAGTGATATGATATGGCCATCATCATCTTGTGCTTGTGATCTCCATCTTCGAAGCACCGTCGTGATCACCATCGTCACCGGCGCGACACCTTGATCTCCATCGTAGCATCGTTGTCGTTACGCCATCTATTGCTTCTACGACTATCGCTACCGCTTAGTGATAAAGTAAAGCAATTACAGGGCGTTTGCATTTCATACAATAAAGCGACAACCATATGGCTCCTGCCAGTTGCCGATAACTTCGGTTACAAAACATGATCATCTCATACAATAAAATATAGCATCACGTCTTGACCATATCACATCACTACATGCCCTGCAAAAACAAGTTAGACGTCCTCTACTTTGTTGTTGCAAATTTTACGTGGCTGCTACGGGCTTAGCAAGAACCGTTCTTACCTACGCATCAAAACCACAACGATAGTTCGTCAAGTTGGTGATGTTTTAACCTTCGCAAGGACCGGGCGTAGCCACACTCGATTCAGCTAAAGTGAGAGAGACAGACACCCGCCAACCACCTTTAAGCACGAGTGCTCGTAACGGTGAAACCAGTCTCGCGTAAGCGTACGCGTAATGTCGGTCCGGGCCGCTTCATCTCACAATACCGCCGAACCAAAGTATGACATGCTGGTAAGCAGTATGACTTGTATCGCCCACAACTCACTTGTGTTCTACTCATGCATATAACATCAACGCATAAAACCTAGGCTCGGATGCCACTGTTGAGGAACGTAGTAATTTCAAAAAAAAATCCTACGTACACGCAAGATCATGGTGATGGCATAGCAACTGGAGGAGAGAGTTTTGTCCACATACCCTCGTAGACCGTAAGCGGAAGCGTTATGACAACGCGGTTGATGTAGTCGTACATCTTCACGATCCGATCGATCCAAGTACCGAACGTACGGCACCTCCGAGTTCAGCACACGTTCAGCTCGATGACGATCCCCGGGCTCCGATCCAGCAAAGCTTCAGGGATGAGTTCCGTCAGCACGACGGCGTGGTGATGATGATGACGCTCTACCGGTGCAGGGCTTCGCCTAAACTCCACGACGATATGACCGAGGTGGAATATGGTGGAGGGGGGCACCGCACACGGCTAAGGAACGATCCGTAGATCAACTTGTGTGTCATGGGGTGCCCCCCTGCCCCCGTATATAAAGGAGGGAGGGGGAGGTGCGGCCGGCCTAGGAGGGGGCGCGCCAAGGGGAGTCCTACTCCCACCGGGAGTAGGACTCCCTCCTTCCTTGTTGGAGTAGGAGAAGTGGAAAGAGGGGGAGAGGGAAAAGGAAAAGGGGGCTGCCCCCCTTGTCCAATTCGGACCAGAGGGGGGGCGCAGGCCTCTTTCCTTTTGGCCTCTCTCCTCTATTCCCGTATAGCCCAATAAGCCCATATACTCCCCGGCGAATTCCCGTAACTCTCCGGTACTCCGAAAAATACCCGAATCACTCGCAACCTATCCGAACTCCGAATATAGTCGTCCAATATATCGATCTTTACGTCTCGACCATTTCGAGACTCCTCGTCATGTCCCTGATCTCATCCGGGACTCCGAACTCCTTCGGTACATCAAAACTCATAAACTCATAATATAACTGTCATCGTAACGTTAAGCGTGCGGACCCTACGGGTTCGAGAACTATGTAGACATGACCTAGAACTATTCTCGGTCAATAACCAATAGCGGAACCTGGATGCCCATATTGGTTCCTACATATTCTACGAAGATCTTTATCGGTCAAACCGCATAACAACATACGTTGTTCCCTTTGTCATCGGTATGTTACTTGCCCGAGATTTGATCGTCGGTATCCAATACCTAGTTCAATCTCGTTACCGGCAAGTCTCTTTACTCGTTACGTAATGCATCATCCCGTAACCAACTCATTGGTCACATTGCTTGCAAGGCTTATAGTTATGTGCATTACCGAGAGGGCCCAGAGATACCTCTCCGACAATCGGAGTGACAAAACCTAATCTCGAAATACGCCAACTCAACATGTACCTTCAGAGACACCTGTAGTACTCCTTTATAATCACCCAGTTACGTTGTGACGTTTGGTAGTACCCAAAGTGTTCCTCCGGTAAACGGGAGTTGCATAATCTCATAGTTACAGGAACATGTATAAGTCATGAAGAAAGCAATAGCAACATACTAAACGATCAAGTGCTAGGCTAACGGAATGGGTCATGTCAATCACATTATTCTCCTAATGATGTGATCCCATTAATCAAATGATGACACATGTCTATGGTTAGGAAACATAACCATCTTTGATTAATGAGCTAGTCAAGTAGAGGCATACTAGTGACTATATGTTTGTCTATGTATTCACACATGTATCATGTTTCCGGTTAATACAATTCTAGCATGAATAATAAACATTTATCATGAAATAAGGAAATAAATAATAACTTTATTATTGCCTCTAGGGCATATTTCCTTCAGTCTCCCACTTGCACTAGAGTCAATAATCTAGTTCACATCGCTATGTGATTTAACACCAATATTCACATCTGCATGTGATTAATACCCATAGTTCACATCATCATGTGATCAACACCCAAAGGGTTAACTAGAGTTAATAATCTAGTTCACATCGCTATGTGATTAACACCCAAAAGAGTACTAAGGTATGATCATGTTTTGCTCGTGAGAGAAGCTTAGTCAACGGGTCTGTCATATTCAGAGCCGTATGTATTTCGCAAATATTCTATGTCCACAATGCTCTGCACGGGGCTACTCTAGCTAATTGCTCCCACTTTCAATATGTATCCAGATTGAGACTTAGAGTCATCTGGATTGGTGTAAAAGCTTGCATCGTTGTAACTTTTATGACGGGCTCTTTTATCACCTCCATAATCGAGAAACATCTCCTTAGTCCTCACTAAGGATATTCTTGACCCATGTCCAGTGATCTACTTATTAGATCAAAATTGTATTCCTTTGCCAAACACAGAGCAAGGTATACAATAGGTCTGGTTCACAGCATAGCATACTTTATAGAACCTATGACTGAGGCATAGGGAATGACTTTTCATTCTGTTTCTATTTTCTGCAATGGTCGGGTCTTGAGTCTTACTCAACTTCACACCTTGTAACACAGGCAAGAACTCCTTCTTTGACTGTTCCATTTTGAACTATTTCAAAAATTTATCAAGGTATGTACTCATTGAAAAATCTTATCAAGCGTCTTGATCTATCTATATAGATCTTGATGCTCAATGTGTAAGCAGCTTCACCGAGGTCTTGCTTTGAAAAACTCTTATTCAAGTATCCTTTCATGCTATCCAGAATTTCCATATAATTTCCAATTAACAATATGTCATCCACATATAATATTAGAAATGCTACAGAGCTCCCACTCACTTTCTTGTAAATACAGGCTTCTTCAAAAGTCTGTATAAAACCATATGCTTTGATCAACTCATCAAAGCATATATTCCAACTCTGAGATGCTTGCACCAGTCCATTGATGGATTGCTGGAGCTTGCACACTTTGTTAGCATCTTTAGGATTGACAAAAACTTTCTGGTTGCATCATATACAACTCTTCTTTAATAAATCCATTAAGGAATGCAGTTTTGACATCCGTTTGCCAGATTTCATAAAATGTGGCAATTGCTAACATGATTCAGACAGACTTAAGCTTCGATAGGAGTGAGAAAATCTCATCGTATTCAACACCTTGAACTTGTTGAAAACATTTCACAACAAGTCGAGCTTAGTAGATAGTAACACTACTATCAATGTCCGTCTTCCTCTTGAAGATCCATTTATTTAACATGGCTTGTTGATCATCGAGCAAGTCAATCAAAGTCCATACTTTGTTCTCATACATGGATCATATCTCAGATTTTATGGCCTCAAGCCATTTCGTGGAATCTGGGCTCATCATCGCTTCCTCATAGTTCGTAGGTTCATCATGGTCTAGTAACATGACTTCTAGAACAGGATTACCGTACCACTCTGGTGCGGATCTTACTCTGGAAGACCTACGAGGTTCTGTAGTAACTTAATCTGAAGTTTCATGATCATCATCATTAACTTCCTCGCTAATTGGTGTAGTAGTCATAGGAACAGATTTCTGTGATGAACTACTTTTCAATAAGGGAGCAGGTACAGTTACCTCATCAAGTTCTACTTTCCTCCCACTCACTTCTTTCGAGAGAAACTCCTTCTCTAGAAAGGATCCATTCTTAGCAATGAATAACTTGCCTTCCGATCTGTGATAGAAGATGTACCCAATAGTTAACTTTGGGTATTCTATGAAGACGCACTTCTCCGATTTGGGTTTGAGCTTATCAGGTTGAAACTTTTTTCATATAAGCATCGCAACTCCAAACTTTAAGAAATGACAGCTTAGGTTTACTGCTAAATCATAGTTCATACGGTGTCGTCTCAACGGATTTAGATGGTGCCCTTTTAAACGTGAATGCAGCTATCTCTAATGCACAACCCCAAAACGATAGTGGTAAAACCGATAAGAGATATCATAGATCGCACCATATCCAATAAAGTGCGGTTACGACGTTCGGACACACCATAACGTTGTGGTGTTCCAGGTGGCGTGAGCTGTGAAACTATTCCACATTGTTTTAACTGAAGACCAAACTCGTAACTCAAATATTCGTCTCCGCGATCAGATCGTAGAAACTTTATTTTCTTGTTATGATGATTTTTCCACTTCACTCTGAAATTCTTTGAACCTTTCAATTATTTCAGACTTATGTTTCATCAAGTAGATATACCCATATCTGCTCAAATCATTTTGTGAAGGTCAGAAAATAACGATACTTGCCACGAGCATCAACACTCATTGGATCGCATACATCGGTATGTATTATTTCCAATAAGTCAGTGGCTTGTTCCATTGTTCCGGAGAACGGAGTTTTTAGTCATCTTGCCCAAAAGGCACGGTTCGCAAGCATCAAATGATTCATAACCAAGTGATTCCGAAAATCCATCTTTATGGAGTTTCTTCATGCGCTTTACACCGATATGACCCAAACGGCAGTGCCACAAATAAGTTGCACTATCATTATTAACTTTGCTTCTTTTGGCATCAATATCATGAATATGTGTATCACTACGACCGAGATCCAACAAACTATTTTCATTGGGTGTATGACCATCAAAGGTTTTATTCATTTAAATAGAACAACAATTATTCTCTGATTTTAAATGAATAACCGTATTGCAATAAACATGATCAAATCATATTCATGCTCAACGCAAACACCAAATAACATTTATTTAGGTTCAACACTAATCTCGAAAGTATAGGGAGTGTGCGATGATGATCATATCAATCTTGGAACCACTTCCAACATACATCGTCACTTCACCCTCAACTAGTTTTTGTTTATTCTGTAACTCCTGTTTCGAGTTACTAATCTTAGCAACCGAACAAGTATCAAATACTCAGGGGTTACTATAAACACTAGTAAGGTACACATCAATAACATGTATATCAAATATACCCTTGTTCACTTTGCCATCCTTCTTATCCACCAAATATTCAGGGCATTTCCGCTTCTAGTGACCATTTCCTTTGCAGTGTAAGCACTCAGTTTCAGGCTTTGGTTCAGCTTTGGGCTTCTTCATGGGAGTGACAACTTGCTTGTCATTCTACTTGAAGTTCCCCTTTCTTTCCCTTTGCCCTTTTTCTTGAAACTAGTGATCTTGTCAACCATCAACACTTGATGCTCTTTCTTGATTTCTAACTTCGTTGATTTCAACATCACGAAGCGCTCGGGGATCGTTTTCGTCATCCCTTGCATACTATAGTTCATCACAAAGTTCTACTAACTTGGTGATGGTGACTAGAGAATTCTGTCAATCACTATCTTATCTGGAAGATTAACTCCCACTTGATTCAAGCGATTGAAGTACCCAGACAATCTGAGCACATGCTCACTAGTTGAGCGATTCTCCTCCATCTTTTAGCTATAGAACTTGTTGGAGACTTCATATCTCTCAACTCGGGTATTTGCTAGAAATATTAACTTCAACTCTTGGAACATCTCATATGGTCCATGACATTCAAAACGTCTTTGAAGTCCCGATTCTAAGCCGTTAAGCATGGTGCACTAAACTATCAAGTACTCATCATATTGAGCTAGCCAAACGTTCATAACGTCTGCATCTGCTCCTGCAATAGGTCTGTCACCTAGCGGTGCATTAAGGACATAATTCTTCTGTGCAGCAATGAGGATAAACCTCAGATCACGGATCCAATCCGCATCATTGCTACTAACATCTTTCAACACAATTTTCTCTAGGAACATATCGAAATAAACATATGAAAGCAACAACGCAAGCTATTGATCTACAACATAATTTGCAAAATACTACCAGGACTAAGTTCATGATAAATTTAAGTTCAATTAATCATATTACTTAAGAACTCCCACTTAGACAGACATCTCTCTAGTCATCTAAGTGATCACGTGATCCAAATCAACTAAACCATGTCCGATCATCACGTGAGATGGAGTAGTTTCAATGGTGAACATCATTATGTTGATCATATCTACTATATGATTCACGCTCGACCTTTCGGTCTCCGTGTTCCGAGGCCATATCTGTATATGCTAGGCTCGTCAAGTTTAACCCGAGTATTCCGCGTGTGCAACTATTTTTGCACCCGTTGTATTTGAACGTAGAGCCTATCACACCCAATCATCACGTGGTGTCTCAGCACGAAGAACTTTCGCAATGGTGCATACTCAGGGAGAACACTTCTTGATAATTAGTGAGAGATCATCTTAAAATGCTACCGTCAATCAAAGCAAGATAAGATGCATAAAGGATAAACATCACATGCAATCAATATAAGTGATATGATATGGCCATCATCATCTTGTGCTTGTGATCTCCATCTTCGAAGCACCGTCGTGATCACCATCGTCACCGGCGCGACACCTTGATCTCCATCGTAGCATCGTTGTCGTTACGCCATCTATTGCTTCTACGACTATCGCTACCGCTTAGTGATAAAGTAAAGCAATTACAGGGCGTTTGCATTTCATACAATAAAGCGACAACCATATGGCTCCTGCCAGTTGCCGATAACTTCGGTTACAAAACATGATCATCTCATACAATAAAATATAGCTTCACGTCTTGACCATATCACATCACTACATGCCCTGCAAAAACAAGTTAGACGTCCTCTACTTTGTTGTTGCAAATTTTACGTGGCTGCTACGGGCTTAGCAAGAACCGTTCTTACCTACGCATCAAAACCACAACGATAGTTCGTCAAGTTGGTGCTGTTTTAACCTTCGCAAGGACCGGGCGTAGCCACACTCGATTCAGCTAAAGTGAGAGAGACAGACACCCGCCAGCCACCTTTAAGCACGAGTGCTCGTAACGGTGAAACCAGTCTCGCGTAAGCGTACGCGTAATGTCGGTCCGGGCCGCTTCATCTCACAATACCGCCGAACCAAAGTATGACATGCTGGTAAGCAGTATGACTTGTATCGCCCACAACTCACTTTTGTTCTACTCATGCATATAACATCAACGCATAAAACCTAGGCTCGGATGCCACTGTTGAGGAACGTAGTAATTTCAAAAAAAAATCCTACGTACACGCAAGATCATGGTGATGGCATAGCAACGAGAGGAGAGAGTGTTGTCCACATATCCTCATAGACCATAAGCGGAAGCGTTATGACAACGCGGTTGATGTAGTCGTACATTTTCACGATCCGATTGATCCAAGTACCGAACGTACGGCACCTCCGAGTTCAGCACACTTTCAGCTCGATGACGATCCCCGGGCTCCGATCCAGCAAAGCTTCGGGGATGAGTTCCGTCAGCACGATGGCGTGGTGATGATGATGACGCTCTACCGGTGCAGGGCTTCGCCTAAACTCCACGACGATATGACCGAGGTGGAATATGGTGGAGGGGGGCACGGCACACGGCTAAGGAACGATCCGTAGATCAACTTGTGTGTCATGGGGTGCCCCCCTGCCCCCGTATATAAAGGAGGGAGGGGGAGGTGCGGCCGGCCTAGGAGGGGGCGCGCCAAGGGGAGTCCTACTCCCACCGGGAGTAGGACTCCCTCCTTCCTTGTTGGACTAGAAGTGGAAAGAGGGGGAGAAGGAAAAGGAAAAGGGGGCTGCCCCCCTTGTCCAATTCGGACCAGAGGGGGGGCGCAGGCCTCTTTCCTTTTGGCCTCTCTCCTCTATTCCCGTATAGCCCAATAAGGCCCATATACTCCCCGACGAATTCCCGTAACTCTCCGGTACTCCGAAAAATACCCGAATCACTCGGAACCTTTCCGAACTCCGAATATAGTCGTCCAATATATCGATCTTTACGTCTCGACCATTTCGAGACTCCTCGTCATGTCCCTGATCTCATCCGGGACTCCGAACTCCTTCGGTACATAAAAACTCATAAACTCATAATATAACTGTCATCGTAACGTTAAGCGTGCGGACCCTACGGGTTCGAGAACTATGTAGACATGACCTAGAACTATTCTCGGTCAATAACCAATAGCGGAACCTGGATGCCCATATTGGTTCCTACATATTCTACGAAGATCTTTATCGGTCAAACCGCATAACAACATACGTTGTTCCCTTTGTCATCGGTATGTTACTTGCCCGAGATTTGATCGTCGGTATCCAATACCTAGTTCAATCTCGTTACCGGCAAGTCTCTTTACTCGTTACGTAATGCATCATCGCGTAACCAACTCATTGGTCACATTGCTTGCAAGGCTTATAGTGATGTGCATTACCGAGAGGGCCCAGAGATACCTCTCCGACAATCGGAGTGACAAAACCTAATCTCGAAATACGCCAACTCAACCTGTACCTTCGGAGACACCTGTAGTACTCCTTTATAATCACCCAGTTACGTTGTGACGTTTGGTAGTAGCCAAAGTGTTCCTCCGGTAAACGGAAGTTGCATAATCTCATAGTTACAGGAACATGTATAAGTCATGAAGAAAGCAATAGCAACATACTAAACGATCAAGTGCTAGGCTAACGTAATGAGTCATGTCAATCAAATTATTCTCCTAATGATGTGATCCCATTAATCAAATGACAACACATGTCTATGGTTAGGAAACATAACCATCTTTGATTAATGAGCTAGTCAAGTAGAGGCATACTAGTGACTATATGTTTGTCTATGTATTCACACATGTATCATGTTTCCGGTTAATACAATTCTAGCATGAATAATAAACATTTATCATGAAATAAGGAAATAAATAATAACTTTATTATTGCCTATAGGGCATATTTCCTTCACCCGACCCATCATAATCGTGTATGGCCTGACATGGCCTGCTAGGGCACGATTATTATACGGGCCATGCCGTACCGGCTCGTGTGTTGCAGCCTGCAGCCCTGGCACGGCCCAGTTGGTAATCGGGTCGGTCTGCCAGCACGCCAGGCATGCTGGGCCGCCTGCTGTTTGGCCTACTAGGCTTTTTAGGCCTATTTTTACCTATTGGGCTTTATTAGGCCATATAGAGATATAAAAAAGATGTAAAAAAGATAATTGGGTCATGCCGTGCTGGCCTACGTGTTCAGCCTAGCAGCCCAAGCACGACCCAGGGCGTGCCGCATACGGGGCATGGCCCGTTTAGCCCGTGTCGTGTCGTGCCTGGCCCATGACGGGTCGGGCCGGGGTGCTCATAGGCCAGCCTGATTGGCCCGACCCGTTTGGCCAGCTATAGAACAGACTGTAGCAGTTCAAACTTGTACCATACAACCGGTTCGGGCATTGTAACTTATGCGTTTTTTATAGCTCAGAAAAATAATGCACTTTTTCAATTTTTGGAACAGAAACATTTTTGAAAGCAAAATGTTTTCCAAGATTTGAACTTCTATGGAAACACTGACATTTTTTTCAAAGATGTGAGCGTTTTTACGAAAAAATAAATCATTTTTTATGTGTGAATATTTTTTTCAAATTTAAGATTTTTTTCAGAATTACAATTTTTTTTATGAAAGTGTGTAATTTTTTCGAAAAGCTAAACCATTTTTTAAACTTGAGAACATCTTCTTGAAAAAGTGAACAATTTTTAAAGTTTACGAACATTTTCCAAAAATATGAACATTTTTTCAAATTTGCAAGAATTATTTGAAAACATTTTTTTTCAAATTTGCAAATATTTTTCAAATATTCTTAATTTTTCTGATTTGTTTTCTAGGGCCTAAGTACTTTTTTATTTTCTGTTTTTTCCTTTTCTTGTCTTTTTTGTTAATTCATTTTTCTCCTTTTGAACTTTATTATTATTTTTGAAACTTGTTCAATAATTTAAAGAATGTTTTAATAATTTAACATTATAATTTAAAAACGTACTTAAAACTGCGATTCTAAGTTTTAACATAACTAATAAATACAAAGCGATAAAATTGAAAACAGTAAATGCTTTAATAAATATTTGATAGATTTTTCAAATCATCATGTAAAACAGTTACTTAAAACTATTATTTTGGTATTCCAAATAATATTTCAATTTTTTTGAACAGGTTTAAAAAAGAATAATAAAGTTGAAGAGGAAGAAAATGAATTAACAAAAAATAGAAGAAAAACGTAAAAAATAGAAAAGGAAAAAATAGAAAAGGAAAAAAACCGCTTAGTCCTTGCCCAACTAAGCGACAACATCACTACCATCGGGCACCTATTGGAATTTGTTCGGATTCAACAGATTCTCCCATTTTCGAAAAAGCATGTTAAAAAATTCAACAAATATTCGGGCAAATTCAGAAAATCTTTTTGCTTTCAATTTTTTTTTGTTCATATTTATGAATAATGTTTTGAAATTTAATTTTTTTTTTGTGTTTTTCAAAATGTTTGTTTTCACAATTTTGTTCGTACTTTTCAAAACAAATATTTGCATTTTGCCATTCTAAACTATTTTTTGAAAGACAAATCTTTTTTCTAAATTATCTTACAATTTTTGAAATGAGAATATTTTTAAATTTTGAAAACAATTAACATTATTTTAAAATTATGTAAGTGCTTCCAGTTTTTGAAAAGGAATAATAAACATAACAGGAAAATGAAAAAAATAAAAGAAAAACATGAAAAATAAACTGTGGAAGAGAGACCGGCTCTCGAAGTGTTCGTAAAATGTTTTTACAATTCCCAGCCAGTTGATTACTTAAAGAGCCAGGAACTCACTAAAGGCATGCAATTGCAGTCGTTATGAATGCATTTGTAGGAAGTACGTTACATATAAAAGTTGGTATGGTTTGTCAAAGGTGTATAATGTGCTTTATACGTTTAGTGAATGGGTTGTATTGAAGCGAGACTCTTTTTCTTACTTAAATCCAAACCAATTCTATTTGAGATAAACAAATCCATTCCTTTGAATTGTCAGTACCAAGCACAAAGATGAAACTATCCTATCCCGGTGACATAGAACCATGACATTCCATTACACTTCGTTCTGAAACCCGAAAGATCTCCTTTCGGTCCATGCCCAGATAGCTTCTTCCTCGGCATGGCGAGAATTCCTTCCACCTTTTTTTTGCGAAAGAGAATTCCTTCGTCCTGCGAACCATATTCTCCAGGCATCTGCATTGAACATGCTCCCTGGTGTACACGGGTTGAGATACTCTGCAGTACCGTATGATGTTGTAGTATGGATGACATGTAGGGCCAGGTCCCACATGGCAGTGACTCTACAGCACCGCACAGTACTGCAGAAGATCCTGACCCGGTGTACACATAGTCTGCTCTTTTGTTTTTCCTGAAAATGGGGGCTGGCCCCGGCCTCCGCATCACGTAGTCTGCTCTAAAGTGAATTTATCTGTTGTCAGGATTTGCTAACAACTCAGCTCTCTCTCTTTCTCCCTCGCTGTTCCGAAATCAGCAAGCTGAACGTCCCGTCTGAATCTCCCCTCTTCTTCGAACGATTCACCATTGAGCCCGGCACTGGGGTCGCCATTCTCCACGGCTAGGTCTCATCGATCAGAGAACAAACCAAAACACAAACAACCAAGTCGTTGTAGTATAGTGGTAAGTATTCCCGCCTGTCACGCGGGTGACCCGGGTTCGATCCCCGGCAACGGCGCATTTTCCTTTTTTTGGTGTCGTAGGGCCTGCTACCCTGCTACCGAGAGTTCTCTGTTCCGCGTTCCGCTGCTTCGAAGAACACCATCGTCAACTCCTCGAATGCCCCAACCATCCCGTACGTTTTGTTTTTTTGGAACAACGCGATCCCGTACGCACTGTCCCCATCTCGTAGGCCTGCACACTAGCTACTGTGTCGTCAGTCAACAAGAACAGGGATCGTTTAGCCCACCAGCCAGCGCCTCCTCCCGTTTCACACCGCCGGGCCGACGACGGCCCACCATGGCCCGCTGCTTCCCCCGGGGACCTCACGCACGCGTTCCTCCCCGCCCACTCCCCCAATTTCACACCGGCTGGGCAGCGACGGCAGAGGAGGGGGAGGGGAGCACGGCATCGGCAGAGGGCAGGGCAAGCGCGTCCGTCCGTGCGTCCCGCGCCATAACTCCGCTCCCCTCCTCCCTCATCCCCGGCAATTAATGCCGCCAACTACCACGACATCCACCCCGCAAAACCTAGGCAGCGCACAAATACCCCCACCCCGCCCCACTCCCCCCCTCCCCCCGCCCGTCCCCACCGCGCCATGCCATTCCGCCCCACCGCCTCGCCCCCGCCGACCGCCACCGCCGCCGTCTCGCCGCCATGTCCCTCGCCGACGCGCTCGCCGACATCGGCCTCGGCTACGCCATCGCCATCGCGGTCGGCTTCCTCGTGCTCCTCGCCGCGATCCTCCTCGCCTACCACTTCTGCTGCCGCCGCCGCGCCGCGGCCCACCACCACCACCACCAGGGCGCGCAGCAGCAGCAGCACCACTCCGGCCGCCACGGGGCCGCCTCCTCCTCCGCCTCCAGCTCGGGCCACATCTCCATCACCGTGCCGCGCTTCGTGTTCGTCGCCGAGGACGACTCCCCGGGCTCCTCCTCGCGGGGCGCCACCGGGTCCACCCCCGTCGGCCTCGACCCCGCCGTGATCGCCTCCTACCCCAAGGCCCCCTTCTCCCGGGCCGCCGCCGCCGGCGACCTCGCCTGCTCGATCTGCCTCTGCGAGTACCGCGACGGGGAGATGCAGCGCATCATGCCCGAGTGCCGCCACCGCTTCCACCTCATGTGCCTCGACGCCTGGCTGCGCCGCAGCGCCTCCTGCCCCGTCTGCCGCAACTCGCCAATCCCCACCCCCGTCACCACCCCGCTCAACACCCCGCTCTCCGAGATCGTCCCGCTCTCCCAGTACGCCGCCGACCGCCGCCGCCACAGGTGACCTGACAGATTTACTCCATTTCTTAGCACCATCTGCTGCCGCCGCCGCTGCTGCTTGTCAGGAATGAGATTCGACTTGATTACTTAGAGAGATCGTCAGGAGAGGTTTCGCTAATCTGCGGGGTTACTTAGGAGTATCTTCAGATTGTTCAGCTAGAACAGCAGAAGTTTTGCAGTAGATCGATGGACCGAGGCTGGCAGACAAGCTGTGTAAATACATTGTTCCTCCGTTCTAATATAGCTTATATCGACTGATGTTACCTGTTGCCATACAGTACTTGTATGTGGATTGTTAGTTACCAAACCGCTATTCCGGTTATATGATTGGTCAATTTCATGGTACATTACTTCTGTGTTGGTTATCTTAAATATAGCTCCTGTTGTCGTTATTCGAGGTATGATTGTGCCTAAGCGACAGGCTGATTCCTGGATGATTGATATAGTTCAGAGCATTGATTTCTTCAGTCTCATGAATCAATGTAACGGCCGACATCCTAGATCAAATTGATAGCAATTATTCTCTGAATATGCGTAGTTGGCTTTAAGCCACTGTGTTTTAGTTATATGCTTGGTTAATTTTATCGTACGTTACTTCTATATATGTTGGTTACCTTAAATAGAGCTCTTCTTGTCGTTGTTCGAGACATTATTGTGTCTAAGTGGGCTTATTCATGGATGATTGATAATTAATTTATATCATTGATTTCTTCACTCTCACGAATCAGTGTTACTGCCGACATCCTAGATCAAGTGGATAACAATTCTTCTCTGAATATGTGTCGTCTACTTTGAGCCACTGTATTCCAGTAATACGATTGATTAATTTCATCGTACATTGCTTCTATGTTGGTTACCTTAAATAGAGTTTTTGTTGTCGTTATTCAAGGTATTACTTGTGACCCAATTGACGTGTCCCACGTCAGCTTGCATCATCACATCGGAGGCATGTGCACGCGGCCGTGTCACCGATTGTTGGTGCGAAGCCCTGTCATGATGTAAGCCATATACACGTGCGTTTGTCCGTTATTATTCGGGTTGATATATAATCAAAGCATCCATTTCTCCAGTCTTTGATCAATTAATGTTAGTACCGACATCCTAAATCAAATGGATACCAATTATTAGCTGAATATGCATAGTTTACTTGTGTGGCACTGTATTCTGTTTATACTTTTGATTGATTTCGTTGCACATTACGTCTAGTTGATTGCCATAAATAGAGCTCTTGTTGTCATCATTCGAGGTATTATTGGGTCTAAGAGATAGCTGATTCCTGGACGATTGATATAATTCAGGGCATCGTTTTCTTTAGCCTCAATGAATTAATGTTAGTGCTGACATCCTAAATCATATGGATACCAGTTACTTGCTTAATATGCATTGTCTACTTAGATCTGTAAAGCTAGAACTCTTGCCCTGTTTTTTAATCTTAGCTCTTTAAACTGTGATCTTCTCAACATGATGTGTTACTTAACTTTCTGAAGGGATCTAACTTGAGATAATTTTGACTTACAGCTGAATTGGTTACTGCTTAAGTTTTCCATCCAGTGTATATCCCTTTGATTGTGAGCACTTTGTATTTTTTTTATTTCCAATTTTGTAATATAAATTCATGATGCTGTCATTAGCTTGAATTCTGAAATGTTGCCCTGATTGGTTCAATGGTCTTAATTTTCTCTATTTTTTTTTCTGGACTAGCTGTGCTCATGTTTTGTGTTAGTGAACTTGCCTTCTCTGGTGACTAAAATATTGCTCTGCGCCGGTGTTCTCCTACAACTAAACTGGGTTCCAACTGTTAATAACTGATATCATCAGCTGAAAGAATCTGTACTGTACCTGTCTTTCAGTATCCCACGGGAGAAGTTAAATATAGAAGGCAAGTCATTTTCATGTTATTCAGATAGATGGTCGTGATCTACCACAGTTTGGTTGCTAGTTGCAGATTTGAACAAATACCTGACAAACATTGAAACAAAATATTGTAGTTCTAGTACACAGAACAGCTGATGTCAGAGTCATTTGTTTCCCCGCATTTCTTGACCACCACTATGCACCTCTCGTAGTGACACTCTGAATTGCTTCTTCCTTCTTTTGACTCCTCCCCACTTGTTATTTTATTTGTGTTTGGGGTTAGACAACTAGTAGATTTTGATATAATTTCTAGCTCATTCTGTGCCCACTTGTGTTTGAATGCCAACAGCACATTCAGAATATATTATGAACTGTGACGTGTTTCTTTGAATATTAGTGTTACGGCTGACATGATTCAATGTTACAGCCGATATCCTAGATCAAATGGATAATAATTATTCTCTGAATATGCATTGTTTGCTTTGAGCCACTGTACTCTAGTTATATGATTGGTTAATTTCATACTCCCTCCGTCCCAAAATAACTGTCTCAAGCTTAGTACAACTTTGTACTAGAGCGAGTACAAAGTTGAGACACTTATTTTGGGACGGAGGGAGTAGTACGTTACTTCTATGTTGGTTACCTTAAGTAGAGCTCTTGTTGTCGTTATTTGAGGTATTATTATGTATAAGTGATGGCTTATTCCTGGAGGATTGATATAATTTAGAGCATTGATTTCTTCGCTCTCATGAATCAATGTTACAGCCGACATCCTAGATAAAATGGATAACAGTTATTCTCTGAATACGTGTAGTTTACTTTGAGCCACTGTATTCCGGTTATATGATTGGTTAATCTCATCGTACGTTACCTTAAATAGAGCTCTTGTTGTCGTTATTTGAAGTATTACTTGTGAGTTGTGACCAATTGATGCGGCTCACGTCAGCTTGCGTCGCAGGCACATGCACTCGGCCGTCAGCTTGCGCACGTCACGTTGGCTCGTAGCCCTGTTGCGATATAAGCCATATACGCGTGCATTTGGCCGTTATTATTTGGGTTGATATAATCAAAGGATTGATTTCTTCAGCCCTGATGAATTAATATGTTAGTGCTGACATCCTAAATCGAATGGATAACACATATTCTTGGAATATGCACAGTTGTTTCTACTGAATATGCATAGTTTACTTGTGAGGCACTGTATTCTGGTTATATGGTTGATTAATTTCATTGAACATTACATCTAGTTGATTACCTTAAATAGAACTCTTGTTGTCATTATTCGAGGTATTACTTGGTCTAACAGACAGCTGTTTCCTTGATGATTGATATAATTCAGAGCATTGATTTCTTCATTCTCAATGAATTAGTGTTAGCGCTGACATCCTAAATCAAATGTGTACCAATTATCGGTTAATATTCATTGTTTACTTAGATCTGTGAAGGGAGAAGTACAGCCCTGTTTTTTTAATCTTAGCTCTTTAAACTGTGATTTTCTCAACATGATGTGTTACTGCAACTTTTTAAAGGGATGTATCTAGTCACCGCATTTGAGATAATTTTGATGCACAGCTGTCTACGTTACTACTTCAGTTTTCCATCCAGGGCATATCCCTTTGATTTTGATTAACTTTGTATTTTTTTAATTTCTTAATATAACTTCATGATGTTATTAAATAGCCTGAATTCTGAAATGTTACCCTGATTGGTTCAATTGGTCTTAGTTTTCTCTGATTTTTAGTTTTCTGGACCAGCTGTGATCATGTTTTGTGTTAGTGAACTTGCCTTTTCTGGTTACTAAAATATCGCTTTGCGCCGCTGTTTCCCTTGAACTAACCTAGTTCCACCTGTGAATAACTGATATCATGACCTGAAAGAACCCATGATGTATCTGTCTTCCGTATCTCATGGGTAGCAGAATATGGAAGGTAAGGCATTTTCTTGTGTTATCTGGGCAGAAGGTTGTGAGATCTGCCACAGTTTGGTTGCTTGTTGCAGATTTGAACAAATTCCTGATGAACATTGAACCAAAATATTGTAGTTCTCGTACATGGAACAGCTGCTGTCAGAGTCATTTGTTTCCCTGTATTTCTTGACCACCACCATGCACCTCTCCTAGTGACACTTGAATGTTTCTTCCTTTTGATTCCTCCCCACTTGTAATTTTATTTGTGTTTGGGGTTAGACAACTAGTAGATTTTGATATCATTTCTAGATGATTCTGTGTTCACTTGTGTTTGAAGGCCAATAGCACGTTCAAAATATGTTATGAACTGTGATGTTTGAAGTTTGACCTAATAAAATTCGGTGCAGGAAATGATCTTTCTTTTACTTATACTCACTGATTGCTTTGTGTGCTTCTTAGCATTACTGTACTTATTTGTGCCAGTCAAGGTACATCTGGCTGTGATAGCTTTGTTGGACAGTAGACGGAATTGACCTATGGTTTATGTGTCGATTTTTCTTCAAAATATGGTACCAAAGTAGTGCCGTTGTTGGGTGAGAAATCAGAACGAAGTAAATTGATAGCCCGAGTCCTGTTTTTTGCTGGTACATTTGTTGCTTCAAGCTTTGTATTCTGTTTTCCCATAGGATGTTCATATCAACATTATATTTATGAACCGTCTGCCGAGATTTTGTAGAATTACCTTCATCTGGAAATAAGTGACGCTGTTTTGCTTCATGTGATCGTTCAACCTTTCCTCGTGCCCATTATTATCCGGACGCTTCTGACGTGTTGTTGGCCCATTTACTTGTGGACCTGGGCCCATATGTCAGTGGACCAACGGCAGGGCACCGTACGCCAGAGGATCCCTTGGATCATCATCATTGTGATGATCATTTCGGCCAGGGACATTTCTGTTCTGTTTTTCATTTTTGTTTTTCATCTTTCTGCATTATTGGCCTAGTTGCTGTGATCATTAGGAAACCTGAGGGAGGTGAGGGAGATGACGTTCATGGTGACTTGGTCCTTGACCTTGAACACGGTGAGTGCTACCACGAGGATGATGAGGCTGGCGACGACCGCGGTGGCCATGCAGCTGTCGTTGCAGCAGAGTAGGCATCGACGCCTCTTTTGGAGATACTGCACGGAGCGCCACCCATCGCCGTCTGCGCCGCCTCATCGATGTCGCTGGCGACCGGGTGAGGGATGGCCAGGGGCCTTGCTGGTTCGTTCTTGTTCATCGGGTTCGCCGCCGCGGCTACTCTGCCCGACAAAGCGGTAGTTGCCATCGAGGGAGGATAGAGCATCTCCAGCCCCCCCCCCCCCCTCCTAAGGCCTTTTTTTATCGCCGATGTTGAAAAATTGGCCAAATCGCGCCCCTAGAAGCCCATTTTTCACCGCCGAACCCGATGAGCTGGGGTACGCCCAGGGGCGCTAGGGGAAACGGTTTTGGCGTGAAAGCTGGACGGGCCCGCCGAGTCAGCGACCGGGCGCGCTCGTCGTTCTCATCGCCTCGGTTTCCCGTGGGGAATCAATGCCAAGGCTGCCGCGCTGGTCAGCCTTCCATTGATGCCTCACGGGCGGCAGTGAAGGCTCAACGACGCGTGTCCCGCCTGCTCTCGCCATGCGTACGCACACATACCGCCCCTCAACGCTATAAAAGCCGGCTCCTCCCTCGCCGGTGACCGCACACCCTCTATCCCCACAACCCTCTCCCCCTCTTGACCTCTCATTGCCGGCGCGTCTCTCCTCTCCCCCCCCCACCCCCCCCCCCCCGGCGACGAGCATGGCCAAGCGCTATCCAGGCGATGGTGCGGCGGCCAACGGCTTCGGTTGCCACCACCTGCACGAGGATGAGGCACGCCTCCTCTACGAGGCCGACTACTCGGCGTCGTCGGACATGCAGGTGCCGGGCTCCTGGAGGCTTAGCGCCGGCGGCGTTTCGGTGCATCCAGTGCCCACTGGAGCTGAGCAGCGCATCGAAATCACGCGTATCCGGTCCTTCCTGCCTGCGGCGGCGAGGAATGAGCCGAGGTACGCCCCCGACAACAATGCGCTGTGGAGGGCAGCATCGCCATCCTCGACGACAGCGACGAGGAGGCGCCCGGGCCGTCCAACCCCCCACGGATCGGCGAAACTGGTCAGGGTGCAGCAAGGACGGCGGCGGCACGCAGGACGGCGGCGACGACGGTGGCGACTAGACCAAGATGTACAACTCGACATGTAGAAGGCGGGCGGGCGGCGGCTTTAATATTATTATTTGTAGTAGTATTTAGTAGTCGTATTTAGCTGTTTTTAATTTATGTTTTCAGTTTTTTGTACAAATATCAATCGAATCGCCTAGTTTGGCTGAATTTGTGTTCCGTTTGGCCGAATTTTGTTCGAGTTTAGTATTCAAAAAATGACGTCTGGGGCGGCGGTTGGGAAACCAACCACCCCATGTCGATTTTTTCGCCGGCGCGCCCCGCGCTATTTCAAGCCCTGGGGGGCCGAACAAGTGGAGATGCTGTAAGCTCCCGCGATGCTAACCATTTCTATGAAAACCACATGTTTTTTTTGAAAGTCAGCAATAGAACTGCTAAGATTCCATTTCAGAAGGGGTCGCCGAATGGCACGGTACAAAAAATCGGCCACAAGGACCGTAAAGAAAAATAACAACAAACGAAAGACGGAAGAGAAACAGCCGGGGCTCTGCTTTGCAGGTGTTTAGAGAGAAACGAGAGAGAGGGAGTAAATGATGGAACAGTTATTTTATTGATTGAAGATTGGGGTATTTATACCCTCATTACAAGGCGGTTACAAAGGAGGTGGTTGCCAAAACATGGCCACCGACATAGCATGGATTTATAATTAATTAATATAATCAATTAATTCCTAGCACTCCCCCTAATCAATGCTTGTTTTTGTGAATATACATCATCTTGACAAAGACTCCTCCTAATATGTATTTGCCTTGAACGTTCATCATCTTCATCTTGGAAAAGTCTCCTCCAAAAACCCTGTGGAAAAAATATGAGGAGAATAATGCAGATATGTTGCTAAAACTCCTTTAAACCCAGTGGGAAAAAATAAGGAGAAAATGATGCAACATATAATGATTATTGTCTCTTGATAACTCATATGAGAAAAACCTTTGAAGAAGGAGAAAACTTGCTTGTGAGTTTAGAGAACAATAAATATGCTTTGTATACTTTGCTTTAAAAACCCCAATGGGGAAAAACTTGAAAGTATTGCATATGATCTTAAAAAGATATTCCCTCATTAAAAACCATTATGAGAAACTTTGAGAGAAAACTCATACGGGAAAAAGAGTGCAATCTGACATGCCATTGAAAACTCCTTTAAAACCCAGTGGGAAAAATATACGGAGAAAATGAGATGGCATATGTGAACACTTGTATTTATATTGTCTCCTTAAAAACCTTTTATGAGAAACCATGGGGGAAAACTCATGAAAAAAACAATATATGTAATCTGATGATTGTTAACAGGTTATAGTTTGGGAGATTACTCCCCCTCAACTTTGCATATCTAGAGGATGTGTCATACCAATTTCATTGACATGATTATGACATTGTGAATAATCTGTAGGATTTTCACAGTATTTTGTTTGCAAATTATTTCCTCACTTTTCTATAATTCGTGAGGATGAGTAATTTCGAGCAATGTGCTTTTATGACATTTCTCTTCATATAACCTGTAGATTTTGTGTAACACAAGTGGAAGCATCTTGATAAATCAAGTTATGTGATTCTGATGAATCTCAACCACATGATTTTGAGTGTGGTTTATCATTCCGCTGAGCCGTGCATATCTTGCAATTCTTTTAGATAAAGCAATTATGTTAGAATGATAAGTGGAAGTACTCATTAGAGTCTATTTAGATGACTCCCAGAGAAGACTATTCCGATGAATTCAGTCATTAATGTGTCATTGTTGGGATCAAATAAAGAACCAATATCATTTCATATATCATGGTCATATCTTGATTTTCCTGATGGAACTACCCAAGATTTATTGTGAGCTTGAGATATAAGTTGATATTTCTTATATCGACCATATACCTTCGTTGGGGGTTGCACTCTAAACAAAGATAGCAAATATAGTGTCAGGCCTGACGTAGTTTGCAATTATATGAGTGCGTTGGTGTTAGTGAGATAGAGAACCTTAGGTCCTGATATCACTTCATTATCACCCCTAGATATGAATGGATTTGTACCCTACCAAGGTAGCATGACCATACATGTCCTTTATTGTTATGATATATCCGTATTGAACTTCTCATATATACTTTGGATATGTGTAGACTGATATGTATTCTTGAGAGAATGCTCAAGTTATAAGCTTAAGCTAAATTTGGTTGAATAAATTTTTTCCGTCTTAAGATGATTTTGTGTATGTTTAGGTCTTATATAGACATTGATGATGAGGTCATCAATATACATTGAGGTGATGAAAGGAAATGAAATTGATTCCTTAATTAAACATGTAAATAATCATCATTATTCAAGTAATCCTTTTGAAGAAGGAACTCATTTAGTCGGTAGTACCATATGATATCCGACTATTTCAAGTCATAGAGTGACTTATGAAGTTTTACACTAAACTTGTTGCGATTTGCTTTTGGATTCGGAAGTATAAGCCCTTCAGGGACTTCAATAGAGATTTCCGAAATGAGTGACTCATATGAGTATGTAGCCACTTCATCCACCAACTGCATGGATAATATTTTTTTTATTGCCAATGATATTTATTATCGAAACATAATTCCACTCATACCATGCGGGTATGTTACATCGTAATCGATGTCGGGTCTCTGCGTGAACCCTTTTGCTACAAGCCTCACTTTCTCACCACCTCATTGACTTTGTCTATGAATGAGAAGTTTTTAGTATTTCATATGAAAGATACTTATGAGGAGTTGGTATTACTGCGGTAAATACCACTCGTTTGCAGAGCGAGTGCTATTCTTCATTACTTGCTTCCTTTTATGTGAACCAATATGAGTGCAAGAGGCACTCTACCATGGATTTTGGTTCTGGGCCCAAAAGGTTTTAGCAATTTGAGAAGAAATATATGTCGACAAATGTAGTCTTTAGTTTATATGATTCTGATGAAATCATGGAAGTTTGTGGATAAATATTTATTCCTTTTTAACTCCTTGTGATTTCCTACAACAAATGGAGTCAAGGTGTTTCGATGTCCCGGCACCAAAAAAATTTGTGCACATTTATGCTGGCGTTTGGATGATGAGCATCCAGTGAGGTGTCTTTCAACTTGATGTTGAATTGCATTTACTGGTTGAGGAATTGATTTCCTCTGTTTCCACGGAAGCATAAGAGAAGTTATATCTCGTGTTGTCATATTTTCTCCCCCTCTTGCTCCCATTTGGGGAGAAGAGTGGTTTATCAGGAACCTCCACTCTTTCTGACACTTTACTGCAGGAATATAGAATTTAGTAACACCTTGTCATCAGTAAATGTATGTGGCAGATTTGCAATGTGTTGCAAATATATGATTATCTAAACTTCTAGTTTAGATTTTTTGAGTACGTGGTTATAAGGATTGAATGTCAATAACATTTCTAATTTATTTCTTGGCATTCTGTGGTACTTATCTCCCCCAAATGCCGGGAAAAATCCTTTTTGCTGATGCAATCAGCATACGGGCTATGAATAATTTTGATTGACGGATAAATTGTTATTCCTCACATAGATCCCTAATTTTCTATGAGTGCCCATTGATATACGCTGGAGTGGTGATATCGGTATGTAACCGAATTATTGCAGATGGGAAATACTTTTTTGATTTCCACGTAGTTACTACAAGGGGAAAGTAGTATGATATGCAGTTGATATGAGTTAGATCATACTTACGGTGCGTAAGGCCGTAAGTGTCCGGTAAGAGGCTGGTAAATTTACAATTCTTTAAAAATGGTCATGTAATTCATTTGACTATCTTTGATAAGAAATTTAGTTAAACCATTCTGGGTATGTACATAGAGTACTGAATGCAATTACAAAATACTCGTGAAATGAGTTCCCCGACATTGTCCATTCGAATGGGTTTATTCTTATTTCAGGAGAATTTGCTCCTACTTTGTTAAGTCAAGCAATTTATTGGGTAAGATCATGGTTGTGTGTGATAAGAGACACACTTGAAAACATTTTGTGAATGTGTATATGAGTACCATGAAGTATCTAAATTACCCCAGATAATGGTTAAGCAATCCACATATATCTTTTGAATGTGTTCAAGGAAGAATAATTAAGTGGCCTGCTTAGAATTTTAAGGTGAGAGTGCCTTAAAACTGATTTCCCTATGGCACATGTGGTGCACATAAAATCTGATGATTTGAAAAAATTTGTAACTTGATAAGCTGTGACCAACAGAATTGTCAATAATTTTCTAATCATCCCCAAACCAGGATGACTAATGTTATTAAACCAAATATTGAATTTACTAAGGGTTAGAAAATTCTTGTCTACGCAACAATATTGAGCATGAATTGAAACATACAGTCAAAATTATCAAATATTGTATCCGAAGGATATGATATTTGGCATCCTACTACATGTAGTAGTACAAGTATAGGCTAATAATATGTTGGGATAATTAGGAGATTACCTGAGGTCTCCAATATTATTGAGTGCAAATGTGTTCATCCTCCATTTTCTGCGCTAGACTTTTGGTCCTCCTTCTGATGAAGATTCCGAGAACAATCCTTTACCAGAATCTGGTTGTTATTTGCAAATTTTCAAATTTATCCCATTGAACTTATTGGCCTTTTAATAAATTTGTGGTGTGGTTCGACCATATGTTTGAGGGTTTGGAAATCATAGGTACAATATTTATATAACCACACATTTGACAAACTTGAGAGTTGTCTTTTGATCATTTGAAAACGACCGATTCCTATTAAGAGATAATTCTGTCTTTGGTTGTCTATTAGCCTCCACTTTACTTCGAATTCCTCATAGTTCTATTTTGTGACCACTAACTTGCATACTATTCTCGATACTAGCAAGAATTTTAAATTATGGTATAGCACCCATTGGGTGAATCTGATGATTTTAAGAAATTCCATGTTTCTTGATCATAAAAATAGTACCATCTTAAGAGGATGTAAAGTGCATTAAGGGCTTTTCAACTGGATCTGTATATAGGAAAATATTTGATCACGAGATCTCAACTTGAAGTTGATTAAACTGACAGAATTGTGAGATGCAATAGACTTGATGTTTTCAAATCGAATGGGTGATCAATCGTTATGTGCTCATGGCAGCATGTTTCTCTCAAGGGAAAAATTGTAGTGAATAAATATTCATCCATAATTACTTAGTTTGAGTGAAGTTGATGACATATAAAATGCAACATGTATATACTTAGCTATCAAGAGAATAGCCATTGCAGAAGGTGGAGTTGTAGTGGCAATAGGCCACGGGTGGACACAATGACTGATGTCATGAATCATCTTAAAATAAATACTCCCACCTAATCATGAATTTAGTGCATTTGGAAATGTCAGGCATGTGTTACATGAAAATACTCATGGCCAAGATGATCCTTGGTGAACCTGGGTGTATCCTTCAATACAACAGATGTGATGAAATCATTGCTAATGTTTTGGACTTCCTTCTTGAGAAAATATGTGACTTCAGAGTCACTGCCAAAACACATAGACTTTTCATGTTTATCATTGGTTAGTCACTATGGAAGTATAACCACAATTTGATGTGGACCTAGCAATAGTGTTTGAGACACTCAACCATTTCTATAAATTGTGGTATCCATTTTAATGAATGGACGACACTATAATTAAAATAGTGACATAGGCTCCACTGCCATGTATTTTACCAATGTAATAGAAGGTAGTTACCGGTATGTGCAAATATTTGCATAGTTGTCTATGACATATTAAAGCAAAATGAGGCTTGAATAAATGATATTTGTGGAAAATATTTGCCATTTCAGCATGTAGTGTTCATGCATGAATACCTTTTACTATGAGAGTAGATATCTGTTTTTTAGTTAACAACAACAATTGCTTCAGAGGAGCAAATTTTTTTTATGATAGCTGATGCTATACACTCATATGTGTAGACCTCCATTTATATAGAATAACACTTTGAAGATAGTCACCGGATGCGGTGTAGATCTCGCAGTAATAGAAAACATAGTCTAACTTTTGTCAGTAGATGTTCATAATTCTATTACCTTATGTTATGCAAAATGTATGAAATCACATTGAAGGTAGTCATCTGTCAAAATGACATGATGTAGACCTCGCAGTAATAGTGGATAGTCTGCAAAATTTGCAGTAGATGCCAGTATTACCTTATGATATCTTGAGGTAGTCACATATAATATTAATATTTGGAAGAGCACTTCGAAGGTAGTCATCTTATCAAAATGACAAGATGTAGACCTCACAGTACTGATGGATAATCTGCAAATTATGCAGTAGATGCCACCAATACCTTGTGATTCACAAATAATTTTTTTAGGTAATCCCACACTATAATTATTTATTTATTTATTTATTTTTGCGGGCAAAACGGCCCACACTATAATTTTGTGTGAGTTTACTTCAACATTTGCAAGAAAAATATATATTTCAATTGCTAATATGAAGTTGTTGTACACTGTTACATGTTATAGAGTTTGCATGAGGCAAACAAATTGAACATGTTACATTTCTTCTTCTTCTACACTTTACATCAAGTACATGGACTAAACTAGAGAACAAACCAAGTCCGAGGACTCCTGTACCCTCAATTTGCAGGAACGTATATGTGAATATACACAAGTACAAGGGCTAAACTGTAGCAATGCCAAAGAGATAAGATTCCTCATCTCTCTTGAGCGGTTCCAAATCGGGAGTTTTTCCCGTAACTGCCGCGTACTGCCGGCCAGAGAAAACTGACTGCGCCGCGTGCGTTTAAGGGCGTTCTCTAGCGACCGTGCCGCCAGGAGCCTCGAGGGGAGTCCGCCTACAGCGAGCCGCGCCGTAGGGCGGCGCTGCCGTGTTGTTTCTCGTCGTGGCTGCGACGGGCGGAGAGGGGCGCAGTCACGGCCATTTGTCGACTGCGACGCTGGCCCGTGCGCTGCCTTCGAGAGCGGGCCATGGCCGTTCCTTCGCGCCGTGCGCCTGATGGCTTCGACCATGGCCGTTGCGTCGACGTCGTTGGGTGCCGTGGGCTGGCCGTGGCGAGGAAGGCCGCGGATGCGGTTGCGGGCGCTGCCGTTGGCGTCTAGGAGAAGGGAAGGAGCGACACCTACGCGCACTGGAGGTGGCGCCGCCGCGCCTTGAGAGGCCGGTCGCGGCTCAGAGACGTCAGGTGCTCCGCGCTGGAAGCCGCTTCGCGCCGAGGCCGAGGGCTGCGGTGGATGGCCTGATGGCCACACACTGCCACCGGATGAGAAATTATATCAATTTCGTCCCCCGTTCGGTCCTCGCCCCTTTTCTCTGTTTTCTTTCTACTTCCCTGTTCTTCTCGTCTTGGTAGATGCAGGGAATTTCCAATTCTCTGGATTTCGTGCTTTCGTCTAATGGTGGCCTTGTTGCTCTTTGCATAGCGTATCCAGTGTTCATTGGAGTTGTCCGTCGATGCTCTCGGTAGAGGCGTGCTGATAACGTGTTTAGAGAGAAACGAGAGAGAGGGAGTAAATGATGGAACCGTTATTTTATTGATTGAAGATTGGGGTATTTATACCCTCATTACAAGGCGGTTACGAAGGAGGTGGTTGCCAAAACATGGCCACCGACATAGCATGGATTTACAATTAATTAATATAATCAATTAATTCCTAACAGCAAGAAGACCCCAAAGAGAGGTATCGAAAAATGGAGACCCCACCCCAAAGAGCAATCCTAGCTGACTCAGCCTGGGTCGAATTAGATTGGACAGCCAGCCAGCTTCCAAACGGAGGCCTCGTCCCTGATCAAGACCAGAATGCACTTTAGGACCAGCAGCGGCAATATATGAAGAATGCACTTTTCTATCTAGCAATTTTATCTCTATAGTTTTTAGCCATTGCCCTCGGGAAGCCAATATGGCGGTGGATCTGCTAGCTAAAAACTCGGAGGTGTCTCGAACAATTGTTTGGAAATCGGAGCCCCGGGTTTTCTAATGGATGTTTCTCACATGAAATATAAACCACCATGATGGCATTTTCCTCAAAAATAAATAAATAACGGAGGCCTCGTCCCTGATCAAGACCAGAACATTACTAAGCTCATTCTTATAAAAAAACGGCGATTGCGTTCGTGCCAAATCTCCCGACAGACAAGCATGGCCAAGGCCTTTGCTGCAGCCATTTCTTTCTTTGAGAGGTCATCCGAGAGGCCAGCCAACCAATCTGCGTTGGTAAGAGCATCCCCAGCGGTTGGCCCCCACGTGAGTGGAGCCAATCGGTGTTAAAATTGGCTTGGGGGCGATCGGATTCCAGCCGACGTCCCAGGATCGGCCCCACGCGCCTGGTTTTAAATTTTTTGAACATTTATTTTGACTAAAATTCGGCGAACGGAACAAATATCCGGTGAAATAGTGCATAACTAAATAAGTTTTTACATAGATAAAAATAAAATACTTAGAAAAAACAAAGAGGCCGCGACTACAAGCCGAATAACGCGTTGAGAGAGGCGAAGTCGCCGTTGTCGTTGCCGTCGCCTCCATCGTCGTCGTCCTTCTCCTCCTTCACGCGGACGCAGCTGCTGGACCCCTGCCCGGGGTCGCCCTGGTGGACCGGCGGCGGCGCGTCGTCGTCGAGGACGACATCGCCCCCCTCGTCGCGGCCACGTCGCCGAGCGACGAACTGCTCAAAGGCGCGGTGCTGGCGCTCCAGCTCCGTCCGCGCCCAGTCTTCGCGTGCCCACTTCAAGGCCGCCGCGTCGTTGAGCCCTGGCTTCGCCTTCACGGCGGCGAGCCCTGGCTCCATCTTCACGTTGGCGAACCTCGGCTTCGTCTTTGGCTTGACGAAGCGGGGAGGAGCCAAGGAGGAGGCGCGCCCGCCCTCGTTGATGACGATGCCGGCGCTGCGGGTGCGCCGGCCGAGTGGCGTATCCGCGGGCTTGGCCTTGACGCCGAACAACACAGACGAGCCGGAGGAGTGGGAGGAGGAAGAAGAGGAGTCGGCCCTCCTCGGCATCCATTGGCCGTCGCTCCGGCAGGGGGCTGGGGCGGCAGGGTACGTCAACGGCGGGTCGTTGCCGCCCTCGAGGTGCTGGAGGACAACGTGGAAAGTGCGGCCGGGGGCGCCCCACCACAGGCGGCGACCCTCGTTGTTCTTGGTCCCCCGTCACCATTGGTGCCCCGTTGGTGGAGGCCAGCCGCTACTCCTGTCGGCGCTGGAAGTACGCCGCCCACGCCTCGTGGTTGCCGGCGGCATACTGCGGGAGGGCCCGCTGCTCCTCCATCAGCGACGCTCGCATGCGGTCGATCCTCGTCGGCGAAGTAGTCGGCGCGCATGGTGACGTCTGACAGCGGGGGAATGGGGACGCCACCGGCGCCTGATGACCCACAAGTGTAGGGGATCTATCGTAGTCCTTTCGATAAGTAAGAGTGTCGAACCCAACAAGGAGCAGAAGGAAATGATAAGCAGTTTGCAGTAAGGTTTTCTCTGCAAGCACTGAAATTGTAGGTAACATGTAGTTTTGTGATAAGATAAATTGTACTCCCTCCGTCCGGAAATAATTTTCATCAAAATGAATAAAAGGAGATGTATCTAGACATATTTTAGTTCTAGATACGTCCCTTTTTATCCATTTTGATGACAAGTATTTTCGGACCGAGGGAGTAACGAGTAACAAGCAATAAAAGTAAATAAAATGCAGCAAGGTGGCCCAATCCTTTTTGTAGCAAAGGATAAGCCTGGACAATTTCTTATAATGAGAAAAGAGCTCCCGAGGACACATGGGAATTATCGTCAAGCTAGTTTTCATCACGCTCATATGATTCGTGTTCGGTACTTTGATAATTTGATATGTGGGTGGACCGGTGCTTGGGTACTGCCCTTACTTGGACAAGCATCCCACTTATGATTAACCCCTATTGCAAGCATCCGCAACTACAAAAAAGTATTAAGGTAAACCTAACCACATCATTAAACATATGCATCCAAATCAGCCCCTTACGAAGCAACACATAAACTAGGGCTTAAGCTTCTGTCACTCTAGCAACCCATCATCTACTTATTACTTCCCAATGCCTTCCTCTAGGCCCAAATAATGGTGAAGTGTCATGTAGTCGATGTTCACATAACACCACTAGAGGAAAGACAACATACATCTCATCAAAATATCGAACGAATACCAAATTCACATGACTACTAATAGCAAGACTTCACCCATGTCCTCAGGAACAAACGTAACTACTCACAAAGCATATTCATGTTCATAATCAGAGGAGTAATAATATGCATTAAGGATCTGAACATATGATCTTCCACCAAGTAAACCAATTAGCATCAACTACAAGGAGTAATCAACACTACTAGCAACCCATAGGTACCAATTTATGGTTTGGATACAAGATTGGATACAAGAGATGAACTAGGGTTTTGAGAGGAGATGGTGCTGGTGAAGATGTTGATGGAGATTGACCCTCTCCCGATGAGAGGATCGTTGGTGATGATGATGGTGATGATTTCCCCCTCCCGGAGGGAAATTTCCCCGGCAGAACAGCTCTGCCAGAGCTCTAGATTGGTTCCGCCAAGGTTCCGCCTCGTGGCGGCAGAGTTTCGTCCCGTAAGCTTGCCCGCGATTTTTTCCAGGGTAAAAGCCTTCATATAGCAAAATATGGACACCGGAGGGCCACCAGAGGGCCCAGGAGACAAGGGGCGCGCCCAGTAGGGGTGGGCGCACCCCTACACTCCTAGCCAGGATGTGGGCCCCCTGAGGTGTTTCTTCCGCTCAATAATTCTTATTAATTCCAAAAATAAGTTTCGTGGAGTTTCAGGTCTTTTGGAGCAGTGCAGGATAGGTTTCCAATGTTTGCTCCTTTTCCAGCCAGAATTCCAGTTGTCGACATTCCCCCTCTTCATGGTAAACCTTATAAAATAAGAGAGAATAGCCATAAGTATTGATATATAATGTGTAATAATAGCCCATAATGCAATAAATATTGATATAAAAGCATCCTGCAAAATGGACGTATCAACTCCCCCAAGCTTAGACCTGCTTGTTCTCAAGCGGAAGCCGAAATCGAAAAATATGTCCACATGTTTAGAGATAGAGGTGTCGATAAAAAAAATAACTACGGACATGAGGGCATCATGATCATTCTTATAACAGCAACATAAATAGATTTTGTCATATGACTTCTTATGCTCAAGTAACAATCAATTCACAATGTCAAGTATGGTTCAGAAACTTCATTGAAAGCTAACAAACTATAATCTCAGTCATTGAAGCAATTGCAATTTATCATAACATCAAAAAGAGTCAAGAATAGAGCTTTTCAGCAAGTCCACATACTCAACTATCATGTAGTGTTCTACAGTTGCTAACACTCACGCGATACTTGTGGTTATGGAGTTTCAGCCGGACACTGAGAAAAATAGGGGCTTATTGTGTTGCCTCCCAACGTATTCACCTTTAGGTGATGTCAACAATAATAGTCCATGCTAACTTACACCCAGTTGGATATATATATATATATATCATGATCTTTCAAACACGAGGAGCTTGCCAAAGGATAAAATGAAAAAGGGAAAGGTGAAGATCACCTTGACTCAAGCATAAAGTAAAAACATAAAGTAAAAGATAGGCCCTTCGCAGAGGGAAGCAGAGGTTGTCATGCGCTTTTATGGTTGGATACACAAAATCTTAGTACGAAAGAACATCACTTTATATTGCCACTTGTATATGGACCTTTATTATGCAGTCCATCGCTTTTATTGCTTTCATAACAAGATCGTATAAAGCTTTTATTTTCTCCGCACTAATAAGGCATGCATATTTAGAAAGCAATTTTTATTGCCTGCACCGATGACAACTTACTTGAAGGATCTTACTCAATCCATAGGTAGATATGATGGACTCTCATGGCAAATCTGGGTTTAAGGATATTTGGAAGCACAAGTAGTATTTCTACTTGGTGCAAGGAGTTTGGCTAGCATGAGGGGGAAAGGCAAGCTCAACATCTTTGGAAGGTCAATGACAATATACTTTAACTGAGATGTGAGAAAACATAAACCATTACGTTGTCTTCCTTGTCCAACGTCTACTCTTTTAGCATGTCATACTTAATGAGTGCTCCCAATCATAAAAGATGTCCAAGATAATATATTTGTATGTGAAACCTCTCTTTCCTTATTACTTCCTATTAATTGCAACGATGACCAAAACTACATTTATCAACTCTCAACAACTTTTATGCCTCATACTTTCTATGTGTGAAGTCATTACTATCCATAAGATCAATATGAACTCTTTTATTCTTTTTATTCTTTCTACTTCCTCAAGATCATAGCAAAATAGCGAAGCCCTTGACTCAACACTAATCTTTATTATAGATAGCTCACAGACTCCATTACATAAAGAGATCACAAAGCAAAACTCAAAACTACTTGATATCAAAACTTCAATCTACTAGATCAAGATACTACTAAAAGGATCAAACTAAATAAAACGGTAAAGATAATAGTGTGATGGTGATACGATACCGGGGCACCTCCCCCAAGCTTGGCAGTTGCCAAGGGGAGTGCCCATACCCATGTAATTATGTCCTCGGAGGTGGTGAAGTAGGAGTTGTTGATGATGTAGGCTTGTCGTCCATCTTCCAAGGCATAGGCTCACCATCATAGAAGGATGATCGAGTCTCCGGGATCCTTAAATCTGCAGCCAAACTCATCCTCTTGAATCTATATTCATACTCATAGTTCTGGTTTTGCAGGTCATAGATCTGGGCTTGGAGATGCTCAATTTTCTCTTGAAGCTTGAAGATGGTTTCCCCAATGACTTTGGCATCTAGCTTGTGGTTGTTGGTGAACTCCATGATCATCATTTGGTTGGCATTGAGTCCACGCTCCACCATCCCTTGGCACTTGAAGACTTGCTGCTCCACGGCTTCGAGCTTTGTATCCATGCTTCCGGTATGCCTTGGTCCCTCCATATCGCGGATGTGCAGCACCCCCTCACGCATCTCAATGGTTTGAGCGTGTTGCAGCACCTCCGCGAGATAGGGGTTGATAACCCTCTTGAAAAACTTGTCCTTGGGAGCGCTTGGAGATGCCATGATGCTCTAGATCTATAACAGAAAACAGCTCGAAACGAAAACAGAGGATATTTGCGTGATACGGTGGTCAAAACCTTCGGGAGTTTATATAATGAATTTTTACCGACCAAAATACGTAACGTGCAAGAAAACGGAGTCCGGGAGGCACACGAGGTGGCCACGAGACAGGGGGGCGCGCCCAGGAAGGGTGGGCGCGCCCTCCACCCTCATGGAGGCCTCGTGTCCTTCCCGGGCTACTTCTTTGTTTCTTAAATTCTTAAATATTCCAAAACTGATAAAAATTGCCAATAGAATTGTTTTGGAGTCGGTTTACTTACCGTACCACATACCTATTCCTTTTCGGAGTCTGGAACGTTCTGGAAAGTGTCCCTTATGTATTCCTCCGGGGTTACGATCTCAACAATATTAGTTTCAACATTGATAGGATTACCTGAGACATAATGTTTAATTCTTTGACCGTTCACCACCCTCGGACTTGTGCCTTCGAAGTTGTTGATTTTTATCGCACCAGAATGATAGACCTCCTCGATAACGTAAGGACCTTCCCATTTAGAGAGAATTTTTCCTGCAAAAAATCTTAAATGAGAGTTGAATAATAACACATAATCACCTACGTTAAACTCACGCTTTTGTATCCTTTTGTCATGCCAGCGTTTGACTTCTTCTTTGAATAGCTTGACATTCTCATAGGCTTGGGTTCTCCATTCATCAAGTGAGCTAATATCAAACAACCTCTTCTCACCGGCAAGTTTGAAGTCATAGTTGAGATCTTTAATAGCCCAATATGCTTTATGTTCAAGTTCTAGAGGTAAATGACAAGCTTTTCCATAAACCATCTTATATGGAGACATGCCCATAGGATTTTTGTATATGCAGTTCTATAGGCCCATAATGCATCATCAAGTTTTTTGGACCAATTCTTTCTAGATCTATTCACAGTCTTTTGCAAAATTAATTTGAGCTTTCTATTGCTCAACTCTACTTGACCACTAGACTACGGATGATAAGGAGATGCGATTCTATGATTAACATCATACTTAGCAAGCATCTTATGGAAAGCACCATGAATAAAATGTGAACCACCATCAGTCATAAGATATCTAGGGACTCTAAACCTCAGAAAAATAACTTCTTTAAGCATTTTAATAGAAGTGTTATGATCAACACTACTAGTTGGAATAGCTTCTACCCACTTAGTAACGTAATCAACAACAACTAAAATATGTGTGTAACCATTAGAGGTAGGAAAAGGTCCCATATAATCAAAGCCCCAAACATCAAACGGTTCAATAACAAGAGAATAATTCAGAGGCATTTCTTGACGTCTACTAATGTTACCAATTCTTTGACATTCATCACAAGACAAGACAAACTTACGAGCATCATTGAAGAGAGTAGGCCAATAAAAACCGGATTGCAATACCTTATGTGCAGTTCTATCTCCAGCGTGGTGTCCTCCATATGATTCAGAGTGACACTTGCGTAGGATCTGTTCCTATTCATGCTCAGGTACACAACGTCTAATAACACCATCTACTCCTTCTTTATAAAGGTGTGGGTCATCCTAGAAGTAATGTCTTAAATCATAAAAGAACTTTTTCTTTTGCTGGTATGTGAAACTAGGTGGTATAAATTTAGCAACAATGTAATTAGCATAATCAGCATACCAAGGAGCAGTACGAGAAGCATTAATGACCGCTAATTGTTCATCAGGAAAGCTATCATCAATAGGTAGTGGGTCATCAAGAACATTCTCTAACCTAGACAAGTTGTCTGCAACGGGGTTCTCAGCTCCCTTTCTATCAATAATATGCAAATCCAATTCTTGGAGCAAGAGAACCCATCTAATGAGTCTAGGCTTAGCATCTTTCTTTTCCATAAGATATTTAATAGCAGCATGATCAGTGTGAATAGTAACTTTTGTATCAACGATATAAGGTCTAAACTTATCACATGCAAATACAACTGCTAAGAATTCTTTTTCAGTAGTAGCATAATTTCTCTGGGCAGTATCAAGAGTCTTACTAGCATACTGGATAACATTCAATTTCTTATCAACTCTTTGCCCTAGAACAACACCTACAGCATAATCACTAGCATCACACATAATATCAAAAGGTAAATTCCAATCAGGTGGCTGAACAATAGGTGAAGTGATCAAGGCTTTCTTAAGTATTTGAAATGCTTCTACACAATCATCATCAAAGACAAAAGGAATATATTTTTGCAATAAATTAGTCAGAGGCCTAGAGATTTTAGAAAAGTCCTTAATGAACCTCCTATAAAAACCGGCATGACCAAGGAAACTTCTTATACCTTTTATGTCCTTGGGACATGGCATCTTTTCAATAGCACCAACTTTAGCTTTATCAACTTCAATACCTCTCTCGGAGATTTTGTTCCCCAAGACAATGCCTTCATTAACCATAAAGTGGCACTTTTCCCAATTCAAGACGAGACTAGTGTCTTCGCATCTCTGCAAAACTCGATCAAGGTTGCTCAAGCAATCATCAAAAGAGGATCCATAAACAGAGAAATCATCCATGAATACCTCACAAATCTTTTCACAAAAGTCAGAGAATATAGCCATCATGCATCTTTGAAAGGTAGCAGGTGCATTACATAAACCAAAAGGCATACGTCTATAAGCAAAAGTACCGAAAGGGCAAGTAAAAGTAGTTTTTGATTGATCCTTCGCTGACACACGTATTTGAGAGAAACCAGAATAACCATCTAGAAAGCAGAAATGTGTATGTTTGGATAGTCTTTCTAGCATTTGATCAATAAAAGGTAAAGGGTAATGATCTTTCTTAGTAGCTTTATTTAATTTACGGAGATCAATTACCATCCTATAACCTATAATAATTCTTTGCGGGATCAATTCATCTTTATCATTAGGAACGACAGTAATACCTCCGTTTTTAGGAACACAATGGACAGGGCTTACCCAATCACTATCAGCAACGGGATAAATTATACCTTCCTCAAGGAGCTTTAGTATCTCCTTTCTTACCACTTGTTTCATCTTGGGATTCAGTCGTCGTTGAGGATCTCTAACTGGTTTGGCACCTTCCTCCAAATTAATTTTGTGTTGGCATAATGTGGGACTAATGCCCTTAAGATCATCCAGAGTATATCCAATTGCAGCACGGTGCTTCTTCAGAGTTTTCAATAATCTTTCTTCTTCTTGTTCTGAAAGGTTAGCATTAATAATAACAGGATATATTTTCTTTTCATCAAGATAAGCATACTTAAGATTATCAGGTAATGGTTTGAGTTCAAACACGGGATCACCCTTGGGTGGAGGGGGATCCCTTAGAATTTCGACGGGAAAGTTATGTTTCAGAATAGGTTCCTGTTTAAGGAACACTTCATCTATTTCCCTTCTTTCTGTCATAAACATATCATCTTCATGGTCTAGCAAATATTGTTCTAACGGATCAGTAGGAGGCACGACAATAGAAGCAAGATCAATAATCTCATCCTTACTAGATGATTCTCTATCACGAGGTTGTCTATGAAACTTAGCAAAATTAAACTCATGAGACATACCCTCTAAGCCAATTGTAACAGTATCCTTTTCACAATCAATCTTACCATTAACAGTGTTCAATAAGGGTCTACCGAATATGATGGGACAAAAGTCATCTTGTGGGGAACTAAGAACAAGAAAATCAGCAAGGTATTTAACCTTCCCACACAAGACTTCAACATCTCTAACAATCCCAACTGGTGAAATAGTATCTCTATTAGCAAGCTTGATAGTAACATCAATACCTTCCAATTCAACGGGTGCAATGTCATGCATAATTTCTTTATATAAATCATAGGGTATTTCACTAGCACTAGCACCCATATCACATAAGCCATGATAACAATGATCTCCTATTTTAACAGAAATAACAGGCATGCCTACCACAGGTCTATGTATCTTAGTATCTGGTCTAACAATATTAGCAGTCTCACCACAGAAATAAATAACATGCCCATCTAAATCATCATCCAAGAGATCTTTAACCATAGCAATACTAGGTTCAACTTTGATTTGCTCAGGAGGTGTATAAGTCCTAGTATTACTCTTACGAACAACAGTCGAAGTTTTAGCATGATCCTTTATCCTAACAGGAAAAGGGGGTTTCTCAACATAAGTAGTAGGAACAATAGGATCACTATAGGTGACAGTCTTTTCTTCAACTGTAATAGGTGCAACTACTTTTACTTCAATGGGACGATTATATTTAAACCACTTCTCCTTAGGGAGATCAACGTGAGTAGCACAAGATTCACAGAAAGAAGTTACTATCTCAGAGTCAAGTCCGTATTTAGCGCTAAATCCATGAAAGGCATCAGTATCCATAAAAGATTTAACACAATCAAACTTAGGTGTCATACCTGACTCCTTACCATCGTCGGAACCCCAATCTTCAGATTTGCGTTTAATTCTTTCCATTAAGTCCCATTTGAATTCAATATCTTCATCATATAAGAACCAACACAGGAAGTATCGAGCATGTTGCGATCATTGAGAGAAAGACGAGCATAAATTTTTTGAATAATCATTTCTCTGGAGAGCTCATGATTGGGGCATGAATATAACATTGACTTAAGCCTCCCCCAAGCTTGAGCAATGCTTTCTCCTTCGCGAGGGCAGAAATTATATATGTAATTACGCTCATTATGAACAAGATGCATAGGATAGAACTTCTGGTGAAATTCCAACTTCAATCGTTTATAGTTCCAAGATCCCATATCATCACATAGCCTATACCATGTCAATGCATCTCCCTTCAAAGATAAAGGGAAGACCTTCCTTTTGACAACGTCATCGGGAATACCTGCAAGCTTAAATAATCCACAAACTTCATCCACAAAGATAAGGTGTAAATTGGGATGCAATGTTCCATCTCCTGCAAATGGATTAGCTAGCAGTTTCTCTATCATACCCAAAGGAATCTCAAAGTAAAAAATTTCAGTAGGTTCAGTAGGTTGAGGAGAAACTCTTTGCTCTACTGGTCGGGGCGAAGATGCTCCAAACAAGCCCCTCAAAGGATTAGTTTCCATAGTGACAAGTAACAGAAAATTTCAGCACACTATATAAATGTTTCCTTACCAAGTTCCACTCACCAAAAGCGCTACACTCCCCGGCAACGGCGCGAGAAAAGAGTCTTGATGACCCACAAGTGTAGGTGATCTATCGTAGTCCTTTCAATAAGTAAGAGTGTCGAACCCAACGAGGAGCAGAAGGAAATGATAAGCGGTTTTCAGTAAGGTTTTCTCTGCAAGCACTAAAATTGTAGGTAACAGGTAGTTTTGTGATAAGATAAATTGTAACGACTAACAAGCAATGAAAGTAGGTAAAATGCAGCAAGGTGGCCCAATCCTTTTTCTAGCAAAGGATAAGCCTGGACAATTTCTTATAATGAGAAAAGAGCTCCCGAGGACACATGGGAATTATCGTCAAGCTAGTTTTCATCACGCTCATATGATTCGTGTTCGGTACTTTGATAATTTGATATGTGGGTGGACCGGTGCTTGGGTACTGCCCTTACTTGGACAAGCATCCCACTTATGACTAACCCCTATTGCAAGCATCCGCAACTACAAAAGAAGTATTAAGGTAAACTTAACCACAACATTAAACATATGGATCCAAATCAGCCCCTTACGAAGCAACACATAGACTAGGGTTTAAGCTTCTGTCACTCTAGCAACCCATCATCTACTTATTACTTCCCAATGCCTTCCTCTAGGCCCAAATAATGGTGAAGTGTCATGTAGTCGACGTTCACATAACACCACTAGAGGAAAGACAACATACATCTCATCAAAATATCGAACGAATACCAAATTCACATGACTACTAATAGCAAGACTTCACCCATGTCCTCAGGAACAAACGTAACTACTCACAAAGCATATTCATGTTCATAATCAGAGGATTAATAATATGCATTAAGGATCTGAACATATGATCTTCCACCAAGTAAACCAATTAGCATCAACTACAAGGAGTAATCAACACTACTAGCAACCCACAAGTACCAATTTGTGGTTTGGATACAAGATTGGATACAAGAGATGAACTAGGGTTTTGAGAGGAGATGATGCTGGTGAAGATGTTGATGGAGATTGACCCTCTCCCGATGAGAGGATCGTTGGTGATGACGATGGTGATGATTTCCCCCTCCCGGAGGGAAATTTCCCCGGCAGAACAGCTCTGCCAGAGCTCTAGATTGGTTCCGCCAAGGTTCCGCCTCGTGGCAGCAGAGTTTCGTCCCGTAAGCTTGCCCATGATTTTTCCACGGTAAAAGCCTTCATATAGCAAAAGATGGACACCAGAGGGCCACCAGAGAGCCCAGGAGACAAGGGGCGCGCCCAGTAGGGGTGGGCGCACCCCCACCCACCTGGCCAGGGTGTGGCCCCCCTGAGGTGTTTCTTCCGCTCAATAATTCTTATTAATTCCAAAAATAAGTTTCATGGAGTTTCAGGTCTTTTGGAGCAGTGCAGGATAGGTTTCCAATGTTTGCTCCTTTTCTAGCTAGAATTCCAGCTGCCGGCATTCCCCCTCTTCATGGTAAACCTTATAAAATAAGAGAGAATAGCCATAAGTATTGATATATAATGTGTAATAACAGCCCATAATGCAATAGATATTGATATAAAAGCATGATGCAAAATGGACGTATCAGCGCCGAGCTTCCACCGCCCCGGCGCGCGCATGTCTGGAGGCGTTGGGGCGTTGGCCTCGAACAAAAAGTAGGCTTACCACTTGGCAACAAGCGCCGGCCGAAGCCATTGGTCGTCGCCCCATCGTCAGGGAACCTCTCGCCCATCGTCGCGGCTGGGAAAAGGGGAGAGAGGGGAGGAACGTCGACGGCGTTGGCACACGGGGAGAGAGCTCAGCAACGTGGAGAAAGCTCGATGACTGTGTGCGGGGAGGCGCGCTGCTTATATAGCAATCGAGGGGTGGGTGCCGTGTGTACGCGTGGTGGGAGGTGGTGCATCGCCGCGCCCGGCCGCCCGTGAGGAATCAATGGAAGGCTAACCGGCGGCAACATTGGCACTGATTCCCCGCTGGAAACCGAGGCTCGGCAGGCCTGCCATTCTTTTGCGCCAAAATCGATCGCCCCGGCGCCCCCGGGCACCCCCAGCGCGTCGGGTTCGGTCTGGGTCCGCCGGTGTCAATTTCGGCCCAAACCGGCGAAAAATAGGCTCCTGAGGGCGCGACTGGGCCGATTTCTGGATGCGGCGCTAAAAAAACACCTGGGGAACCTGTTGGGCCCGGGGCTAGAGATGCTCTAATACCAGGACGCCAAGTCGCCGGTTGCAAGGTCTGGAATCGAGGAAGAGAAGCCACAGGCGCCCAAAGACGGAGCGACCAGGGGCACTCCCGAACCAGGTGGCCCAACGTCTCCAGATTCCGCAAGCATCAAACACAATAAGGAGGTGTTTGGCTATAGAAATGGTAACAGTAGTGTAAACATAATCAGATCACATCGTTTAAGGAGGTGTAATGAGTTTTTCCCAGTTTGTTTGGTTCATGTTTAGGGAAAGGAATTGATTACCTTTGCTTTGCTCGACCCTGCTCTTGCTCTGGCCCAACCACCCAGAATCTCAAACTCCGCTGGCCGTCCCCAAAATCAAGTGCCGCCGGCCGTTCCCGAGCATGTGCGCTGCTCGCGACCTCCGATCTCAAGCACCGCCGGCCTTCCCGATAACAAGCGCCACCCGCTGATCCAATCTCCACAGGTAACTCTTCCCGTTCTTCAGGCAATGATGGCTCGAAGTGGATCAGGGAGGCGCCATGCCGGCGCCGGAAGGGAAGGAGATTGGGAGGCGTCGGCGGACAAGAAAGACAGGGTCGTGCGTGGAAGAGAGGCCTCGAGTGGCAGGAGGCGAGTACGGGCTCATTACCAGTGGGGGACGGGTGGTATCGATGGATAACTGGGCCGGACCCATTTACGGAGGGACGCGTTTACGGGTGGAGTTACCAAACGCGAGTAATGTTTTCCTATTACAGCGTAATCAGGTGACGGGCAAATTGCTCTGAAACAAACACCTCTTTAGAGTCGCTATAAGAGCGAGTAACCGCGATGTACGTGTCCCTTTTTACTATGCCAGTGATAGAAAAAAAACACAAGATGGTTACATAACAGATCAAAATCCAAGACCTAGCCCGGGATCTCCATACGACCCCCATGTGTCGATGCCGCCGCCGCCTCCTCTCCTCTCCCTCGATTCTCCTCGCGCCCCCACCCTCGTTATGCCTGCCCGTCTGCTCTGAGCCCCTCCCCTTCCCCATGCCGCCAGCCTCCTCCTCTGCGTCTCTCCTTGCCGATCATTGCTCTAAGCCTGCGCCTCCCCCGGCCCAGATAGCAAGGCGGGCAGGCGGCGTCCGTGAGGTCCATCCCCAGGAAGCCGCAGTAGGAGGAGCACAACCCAGACGAGGTCAATGAGGTCGTCGGCGCCTCCTCCGCTGCGGGATCGAACGGGCTGGTTGGACAGCTGTGCAGCTCTACGCCCTCCTTGACCGAGGGCCGCCGCAGTCAACATTGTGCAGGTAGCTCCTTTCCTTTCTATTCCCTTGTATCTCTCTCCCTTTGTCTCTTCTTCTCTGGCCATGAACATCTCTGAATGTCTGCCTTAGTTCTGGCTAGTGCTTAATTTGCTTTTAACGTATTCATGACTGAAGAAGCCTGCATACTCATGTATCTGATTTTGTGTTCTGGTCCTTTCTCTGGAGCTTTTCATACTGTTCTTGACTATTGTATGTTCCCTTCCTCAGTTAAACTGTATATCAATGCAAAAAAATAATTTAAAATGAATATGCGGGCTGAAAGAACATGCGGTGCCCCCATGTTTGGTTTTGGTAATTGATGACAATCTCTATGGACTAATGGTTGTCTTGAGTTATATTTGAAGGTTTTGTCCATAGGCTTTTCTTGGAATACATGTGTTGGTTTCAAGGATAGGCTGTGTCGACCAAGGTGCTATTCCGTGAATTACCTAAAGATTGGTCTTGTGAGAGGTTGATGAAGACTAAGTCAAAGAGTGAATCAAGTTGATTAACATACGAAGCGTACAAGATGTACCAAGGGATCAAGTGATCCCATGGTATGGTAAGCATTGTCCATTACACTTTGTATGCTAACCCATGGTATTCGTTAGAGTTCTTTGTGGGGTTTGGTTGCGGTCTGCAAGTTATGTGGAGCATAACAAAGAGATCAAATGCTTGAGGCTTGTTGTCCATTTTGGTGTCAATGGACTAGTGAAGATGTGCCGAAGAGTGGCTCACCCATAGTGGAGTATGGGGGAGCAATCATCTAGTCTTCATCGACCCAACGCAATCATGTAAGGTGGTCCATCTTGAGGAGGACAAGATCGTCATCATCTAGCTCAAGTGGACCATGTGCAAGGAAAAGGTTTGCCCTTGATAGGTTTTCTATTGTACCGGTCTCATGGTGGTAGTTGGGAGACTAGGTTTTAGGTTCGATTGCCGTACTATCAAGGGGGGTTCTTGATGAGTAGCTTGATCGTATCATTCGTAGAGAGCTCAAACCATTGCATCCTTGCATCATCTTTCTCGGTTCTTGTTTGGTTCTCTTTGTGAGATTTGGAGCTTATGGTCATCTTGATGACAAGCTCGAGTTCATCGAAAACGGAGTTCACATGCATCTTCTATGATGTTTTAGATGTTGGAGGTTCTGCCGATTCTTCTCTGTTGGAGGCTATTTTGATGCTACTCATTGTCTTGTATCCAACAAGCTTGAGTTTGCTCAATCCGGAGCTCATTTGCAGAAGTTATGGCAATTCTATTTTTATTGGATCTGTCTGTTGTCTTTAGCTGCGTTTTGAAGGCATCCAAGTGCTAAAGCCTCTGTAGCGTGAGGTAGTACTACTCAAGGGAGCGGTAGTACCACAGGGGCCAGCACTAGTACCGCTCCTAGTGAGCGGAAGTACCGCTGCCTCTAGCCCAGAACGCTGGCGCGCATGGAAGTAGGCGCGGAAGTAATTTTTTACTTTCGCACCCTACGCGGTAGTACCGCTCCTCGTGAGTGGTAGTAGCGCTGCCTCGTGTCCTGGCGCTGTTGCGTGCGGTAGTAGGCGCGGATGTAATTTTTTACATCCGCCCTCACGCGGTAGTACCACTTCCTGTGAGCGGTATTACCGTGGCGACTTTTTCTCGTAGCTAGCTCCAGCGGTTGTAGGCGCAACAGTTATTTTTTTATTCTGTGGTCGTGCGTGTCACACCCAATATGCGATACTATCCTAAAGAGACTCGAAGGTCCCACCAAGGATAGAACCGCATATTGAAACGCTTTTGCAAGGTGGATATTATTACATCAACATTACATAATAGATGGGGATACATACAAGAGGCATACAATGCCACACGAATACAACATCATATCATACATGAGAACAACATCCGACTACGGATGAAACACAAACAGAAACTCAAACGACATCCACCCTACTAGCCCAGGCTGCCGACCTGGAACCTATCCCTGATAAGCAAACATCGCTCTCGCGTCATGATCATCGCATAACCTGTACCTGCAACTGTTGTTGTAGTAATCTGTGAGCCACGAGGACTCAGCAATCCCATTACCATGGGTATCAAGACTAGCAAAGCTTAATGGGAAAGGAAGGGGTAAAGTGGTGAGGTTGCAGCAACGACTAAGCATATATGGTGGCTAACATACGCAAATAAGAGCGAGAAGAGAGCAATGGAATGGTCGTGAAGCTAGCAATGATCAAGAAGTGATCCTGAACTCCTACTTACGTCAAACATAACCCAAAACCGTGTTCACTTCCCGGGCTCCGCCGAAAAGAGACCATCACGGCTACACACGCGGTTGATGCGTTTTAGTTCGGATCTGGTGTCAAGTTATCTACAACCGGACATTAACAAATTCCCATCTGCCTATAACCGCAGGCACGGCTTTCGAAAGATTATACCCTGTAGGGGTGTCCCAACTTAGCCCATGATAAGCTCTCGCGATCAACGAAGGATATACCTTCTCCCAGGAAGACCCGATCAGACTCGGAATCCCGGTTTACAAGAAATTTCGACAATGGTAAAACAAGACCAGCAAGACCGCCCGATGCGCCGACAATCCCGATAGGAGCTGCACATATCTCGTTCTCAGGGCAACACCGGATGAGCAATCCGTACAACTAAAACCAGACCTCAAGTTTCCCTGAGGGGGCGCTGCAAAGGGCTCTAGTTCGGACCAACACTTAGACAAGCACTGGCCCGGGGGGCGGGGGCTGAAATAAAGATGACCCTCGAGAGAGCGACTCCCAAGGGAAAAGTAGGTGGTGGTGAGGCAAATGGTAAAACCAATGTTGGGCCTTGCTGGAGGAGTTTTATTCAAAGCGAACTGTCAAGGGGGTCCCATAAATGACCCAACCGCGTAAGGACCACAAAATCCGGGAACATAACACCGGTAAGACGGAAACTAGGGCGGCAAGAGTGGAACAAAACACCAGGCATAAGGCCGAGTCTTCCGCCCTTTACCAAGTATATAGATGCATTAATTAAAGTAGGAGATATTGTGATATCCCAACCAAAATCCTGTCACCATGGAGCAATCTTCAACTTCACCTGCAACTAGCAACACTATAAGAGGGCTGAGCAAAGCGGTAACATAGCCAAGCAACGGTTTGCTAGGAAGGGTGTCAAAGGTTAGAGGTTCATGGCAATTTGGGATGGCTTGATAAACAGGTGATAGGTAGCGCAGCATAGCGATAGAACGAAGCAACTAGCATAGCAATGATAGTAGTGAGATCCAGGGTAGCGGTCATCTTGCCTGAAATCCCGCTAGGAAGAAGAACGAGTCCATGAAGAAGACGAACGGATGAAGCCGAACCAAGCGTAGACGAACGAATCCTCATGATCGCAACGAAACAGGAACTATCGAAAAGGAGCACACAACATGGTAAACACACCAAACATGAACACGGCATGATGCACGAACAAGCATGATGCATGACAAGGCTACATGAAGCTACTCATGGCAAGAGATAATGCAAACAAGAGCAACACATCAAGACAAGTTTAAATGAGGCCGGGAACAACATATAACAATTCCGGTAAGTCCTCATATGCAAATTTCTAAGTTGGTCCAGATCTGAATAAACCTTATGTTCAAGTTGTTAAACAGAAAGTTAAGATTCACCAAGAAGATCTACACGATATTCTAGTCAAGTTACATATAAAGTTCATTTAGTTCGGAGCTACGGCCTAGAAGATATGAGCAAAACAAGTTAAACATGGCATTGATGCAAAATCCATACAAACATCAAGCAAACACTCCAAAACAAGGATGCAACATGATAATATGAAGCTACATGCAAATCTAAGCAAGTTTCATATAGAGTACACTCAAAACGGAGCAACGGTTCAACACGCACACATGAAACAAGTTTAAAGGGCAAGCTGTCCAAAATAGCAACTAGGCATATTGCAAGCATCAAAACAACATGCTACAGCATCTCAACATAAAAACAAAAGGCATGGGCATGATGTACAGGTAAAGCATAACAAAACATGAGCACTGAGCTATCTCCAGAAATCACTAGAACATGCTCAAACACACATGGCAAGATTGCAAATAATATCAGTTTCAGACTTTGCAGAAAATAACATCAGGTTGCAATGTTTAGAGCTATCAAACAACATGTTACAGGAACTTATCATGGCAAACAAAGGCATGGAATGAATCTACTAAATGCATAGAACAAAAGTCTCTTACTGACCATGAGCCAAAAAGGATCAGAAAATATGATGGCATCCATGTGAACATAGCAAGTTATAATGACAGATTCATACATGGCAGAAACAGAATTATGAAGGCATGTTTGTGAGCTTGAAACACTCATCACAGAGCAATACATGGCATGGCAAGGCAAACAATAGTAAGAAGACATGTTTGTGAAGCTAAGCATGGCAAGAGCAAGTCCATAGGATGCAAGGAACAGTAGCAACAATCATGGCAACAACTGAACTTAATGTTAATAGGCTGGCAACAACATTATTTAGCAACTTTGGAGCAAGATTACAACAAGCTACAGCAGGCTATAAATGCAACCAGGGGCATGGATGGATATAGCATGACATGTAGAACAAAACACCCTTAGTGAACATCTCCAGATTATGCATAGAATGACTTGTAGCAGCAGGTTTACATAGCATCACGAAATAACAGATTCAGCCTAGCAAAACAGTAACAGCAAGTACACTACTTAACAAGCTTGATACACTCACAACAAGTCATTGCATGACAAGATAAGTATAACATCAGCAAGAAAACATGTTTACGAAGCTAACCAAGTCAAGAACAAGTTCATAGCATGCAAGGATCAACTACAACAACCTTGGCAAAATTGAATAACATGTAAACAATCTGCCAGGAAACATTTTGTAGCAAAAGTAGAGCACGAAAATGACATGCTAGACTACTCCATAATTGCAAACAGGGGCATGAATGGATAGAGCATAACCATATGTTCAAAACATCCTTACTGAAGTATCTCAAAATATGCATGGATCTCTCTGTAGTATCATGTTTACATGGCATCAAAATAACAACAGAACAGGGACTAAAATCAGCAACATCACGAAGCCTAGTTTACATGCTTGTGCTAGTCACCACATTGATCACAAAAATACATGGTAAGCACCTATGTAAAGAAGACATGGCATAGTTCAAAACACATGTAGACATCAACCTCATAGGATGCACACATCAATCATGGCAAAAATGACAAAAAAGCAAGTTCTGTTAACAGACAGCAGACAACATTATGAACCACTCTTGCAACGATGATTCAGGCATCAAGATGACCTCAAATGAACATGATACAATGGAATGAAATGAAGTACTCATTGTGACGAACAATTTGACTTATTACACGCACGAAAGGAAGCTACGGATGCAGAGATATGATGCGATAAACATGGCATGATAATGTCAAAAATTACGGGGACTTAGGGAAATTTCGGGGTCAACCTCTTTGGAACAGATCTAGGGTTCGGCGCGACTCCCGAGGTTGGCAGGACCTCACCGGAGCGGACGGGGACGGAGGAGGAGGAAGGAGGCCCTGGGGAGGCCGGGGCGAAGGCGGGGCGGCGCCAGCCGAGGAGGACGGCGGCGGGGCGGCCAGCGGATCTCGGGGCGAGCGGCGGCGCGGCCAGGCGGCGGCCCAGGCCGACGCGGAGGCGGCGATGGCGACGGGGCAGGGGGAGCCGCGGCCGCACGGGGCGGCGGCGCGGGCACCGCGGGCGGCGGCACAGCCGAAGGATGGCGGCGGGGCACTCCGGCGGCGGCGCCGGTGCGGGGCTGTGGCGGCGAGGCGCGGACGGGCCGGGCGGCGGCAGATCTGGGCCCGTGCGGGCCCTAGATGGGCTCCGCGGGCCGGCGGCGCGAGGACGGCAGCGGAGGACACGCGGCACCCTCTGATTGGCTGGGCGCGGCGGCGCGGACGTGTCCGGCCGGGGGCGGACGCGTCCGGCGGTGGAGAGGGAAAAAGCTAGGGTTTCATCTGCGGAAAATCCGGGGGGAGGACCTATTTATAGATTCTGGGAGATAGGAGAGTCCAAATGAGGCATGGTTTTCGCCCACACGATCGTGATCGAACGACCAAGAGCATGGAGGGGAGTTAGATGGGTTTTGGGCCACTTTGGAAGGGTGTTGGGCTGCAACGAGAAAGGGGGGTTTCGGGCTACGCGGTTAACCGTTGGAGTACCAAACGACCTCCAAATGGCACGAAACTTAACAGGCGGTCTACCGGTGCTAGACCAAGGCTGCTTGGCAAGACTCGGTCCATTCCAAGAAAGTTTAACACCCGCACACAACTGGAGACAAAAGGGGAACGCCAGAGGGCATAGGAGTGCCGGATCGCGAAACGGACAACGAGGAAAATGCTCGGATGCCTGAGACGAACACGTATGCAAAATGAAATGCACATGATGACATGATAAAATGCAACACGCAAGCAAATGACATGGCAACGGCGGCGAATAACTCGCAGACACCTGGCGCATCGAATCCGGGGCGCTACAACACTCCTCCACTAACAAGAGATCTCGTCCCAAGATCTTAGGACCGAGACGGAAGGGAAAAGGGATGAGGTGAAGCAAGTACTCAAGATAAGAAGCAAAGAATCGAGAGCACTCGAGAAGAAGAGAGGAACAACGAGATCGATGAGAATCGAAAGCTCACGGAATCAGATAGACTCTGAAACCACTCCGGTTAAAACGAGATAAGAAACGAATAATACTGAAAGGATTTAGGCAACACTCTGGCTGAAAATGGAAGGAAAAGAACACGATCTTGAGAGGATGGAATGATACTTGACGAGTTGAACAAAGCAATGCCTCCGGAAGAATTGAAAGAATGGAATGGAAAGAATTTAGAAGGAAGGGTTGAATGGAGTTGTTGAGAAAATCACCAACGAAAGAATAAGCTTGTTGTGGACTTATGGACAACATCTCAAAATCATAAGGTGATAACCGGCCACAAACGGAAATGGTTGGATATCTGAGAAGAATGAAGAAATGCAAAACTCCACTTCAAAAGAAAATGAAGAATTACTTGCGCTTCGAGACGCGAGAAGAAAAGATACTTGAACTCCACCAACAAAATCTTGATGAACTCCTGAAGAAAAGATTAAATCATGAAGAACCACCATGAAGAACTCCGGTAACAAAAGGATGATGAGATAGAATGAAGAATGAAAGAATAAGATTAAAGCCTTGCGATGACTTAGATGGAGGTTCCGACGAAATGGCCGAGGAAGTTGAACTCCGGAAAAGAAAAGATGAAAACTCTTGGAACTAGAATTTATTCATCAAGAACAAACTCTGAAGGAAGAGATTAATCACTTTGAGGAAATAAGAATAAGATTTATTGTATGCTTATCCTTCGTCAAATTTAATTAATGACAACCAGATTTTTCATACTACTTATTCTTCTTGAAAAGGATTGAGAAGTGACATATCACAAACTTGAGAAGGTCTTCATGAACCACCGGTAGGATTGAAAGAAGGAATGGATTGATACGATAACAAAGGAAAAAGAATCTGAATGAACCACCGTAAGAATTCGAAAATGACTGATGAAAGAGAAAGAATAACCGGGAAGAATTAGAAGAACAAATAAGCTAGAGGGGATTTAGATGCAAAAGAACGAAGAGATAATGAGCTGACTAAAGAACACTTGAACAAAAGCACCGGGATAATTGGTTAATGATAAATGGAATGATGGCCTCCGATGAAAAGAAACGGGAAAAGAACTTCTGACATACTCCGGATGGGTAAGAAAAGATTGTCTGGCAAGTGGAATAATTCGAGACGATAGCATGAAACTAGAACCGCGAGTCTAAGAGAGAGCGGGCAAGATTTAGAAGGAACTCTTCTTTGATCTTCAAATGACAACGAGAAAACACCACCAAAATTACTGAGATACTCCGGGAGAATGGAAAGCAAAGAGGTTGAGCCAACAATGAAATGATTTGAAATCGATCTTGGAGAAGGCATCTGACTGATGAAATTCATTCTTACGTCACACTTGAAAAGAATTTAGAATAACTCCGGGGAAATTAGAAGAGTCAGGTAAGATCCCGGGAAAAGACCTGTGGGTTAGGGCCCACTGAAGAAAACACCGTTGAAAAGGGTTGTTGAAGGATAGATGATGCACCGGAACAATTGAAATATTTGAATGAGGTGATAACCTCGAATTAATTGGAACACTGACGAATCTCCTGAGATGTCTTGAACACTCCGGAAGGATAAACTGGCGAGAGGCGAACGAGCAAGGAAGGCACTTGAGCTGAGGGAAAGAATATAATCACTATCGAAAATGGAATTGAATCCATCGGAGAAGAAAAGAGATGAAGAATGTCGAACGAGATGAGAATTCACCGGTTGAAACAATTGGGGGAAGACTGAAGAGGCTCCGCACGAATGAAATTGATGCTCGAAAGAGGATCATGCTCCGGGAAGAAAAAAGGGGTGGGAGGGCGAGAAAACAAAGGCAACTTGGAAGGGGAAATCGACGAATATCTTGAAGAGAAAACACCGGTTGAAATCATTGAGGAAAGAAAACAAATACTTCGTATGAGTAGGATGGATACTCGATTACAGACTCCGGTTTCGAGAAGAAAAGGGGTGGGCGGGTGAGAAAAGAAAACAATTGAGGATTGAACTCGCAAAGATGAAGAGGCTCGAGTCAACTTGACGAGAAAAGCACTGGATAAAAAGAGCTGAGGAACAACTATCGGAAAACCAACTGCGTGAACCTAAAGAAAAATTTGAAGGGGAAGAGAAGTAATTCCAAACACCTATGTCAAGATTCCTTACTAGAGCGACGAAGGGGCTGAGGAGTAAAAAGAATTCCTACTCTCCGATATAACTAGACTCCAAAAACAGTTTTGTTCTAGACTCAACAACGACCAAACTACACGATCAATCAAGGGGGGCTCCTAGGTCGGTCGAGGCTCTGATACCAACTTGTCACGCCCAATATGCGATACTATCCTAAAGAGACTCGCAGGTCCCACCAAGGATATAACCGCATATTGAAACGCTTTTGCAAGGTGGATATCATTACATCAACATTACATAATAGATGGGGATACATACAAGAGGCATACAATGCCACACGAATACAACATCATATCATACATGAGAACAACATCCGACTACGGATGAAACACAAACAGAAACTCAAACGTCATCCACCCTGCTAGCCTAGGCTGCCGACCTGGAACCTATCCCTGATCAAAGAAGAAGCAGAAGAAGAACCCCAAAACAAGCAAACATCACTCTCGCGTCATGATCATCGCATAACCTGTACTTGCAACTGTTGTTGTAGTAATCTGTGAGCCACAAGGACTCAGCAATCCCATTACATGGGTATCAAGACTAGAAAAGCTTAATGGGAAAGGAAGGGGTAAGGTGGTGAGGTTGCAGCAGCGACTAAGCATATATGGTGGGTAACATACGCAAATAAGAGCGAGAAGAGAGCAAATGGAACGGTCATGAAGCTAGCAATGATCAAGAAGTGATCCTGAACTCCTACTTACGTCAAACATAACCCAAAACCGTGTTCACTTCCCGGACTCCGCCGAAAAGAGACCATCACGGCTACACATGCGGTTGATGCATTTTAATTCGGATCTGGTGTCAAGTTATCTACAACCGGAGATTAACAAATTCCCATCTGCCTATAACCGCAGGCACGGCTTTCGAAAGATTATACCCTGCAGGGGTGTCTCAACTTAGCCCATGATAAGCTCTCGCGATCAACGAAGGATATACCTTCTCCCAGGAAGACCCGATTAGACTCAGAATCCCGGTTTACAAGACATTTTGACAATGGTAAAACAAGACCGGCAAGACCGCCTGATGCGCCGACAATCCCGATAGGAGCTGCACATATCTCGTTCTCAGGGCAACACCGGATGAGCAATCGAAGCTAAGCATGGCAAGAACAAGTCCATAGGGTGCAAGGAACAGTAGCAACAATCATGGCAACAACAGAACTTAATGTTAATAGGCTGGCAGCAACATTATTTAGCAACTTTGGAGCAAGATTAAAACAAGCTACAACATGCTATAAATGCAACCAGGGGCATGTATGGATAGAGCATGACATGTAGAACAAAACACCCTTAGTGAACATCTCCAGATTATGCATAGAATGACTTGTAGCAGCAGGTTTACATAGCATCACGAAATAACAGATTCAGCCTAGCAAAACAGTAACAACAAGTACACTACTTAACAAGCTTGATACACTCACCACAAGTCATTGCATGACAAGATAATCATAGCATCAGCAAGAAGACATGTTTATGAAGCTAACCAAGTCAAGAACAAGTTCATAGCATGCAAGGATCAACTACAACAACCTTGGCAAAATTGAATAACATGTAAACAATCTGCCAGGAAACATTTTGTAGCAAAAGTAGAGCAAGAAAATGACATGCTAGACTAGTCCATAATTGCAAACAGGGGCATGAATGGATAGAGCATAACCATATGTTCAAAACATCCTTACTTAAGTATCTCAAAATATGCATGGATCTCTCTGTAGCATCATGTTTACATGGCATCAAAATAACAATAGAACAAGGACTAAAATCAGCAACATCACGAAGCCTAGTTTACATGCTTGTGCTAGTCACCACATTGATCACAAAAATACATGGTAAGCACCTCTGTAAAGAAGACATGGCATAGTTCAAAACACATGTAGACATCAACCTCATAGGATGCACACATCAATCATGGCAAAAATGACAAAAGAGCAAGTTCTGTTAACAGACAGCAGACAACATTATGAAGCACTCTTGCAACGATGATTCAGGCATCAAGATGAGCTCAAATTAACATGATGCAATGGAATAAAATTAAGTACTCGTTGAGGCGAACAATTTGACATATTACACGCACGAAACGGAGCTACGGATGCAGAGATATGATGCGATGAACATGGCATGATAATGTCAAAAATTACGGGGATGGGGAAATTTCGGGGTCAACCTCTTTGGAACAGATCTAGGGTTTGGCGCGACTCCCGAGGTTGGCCGGACCTCGCCGGAGCGGACGGGGACGGAGGAGGAGGAAGGAGGCCCTGGGGAGGCCGGGGCGAAGGCGGGGCGGCGCCAGCCGAGGAGGACGGTGGCGGGGCGGCCAGCGGACCTCGGGGCGAGCGGCGGCACGGGGCGCCGGGCCAGGCGCGGCCAGGTGGCGGCCCAGGCCAACGCGGAGGCGGCGATGGCGACTCGGTGGCGGGGCAGGGGGAGCCGCGGCCGCACGGAGCGGCGGCGCGGGCACCGCGGGCGGCGGCGCAGCCGGAGGATGGCGGCGGGGCACTCCGGCGGTGGCACCGGCGAGGACGAGCGCGCCGGCGAGGTGGCAGCGGGCGCCGGCGCGGGGCCGCGGCGGCGAGGCGCGGACGGGTCGAGCGGCGGCAGATCTGGGCCCGCGCGGGCCCAGATGGGCTCCGCGGGCCGGTGGCGCGAGGACGGCGGCGGAGGACACGTGGCACCCTCAGATTGGCTGGGCGCGGCGGCGCGGACGCGTCCGGCGGTGGAGAGGGAAGAAGCTAGGGTTTCATCTGCGAAAAATCCGGGGAGAGGACCTATTTATAGATTCTGGGAGATAGGAGAGTCCAAATGAGGCACGGTTTTCGCCCACACGATCGTGATCGAACGACCGAGAGCATGGAGGGGAGTTAGATGGGTTTTGGGCCACTTTGGAAGGGTGTTGGGCTACAACGAGAAAGGGGGGGTTTCGGGCTACGCGGTTAACCGTTGGAGTACCAAACGACCTCCAAATGGCACGAAACTTGACAGGCGGTCTACCGGTGCTATACCAAGGCCGCTTGGCAAGACTCAGTCCATTCCGAGAAAGTTTAACACCCGCACACAACAGGAGACAAAAGGGGAACGCCGGAGGGCATAGGAGTGCCGGATCGCGAAACGGACAACGGGGAAAATGCTCGGATGCCTAAGACGAACACGTATGCAAAATGAAATTCACATGATGACATGATAAAATGCAACACGCAAGCAAATGACATGGCAACGGCGGCAAATAACTGCCAGACACCTGGCGCATCGAATCCGGGGCGTTACAGTGCGGTAGAACCGCAAGGGCAGGCGGCAGTACCTCTCCTGCAGTAGTACCACCCTGTTACCCCTTTGCAGTGTTGTTCCTTGGGCTTCTGCTGCCCAAGCGGTAGTACCGCTACCCCTAGCGGTAGTACCATGAGGTCGAGCGGTAGTACCGCTCTGTGCGGGCTGTGAGGATAACAGTTGATTTTTCCCCACCTATAAAAGGGGGTCTTCTCCCCAATGGACCTTATCCTTGAGCGTGTTCTTCCCCCATTGTTGACCTTCTTCGAGCTTGCTATCTATCCATCCCTCCATGGATTCTTGCTAGTTTTGGGGGGAAAGGAGAGAGGAGATCTAGATCCACATTTCCACCAATCACTTTCTCCTCTATGTGAGGGGAACCCCTTGGATCTAGATCTTGGAGTTCTTGGTGTTCTCCTTCTTGTTCTTCCTCCGATTTTCCTCCCTAGCATTAGTTTCTTTGGTGGGATTTGGGAGAGAAGGACTTGGGCACTCCGTGTGCCCTTGCCTTTGCATTTGGTGCATCGGTTTGAGTTATCCACGGTGATACGTGGAAGTTACAGGTTGAGAAGCTTATTACTCTTGGGTGCTTGGTACCCTTGAGCTTGTTCCTCTTGGGTGCTTGGGCGCCCTAGACGGTTGGTGGTGTTCGGAGCTCAATCATTGTGGTGTAAAGCTCTGGGCAAGCGTCGGGGTCTCCAATTTGGTTGTGGAGATTGCCCCGAGCAATTTGACGGGTACCGGTGACCGCCCCCAAGGGTTGCCAAAGTGTACGAGTTCGGTGACCACCCCCAAGGGTTGCCATTTGTATGGGTTCGGTGACCGCCCTCAAGGGTCCCTTAGTGGAATCATGGCATCTTTCATTGTGCGAGGGCATGAGGAGATTACAGTGGCCCTAGTGGCTTCTTGGGGAGCATTGTGCCTCCACACCGCTCCAAACGGAGATTAGCATCCACAAGGGTGTGAACTTTGGGATACATCGTCGTCTCCGCGTGCCTCTGTTATCTCTTACCCGAGCCCTTTACTTATGCACTTTACTTTGTGATAGCCATATTGTTTCTTGTCATATATCTTGCTATCACTTAGTAGTTTATCTTGTTTAGCATAAGTTGTTGGTGCACATAGGTGAGCCTAGTTGTTGTAGGTTTTGTGCTTGACAAATTAACCGTTAGGTTTATTCCGCATTTGTTCTAGCCTAAACCGTAATTATTTTAAAAGCGCCTATTCACCCCCCCTCTAGGCGACATCCACGATCTTTCACAGGCATACTTTTTGAAAAATCTATCCTGATCGAACTCTATGCCTATACAATATTACACATGCGCTGTTGTAGTGGCTGGACAAGACGAAGAGAAGCTGCAGCGGCCGACTGCAGGGTGGCCTCCCCGGAAGAGAGCACCGGTTGTAGTGGATGACACAGAGCCCACTTCTTCGCCAGCACTAGCAACGTCAGGGGCGGTGAAGGCCAGCTGCGGACACCGTACGACCACGGCCTGACACAAGCAGACTGGATGTACAACGAAGAAGAAGAGGATGATGACAACTATGTGCCCCCTGAATATGGTGATGCTGCAACGGCGGAAGCTGCTGATGATCAAGAGGAACCAGACGATGTGCTTGATGATGGTCTCCGTCGGGTCATTGTTGATGCAAGGAAACTGTGCGGAAGTCAAAAGGAGAAGCTGAAGTTCAACCGCATGTTAGAGGATCACAAAAAAGGTTTGTACCCCAATTGCGAAGATGGCAACACAAAGCTCGGTAACGTACTAGAATTGCTGCAGTGGAAGGCAGAGAATGTTGTGCCTGACAAAGGATTTGAGAATCTACTGAAAATATTGAAGAAGAAGCTTCCAAAGGAAAACAAATTTCCCGACAGTACATACGCAACAAAGAAGGTCGTATGCCCTCTAGGATTGGAGGTGCAGAAGATACATGCATGCCCTAATGACTGCATTCTCTACCGTGGTGCGTACGAGGATTTGAATGCATGCCCGGTATGCACTGCATTGCGGTATAAGATTAGATGAGATGACCCTGGTGATGTTGACGGCGAGCCCCCCAGGAAGAGGGTTCCTACCAAGGTGATGTGGTATGCTCCTATAATACCACGGTTGAAACGTTGTTCAGAAATAGAGAGCATGCCAAGTTGATGCGATGGCACAGAGAGGACCGTAAGAAAGACGGGAAGTTGAGAGCACCCGCTGATGGGTCGCAGTGGAGAAAAATCGAGAGAAAGTACCGGGCTGAGTTTGCAAGTGACCCAAGGAACGTATGGCTTGGTTTAAGCGCGGATGGCTTTAATTCTTTCGGGGAGTAGAGCAGCAATCACAACACCTGGCCCGTGACTCTATGTATGTATAACCTTCCTCCTTGGATGTGCATGAAGCGGAAGTTCATTATGATGCCAGTTCTCATCCAAGGCCCTAAGCAACCCGACAACGACATTGATGTGTACCTAAGGCCATTAGTTGAAGAACTTTTACAGCTTTGTAATGGAAAAGGTGTACGTGTGTGGGATGAGCACAAACAGGAGGAATTTGACCTGCATGCGTTGCTGTTTGTAACCATCAATGATTGGCCTGCTCTCAGTAACCTTTCAGGACAGGCAAGCAAGGGATACCACACATGCACGCACAGCTTAGATGACACCAAAAGTATATACCTGGACAAATGCAAGAAGAATGTGTACCTCGGGCATCATCGTTTTCTTCCGACCAACCATAAATGTCGAAAGAAAGGCAAGCATTTCAAAGGCGAGGCAGATCATTGGAAGAAGCCCGCCATGCGTACCGGTGATCACATACTTGCTATGGTCAATGATTTACAGGTAATCTTTAGAAAGGGTCCCGGCAGACTATCTGTTCCAAATGACGCTGAGGGACGCGCACCCATGTGGAAAACGAAATCTATATTTTGGGACCTACCCTACTGGAAATACCTAGTGGCCCGCTCTTCAATCGACGTGATGCACGTGACGAAGAACCTTTGCATGAACCTACTAGGCTTCTTTGGTGTGTATGGGAAGACAAAAGATACACCGGAGACACGGGAGGACCTGCAACGTTTGCATGAAAAAGATGGCATGCCTCCAAAGTAGTATGAAGGTCCTGCCAGCTACGCTCTTACCAAAGAAGATAAGGAAATCTTCTTTGAACGCCTGCTCAGTATGAAGGTCCCGTCTGGCTTCTCATTGAATATAAAGGGAATAATAAATATGCCAGACAAAAAGTTTCAGAACCTAAAGTCTAATGACTGCCATGTGATTATGATGCAACTGCTTCTGGTTGCATTGAGGGGGCTTCTACCAGAAAACGTTCGATTAGCCATTGTGAAGCTATGTGCATCCCTCAATCCAATCTCTCAGAAGGTGATCGATTCAGAAATCATACCAAGGCTAAGGAGTGATGTGGCGCAATGTCTTGTTAGTTTCAAGCTGGTGTTCCCACCATCCTTCTTCAATATCATGACGCACGTCCTAGTTCAACTAGTTGACGAGATTGTCGTTCTGGGCCCTGTATTTCTACACAATATGTTCCCCTTTGAGAGGTTCATGGGAGTCCTAAAGAAATATGTCCGTAACCGCGCTAGGCCAGAAGGAAGCATCTCCATGGGCCATCAAATAGAGGATGTCATTGGGTTTTGTGTTGATTTCATTCCAGGCCTTAAGAAGATTGGTCTCCCTCAATCGCGGTATGAGAGGAGACTGACTGGAAAAGGCACGCTTGGAGGGGACTCAGTAATATGTAGGGACGGGCATTCTTGGTCTCAAGCACACTACACAGTTCTACAGAACTCTACCTTGGTAACCCTGTATGTCGATGAACACAAGAATAGTCTGCACTCCAAACACCCAGAGCAGTGTGATGACTGGATTACATGTGAACACATCAGGAATTTCGGCAGTTGGTTGGAAACACGTCTCAGAGGTGACAACACTGTTTGTGATGAGATGTACTCGTTGTCCAGGGGACCATCTTTGACTGTATTGACTTACAAAGGATACGAGATAAATGGGAATACATTTTACACGATCGCCCAAGATCAAAAGAGCACCAACCAAAACAGAGGTGTCCGCTTTGATGCTGCAACCAAGAGGGGAAAGGACACATATTATTGTTACATAGTGGATATGTGGGAACTTGACTACGAACATGATTTTAAGGTCCATTTTTTCAGTGCAAATGGGTCAATCTGTCAGTAGGTGGGGTACATGTAGACCCACTGTACGGAATGACAACAGTGGATCTGAACAATCATGGGTACACAGACGAACCATTCGTCCTAGCCAATGATGTGGCACAGGTTTTCTATGTGAAGGACATGTTGATAACCCACAAGTATAGGAGATCAATTGTAGCCTCTTTCGATAAGTAAGAGTGTCGAACCCGACGAGGAGCTAAAGGTAGAACAAATATTCCCTCAAGTTATATCGACCATCGATACAACTCTACACACGCTTAATGTTCGCTTTACCTAAAACAAGTATGAAACTAGAAGGACTTTGTAGGTATTGTTGGATAGGTTTGCTAGATAATAAAGAGCACGTAAATAAAAAGTTGGGTCTGTTTAGATAAAGAAGAAATAAAGTAAATATAGCGAGTATGGAGAAGTGGTGGTAGGAGTTGCGGAATTTTCCCTAAGCAATTGACTACTTTACTAGACCGATAGCAAGTTTTATGTGGGAGAGGCCACTGCTAGAATGTCATCCCTGACTTGGAATTCTATGCACTTATGATTGGAACTATTAGCAAGCATTCGCAACTACTAACGTTCATTAAGGTAAAACCCAACCATAGCATTAACATATATTGGTCCCCCTTCAATCCCGTATGCATCAATTTCTATGCTAGGTTGAAGCTTCTGTCACTCTAGCCCTCCAATACATAGTCCTATCAACATACAACTAACCCTATGGTGTGATCCACGTGCGCGCTCATATGATGGGCACCAAAGGACAACAACATAACCACAAAAAATTAAACCAATCATAGCAATTCACCAATTACCGAAAGGACAACGAAAATCTACTCAAACATCAAAAGGATGGTAACACATCATTGGATAATAATATGAAGCATAAAGCACCATGTTCAAGTAGAGGGTACCGCGGGTTGCGGGCGAGTGGACCGCTATAGATAGATGGGGGAAGGTGATAGAGATGTTGGTGAAGATGATGGAGGTGTTGGTGTAGATCACAGTGATGATGATGGCCCCCGGCGGTGTTCCGGCGCCACCGGAAGCGAGGGGGAGAGAGCCCCCTTCTTCTTCTTCTTCCTTGCCTTCTCCCTAGATGGGAGAAGGGTTTCCCCTCTGGTCCATGGTCTCCATGGCGTGGGAGGGGCGAGATCCCCTCCGAGATTGGATCTGTCTCTCTGTCTCTCTCTGTTTCTGCGTTCTCAGATTCTGCCCTTTCACCGTTTCTTATATTCCCAGAGATCCATAACTCCGATTGGATTGAATTCTTCAACACAATTTGTTTCCGGATATTGGCTTTCTTGCGACAAAAGAAGAGCAGCAACCGCCTTACGGGGTGTCCACGAGGGTCAGGGGCGCGCCCCCCTGCCTCGTGGGCCCCTTGAGCATCGTCTCGCGTTGATTCTTCTTCCCAAAAATCATAAATATTCCAAAAATATTCTCTGACCATTTTTATTCCGTTTGGACTCCGTTTGATATTGATTTTCTGCGAAACATAAAATATGCAACAGACAGGAACTGGCACTGGGCACTGGATCAATATGTTAGTACCAAAAATAGTATAAAAAGTTGCCAAAAGTATATGAAAGTTGAATAATATTGGCATGGAACAATCGAAAAATATAGATACGACGGAGACGTATCAGCATCCCCAAGCTTAATTCCTACTCGTCCTCGAGTAGGTAAATGATAAAAAAGATAATTTTTGATGTGGAATGCTACCTAGCATAATCTTGATCATGTAATCTAATCATGGCATGAATATTAAGACACGCGTGATTCAAAGCAATAGTGTATCATTTGACATAAAATAATTAATACTCGGGCATCCCAACAAACAATCATGTCTTTTAAAATATCAATGCTAAAGAACCGTATCCCTACAAAATCATATAGTCTTTCATGATCCCTTTTCTTAACACAAGGTACCTCTCATGCCCATCCCGGTGTCAGCCAAGCAATTGGTTCATACTTTTTAACGCGCTTCAGCTTTTTCAACCCTCACGCAATACATGAGTGCAAGCCATGGATATAGCATTACAGGTGGAATAGAGTATGATGGTGGAGGTTGTGTGGAGAAGACAAAAAGAGAGAAAGTCTCACATCGACGCGGCTAATCAATGGGCTATGGAGATGCCCATCAATTGATGTCAATGCAAGGAGTAGGGATTGCCACGCAATGGATGCACTGGAGCTATAAGTGTCTGAAAGCTCAAGCTGAAACTAAGTGGGTGTGCATCCAACTTGCTTGCTCATGAAGACCTCGGGCATTTGAGGAAGCCCATCATCAGAATATAGAAGCCAATTTCTATAATGAAAATTCCCACTAGTATATGAAAGTGATAACTTAAGAGACTCTCTATATGAAGAACATGGTGCTACTCTGAAGCACAAGTGTGGTAAAAAGGATAGTAACATTGCACCTTCTCTCTTTTTCTCTCATTTTTTTCCTTTTTTGTAGGCTTCTTTGGCCTCTCTCTTCTTCTTTTTTTCGGGCTTCTTTGGCCACTTTTATTTTTCATAAAGTCAAGAGACTCATCCCGACTTGTGGGGGAATCATAGTCTCCATCATCCTTTCCTCACTGGGGCAATGATCTAATAATAATGATCATCACACTTTTATTTACTTACAACTCAATATTACAACTCGATACTAGAACAAAAATATGACTCTATATGAATGCCTCAGGCGGTGTACCGGGATGTGCAATGATCTAGCATAGCAAAGATATCAAAAAATGGACAAGCCATGAAAACATCATGCTAGATATCTTACGATCATGCAAAGCAATATGACAATGAATGCTCAAGTCATGTATATGATGACGATGGAAGTTGCATGGCAATATATCTTGGAATGCTATGGAAATGCCATGATAGGTAGGTATGGTGGCTGTTTTGACGAAGATATAAGGAGGCTTATGTGTGATAGAGCGTATCGTATAACAGGGTTTGGATGCACCGGCGAAGTTTGCACCAACTCTCGAGATGAGAAAGGGCAATGCACGGTACCGTAGAGGCTAGCAAATTGCGAAAAGGTAAGAGTGTGTATAATCCATGGACTCACATTAGTCATAAAGAACTCATATACTTATTGCAAAAGTTTATTAGCCCTCTAAGCACAGTACTACCACGCATGCTCCTAGGGGGAGGTCGGTAGGAGTTAACCATCGCGTGCCCCCGACCTTCACGCAAAGATAAACAATCAAAATACAATGCGCGCCAATTTGGTTACATAGTTAGGAGACCATACATGCATGCTTCGGGAATCACAAACCTTAACACCAATATTCTTACTAAACACAACCATCTACTAGAACCTCCCACATATTATCATCTCTATATCACAAAACTATTGCAAGGAATCAAACATATCCTATTCAGTGATCTACAAGTTTTATGTAGGATTTTATGACTAACCATGTGAATGACCAATTCCTGTCATCTCTCTAAATAGATATAAGTGAAGCAAGAGAGTTTAATTCTTTCTACAAAAGATATGCCCACGCTCTAACACTTATAAGTGAAGCAAAAGAGCATTCTACAAATGGCAGTTTTCTATGTGAAGAGAAACAGGCAATCCAAACTTCAAATGATATAAGTGAAGCACATGAAGCATTTTATAAAGCCATACTCAAAAGATATAAGTGAAGTGCAATGAGAATTCTATAAATCAACCAAGGACTATCTCATACCAGCATGGTGCGTAAAAGAGAAGTGAAAACTAAATGCAAAAGACGCTCCAAGATTTGCACATATCACATGAATGAAACGAATCCCAAAACATACCGATACTTGTTGAAGAAAGATGGGATGCCTTCTGGGGCATCCCCAAGCTTAGGCGCTTGAGTCTCCTTGAATATTTACTTGGGGTGCCTTGGGAATCCCCAAGCTTGAGCTCTTGCCTCTCCTCCTTTTCCTCATATCGAGACCTCCTCGATCTTGAACACTTCGTCCACACAAAACTTCAACAGAAAACTCGGTAGATCCGTTAGTATAATAAAGCAAATCACTACTCTAAGTACTATTGCAAACCAATTCATATTTTATTTTTGCATTGTAGCTATTGTAATATAACTTTTCCATGGCTAAATCCACTGATAGAAATTGATAGTTTCATCAAAACAAGCAAACTATGCATCAAAAACAGAATCTGTCTTAAACAGGACAGTCTATAGTAATCTGAACATTCACCATACCTCTCGTACTCCAAAATTTCTGCCAAAATTAGGAAAAAAACAATTTGTAAATAAAGACAGTGCAAAAAGTTTCAGAACCGTTTGACCTTCCAGTAAAACATGTAAAATCGTGCACTACAGCCAAAGTTTGTGTCCTGCACCGCACAAACCAACAAGCATTGTAAACATCCTAAAGGCAAACCTTGGGACATTATTTTTATAATACAATGTAATTGTACAAAGGGAGAATTATTTTTGATGAAAAGTTTCTGAAATTAAGATTCACAAAGTTTCCGTGAGCATGAACAAAGTTCAAGGAGCTCCCCCACTTCAACAATGCTTGTCTTTCTCACTTTCACTTTCCTTTTTGAAAAGTTTTGGGTTCCCCTCTTTATTTTTTGTTTTTAAACTTTATAAAAGCACTCAACAGAAATAAATGATTCTCTAAAACTTCCGGGTTGTCTCCCTGGCAGCGCTATATTTAAAGCCATTAAGCTAGGCATATAGTGCTCAAGTAATGGATCCACCCGGATCCCAAGGTATATCAAAGCCAATTTTAATTAACAATGATTTGTGATTTAGTAGTGAGAACAAAGTAACATATATCATGCAACAACGAAGTCTAACTCTCTTCCTATGCATCGGCATGTCATAAAAGAACAATTCATGCACACCAAGTAAATGCCAATGCATAGTATAAGCAGTTTCTTGCAATTCTAACGTGTTGGAAACATAAAGAGGTGGAGATATAGTTCCTCTCTCATAATAGTTGCAAGTAGGAGCAGCAAGCACATGCATATTATATCTATCAAAATCATCATGTGTAGTAGTAAAACGCAACCCAGCAATATAATCCTTAATAAGCACAAAATTCTCCGATATAGTGTAGTTTGGAGAATTCAAAAAGATAATAGGACTACCATGCGTGGGTGCAATAGCAACAATTTCATGTTTAACATAAGGAACTATAGCAAGTTCATCTCCATAAGCATAATTCGTATTGGCATCTTGGCCACAAGCATAGCAAGCATCATTAAAAATGGGTGTTTCAAGAGAATCAAGGGGATCACAACAATCATCATAGCAATCATCCTTCGGTAAGCACGAAGGGAAATTAAACAATGTATGAGTTGAAGAGTTACTCTCATTACAAGGTGGGCACGGGTGATCAATCCGCTCTTCCTCCTTTTGTTCTTCGCTCTCCTCCTCATCTTTTTCATCCAGTGAGCTCATAGTTTTATCAATATCTTCTTCCATAGACTCCTGCAAAATATTAGTCTCTTCTTGGACAGTGGAGGAGTCCTCAATATATGGATTAACATAGGCATTAGAAGCATAATTATCATAATAGTATTGAAGTATGGCAAAATTTTCAGATTTGTAAAGAGTAGCATCATACTTTTCAATCAAACAAGAAATTTCATAAGCACCCTTAAAAGCAACAAATTCTCCAATTTGTTGAACATCATAGTAACTATAAACACCCTTAGCATACTAAGATACGATTCCATTATCACTAAACTCACATTGGTAGGGAAGGTGTTTCTTAGGGTTTTCAGAACAACAAGTAAAATCATACATTTCACATAAATTCCAAGCATAGCATTGCAAACGATGAATTTGATCTAGTAAAAGTTTCCATTTTTGAGATACGCAGTGTCGCACATAACAAGCATGATCATCTAAAGATTTGTCCTCAACTAAGCTAGTTGGGGTTTCAGCACGAGCACATAGGGATCGAAGATGATCCAAGTAAAAAGCTTCGGGAGTGTGATAGATTTTGAGTGGTTCTTCAACCATTGGTGTAGTAGGTGCAACTAATTTTGTTGGTATTTTGCGTTTCCTACCCATAACTAAAGATAGAAAACAACTAAGAACAACACATACAAATTACTTAGTGATAAAACAAACAAGCACACACGAGAATATTCACCCCACGCTATGACTCCCCAGCAACGGCGCCAGAAAAAGGTCTTGATAACCCACAAGTATAGGGGATCAATTGTAGCCTCTTTTGATAAGTAAGAGTGTCGAACCCAACGATGAGCTAAAGGTAGAACAAATATTCCCTCAAGTTATATTGACCACTGATACAACTCTACGCACGCTTAACGTTCGCTTTACCTAAAACAAGTATGAAACTAGAAGGACTTTGTAGGTGTTGTTGGATAGGTTTGCTAGATAATAAAGAGCACGTAAATAAAAAGTAGGGGCTGTTTAGATAAAGAAGCATTAAAGTAAATATAGCGAGTGTGGAGAAGTGGTGGTAGGAGTTGTGGAATTGTCCCTAAGCAATTGTCTGCTTTACTAGACCGATAGCAAGTTTTATGTGGGAGAGGCCACTGCTAGCATGTCATCCCTGACTTGGAATTCTATGCACTTATGATTGGAACTATTAGCAAGAATCCGCAACTACTAACGTTCGTTAAGGTAAAACCCAACCATAGTAGGAAGATATATTGGTCCCCCTTCAATCCCGTATGCATCAATTTCTATGCTAGGTTGAAGCTTATGTCACTCTAGCCCTCCAATACATAGTCCTATTGAGGGAGTCCTGGACTAGGGGGTGTCCGGATAGCCAAACTATCATCATTGGCCGGACTCCAAGACTATGGAGATACAAGATTGAAGACTTCGTCCTGTGTCCGGATGGGACTTTCCTTGGCGTGGAAGGCAAGCTTGGCGATACGGATATGTAGATCTCCTACCATTGTAACTGACTCTGTGTAACCCTAGACCTCTCCGGTGTCTATATAAACCGGATGGCTTTAGTCCGTAGGACGAGCAACAATCATACCATAGGCTAGCTTCTAGGGTTTAGCCTCCTTGATCTCGTGGTAGATCTACTCTTGTAATACCCACATCATCAATATCAATCAAGCAGGACGTAGGGTTTTACCTCCACCAAGAGGGCCCGAACCTGGGTAAAACATCGTGTCCCTTGTCTCCTGTTACCATCCGCCTAGACGCACAGTTCAGGACCCCCTACCCGAGATCCGCCGGTTTTGACACCGACATTGGTGCTTTCATTGAGAGTTCCTCTGTGTCATCGCCGATAGGCTCGATGGCTTCTCCGATCATCAACAACGATGCAGTCCAGGGTGAGACCTTCCTCCCCGGACAGATCTTCGTATTCGGCGGCTTTGCACTGCGGGCCAATTCGCTTGGCCATCTGGAGCAGATCGAAAGCTACGCCCCTGGCCGTCAGGTCAGATTTGGAAGTTTGAACTTCACGGCTGATATCTGCGGGGACTTGATCTTCGATGGATTCGAGCCACAGCCGAGCGTGCCGCACTGTCACGATGGGCATGACTTAGCTCTGCAGCCGGAAAGTAACCTGGACGCCGCACACGAGTCCGCTCCGATCTTCAATTCGGAGACGGCTACGCAGATCGAGGACGGGTGGCTAGACACCACCTCGAGGGCTGCAACCTCTACGGCGATAGAGCCGAACACTGACCTTGTCCCTCATAAAGCTCGTGACTCCGAGGTGCCGGACTCCTCGCCGGACTCCGAATGTCCCGCGCCCCCTCCAATCGAATCCGATTGGGCGCCGGTCATGGAGTTCACTACTGCAGACATCTTTCAACACTCACCTTTTGGCGACATCTTAAGTTCGCTAAAGTATCTCTCGTTATCAGGAGAGCCCTGGCCGGACTGCGGTCAGGACGGTTGGGATGCAGACGACGAAGAAATTCAAAGCCCACCCACCACCCATGTAGTAGCCACTGTCGACGATCTAACCGACATGCTAGACTTCGACTCCGAAGACATCGACGGTATGGACGACGATGCCGGAGATGACCAAGAACCAGCGCCTACTGGGCACTGGAAAGCCACCTCATCATATGACATATACATGGTGGACATCCCAAAGGATGGGAATGGCGAAGGAACAACGGAGGATGACCCCTCCAAGAAACAGCCCAAGCGCCGGCGTCAGCGGCGCCGCTCTAAATCCCGCCACAGCAAGAATGGAGATTCCGGCACCGGAGATAATAACACCCCAGACAGTGCCGAAGAAAACCCCCTCCAGCAAGATTCAGCGCAGGAGGACGGAGACGCCAGCCCTCATGAGAAAGCAGTAGACGAAGAAGTAGGGGATTACATGCCTCCCTCCGGAGACGAGGCAAGCCTCGACAATGACGAATTCGTCGTGCCTGAGGATCCCGTCGAACAAGAGCATTTTAAACGCAGGCTCATGGCCACGGCAAACAGCCTCAAGAAAAAGCAGCAGCAGCTTAGAGCTGATCAAGATCTGCTAGCCGACAGATGGATTGAAGTCCTTGCGGCCGAAGAGCATGAGCTCGACCGCCCCTCCAAAAGCTACCCTAAACGCAAGCTGCTCCCCCGATTAGAGGAGGAGGCATATGAACCTGCATCACCAGCAGACAATACGGCTGACCGAGCACCCCGTGGCCGCGACAGAGAGGCCTCTAGGCCCTCCACCAGAACCATACCCCGGCATCGCTCGAAAAGCACAAGGCCACAGGGGAATGCTCCGGACTTGCAAGATATATTGGAGGATAAGGCAAGACAATCAAGATCGATCTATGGATCGTGTGGGCGCCCCATGATACGCGACGACAACCATGGCGCCGGACACAGTAAGTCCGGCCGGGCCGAACAAAATATACAAAGCTCTTTTGAACTCCGTCGTGATATCGCCCAGTACAGAGGCGCCGCATACCCACTATGCTTCACAGATGAAGTAATGGATCATCAAATCCCTGAAGGGTTTAAACCCGTGAACATTGAATCTTATGATGGCACAACAGACCCCGCGGTTTGGATCGAGGACTATCTCCTTCATATCCACATGGCCAGCGGTGATGATCTCCACGCCATCAAATATCTCCCACTCAAGCTTAAAGGACCAGCCCGGCATTGGCTTAACAGCTTGCCAGCAGAGTCAATTGGGAGTTGGGAAGACCTGGAAGCCGCATTCCTCGATAACTTCCAAGGCACGTACGTGCGACCACCAGACGCTGAGACCTAAGCCATATAATTCAGCAGCCAGACGAATTGGCCAGACAATTCTAGACACGGTTCTTAACCAAGAAAAATCAAATCGTCGATTGTCTGGATGCGGAGGCCCTCGCGGCCTTCAAACATAACATCCGCGACGAGTGGCTTGCCCGGCACCTGGGACAGGAAAAGCCGAAATCCATGGCAGCCCTCACATCACTCATGACCCGCTTCTACGCGGGCGAGGATAGCTGGCTAGCACGCAGCAACAACCTCAGTAAAAATTCTGGCAGTCCGAATATCAAGGACCGCAATGGCAGGCCGCGTCGCAACAAAAACAAACGCCGCATTAACAGTGACAGTAGTGAGGATATGACAGTCAATGCCGGATTCAGAGGCTCTAAACCCGGTCAACGGAAAAAGCCATTCAAAAGAACTACTCCGGGTTCGTCCAATTTGGACCGAATACTCAACCGCTCGTGCCAGATACACGGCACCCCCGAAAAGCCAGCTAACCACACCAACAGGGACTGTTGGGTATTCAAGCAGGCAGGCAAGTTAATTGCCGAAAATAACGACAAGGGGCTGCATAGCAATGACGAGGAAGAGACCCGACCGCCGAACAATAGAGGACAGAAGGGTTTCCCCCCACAAGTGTGGACGGTGAACATGATATATGCAACCCACATACCCAAAAGGGAGCGGAAGCGTGCACTCAGGGACGTATACGCGATGGAGCCAGTTGCCCCGAAGTTCAATCCATGGTCCTCCTGCCCAATCACTTTTGACCGAAGGGACCACCCCACCAGCATCCGCCATGGAGGATTCGCCGCATTGGTTTTAGACCCAATCGTTGACGGATTTCACCTCACCAGAGTCCTGATGGACGGCGGCAGCAGCCTGAACCTGCTTTATCAGGATACAGTGCGCAAAATGGGCATAGACCCCTCAAGGATTAAACCTACAAAGACGAACTTTAAAGGCGTCATACCAGGTGTAGAGGCCAATTGTACAGGCTCAGTTACACTGGAAGTGGTATTCGGATCCCCGGATAACTTCCAAAGCGAAGACTTAATCTTCGACATAGTTCCGTTCCACAACGGCTATCATGCTCTGCTCGGACGCACCGCGTTTGCAAAGTTCAACGCGGTACCACACTACGCATACCTTAAGCTCAAGATGCCATGCCCTCGAGGAGTCATCACGGTCAACGGAAAACTAAATGCTCTCTCCGAACGGAGGAACATACAGCGGCTCTCGCGGCAGAAGTATAGTGCAGCCTCTTAAGGCAATTCTCGAGTCCGGCCGTTAAGCGACCGGACACGGCTAAACGCGCCCGGAGTAACCTACAACAAGACCATCTGGCACGTTCTGAGCACGCGTAGCAATGCGGCCCCAACCCCAGCCCCTAGAAAATTCCAAGATGGGTCCTTCGTGTACATCATTACGCTCTGAAGATACCATGGGCATAGGGGGAGGGGCACGACCACGATAGGCCCAGAATGCGGCTTAACCACACCAGGGGCTCTCAAGTGTGTCGTTCTTTTTTTTTCTTTTTTTCTTTTAACACAGGACCCCGTTCATCAGAGGCCCTGTCCGGCAGTAGACCTGCCGAACTCACGATGCAACAGCCAGGGAAGGAGAAAGGCTACGATGAATATCCAGGTGGTCTCCATTATGAGCATTAAATCTGTTTTATACACCATTCCGCAGCCTACCCATGGAGGGAGACATGTTTAATAGTCCCATCCCTTGCTTATCGCACCATTTGTATCGTTCTGCATTCACAACAGTATTTCTTGAATAAACAATGCACCTTTTTGCTTACAATTGCATTCCTTTCTTATACATATGTTCATTTATGACATGTTGCATCCGTACACTTTGGTACGGCTAAATGCACTAGGGGCTTATGTTTCCCGCATCATGGTGCGATAAGTCCGAACACTTTCACAAGTGCGGCACCCCAAAATTATAGCATTATATGCATCGGCTCCGAATCATGTCTTGGGTCAATAGTTGGGTTTGCCCGGCTCCCATGTTTTGGTACCTTATGTTCCGTTGTATCGGCTAAGGTAGCACTGGGAGAACCACTGCGATTGCGCCCCAATTGAGCTGGGCGAGCGCCTCAGTGGAGAAAGCTAAAACTGACTGTCATGATGAGGCGAGAGCCGGTCGCTGTTCGAGAGGTTTTTTTCGAGTCCCTAAAGACTTATGCCGCTTAGAGCGAGGAACCGGCTTTGTCCGGCCCAGGCATGGATAGAGCCCCAAATTCGGCCTTCCGAACACTAGGGGCTTCGCCGAAATTTAAAATTATAGAATTCTATGGCTAAGTGAGAGTGTTCAAGCATTATAAGTCCGGTTGCCTTGTTCGTTGTGTTGAGCGCCTCCCTAGATGGACCCAAAAATGGGAACAAGAGTGCTCAAATTTATCCCGAACACCCTAGCACTCGTGGCATGGGGGCCGAAGCCGACGACTTGCCATCTCTCAGATTTGATAAACGGCCGCACAGAAGGTAATATTTTAAATTAACAAGCGTTGCTTAGCGCATATGAACAAAGTTTTCAGCGCACAGGATAACAAAATGCGAGTCTACTCAAATATTACATCTTTGGAGCACTCACCCGCAATAGTGCGGGCACCCTTCAGAACAGTCTTATAATACATCTCGGGCGTACGATACTCCTTGCCCAGCGGTGGCGCGTCCATCACAAGCTTCTCAGCATCCATCTTGCCCCAGTGCACCTTTGCGCGGGCAAGGGCCCGACGGGCACCTTCAATATAGGCGGAGTGCTTGATGACTTCAACCCATGGAAACGCATCCACCAGCCGCCGCACCAGGCCGAAGTAGCTCCCAGGCATGGCCTCCTTAGGCCATAGCCGAACTATGAGGCCCCTCATGGCCTGTTCGGCCACCTTGTGGAGCTCGACCAACTGCTTCAGCTGGTCGCTAAGGGGCACCGGATGTCCGGCCTCAGCATACTGAGACCAGAAGACCTTCTCCGTCGAGCTCCCCTCCTCGGCCCGGTAGAAAGCGGCAGCATCGGACACGCTGTGAGGAAGATCTGCGAACGCTCCTGGAGAGCTCCGAATTCGGGTAAGTGATAGGCAATTCACACTCACATGCTTACTTTGCATGAAAAATGCCTTACCCGCTGCTATTTTCTTCAACGCCTCGATTTCTTGGAGGGCCTTGTAGGCTTCGGCCTTAGCGGCTTTGGCACTCTCAAGAGCCGATGCAAGCTCGGACTCTCGAGTCTTTGAGTCACGCTCCAAGCTCTCATGTTTTTCCACGAGATCCTGGAGCTCTTGCTGTACCTCCGCCACCCGCGCCTCCTGTTTCTCTCGCTCGGTGCGCTCCGCGGCCGCATTATGTTTGGCCGCGGACACCGCTTCCTTCAGGGTCGCCACCTCGGTCGCGGCACCTGCAATACCCATGTTATCCTTGTCTATTTTTTGCAACCAAATCCTTTTCTGTAAGGTACAATCTTAATACGGTGTTATTCACCTTCCTTGTCCTCGAGCTACTTCTTGGCACGGACGAGCTCGTTCTCGGACCGCTCAAGGCTTTGCTTCAAAGTATTGACCTCCGCAGTCAGTGCGGCAGAGGTCAGCAGCACAGCCTGCAATCCCATATTGACATATTTTTTATATATGACTCCTGCGTATATCTTTTTAGATCCTCAGTCCGGCTTTTCTTTCCGAATACCGAACCGAGCATCAGGGGCTACTGTCTATGCGGTACTATTCTACATATATCAAAATTCTTACCTCAAAGCCTGTTAGAAGGCTGCTGCAGGCTTCGGTCAGCCCGCTCTTGGCGAGCTGAACCTTCTGAATCACCGCACTCATGAAGGTGCGGTGTTCCTCTTCGATGGAGGCGCCGTTGAGCGCCTCCAGCAAGCTATCCGGCGCCTCCGAATGGACGGAGGCCGCCGGCGTCGCGGTCTTTCCCTTCTTACGAAGGGGCCGCCCGCCGGACTCTGGAGCCACTTCAGGTTCCGGTGCGGAGTCCGGCGCAAAGTCCGGGAGGTTGCCCTGCGGCACCTCCAGGGCCTCCTCCTCCTGACGGGTCCCTTCCCGGGATCCCACCTCGGCATCGCCCGCATCACGGGGGGTGGAGGCGGTCGGAAGGGAATCCATATCCGACGCACCCAAGGACCCGCTCGACGAAGCGGGAAAATCATCCTTGGGTGGACTGCAGGGTTGTATGCGGCATTAGAAAGACACTATGTGGCGAAAAGAAAAACCATGAAGTTATTCGGGAGTCCGGATACTTACGATCTCGCCAGGGGCTTGGCCCTTGGAGGCTAATCCTCGTCGTCATCACTGGCGTTGGCAGAGCAGTCCGGGGGAAGAGTCTTTCCCTTCTTGGACCCTTCGGCCACCCTCGTTGGGGAAGCCTTCCTTTTCTTCCCTCCCCCCGCTGGGGGAGAGGCCTTCTTCTTCTCCTCCTCGCCTTTGTGGGAGGAGTCTGCCTCGGAGTCATCGTCCGATGACACCTGAAAACGAGAACTCTTCCGAGTGCCCGTGGCCTTCTTCTTGGCCTTCTTCTCCGGCATCACGTGGGGTGCCGGAGCCAGCAGCCCCGTTAAGCGGGCGTCCGCTGGGTCCTCTGGCAATGGGGCCAGACAGATAGTCTGTTCATCCTTCTCCAGCTAGTCCTGTCAAAGGAGAGGGAGATTAGATCCCGCATAGAGTCAAACTATGGAAAACAAGTGTCCCATAAAGGGCAAAATCACTTACCTCGCTAGCCGGATTCTGCAAGCTGAATCCGCGATCTTCGGTAGCGGATGCGGGGGCCTCGGCACCTTTAAACAGCACCTTCCAGACATCTTTGTACGTAGTGTCGAAGAGCCCGTTCAAAGTCTAGTGTTGCGCCGAATCGAACTCCCACATACTGAAGCCCCGTCGTTGGCACGGGAGAATCCGGCGGATGAGCATAACCTGGACTACGTCGACAAGCTTGAGCTTCCTTTTCACTAGCTTTTTGATGCAGGCTTTGAGTCCGGTCAGCTTCTCCGAATCACCCCATGTCCGGCCGCTCTCTTTCCAGGAGGTGAGCCGTATGGGGATGCCAGATCTGAATTCGGGGGCCGCTGCCCATTCAGGGTCACGCGGCTCGGTGATGTAGAACCACCCCGATTGCCACCCCTTAATGGTTTCCACGAAAGTGCCCTCAAGTCAAGTAACATTGGGCATCTTGCCCACCATGGCGCCTCCGCACTCCGCTTGGCTGCCCTTTACCACCTTCGGCTTGATACCGAAGGTCTTGAGCCACAAGCCAAAGTGGGGCTGGATGCAGAGGAAGGCCTCACACACGACGATAAACGCCGAGATATTGAGGATAAAATTCGGGGACAGATCATGGAAATCCAGGCCGTAGTAGAACATGAGCGCCCGGACAAAGGGATGGAGTGGGAAGCCCAGTCCGCGAAGGAAATGGGGAAGAAATACTACCCTCTCGTGGGGCCTGGGGGTGGGGATGAGCTCTCCCTCGTCGGGGAGCTGGTGCGCAATGTCGCTGGACAGATATCCAGCGCTGCGCAGCTTCTGGATGTGTCCCTCCGTAACGGAGGAGGCCATCCACTTGCCTCCCGCTCCGGACATAGTTGGAGAAGGTTGAGTTGAGATGTGCGGACTTGGGCGCTGGAGCTCGAGTTCACGGAGATGGATAAGCCAAGGAGGAAGAAGGTGCAGGTAAAAGGGTTGGATCTTTATCCCCTTATATGGGCGGACGGAAACATGCGTCCCCACCGGCCTGATAAAACTCGCTTATCTCCCAAGCGCCGCAATCAATGGCGTGGTTGGGTTACTCACGTCTGTATTGATGGGAATCCCGGAATAAAGGGGAACACGATATCTGCTTCAACAAGACGTGCCAAGGAAACCGCTTCGCTAAACACGCTGAGGTGGTACAATAAAAACGATTCGAGTAAAGGCTTGGTAGTGGTGTGACGTCACGCCGCCAAAAAACGTCAGCAGATTGAACTTGTGTAAATATTATTCTCTCTACGGTGGTATGTGGAATTTATTTTGCAGAGCCGGACACTATCCTGGTGTTCACAATCTTCTATAAATTATTCGGAGAAGGAACCCACCTTGCATTGCCGATGACAACATCCGCGCCGGACTCATCGTCATTGAAGCCTGGTTCAGGGGCTACTGAGGGAGTCCTGGACTAGGGGGTGTCCGGATAGCCTAACTATCATCATCGGCCAAACTCCAAGACTATGGAGATACAAGATTGAAGACTTCGTCCCGTGTCCGAATGGGACTTTCCTTGGCGTGGAAGGCAAGCTTGGCGATATGGATATGTAGATCTCCTACCATTGTAACCGACTCTGTGTAACCCTAGCCCTCTCCGGTGTCTATATAAACCGGATGGCTTTAGTCCGTAGGACGAATAACAATCATACCATAGGCTAGCTTCTAGGGTTTAGCCTCCTTGATCTCGTGGTAGATCTACTCTTGTAATACCCACATCATCAATATCAATCAAGCAGGACGTAGGGTTTTACCTCCATCAAGAGGGCCCGAACCTGGGTAAAACATCGTGTCCCTTGTCTCCTGTTACCATCCGCCTAGACGCACAGTTCGGGACCCCCTACCCGAGATCTCTGGTTTTGACACCGACACCTATCAACATACAACTAACACTATGGTGTGATCCATGCGTGTGCTCATATGATGGGTACCAAAGGACATCAATATAACCACAAGCAAATTAAACCAATCATATCAATTCACCAATTACCGAAAGGACAACGAAAATCTACTCAGACATCATAGGATGTCAACACATCATTGGATAATAATATGAAGCATAAAGCACCATGTTCAAGTAGAGGGTACAGTAGGTTGCGGGAGAGTGGACCACTATAGATAGATGGGGGAAGGTGATAGAGATGTTGGTGAAGATGACGGAGGTGTTGTGTAGATCGCGGTGATAATGATGGGCCCCGGCGGCGTTCCGGCACCACCGGAAGCGAGGGGGAGAGAGCCCCCCTTCTTCTTATTCTTCCTTGACCTTCTCCCTCGATGGGAGAAGGGTTTCCCCTCTGGTCCATGACCTCCATGGCATGGTAGGTGCGAGAGCCCCTCCGAGATTGGATTTGTCTCTCTGTTTCTGCATTCCCAGATTCTGTCCTTTCACCATTTCTTATATTCCCCGAGATCTGTTACTCCGATTGGATTGAAACCTTCAACACGATTTGTTTCCGGATATTAGATTTCTTGTGGAAAAAGAAGAGCAGCAACCGCCTTACAGGGTGTCCACGAGGGTCAGGAGAACGCGCCCTGCCCCGTGGGCCCCTCGAGCATCGTCTCACGTTGATTCTTCTTCCCAAAAATCATAAATATTCCAAAAATATTCTTCGTTCATTTTTATTCCGTTTGGACTCTGTTTGATATGGGTTTTCTGTGAAACATAAAACATGCAACAGAGAGGAACTGGCACTGGGCACTGGATCAATATGTTAGTCCCAAAAATATTATAAAAAGTTGCCAAAAGTATATGAAAGTTGAATAATATTGGCATGAAACAATAAAAAATTATAGATACAAAGAAAAGATAAGGAAGCGAATACATCATACGATGAGCCAAAGCGCCACATAGTTCTTTCAGGAAAAAGAGACATTGTGGGAGTGGAGGGCAAGACAGACATGTCTGAAAATTATGAAAAGTTTCATGAAATTCCTCCCTTCAAAGTCAAGGCTGACCCAAGCACCCTGTTAAGTGATGAAGATTATCCATGGTTACGGTGCAATAAGCAAAGGACACAAGCGAAGAAAAAGTGAAGACTTTCTCATGTTAAACGATGAAGATTATCCATGTTTTTGCCGTAACCCTCTCAACTTTTTAGCACATGCTATGTTGGTGAAATGGTGATACCATGCCGACTTTCCACCTTTTCAGAGTTCATTTGTAGTGATTTTCAATTTCAGAGTCATTTAGCTCAAAAAAATCAGTAAATGCATGAAAAATTACAAATGAAGTCAAAAAGGGTTGAAAATTGATGATGTGGCTTTTAATGGTGCATTTTCAACACACAAAAGTTTGGAGTTCAAATATGTTCAAAAAAATGAAATCCCTTTGTAACAGATGAGTTTTCATCCGAAACCCTGATACTTCGAAAGAGATTGTCTATTTTGTACACGAAGTGCATCCAGTTTTTGCCGAAACCCTATCAACTTTTTAGCACATGCTATGTGGGTGAAATGATGATACCATGCCAATTTTCAACCTCTTCAGAGTTCATCTGAAGTGCTTTTCAATTTCAGGGTCATTTAGCTCAAAGATTGAACAAATATAAAAAAGAATGAACTGGAAAACTTTTGTGAAACTCTAATAGCAAAAATAAGAAACTAAAAGAATGAACTAGAGAACTTTAATGAAACTATAATAGGAAAGAGAATGAACTAGAAAACTTTAATGAAACTCTAATGGCAAAAGGAATCAACTAAAAAAGCTTTTATAAACCTCTAGTATTATTGAAACTAAAATTATATAAAATTTGTGCCACTAAAATTATCAAAGTATTTTCTGTTCAAAACATTAAAAGCAAAAAGAATTTTCATAAAATAAATAAAAAAAGCAAAAAATAAAATAAAATAAATAAGTAGAAACAAAATAAAATAAATAAACTTTAATAAAATAAATAAGTAGAAACAAAATAAAATAAACTTTAATAAAGTAAAATAAATAATCTTTAATAAAATAAATAAGTAGAAACAAAATAAAATAAATAAAGCAACAAAGAAAAAAACTGGAAACAATTAAAGAAAATGCCACCTACTGGGCCACCACGACCTGAATACGACCAGAAACCCCAACCATGGGCCAGGATTCAGGCCCGCGGAAGGCCTAGTAGGCCCACAGACAGATAATGTGACTTTAGGCCCGTAAGCCTGCATTTGAGAGGAGCTCGAAGTGGTCAGCGCAATAGCGCTTATAAACCACTGTCAAAGCCTCTCGGTTAGCGAGGTGGGACTAAACATCCCACCGTACCGTGCCAGTTCCAGCCCAAGGCCATTGGTCCCGGTTCGTGGCTCGAACCAGGATAAAAGGATGCCTTTAGTCCCGGTTGGTGGCGCCAACCGGGACCAATGCCCCCCTTTAGTCCCAGTTGGTGCCACCAACCAGGACCAAAGGTCTCCTTTTCCCGCCCTTTGGGCTACTGAAAAGAGACATTTGGTCCCGGTTTGTGGTACCAACCGGGACTAAAGGGGGGCATTGGTCCCAGTTGGTGCCACCAACCGTGACCAAAGGGCTGGGTATATAAGAAAGCACTTGGGAATTTTTTAGCAGTTTCTCAATCTCCCCGACGTTGAGGCTGCCCTGTGCCCCGACGCCGACGCCCTGCTCCTTGTCGCCGTCACCGACGCCCTGATCCTCGTCGCCGTCGCTGACACCCTTCTCCTCGTCTTCGTCGCCGTCGCCCTGCGGCCTGACACCGATGCCCTGCTCCTCGTTGCTGTTGCGCTCCGCGCGCCATGCCGACACCCTACTCCTCGTCGCCGTCACCGTGCGTGCGCCATGCCGACGTCGTGCTCCTCGTCATCGGCCCTGCCTCGTCATCGCCGTCCCCATGCCCTGCACCGATCGACGCTGTCGTCGTGCCCTGTGTCCTCGCTGTGAGCGCCGTCGGCCCCGATCCCCTCCTCTCCTCCTGTTCCTCCCTGTCTGGCCGCCATCACCGCGCCCGATATGTTCATATGTGTGATCCATGGATATATTGATAGATGATTTTTTTTGTTCATAGATTTTTTTGTTCATAATAGTTGTGCACTTTTGTATAGAAACTTCATTATGTACGAAAATGTAGAGTGAAAACGAAAACAAACATATAAGGAAAAACAAAGGAAAAAATGAAGAAGGAAAAGAAAATCGCCTGGCCCGGCCACCACCGCATTTTCAAAAAGTGTTTGCACCGAGTCCACTTTGCACCGAGCACCCGCGGTGAAGCAAGTCTTTTTTTCTAAGGTAGTTTTTTTGTTAAAGTGAGGGGACATGAGGGGGTCGGGGACGTCGGACATGTGATGAGGGGGTGAGCATCGTTGTCGTCTACCCCCTCCCCGATAACATCGACATGAGGGGGGACGTCAGACCTGACATGAGGGAGGACGTCGGACATGACATGAGGGGGGACATCGGAAATGACATGAGGGGGTATGTTGAAAGAAATAAGAATAGGAAGAAGAAGAGAAAAGAGGAGGAGAAAAAAAAATAGAGTATCTTTTTTTTCTTCTCCTATATTCCTTATTCTTCTCCTCTTTTTTTTCTTCTTCTCCTAATTTGTTTTTTCTTCTTCCTCCTCTTGTTAATTTTTATCGGGAACGAGGGTGTCGAGGATCGCCGAGCGGTTGAGGGTTAGGAACTAGGGTAGATGGTCGAGGGTCACCGAGGGGTCGAGGGTCGCCAAAGGTTCGAGGGGCGAGGGTCGTCAAGGGGTCGAGGGTCGAGGAACGCCTAGGGGTCGAGGGTCGTGGAGGGGCATGATGGTACGAAGTTCTCCAAACCCTACAAGCATTGCCGAGGCCACACCAAACCCTAGAAGCATCATCAAGGCCACCCCAAACTGTAGAAGCGTCTATGTTTGCCACTAATATATCCATCTCTCATGTTTGTATATTAATTGCCATGTTGTAATATTTGCAGAAACTATGGATCATCAAAGAGACTTAGAAGAAGAAGAGTTGTTGGGGGACATCATCCGCGGAGGAGCTGATGTAGTCTTGTCGTTCTCAACGACACCAATGGTCTGGAAGGAGACGGTGAAGCAGGCTCCGGTGATCGAATAATGGAGGTGGAAGGACATGATTATGATGGCTCCGGTGATGGAACGGAGGAATGAGCTGTTTCAAAGTCCGATGAGGTATATATATATATTATTAATTTAGCCCGTGCTGACTAGCTAATTGATGCATTAATTGTTTTGGTATGTACAATATTAACACTCTTCTTTCTTCTTTTCTAGCCCTCCAGATCAAGCCAAACTTCGGTAATGAGACGAGGCCCGAAGAAAAAGTTGCGCCAGGATGAAAGGTTCACGATCACAGAAATCGCGCGCGATGGCCAACCGATTGAACCCAGCCGGACCAAGGAAGCATTTTCTACTCAGTGCGGGGTTCTTGTTAGGGACATGATCCCGATCAGCATCCACAAATGGAATCAGCCTAAGAGCAAAGACCCTCAAGTTTCTTATGTCGAAGATAGATAGAAAGATGATCTTTGGACCGCGCTGAAGGCAAATTTCACCCTACCGCCAGAGGAGGATCCGGATAAGCCTATTATAGAGCCATTGGTCAAGGCTCATGCTCTTAAGAAGATGGTAGATCTATTTAGGAGGTGGAAGAATGAGTTGAAATCAACGTTTGTCGAGAAAGGGAAGACTCCAGAATTCACCGGCCGATTTGAGAAGATAAGAGATAACTGGGCCGCATTTGTGGCCTACAATACATCGGAGAAGAGTAAGAAGATGTCAGCAACAAACAAGTTAAATGCTGCAAAGAAGGAACATCACCATTGCACGGGGTCAGGTGGATACCTCAAAGCCCGACCGCTGTGGGACAAGGCTGAGAAGGACCTGCTTGATAAAGGGGTCAAACCAGAGACATTGAACTGGGCAGACCGTTCAAGTACTTGGTTCTTCGGGGTTGGGGGAACCTTGGACCCTGAAATAGGGAAGTGATGTTGGACGAACGAGCAACTTAAAATACCAATCAAGAATCTTCAGAAGTATATCGCCGCAGCACAGGAAGGAATGTTCGTTCCCGGCAGAGAGAACAATGAGCTCACAAAGGCCCTCGGCAATCCCGAGCACCCAGGATGAACACGAGATACGGCAGGCTCTGTTGCGTGGAAGGTTGGGTTTCCCGAAGTAGGTGGGTACAAAACCCAGGAAAGGAAGAGGAAACAGGAGCTCAGCAATCTGCGAAAGCTGAATGCAAGAGTACTAAAGCTAGAGCAACAAGTTGAGAGCCATCAAGCTGGAGACCAACCAGATCAGCCGCACGAAGCTATCCTAGAAGCAATGGCAGCACCTCAAAGTCAAGGCGTCTGTCGGCTCGGCAGAGAAGCAGCATGGATTCCACTGAGCTCCTTCAGTAGCCTGACTTCACGGCTCCCAGCTACCCCGTGCATGCTATCACGGAGGCTGAAGATTGCCACCTTATGATGCAATGGCAGCACCTCAAAGTCAAGGCGTCTGTCGGCTCTGTTGCACGTCCTGTACCCGGCGCAACTTTTCACTGCCTTTCGATTCCACAAGGCTATGCTGTTGTGATGGTCGATGAAATAACGGAGGGATTTGAGGAGCTCGAGCTTTACCACCCTACCGGTGAAGGGGAGACTCTGCTGCGTCTTGCTCTGAAGACTCCATGTCTATGGCGGAAGGAGCTCATCAAGCTTCTGAACTATACGCCTTCGCCGCCTCCTCCTCCTCCTCCGGCAAGTCAGGGCACTCCGCCTCCTCCTCCGCCTCCTCCTCTGACGAGTGATCAGGGCACTTCATCTCCTTCTCCGACTGCTCAGGCGTGTGGTGGCACTCCGCCTCCTTCTCTGCCTGCGCCAGTGCATCCGAGCAGCCGGCCTCCTCCTCCGCCTCATCAGTAACAGCGGAAGACAGCCGCCGTAGCTCCGGCTGCTCTGGCGCATCATAGCACTCCGCCTCCTTCTTCTCTGCCTCGTAAGAAACGAAAGAAGACACCCGCAGCCGCTCCGGTGTCTAGCAGTACAATCAGAGGCGGGAGGCAATACATATTCGATCCTTCTCTCAAGCCTCTAGAGAAGTTACCATACGAGATGAGCAAGGAGGAAAACAAGAAGATCTGTGAAGCCCAAGTGAAGGAATTCTTTGAAACGCAAAGAGCTAAGAAACATCCACCTCCAGAAGAGAAGATAGATCCGGTGGAAGTGAAGTGCTTTTTGGATGCCCTGAAGCGAGCACCACAGCCTCCACCGCAAACCAACTATGAGCGCATTACTGAAAGGACATATAAGGAAGCGGAGCGGTCGGGAAGTACTTGCAGTGATCGAAGGTTAGCAGAATGAAGAAGTGGGAAAAAATTCCCCAGCTTGGTGAACAAGCGAAGCAATCGTGCCCCCCGCTCAAGGTGTCCAGCGATATCGACGCTAATCATCCGGGGATGGTGCCCAGTACCAATCCTGGAGATTACCTGCCCGACGATGCACTTTTTGATACAATGTAGGTGGAGGACAAAGTCAAATACCGACACGGGAAGCTTCTCATCAAACCTTGTCATCCTCCCGTAACAACGATGATGCGAAGATTCCATGATTGATACATGGACATCTGCAGCAAGTCTGGGAGGGATACTTTGATGCTGAGAGTTAAAGAGGAGCAAGACCTCATTGGAATTGATCTGTTGTCTGTTCCATATGAGGAGTTCTTCCAGTTTTTCAATCAAAAGGCCCTTGACAAAGTAATCATTACTTGCTACTGTCTGTAAGTACTACTTCTGTAATTAAGTCTCTATATATAGCTCAGCTCTTTCATTGCATGTATATATAATTATCCTCACTATATTATGCAGCTTGAAGATTGCCGAATGCAAGAAAAGACAAATCGGTGATATTAAGTTCATTAACACAAATCTCATAGATGAATGGAATGTTAAACATGATGCCAAACAAACCGAGGCCAACTTGCTACGATCGTTACTTTGAAATCAAAACAAAGATATAATACTCTTTCTTTACGAATTCAAGTGAGTGTTACTGTCTTGTGCATATTCGGTTTCCGTTATTACTCGAGGTTATAGTAATGTAATTGATGAGTTATGCATGCGTGTGCAGCTTCCACTTTATTCTGCTAGAGATTAAGCTTGAGCAGGGACTAGTAATTAACCGTCATAAACTCGAGATGAAAAGATCCCGAGGAGTATGCGACCATGACTAAAATGCTTGAGAAGTTCAATCAATCATTATCACACCATATCGGCAACTTTGTTCATTTCCTGATATCAAGTAATTGTTTTCTTTGTGTGTCAAGGTTTGGAAAAAGTTCACCGCAGAAGCTCCGGGACTACCAGGGGAGCTGCGATTTGAACACCCGAAAGTAAGTACTACTAGCTAGTTCCATGCATCTCCCATTGATTCTATCTAGTTTCATCAATACCATTTAGCATGCTTGCTTATCAGTTTGATTGACCTCTATTTCTTGTAAAGTGGTTGTGGCAGGAACACGGGAATGATTACTATGGATACTACATTTGCGAGTTCATCCGCCACACAACCTGTGAGCGGGGCTACTCTAAAAAACAATATGAAGTGCGTAAGAAATAATATTCAAATTTTATTCTATTACCATCATTTGTGTTGAGTTTCATTTATATATATGTATTAACCCCCTTCTTCAAATTAGATGTTTCAGATGCGGGATGAACTCCTACCACAAGATCTCATACAAGCAATTCAAGAGGAATGGCGGGATTCTTTCTTGACCACGTCATCGATAAAGACGGAGAATACCATGTGGAACTTGAGTCCAGATGTTAGGGGATTGTAAGAGATCTTATATTGTATATATGTAGCCAGTAGCATCGGATAGATATACAAAAACTTGTTGTTCGACCAATCTCTCAAAGAAGGAGAGGTCGATCACTTCTCTCTGTATATGTTCATGACGATCTTCTGTACTTAATGGTTTCCTTCATTTGCTTACTAGCTAGCGTGTTGAGTCCTCTCTATATGTATAGTACGTAGCGTCGACCAAGCGCGGAGATAAGAGAGGACACGTATATCTATTAGATAGCTAACAGAATATATGAAACCCCTAAATTAACCCTACAAAACCCCCACCCCACCCCTCTTAAAAAAACAAAAACCCCAGCCCCTGAACTGCTGACGCGTGGATGCCTTTTGGTCCCGGTTGGTGCCACCAACCGGGACAAAAGGCCCTCCTGCCTGGGCAAGCTGCAACGGCCATGTGGAGCCCCATCTATCCCGGTTCGTAGGCGAACCGGGACTAAAGGTATTGGGCTTTAGTACCGACCCTTTAGTCCTGGTTAGGGAACCAGGACAAATGGGCCTTTTTCTACTAGTGAGAGAAGTACCTCCAGGTGTGAATTAACCTAGATCAAATGCCGATCAAGCTTGCAGATGGCAAGGTCTCCGTCATGTCTCGCCATCACAGGGAATGATAAGAGGACCACCATCACAATGAACTGGTCAGTTCTGTCATCACAAACATACATGAGGGTGACATCCGGGCCTTCTTTTTGAGACACAAGACAAGGCCTACCTGTTGGGGAACGTTGCAGAAAATAAAAATTTTACTAAGATTTCACTAAGATCAATTTATGAGTTCATCTAGCAACCAGAGAGAGGAGTGCATCTACATACCCTTGTAGATCGAGCGGAAGCGTTCAAGAGAACGGGGTTGAGGGAGTCGTACTCGTCGTGATCCAAATCAGCGGAGATCCTAGCGCCGAACGGACGGCACCTCCACGTTCAACACACATACGGTCAGGGAGACGTCTCCTCCTTCTTGATCCAGTAAGGAGGAAGAAGAGGTTGATGAAGATCCAGCAGCACGACGGCGTGGTGGTGGATGCAGCAGCGATCTCGGCAGGGCTTCGCCAAGCTTCTGCGAGAGGGAGAGGTGTAGCAAGGGGAGAGGGAGGCGCCAAGAGCATGGGTGCGGCTGCCCTCCCTCCCCCCTATTTATATATGGCCCCTAGGGGGCAGCGGCCCTAGGAGATGCAATCTCATAGGGGAGCGGCGGCCAAGGGGGTGGCTTGCACCCCAAGGCAAGAGGAGGCGCCCCCCAGCCCTAGGGTTTCCAACCCAAGGCGCAGGAGGGGGCCAAGGGGGGGTGCACCAGCTCACCAGGGGCTGGTTCCCCTCCCACTTCAGCCCATGGGGCCCTCCGGGATAGGTGGCCCCACCCAATGGACCCCCGGGACCCTTCCGGTGGTCCCGGTACAATACCGGTGACCCCCGAAACTTTCCCGATGGCCGAAACCGGACTTCCTATATATAATTCTTTACCTCCAGACCATTCCGGAACTCCTCGTGACATCCGGGATCTCATCCGGGACTCCGAACAACTTTAGGTTTACTGCATACTCATATCTCTACAACCCTAGCGTCATCGAACCTTGAGTGTGTAGACCCTATGGGTTCAGGAGACATGCAGACATGACCGAGACGCCTCTCCGGTCAATAACAAACAGCGGGATATGGATACCCATGTTGGCTCCCACATGCTCCTCAATGATCTCATCGAATGAACCATGATGTCAAGGATTTAAGCAACCCCGTATACAACTCCCTTTGTCAATCGGTATGTTACTTGCCCGAGACTCGATCGTCGGTATCCCAATACCTCGTTTAATCTTGTTACCGGCAAGTCACTTTACTCGTACCGTAATGCATGATCCCGTGACCAGACACTTGGTCACATTGAGCTCATTATGATGATGCATTACCGAGTGGGCCCAAAGATACCTCTCCGTCATACGGAGTGACAAATCCCAGTCTCGATTCGTGCCAACCCAACAGACACTTTCAGAGATACCCGTAGTGCACCTTTATAGTCACCCAGTTATGTTGTGACGTTTGGCACACCCAAAGCACTCCTACGGTATCCGGGAGTTGCACAATCTCATGGTCTAAGGAAATGATACTTGACATTTGGAAAAGCTCTAGCTAAACGAACTACACGATCTTTGAGCTATGCTTAGGATTGGGTCTTGTCCATCACATCATTCTCCTAATGATGTGATCCCGTTATCAATAACATCCAATGTCCATAGTCAGGAAACCATGACTATCTGTTGATCAACGAGCTAGTCAACTAGAGGCTCACTAGGGACATGTTGTGGTCTATGTATTCACACGTGTATTACGATTTCCGGATAATACAATTATAGCATGAATAACAGACAATTATCATGAAAAAATAAATATAATAATAACCATTTTATTATTGCCTCTAGGGCATATTTCCAACAGTCTCCCACTTGCACTAGAGTTCAATAGTCTAGTTACATTGTGATGAATCAAACACCCATGGAATTCTGGTGTTGATCATGTTTTGCCCTAGGGAGAGGTTTAGTCAACGGATCTGCCACATTCAGGTCCGTATGTACTTTACAAATATCTATGTCTCCATCTTGAACATTTTCATGAATGGAATTGAAGTGACGCTTGATGTGCCTGGTCTTCTTGTGAAACCTGGGCTCCTTGGCAAGTGCAATAGCTCAAGTGTTGTCACAGAAGAGTTTGATCGGCCCCGACGCATTGGGTATTACTCCTAGGTCGGTGATGAACTCCTTCACCCAGATTGCTTCATGCGCTGCCTCCGAGGCTTTCATGTACTCCGCTTCACATGTAGATCCCGCCACGACGCTTTGCTTGCAACAGCACCAGCTTACTGCCCCACCATTCAAAATATACACATATCCGGTTTGTGACTTAGAGTCATCCAGATCTGTGTCAAAGCTAGCGTCAATGTAACCCTTTACAATGAGCTCTTCGTCATCTCCATAAACGAGAAACATGTCCTTTGTCCTTTTCAGGTACTTCAGGATATTCTTGACCGCTGTCTAGTGTTCCTTGCCGGGATTACTTTGGTACCTCCCTACCAAGCTTATGGCAAGGTTTACATCGGGTCTGGTACACAGCATGGCATACATAATAGATCCTATGGCTGAGGCATAGGGGATGACACACATCTCTTCTTTATCTTCTTCCGTAGTCGGGCATTGAGCCGAGCTAAATCTCACACCTTGCAATACATGCAAGAACCCGTTCTTGGACTGATCCATATTGAACTTCTTCAATATCTTATCAAGGTATGTGCTTTGTGAAAGACCTATGAGTCGTCTCGATCTATCCCTATAGATCTTGATGCCTAATATGTAAGCAGCTTCTCCAAGGTCCTTCATTGAAAAACACTTATTCAAGTAGACCTTAATGTTGTCCAAAAGTTCTATATCATTTCCCATCAAAAGTATGTCATCTACATATAACATGGGAAATGCTACAGAGCTCCCACTCACTTTCTTGTAAACGCAGGCTTCTCCATAAGTCTGCATAAACCCAAACGCTTTGATCATCTCATGAAAGCGAATGTTCCAACTCCGAGATGCTTGCACCAGCCCATAAATGGATCACTAGAGCTTGCATACCTTGTTAGCATTCTTAGGATCGACAAAACCTTCCGGCTGCATCATATACAGTTCTTCCTTAAGATAGCCGTTAAGGAATGCCGTTTTGACGTCCATCTGTCATATCTCATAATCATAGTATGCAGCAATTGCTAACATGATTCGGACGGACTTCAGTTTTGCTATGGGAGAGAAAGTCTCATTGCAGTCAACCCCTTGAACTTGCCGATAACCCTTAGCGACAAGTCGAGCTTTATAGATGGTAACATTACCATCCGCGTCCGTCTTCTTCTTAAAGATCCATTTGTTTTCTATCGCTCACCGATCATCGGGCAAGTCTGTTAAAGTCCATAATTTGTTTTCATACATGGATTCTATCTCGGATTGCATGGCTTCAAGCCCTTTGTTGGAATCTGGGCCCGCCATCACTTCTTCATAGTTTGAAGGTTCACCGTTGTCTAACAACATGATTTCCAGGACAGGCTTGCCATACCACTCTGGTGTGGAACGTGTCCTTGTGGACCTACGAAGTTCAGTAGCAACTTGATCCGAAGTACCTTGATCATCATCATTAATTTCCTCTCCAGTCGGTGTAGGCACCACATGAACATCTTCCTGAGCTGCGTTACTTACCGGTTCAAGAGGTAGTACTTCATCAAGTTCCACTTTCCTCCCACTTACTTCTCTCGAGAGAAACCCTTTCTCCAGAAAGGACCCGTTCTTGGCAACAAAGATCTTGCCTTCGGATCTAAGGTAGAAGGTATACCCAATGGTTTCCTTAGGGTATCCTATGAAGACGCATTTTTCCGACTTGGGTTCGAGCTTTTCAGGTTGAAGTTTCTTGACATAAGCATCACATCCCCAAACTTTCAGAAACGACAGCTTAGGTTTCTTCCCAAACCATAATTCATATGGTGTCGTCTCAACGGATTTAGACGGTGCCCTATTTAAACTGAATGTAGCTGTCTCTAGAGCGTATCCCCAAAAATATAGTGCTAAATCGGTAAGAGACATCATAGATCGCACCATATCCAATAAAGTGCGATTATGATGTTCGGACACACCGTTACGCTGAGGTGTTCCAGGCGGCGTGAGTTGTAAAATGATTCCACATTTCCTTAAGTGCGTACCAAATTCGTGACTTAAATATTCTCCTCCACGATTTGATCGTAAGAACTTTATTTTTCGGTCACATTGATTCTCTACCTCATTTTGAAATTCCTTGAACTTTTCAAAGGACTCAGACTTGTGTTTCATTAAGTAGACATACCCATATCTACTCAAGTCGTCGGTGAGAGTGAGAACATAACGATATCCTCCGCGAGCCTCAACGCTCATTGGACCGCACACATCAGTATGTATGATTTCCAATAAGTTGGTTGCTCGCTCCATTGTTCTGAAGAACGGAGGCTTGGTCATTTTGCCCATGAGGCATGGTTCGCATGTGTCAAATGATTCATAATCGAGAGACTCTAAAAGTCCATCAGCATGGAGCTTCTTCATGCCCTTGACACCAATGTGACCAAGGCAGCAGTGCCACAAGTATGTGGGACTATCGTTATCAACTTTACATCTTTTGATATTCACACTATGAATATGTGTAACATCACGTTCGAGATTCATCAAGAATAAACCATTGACCATCGGGGCAAGACCATAAAACATATCTCTCATATAAATAGAACAATCATTATTCTCGGATTTAAATGAGTAGCCATCTCATATTAAACGAGATCCAGATACAATGTTCATGCTCAAAGCTGGCACTAAATAACAATTATTGAGGTTTAAAACTAATCCCGTAGGTAAATGTAGAGGTAGCGTGCCGACGACGATCACATCGACTCTGGAACCATTCCCGACGCGCATCATCACCTCGTCCTTCGCCAGTCTCCGCTTATTCCGCAGCTCCTGCTTTGAGTTACAAATATGAGCAACGACACCGGTATCAAATACCCAGGAGCTACTACTAGCACTGGTAAGGTACACATCAATTACATGTATATCACATATACCTTTAGTGTTGCCGGCCTTCTTGTCCGCTAAGTATTTGGGGCAGTTCTGCTTCCAGTGACCCTTCCCTTTACAATAAAAGCACTCAGTCTCAGGCTTGGGTCCATTCTTTGACTTCTTCCCGGCAGCTGGCTTACCGGGCGCGCCAACTTCCTTGCCGTCCTTCTTGAAGTTCTTCTTACGCTTGCCTTTCTTGAACTTAGTGGTTTTATTCACCATCAACACTTGATGTTCCTTTTTGATCTCAACCTCTGCCGATTTCAGCATTGAATATACTTCAGGAATGGTCTTTTCCATCCCCTGCATATTGAAGTTCATCATAAAGCTCTTGTAGCTCGGTGGAAGTGACTGAAGGATTCTGTCAATAACCGCATCATCCGAGAGATTAACTCCCAGCTGAGTCAAGTGGTTGTGCAACCCAAACTATTTTCCTCCATCTTACAGTTGAAGAACTTGTCGGAGACTTCATATCTCTCGACCCGGGCATGAGCTTGGAAAACCATTTTCAGCTCTTCGAACATCTCATATGCTCCGTGTTGCTCAAAATGCTTTTGGAGCCCTGGTTCTAAGCTGTAAAGCATGCCACACTGAACGAGGGAGTAATCATCAGCACGACACTGCCAAGCGTTCATGATGTCTTGGTTCTCTTGGATGGGAGCTTCACCTAGCGGTGCTTCTAAGAAATAATCTTTCTTTACAGCTATGAGGATGATCCTCAGGTTCCGGACCCAGTCCGTATAGTTGCTGCCATCATCTTTCAGCTTAGTTTTCTCTAGGAACGCGTTGAAGTTGAGGTGGACATGAGCGTTGGCCATTTGATCTACAAGACATGTTTGCAAAGGTTTTTAGACTAAGTTCTTGATAATTAAGTTCATCTAATAAAATTATTTAATGAGCTCCCACTCAGATTAGACATCCCTCTAGTCATCTAAGTGATACATGATCCGAGTCGACTAGGCCGTGTCCGATCATCACGTGATACGGACTAGTCATCATCGGTGAACATCTCCATGTTGATCGTATCTTCCATACGACTCATGTTCGACCTTTCGGTCTCTTGTGTTCCGAGGCCATGTCTGTACATGCTAGGCTCGTCAAGTTAACCTAAGTGTTTTGCATGTGTAAATCTGTCTTACACCCGTTGTATGTGAACGTTAGAATCTATCACACCCAATCATCACGTGGTGCTTCGAAACGACAAACTTTTGCAACGGTGCACAGTTAGGGGGAACACTTTCTTGAAATTATTATGAGGGATCATCTTATTTACTACCGTCGTTCTAAGTAAACAAGATGCATAAACATAATAAACATCACATGCAATTAAATAGTGACATGATATGGCCAATATCATATAGCTCCTTTGATCTTCATCTTTGGGGCTCCATGATCATCTTCGTCACCGGTATGACACCATGATCTCCATCATCATGATCTCCATCATCGTGTCTCCATGAAGTTGCTCGCCAACTATTACTTCTACTACTATGGCTAACGGTTTAGCAATAAAGTAAAGTAATTACATGGTGTTAAATTATTGACACACATGTCATACAATAATTAAGACAACTCCTATGGCTCCTGCCGGTTGTCACACTCATCGACATGCAAGTCGTGATTCCTATTACAAGAACATGATCTCATACATCACAATATATCATTCATCATTCATTCACAACTTTTGGCCATATCACATCACAAATCATATGCTGCAAAAACAAGTTAGACATCCTCTAATTGTTGTTGCATGTTTTACGTGGCTGCAATAGGGTTCTAGCAAGAACGTTTTCTTACCTACATGAAAGCCACAACGTGATTTGTCAACTTCTATTTACCCTTCATAAGGACCATTTTCATCGAATCTGCTCCAACTAAAGTGGGAGATACCGACACCCGCTAGCCACCTTATGCAACTAGTGCATGTCAGTCGGTGGAACCTGTCTCACGTAAGCGTACCTGTAAGGTCGGTCCGGGCCGCTTCATCCCACAATATCGCTGAAGCAAAATAAGACTAGTAGTGGCAAGAAAGTTGACAACATCTACGCCCATAAGAAATTTGTGTTCTACTCGTGCAAAGAGAACTACGCATAGACCTAGATCATGATGCCACTATTGGGGAACGTTGCAGAAAATACAAAATTTCCTACGGTTTCACCAAGATCAATCTATGAGTTCATCTAGCAATGAGAGAGAGGAGTGCATCTACATACCCTTGTAGATCGAGCGGAAGCGTTCAAGAGAACGGGGTTGAGGGAGTCGTACTCGTCGTGATCCAAATCACCGGAGATCCTAGCGCCGAACGGACGGCACCTCCGCGTTCAACACATGTACGGTCAGGGAGACGTCTCCTCCTTCTTGATCCAGCAAGGGGGAAGGAGAGATTGATGAAGATCCAGCAGCACGACGGCATGGTGGTGGATGCAGCAGCGATCTCGGCAGGGCTTCGCCAAGCTTCTGCGAGAAGGAGAGGTGTAGCAAGGGGAGAGGGAGGCGCCAAGAGCATGGGTGCGGCTGCCCTCCATCCCCCCTCTTTATATAGGGCCCCTAGGGGGGGCGCCGGCCCTAGGATATGCAATCTCCTAGGGGGGGCGGTCAAGGGGGTGGCTTGCCCCCCAAGGCAAGTGGAGGCGCCCCCACCCCTAGGGTTTCCAACCCTAGGCGCAGGGGGGCCCAAGGGGGGCACACCAGCCCACCAGGGGCTGGTTCCCCTCCCACTTCAGCCCATGGGGCCCTCCGGGATAGGTGGCCCCACCCGGTGGACCCCCGGGACCGTTCCGATGGTCCCGGTACAATACCGGTGACCCCCGAAACTTTCCCGATGGCCGAAACCTGACTTCCTATATATAATTCTTTACCTCTGGACCATTCCGGAACTCCTCGTGACGTCCGGGATCTCATCCGGGACTCCGAACAACTTTTGGTTTGCTGCATACTCATATCTCTACAACCCTAGCGTCACCGAACTTTAAGTGTGTAGACCCTACGGGTTCGGGAGACATGCAGACATGACCGAGACGCCTCTCCGGTCAATAACCAACAACAGGATCTGGATACCCATGTTGGCTTCCACATGCTCCTCGATGATCTCATCGGATGAACCACGATGTTGAGGATTTAAGCAACCCCGTATACAATTCCCTTTGTCAATCGGTATGTTACTTGCCCGAGACTCGATCGTCGGTATCCCAATACCTCGTTTAATCTTGTTACCGACAAGTCACTTTACTCGTACCGTAATGCATGATCCCGTGACCAGACACTTGGTCACATTGAGCTCATTATGATGATGCATTACCGAGTGGGCCCAGAGATACCTCTTCGTCATACGGAGTGACAAATCCCAGTCTCGATTCGTGCCAACCCAACAGACACTTTCGGAGATACCCGTAGTGCACATTTATAGTCACCCAGTTACGTTGTGACGTTTGGCACACCCAAAGCACTCCTACGGTATCCGGGAGTTGCACAATCTCATGGTCTAAGGAAATGATACTTGACATTTGGAAAATCTCTAGCTAAACGAACTACACGATCTTTGAGCTATGCTTAGGATTGGGTCTTGTCCATCACATCATTCTCCTAATGATGTGATCCCGTTATCAATGACATCCAATGTCCATAGTCAAGAAACCATGACTATCTGTTGATCAACGAGCTAGTCAACTAGAGGCTCACTAGGGACATGTTGTGGTCTATGTATTCACACGTGTATTGTGATTTCCGGATAATACAATTATAGCATGAATAACAGAGAATTATCATGAACAAAGAAATATAATAATAACCATTTTATTATTGCCTCTAGGGCATATTTCCAATAGTACCGTCAAGGATCGTGCCTATCGCTTATAAATATAATTCATGTATATCGTGCTCTTGTATGTCGAACCTTCTACCTATGTCCCTTGCTTTACTTCTGATCATCTACACATCAACATGGTACCTATGTGTTCGTATGTGTTCATCACCGTGATTACTATCCTTCCTTTCACTCCTACAACCGATACATTCTAATTTGTTCCTGATGGCTAATCATTACTGTCAAGCTTAATTAGTAGCGCACCATAACGCATCAGGAGGCCCCACCCGGTGGCACCCCAGACACTAGTTAAACCCATTAACCGTCGTGACTATGGTGCCTCCTCACGATGTCCATGTCATCACATGTACGACAATACGACAAAAAAAACAAAACCTTAAAAGTGCATACGCACTAATTGGAGAGAACGGGCGGCCGGCCCGCAACCGCACGATCGCTCGCGATCGGCATCGCACGAGCGCCCGGTGTTCTCTGGTCGGTTTTCATGCAACCGCGCATCATGGGCGGTTTGTCCTTATCCGGGACAAGCGTGGACCCACATGTAAGCGGGCGTGGCGTAGATCGTGGGCGGCCGTTTTCGAAATACGAGCCGTTCTCGCCCTTTCTCCCTCCTTTCTCTCCCGTTCCTCCCCATTCTGTGCTCCTCTCCTCGCCCTCGCTCTCGCTCCAGGGTGATTCGTGCCGCTGCTCTAAAAATCTCCGGTGGACCGCGGGGGGATTCGCTGCTGGCCCTCGTCGGTGCTGCAGGTACCCAGTGCATCATGCATCCCTCCTATCTCTGTCTCGTCGCTGGGGGTCTAGGTCGTCTCAAGGTCATCGGTGGCCGAAATGGCGGGCTAGGATTCCTAGTGTTCCTATGGCATCAACTGCCTCATATGGTCGATTTGGTGTAGACATGTCGTGTGTGCTTCCGTTGGACTCTCCTGTCCTTGGATTTGTGCGGCAGCAAGGGATAGTGGTGGTAGGGATTCATGGTGGGAGGGTGTGTTGGTGTCGGTGGAGTAGTTGTTGGGATTTGCGGTCGACGTAGACGTCCGCGAAGGCTTTCTGTTGTCCTTCCCCTCTCTGTCTCGTCGCCGGGGATGAGGTTGTGGCCAGGTTGACAGCGGCGGATCTAGCGGGCTGCATAGGGTCCCTTTTCTACCCCTTTCTGTGCTTGCTTCCATTTTGTGCGGTTGTAAGGGGTAGTGATGGTGGGATTCATTACTGAGTGTTTTGTTGGTCATGGCCAAGTGGTGCTTGGGATTTTTGCGGTTTGAGGTACGTGTGCGCCCAATATACCATCTGTATACCATGTTCTGGTCCTTGTTGCGGTTTTTGTTGTTGATAGATGATGTCCTAGATGTATGCAATGCAATGGCTGATTGAACTAGCGTTTGGTTTAGTTGCACAAAATTCTACCTAGTTGGTTGCATCCCTTTTTTTAGTTGGTTGTTCACATGTTCTGCACTTTTCATTAGTTGTCATGCTTAGTTGGCTTCCTGTTTGTACTAGGTTGGTTGTCTATATGTTGTTCAGTTGCACAAGTTGGTAGAGATTTAGGTAGAGATTTTCTATTAGTTGCACAAAATTCTATCCAGTTGGCTTCATTCATATGGTAGTTGGTTGTCCTTATGTTCTGCAGTTGCACCAGTTTGTGCTAGTTGGGTGTCTACACACTGTTCAGTTGCACAAGTTGACTGCTTAGTTGTCTGCATCACTTTTACTAGTTGGTTGCCCATACGTTCTACACTTGCACTACTTGTCCTGCTTAGTTGGTTTGTTGTTTTGCACTAGGTCGACTGTCTATATGTTGTTCATTTGCACAATTTGTCTGCTTAGTTGGCCGCATCCATATACTAGTCGGTTGTCCACATGTTCTGCATTGTACTAGGTTGGCTGCTAGGTTGTCATGCTTATTAGGTTTGCTTCCTGATTTGTACTAGGTTGTCTATATGTTGTTTTTTGAGTTGCAAAGGTTGCTCTGCTTTCGTGTTCGAGTTGCCCCTGTAGGTGCCCTGCTGGTGCACCTAATTGTCCATATATTCCAGTTGGCTATAGTAGTTGGCTTTTTGTTTATCCTAGTTGCACAAATTATCATACTCAGCTAGCTGCCTTTAGTAAACTATTTTTCTGCCTAGTTATTTCTTGCCTTAGTGAAACTAGTTGGCTTATAAGCTGTCCAGTTGCACAAGGTTGACTGCCTAGTTGGCTGCATCACTGTAGTAGTTGGTTGTCCTCATGTGTTTACAGTTTTTTGCACTAGGTGTCCTGCTTATGTGTAGAGGTCTGTAGATCAAAGCAAGCTTTTATGTTTTCTCTAGTTCATTTGCGCATCTTCTAACTATGTTTTCTTTTCTTGTATTTCCCCCACATGCTAAAAATGGTTATAATAGGAGGAGATGCGGATGGCAATGACGGAGATGTATTTTTCTCATTTTTTGCATCTTTGAGTTGTTTTCAGCTTATCCATGTATGCTTATGTCCTTTTTTCATGTGTTTTTGGTTGCTTAATTAGGGTTCTGGAAGTCAGTCCCTTCGCCGGAACTCGAAGCATGCTGCTAATCGCCAGCCGCGCCCTGCACGTAGTGTTCAGCAGGGAGATGAAGTTGAGGTAAGGGCATGCTGATTACACATTCACCTTATTTTGGTTTTGTTTGGGTCATATAATAATTTTTTACCCATGCCCATGTTTTATTTTCATTTTCTGAGGATGTTGATCGCTTTCGGGTTGTAAAGCAGAGTAAACGTGCAGCAGCAGCAGGGCGAGCTGAATCATCTACTAGGGTAAGTAAATCCTTGAATATCAATGTTTCTCGGTTTTTTAGGCGCTGATGAAATTATGCAGCCGTTGGCACCACTATTTTGTTCTAGTTGCTCAATTACCATCTTGTAGTTGACATCACTAGTCATCTTGATGTAAATATAGTTTTGGCAGAAGTTGACATGAGTTGGCATCTTTGTAGTTGACATCACTGGTCACCATTTTTATGCAGGCAACAGTTGGTGGAGGAGCTGCCTCATCTTCCACAGCAGATGCTGAGGTATGTGGTTCTTTTGTGTGTTTATGAGCTATTGAACAGCTTCTTGCAATCCTTTTTTCTTAGTTGTTGTTATCTTCTTGCAGTATCATGCTTTATTGTTGCACATCCCCTAGAAATTTTTGTAGTTGTCAGGTCTAGTATGTTTTCTTAATTTTCTTGCAGGTTGCACACTGGTAGTCTTTAGTTGCCATGATGAACTTCCTTAGTTGCACAAAAACATCATATTAGTTGGCATGATCCATTTTATGTTTATATACTTTTTGCAATACTGATCCACATGATCATTGCTAGTTTTTTCACAGTCAAGTTTTCTGTCATGTGTTTATTTTTTTATTTTTTCATCATCAGGCCAGCGGTGAAGGAGTTGAGGTGGCTGCCCGGGAAGATGTGGAGCGACCATCACAAGCTGGCAGGATAAGCGCATCACCAGGGCGGTTTGCGAAGTTCAACAGCTCGCTATCCCCGCCACAGAAGTCTGAGCTAGTTTCAAGGTTGTTTGGGGGACTCTTGAACTTATCAGATACACTTCCAACGGACTTCAGTAAATTCCTGGTGCAGTCCTACCAGCTAGAGACCTCTGAAATGGTGTTCCCAGGCAGGGGAAGAATTCGTGTCGATGCTGACAGTGTTCAAAGGGTATTTGATCTTCCTAACAGGGGTCAAAAAGTCAGATATGTAGTTGACAAGGATGCAACTAGGAGATTCAGAGAGGCTTTCAACATACGTCGAGATTCTCATCCCCAGATCACTAGATGGTGCAAGATCATTAAGGATATGGCGGGAAGAACGGATGACACATTCTTTATGGCCTGGCTTGCGGTTGCATTCAACACTTTCCTAGCACCAACCACGACCCTGAGGCTGAGCCCAAAGTGCTACTGACTCGTGCTAGATCATCCAAACCTCAAGAACACAAACATCTGCCTTTTTGTAGTATAACACATTAATGAAGCTTTCAGGAACATGGACCAGACGAAACAAACTATTTGCTGTTGCTTGTATCACTTGATGGTGAGTGAAAACTAGCACTTCCATGTGTTTTTCTTCTTTTTGTGCAGTTATAGTTTCTGAAGTACCCCTCATAATAACTGAAGTTGGGTTTCCTTTTTTGGTTCTGCGGCAGATCATGTACCTTGATGCGCTCGTTCATGACATCCCAGTAAGCAACTGCACGATACGAGCGAATGCATGGGACAGTAACCTAATTGCCAAGGTGATCAACAAGGACCCGATCTCTCCTGGTGTGTTCGGCAAATTACAAGTGAGTTCCCTTTTGTTTTTTTTCAACAGTGGCTATTTTTATGTTCTATTCATTTCTGCTTAGTTTTAATTCCTTGGTAGCTGCAACGCTTTTGAGATCAGCTTTTCGACACTTGTTGGTAGTTGCGCAAAAACTATAATCAGTTGGCACAATAATGCCTATAGTTGCACAACTTGTAGCTCTAGTTTGGCATCTGGACACATGTTCATTTTTATATGGCACATCATATGTTTCAAGTTGCACAGTTTTACTTATCTTGTTGCACAGATGTGTGACATCAGTTGGCAAAAACATATTTTAGGTGACCTGTGGGGTGCACAGTTTTTTTGGTTTTTGCAGTTTCATACATGTAGAATCTAGTCTACCCAGCATTTTGTTGTAGTTGCACAGGTTATAACATTCTGGTTTTCGTTCAACACAATATATGTTTGATAACCTTGTTCTTTTCTTTTTCTCTTTTTTACATCAGCTTAAAGAGGAGTATAGGGGCACGGAGCAGACACCACTATTTGGTGGTCTTTTGCAAGCTCAAGCATTCGTTGCATCCAAATTACCACTAACGTACAATCCGGAGGTAAGTCTTTTGCATAAAGGAGTTTCGATCATTTACCGACATTTTTCTTTTTTTAAAACTGTTTCTAATTGAATGATTACTCAATTTTTTTTGTTGATGCAGAAAAAGGCAAAGATTGCCAAAGTGGTCAATGACTTGTGCAAGGCAGTAACTAAACAGGTTGGCACCTTCATTGAAGCAGTTGCCAAGATTAATGGTGAGGAACCGGATATTGATCCATATGTACAATAGACATCAACGAGAACCACTCCATCACGCCATGCTCCAAAAAGGAATAGACGGGTTTCACCTATACAAGAAAGAAGAAGAGTTTGATGAGGAGGAGTCAGAAGAAGATGATGAAATGGAAGTACGACAAGATGTTGAAGATGATGGGGACACATATGAGGATGAATTAGATGAGGAGGACAAACAGGAGGATGACAAAGAAGAAGATGATGATGAGGAGGAGGAGGAAGAAGAGGAGGAGGAGGACAAAGAAGAAGATGAGGAGGAGGAGGAGGAAGAGGAGGGGGATAAAGAAAAAGAGGATAAAGGAGAGGAGGAGGGCAAGGAAGAAGATAGTGAGGCAGATGAAGAGGAACAAGAAAATGAGGCCAAAAAGGAGATGGAGACAAAGCTGCAGCAATTGATGACAATGAGGGGGAAGGAGATGACGAGGATGCTGATCCTGATGATCAAGGGGGATCCAATGGAGGCAGTGATAGCTCCGATGATGATGATGACAATGGCTCTGGTTCTGGTGGTACAGGTGGCAACACAACCAGGGTGAGTAGCAGCTCTGCCAACCCTGCCAGCAGCAACAACTCAATGAGCAGCAGGAGCACATTATAGATGTTGATTGACAAAACTTGCTAGAAAGAGAAGAATTTGCCAAAGTCAAAGAAAAATGATGAAGCGGAGTCTCAGGGGAGCATTGATATGTTCAAGCTGTGCAACATGAAGTCAGCTTTGCCAACCACTTTCCCTATGCCAGACTTCCATGAGCAAGAGTTGTATGACAAGATAGATTTTGCTATTGACCAGAAACTGTTCTTCTTGAGTGACGCTGAAAAGAATCCAGTTGACATGGAGGAAGCAGGGAAGGATCTTGACTGGGTTCATTCGAAGGAGAAATACAAGGAATATTTGAAGCAGCTTCCAAATATCAGCTCCAGCAAGAGCAAGGCAGCATCTGTGGCAAACCCTCATGTGGTCCAGAAGAGCAAAGGAGTTACAATGAAGAAGAATTTGAAGTTGCCTCAAACCAAGCAACAGATGCCGAGGGCAGATGCAGAAATAAATGTGGAGAAGGAAGCTGTGGCGCAAACTGTTGTGCCAACTGTAGTGATCAGAGAGCCAACCATCACTAAAGATGTGTCAGCAATTCCTGTTAAGCCTACAACCATCATAGGAGTTCAACAGATCAAGGGGAAGATTCCTCTGTCAATAGCCCCACCTGAACTAGCTAAGCAGCAAAAGATTTTCAAGTTTGCCAAGGGCACAAAGGCTGAACAGGGCAGAAAAGGTGTGGGTTCCAGACACGAGACAGAACAACATGCCACAACCATCGATGCAGGAGTGCCAAGTTCTGCTAGTTTGCTGCCAACTCAGGCTTCAAAGATGCCGACTGCAGATACTAGTGTACCAACTGAATTGCCAATTAGCACGCGGGTCACAGTCAAAACTATCACTGTTTCTCAGGAAGACACAACTGCAACTGCAAGCCTCAAGGTGACAACTCACAGAGATTCTTCAATGCCAAACACGGAAGGAGGTCATCAATCTGCCAAACTGTCATCTCCAAGAGCTATCACAGAGCATCCAAGCAAGCCTGCATCACCAAGAGCTGATTTTCAGCACACATTAACACAAGAGGAGGTGTTCAACATTGTAAGCATGTGCAAGCCTCCTAGGCCACCAACCACAACATTACTGCGAACCAGGTCAGAGAATGATGCACCTGTGAATGTGCCGCAAGGAGATGCTCTTGGCCTTCAACCCATACGCAGATCAAATTCTTATAGCTATCATGGTGACGGGTACTCCGATGCACCAACCTTTGACCTGGGCATAGATGATGATGCTGGGCCTGCTGGAGCACTTGCTCCAGCAGCACAAATAGGGGAAGCCAACATGGTTGTCATAGATGAGGATGAGTTGGACCCAACAACTGTGAACAAAGGATGCATTGCTACTGATGCTGGCAAGGGATTAGCTCACCAGCCAGATGTTAGATCACCAGACAGCTGCCACACCCCGATATGCAGAGAACCAGTAGTTGGCACGAGCAGTTCTTTAGGACCACCTGTTGCACGAAGACATAGGAGGGTAATAAAGCACAGAGCATCTCAAAGGTCTCCATTCATTGATTACAACAAATGAAGACCTTCAACTCCAATGAGGCAGTCAACAAGCTTTACGCTGCCATCGTGTATTGGGTCAAGCATCACCTAGGAGCAAATGATGATAATACCAGGTAAACCAACTCCCCACAGCCTATATACATATCTTTTTCCGTTGCAAAATACCACCCACTTAGTTGCACAGAAAGCAAAGCATGTTGCACAGAACAGTGCTTTTAATTGCACACTCTTTTTTTTTAATAAACATTTTTCTTTCTTGCTGTGACCCTTCAAGCTAACTTTGTTTTTCATTTCTTTTAAAAAAATGCAGCCCTGAGATAATCAGGTATGGTAATTTCTACATTTCTTTAAAAGAGTTAGTTGATTCCATGAAGCCAAAGCAATGGCTTTCAAGAATTGTTATTGAGATTGGAATCATACACATCATGGATAACTTACCAGAAGGGTCAAAGAAAGTCGTTATGCCACTGAGGTTTTCTGTAAGATTTTTCAAAAGCTTTGTACCCTCTTCCTTTTTTTGTACCACTTTTGTTGACCATCCAGGGAGTCTTTTCATATATAAAGGAGGTTGAGGCGTGTTTATAATTTCCGCAGACCAACTTACAACAAGGGCTCCACAATGTGAATGAGATAAACAAGAAGTTTGAATACAAGAACCGTCTCGACAAGAAAGACTTGGTCAGTGTTGTTCCCACATGATCCATCTCTTAGTTGGCACTCATAGAATGTTCATTTGCACATGACACATCTATTAGTTGGCAAATAGCTTCTGCTAACCTATTTCAACTTCACAATTTTTGTACTATTTGTTCTTACCTACAACGTGTATCTGTGTCTGAATCGTTCACGCGTGCAGGTCATGCTGCCAGTGCTTGAGTGCGATAATGTAAACAACCGTGAAGGAGGCAGGCATTATTGGGTCTTCAACATCAACTTGACGGACGGACGTTTCGAAGTCCTTGATTCAAACAAGAAGCTAGAACACATTGAGTTGATGAACACCGCCTCTACGATCGCGGAGGCAGTACGCCAGATATGGAGGAAGCATTCCCCAAAGCAGAGCATCAAGCACTTCCAGATTATTGACATCGACGTACCGAAGAAGCTTGGCAAGGACAAGAAGCATTACATTCTTCTCTATTTTTTTCAATCAATCTATAGTCTTTAAAATTTCTTACATGTACAATATTTAGTTTTTTAAGACACACAACTAGTTTGCAATCTGTTTTTCATTTTTATGACTTTCTCATGGATTACCTAGCCAGTTGCGAAGTTGAACATCAGTAGTTGCACAGTGCCACATAATTAGTTGCACAGTACCACATAATTAGTTGCACAGTACCACATAAGTAGTTGCACAGTGACACATAATTAGTTGCACAATGCCACAGAGTACATTGTCTTATTGGTTTTAAAAGCCTCCAACAAATTTTCTTTTTCCCCACTGCAGCAATGAGTGTGGTCAGTTCGCACTACTTAACACCACTGAGTGGAACGGGAGCCTACTGCCCAACTATGAGCCCAAGGAAGTACTCAACATCAAGAAGAAGCTGGCATATGATTGGGTCACCAGCACGCACAACTCTGCCCCATGGAGGAAGTTGCTGAGATACGAAAAGGACTAGGTTAGTACTCTTTTTTATTCTTTGCCCTTTTTTTCAATGCCTTGCTGGTTTGCACAACTTTTAGAAAGATTTGTAGTTGCATATTAGTAGTAATTACATTGCAACTCAATGTCATCACTTTTGTTCACACATTAGGAGAACTGGGCATACAATTGTTCAACAACTAAATATTAAATGATTTTCCAACAAAGGAACAAATAGCAACCATTTTTACACAGTGCATTAACTAATTCAAGGAAAACAACTTAGGGAAGAGAAAGCAGAGATGCTGAATGTGTCCACTTTGGCCCCTAAATTGCTCAAAAACCATCATTCGTTTCCCTTTTCCCTTTTTTGATACAAACGATGCAAGAGAATCACATCAGCCTGAGTGGACACACACCAGCAGTGTGCTCTGCAGATTGGCAGTGGGTGCATTTCTTTTTCTTCTTTGGGTGTAGCTCCAGCACCGATTTGTATCGTCGACTCTTCGCCCTACCCTTTGTAGTAGACCTTGGAGGATCCCTAGGCACAAAATCATCATAGGCTTGTGCAGGGGATGCAGCCTCCAACGGGGCAGGACCATCATGAGGTTGTATTTGATCACCTGTGAAATAATCATATAAAAAGTTTACTTTTTTTTGCGCAACCAGGACTGATGTTCTCTGCAACCACATAGCTTATGTTGTGCAACTAACTAGTTGTTGTGTGCAAATTAAGTTTAAAAGAAAACTTGTAGTAGCACGGCCCGTCATGGCACTTGGATGGTAATCACATATAGCCAGAACAGGAAAAAGCAAGTTAGTTGTTTGTCTTGATGCTCAAACTAACAGAGCACGCGCAACTGGGTAGCCTGTTTTGTGCAACTGGGCACCATGATGTGTGGAACTGAAATCACACACCTACTTGCTTGGAGAGTTGGAGCAGGTAATTACCTGGATGACGAGCCCCCTGAGTACTCCCTGTAGGGCCATTGGGAGGAGCATGCGGGGCACTGCTTGTTGGGCCAGGCGGGGGAGGAGGTGGAGGAGTATGTCATGTAGGGCCTGGAGCTGGAGGAGGTCCTCGAGGGTTGCCATCAACTATAGCTAGAACAAGAAAAACAAGTTAGTTGTTTATCTTGATGCTCGAACTAACATAGCATGCGCAACTGGGTAGCATGTTCTGTGCAACTGGGCACCATGACGTGTGCAACTGAAGTTACACACCTAGTTAGATGGGGTGTTGGGGCAGACAATTACCTGGATGATGAAGCCCCTCAGTACTCCCTGTAGGGCCATTGGGAGGAGCACGCGGGCCACTTCTTGTTGGGCCAGGCGGGGGAGGAGGTGGTGGAGCATGCCATGTAGGGCCTGGAGGTGGAGGAGGTCCTCGAGGGTTGCCATCATCTGATGGCCCCATAGCAGTAACCGGTTTTTTCTTTTTCTTGGACTTGTTCAGGTGGCCGATCTTGGTACGTGCTCCACGCATATGCTTGTATACAATAGCTTGTGCTGCATCAGAGCCACTCACAAACTTTGCTAGTTTCCAAAAATCATATATCATGTTTCTCTCCCTTATCTGCTTCTTTGGTTGAGGAGGCATTTCATCCGGTTGCTCATACCCAGTCCCTGGCGCACTAGGTATAGCAGTAGGTGTCCACCGTCTTAGCAGGTACCTTTCCGGTATGACATCAACTTCAATATGGGTGAACACCTTGAGGATGTGGCAACAAAGGATGTCGTCCTCGTCCATTTTACAGCACTCACACAAATAGGAACCCTCCTCCACCCTTACCTGCACCAAGTAGTTTCGAGAACCATATTTGGCAACAAATTCCTGGTTCGGTGTGAGCTCAAAAATATCAGCACCAACTTGGAACGCATTATAACGTCCAATCAGCTCAAACTCTTCTCTTAACTTGCGGTAAAGATCCCTAGTGTTGGTTTCGTAAGCTTGCTTCTCTATTAGGAAGTTGTACCATAGCTCAATCTCAAGGTGTTGTGTCCTGTAATCATTGCAGCCTTCCTTGGCAAGGATGTGGTTCTAAATTTCTTCATATTGCTTGACAAAGTTCAGCATCGAGTTGTGTTGGTTCACATATCTTTTTAGGACGGCGTTGAACCCCTCACTATGCTGTGCAGACTGCAGGAAGGGAAAGAACATGTGTTTGAAGCAGCACGGCACCCAAGTTGACCTGTATTCCTACAACTTCTCAAAGTGTGCGTGTGTCTACTTCACCATTAACCCAACCCAATTCTGTTCAAATAGTCTGGAGTGAAGCTGAAGTCAACACAGTAGTTCAAATCATCAGAGAGCCCTGGATTCTGGCATAACAGCCAACCAACCTTTTCATGTGCCTTCTTCATGATGTGCCATCGACAACAGCGATGTATGGTGGTTGGAAAGATGCTCGGTATTGACTGCCTCATTGCACCATCCTGATCGGTTATGAAGTTGTCAGGAGGTTTGCCACCCATAGCCTCTAGGAATGCTTGGAAGACCCAATCAAAGCTCGATGCCAACTCCTGCCTCACAAACGAGCAACCAAGCATGAAATATTGTCCATGTCGGTTTATTCCAATGAAGGGTGCGAATGACATATTGTACATGTTGGTCATGTAGGTGGTGTCAAAGGATATGCAATCGTGGTACGCCTCAGCATAAGCTTTTCGAGCTAAGCCATCCATCCAAAATATGTTGACAACTCTGCCCTCTTCATCATATCCTTGAAGTGCGCAATTGTCTCAATCAAGTCACCCTCCTTTGTGTCATCTCTACGGAAACTTGTACACAGATTTATTATTGCCTTTGGTCCGAACGGCACCATCATCTCAGATCCATAGAACTCTGCCATTATATGCATCATACGTCCTACATAATACAAAAAGAAAACAATATATCATTTTTTAGTCGCATGAATGCGCACATCCAGCTGCACAGTAATAGGACATGTGTTGGCACAGAAGATAATTGCAGGAAATGGACACCTAGATGCACCTTTTTAAAAACACTTTGCACTTTGCATACATGACATTGTGTAGTTGCACAGTGAAGGTAATCTAGTTGCACAACAAGCACTAAAGTGATATAGAAACAACATGCGAAGTTGGACACTAGTTGCACAATTAAGACATTTCAGTTGCACAGGAGTACCATAATAGTTGCACACTGGACTGCCTAGAGGGAAACTTAATTCTGCAAGGGATATAGAAACACACATGTAGTCAAGTTGCAGTTATGCAAGATGCGCAAAAACTCCTTTTCATCAGGGGAGATGCCTTGGTGGGATCTCAAGTATTTGGACAACAAAGGTTTGTTCACCAGCGGATGATTGTGGTCATGAACAAAGCGCGTCACCACCCATTGCCCATCTATCAGCTTCACCAACATTTTTGCCTAGCATTGAGTCTGCTTTATTGTCTCGCGTTTCCGTTTCTTCTTTTTCTTACTAGGACCAACCTCCTCTTCAGCAAAGATTGGAGGTTCATCTTCCATTTCCTCATCACTGTCAACAGGTTTTGGATCTGGAATAGGGTCCAGGACAGGAGGGGCCTCAGCTCCTCCATCATCAGCTTTGGGCTTCTTCAACTTGTTGCAGCAAAACTGTTGTTTTACCAATACATTGGTGTGAGGTGTCCGCCTAGAGGTATTCATCTTGATAGAGAAACCCATCCGTAGGGCGTAGCTGTTGTAGTGATCCTTAGCAATTTGAAGGATGTCAAACCTCATGCCAACATAGGGTTCCATAGGTTGAGAACCAGCCTCTAGCTCTCCTTCTTCTCCTTGCACAACACCGTCAACAGCCCCAGCTCCTAGCTCAGTCCTGGTTGGACCAGGAACATTTGTCGCGGTTCCCGTGTCATCAAGGGTATGGCTCTCGGGTTGATGACTGTCCTACCACATTGTCATGGCCCATAGGGTTAGCACCATGACTTGTCTGTGTGTAGTAAACAAATCACCCATTTTCTGTCCAATTTCCTTGTGGTATGCTGGGCTGCTGCTGATCCATATCATGAGGAAGCTCATTGAGATCAGGAGGCAACTCAGTGAGATCAAGCATTTTTTTTCCTTTTTTTCGATGCTGCCACACACTCCCTGCACATAAAAAAAGAAGAAAGTGATGTCATCAGTTGTTAACCACAAAAGAGTGTTTCAAATAACCTAAAAACTTAGTAAATAGGCAGTTGCACACCATTATGACAATCTTAGTTGCAAAAGTTACATGACTATAGCAGAAATAGTTATGCATTTTTTTGTTTGCACAGAGTAGTTATGTTAGTTGCACAGTTTGCAGTAAATAGCTGGCAAGATCATGTCTTCTTTTTACTACAGAGATTTCTGACTTTTCCCCTCTGTTGGCTAGGATGCATTTTTTTAAGTTGGCCAGCATGCATGTTCAGTTGGACAGTCAATGTGTTCAGTTGGCTAGAATAGATGTTCAGTTGGCCAGGATGCATTTTTTCAGTTTGGCCAACATGCATGTTCAGTTGGTCAGTCAATGTGTTTATTTGCGTAGAATAGATGTCTCAGTTGCCCAGTTGGCTAGAATAGATGTTCAGTTGGCTAGGATGCATTTTTTCAGTTTGGACAACATGCATGTTCAGTTGGTCAGTTAATGTGTTCATTTGCGTAGAATAGATGTCTCAGTTGACCAGGATACATTTTTTAAGTTTAGCCAGCATGCATGTTTAGTTGGCGAGAAAACATGTTTTCATTGCACATATACTTTAGGTTTTATAAAGACTATCTAAAGTGTCCACTCAGAAAGCAGGTTATATGTTCATGATACATGCATGTTTCAGTTTGCCTAGCATGCATGTTGAGTTGCCAAAACACAGGATTCCGTTGGCTGGGATCTATGTTCAGTTGCACATATTCTTTGGATAGTCAATGTGTTCGTTTGCAAACAATAACTACAACTTGGTAGAATGCATTTTAGTTTTTGGCTACTTTTTCTTGCTGAGTTGGCTAGAAACATGTTTTAGTTGGCCAGAAAATATGTCTTAGTTGGCTAGCTGAACACCTCCACTTTAGAAAACATGTTCAGTTTCTACTAAACTTGATCTCAAACCATGTTTAGTGTGCAGATGCACTCATGGGGGTGTGGGGGGTGGTGGTGTGATATTTGACAATGGGGTGATGTGGCAGATCCACTCCTTCTGCCTATCCAGCTCCTCCATGGATTTGCTGATAGATCCATGGAGAAGGGGGGTTACAGATGCACTACAGGAGGAGGAAGAGGGGCAGAGGGGAGTTACTTGCCTGATTAGGAGGAGGAAGAAGGCCCTCGGATCCCTTATGGCGTGGAGAAGGGCCTTGGACCCCCTTCTAGCGTTGGTATGGCTCTTGAAGTAGTTTCTTCTACTCTTGGTTTGCCATGGCGGTTGTACAGGAGGAGGAAGAAGGGCCTGGGGAGATTCTGTTGGATCCCCTTTCTGGCATGCACAAGAAGAAGAAGAAGAAGAAGAAGAAGAAGAAGAAGAAGAAGAAGGCAGCGTGGGAGGGGCTGGGGCATAGGGCGAGCGGGCGTGGGGGGTGGGCAGGCATGGGGGCTAGCTGGGGACAGCTGGCCACGTGGGGGGAAGGCGATTGTGTTGGGGTTGGGCGCTCGATCCGCTCAGTTTGGTGGCCGCATGTCCCCTTCCTTTTCTCTACCGCGGGGGACAGGGGTTTACCTTTTTCGGCTGTCCGCTCGATCGCATTAGTGGGAAGCCGGCCGTCCACTAGACGCGTCCCAAAAAAACAGATCGAGCTAGCGAACGACTTGGGCAGGAGCGCCTCGGTGTGGTCTTTCCCATTGGCCCATCTGTCACGGGCAAGATAACACCTCCCCAGGAGGATTTGCCTTCCCCACGGAAAACCTCACCCCATCCCTCGCCGCAACCATACCCCCCGTTCTCCGCCACCTCCAGGGTGAAGCAACGCGCCGACTCTCCCCGAGCTACATGTTGTCTAACTGGAAGCCAGAGCTCGGGCCCCGACGCCTCCGCTCGCCGTTTCCCACGCCTTCGCATCTGAGTCGCTTGCGGTGGCGGTGATAGGAAGGTGCGACGCTGCCCCCCCCCCATGACCCCGTCGACAAGAGCTAGAAGGCGTGCGGTGTCGTGCGCTCTCATCGCGAGGAAGTCGCACAAGGATGACCCGAAGGGACTACGAGATCATCCCCACCGCCTGTGGCGAGACGCTCTTCATGCAGTCCTGGTGGCCGCATGCCTCCTCCTCCTCCTCCTCCGTCGAGCCCAGGTAGAATTCAACAAATCGTAAAATTTGTCCTTTCTTCAGCCCGGGTGTCCTTGGTTTGTGATGCAGGGCGCTTGTTCTTGTCATGCACGGATTGAACGAGCATAGGTGAGAATTTGTTTCCCTTCCTTCCCTATTTCATAAAGAAATTACAGTAACTTGTGTGGCCGGTAGCTGATGGTTGGGTACCTTGTATTGATTTGGCAGTGGGAGGTGAGTTTCTCTGGCGTAACGGTTGAATGCCATGGATGTCAAGGTTTATGGCATGGAGACTGGTGAGTTTCTCCATTTTTCCTCTGTTCTCATTTGATTTTGGTTACATGATGCTTAGTGTATGTTAGTGCTTAACATTGCTTGATGGAAAATATTCAAGGTAATTTATGTTGGAAATATGAGCAACTTACTACGAGTTTTAAACCGAATAAACAGAAGATAAATCATGACATCACTAGCAACGATTAAACTAATCCTGTGAACTAGCATAGCAGATGAACATATCACATCTAGGGCACATACTAGAAACATGAATTCTGCCACGATCTCGAACAGGAAAGATAGAATCACATACGGTGCAGCGGGAGCAGCACCGCCGGCATTGACGTTGTCGCCCATGTCGTCGAGGATGAGGTTCGCGAGGTCGGGGAAGAAGTCGTCGTTCGCGAATTCGTCGATGCCAGCAGTCGCGTGGGTGTGCTCCCCAAAAACCTGATCGCCCCTCTCCCTTACAGGATCACGAGAGGCGGGGTTCCGGAGGCCTGCTATCCCTTCTCCTGGTGCACGCCGAAAGGAGGGATGGAGAAGACTTGCTTGGCGGCGCAATGATCTGGAACGATGGTGAGAAACCATACGAAGCGGCGGCGGGTAGGGTAGACGTTTGCCTGACTATATAGTGCGGGCCGGGTAGGTCGTGGGAGTAAACCCATGTCCGAGTCATCACGATCCAAAAGAATAAAAAACGGTTCAGTAATTAACGCGTCTGTTAATTATTAATTAATGACTCATTAATTTTTCCCGAGCAGCAAAAATATAGACAACGTGCATAGCTCTGTCCTCGGTTCGGCTCAATCCCGCAACCCGTGACGCGTCGTGACAAGGCGAGGCGAGGCGAGGCGTGGCGTGGCGAGGCGAGCGAGGAGGAGGAGCGCGCGTGTAGGTCTCCTCTTCTCATGCTCATACAAGTGGTAGAAGAGCTCACCTTATAAAGAGGTGCAACTCTCTCTCAACTTATGAGGTGGGACTAAACTTTAGCCTCACTCACTCCACTCACATGTGTGCATGAATGGGCCAAGAGAATTTCAGAATATTAGTTGGGCTTTGGGCCAAAGGCCTACTAGCAAATTCCAACAATCCCCCACAAAGTCTCATTGGCACATCTCATCATTTATTTCCAAAACATTGTTTGTATACCGGTGCTTAGTGGAGACTGTCAAGTTGAACTTCCACTTAGAGTTTTATGCTACACTAGATCACAACTTGAATAGTGGACTATGCCTTGAACTACAAGTTTTCTGTGAGACTAGTTTCACACAAATTCTTGACCGATACTTGGCTGCCGCAAGGCTTCCCCACGGGTGGAGCGTATACGTCGTACTCCAGGGCCTTTCATGAATTTATTAGAGAGCACCCACTTCTCACAGACTGCGACGTTAACAGTCAAATTCATATAGGTGTGTTCCTCAGCAGATGCTCTGCAGGACAACATCTCTACTTACTCAAATAAGCCACTTGGAACACATTAAGATAGATATCAACCTGCCATGCAGATCAGGAGAGTATTGCATCTTCATGGAGTGGGATAATTAAAATAAGGATACTCTCCTCTCAGCTGACCAACAGCTTGTCTCCCACTTCTACTTCACGGGATCTCCGATCACATAGAGTGGGTTACCACTATGGACAACTCATGCGGTGGGTCTCAAACCCATCTCCATCGATGCATTATCTATCACATTACGTGATAGACCCTTTGTGAAGGGATCTGCCAAGTTTTTCGATGTTTGGATATAATCCAACGTAATAACTCCGGAGTTCCTCAGTTTCCTGACAGATTTTAATCTCCTCTTCGCATGCCTTGAGGACTTCATATTGTCCTTAGAACTGTTTATCTTGACGATCACAGTTTGATTATCACAGTTCATCAGGATAGGGAGTATTGGTTTTTCAACCATAGGTAAGTCCATCAATAGCTCACGAAGCCACTCTGCTTCAACAGTGGCTGTGTCTAATGCTGTGAGTTCTGCTTCCATAGTTGACCTCGTTAAGATGGTGTGCTTGCAAGACTTCCAGGAAACAGCACCACCACCAAGTGTAAAAACATAACCACTTGTGGCCTTAATCTCATCAGCATCAGATATCCAGTTCGAGTCACTATAACCCTCCAGTACCCTTGGATACCCGGTGTAGTGAATCCCATAGCTCACAGTGCCCTTCAAGTAGCGCATAACTCTCTCAAGCGCACGCCAATGATCATCTCCTGGTTTAGACACAAACCGACTCAGCTTGCTCCCAGCAAAAGAGATGTCAGGCCTCGTGGCACTCGCCAAATACATAAGCGAGCCAATAATCTAAGAATACCTCAGTTGATCTCTAGCAATCCATCGATTCTTTCGAAGCAACACACTAGCATCATATGGAGTTGGAGAAGGCGTGCAGTCGCTATACCCAAAACGACTCAAGACCTTTTCCACATAATGAGACTAAAGCAGTGTGATCCCACCATTCTCATCTCTCGACAGCTTGATGTTCAAGATAACATCAGCTACTCCTAGATCCTTCATCTCAAAACAGCGAGATAAGAAATCCTTAACCTCCTTGATTAAATCAAGTTTGGTTCCAAAGATCAATATGTCATCGACATACAGACAAAGAATAACTCTTTCGCCCCCACCATGGTGATAGTACACACACTTGTCACCATCATTTACTACAAAGCCGTCAACAGTTAATGTTCTTTCGAACTTCTCATGCCACTCCTTTGGAGCTTGCTTAAGGCCATATAAAGACTTTAATAACTTGCACACCTTTCCTTCCTGACCAGGTACTACAAAACCATCTGGCTGATCCATATAAATTTCCTCCTTCAACTCTCCATTGAGGAAAGCCGTCTTAACATCCATTTGATGAACGAGAAGACCATGTGAGGCATATAGTGATAGTAGCACCCGAATTGTGGTTAGTCTAGCCACGGGTGAGTAAGTATCAAAGAAGTCTTCACCTTCTTTCTGGGTATAACCCTTAGCCACAAGCCATGCCTTGTACTTTTCTATCGTACCATCAGGTCTAAGCTTCTTCTTGAACACCCACTTACATCCTACAGGTTTGCACCCATAAGGACGGTCAGTGATCTCCCAGGTTCCGTTAGCTAAGATGGAATTCATCTCACTACGAACAGCTTCCTTCCAGTAGTCAGCATCAGGAGATGCATAGGCTTCTGAAATAGTCCTGGGTGTGTCATCCACAAGGTACACAATGAAATCATCGCCAAAGGACTTTGTAGTCCTCTGTCTCTTACTCCTTACAAGAGTTTCATTGTCACCCTCAACAGGATTCTCAATGTGTTCCATCGCAATGGTGGGTTCAGGAATTACGGTGAGTTCCTCACTAGATGGAGTAGGTATCTCCTGATTTGATGAACTTGACATATCCTTCATAGGAAATATGTCCTCAAAGAAAGTTGCATCATTAGACTCCATAATCGTACCAACATGCATGTCAGATACCTCAGATTTTATTATCAAAAATCTATAGCCAATGCTATGAAAAGCATAGCCCAGAAGAACACAATCCACGGTTTTTGGTCCAAGCTTGCGCTTCTTGGGAATTGGTATATTGACTTTCGCCAAACAACCCCAAGAGCGTAGGTAAGAGAGTTTCAACCTTTTCCTTTCCCATTCCTCAAATGGAGTCATGGTCTTATGCTTTGTGGGAACTCGGTTTAGGACATGACACACAGTCATTAGTGCATCCCCCCACCATTCCTTGGAAAGACCCGATGTGTCTAACATGGCATTAACCAAATCAGTTATAGTTCGGTTCTTTCTTTCGGCCACCCCATTAGACTGAGGTGAGTAGGAAGGCGTCCTCTCATGGATTATACCATGTTCCGCACAAAACAGATCAAATTCATTGGAAAAATACTCTCCACCACGATCGGACCTAAGTCGTTTAATTTTCCGATCAAGTTGGTTCTTTGCCTCAGCTTTATAGTTTTTGAAGAAAGTTAAAGCCTCATCTTTTGATTTCAAAAGATACACATAACAATATCTAGTGGAGTCATCAATCAACGTCATGAAATATCTCTTTCCACCTTTTGTCAACACGCCATTCATCTCACAAAGATCAGAATGTATAAGCTCTAGTGGCGCCAAGTCTCTTGCCTCTGCAGTCTTATGGGACTTGCGAGGTTGTTTAGCTTGCACACATACTTGGCACTTAGAGCCTTTGACAGTAGAGATTTTCGGAATTAAATTCATATTGGCTAGCCATGTCATGCAACCAAAGTTAATATGACAAAGTCGTGAATGCCAAATATCCGACTCATTATTGTGGCAAACATTATTAATAAATTTAGTGCAAATATCTGACAAAGATAGGCGGAACAAGCCTCCGCACTCATAGCCTTTTCCAACAAATTGTCCACACTTGGAAATTACAACTTTATTGGACTCAAAAACCAACTTAAAACCATCTCGACATAAACGGGAACCGCTAACGAGATTTTTATTGATGGACGACACATGATGAACGTTCTTCAGACGCACGGTCTTCCCCGAAGTAAACTTCAGATCGACCGTACCAACACCTCGAACGATGGCATGTGACCCATTCCCCATCAGCACGAGAGAAGTCCCTGTGGCCTGGTAAGAAGAAAACATGAAGGCATCCGCACAAACATGCACATTGGCACCAGTGTCAATTAACCAATCAGGGGATTGAAATACTGAAAGGATGGTAGGAAAAATAACGTACCCTGATTCCTTCATATCAGTATCACTGATGACAACATTAGCGGACTTGGCGCCCTTCTCATGTTCGCGCTCCTCAAAGCGGTTAGGAAACTTCGGAGCCCAGTGATTAGGATCACCGCAGACATGGCAAAGTCCCTTTCCCTTCTTATGAGAATTCTTCTTGAAGTTGGTGGAATGTGATGGCTTGTTCTTTGTATCAAACTTGCCTTTCCCCTGAGTTTTGTTCTTGTTGTTTTTGAACTTATTGGGCTGGAAGTTCTTCTTCTGTACCATGTGGGCACTAGAAGCTCCCTCGGTAACTCGAGCACGTGTGTCATTTGCTCTCGCCTTCTCTTCAACATCAAGAGTACCAATGAGATCCGCAACAGAAAACTCCTGTCTCCTGTGTTTCAGGGAAGTAGCAAAATTGTTCCACGAAGGTGGAAGCTTGGCAATAATGCCTCCGGCAACAAATTTGTCCGGCAACACACACCTGAAGAGCTCAAGTTCTTTTGCGAGCGATTGTATCTCATGAGCTTGCTGTACAATAGAGCGCTCATCAGTCATCTTGTAGTCATAGAATTGCTCCATGACGTACAACTCGCTACCGGCGTCCGAGGCACCAAACTTGGCCTCGAGCGCAGCCCACATGTCCTTGCCGTTGTCAAATGACATATACGAATCCACAATGAATCATCAAGAACACCCAGAAGAGCGCCTTTAAAGAGAGTATCGATCTTCTCAAAAGCTTCCAGCTGTGCTGGATTAAGATCGCCCTCAGGCTTGCCCTTAGTGGCGTCATAGCAGCCCATGGTCTAAAACCAGTAGTCTGCTCTCGTGCGCCACCTCTTATATTGCGCCCCCTTAAAGGCAGGCGGCTTCAGATGCGCAGCAAAACCACTCGGAGTAAATTGCCTATAATTAGGTTTTTGGATTGTTGGAAATATGAGCAAATTACTACGAGTTTTAAACCGAATAAACAGAAGATAAATCATGACAGCACTAGCAGAGATTAAACTAATCATGTGAACTAGCATAGCAGATGAACAGATCACATCTAGGGCACATACAAGAAACATGAATTCTACCATGATCTCGAACAGGAAAGATAGAATCACATACGGTGCAGCGGGAGCAGCACCACCGGCATTGACGTTGTCACCCATGTCGTCGAGGATGAGGTTGCCGAGGTCGGGGAAGAAGTCGTCGTTCGCGAAGTCGTCGATGCCAGCAGTCACGCGGGTGCGCTCCCCAAAAACCTGATCACCCCTCTCCCGTACAGGATCACGAGAGGCGGGGTTCCGGAGGCCTTCTGTCCCTTCTCCTGGTGCACGCCGAAAGGAGGGATGGAGAAGACTTGCTTGGCGGCACAATGATCTGGAACGGTGGTGAGAAACCATACGAAGCGGCGGCGGGTAGGGTAGACGTCTGCCTGACTATATAGTGCGGGCCGGGTAGGTCGTGGGAGTAAACCCCATGTCTGAGTCATCACGATCCAAAAGAATCGAAAACGGTTCAGTAATTAACGCGTCTGTTAATTATTAATTAATGACTCATTAATTTTTCCCGAGCAGCAAAAATATAGACAACGTGCATAGCTCTGTCCTCGGTTCGGCTCAATCCCGCAACCCGTGACGCGTCGTGACAAGGCGAGGCGAGGCGAGGCGTGGCGTGGCGAGGCGAGCGAGGAGGAGGAGCGCGCGTGTAGGTCTCCTCTTCTCATGCTCATACAAGTGGTAGAAGAGCTCACCTTATAAAGAGGTGCAACTCTCTCTCAACTTATGAGGTGGGACTAAACTTTAGCCTCACTCACTCCACTCACATGTGTGCATGAATGGGCCAAGAGAATTTCAGAATATTAGTTGGGCTTTGGGCCAAAGGCCTACTAGCAAATTCCAACAATTTATTTTCTGAATTGCAAATAAAAGAGACCAAGGATGTCGAACTCTCTTCTATGTTTCCCCCAGACTGTATGAATTTAGGCGATTCACTTATGAATCTGAACACTTAAGGGATTGGAAGAGTGGTCCATACTCTGTTTTTTGTCCATCTAAGGATTTGTATTACTATTCAAAGCATAATTTTAATCAAAAATGTCGGCTAATTTTTGCCATCGGTAGTTAAGCATAGTTCTTTGTTTTGTGTTGGGCAATCAAGCTGTCAACTTAAATTTGAGACTAACCATGCGGATTTTATTGACTCTGAAGATCAATAAAAATTTCTGGTGACGTGCAACCAATATGTCGATGAAACTGGGGCAATATTTTCATTGTTGTATACAATTGTTACACATATGATTTCATAGTTTGGCAAGTATCACAGAATTTGTGGTTGAGTACTTATATCCAAAATCATCGTGTTAGTACTGAAGTTACTTTATGTATTGTTATTGAGTTGCCTTAATGTTTCCCGTGCTATCAAGATCCATCTATGTTCTATTTTTTATAACCATCCAAAATCGCTAAAGCTGGCAGTCCAAACAAATTGTGACATGTCATGTTTGATCAAATTTATGTTGTTATTCTGATTACACATTTGTGGTGATAATTAATCGTAGTGGAGTAAAAACACATTTTTCAGTTGGATGTTTCCATATTGGTTTTACATTATTCACATACCAATCTATGTGTTTTCTGTTTTAATAGTGTCATTATGATAGATGAAGCTCATGAAAGATCCATTTCAGCCGACATCTTGCTAGGACTCCTAAAATAGGTTCGCAATTTTAAATGTGCAAGTCTAGTTTCTCTTCAAGTCATTTGTGAATAATGTTTAGTTACCCGCTTGGCATGTTTCTTTTCATCAATCGATCAGATTCAACACCATTGGCCAGAGTTGCGCCTAATTCATACTGATGTTAAGGATGAATCTTTTTTTATTTTAGAGAAAATGCCATAGGCCGACTTTATAAATAAAGCCACCAGGCAGAGTAGTAACAACCCACAATCCACAGGGATCAGCAGCATAAACGAGCAGAGTATGAACCGAAACCAAACCAAGCTAAAGTAAAACGTACATGGCTCCCAGGCCAGTACACGGCGCGCAGGCCGGAGAGTCAAAAGACAGCGAGATCAGGGCCAACAACTCCTAACTGCCAGCTTGAACTGGAGAAAGGGAAGTAGCAGAAGCCCGCATCTTGGACATCATGACATCGAACGCATCCCGGTTCTCCTCCTTAATCAATAATCTCCACTGCTGCAAGAATATGCAAGTTTTAAATAAGCAATTAGCAGGTTTAGCAGGAAAAACATGCTCAATGGTAAACTTGTTCCTTGTTGTCCATAGAGTCCAACACATCGTTGCCAATCCCACCCAGAACAATCTTCTCTCGGCCCCAACCAGGTTAGAGGCCAAGAGACGAAGGTCTGAGAAGAGGGTCTCCAAGAAACATTCAATCACGATCTGATACAACACCAGAAAAGCTTAGCCAAAACACAGTTAAAGAAAATATGATTCGTGTCCTCTCTTTGCCCGCATAGAGCGCAACGATCAGTGCCAGGGCCATTACGTCTCCGAATTTGATCACCAGCCGACAACCGTCCGCAAGAGGCTTGCCAACGGAAAATCTTGCTCCCCGTATCCACTTAAATTTGGAAGTGTTTGAACCAGAAATCAGCTTGCCATATAAGGATTTCACGGAAAAACGGCCAGAAGAGGAGTGGGGCCAAACCACCGAGTCCTCCTCCTCCAAGAGCATAGGGAAGAAGGCAACGAGGCGCTGCTAGTCGACCAACTCTTCAGGAGAAAGAGAGCGCCGCAGCTGGATGTCCCAATTGTTGGCGGAGAGCTCAGAGATCGAGATCTCAGGGTTGGGGCAGTAGGATAAAAGTACAGGAAATGAATTCGCCAGCGTGGTCGAACCGCACCACCAGTCAAGCCAGAATCTAGTGGATCTGCCATTATGCACAACAAATTTGACAAGGCCTTGAAAGATAGGCCTAAGCTTAACAAGATCTTTCCAAAATTGAGAGGCGCCCGTGGCGCGAGCAAACATGGGGCTAGAGGAAGGGAAGTATTCGGCTTTGAGAATCTTATACCAGAGGGGGTTATCTGTGGTGGTGGTCATGATCTTCCACCACCATTTGATGATCAGGCACTTGTTCATGACTAGAGTATTAATTATACCTAGCCCCCCAAGGCTCTTGGGTCTGCAAATATGGTCCCATTTTACCATGCGATATTTATGTTTGTTATCAGCGGCGTTCCAGAAGAATGAGCCTCTATGCTTATCAAACCAGAGTGTGTACCATTAGTAAGGAGATAGAAGCCCATCACAAACATATGGAGGGAAGAAAGGCAAGCATTAATCAGGGCAACTTTCCCCACCTGAGTATTGTACCTGTCCCTCCAGGACATGAGACGATTGCCAACTTTGGCCACCGTAGGTGCGAAGTCTTTGGCTAAGAGATTGCCAGAAGAAATAGGCAGGCCAAGGTACTTTAGAGGGAAAGAGCCAAGAGAACAATTTAGCAAGTGGGATACACGCAAGGCCTCGGTATCCGAAACTCCAGTAACGATCACTTCACTTTTTGAGAAGTTAATTTTTAAACCAGAAAGTGCCTCGAAGCAAAGAAGAAGAAACTTGAGGTGGGAGAGGCACGGATCATTAAGTTCCACCATAATAGGATACGATTAACTGCCTTGCTGCCTGATTTGTGGATATCATGGATGATCTCATTCTGGCAGAGGACCCCATCAAGGATAAAGCGACCTTTGACAAAGCCAGATTGAGTAAGAGAAAGGGTGCGGTGAGCCACTGGAGTAAGGCGAGTGGCCAAACATTTGGCAGGGAACTTGGCAAAATTATTGATCAGAGCAATGGGCCTAAACTGGGAGATGAGCTCCGCGCCCTTGACGCAATTAAGTCTAGAGATGCCCACCGCCCCCAAACAGAACCCTTGAATAGACGCGCAAATAAGCGCCTTAAGCTGAGGCCAAAAAGTTTTAAAGAAAGGAATAGAGAAGCCATCCGGGCCAGAGGTAGAGTTGGCATTAGCTTTATTGATAGACATGAAAATTTCCTCTTTAGAAAAAGGGAGCATAAGAGCAAAATTCTCATCCGAAGACACCCGATCGCCATGGTCCCAGAAAGCAGAGGAAATTCTAAACCCCTGATCAGGTTTGGCAGATAGGATGAATCTTTGTTTTCTAATAGGTCAGACTGGATTCTATGTTCTTGTCCATGCTCTGTTCACTGGCATTGCCTCTTGATTCCTCTCTTAGAGTAGAAAATCGACACTGAGCATAGCAAGTCCACTGGAGGAGCAAATGTTGTTTATCACCATATCTCTTCTCCTATTGACAAGCCCGATATCTATGAAGGTACACCTTTGTGCTTGGTGGTAAACTTGTTTCTTTTTCACTTATGTTCAGAATTTCCTTGATCATTTTGTATCATTATTTTAGTAATTTTGCTCTGCATTAAGATTTATGCACGGTCTGGTACACCTTTGTGCTTGGTGGTAAACTTGTTTCTTTTTCACTTATGTTCAGAATTTCCTTGATCATTTTGCATTATTATTTTAGTAATTTTGTTCTGCATTAAGATTTATGCACGGTCTGGTACTTAGAAGAATACACTGCTGGTTTTCTCCTTGTGTGATTTTGACATTAATTTAACAATGAGTACTTAAATTCTGAATTCTGAAGTGCATGGCAGCTATATAGATTCGTTATTATTCGGTTTGAGCTATGCGGCAGAAATAAGCTTCATGCTTCTCTCAACATACTAGGCACCATACAAGGCGGCGACGGCGTACCCGTTCGATACCTGCAGCCCCTGGTACAGACAGGAGAAGATGTTGAGCTTCTCGGCCTCGACGACGTCCTCGCGCCCTTCTCTACTATGGCAGATCTGTTTGTTTCTCAGGTGGGACTGCAGTTCTTCCGAAGCTTTGCTTTTCTGTATGACATGTTTAGTACTTACTTTATTAGTTATATGCTTCTCGAGCAGCATCAGACTACTTTCTCTTGTGATCACTTCAACGATGAGGAAATTGGAGTGCATCTTAATTATTAACACCTCATTGTATGACAAGCTCGGCAAGAAAGGCGAGAGTTGACGGGAGGATGTCACCACCAACAAGACCGAGGCCGCGTCGACGGACTCAGGTGTGTGTGCTCGTTGGTGGTTTCAGTTTCATAATTCTCACTACACCTAGCCTCTGTTCGCTCAATCTTTAAGAAATTTTGTCTGCCATTGCATTGTTGAGTACGTGCAGCAGGATGGAAAGCAGCGAGCAGCGGGCGCATTGTTCACGGAAGCGGTCGCATGGGGTTAAGCCTGTTGTTTCCCCTCACCAAGACCTAAGATAGCATGAGCTACGCGCAGATAGAGGCACTCATGCAGGAGAGAGATGACGGAGCAGCTGGTGGTCCGGACGACGAAGATAAGCTGAACGTTGGCTCCCATGAAGTTTGATTGATTGTGCCTCCGCTTTTGTGCTGGTGCGTTGCTTTTGAACCACTGTCATTTGTGTCGTCGGTGATGTAGACTATAACGACATATAGATAATATCTATGACTCCTAAGGCCGATCTCTTGTCTCCTGTTTCCACTGTTGTGTAGTACTTGTTACTTTTCGAGTCAGAACAATGCAATAACGTGGAAGGGGCGCTCAACCTGGCAGCGCCCAGCTTTCTCTCACGCGGTGTAGTTAAGGCCTGGACCTGTACCAGAAGCGGGGTCTGTGTCTGCACAAGTGCCTCCAAATTTGATTGAAGTATCAGTAGTACTGATTAGAGTTTACATGAGAAAATACTTCTTGTTGGGAATCTACCTCACGCTGTCACACACCTTCTTCCTTCTTTCTCTCCTCTTCAGATTGATACTACTGTATATGTATACGTTTTAACCTCAGTTGATTAGATAGTGCATTGGTTTACCAGATTCGATGGCCTACCTTGATGATAGACCAAATAAAAAGAGATCTCAACTCAGCTTCTCTAGATGCAGGTTCATCTCGTGTATCACAAAGAAACTTCCACTAGCATTTTCATGCATATGATTTAATCTAAGTTTTAGTTGTGCTAATTTAATTTCAGTACTATTTACAGTGGCAAACATCTCCATTGATTCTACAAAGCATCTCGATAATTTTGAAGTGAGTCTGCATGTTAATTACATTACATTTTGTATCATGCCCTACTGATCTAAAAGATACTTAGTTTTCTGAATTCCATAGGACACTTATGATAAAGAAAACTATGCCCTTAGCCTTTTTAGATTGCCTTAAATTTCATTCTGCAGTTTTTGCTTGCATCACTTTTTGTGCTTCATTAGGCACTTTATGTTGCAGTGTTCTATATTAGACTGTTCAGATTATTTTTCCAGGCAGTGTACAGATGTGGATTAGACTTTACTTACTGCTTACCATCTTCTATATCACCCTAACATACTTTTGTGCAGGATGGGATCGTACTTCATCCTTCACGTAGTTTATAAAATGAAGGAGTTGTAGTTTGGCCAACTTGAAGCAGTTTTTTATGTGCACCAGTAACTTGATGGTGCTAACTGGGATGTATGATTGCTTCTTTTACAGAGATTTTTCATCTTAGATGCTACTCACATGAGCTGGTAATGTCGTGCTACCATGGAGAAAACATAGCTAGGTATGATTCTACCGTCTCACTTTCTTTAGTTGGGGAGTCAAAATGCCCATGTTTGCTAATCCCCATATGAGCTACAGATTACATTTATATTTATAGGCTTCCATGTTAATGCCTACTGATTTAGCCTATAACTCTCCTCCTTTTGTCCAATGGTTACCTCTACAGGGCGCTCCCCCGGCCTGGAGCTCTGCTACTCCATGATACGGAGGTTCCTCGACAAGCAGAGGGCGGTGGTCGGGCAGGTGTTACCCTTGAATGTGAAACCCCGGCGAGCAGTCAACCGCTATTTCTGGAAGCCTAGCCCGAATTGTATTACTTTTATGCTATTTACTCGAATTAAAGGGAGCAATAGAAGGGGTTTCCATCATATATTCATGTGGATGTATGTTTCCTTATGTAAGTGGGGCGCGGCTATATAACTCACTTATAGCAAGGAAATCTTCTGACTCGATAAAGTCGCGCGAGTGTATGGTCAACGCCTCTTTTTTTTTCTTTTTTTCATGTGCTTGATTACATTTTACAAATACAAGTTTAAAAGTTTTGCAATACATGTCAACATTTTTTTATTCACATTTAACAATTTCTAAATGCTTTTTTAACATTTTAAACACTTGTTTTAAAATATTCAAATGCTTGGATTAATATTTTTCAAATACATGATTAACTTCTTTTTACCCATGTCAAATTTTCTTTTATACATTTTTAGTATACATGAGAAAAAAAATTCTCTATGTGCATTTAACATTTTTGAAATGCTTGCTTAGCAAAAAATTTAAAATTTTTATGTAAAATATTTTGTAATATATTAAAAAATATTGACCATATATTCAAAAAATATTAATCAAGCATTTTAAAAAATGTTGAATGTTTATAGTAAAAATGTCGACCATGTATTCAAAAAATGTTAAACTTGAATTTTAAAATTATTAATCAAGGATTTGAAAAAAAAGTGTAAAAAAAATTGTTGACCCTGTATTAAAAAATTGTTAATCAAGCAGTTAAAAAATGTTAACTGTATATTGGAAAAATGTTGACCATGATAAATTTTAATCTTGTACTTGAAAAATATTTTGTATATTAGAAAAAATGTGTATTAAATATATACCGAAAATATGTATAGAAAAACAATGAGAACCCAAGATAAAACAAAACAAAACCAATGAAAAACGAGAAAAAAGAAAGAAGCTAGTGAAAAACAAAACAAGAACCAAAGAAAATAAAATCCAATAAAATGGAGAAAATAAACGAAGAGAAACGGTGAAAAAAAGGAAAAAAACAGTGAAAGCCCAACGCTTTTAATTAAATATTATTTCTAATAAAAACAAGGTCGTGACCTTCTAATGAAATATTATTTCTGAGAAGTATCTTCTAATTCAAATGAACACGATGGTGGACAAGTGGCTAGCACTGCAACACTACAGCTAGGACGTCGTGGGATTGATTCCTGCGTGACCCTTTTTCTCTAGTGTATTTATCGGCCTGCCCGAAACTATAGACACGCTTTAGGCGAGACCGAAGGAAGAGTCGCTATAAGCAAGATATAGCCTCTCGCCTGGGTGGTTAGGCTGCAGGCCCATCAGGATGGAAGCGAAGCAGGAAAAAAAATAGAAATAGAAAGTGGTTGGGCTGCGGCCTGGGAAAGAGAAGAAAGAATTAAAAATAAAGGAAATTGAAAAAACCAAACTCTTCAAGGCCCCAACGAAATCGCAAAAATTGCACCAATGCCCATGGCCCTATTGCGGTCGTGGCCACGACGCTCGCTGCACTTAATCTGACGCACACTACGGGCCTCCCCATCGCGACGACTGCAATTGCGACGCCGTGTCGACAAACCTACGGCTATCGAGCGAATTAAAAATGTTGTCGCCGCCATGTCAACCACTCAACATCCATCAAACCCCATGGCGGAATGAACACTACAGAAAACAGAGCAGTGGCGGCGGAGCAGTGTACACCTTAGCCCAATGCTGGAGCCGATGAAGAACTTGACTCCGAGCGGTCGAATACGCTCGAATCACCAGCGGAGACAAAGAAACCATATTGAATCACCTACGGGCGAAGTGCGAGACGGGTTAGGAAAAGATGGGGGACTGGCGTTAGTGGAGCGAGGAAGGGGGATATAGGGAACGTTCGCTCAACCGACAGTTAGAGCGAACAATTTCTGCGCCTCACATGGCGATCCTCACGCCAAGATCCGTGCGATGCATCCGAGGGCGCAGAGCGCGTTCACACAAGATCAGTATAGAACTGACGTCAGTTCTATAGTGTTCAGGACATTATTCACTCAACTTGCTTAGCTAGCAGCGCCCGGTTGCTTGGGACAAACAACCTGGGACGTTTTTATACTTGACAAAGTATATTAGCAGAACAAAGAACATCCACACTGACAAGATTGTTTGGAAAAGAACATCCAAACCAGTAGGATTAATTTAGGAGACAGGTCGAATTCTGTGGTCGGAAAATTTGTATACAGCCGAACAGATAGCACTGCATTTTATTTTCTAGGGAAGCCATACACCACCCAGAAAAATGGAACATTCCATATTATCGTAAGTAAACACTGACCTCATATTATTCGCAAAAAAAAAACTCATACAGCTTGAGAAAGGAATCACGAAGTTCCTGGCATGCCTAGATTGTTCATAGCAAGGAAGGATGCATTTCAAAGCTTCATCACATGCTATCACGTTATGTGAAGATCCACTATTTCAATCAGGACAGTAACCACCAAGAAGGTAATGCAAATTGCGTGTAATGCAAACAGTACAAAGAAGGTAATGCAAACCGTGTGTAATGCAAACAATACAAAGAAGGTAACTGCAGCTCCTCCACATTCTCACATCCTTGCTTGGGACCGGCAAAGGCAGTGCTAAACCACAACAATACAAAACATACAACACCAATCATTCAAGCAAAGCATACATGACACACCATCAAGCAAATGCAATATCAATGCAGCTCCCTCCACATTTTCACATCCGGGCTTGGGACCGGCAAAGGCAGTGTTAGACCACAACAAGCAAAACATACAACACCAATCATTCAAGCAAAGCATTCAGGACACACCATCAAGCAAAGCAAATTATAAAACAACACCAATCATTCAAGCAAAGCATACAGGACACACAATCAAGCAAATGCAATATCAATGCAGCTCCCTCCACATTTTCACATCCGGGCTTGGGACCGGCAAAGGCAGTGTTAAACCACAACAAACAAAACATACAACACCAATCATTCAAGCAAAGCATTCAGGACACACCATCAAGCAAAGCATACAGGACACGCCATCAAGCAAAGCATTACAGCACACGTCATCAAGCAAATGCAATATTAATTCAAACACACACACACAGAGTCACAGTCACACACAGAGTCACTGTCACACACATATTCAGTCACACACACACAGAGTCAGTCAGACATACACAGATAGAGTCACACACACACAGTCAGTCACACACGAGAGATAGAAAGGGCACAAACATAAATTCAAAAACTAAGTGTAAGACCCATGATGTAAGTTGTTTGGCAGTACTTTCCAGGAAGAACTTCTGCTATTTCTGCTCATTTATTCCCATATACCTGATGGCATTAATCAGTGCATGTTCCTCCTCAGTAGTCCAAGCATCATTCCATATGTTTGGATTCAGATGATTGTGCCAGCTAAGATGTTTGTATGAATTCAAAATTCAGCTTCATATTAGCAACTGCATCACCTAGACCAAAATAGCAGCCATAACTTGATTGAAGAATAGAGCAACCGTCTGCAGAAAGAAGAACAACATAGTTAGCATGGACTGCGAATAGAGAAAGAGACGCCAAGAAATAACAAGTTACTCAAGGCAATTACCTGTTTCATTAGCGATTGGAGGAAGTCCACCGACGTAAACACGCCGAGCATGCCGAGCAGCCTAAGAAAAGAGTGGTCAGACATATGCATCACAGAACAAGAAAAATCTCAAGCACAAAAAAATAATTCAAGCATACCTGCTGTGTCAAGGTAGTGGCTGCATAGCAAGTGGATTGATGCAAAGGGAAGAAAGAATTAGAAAGTAATAACAGAACATTTAATAATAAAGCTTGATAGATCACAAGTGGGTTCATTCTGCCATCACCAAATAAACTGCAAATTAGAGTGAATCTGGTCGCGTTGTGATGACAGAATGGACTATCCATGATTTGAGTAATAGCTACACTGAATCATAAAGGAGCACAATAGTCACCTGTCCTAGGGCGGATACATTGAACATGTTCAGGAGCATGTTTGGAAACATCCCAGGATCAGCAGCAAGAAGTTCTGGTAGCTGACCTGTAATGCATCAACAGAGAATTGTAAATGATATGAATTATTTACCAGTTAGTTCTTTATGTAACCAATGTGTTTGTGAGTTAGCAAACATCCCCCATTTGTCTTGCACATAGGGGGAAAATGGGTATCAGCAAACCATATAAAAATAAAACAATCAAAAGAATACCTCTCCCGGCATTGCTTACCTATACGTCCAGGTAGTGACCTGCAATGAGATCATTTTGTCAGTCCATAAGGTCAATAATTTGGTCATCTTCCTGTAGAAAAAATATCATAATAAATATAACTATAAAATGTGCGGAATCTTTATTTTCTCGAGCAAAGTCAGGAGTGCAATGACAAACCTCAAGTCCAAGGATCTTTGATGAGTTCAGTGTTAAAGAACCTTCTGCCATGGATGTAAACATTGCACCTCTATCCTATCCGGAAATAATTCAGCTGCATAGGTAGATACTGACACAATATGTGAGCTCACCACACTTGCATATATAGAACAATGTCCAAAGAAGCATGGTATTACTATATAACTAGCTAAAATGTGGGATATGCATAAATATTGTGTACAAAATTGGAAGGAGTTAAATTCGAGAGGGGTTACCATACAAACACAGACCAGGTTGATGAGTGATCCACGACTTCAGTTCAAACACAAGCACACCATCAGAACCATAACAAATCAAATTAGCCATCATGAAAACCTCCATCCACCCTGGATTCTACGTATACATCACTCTGAGCACAAACATCATACTTGTGGCAGGAAAATATACAGCAATGCATTGAGGAGTGTCCAAAGGGCAATGATACTACCAACTACAGAGGTATGTAGGTCATAAAATTACATGCACATGACCTTATAGAAATTTCCATGCATTACCAGGTGCCAATAGGTAGTTATGAAGCGCTTGCACAATGACACACAGTCACAGTCAACACACACACACATACATACACACAGTCACATCAATACACAGTCACAGTCACAAAATGACAGACAGACACAGTCAACACATGCACAAACACAATGGAGCACTTGCACACAAAAAACAGACAAACAAAGACACACACACACACACATACACACAGTCACATCAATAGACAGTCACGGTCATAAAATGACACACATACACAGTCAACACACGCACAAACACAATGGAGCGCTTGCACACAAGAAACAGACAAAGAAACACACACAATCAGTCACACACACAAACAATCAGTCACACAGAGTCACACAGACACAATGGAGTGCTTGCACACAAGAAATAGACATAGATAGGATGAAACTAATCAAAGACATGAGAAAAAGTAAAGTATTTGTTCAAGCTTCCCGTTCAGAACCTTCAACTCTGCATTATTTTAGTTCTTCAATTCCAAACCTCTCTCTGCATTACCCAACTACAAGCCAGGAGGCCACTACTGTTATATAAACAAAGACAAGTGTAAGAGAGCCAGAGAGCAAATTAGGAGGTACCTTTTTTTATCACCAAATTTCATAGTATGCACGTACTAAAATTGTATTTTGTGTCACAAGATGAACCTAAAGAACTCACCAGGAAAATACTCAAATTAACAGATCAAGTGAATCATGGAGAACATTATGTAGAATAGTAGTCCAACAAATCCAAAACAATTCAAATATATATGCAGATAATCAGAGCTCATGTACATGCAAACCTTTCCCTCCCATAAGGTGATAAATCTGCAAGCTGAAGATCAAAATTCGATTACCTTAGTTGGTAAAGCAGAAAGCGATAGGAACCCTGAGCAGTCCTTGGCATACTATCAGCATACTATCAGAATTATCGGTCCTGGAAAGAGCAACATACTATCAGCATGAATACATAATCTTGTGAAGTGAACAAGGAAAACATGGCTAAATAAGCATTTTGGGACTACAGGCATTAGCATCACAAAATGTAGAAAACATAAATATACCTGCGCTGTAAGCAAACCCTACCCATCAGTGTCCTTAGCAAAACAAGGAAGAGCAAATGTGACATTTGTCTATATCCTACCTGAAATACTTAGAAAAGCATTATTCCAGTGAATGGACAGCAGTAATATACAAAAAAAGAATATGCTATCCACATAAGACATAATGAAACACAGATATCACAAAAATGTACTGTCAAACACCACGTTATACATGATTATTATGATAAAAAAGGAACAAAAACAGGGAAAAGGATGCTGTGATGAGCGAGTGAGATATATAAGATAGGCATGAGATGCATTGGATGCCAAATCGGCCACACAAAGGAGTGGAAGCCAAGTAAGTGTTACAAGAGTCAAACTTTTCTGCTCAGCCCATGCTGCCTATCATCATCTATCAGCAGGAGAGAAGCCTGACCAGTGCACGTCTCTGGATCCCTGCCTGCTCAAAACGGCCTAAATGGTTTGCATACCTGAACACATCCCCATATATGGGGAGACGACATTGGAACACAAGCAAAGCATGAATAAGAAACCAATTGGACAGACCATATAAGCAGTAACACAATCAGAATCACGCCATCCAAGTAGTCAAACACAGTCACACACAGATAATGGAGCACTTGCACACATGAAACAGACAAAGAAACATACATAGATAGGGGCACATCACACACACACACACACACAATTGGACACACAGTCAAGACACACACAGTGGAGCACTTGCACACAAGAAACACACAAAGAAACAGACATACATAGATAATGGAGCACTTGCACACATGAAACAGACAAAGAAACATACATAGATAGGGGCATATCACACACACACACACACACACAGTCAGACACATAGTCAAGACACACACAGTGGAGCACTTGCACACAAGAAACACACAAAGAAACAAACATAGATAGGGGTACAAACAGAAAGCTAATACATGCAAGACCGAAGTAAACTCAGAAAGCTATAAAGAAGTTCCAGAAACTAAATGAGTTAACTGATTTCTGTAGAGGGGTGAGGGTAATTCAAATCTTCATTCCTGAAAACAGGAAGCTAGTTGGATCATCATCACTACAACACTACCCACGAGTTTGTAGGCACAGAGACACATGCTTATTCGTGTCACAAAGTCTAGGCAAAGCAAGAAAAGCATTATTTCTGTGACTGGACAACATGAATTGATATTATATCTCATTCATAATTGAGTCAGTGAACCTCAAAAGGGAACAAAGAACAGTAGAAATGTATTGTCAAACACCACAGTAAATGATTATGATAGGAAAAATTGACAGCATGAATGTTCATGACACGCAAAACAAATACCACTTACGAACAAAACCTACTTGCGCTGAACATAAACTAAATTAAAAAAAATAGAAGATTTACACTATATTAGGTCACAACCAGGTTATAAACAAACATAGCATACAATCTATATGCAATCCAAATCCTAATCACGCCCAGGCTTCCCAAGTGCATGGCTTACATAGCAACAAATACAGAAGTACAAACTGGATGCTCCAAGTTGATGCCATAAAATTTATCAGGACAAACAAAAGGGACGTGACAAAAGTGAGCAGCATTGATAAAGAACATGTGATGAACGTGCTTTCACAGATAAAGAAATTCTGGAGTTATGCTCACAGCAGAATTATATGCCCAGGTGTGCAATGACAAAATTCTGGAGTTATGCTGTGCAATCTAGAACGAAGTCTAAAGACTAGCAGCACCTCATCTAGTACTCCTGTATGAAAAATGGAAATAGCAACACGAGGAATAAAAGAAGGAAACCTTGTCCTACAGTAGCAGCAGCAGGTGTTCAATTAGTCAAGCAGCAAGCCACATGATTTGCACCCCTGAACACACATCAGCATATATGGGAACATAAGCAAATCATGATAGGAAGTAACCAACCAATTGAAAAGAACTGAAGCAGTAACACTAACACCCATCGGAACAACCTTAACGAATCACCCCTGCATCCAGGATGAGAGCACGCACGCCTAACAAGCTAGCTGGTACTACAATCAGAATCGACGGAGGAACCAGAGTATCAAAGGGCATGACTCGACGTACCAACACGAACAAGCTACTAGCCGTTTGAGATCTGAAAAATAACCGACGAACAAGCGGTCTAAACTAGCACGACAAGCTGACAACTGCTCTCTGCCTCTCCATCTCCGGCCGCAACCCAATTTCAAAACCAAGACCCGACCGTTCCTGTAATGCTCGCGCCGACACGAACACGAAGAAACGCAGGATCCAAAGCGTCTCTCAGACAACAGAAGCGCACGCAGAAATTTCTCAATCGCAAACCAGACGGAGACCCTCGACGAGGTGGACCAAGAACGTGCGAGCGCGTCGGGGGAAACGGCTAGGACGAGCAGAATCAAATCAGAAGCGAGCGACTCTAAACTGACGACGGCGGGGATGAGCAGAATCAAATTAGAAGAAAGCGACTCTAAACTGACGACGGCGGGGACGAGCAAAATCAACTCGGGAGCGGTTCTAAACTGACAAATTCAGTGCGAGCAAAATCAAGTCGGACGCGGTTCTAAGCGGACGACGGCGAGAACGAGCAAGCAAAATCAAATCAGGCGGGGTTCTCTATAGCTATCTAAACCGGCGACGGTGAGCAAAATCAAATCCGGACGCGACTCTGAATGGACAAATCGACCGAGGACGAGCAAAATGCAATCCAGACGCGATTCTAAACGGACAAATCGATCGAGGAGGGCGAGCAAGACGAAACCTGGCTCGAGGAGGGCAAACGCACGGCCCGGACGAAGGGTGGAGGAGAAGCGGACCGGCCGGAGCGCGGCGGGGACGCCGGAGGAGAGAGGCACCGCCCGGACGAAGAGGAGGAGGAGCTAACTGGGCAGAGCGCGGCGAGGAGGAGGAAGGCATGGCCCGGGCGAAACGAGGAGGAGGAAGAGCGGGCCGGCCAAAGGGCGCGCCTTTATAGCCGGGGGCAGAGGCGGTGGCGGCAGCCGGAGCCTTGTCCTTCGCCGAGGTGCGTGTTGCGTGGCGGCGGAAATAAAAGGAAAGTGGAGTTGTGGGTTCGTGATGGATGGAAGGATCCGGAGCGGGCAGGGGCAGGGGTAGGCATCAATGCGAGGTTGGCTGCTGTGCGCCTGTGCGGTGCTTCCGTCTCGAATTGGGTGGCGGACAGGGGAAATTTCTTACCGTTGCGATGCCCACCCAATGTTTTTTTATTCACAAAAAGAAATTGTTTTTTAGTACAGGTCATGGCATACCATACATATTAGGCCATCTCAAACGCTAACCACACATGGATACGTATTGTAACGCCCCGATCTCGATCGCGAGCGACCATGAGTAGGCAGGAGAGGGGATCGACAGCAAGGGGGAGGAGAGAGCGTTGAGAAGGGGATGAGCAGGGGAAAGTAGGTGAGAGTTCAGATTTCAATATCCATCAACATGCCTGTTACAAGCCCCCTCCAGGAGGTTAAGTACTCACGCCACCAGCACAACCGAGCCCAAGTGGACCCTACGCACGCTTACAAGTGGAACTCCACACACGCTAACACTTGGCCGGCCAACTGGCAGTCACGCGGTGGTGCTGTCCACCGGCGTGACATTCTCCCCTTCTTGAGATACAACCCCTTCTTCGTTTGGGTTGTCGTCACAGATTGTTGCTTGAGGAAAGCGCCGTCGCAGAACATCGTAATCTTCCCATGTAGTAGACGGAAGAGTTGTGTCCCAGGCCACTTGAACTTGGATCACCGGAGCGTCTCCTCTTTTCACCATCCTTCTATCCACGATCTCCACTGGTGCCGAGTCCATCGTCGATAAGTCTGTCATTGCTGATAGTTCAGAGAACACCGGTGTATAATTCGGTGTGAAGGGCTTCAACTGGGATACATGAAACACTGGATGGATACGACTGTCTGCCGGCAACTCTAGCTTGTATGCCGAAGGGCCGATCTTGGTGATAACGGTAAAAGGCCCGAAGAACTTGAATGCGAGTTTGGCGCATGGCCTGCTGGCCACTGATTTCTGCACATGTGGTTGTAGTTTCAGAAGGACTTGCTCACCGACCTGAAAGACGCGCTCGATGCGATTTCTGTTGGCAAACTTCTTGTACTTCTGTTGCGCTCTTGTTAACTGCAGTTTCAGGTTGTCCTTGTGCAGTGCCCAATCCCACTGTTCCCCGTCCAGCAATGGTGCTTGTGTTGCCGGCCAGGTTGTCATGCTTCCCTCGTTTGCATCCACACCGTACAACGCCTTGAACTGAGAGCAACCCAGAGAGGAGTGGAAAGATGAGTTGTACCAGAATTCTGTAGAGGGCAGCCAGCGACGCCATTGCCTGGGGTTGTCATGGACAGCGCAGCGCAAGTACATCTCCATGAACTGGTTCATGCGCTCGCTTTGTCCGTCCGTCTGAGGGTGATAGGCAGTGGAGTAGAGGAGCTTGGTATCGGCGCTGGCTAGCAGTTCACGCCAAAGCACACTGGTGAACACTTTGTCGCGGTCAGATACGATGGAGGAGGGGATGCCGTGCAGCTTGACGATGTTGTCCCAAAACACTTTTGCCACTTGTGTCGCCGTGAATGGGTGTCGCAAGGACACAAAGTGTGCAAACTTGGTGAAGCAGTCGACAACCACCATGATCATGTCAAACCCTTCTGCTTTGGGCAAACCCTCGATGAAGTCCATTGTCAGGTCTCGCCACGGGGCTGTAGGAATGGGCAATGGTGCTAATTTGCCCGCTGGTTTGCGCAACTCATGCTTCGCTTGTTGACAGACCTGGCACTGCCGCACATAGTGTTCGACATCTTGCTTCAAACCCTTCCACTCAAACAGCTTCTTGACTCGTTGATAAGTGGTTGTCGAGCCAGAATGGCCACCCACGGCGCTGTCATGCAGAGCGTTGATCAGTTTGGTGCGCAGGGATGTGTTTGCGCCAATACATAGCCGCCCGCGACGGTGAATGACTCCGCGGTACAGCTCGTACTCCTCGTCGTCCGGAATATGCAGTGCGAGCTGCTGAAGCTTTTCCTGGGCATCTGGATCCGTGGCATACGAATTGGCCACTTCCTGAATCCATGCGGGCTGACAGAGGGACAACGCATTGGCGCTGTAGTGACTGCCCACGCGAGAGAGCGCGTCCGCAGCGCCGTTGTCAATGCCCCGCTTGTACTGGAACTTGAATTGAAGGCCGACCAGTTTGAACATGGCGCGGTGCTGGACATCGGTTACCAGATGCTGATCCCCAAGCGTGCATAAGCTCTTGTGGTCCATGACGATGGTGAATGGCCCGCGTTGCAGGTAGGAGCGCCATTTATCCACGGCCATCATGACGGCCAGGAACTCTTTCTCGTAGGTGGAGAGCTTCTGGTTCTTCACGCCCAACGCCTTGCTGTAGTACGCGATGGGGTGACCGTCTTGGACGAGCATGGCACCGATGCCGGTGTCGCACGCATCTGTTTCGATGGAGAAGGGCTTGTCGAAGTCGGGAAGGGCGAGCACCGGCGTAGTCACCATCGCCTTCTTGAGCGTGTCGAACGCGAGCTGTGCCGACTCAGACCATTCAAAGCCTTTCTTGGTGAGCTACTCGGTGAGCGGCTTGGCGATGATCCCGTAGTGGGGAACGAACTTGCGGTAATAGCCGGTGAGCTCCAGAAAGCCACGGAGCTCAGTGGCATTGGTTTGAGTAGGCCACTACGCCATGGCGTCTGTCTTCTCGGAATCAGTCACGACGCCCTGCTTGGAGATGACGTGACCCAAGTAGTCTATGTGGTCTTGCGCAAACGAGCACTTGGACATCTTGGCATATAGCTGGTGCTCACGGAGCAAGTTGAGGACGATGCAGAGATGTTCCAAGTGTTCCTCGAGAGTCTCACTGAAAACAAGGATGTCGTCAAGAAAAATGATGACAAACTTACGGGTATACTTGGCGAAGATGGCGTTCATCAAGCACTGGAACGTGGCCGGAGCGTTTGTCAACCCGAATGGCATGACCCTGAATTGGAAGTGGCTGTGGTGAGTTTTGAATGCCGTCTTGTGTTCATCTTCTTCGTGCATGCGAATTTGATGGTAGCCTGCACGCAGATCAGGCTTGGAGAAGAAGGCCGTGCCGGCGAGCTCGTCGAGTAACTCGTTGACGACGGGAAAGGGAAACTTGTTCTTCACTGTCACGTCATTGAGGCGCCTATAATCTACGCAGAACCGCCAGGTGCCATCCTTCTTCTTCACAAGCAGCATCGGCGCTGCATACGGACTGACAGAGTGCATGATCACTCCGGCGTCGAGCATCTCCTTCACTTGTCACTCTATCTCGTCTTTCTGTAGAGGAGAGTAGCGGTATGGCCTTGTGTTGGTTGGCTGCGCTCCATCTTCCAGGGTAACTGCGTGATCATATTGGCGGTGAGGAGGCAAACCATTGGGCGCGTCAAAAACATCAGGAAATTCCTCCAAGAGATCACTGATTGGCGTTTGGGACGGCTTGCGGGATTTGGGTCTTGGTGGCTGCATCTCGACCATGGCCATTGCCCAAATATCGTTGCCGGCAATCAATTTGCACAGTCGGCCGGCTGCACCGCGGCGAGTGTGGTTGCCGTCTTGGGTTGAACACCTTGCAGCGTTAACTCGCCTTCATGGAGGAAGGAGATGAACTTGTCTTTCCAGTGAGAAGTCATCGGGCTGTGCTTGGCAAGCCAATCCATGCCGAGGATGCCATCATACGCGCCGGTGTCGAGCTCGTACATGGGCGTCGAGAACGTATGGCCCTGCATCCACCACTTGAGCTCCGGGACTTGGCGAGAGCAGGTGAGCCGATCGCCATTGGCCACCCGCACGTCCAGGGCGGCAATCTCCTATGTGGTTGCGACGACGCGCTCCACGAAGGATTTGTTCACAAAACTGTGCATGCTCCCGGAGTCCAGAAGGAGCAACATGACCTGATTGCCCACTAATGCATGAAGCCGAATTGTACTGGGCGCTTCAGAGCCATCCAGAGCGTGTGCCGATATGGTGCAACACTCTGGCGGAGGCACGACTGGTTCTGGAGCGTCGAGCAGGTCAAGCGCGTGCACGGTGTCGTCGGTGAGCAGCTCGTCGTAGGCACCAACCTGAATGGTGAGAAGCTGCGCCTGCGTGTTGCAGCGGTGCTCTCTGGTATATCTGTTGCCGCACTTGAAACAGAGTCCGTTGGCTCGACGAAATTCTTTGAGTTGCCATTCACGTGCGTAGTCGTCTGGTTGTTGCCGCGGCACGACAGGTGGACGCGCGGCTGCTGGCGGTGGGCGACCCTGTGGTTGCGGTCGTGGGCGTGCCCTGGGCATGCTGAGTTCCTCCTCTTGGATTCGTGCCAGAATCGAAGTGCACGTTATGCTGTTGGGTGCCTGAAGCCGGACCGCAGCACGTAACTCGTCCTTGAGTCCCAACAGGAACTAGGTGATGAAGAATTTGATACTAAGCGACGGATCGAGCGCCAGCAGATGATACATGTAGGTGTTGAATTCCTTGTGGTACTCGCTGACGGTGCCGCTCTGACGGAGTTGCAGCAGTTTGTTCATCTCCATCTCAAACTCATCGACGCCAAATTCTTCATTAATCGCTGCACAGAATGCCTCCCAAGCGAGGCCACCATGTGTTTGTCGAAATGCATGTAGCCAGTGAGCCGCTTGTCCCTCGATATATAGTGTCGCTGTGGTCACCCAGCTCTACGGCGGCACACGATAGAGTTCGAAGTACGTCCGACAGCAGTCGAGCCAGAGGTACGGCGCACTATCGTCGAAACGCGGAAAATCATGCTTGGGGGGCTTGATGTAGCTATCGTTGTGGTGATGCTGGTGGTGGTGTGCCTCGGCCATCGAGTGGTGGTGCACGGGCGAGTGCCCATGCTGATTCTGAGCACCGATCTGAGGCACCATCGCCAGCAGGGGCGGTCGTTGGTCCCCGAGGCACGGCGATGGCGGGGCCCTTGTGGTTGGTGAGGTGCAGGAGCCCCGGGCCACGGCGGTGGTGGTGGTGGTGGCGGTGGTGGGTTGAAGACCGCCGGAGATCCCGGCCCTTGTGGTGATGGGGACCGCTCGAGCGCCTTGCGCGTCTCGTCGATGTCCGCCTGCGTGAGGTCGACCTGCTTGGTCAGGGAACGTAGATCTTGCGAGACTTGTGTGTTGAAGGCGATCTGGGATTCCAAGCGCTTGTCGTTGTCGATCTTCTGCTCGTTGAGGCGCGTGAGGATCGTCTCCATCATGGCTTTGATGCTAGTGGTGTTGTCCTCGATGGCCGCCAGCAACTGCCTGGCTTGGGCGAAAGGCTTTGATGGTTCCGTCTCGCGCCCCTGCTAGATCGAACCCTGCCGGGGATTTTGTGTGAACACACCAGAGCCAGTCACACCCGCGGCGGTGGATGTTACCGATCCAGATCAGGGAGCAACAAAAAAAATGGGGCAAGATTGAGGCTCTGATTACCAATTGTAACGCCCCGATCTCGATCGCGAGCGGCCAGGAGTAGGCAGGAGAGGGGATTGACAACAAGGGGGAGGAGAGAGCGTGGAGAAGGGGATGAGCAGGGGAAAGTAGGTGAGAGTTCAGATTTGAATATCCATCAACATGCCAATTAAAAGCCCCCTCCAGGAGGTTAAGTACTCACGCCACCCGCACAACCGAGCCCAAGTGGACCCCACACACACTTACAAGTGGAACCCCACACACGCTAACACTTGGCCGGCCAACTGGCAGTCACGCGGTGGTGCTGTCCACCGGTGTGACACGTATCTATCCTCACACGTTGACATTGATATGGAGCCGGTGGTCCAACCATGTCCGCGTACATTTCAAAGCATATTTAAACAAACCCGATGAAATACATGTAAATTGAACAATTTTCATCTAAATCAGACGATTTTTTATGTTACTGGCATATTTCGTTAAAAAAGCGACCGAACCTAAACTTAGTCTAAATCTAATGTGGCGCACGTCCTTCGGGTCCTTATTCTTCCCTTCCATGCCCATGTCGGACGGCCGTGTCCATGTCCGGCGGCGATCTGAGCCACGCGGAGTGAAATTGCGGCCATCGATGAGCAAGAGTAGAACATGGGACATAGACCATCTCACGATACTCGAGGCCTCACCGCCTACCACGCCCTACTGCTCCTCGTCGGAGTCTGCAACATGTCCGTCACCGTTCACGTGAGATCGATGATGGACATGGATAAACATGCCTCTTGTGGAATCAGCACCCTCGAAACTTTATTGGTGGCGGGAAGAGTGCGCGGCTGCCGACATTCTCGTCCGCGATCGCCTACGCCGCCTCCGCATTCGAGTGGGTCTTGATCATGTTGCAGGCGGCGTGAGCGTGCGTGGCCTTGTACAACACCCTTTGCTCGGTGACGAAGTTGGGATTCTCCATGGCCTTGGCCGCCTCGGCCTACTCGCTCACGAGTTGTTCGTAGATTTGGCCTTTCGTCAGCCAATTCTGCTTGAGGAGGGAGAAATTGTCCCCTGTTCCTTCTGCGCCTGCCGGAACCCTGACATTGACTGTGGCGCCGGCTGCTGCTCCGCCATGGCATCCTCGAAGTATGCCTACGCATGCTCCATGGTCAAGCTGACATGGAACAGGGCAGGCTGGGGCGCTAACTCGTCGTCGGAGGTTGTCTCCATCTCGGGTTTGATGGAAATATGTCCTAGAGGCAATAATAAAATGGTTATTACCTTAATCATGATAAAGGTTTATTATTCATGCTAGAATTGTATTGAACGGAAACTTAAATACATGTGTGGATACATAAATAAATATCGTGTCCCTAGTAATCCTCTACTAGACTAGCTTGTTGATCAAAGATGGTTAAGGTTTCCTAACCATAGACATGAGTTGTCATTTGATAACAGGATCACATCCTTGGGAGAATGATGTGATGGACAAGACCTGTCACATCCCTAGTTCTGGTCTGCTCTGGGTTAGCTAGTCTTGTGTTGCATCATGTTTAAATTTCTCTTAAACCTGAAATGGGGATGTCCAAAACCCTAGCACCTAATGGAATTCAAATAGGTTCAACCTAAAAATATTTTCAATGAACCTGAAATGCCCTTCATAAATGTTCATCATTTTTGTTTTGGTCCAGAACCTCTGCCAAAAATGGTGCACACTTTTCTAGGACACTATGTGTTATTGAATTAAATCATACAATATTTGTACTTGGACATTTAAATGCTATAAATTGTTTAAATGTCCAAATAATCATGAACTGAAATGATGGCTGTTGGAAATATTTCAAACAGTGCTCTCAAGCAGTTACATGATTTTTGAATAGGTTCTGGTATTTTTAATAAAGCCAAACATCTGCAGAAAAATAGAAAACAGAAAATAAGAGAGAGAGAGAGAGAGATAAGGACTAACTGGCGCTTACCTACAGCCCAGATGCCCACTACTGTACGGCCCAGCCCACCAGGGGCATACCTGTCTTCAACCTCTGCCTACTGGCAGAGGCAAGCCGAGCACGGCACCCGCGCGTGCCGGCACGCAGCTGCCTCCCTGCTTGGCTGCCTCCTCCTCCCCCTGGATGTCTCCCGCAACGCCACGCCACCCCCTGGAACTCTTTGACTCTCCCCCTGCTCTCTCCCTCGCCATTCCCCATCCTACCCGAACGGGGTCGTCGCCGCCGAACGACACCACCGCGGCCACCAGCATCCCCACGCCCAGCCAGCTAGTGCCCGAGCTCCGCCTCCTCGCGCTGAACCTCTGCACGCCGAAGGAAACAAGCCGGAGGGCCCCGCTTCGTCGTCGTCGTCGTCGCCTTCGCCATCGCCCGCCGGAGATCCGCCTCGCCGCCCCGCTCGCTCCGACGCTTCCCCGGCCCCGTCGTCTGCCCCGGCCAACTCCCCGTGAGCTCCTCTTCCTTCTCCCCCTAGTCACGTTGCTCGAGCTGCCCCCAAACCCCGTTGGCCATCACGGCCGAGAGCTCGGCTCTGCCGGCCATGTCGCCGTCGTGGCCACAGACGCGTAAGCTCGAAAACGAGCGCGTCACCGTGCTCATCACATCACCAGGAGGCCGTAGCACCCAGCCGTTCGCCCCGCCGTGCCCCACAGCACCATTCCCAACCTTGCCCAAACTCCGGCGCCGCCGCGAGCTCCATTCCGGTGAGCTCCGGCTACCCCAGCTCGAGCTGTTGTCACCGCTGGATGCGCGAGTCTCCTAGCTCGCTGTAGCCGCAAAGCACGAGCGAAACGCTGCACTGTAGCGCCGTCCCGAGCAATGCCGGCGAGCCACCGCCGCGGGTTGTGGTCACCGGCGGCTGAACGCCGTTCGCTGACGTGGCGCGGGTTAGGTTAGCACTAATCACACGTCGTGTCACTGACAGTAGGTCCCACAGGATTACTTAACCGGATAACAAAATACTTAGCATTAATTTAATAAGATGGAGCCCACCCATTAGTTTGACCTTGCCACCTCAGCTTTGACTGGGTCCCACTGGTCAGCCTCTGTTCCTGCCTTGTCACACTGACATGCGGGACCCACGCGTCAGGTTTGACCTGTACCATCGCCTTTGACCTGCTGACGTCACCACGACATCATGCTGACGCAATAACTAATTACTGGAATTTTTCTTATACAGGAAATTCCAGAAAATAACCAAAACTTCTAAAAATCATAGTAAATCAACTGTAGCTCCAAATCAAACAAGTTATATATGAAAAATGATTAGAAAAATCCAATCTATCCATCTGTACCATTTTCATGCATGTTAGAAAAACTTATACCTGTTGATCAGGTCAAATCAATTAAATGGCATTTAAACTCTCACATATGGAGTTTGAATTTGAACCTAGTGTTCAAACCAACCCCATTTAACTTGTTGCTAGATGCATTAGCCCAAAACACAATCATATTGCCATGTCATAGCATGCATCATACTGTGCATTGCATTGATCGTGTTTCTTCTGTGTTGCCGGTATTGTTCCCCCTCGGTAGACGATGTACCGATGATGTGATCGTTGACACTAATGAAGACTCAATGTTATCTCCAGAAGTGCCAGGCAAGCAAAACCCCCTTGTTCATTCTGATACAATCCTACTCTCTCGCCCTGCTCTCTTTTACTGCATTAGGACAACAACGAGTCATTTGTTACTTGCTGCGGTAGCTGAACCCCTTTATCCTCTGCATGACCTGTCATTGCCACAGTAAATAGATGAAACCCACTAGTATGAGTAGGAGTTGTTTGAGCCCTGTTGTGCCTACTCATTCATGTTTGTTTGTCATGCCTGCTACTGCTTAGAGTTGAGTTAGGTATGATTCATCAGGAATGAATCAGAGGTGTGTGAACATGTCCTACTGTGTGTGCTAAGTGTGTGAACACGATTTGGTAAAAGGTATCGGTGAGAGGCCATGTAGGAGTACATGGTGGGTTGTCTCATTGAAGCCGTCCTTAGGAACTGAGTTCTGTGTTTGTGATCCATGATTCAGCTACTACCATGCATTGGGCCCTGAAATATGACCCCGCTCGACTTCTTATTCACCCTTGTCCTCTGTCCAGGAGTTGCAAGTAGTTTCTGGTGTTTGTAGTATGCTGGAGGCCGTGCGCAGCGCTGACCGAAGGGGTGGGCTGTGATGCGGTAGGCACGTGGCCGGGTATACCGGGCGCCCGTTTGGTGTCATGGAACCCTGTTCACATCGTTTGGGGCTGTGAGCGAAACCCCGGCCGGATCTCCTCATGGATGGAACCCGAATAGGCGATAAACCTGGACTAGAGACTTAGGTGTTTAGGTAGGTCATGGTCTACACCCACGTTGGCTTTCGCTTGAAGTCTGCCGAGCACATGTCGTGTGCAGACGCTAAGTGGTGGAAACATGTATGAAGAAGTACACCCCTGCAGGGTTAACATCATCTATTCGAATAGCCGTGTCCGCGGTAAAGGACTTCTGGGTTGCTTATATCAGTTCATAGACAAGTGAAAGAGGATACCCTAAAATATGCAAGATAAGCGTGAGTGCTATGGATGGTGTTCTCGTAGGGAGACGGGAGCGGATCCATAGTGGTGTATTGATATGGTGAATATGTGGACTCGTGTACGCCACCTCAAAAGAGTTACTTGCAATCATAGTGCAGGATAGCCACCGAGTCAAAGCTGGCTTGCTGCAGTTAAACCCCACCATCCTCTTTGTTGATAATGATGCATATGTAGCTAGTTCTGATGTAAGTCTTGCTGGGTACATTTGTACTCACGTTTGCCTATTTTATGTTTTTGCAGAGGGACTTCGGTCTCGTTAGTAGTTCCGCGTGGACTTCGACGTTTAGCTTGATACCTCAGCTACGATCTTGTGCCCTCGGCAGGATCTGGTAGATAGTCGGGCTTCTCAGCCTTTTCCATCTATAGATGTCTGTACTCAGACATGATAGCTTCCGCTTGTGTTTTGACTTGTATGCTCTGAATGTTGGGTCATGAGACCCATGTTTGTAATATCTCGCTCCTCGGAGCCTATTGAATAAATACTTGAGTTGTAGAGTCATGTTGTGATGCCATGTTGTATTTGCACATATCGAGCATATTGTGTGTATGTTATTGAAATGCTTGGTATGTGTGGGATCTGACTATCTAGTTGTTTATCCTTAGTAGCCTCTCTTACCGGGAAATGTCTCCTAGTGTTTCCATGGTAGCTTGCTACTGCTCCGGAACACTTAGGCTGGCCGGCATGTGTCCTTCTTCGTTCCTGTGTCTGTCCCCTCGGGGAAATGTCACGCGATGAATACCGGAGTCCTGTTAGCCCGCTACAGCCCGGTTCACCGGAGTCCTGCTAGCCCAGTGCTACAGCCTAGATTCACTCGCTGATGACCGACACGTTCGATGCTGGGTCATGGATGCCTGTCCCTGTAAGTCTGTGCCACTTTGGGTTTACGACTAGCCATGTCAGCCCGGGCTCCTTATCATATGGATGCTAGCGACACTATCATATACGTGTGCCAAAAGGCGCAAATGGTCCCGGGCAAAGGTAAGGCGACACCCGTTGGAATACCGTGCGTGAGGCTGCAAAGTGATATGAGGTGTTACATGCTAGATCGATGTGGCATTGAGTCGGGGTCTTGACAGCTTTGGTATCAGAGCCTGACTGCCTGTAGGATTACCAAGCCAAACTGGTCGAAGTTGTGTCTAGAAATGCTTTAGTTATGTAAGGGAATTGATTGTGGGATGGAACGTAAGGCTCTTTTTACTCCTTATACCTCATGGCCTTCTAATCTGAGTCATCCTCTTCTCTTCTACGGGGATTAAGAACTAGGCTATCTCCTCTTTCTATCAGGATCACGTGTTACTAATCTGTAGACTTGTAAGATTGTTGGATGTAAGCCTCAGTTCAGTTCCTACCACTTCTGTATGTTAACTGATGATCTCGAAACCTTGATATTGTGCTTCTGAGTGGCTATGCCACCATTTCTATAGTATGTCTCCAAACTTTTGAGCATTTACAGCCGTTATGCTATCCGAGTCATCCCAGGTTTCTAAACAATCTGATGCACTTGCAAATCCTTTCCCTCTGGTTTTTATGTTCCTTTGGGCCAGGTTAATCACACTAATTGCTGAGTTGAGGTATTCTATTGCCTCGACATATATGTTGGAATTGTCATTATGACCCTAGGTGTCCTAGGGGATCATCTAGTAATCTAGCCATGATTTGTGTCCCAGTGTGATGATTCTGGCCTTTATTCTCGAAAGCATCCCGTGATGCTACTTAGTAGTAGATATTCTATTCCTGGGTTCTTGAACCCGAGATTCACTCTACTTACTTCATGTTGATAGTGTTTGCTAGTTCCTTTAGGATATTAGTAACCTTGCGATAGTCCTCGAGGTCCGTGGTATTTCCTTCTTCCAAATACTATGAACCACTTATGGCAGAAGTTTGTTGGATCAAAAGGATCACAACAGGAGTGCCCTCGATGAGTTCTCCATTCATAATTGTGATTCTACCAGTTCTACCTTTCTGCATCGGTTATCTGGAAGAAACATGTTGAACTTGGTTCGACATATTAATCTATGCATCCACAACTCGATAGGATATATGTCCCCTTGAGTTGTCCCTCTTCAGTCGTATTCCGACCTTCGTCTATCAATTGATAGTCAGGAGCAATTGTGCATTCGTGTTATCGATGCTTATTATTCTTGTGGTCCGTTGAGCCATTCTATTCCGGAATGACTAGGAGAAACAAACTCCAGTACCTCATCCATATCCAGGATCGGGTCAAAGCAGTTGTAATTCGCAGATCAAATACTAATTCAGCTTTTGTTCTATTCTACCCTGAAGTATTACCCACTTTATGTCAAGAACGTCATGAGAATTGCACCTTCCCTTATGGATTCTTGACGTAGTGATACTTCTTGCCATCATCATTCGCTCCTCGGTTCCGTGTTGTTGCAACCGGAATACCGACAAGTGAATTGGGGTGTGTGAAATCAATACTGCTAGCAACTCCGTTGCTTGGTAGTTAAATGGACAACAACCTCATTCTTAGCATGCTGATTATTGATTCATCCTTCTGAGATTGATCGTGCTACCTAGTCCTTATTTCTGGTGCACCCTTCGATCAATGAGTTAGGATTGTGCCAATCCCTCGCTCTTTTGATCATATCATCTTGCCCTGAAAAGCAAGGTTGTTCTCGAGCTTAGTAACATATCGGTGGTTTGTGATTTTCCGAATATCTTCTCGGAAGTATTACCAGGTTGTCACCTGACCGCTATGTTGAGTTCGTGATCAAGATGGTTTCTTGAAAACCACCCCTTCTCCAGGAATCTGTGTGGGATACCCCTGAGCTAGTTGGTCAAGCTAAACAACAACTTGGAGAGTTGGAAGATAAAAGCTTGTCTAACTTAGTTCATGTTAAGGGATATCTTTTTTGTGCGTGTGTGATGAACAAAGATGACATCTTCATTGATTGATCCTCGTGGTCAATTGCTGGATCTATTATCTTATCCAATCTTTGATTTGAGTATGGGCCATCGTCAAATCAAATCAGAACCAACGATATTCGTAATGTTGTCTTACTCGTGGTTTTTCCTCAAGCATACACCATTATATTCTTTGGTCTGACCAATGCTATCACCATGTTCACTTAACTATGGAATTCCTTTTATATGGAAACCTGGATGAATTGTTGTTGAGCCCATCGACAACATCCTTATCTCCTCCATGATTTTGTTGAACATTAAGCTAGAGTTGGAAACTTGTGTAAGCATTTTCTTCATGCCCCGTTCATCAAGTATATGTTGGATGAAAGAAGTGACTTCCTTTGATTCACGTGCATTTGATGTAAGTTGCTGCTGTGAATTCGAGAAAGTTTGTTTTTGCTCCTCTGGAATCATCCCAAGTCAGTCATGCATGTGCGAAGTATTCTATGGTCTGATAGACTGGTCATCTTCATTCCATATGTATCCCCTAGCACACCAAGCCACTGATTGATTTGTTCAAGGAAAGGAAGTTCCTTCTTAAGAGCATGCCTTATGCAAGGACTTCAATATCCTTGATTATGGTTCCCCACCTGAACTCGGTAGTGTTTTATTGTAAGACTACCATGTGATAATGTTTTGTTTGGGACAACGTGTTCACATGTTTGTAGCAGAACCAGCTCATGTTTTGGAGCTTACTACGGTAGTCCATTCCTCGAGAATATCGCAACGCCATCTCGTCGATTTGTGTTGCAAACTTTAATTTTCTTTCTAGACTTGATGAGTCTGGAATATTCTGACACCAACCAGATCTGAATCTCAGGCATATATGATGGTTAGGACATTTCCCAAGAACGATAATATTGGTCTCTCGATAACCGGTAAAGTGGATGTCGTGGCCAACACACCCAGCCAGAAGACCTATTATTGTAGTATCTTGATTGAGGAAGTTGGCCACCTCCCCCCTAAGGACATCGTAGGATTTACTCCCTAGTTGTGCCTTATGGATTTTTGGTGTTCCCGAAGTCCGACCTTCTACCTGATGTTCTAGTTACCAAACCATTTCAATGAATGGGATACGCTAGCACATCAAGGAGGACATTAGAAGCGGGGTGCTAAATGTCTCCCGGTCGATCATCCAGATTTTGTCCCCTTGGTCTCGCTAAGGTGAAATCTGAGAAAGTGTTATCTTCATTTGCATCTGCATCATCCATCACTATTCTTCATGGTAGTATGTTGTGTTGCCAGGATCCTTGACACGGATGTTGGTAAAACCTTGATGAATATGGAAATGCTCAAGTTCTTGAGAGCACGCGCAAGCTCTAGGTTTTGTTGTCGGCATTAATTGCATAGTGCTCTCAGTTTCCTCGGTTGTGCTATAACCTTTTCAACAGTGGACTCACTCTCTACTGTTGAGCTTCTCCCCAGTTACTAAAATCATCCCTTGTGTTTTTTTTCAACAAGGTAATCCACATCATCCATTATGGTCCGAGTATACCATTCTACCCAACCCCTCCAAACGATCGCTCGAGAATTGCCTTAGACCGATATAAAGAGTTTCAATGATCTTTGAATCAAAGGTAATTCTTTTGCCACTTAAGGGGATATTTCCACGAGTCACCTCCTCCAAAATGTCTCGTTATGTTATCATGGCAATCCAACTCCTCGCTACGTTGACAACCATTCACCAACCTCTTAAGTCTGGAATTGATGCCTACCTAGCGAACCCTCGTCATTTGCTCCACTCCATCCCTCTAGATGTGTGTTTCGTGTCTCACCTCGAGTGATGTTGCTATGTCTCATTCCATGAGCTGATCCTAAGTTGTTTGATCTTCGAGAAGATCAATTCTTCTCGAGTTTTCCTTTCCTCTCATTGTCATGTTAGTTGGAGTTCTCAGAGCAAGATGTCGAGACAAAGATGATGATCGAATCAAGGTTCTTATGAAGAGCAAATGGATCATGAAGATTATGATAGTTTTGTGACCCCCCTTCCCTCTTACCTCACGTCTTGAATCTTGGGGCGAGATTCTTGTTTAGTGGGGGTGAGTTGTCACATCCCTAGTTCTGGTCTGCTCTGGGTTAGCTAGTCTTGTGTTGCATCATGTTTAAATTTCTCTTAAACCTGAAATGGGGATGTCCAAAACCCTAGCACCTAATGGAATTCAAATAGGTTCGACCTAAAAATATTTTCAATGAACTTGAAATGCCCTTCATAAATGTTCATCATTTTTGTTTTGGTCCAGAACCTCTGCCAAAAATGGTGCACACTTTTCTAGGACACTATGTGTTATTGAATTAAATCATACAATATTTGTACTTGGACATTTAAATGCTATAAATTGTTTAAATGTCCAAATAATCATGAACTGAAATGATGGCTGTTGGAAATATTCCAAACAGTGCTCTCAAGCAGTTACATGATTTTTGAATAGGTTCTGGTATTTTTAATAAAGCCAAACATCTGCAGAAATATAGAAAACAGAAAACAAAAGAAAGAGAGAGAGAAGGACTACCTGGCGCTTACCTACAGCCCAGATGCCCACTACTGTACGGCCCAGCCCACCAGGGGCATACCTGTCTTCAACCTCTGCCTACTGGCAGAGGCAAGCCGAGCACGGCACCCGCGCGTGCCGGCACGCAGCTGCCTCCCTGCCTGGCTGCCTCCTCCTCCCCCTGGATGTCTCCCGCAACGCCACGCCACCCCCTGGAACTCTTTCACTCTCCCCCTACTCTCTCCCTCGCCATTCCCCATCCTACCTGAACAGGGTCGTCGCCGCCGACCATCACCACCGCGGCCACCAGCATCCCCACGCCCAGCCAGCTAGTGCCCGAGCTCCGCCTCCTCGCGCTGAACCTCTCCACGCCGAAGGAAACAAGCCGGAGGGCCCCGCTTCGTCGCCGTCGTCGTCGCCTTCGCCATCGCCCGCCGGAGATCCGCCTCGCCGCCCCGCTCGCTCTGACGCTTCCCCGGCCCCGTCGTCTGCATCGGCCAACTCCCCGTGAGCTCCTCTTCCTTCTCCCCCTAGTCACGTTGCTCGAGCTTCCCCCAAACCCCATTAGCCATCACGGCCGAGAGCTCGGCTCCGTCGTCCATGTCGCCATCGTGGTCACAGACGCGTAAGCTCGAAAACGAGCGCGTCACCGTGCTCATCACATCACCAGGAGGCCGTAGCACCCAGCCGTTCGCCCCGCCGTGCCCCACGGCACCATTCCCAACCTCGCCCGAACTCCGGCGCCGCCGCGAGCTCCATTCCGGTGAGGTTCGCCTACCCCAGCTCGAGCTGTTGTCACCGCTGGATGCGCGAGTCTCCTAGCTCGCTGTAGCCGCAAAGCACGAGCGAAACGCTGCACTGTAGCGCCGTCCCGAGCAATGCCGGCGAGCCACCGCCGCGGGTTGTGGTCACCGGCGGCTGAACGCCGTTCGCTGACGTGGCGCGGGTTAGGTTAGCACTAATCACACGTCGTGTCACTGACAGTAGGTCCCACAGGATTACTTAACCGGCTAACAAAATACTTAGCATTAATTTAATAAGATGGAGCCCACCCATTAGTTTGACCTTGCCACCTCAGCTTTGACCGGGTCCCACTGGTCAGCCTCTGTTCCTGCCTTGTCACACTGACATGCGGGACCCACACGTCAGGTTTGACCTGGACCATCGCCTTTGACCTGTTGACGTCACCACAACATCATGCTGACGCAATAACTAATTACTGGAATTTTTCTTATACAGAAAATAACCAAAACTTCTAAAAATCATAGTAAATCAACCGTAGCTCCAAATCAAACAAGTTATATATGAAAAATGATCAGAAAAATCCAATCTATCCATCTGTACCATTTTCATGCATGTTAGAACAACTTATACCTGCTGATCAGGTCAAATCAATTAAATGGCATTTAAACTCTCACATATGGAGTTTGAATTTGAACCTAGTGTTCAAACCAACCCCATTTAACTTGTTGCTAGATGCATTAGCGCAAAACACATTCATATTACCATGTCATAGCATGCATCATACTGTACATTGCATTGATCGTGTTTCTTCTGTGTTGCCGGTGTTGTTCCCCCTCGGTAGACGATGTACCGATGATGTGATCGTTGACACTGACGAAGACTCGATGTTATCTCCAGAAGTGCCAGGCAAGCAAAACCCCCTTGTTCATTCCGATACAATCCTACTCTCTCGCCCTGCTATCTTTTACTGCGTTAGGACAACAACGAGTCATTTGTTACTTGCTGCGGTAGCTGAACCCCTTTATCCTCTGCATGACCTGTCATTGCCACAGTAAATAGATGAAACCCACTAGTATGAGTAGGAGTTGTTTGAGCCCTGTTGTACCTACTCATTCATGTTTGTTTGTCATGCCTGCTACTGCTTAGAGTTGAGTCAGGTCTGATTCATCGGGAATGAATCAGAGGTGTGTGAACATGTCCTACTTTGTGTGCTAAGTGTGTGAACACATTTGGTAAAAGGTATCGGTGAGAGGCCATGTAGGAGTACATGGTGGGTTGTCTCATTGAAGCCGTCCTTAGGAACTGAGTTCTGTGTTTGTGATCCATGATTCAGCTACTACCATGCATTGGGCCCTGAAATATGACCCCGCTCGACTTCTTATTCACCCTTGTCCTCTGTCCAGGAGTTGCAAGTAGTTTCTGGTGTTTGTAGTATGCTGGAGGCCGTGCGCAGCGCTGACCGAAGGGGTGGGCTGTGATGCGGTAGGCACGTGGCCGGGTATATCGGGCGCCCGTTTGGTGTCACGGAACACTATTCACATCGTTTGGGGCTGTGAGCGAAACCCCGGCCGGATCTCCTCATGGATGGAACCCGAATAGGCGATAAACCTGGACTAGAGACTTAGGTGTTTAGGTAGGTCGTGGTCTACACCCACGTCGGCTTTCGCTTGAAGTCTACCGAGCACATGTCGTGTGCAGATGCTAAGTGGTGGAAACATGTATGAAGAAGTACACCCCTGCAGGGTTAACATCATCTATTCGAATAGCCGTGTCCGCGGTAAAGGACTTCTGGGTTGCTTATATCAGTTCATAGACAAGTGAAAGTGGATACCCTAAAATACGCAAGATAAGCGTGAGTGCTATGGATGGTGTTCTCGTAGGGAGACGGGAGCGGATCCATAGTGGTGTATTGATATGGTGAATATGTGGACTCGTGTACGCCACCTCAAAAGAGTTACTTGCAATCATAGTGCAGGATAGCCACCGAGTCAAAGCTGGCTTGCTACAGTTAAACCCCACCATCCTCTTTGTTGATAATGATGCATATGTAGCTAGTTCTGATGTAAGTCTTGCTGGGTACATTTGTACTCACGTTTGCCTATTTTATGTTTTTGCAGAGGGACTTCGGTCTCATTAGTAGTTCCGCGTGGACTTCGACGTTTAGCTTGATACCTCAGCTACAATCTTGTGCCCTCGGCAGGATCTGGTAGATAGTCAGGCTTCTCAGCCTTTTCCATCTATAGATGTCTGTACTCAGACATGATAGCTTCCGCTTGTGTTTTGACTTGTATGCTCTGAATGTTGGGTCATGAGACCCATGTTTGTAATATCTCGCTCCTCGGAGCCTATTGAATAAATACTTGAGTTGTAGAGTCATGTTGTGATGCCATGTTGTATTTGCACATATCGAGCATATTGTGTGTATGTTATTGAAATGCTTGGTATGTGTGGGATCTGACTATCTAGTTGTTTATCCTTAGTAGCCTCTCTTACCGGGAAATGTCTCCTAGTGTTTCCATGGTAGCTTGCTACTGCTCCGGAACACTTAGGCTGGCCGGCATATGTCCTTCTTCGTTCCTGTGTCTGTCCCCTCGGGGAAATGTCACGCGATGAATACCGGAGTCCTGTTAGCCCGCTACAGCCCGGTTCACCGGAGTCCTGCTAGCCCAGTGCTATAGCCTAGATTCACTCGCTGATGACCGACACGTTCGATGCTGGGTCATGGATGCCTGTCCCTGTAAGTCTGTGCCACTTTGGGTTTACGACTAGCCATGTCAGCCCGGGCTCCTTATCATATGGATGCTAGCGACACTATCATATACGTGTGCCAAAAGGCGCAAATGGTCCCGGGCAAAGGTAAGGCGACACCCGTTGGAATACCGTGCGTGAGGCCGCAAAGTGATATGAGGTGTTACATGCTAGATCGATGTGGCATTGAGTCGGGGTCCTGACAGACCCATCCGTTAGCTTAGCATATGATTGTTCAGTTTATTGCTACTGCTTTCTTAATGTCAAATACATGTTCCTTCGACCATGACATCATGCAACTCCCGGATACCGGAGGAATACCTTGTGTGCTATCAAACTCACAACATAAATGGATGATCATAAAGATGCTCTACAGGTCTCCTAAGGTGTCTGTTGAGTTGGTGTGAATCAAGATTGGGATTTGTTACTCCGTGTATCGGAGAGGTATCTCTGGGCCCTCTCGGTAATACACATCACAAGAAGCTTGCAAGCAAAGTGACCAAGGAGTCAGTTGCAAGATGATGTATTACAGAACGAGTAAAGAGACTTGCCGGTAAAGAGAATGAACTAGGTATAGAGATACCGACGGTTGAATCTCAGGCAAGTAACATATCGACAGACAAAGGGAATTACGTATGTTGTCATAAATGTTCAACCGATAAAAGATCTTCATGGAATATGTTGGAATCAATATGTGCATCCAGGTCCCGCTATTGATTATTAACCGAAGAGGTGTCTCGGTCATGACTACATAATTACCGAACCCGTAGGGTCGCACGCTTAACGTTCGTTGACGCTAGATTGGGGTATTTGATGAGTGGTAACAGAATGTTGTTCGGAGCCCCGGATGAGATCCGGACGTCACGAGGAGTCTCGGAATGGTCGAGAGGTAAATATTTATATATGGGAAGTCATATTTTGGGTTTCAGAAAAAATTGCAATTTTTTCGGTATTGTACCATGAAACTTCCGGAAGGCTCCAGAGGATTCCGGAGGGGTCCGGAAGTCCACAAGTGGGTTCACCACGACCCAAGGGCTAGCATGGGCTGCGGGGAGGCTCCCTGGCCTTATTGAGCTAGGTGCACCAAGTCCTCAAAAGCTCATGTGGCTAGGGAAGGCAAAAAAGGAAGGAGTCCTAGTAGGAATAGGATTGTCCTTGGAGTCTCATACGTCTCCAACGTATCTATAATTTTTTATTGTTCCATGTTGTTATATTATTATTCTTGGATGTTTTAGAATCATTTTATATCATTTTTTGGTACTAACCTATTGGCAGAGTGCCTAGTGCGAGTTGCTATTTTCTGCTTGTTTTTTATATTGCAGGAAATCAATACCAAACGGAGTCCAAACACAGCAAAACTTTTTGTGGATTTTTTCTGGATCAGAAGACACAAGATGGGCCGAAGAAGTACCAGAGGGGTGCCCCGAGGTGGGCACAACCCACCAGGGCACGCCTGAGGGCCCATGCGCACCCAGGTGGGTTATGCCCACCTCCACTACTAGGAAATAGCTCATAGATAGACGCTTACTAGTAGCGCGCTATATTGACCCACGCTACTGCTAACTACTGTCTTTCTTATCTATGCTAATGTATATTAGGTAGCAACAATATCCTGTGCATGTATGTTTAACACCCAACCTTAAATTCTGAGAAGAATAAGAATGAGAGGAACAAGGCATCCATGAATTTCAAGTGATCCATCACACACACACACACACACACACACACACACACACACACACACACATGCATCAACAAACATATAGACCACCATACACCTACATTGCTTCAGTGTCCAAGGGTACAAATCTGGTTCATGATGTGGTGTCTCCAGTCCACCTGCTATTCTTCTACGACCATATGCAATAGGCATATTATTATGAGGTGTACACCGGTGCGAGCTGCCAGAGCCGATACCGTGACTATATGTATAGGAGAAGGCGCAAACGAGGAGAAAAGGAGAGGGACCAAACGGCGACCACACTTACCTTTTATCTATAGGTGACTGATTTACTCGTCGCCATCGCCTCCCGCCGCCTAGCCCATCGCCGCCGCTCATCTCCGTCTTGTAACCCACTGTTATATTTTCTTCGGGGATCAACACGTCACTGATCCACTTTGGCTTCCTTCCCCGCTCTCCTCATGTATCCATGGCCAACTTCCTTCTCCTCTTGTCCATGCTCCAGATCCGGCGAAGAAATCGGCTGGCCGCCATCCTCTCGCCCTGTAGTCGCAATGGCCCGTGAGGGAAGAGGTATAGAAGTCCAGATCCGGCAAAGAAACCGCTTAGCCCCCGTCCTCTCGCCCCTGCAGTCGCATTAGCCCGTGAAGGAAGAGGCGGAGAAGAGGAATAGGTTGCGTGGAGTGTGCGACTTGGGCTGCAGTCGTACAAAGGGCTTTTACTTAAGCTTTCTTTTGTCCATATCAGCCACCATGACCAAACCGGAATGAGGCAATGACTGGCTAGTTGAAAGCAACACGTCTTTCCCAATCCACGGGTACAGTGAATCCAACGTGGCATGGCCAAGAGGGTGCCCTTTGCGCAACTGTTAATGGGTTTCTGATCTAGGTATTTGCTTACTAGCTAGCGTGTTACCATGGTACCCTTGAAGGCGGTGACCGAACCTTTATAAACAAGGCTGGGGCTATCTCCACAACTTAATTGAGGCTCCCAATGACACCACGAAGCTTCACCACAATGGAATATGGCTCCGAGGTAACCTCAACCGTCTAGGGTGCTCAAACACCCAAGAGTAACAAGATCCGCAAGGGATTAGTGGGGAATCAAATTTCTCTTGGTGGAAGTGTAGATCGAGGCCTTCTCAACCAATCCCTAGAAAATCAACAAGTTTGATTGGCTAGGGAGAGAGATCAGGCGGAAATGGAGGTTTGAGCAACAATGGAGCTTGGGGAGGGAAGAGGTGGTCTTCTTGGGGAAGAAGACCCCCTTTATATAGTGGGGGAAAAGATCCAACCGTTATCCCCTCTCTCAGCCCGCACGGCGTGGTACTACCGCACACGGCCGTGGTACTACCGCACAGGGTTGCGGTACTACCACTGTAGGGTGCGGTACTATTGCTTGCGCGATAGTGACCAGATGAGGGCCTGTTGCACAGGGCAACGAGCGGTAGAACCGCCGGAGCGGTACTACCGCACGCCCCTACAGTACTACCACAGGGCAGGTATTCAACTGGCACTGGAAATGCACAGAATTAATAAATTACTTTCGTAACAACTTCCGCTGAGGTCGGAACTGTGCATAAGTCCGGCACGGTAGTACCAGACAGATGTTGCAGTACTACCGCATGAGGGCGGATGTAAAAAGTTACATCCGCACCTACTTCCGCATGCATCAGCATCAGGGTTGGAGGCAACGGTACTACCCCTCACAGGGAACGATACTACCATTGGCCCCTGCGGTACTACCGCTCCCTTAAAATGTACTACCGCGCGCCACAGAGTCTTTAGCACTTGGTTGCCTTCATATCGTAGAGACATTGATAAACGGATGGTGCTCCATCAAAGCGAAGGAAAGGTGGTGCAAAGGAACAGATGTGTACGTGTTGATTCCACCCTAACATTTCCGAAGCGTACCCCCTCTTAATAGTAGGCTTTCCTATGACTCAAATCCACCGAAAAGAAACATAGAGAATAGCCGTCTTCGATAGACTTCGAGGGGAACCAAATCGGCTTGTGCCTAGACATGAGAGATTTGAAATGCTCAATGCACATGATTACTCCGCAAATGCATTGTCATCAATCACCAAAACCACTTAGGGAGAAATATGCCCTTACAGTCGAGATTCGATCGTCAGTATCTTCATACCTAGTTCAATCTCGTTACCGGCAAGTCTCTTTACTCGTTCCGTAATACATCATCCTGCAACTAACTCATTAGTCTCTTTGCTTGCAAGGCTTCTTATGATGTGTATTACCAAGAGGGCCCAGAGATACCTCTCCGATACTTGGAGTGACAAATCCTAATCTCGATCTATGCCAACCCAACAAACACCTTCGGAGATACCTGTAGAGCATCTTTATAATCACTCAGTTATGTTTTGACGTTTGATAGCACACAAGGCATTCCTACGATATCCAGGAGTTGCATAATCTCATAGTCGAAGGAATATGTATTTGACATGAAGAAAGCAATAGCAATAAAACTGAACTACCATAATGCTAAGCTAACGAATGGGTCTTGTCCATCACATTATTCTCTTAATGACGTGATCCCATTTATCAAATGACAACACATGTCTATGGTTAGGAAACTTAACCATCTTTGATTAACGAGCTAGTCTAGTAGAGGCTTACTAGGGACACGGTGTTTTGTCTATGTATCCACACATGTATCAAGTTTCTGGTTAATACAATTCTAGAATGAATAATAAACATTTATCATGAAATAAGGAAATATAAAATAACAACTTTATTATTGCCTCTAGGGCATATTTCTTTCAAGGGCGGCCTCGGTGTCCGGGCTCTGGGAGCCCAGAACCACGACCTCCTTCTCAAGCTGCTTCATCGTCTTCATTCACGTGCCCCGTCTCGGTGGGCCTCCTGGATTTGGGACCAGCTGGACGGGGGATCTCTCTTAGCCCCCGGCCACTCCCTTCTCGAGGGTGAGCATTGGCATGCCCTTCTGGGGCTTCTGCCCGTCTATCAGGCTCTCACGCTAGTGGAGGTGCATGACGGGAGGATGACCTTGTTCTGGCACGATGGATGGCTCGCTTGCGGCCCGCTCTAGGTGACTTTCCCTGCCTTGTTCACTCATGTTGCATGTTCAGAGGTTACGGTGTGGGAGGCCCGTTAACATGGCATGTGTGCCCTGCTCATGCCTCGGCTCACCCCTCTGGCTATCAGGGAGTGTGCTGCTGTCAAGAAGCTAGTGGAGGGGCGCCTCAGGGGGGGGGGGCGGGGGGGAGGGGGGACTCTCGAATCGCTACGCTCTGTGTGGCCCCTAAAGGCAATTTCTCGCCACGGGAGGCGTACGCCCTTTTGCACTTTGGTGCCGTAGATGCGGCCGCAAGCCCGCAACGTCTTTTCTCTGGTCGTCTCGTGCACCGTCAAGCATCAAGTTCTTCGGCTGGCTGCTCTCCCTGTCACGTGTTCATACGCGGGAAGTGCTGCTTTGCAAGACCATCCTCATGGCGGCGGAGGCGGGGTGCCCCTGCTACGAGGCGAAGCTGGAGACCACCAACCACCTCATTTTTGATTGCCCGTTCGAGGTGCAGTTTTGGCGTAGTGTCGGCTTGTCGTCGGAGAGCACTATGGTCGGGTCTCTTCACCGCTTTGACGTGTCTCTCGCTGTCGGCGCTGCCTCGCCGGCTGCCTTCGTCCTTTTCTGCTGCTAAAGGCTCTGGAAGCGGCGAAACACCGTCGTTTTCAGGGATGACTCGCCATCCCTTGCTGCTAACATCAAAGCCTACCTGGACAATGCAATGCTCTGGCATGCTTGGCTGAAGACGGAAGATCGTGCCCACATCGACGCCTGACTGTCTGTCCTTAGGAGTACGTAAGAGGCTCGTTTCCCTCTGGGATGTCAGTTGGTTTTGTTTTCACATTTTTCTCCCACCTCTTTGTAATCTGATCACTCAAGGGCTCTTGCCCCCTTTTTACGTAATATATTCAGGTGGTGGAGGGGCTCCCCCTCCCCCCCCCCCCCCCCCTGGTGTTGAGGATATAGCCCTGATGCGGCTTGAACTACGTCGGTATTTCCCCAAAGAGGAAGGGATGATGCAGCACATCTATGATAGGTATTCCCCTTAATGATGAGACCAAGGTTATCGAACTAGTAGGAGAACCATACAACACTACATAAACGGTACATACACACAAAGAACAAATACTTGCAACCCTACGTAAAAGAGGGGTTGTCAATTCCTCCCATGTAAAAAGATAGATAAAATTATAGTAGATTGGATAAATATATCTCGCAGGAACGCGAGATAAAATAAATAACAATAAATTGTAGCAAGGTATTTTTGGGTTTTGGATTAATAGATCTGAAAATAAAAGCGAATAAAAATAGTTCTCGAAGGCAAATAATATATGGTGGGTAAACAAATTATTCTTGGGCAATTGATAGAACTTCAAATAATTATGACGATATCCAGGTAATGATCATTATATAGGCATCACGTCCAAGATTAGTAGACTGACTCCTGCCTGCATCTATTACTATTACTCCACACATCGACCGCTATCCAGTATGCATCTAGTGCATTAAGTTCATGGAGAAACAGAGTACTGCAATAAAAAGATGATATGATATAGACAAGATTTATTCATGTAGAAATAGACCCCATCTTGTTATCCTTAATAGCAACTATACATACGTGTCATTTCGCCTTCTATCACTGGGATTGAGCACCGTAAGATCGAACCCATCACAAAGCACCTCTTCCCATTGGATTTGTTAACTTTAGCTCAATCTCATTTTTGTCCGTCATGGGCGTCCACCTCGGAGAGCTCCAGGCGTTTACTAGTGTGTGATGTGCGAAACCCTTGATATGGAGTAGGCGTGTACCATTAAGAGTCGCGTAAAGGGCGGCCAACCAGTTATGCCATGTGGCGCAAGCTGGTTGGCCGCGGTAAAAAAGCTTTTGGAATAATTTTTTAAAATGGAGGACATGTTTTTTTCAATGTTTTTTATTTTTAGATCGAGGTGACGACCGCACGTATTTTTAAAATGGAGGGCTATGCATAGTGACGCTCGCTGGTTGACTGCGGTTGTAAATTATTCTTTTTTTACTTTCTTTTAGATGGAGGTGTTGGCTTTTGTGAGATGTTTATTTAGATGAAGGCGAAGAACCCATGTATTTTTTGAATGAAAAGATGCGCATAACTTTCTATCAAACGGTATCATAGGATGGCGCCCCAACCACTAGTATCAATCAATGATCGCTGCCCTGCCGGCATGGGTAGCCTGCTTGGGGAAAGATACGCACAACCTATAAGATCCTCTACTCAGAACACTTTTTTTTTCTCCACACAGAATACACCGTCCTATATTTATTCCAAAATAGGCTTTCGTTCCGCTTTGAAAACAACCTGAGAAAGACTATCGGTGGCGGGCGCTTGCTCGCTTGCAAACTGGAAGACGGTTGATGGGACACCTACTCAGGGTAGGGTCAAGGAGCTGACAAACTGGACCCACCTAGGACTCTACACCATCAACGAAAGGTTCCTGAAGCATAGGCCATTCAAATGCCACCTTTGAACATTCACTCGAATGAATTCCATCTACTCGGATGGAGGCAGCTCACTCAGATGCTTTACCGCCACTCGGCTGAGCTCGCCAGCATTCGGATACACAACCCGAAAGGGCTGCACAGGACCGGGAACATCCGAGGAGTACAACACCAGACTTCAAGTGTACTTATTGTGTCAGTTACCAGTAACACATGTAATTAACTCCCTCCTTCAACTCCCTTGTAACGTAGCCATAATGAAGGGCGGCGCACTTTGTATAATCCGTCTCCTAGCACTGAGACAAGGGTTCGCAACCCTCATGTAATCCAGGCACCAGAGAAAAATAGCCTCAGGGCTCGAGACGTATGGCTTTTACCTCTCCGTGAGGTGCCTGAACTTGTAAAATCCGAGTGTCACACCTGTGACGTAGGTACGATCAACCCTTATGTGTACCCCTAGTGCTCATTGTCAGATTCATTGCCTCGACAAGGTATGTTTTCCAGAGGCGTTAGGAGGGCTTCGCATTATGAACCTTGATTGCTTTGGAAGAGCGCTAAGGTTGCACTGGCTATGGCTCTAATGAAATGGTCCGGATTGCTCATAGGCTGGCTCCGAGCTCAAGTACACCACGAGGAGGCACCTAGGCTAACAAAGTAACAAGTCCACCCTTAGATGAAACCCACTGCGACCACCTCAAGGCCTCCGGATCAAAACCTAGGCTCCGCCACTGTCGATGGTAGCGACCCTGCCCGAACTACACTTCGCAACCCCTTTTGCCAAAAAAACCCACCATGCTGCTCGCAGGAGAGCCAACCGTGCAGCTGCCATCCGGATTGCCAGCGCAACATCCAAGATCGATCTCCTCACCACCGCAAGAATATGTGTCCATCAAGCATAGGGTTATCCAACCTTCCACAAGAGCCTACCTCAACATGGGCGGAGGTGGCCCAACGCCGTGCTCTGCAGCCACCCTGGATTGACCAGAGTCAGACAATGACGGCACCCGGTCACCAACCAGCATTATCGGAGGAGTAGTCGTCTCGACCCACTCAATCTGGCCACTCTAGATCGAAGCGGGGGCTACCCACTGCAGCTCAATGACCAGCTATGACATGAACACAACCGCACGCCAAGGCCTCCTCCGTCCGAACGCGTCATACCGCTGACTACCCCCGCCACCACCCGTAGAGATCCAGCAATGCTTGTTGGACCCCTCGACCCCCCTTCAAGCTTTTGCAGAGAATGAAACAACCGCCATTGAAGGCCTTACCGCCGCCGTCGATCGCACAAGCTTCGTCGATGCCTTCCTCCGACGGTAGTGGGGAGGGAGAATGGAAAGGGGTCAGGCTGGGTTCGTGTGCCATCATCTATGTCTCCAAAGAAGGCAACGGTGGGCCGATCTCTTTTGTTTGGGTGCATATAAGATTTTATTTGGGGGTGACTCTAACATATGCCCATATTCATGCTTCGTCTTCCTCCTCCGGCACCACGACTCGCTCCTTCAACACTGGCCTAACCACCTGCCGCCGCCACACGAGGTCGGCTCACGCCCCCACTTGAGCCGCCTCCTCCATCAGTTCGTCACCACTCCCGACCATCCCTCTAAGCTGAGCCCACTTATTCAGAAGACTAGAACCTCCGCACCCCACACTCGAACCTGGCAACCTCTCTCCTCTTCCCTGCAAGCAACGGCGCGATGTCCCAAACTCATCAACGCCGCGGCATCCCCGTCTCACCATCTTGGCTACGCGTGGAGAATGTGATTGTTATCTCACCCTCGGGTCCAACTTTGCTTTCACCAGCACCCATCGAAAACCGCTGGCAACACGCGGCCGCACGTCTGTACCCTTGGAGTAGCTAGCTGCACCATATTTACTTGCTGCAGGTCAACGTACGTGTAATTAGAACAAAAAAAAATACCAACCCCAACGTCCAACAAACAAACTAGTGCTAGAATGCTAAGCTGTCTTACGTAATTGCATACGTATCACGTACGTATTATAGCACGTAGCTACTTGCATGCGTTTTCAAGGGCAGCTCCAAATCTCTTCGCCAATTGATCCTGACCATCGGATCTCCATCCAACAACAATCACGACCCTAGCTACGTATATATAATATAGACTGCCTATAGCTCATGGTGCTTCGATCGGAAGAACAAGTTTGACATATTTCCACCATAATAAAGATACCCGGTCCGGCTACCTAAAGCTACCGGTATTTGTAGGACAACAAACATGTGAAGACACGTAGACTATACAAAATTTCGAGGCCTGCTCCGGTGCTCCCCCCTAACCTAATTTCGGAGGGGTATTTTTGTCCCCGCGAATTTGTTTTTTTCCTGGCCCGCCGCAGCCCAGATCCAAGCCCTGTCTAGCCCTGTATAACCCAGACCGTATACGTACAGTATCCTGGTCCGAAAAAAAAAACATCACACGACCCCACGTCCACGTAAGACCTGCCGAATCCAATCATTCACGCGAGCAGCTCCATCAATCTCGCGAGCATTGACGCAGCTCCATAAGTCACGTAGTAGATCTCCACCGACCGGCGGCTATCTCGTCACCGGCGATCTCGTCGGACAGCGGGCGCAACAAACGTCGTGAATCTCCAACGATCGCGCACAGGTACCGCATCCCGCGTCCCCCCTCTAGTCTCGCTCGCGGCAACATCGAACGAACTGCCGCCGCGCCAGTGGCAGTGGTTAACCTAGCGGAGCGGGTAACCTAGCTACCCGGCGGCGCATGCGATCGTGGATCTTGTTCTGGTAGTGCTGCTCCTCGTGATCTAGGTTCACGTAGCGTCGGTTGCCGTCGGTTGTGTGCACCATGTGGATCGTTAATTGATGTGGCAGCTAACCTAGGTATCCGGCGGCAGAGGTAATCACAGATCTAGCTAGGTTTTGAGATTGTGCAGTTCCTCGCGATTGAAAGTGAACTCGACGGGTGTCGTGGCCATCTTCCTTACTAAGTTTGGCAGATCTGAACGGCCTCGGTTGTGGTTGTTTACATAACATCCGTGATCATGTGCTATGTGTTTTAAATTTCATCATTGATAATGTTTGCACATGTGATGATACATATTATTGGTTGTAGGAAATGGCAGACGAGGAGTTAACTGATATCATGGTAGACATGGAGTTTGGAGAACTGATGAAAGACTGGATAGAAGATTGGTCAGATGATGAAAATTCAGATCGTCAAGATCGGTCAGAGAATGGGAACGAATGGGACGATCTTAATGTGCATGGCATTGTCATGTTGTAATTTTTTGGTGGCATCTGACAACATTTAATCTTTGTGTTGAAAATTTATAGATGGATGAGCTTGATGATGATCAGGAAAACAACTCGGAGCTCTCGAATGAAGATTACATTAGTCAGGTACGTAAGTGAAACGTTTTGTTGGCATGCAAATTGAATTTCTTCTGGAACATTATATGATAAGTAATTATGTATTTGTGTTGTATTTTTCAGTTCATTTCCGAATGTCATAATGCGTACGAATATTACGGTGAATCCGACGTGGAGACAGACCTTAACGACGAATCATTAGATGCACCTGGGTCTGGGGAGTCCGAGTCATCGGTCATCATGAGTGAGGTATGTGTGTAATCAATGTTCTATGGATGTAAGTAATGTTAAACCATACAAAACAGTTTTCATGGCTATGTTTTGATTGTGTAGGTGACAGAAGATGGTGGGGTAATGAATGTCCAAGATACTGCCAGTGCAGATGATAAGAGGGATATGTTCATGCAGATAATGGACATGACTTTTATGACTCATGATGCTGCGTATGATTTCTACAACAGCTATGCTAGAGCTAATGGTTTCAGCATTAGGAAGAATAAGGTCAGGTATACCAAAACCGAGGCACATCTTATGCGTTATAGGAAGTTTGTTTATTCCAGACAAGGGAAACGTGACAGCAAGTTGCTAACCGAGGAAGGGCACAACCGTCGGCTCAGAGCCGAGACACGTTGCTTTTGCGAAGCACACCTTACTGTCAAGCTTGACCAAAAGCTTGGGGTTTGGTATGTTGCAAGTTTTGAGGACAAGCATAGCCATATGTTGGCAGGACCGGACGAGGTACCTTTTCTTTGGTCCCACAGAAAAATGAAAGAGTTTCAGAAGCATGAGATAATGTCCATGGGAGCTGCAGGGATTAGAATTCACGACATGATGGATTGCCTCATCAGAAAACATGTATGGTATGGCGGTGTTGGTTTTACCAGGCGTGAAATATACAACCTTTGTGCCAGGGAGAAGAGGAAGCTTCTTTCAAAAGGTGATGCTGCCACAGCCATAGGCATCATGGCCAGTAGGAAACAGAGGGATCCTAGCTTCTTTTTCGAGTACATGCTAGATAAGGAAGGACACTTGAATAGGATGTTCTTGTGTGACTCCCAGTCTCGTCATGACTATGAGGACTTTGGCGACGTGCTTGTATTTGACAGCACGTACAAGATGAACCGCTATGGTGTGCCATTCATACCTTTTGTTGGTCTTAACAATCACCGGAAGACCACTGTTTTTGGTTGTGCCATAGTTTCGGACGAGACCGAACAGACATACGTGTGGCTGCTGCAGACTTTTTTGAGGTCCATGTGTCAAAAGATGCGGAAGAGTGTAATCACAGATGCCGACGCTGCGATGATCAAGGCAATTCCCGAAGTCTTGCCAGACGTGTGGCACCGTATATGTACGTGGCATATAGAAAAAAATATGAAGATTCACCTCAGTCCCAAGTCCTTGAAGGAGTTTCGAACCCTTCTGTACTACAGCACGTCCACGGCCACGTTTGAGGAGATATGGCACGCGTTTACCAAAAGATGGCAGTCGGAAAAAACAGTAACATGGTTGAGACGGATGTATAAGAAGAGGAGACTGTGGGCTGCGGCTTATCTGACAGAGGGGTTTTGGCTTGGCATGAAAAGCAACCAGCGGAGTGAAAGCCTAAACTCATGCCTTCACCTCCACCTAGATGGTGAAATGACCCTGGTGGATATGATTTTGCATTATGAGAACGTCGTTGTACGTATCCGTGAAAACGAGGCGCGAGATGACTGCACGGCCTCACAGAGTTTACCGGTGCCAGTTACTAGCTCGAGGGAACTTGAGATAGCTGCTTCTCACGTCTTCACTCTAGCAAACTTCTATATGTTGCAAGATGATCTTAGAAAAATTGATGGCATGGAGATTGTAGAAATTAAGCTGGGAGACGGATCACGGCAGTACATCGTGGCCTGGAAGAATAACCGGAATAGCCGTTTTTCGGTGGAGTGTACAGCAGTAAATTCCGCAGAACCTATACGGTGCAGCTGCAGAAGAATGATTCGAAAGGGTCTACCTTGCAAACACATATTCCATGTACTGAAGTACTTGAACATATCTGAAATACCAAAGTGTTTAGTTCTTGTTCGGTTCACGAAACAAGCAAGGTTGGGACTGCCCGCGAGGCGCACAAGCGATCTGTTGGGATATGGTTGGACTGGGGCAGAGGAAAGAATGAAATATAGCCAGGTCAGTGTGTTAGCTTCAGAAGCTATGCATGCGGCATGCAAACACCCAGCTTTGTGGGATCAGTTACAGGATAGTTTGAAGGCTGTGATAGCTAAGAGTCATGAGTATGATCTGCTACAGGAAAATTTGAGCAACAATATAACTGACTTCAGTAAGTGTGCGGTTGAATATGTAGATGATGGTGAAGGCAACATGGTCGCAGTTAAAGATCCTATGAAAGTGTCCAGCAAAGGTGCAACAAAGGTAGATGAGAACCGCCCTATCTCGAAAAATGGTAGACCACTCTCTTTTGATGAGTTGAAAACCCGGTGCGGCGCTTGCAAATTGCTAGGACACACTAAACGTAGCAAGAAATGCAAACTAAATCAGAAGTAAGTGTTTGTATGCATTCTGGATTATTGAAAAAATTATCATTCATTAACTTATCTTGTCTTCTATGATATGCAGAACAGTGGAGAAGGAAGAAGTGTAGAACACTTGCTTCAATTTTTTACGGATAAATTGAGTGAACATGGCAGTATATCCTTTTCACATTATGGCATCAATTTTAGTTCGACGTTTAACATCGTGTTTGGATCCTATATATATCTTCTATACCTAAATAGCTAGCCCCCACTACTAGATTTGACTACACATGCGTGCTTCCACATCACCTCAATTATTTACAGCCTTCCGATCAAAATTGTGTGGCATCAAGGAATCATGCATGTGCTCATAAGTAACTTTTTGCATTAATGTAAATTATGCCACCTCATTGGTCATGCATGTCTTATTTTCCCAACGCATGTATGCATTTTTTGCATTAATCTATCAACTCAAACAACGCCACTTCATCAATCATGTCTTCTATTTATGGGGATTTTTTTTCTCTTTTATACATCATTTTGCCACACACACTTCTTTTAAGTTTTATCATTTTTAACATGTAAAACTCTTACATTTAATTTCATTGGTTTTAAGCACTAATTTATGTATTGGTTTTAACACGGTTCCCGCAGCAACGCGCGGGGCATCATCTAGTTGTAGCAACTTGGTCGACACTTTGTTTAGTGGGAGTGTCAAATTTTTACATCTCTAAATAAACAACAAAATCCGACCTAAATAAATTAGCTATAAATTAGAAAGAATATTGTACATTTCCCCTCCCCACGTCCTAACTGCCATTAAATCACCTAACTTACCACTCCCCACCACACATTCACCCACCTACCTCGTGCGTCGGTTCGAACTCCCCTTATCCCCACCTACAGTAGATCGAGAAAACCCCCGCCGGCGACCGCTGCAGCCGCCTACATGGAGAAAAGCCTCGGCTGGGAGAGAGCGATGATGAAGCTCGCCGGCAATGACGAGGGGTGGCGCGCCCAGTTGGCGGAGGTGTGCGGCTGGTTCCCCAGCACGGAGATGTTGGTCAACCACGCGCGTGGCCTCGTCAAAGTCCTCACCGACGCCGAGAAGAAGCGCACCTTCCCCTACGGCTACGGCGTCCCGCCGGCTCTCCTCCTCGTCTGGGCAATGCGAGAGGCCACGCTGAGCGACTCCCCTGTTCAGCGTGCAAGGTGGTGGATGTACCGCTCCACCACCATGACGCTGCGGCCAGATCCAGCACGCGTCGCGTCGATGGCGGAGCGCATCGACGTCGAGCTCGCTATCCCTGCGCCCGTGAGCCCGGACTACCAGGTCTGCCACGTGCCGAAGCCAGTCCTGCCGTTGGGCTATGACATCGTGGAGGACAACGTGGACGAGGTACTGCTCATCCCTGATGACCCTGAGGAGGGCGAGGAGGACGCCGTGCAGATGGTAGCGCCGGTTGCCGTCGAGGGTGGCAAAACAATGCCCATCGAAGTTGAGCTCCTTCCCCTGCACCCTAACATAGTGAAGGTGGAAGAAGAGGAGGTGGCTCAGGATCAGGTGGCGCCGGCGGTGGTCAATAAGAAGGCTTCTTCGTGTGTGGTGCGCCGCTCACGCCGCCTCAAATTTCTGAAGAAGTGAAGATGGGCATACTTGCTGAAGGAGGATGAAGCTGCTGGTTATCTTAAGTTAGGTATGCTGTTATATGTTTCAGCATATAAGTTAACATTATTTTGGGTTTGATGTTGGTTTGGTATGCTTTTATATGTAAGCATATAAGTAATGCAATCGGTACGGATTGATCGGGTTCTTTGTGGCTGAAGAACTGAATATCTACTGCTCACCCTAAGTGCCAAGTTCAGTTAAATATCTGAATATTGAATATGTATTGTTGCTTTGCTTCAGTGTTGCATGGAAGCTGCTAGATGTTGCTCCTATGTTGCAACAAGACAATGTACTAGTCTGCTACATAAATTAGTAGTGTTGCTAGGTGATGTGCCCATGTGCATCACATCCCAAATATAGAACATGCCAAAAGTGCATTGTCTGTGAAATACAGGACATGCCAAAAGTGCATTGTCTGCCAAATATAGAACATGCCAAAAGTGCACTGTCTACCAATCATTATGGCCCCATGTTATTTATGTTGCAATCTCTGTTACACTTTGCCCATAAAATGAATAGCAAATAATTCAGCATCATTTCATCATGTCAATTACAATGATGTCAATAACTTTATGAACAATCTACTTGATAACTATGACAGCAATCATAATGGCAAGCAGGCCAAGATACAGAAGACCTCCAAATCCTAAAATCCTATCCCTATAGAGCAATATCTCCTTGTGCATCTTAACCATTGCCCTCTTTTCTTTCTCATTCCTTTTAATTTCAGCTTCATATTCTGTAATCTTAGTCTCCAGTTTCTTGTTCTTCATGGCAAGATACTTAATGACTGACTTTGCTTTGCTATCCCACTCCCCATCAACCCATTCAACATACTCAGAAGTGATATCATCCTAAATAAATCATGAGCAATTCAAGTCATTTTATAACTGAACTTGTCGCTGCAAGCGTTAAACACTGAACATTTTTGCAGCTTAACCGCAATAGTAGTACTAGTTTGAAGATCATGCTCAGTACACTAACCTCAAACACACATCCCCCATGTGCGCTGCCAAAATTGTCTGCATCTATGCAGACACGGGCACTAGGAGTTTCCTGATGACCACATAGATGGAGCTTGTCATGGCCACAGGTGATGAATTATGGGCGATAATGCTGGGATGTAAAGAACAACTTACCTTTTTGCCACCAAAGTGTAGCACTGAAGAAATCCTAGCCGTGGGTTCTCCCGGCCCGCCGCCGCCCATGAAACCCCCGTCCCTTGTTCCACTAGATCCGCCGCCGCTGCCTCCTGTGCCACTGAATCTGGCCCACCTGCTTGCAGGACCCAGGGTTCGACCTAACTTGCAGTCGCCACCGCTCTTCTCGCCGCAGCCGCCGCCGCCCGATGCCCAGCTCGCTGTCATGCTTTCGGCGTCGAGATTTGGAGGCGCAAATAGAGAGGGAGGGCTAGGGATTTGGAAAGGGAAACGAGAAAAGGGGAAAGATTGATGTGAACCTGGCAAAATGGGCTGGTGTAGCGCTGCCGGGAAGATAGCCCCGCCTGTGGGCCCCTCACGTGGTTAGATGGGCCGTGCCTGGCATTATGGTGAGTACAGAAAAAGTTAATTATACATATAATAAAAAAACGACGGGATTGTAAAACAAACTAGAAAAACATGATGCCTGATAACACACGATAGAGCCAACGAGCTGACACGACTAATTTTGATGAGTGTAATATTACATTTTGGCTTGATATATTTACTTATCTACCATGACTAATTTTCATAATAATGTGATGAGGGGGAATAACTGGGAGATTATGCAAGATGATGACATGCAGATAGCTAAGGCAGAATGCTAAGCTTGGTAGAGTTTAAAAAAGTTAAGATTGTGAAATTTTTAATATGAAACTTACGAGAGCAGTTGAAGAGAAAAATAGAATATTATAAAAAATTGGAGAAGGAGAAAAATATTAAGCAAGAACAGTTGATAAGTGAAGCCGTGAAAAATACAATTATAAAAAATTGGAGAAGGAGAAAAATATTAAGAAAGAACAATTGATAAGTGAAGCCAAAACTTTATTGGTACGACCAAATTGTCTTCTCCGAGCGAATTTTATGACCGAATTGTCTTGTACGAGCAAATTGTCTGACAGACACATACACATGCATGTGCCCTGTTTATTACAGAAAATGATAGAACCCCTAAGATAATCATGCCGTCGAAACCTTCGACCGGACTAAATCCAAACCACTAAAACTTCAATCTTTGCATGCCGCATGGATTCTTCAGGCGCACCTTTTGCTTGCGATTTCGCGAATTTTGTTCTTCACACACTCCATCGTGTTTGAAGGTGACATAATCAACTCTGCGACGAAACGTCTTCTCCTTGCGTCAACGGTGGCCTGCAAAAAATGACATAAAGGTTACATGAACCAAAGTTTCTACACCACCATAGTAGCTAGTCTACAAATGAAAATAACAGCATACCTGTGTAAATTTGCGGGTGATTTTGTCCCCGTCCCAATGTTCTAGACATTCTGTGACAAAAAGGCCACAAGAGTTCCTGGTACATATGCAGACATTAGCGGGAAATACAAAAATGTGTGTTGTTGTTTGATTATGCATGATGTCCTATTAACTCACCCATCCTCTTGCTGGGGTATGTCAAACTCCTTGATAGCCACTTACTTACGTCCGGATATTTCCTTGGTGTAATAAGATTTGCCTGACGCATATCGTGTGCTATAGCCCTTCGCTATAAAGAGGATAGTGTTAAAGAACAATCATAAACAATATGTAAGAGCAATGGTACAAATGTTGGTTACATTACCAGTGCTTTAACAGTCCTCTCAGTCAGGTCCAGAGGATAGAGCGAATCGAGAACTTGGAATTCTTTCTTGATCATGTGCATGACCACGGTCATCCAGTGGCTATTGTCGATATTCAACGCGATATACGTCTACAGTGCAAAAAACCATTACGTAGCAAAAGAAATACTTGATGAACTATCCTGTAGTGATGAATCACAAACATTACGTACCTTATCATGCACAGTATACTCTTTCGTGACTCTATTAACTGCCCCAGCTTTGGTCAGAGCACTATCCATGTTGCAGCAAGATGGCAATGGATCGTCATTTGCGATAGCACGATCTACAAGGAATTTGGACCTCCACGCTGGACAGAGGTAACGATCATGACCAACACGCAGCTCCAAATGTCCCATATAAGCATCAATAACCTGCATAGAATATCAGCGCATTACATGTTGAGAGTTGAGACATAGATTTTTGAGCATTTTAAAAATAGGACATACAAGTAGTACTTACATCGTCCGACAGCCATCTATGGCCTAGTACCGGTAGAATCCTTTCGGAAGTCAGAGTTATGCCACGGCCTTCACTGTAGTAATTTTTTTTGTTCTTGTTCTTCTCAGTGCTAGCAGCTAACTCGACAAATGAAACAGTAGCATCAATTATTTCCGGCGTCAACTCATCTGCCACAACCTCCGGCACATTATTGTTCGAAAATAGAGCTGCATGAAATAATATGAACGTCAACAATGGTGATCATATGCATTGGTAGTAAATAAAAAAATTAAGAATGTTAGTTACGATACCTCTAGTAGCAGTACTAGTACCAGAGGCTCTCTGACCACGGCTGGTACGCCTGCCGGGCTTGTCAAGTGCGAAGGGGGATTCAAATTTCTTGGGAACGGTCCGCTTCCGCTTATCGGACATAACCTCGTCATCCTTATCGATTGTTGCACCCTTTTTTCCATTCGCCTTAGCCATGAACTTGCTGACAGAAGATGGACAAATGTCTATGTCCGATGAAGGTGCTACAGTAGAAGTACCAACCACCCAAGGGTTTTCCGGTGTAGCCCCACATACATCATTACGCTTAAAAGGTGAAGCTTCCTTGTGTCCATTCAGCTTCTGTGGGGTTTTCTGTTTCGAAAACTAAATCGTGTGAACATTTCTGGACGAAAAAAATTAAACGAGAAAATTATAGACAGAAAGATAAATACATAGTACCTCATGTACAGTTTTATGGTCGGGAAGCACTATATCAGGCTGCGTCATGTCAATGATCGGGTGTCCATCACTGTACATGTCTTCCTTGTACACGAATTCCTTCTTTTCATATGGACCATTCTCGAATGAATCCACTTCGTCCGGATCATTCTCCGCGGATGGCACGCCAGCAGCCGGCTTGTACATGTCACCTGCTTTGTTCAACTTCTCCAACAACCTCTGCAATAGAAATATAAACTTAGTAATGGTAGCATGGTTTAAAACAGTAAACATACTCTAAACTATAGAGTTTGGGTGTGACACCTCAGCAACTATATCAGGGATTTGCCTCATCTCGGTGTGTATGAAGTCCGTGCACCGCTTCATTACAACCTCCATCAAATCTTCCGACAATGCGGCTGTCGTCGACTTCTTTGCATTTCCAGTTGCAGGCTTGGTTTTTGGCTTCATGGTAGGCGCATTATTTGGGATGTCGGGCTCTTGAGCCCTATACTCCTGGGTGATATTATTTTCGATCTGCATGCGATATTGAAGTACATGTGATGAATAAAAAATAAATAGTATTAAGTTACAAAACATTTAAGAAAGACGAAACACAATGACTTACCCTTACGTTACCACGGCCGCGCCCATTATCAAAGTCGAACCTATCTCTCCTAGTGGCTGCACCTTCTGTCCAGTTCCTCATAAGAGGTTGTATGGACAAGTTGGGATTATAGGCGCATTCGCCTTGGACCGGTTGCACCTTCTCCCAGTACAAGTACTACAAAAAATATAAGGATTTAGAGTTAGTAAAATACATCACATAAAATTGCAATGATATGATAATTGACATTATGCAACAGGTCTGATATGTGTACCTGCAAGAGAGCCAAATTGCCTTTCGGCCATTGGCGCAGGTGTTTGCCTTTCTTCACTATGCGAAGGCAATCAAGGAGAGCACGCATGGTGAAGGCATTCCAGTTAATCTTTGAAATACGTTTCACATCGTAGACCAAAGCGTAGTACTGCTTTGGCACAATCTTGCTCGACATGGGAGCAATAATTGTTCCTAACAGGACCAGCACTACTTTGCGAAGAAAATAGTCGTCGGTGGCTTTACTTTTAATTATGTCCTCAATGAGATTATCTATCACTATGTTTTCTGATGTCTTACTGAGAAATTATGGTGGCACCCGCTCCTTCATGTCCTCGCCTTCTTCAGTCAGAATGTCCGAAGCGGACAGTCCTTGGTTCTCGAGGTTAAATATGCACTCGACGTCGACCGCACCGAGAGTCACCTCCCCAACCTGCTCTTGTATAATGAATCTGCCCGTGCTGGCCTGAAAATTCTCAATCATATACCTAATCAGCAGGGTACACATTTTAATAGATGGTATCTGCAGCATGGTGCGCAATGATGTATCAGCCACTCTAGCGCGTTGACCACTCGATAGATCTGCAACAAGCTTGCACCATTTCTCCACTGCGCATACTATTTCTCCATTCAGCTCATCCATCCTGTTGAAAGTAAATATATAACTTCGTGACGTTAGCTAGCACTAAAGCAAAAATAACAATAGGCATGCAAAAATATAAAACTTTCTGGCAGTAGCTAACACTAATGCAAAAATAACACTAATGGAAATACAAAACTATCACCATGTATACTGCAACATGCAGCCAAGTGTGTGCTGACATGAGGCAATAAAAAAATAACTACAATTGGTAATTGAATTTACTTGCATCTGATCAAGTTCTTTGAGTATCATATAAATTATATAATCAATAAAATTAATATGGTAAACTGTTACTTATTCGTCTGGTTGTCTTACTAACAGGGTGACAAATTGTTCAGCTGTAAATAAACTAGAGTCTATAGCAATGGTACCTATTTGAAGTTCATCAACATCTAATGTTAATAACTCTTTAATGTTCTATATGCACAATATTGTAATTGGATCGTGTGACAAAAATATAATTGGATCTTGTGATAAAAATGTATTGCGTCATGCTTCTCGAGAAACAACATCTTATTCTACCATGCTATGAAAGAACCAAAGAATGTTTTCATCTACGCCATCTGGTCAGAACGCATCTAGTCCAGTTCATACTAGTTGAAATTATGTGGTAAACCTAAGTCCATCAAAGCAACGAGACGAAGGAAGTAGCTTACTTTGAAGGCGCGAGGGAAAGAGGACAATTTACTTGATCTGTTGACGAAGATGAAAGAAGTCGGCGATGCGTTCTCGACGTAGTTCGTCGAGGTCGGCCTGCACGTGCGGATGACCTTGATCTTCTCGGGGTTTTGTGGCGTGTGGGATGCGGCGGACGGAGCTGTCGACGCCTCGCCGGCAGGAGTCGATCTAGTCGACGACATGTGCGAGGAGGAGGAGATTATATACGAGGTCGACGCCTAGGTCGTCGTAACTTCCCTGTGGCCAATGTCGTGATCTATATTTTCCTCCGTTGAAGCGAGGCTGAACGTTCTCCTCAATCGTAGGGATTAGGAACATATGGATTAGCACGATCCCAGAATTGTGTAACAGAACGGCAACTACTCCCGTGATCGACGTGCGTGTGATCGACGTGCATGGAAAGCGCATCGTTGTGGGCTCCACAATATGGATCCGACACTTATTTGCGGTCTGGGCCGGCCCACCTACCTGCATTGTTTCTTCCCTCAAAATAAATATCATTGGTTCATCCCTAAAAAAAACTCTTTGTGACACGTATTAGTTATTGTATACTTGTATATGTTCAACAATATTTATAGTATCTCTATCATTTCTACAATATATACATGCATCGATTGTCGGAAATGAAGGATACTTGTCATGCATGCATGCCATGGTCATCGTAGGTTACGGCTTAAGTTTGGGATCATTTCGTGAGATCGTAAAGAAGAATAGATACAGGGTATCAAACCTATAGAGTTTTTGCATCAAAGGTACTTCGATCGAGATATTGGACATAGAATGCCACTCTTTAAGAAGGAAAAAAAGGTTACGCATAAACCACTTTCAGACCTGCCCTCCGGTAGACCCGAATGGTCCTGCTTGTACATGGTGCATGTGGAAGCATGCATGAGATGACCCCAACTTTTGGGAGCATGTGGGCTTGGCCAATGTGGTCCCCCAGGCAAGGTGTGCACGAATTCGGACACAAAACGCACGTTGCGTCACGTGGGGGCAGTGTTGTAGGGTTTTGTCGCCAGAAAACCCTAGAAATTGCATCGAGTGTCGCATATGAACGATACTTGTCACGCATGCAAGCCATGGTCATCGTAGGGTATGCATGAAGTTTGGGATCATTTGGTGGGACCATCAACGAAAACCAATTTCAGACCTGACCTCCGGCAGACCCGAATGGTCCTGCTTGTACATGGTGCATGTGGAAGCATGCATGAGATGACCCCAACTTTTGGAAGCATGTGAGCATGGCCAATTTGCCCCCCCCCCCCCAAGGCAAGGTGTGCACGAGTTCAGACACAAAACACACGTTGCGTCACGTGGGGGCAGTGTTGTAGGGTTTTGTCGCCGGAAAAACCCTATAAAAAGCATCGAGTTTTGGAAATGAACGATACTCGTCATGCATGCTTGCCATGGTCATCCTAGGGTGTGCATACAGTTTGGTCTGAATTGGTGAGACCGAGAAGATAAACCTGCTCCTGGTACATGGTGCATGTGTAGGTATGCATGCGACTGTCCCAACTACATTTGGTTAATAATATTTCAAGTATCAAACAGAAAATAAAATTTATAATTTTGAATGAAGAATTGAAATAATGAAGAAGTGCAATAGAACATAACATATTATCTTACATTTTGGAAATATTTCGAATATAAAGAAGAGAACAAATATTAGAATGAAGAAGTGAAATAAAACAGAACATTTTATCTTACAAACTAAAAATATTTCAAAAATAATAAAGATAAGAAATATTAGAATTAACAATTAAAATAGAACACACCATTTTAGTTTATATTTCATAAATATTATCAATATACAAAAGAGAACGAACAAATGAAATAAAACACAACAGAATTTGGCTTATTTTTTAAATTTTAGTAAACACTTTTACAAATAATATAGAAAAAAGAGATTTGATTTTAAATATTAGAAATATAAACAAGAAAAGAAACAAAGAAAATAGAAAACATATCAGCGCGCGGGTAAGGCTGCCCTGGGCCAGCCCGCTCGAATTGGGCCCAAGGCGGAGCCGCGCAGGGCACATCGCAGCGCATAGCCGTTGGATGGTGGGAGTTTAGTCCCACCTCGCCAAGCGAGAGAGCGCCACACCAGTTTATATACCAGGCTGCGACTCCCCTCACAAGCTCCTATCAATTGCAGGTAGTACATTGCCTAACTCTCGTACCCTCTGCCCCGTGGGGCCTACTAATAGCAGAGATATTCTGCACCACGGGCCTGCATCCTGGCCCATGCACAGCAGGGTTCCTAGTCGTATGCAGGCCGTGGAGTATGAATTCTCCTGCTCTTGTAGGTGGGCACTTTTTTTGGCATATTGCCATGTGTATTGATCTTCAAATCACACACTAAATTATACACATGCTCACTTGCATTCAATACACAATTTTTGTTTGAATTTTTTATTAATTTATAATGCCTTCTAGACTGATTGGTCAAAACATCGGTCTATACCTCAGGGGGGCATTGAAAAAAATTCTTTTTCCAAATTTTCTTTCATAGCCATGATTGGCATCACACACTAAATTATAAACATGCTCACTTGCGTTCAATACACATTTTTTTTGCATATATGACAAGTTAATGTTTTGACCTTCAAGTCATCTAATAAATTATTTTGAAATTGTTTGAATTTTTTATTAATTTATAATGCCTTCTAGACTGACTGGTCAAAACATCGGTCTATACCTCGGGGGGCATTGTAACAAATTATTTTTCCAAAAACTGGCTTAAGTTAGACCAAATGGCCCCTCCGGAATGCGGTCATTTTTTCGACCACCTCCAAATGACCTCAACTTTGGCACACATGATCTATTGCACAAACAAAGGTGGGTTCCAAATGTTTTATATTTTTTTGAATTTTTTATTAATTTATAATGCCCTCTAGACTAACTGGTCAAAACATCGGTCTATACCTCAGGGGGGCATTGTAAAACATTCTTTCTCCAAATTTTCTTTCATAGCCATGATTGGCACATGTGGGTCACCATGTTCAAGAAAGTTTGTGTGATTTGGAGGTGGTGGGAAAAATCACATTTTTTCAAAAACTGGCTTAAGTTGGACCAAATGGCCCCTCCGGAATGCGGTCATTTTTTCGACCACCTCCAAATGACCTCAACTTTTGCACACATGATCTATTGCACAAAAAAAGGTGGGTTCCAAAGGTTTTATATTTTTTTGAATTTTTTATTAATTTATAATGCCCTCTAGACTCACTGGTCAAAACATCGGTCTATACCTCAGGGGGGCATTGTAAAAAATTCTTTTTCCAAATTTTCTTTCATAGCCATGATTGGCACATGTGGGTCACCATGTTCAAGAAAGTTTGTGTGATTTGGAGGTGGTGGGAAAAATCACATTTTTTCAAAAACTGGCTTAAGTTAGACCAAGTGGCCCCTCCGGAATGCGGTCATTTTTTCGACCACCTCCAAATGACCTCAACTTTTGCACACATGATCTATTGCACAAACAAAGGTGGGTTCCAAAGGTTTTTTTTTTTTTGAATTTTTTATTAATTTATAATGCCCTCTAGACTGACTAGACAAAACATCGGTCTATACCTCAGGGGGGCATTGTAAAAAATTCTTTTTCCAAATTTTCTTTCATAGCCATGATTGGCACATGTGGGTCACCATGTTCAATAAAGTTTATGTGATTTGGAGGTGGTGGGAAAAATCACATTTTTTCAAGAACATTTGGGTCACAATTTTTGAATTTTATGAAATGAAGGAATATGTGCTCAGTTATTGGAATATTTGATCATATGGTGGAGTATTTGCTATTTTTGCTTACTCAAATGAAAGAAAGATGTCATATGTGTCGACGAACAATTTCCACTTACTTCACTAAAAACATTAATTTACTTAACCCAAAGTTTTACATTTGGTCAATTTTGCTTATGGGCAGAGCATGTTGCACATGGCCACAGCCTGGGAATTTATTGCACCATTGCAACAGCATGTTCCACATGGCCGTAGCATGGGAAGTGTTTGCAGCATGCCTGATCAGTGAAGCAACACTGATGCGGCATGTCTGATCATTGCAGCAGCTAAATTGAAGCAAATCATACATCTAAGGAACCATAATGGCAAATTTAAGGGACACAAATATAGATAGAAATATATACTACTGCCATAGATAGCAGCATCCACACAGCACACTTGCTGATGCAGACCACTACCATATTAGATATGTTTCGACCGCACATCACAGTACTGCACTTAGATAAAGTTCGTACTAAATTACCACCACAAGTTTCCACCATCAGAACACCACACAAAGTTCACCAAAAGGACTGGGCCTTCCTACATCATACGACAACGAGGGTCTAGGGCAACTACAAGTCAGGGTTTCAGGACCTTGTGGAGGGCAGAATGCTGAGCCCTGATCTTGTAGTCATGACTGTTGATGGATGTAGCCCGACAATGCTCCATCAGATGCTCCAGCAACCCAGACCTGGGCTTGGGCCTGCTGCAGTAGGGGCACCGGTACTTGTCAGACCTCCAGTTGTAGTACTTAGCAGGTCCTTGGGCCCTGATCTTCAACTCCTCCTTCTCTTCAAAGGACTTGGCGTTCCCTTGGACCACATCATCTCCAGATTCATACTGCACACATAAATGACTGACATTAATACATTATGCATTCAAATACTATAAACATCTAACACTAACTCAATGCACAAATAACATTTCAACTAGGCCTTACCTCGTACGGCTCATCCTCATCACTGTCATAAGGGTCGTACCCAGATGCGTCCCACTTCCTCTTGTTGCCAACAAGATCCTCCTTCTTCTATATTGTCAACCAAGCAAGTCATTTACAAGGAATTGAATTGCAGTTCAAATAATGTCATTACAAACAAAATTGTGAATGTGAACCACATTGGTATGTTGCAAGTGACCAATATTGTCAATATATTTTCCAATGCAAAATATTTTAATATGAAACCTACAGATAAACAAATAAAGCTACCTAAACAATTTGTTTTTGCATAATGATGGAAAGCTCCAATCTATATTGGACAACATAGCTAATATAAATACATATTCTGGAAAACTTTCTAATTACAGGAAACCTACACAAAAGAATAATTCAGATGTACCTAAGCATTTTTTGGGATAATACAGCAAAGCTCCTACACATATTAACATAATGCAGTAGTTAATTAGGTAGAACTTCAACTATAAATGCATACATCTTCAACAAACAACTAAAATTTCATTACTTACCTAAACAACAACAAATTATACTATAGATGTATCTTGTATCATCTAAATCAATTCATTGCCACATCATAATTAATGCATTCCAAATCAAATATGTTTCCATCCAATATCATTGAATCACAGATCAAATCAAATAATCATATATGTCTGCATCATTGAACTACAGATCTAATAATCATATATGGTCTATCTGACCTTAAATTCCCCCTTAAATAAGGTATTCAACCTGATACTAATTAAAATCTAACAAGCAAAAATTCCAGGACTAATCTAATAAGCATCTGAAAAAACCCCAAGATGCTTTTATCTCTGAATCAACGGCATTGGAGAGGATGTTCAATGCTGTAAATATCTCTGAAGCAATTGCAAAATTCCACTGCTAACCCAAACTAAATAAGCATAGACTGCCCCTTCCCCTCTCCTTCAGAAGCCCCATTCCAACACAAACAAAATCCATCCATTGAGAAGCTCTTTTTGATTAACATGACAACACCAATTACATGAGCACATCCTTCACTATATTTACAACCAAACTAATGCACCATCTAATCACCTCAGGTAGACAATTTCCAAAAACACAAGGCCATGCACAACCCATCTCATAGCCTCCGCCTGACAGGCATCAATCAAGCATCAAAGAACTGCAACTATGACAACATGCATCAATGAAGTATCTAAGAATTGCAACTATGACAGGCATAATCCCTAGAACTAAGCATCCATTTAATTAATCATCAATAGAGAAGTATATATTTGACTAATCCATCGTCTAATCCTCAAGCCAAACACCTACAGAATTGCACAAATTCCACTACTAATCTCATAAGCATCTGAAAAATCCCCATCCCTCAATCCGGCTACTTCTAACCTAATCTAATAATCATATGAGGTCCACCATTCTTGCACGAATCAAATACACAAAAACCCTAATGCAGAGAAAACCCCACATCCAACAAATCTAACCAAAGAACCTTCTGACCACAAACCCTACAATCTAAAAACTACCACATTAAAGTGATTAGCACATACCTTCTGCTCCGCCTGCTCCTCGCCAGAGCCGGCCTCCACCTTATCCACCTTCTCCACCTCGTGCGCCTCGCCGGAGCCCGCCTCCACCTTCTGCGCCTCGCCAGAGCCCGCCTCCACCTTCTGCGCCTCGCCGGATATCGCCAGAGCGGGCGCATCTGGCTGGACTGCGCCGCTGCATCCCGCCCCCGCATTCTCCAGATCTGCAGCGGAGGGAGCACCGCGCTGGACGCCGGCACGTTCCCTCACAAAGGTGCCCGCAGCGACCTGCCGCGCCTGCTCCACCAGATCTGCGCCCCAATCCGGGCGCTCACCTCCTGCATCCGCCATGGCGATGGAGAGGATGCGGTGAGGGAGACGAGGAGGTTGGAGAGGAGAGGGAGTGGGGCTCGTGGGGAGTGGGGAGTAGAGATAGGGAGACGATGCGGCGGGGGTAAATGGTGGGCGATGCGGCCGGAGGTGGTTGCCGTCCACATTTATATGATGGGACAATTTTGGCAACCCCTCGTGACACGTGCTGCCCCACGCGCGGGCGGCTGCAGGCGTGCACGAAACGCCGCCGTATACGAATACGAGCATACGGCCGGGCATACGATCTAACCGGGCCCGTACGGGCCTTCCAGGGCTCCTCGACGGCTATACGTGGGGGCAACAAAGACGATCGTGCCCCTCGTTATGAACCGTTTTTGGTTCATCCTGGCCGTCGATGTGTTTTTCCACCTCGCGTTCAGCCCAGGGGGGGAGCACCGGAGCAGAAACGACAAAATTTCTCGGTGGCTATGTTGATTCCTTGCTACTCATCAAACAGGGCCAGAGGTGGACATCCTCAAGGGGAGGCAACCAGCTATTTTATCCAACAGTGGTGGTCAACATAAGCTGGAGCCTAGCGTACAACCCGGTTGGATTCCTCCCCCATGCGGTGTTGCAAAGCTCAATTTTGACGGTTCGTTTGTACAGGTAGATGGAACGGACGATGCCGGTATGATCCTTCGTGATCACACATGTGCGGTTATCTACGCGGCATGCAGATGGATCCGGAACTGCCCGGGCGCATTGGAGGCAGAGCTATCGGCGTGTGAGGAGGGCCTAAAGCTGGCGTTGCACTAGACTCCCTTGCCTATCTAGGTGGAGACGGACTATGCGAAGATCTTGAAGCTTCTTGAATTAGGTTCAAAGGGAAGATCAAGGAATATGTTTCAGGTGGCGGCCGTGTCGGAGATGTTGCACGAAAGATCAATGCAAGTCACAAAAAATAGGTAGATCACAGAATAAGGCTGCACATGCTATGGCAGTGATGGGTCGTGGTCAACAACGTACGGCTTGTTGGTTAGCAAATTCCCCCCAAGAGGTTAGCATTGTCATTTCAAATGAATGTACTCTCTTTCTTTGCGGGTGCAAATGAATGTACTCACATTATTGATTAAATGAAATGAAATGCCTCCCCCCCCCCCCCAAAAAAAAGATTGGTGTGTTTATTGATAAAAATATATATTATTCTATTGCTTAAAAATCGACAATCCAACCTGTAAAAACCTGAATCGACGACCTTGCCAGTTCGATTACCAGTTTGGCTTTTTAAATTATGACTTACTCTGGTCGTTTGGTTCTATTTCCTGATAGTAAGGTACGTCTGGTTACCGGGCAACACAGGAAGCCGGCGGCGAAGCAGTAGGTTCTGATCTAGAGGCGATCAAAGATCGTGCAGAAGCTGACGACGCCGCTCGCAAGAGAAGTAGGAACCAGTGATCGATACTCGTATCTTATTACAAAAACATCCATCCTCGACGGATTATACACTTGTCTGGAAGAACAAGGTAGCTAAGCTATCGGAGAGGCGTTGCCACCGCCGCCCCCGGCCGCCGGCGGCGGCCCCATTTTCTTGACGCACTCCGTCATGCACTCGTCCATGGACAAATAGCAAACTTCCACGGCCACGCGACAGCAGTAGCAGCGCTCACCCTTGCAGGCAAACGACCTCTTATCGTAGACGCACAGCCCGTAGGGCAAGCTGATCTTCTCGCCGCCGTCGTCCATGGTCCGGCCTGCATGTGTGGTAACAGATCGTAAGTAATTGGGTAACTATAAGCCAGCGCCATGATCAACGAGGCGGGATCAGGAGGGATTGTTACATCGCGCCTGGGTAGCGAGGAGGCATATGATGAGGAGGAGAAGCGTGACCGCGCGGATGGGGGCCGTGTGCTTATCCATCGTGGTTCGTGGGTATGAATGATGTCGATGAGGTGAGCAGTAGGCAGTGCTGTGAGATGGCTTTGCTGCGTCGGGGGCATGGTCCATATATACAAGGATGGAAATGAATCTATGATCGTGATTTACTTTTCTTGGGACGATTGGGAAGATTGTGCAAAAGATTGTCGAAAATCTCAAGGCCCGGTTCTTAGGTATTAATTGCTTCGCTTGCTACATCTTTTTTTTTTCTTTGGTACTAGGCAATTGCCGTGCGTTGTAAGGGCCGCAAATATCAACACAATGAATTTTAGGTGCCAATCAAATCAGCATCAAATATTTTCTCAGTAGTAATCGTGATTTACTTGTCGTTTTATTATCATAAAATATATTTCAACTGCCAATTAAAATGATATTACTCCTTACACTTACGTATATCTCTCCCCTGGCTCGGCCCCACGCGGCGACCAGGGGGGAACCCTAGCGCCGCCAAGTCCTCGACTCCCTCTCCCACCTCTCCTGCCCACCGCCGCCGGGGCTTGCCGCTGGGCAAAGCCCAGTTGGCGTCGGCGGCGGCCCGACCTCTCCTCCCACCAGCGGCCGGACCTAGCGCGGGTGGCGTTTGGCGGTGGTTGGCGGCGAGGCGTGCCGGCGAGGACTTAGGGGGTGCTAGCAGGAGCTGCACCGCACACTCGTGACTCCCCCTGGTGGCCGCGTGAGAGGGGGGGGGGGGGGGTCGGGGCGCTCCTATGGTGGCCGGTGGTCGGTTTGTTTCAGGTCTGCCCGCTGGTGCCTCGGGCGGTGGCCTCGACCGGTGGCGCGCGGTGCGGCCTGCCTAGCGGGTCGCACCCGCGGGTGCAGGTGGGGGACCTTCCACGGCTGCGTGGGCGACGTGGAGGCGGCAGCGCTACGACGGCTCCTCAATGGCCGACGGGAGTTCCATAGGAGGCGTCGTCTCCGACTCGATCTACTCCGGTTCGTGCTGGCTACGGTAGCGACTATGGTCGACGCCAATACTGTCTGGACGGATCTTCCGGGTGGGCAAGGATCCGGGGGAAACTACAGGCCGGTGTAGCGGCTGCACCAAAGTCGACGCCCTCGGCGCCGATTCCCTTCATGTAGGCTTCAGTGTGGATCAAACGGCCCCACCTATGCCATGAGCGTAGGTGAAAGACTTTGTTCCTCTGTTTGGGCGATGATGACACTTTGGTGTCGTGTTCCTTCCTAATGGCGTCGGCTGGGGACTGCTCAGGGTGGTGGAGTTGCTGGTAGTTCCGAGTCGACGCGAGATGGCATGTAGGTGGAGCAGTGTGGCATCAACCGTATCGTCGACGGTGGGTCTCGGCGGCATGGCGCAGTGGAGACACAACGTCTAATGCATGGAGATGGACCGAGAGGCCTGGCATGGTGGCGTTGATGGCAGAGAGGCCTGACAAGCTCGGTGCATTAGTTCTGCTCTGAGGATGGACCGCTGGAAGATGGAGGTGACAGCCCTTGGAGTGCGCAGTGCTCACTAGGAGCGTGTCCGACCGGTGTGGGACCCAATCCAGGTAGTGGCTCGGATAGGACATCTGGCTTTAGATATTTGGCTTTGGTGCGATGTCTGTTTAGTATTAGGCCCGGACATTCAGCACACCTTCATCAAGGGGATAATAGTAGCAACAACGTTGCCAAGATGGTGGCTTCAGACTTATTGATGTATCACCTTGTATGGTCTTTGTGAATAATTAATAATATGGCTGCATGCATCGTCCAGATGCAGAGGCCGGTGGTACATCCTTCTTTTCAAAAAAAAATTGAATCAACATTTATTGGCTTACTGTAACGCCTCAAGACCGGAGCTTCAGATGCCTTCCAGGGTTTCCGAGATTCGTTGTGTGATTTTGTTTGGTTCGTGCATTCATCTCTGCATCATGTGCATTGCATCATGTCATCATGCCATCATGCCATTTAATTTTTAAAACTGAACTAAATAAATTGCATAGATCTTTTGATCTATTTAAACCGAAGGAACTTACATGGTGACTTCTCTTTATAACATACCCTCCAATATTAGGGAGCTATATTTAAATATTTCTTTATTTCAGAAATCACCATAACCCACTTGCAAAATAGCCCAATGCCTTTATTATCTTAATTCTTGGTCTCCAACTCTGCCCATAAATTCTTTTGTCATTTTCCGGAGCTCCACCAAAAATCCGAACATTTTTGGACCTTCCTTTTATCAAGTCCTAGTTCAAACCCATTTGAAATAAATTCAAATGAGTTTGAATTTACATCTTTCAATCATGCCTCTTTCTATTTTTCTTGGATCAAACTCATTTTTATGAGTCCGGGGAAAATACCCTCCTGCTCAAGCTCCACCTCTAACCTCTTTTTCTTTTCTTTCTCATCTCTGTTTTTTTCTTTTCTTTTAGCAGTGAGAGAGAGTCCAGCCTAACCAGGAAACCAGGCCGGGCCGGCCTGCTTCCTCGCAGCCCACCTCTCCAGCCGCAGCCAGCTGCAGCCCACTATCTAAGCAGGCCCAGCCGCGCCCCCCTCTAACCCTAGCCCGATCCCCTCGATCCCTCCTCATCCCCTCGCGCCGCCACCTTCGTTCAGCGATCCCCATCGCACGCAGCCCCGCATCGCCAGGGAGCGCCGCCAGCGCTCGACCCCACTCCCTCCTCTCGATCCCCATCTCCACCTCGCGACGCCTCCCTTTCTCGAGCGTCCCCGCGCCCTGCCATGCCCTGCTGCCGCTGCCTCCCCGCCGTCCAACCGTGCCGCGCCCTCAAGCGCGTCGCCTCCCGCAGCCGTCGACCGAGCCGACCCTCCTCGTAGCGCTGCCGCCTCGTCTCCCCATCGCCATGGCCATGTCGCCTCGCGCCTCCGTCTTCGCCTTCGCGTTAGTGCCTCGTCGCCGGGAGCTCGTCCCCGAGCTCGGCCAACTCCGGCGGCCCCGGAGCCCGCGCCAAGCTGCCGTCAGGCCCGCGTCGCCATCCAAGACCCCGAGCCGCTCCTTCCGTCGCCAGGGGAGGAGCCCCTCGTCCAGATCAGGATGGCCTTCGCCGCCCTTGCCGTTCTCCGTCGTCGCAGGACCCGTGCTGTCCTCTGCTTCCTCTACGGTGACCAGGAGCCACCTCGCTCGCGCGTCTCCTCCACCATCAGCCTGCAACGCCCGAGCGGAGCCGAGCTCCTCCCGGTCCCCATGGTGCTGCGACCCCATCTCTATTCCTGCTGGCCATCGCCGAGTTACCCCAGGACCCGTGGAGTCATGCACGGAAAAACCAAGTTTGAAGACTACCGTGGACGTGTGCCTGGTGTCACCTGGATCGTCAAGTACCCTCTTCGTGGTTTTTGCCAAGTACCTCGACGCCCGGAGCTCTCGGATCCGTCAAGTCCAACAACGACTGTGTACAACTACCGGCGACACTGAACGTCTACGAACCGTGTACCTCGACGATCCGCCAAGTACCCCTTCGGATCGCCAACTACCTCTACCGACGACATGAACATCTACGAAAAACGTGTACAACTTCAGTCGCGAGAACGTCTACTTCCACTACGACACGAGAACGACTACTTCCCACGACCCGTGAACGACTACTTCCTCTACATCGTACCGAACCCGAACCGCCCGGAAACGCTCGCTTCAAAGGTATAACCATCGAGATGACCAACCATGATCGAATGCATGTGTTGTATGAGATGTACCATATGTTTGCACCGTGTCCGAATTGTCACTCGTTTCCATGCCACTATCCCGTGGGAACCCGGTAGTCGGGAGCACCCCACCATCTCTAGCATGTTGCGCACATCCGCACGCCTCCTTTTGCACCGGTATCTTCGTGAGCTACCGGAACCGATATGTTGCCGTGGCATCATTTTCGGATATGTTGCCGTGGCACCATTTTCGGATATGTCGCCGTGGCACCATTTTTGTTTCGCCGCCGTGGCACCCTTTTCGTTCCGCCATGGTGACCAAATGCTCCTTATCATCTTCATGTCAACTTTTTCATAAAAATTGCATAAAACTTGTATATGTCATCCGCATCATGATAACAACTTTTAAATGCTTAAAATTGTTGTTTGCTTTAAAACTACTAAATGATATGGGGATTTTCCGAAATTGTTGTTTGTTGTTCCGGCCTCATTTAAACTTGCCTAAATAGTTAGTTTAATTATGCTTCATCTCTTGCCATGTTTAACAACATGTAATATTGTTGTGTTCCTAAATGAGAGAGAACTAAATAATTGATGTGGTGTTTTGTCAATATGCAACTCGTTGCATACTGAGCTCCACTTAACTTGTAGTATTGTTTGTTGCACTTTTCATGCCATGCCTCTTTAAACCGGACATGCATCATACTTGTTTGTGCACCATGACATGTTTATGCTTGTGTGTTTACCATGTTGCTTGCTTCTTTTCGGTTTGCTTCTCTCGTTAGCTTCGGTTTCGTTCCGGAGTTGTGAGGATTCGTTCGACTACGTTCGTTTGTCTTGTTCATGGACTCGTTCTTCTTCCTATCGGGATTTCAGGCAAGATGACTATTACCCTCGATATCACTTCTATCTTTGCTTGCTAGTTGCTCCGTTCTATCGCTATGCTGCGCTACCTATCACTTGTTTACCATGCCTCCCATATTGCCATGTCAGCCTCTAACATTTTCACCCTTCCTAACAAACCATTGTTTGGCTATGTTACCGCTTTGCTCAGCCCCTCTTATAGCATTGTTAGTTGCAGGTGAAGTTGAAGATTGCTCCATGACGGACATGATTATGTTTGGGATATCACAATATCTCTTATATTATTAATGCATCTATATACTTGGTAAAGGGTGGAAGACTCGGTCTTATGCCTGGTGTTTTCTTTCACTCTTGCCGCCCTAGTTTCCGTCATACCGGTGTTATGTTCCCGGATTTTGCGTTCCTTACGCGGTTGGGTGATTTATGGGACCCCCTTGACAGTTCGCTTTGAATAAAACTTCTCCAGCAAGGCCCAACCTTGGTTTTACCATTTGCCTACCTAAGCCTTTTTCCCTTGGGTTCTGCAGACTCAAGGGTCATTTTTATTTTACCCCCCCCCCCCCCGGGCCAGTGCTCGTCGTGAGTGTTGGTCCAACCTGTCAACCGCCGGTGGCCACCAGGGGCAACTCTGGGCTGGCCTACCGGAAGTTTGGACAATCCGGTGTGCCCTGAGAACGAGATATGTGCAGCTCCTATCGGGATTTGTCGGCACAGCGGGAGGCTTTGCTGGTCTTGTTTTACCATTGTCGAAATGTCTTGTAAACTGGGATTCCGAGTCTGATCGGGTCTTCCTGGGAGAAGGTCTATTCCTTCATTGATCGCGAGAGCTTGTCATGGGCTAAGTTGGGACACCCCTGCAGGGTATAATCTTTCGAAAGCCGTGCCTGCGGTTATAGGCAGATGGGAATTTGTTAATGTCCGGTTGTAGATAACTTGACACTTGACCTCTTAAAAATACATCAACAGCGTGTGTAGCCGTGATGGTCTCTTTTCGGCGGATCTGGGAAGTGAACACGGTTTTGGGTTATGTTTGACGTAAGTAGGAGTTCAGGATCACTTCTTGATCATTGCTAGCTTCACGATCGTTCCGCTTGCTCTCTTCTCGCTCTTATTTGCGTATGTTAGCCACCATATATGCTTAGTCGCTGCTGCAACCTCACCACTTTACTCCTTTCCTTTCCCATAAGCTTAAATAGTCTTGATCTCACGGGTTTTGAGATTGCTGGGTCCTCGTGACTCACCAGATACTATCACAACAGTTGCAGGTCCCGATGATACCAGTGTAGGTGATGCAACCGAGCTCAGATGGGAGCTCAACGAAGACCTTAGTTGTTGCTATGTGTTGTTTCTTGTTGATCAGTAGTGGAGCCCAGTCGGGACGATCAGGGATCTAGCAGTTGGGTTATCTTCTTTTCTTTTGGCTTCGTCCGTAGTCGGACTATGTGTGTATGCTGAATGATGTATGATTTATTTAAGTACTTGTGTGAAGTGGCGATTGTAAGCCAACTCTTTATCCCATTCTTGTTCATTACATGGGATTGTGTGAAGATGACCCTTCTTACGACAAAACAACCATGCGGTTATGCCTCTAAGTCATGCATCGACACGTGGGAGATATAGCCGCATCGTGGGTGTTACACTTACCAAACGAAACATGATTTTGCCAATAAGCTCGGTACAAGAGACTTGTTTGGGCGGTTTTGAAGATAAGCCGGTACTGAAAAAACTAAATGTGGGAGGAAAAAAAAGAGGATGATAGAAAGCGGAGGGAGGAGTAGTGGAGACATGCTCTTATCCCTGAAGGGACATTTAGGGCATCCCCAACAGTGACTCCTAAATCACACACCATATCCGTTCGCAGACCGGTCGGAACCAGTCCGCGAAAACTGACGCGGGAGCTGATCATCCAAAGCTAGCCGATATTCACTTTCTTTTTTAAGAATGGAAGCTTAAAGTGACCGCATATCAAATCGTAGTTCTAATTTAAATATTACAATCTAACATAGTTTTCTAATTAACGTAGTTCAAACTTGAAATAAACTAGCACATATGTTTCAGTTGTCCTCTTTAACCGCTCACAGGTGCTCAATCAAATCTTCCTTAAGTTGCTCAATGCCGATTTTGTTGATGCATTTGAACAAACTCATCAAACATGGCTGAATTCTGATGTGGATGTTCGATAGGATGCTCGTATATGTACTCCATGTCCGAATCCATTTCTTCAAAGAAGGGGCAAAAAAATTAGAATGGGCATTTCGCAAAACATTTGTCGGGCGTGGTAACTACCGTAGGGGTGGATGTTACTGAAGGAAATATGCCCTAGAGGCAATAATAAAGTTGTTATTTTATATTTCCTTACTTCATGATAAATGTTTATTATTCATGCTAGAATTGTATTAACCGGAAACTTGATACATGTGTGAATACATAGATAAAACACCGTGTCCCTAGTATGCCTCTACTAGATTAGCTCATTGACAAGACCCATCCATTAGCTTAGCATAATAATGGACAAGACCCATCCATTAGCTTAGCATAATGATCGTTCAATTTTATTGCTACTGCTTTCTTCGTGTCAAATATATATTCCTCCGACTATGAGATTATGCAACTCCCGGACACCGGAGGAATGCCTTTTGTGCTATCAAACATCACAACGTAACTGGGTGATTATAAAGATGATCTACAGGTATCTCCGAAGGTGTGTGTCGGGTTGGCATAGATCGAGATTAGGATTTGTCACTCCGAGTATTGGAGAGGTCACTACAAAAAAATACACTTCCGTGATGATATGTGTTTGTCACAGTAGGTCGCGTTTTTTGTCATGCATGTACATCCATGACGATTTTATGACAGAATCAAGATAGTCATACCTGTGCTATCGTAGAAGTGTTCCATGACATTACGAAATTTATCATCACGGAAGTGTCCACTTCCATGACGATAAATCACGCGTCACAGAAGTGCTTTCGTCAAGGATGACCGATATGTGGCATCCACCATAACGGAACGTCGTTAAGCTATCGGTTCCGGTTTTGGATCCAATAACCCGTTAACAGCCTGGACCAATGGGAAATTTCCACGTGTAAAATTCTGATTGGCTGTAGGAAACACGTGTCAGCTCGTCAGTGGGCCAGATGTCGCCCATCCATTGTAGGAGACATGCCTATGATACGTCGACACACGGCGGGGACCAACAGAGGCCCATATAGGTTTAAAAGGCTGGCCCAGTCAAAGGCCCGTAGTACTTACTCAGGTACTAGTGGGCCAGCCCAATAACGACCTATTTAATAAAGGCACATTTATGGCCCGAAGCCGGATCTAGTCCATTAATTGTTCACCGAATATTTGTACCTAATTACAGCCCAGTGACTTTCGGCCTGTTAGAGGCCCGATGTAGACATGGGCCCATTTTAGCCCGGTGTGACTTTTGTCCTGGGAATGGCCCGTGCTGCCCATGGGCCATATCTGGTCCAAGGGGACATCAGGCCCACTAACGGCCCGTGATAAATGTAGCAAAAGTTATGCCCAACGTGACTTTGGGCCTGTTAAAGGCCTATCATACAATTCGGCCCATTCATGCCTGTACACTAAGCTTTCGGCCCCTTAAAGGCCCATGGTTTCAGTGGGCCAACTAAGGCCCGAGATATGTTTCAGCCTGGTAACGGCCCGTGATATAACTAGGCCCAAAAAGGCCCGCTCTACATTTCAGCCTGCTGAAGGCCCGTCGACGACTAGTGAAAATTGGGGCCCAACATGCATTTAGGCCTGCTAAAGGCCCATGGTTTCATCTGGGCCGTAACAGGCCAGTATAATATTCAGCCTGTTAATGGCCCAACGCTACTTGGGCCAAACTAAGCGCTGGGTCCACAAAAGGCCTAACTAAAATATAGGCCGGAGTAAGTTCTGGGCCTGGCGCAAAGTGTGAAGGCCCCAATCATTCGGCCCCAAGAAAGATGCAGGCCAACCCAATTGTGGCCCACTAAACACCAGGCCCGTTAGAGGCGAATGTTTTAGCCTGGTCGAGTACATCAGATTTTTTTTCAGATAGCGAATGATGGAACTAACTAGTAGGAATTAAGAACAAACCTACTCTACACAATAAAGAAATTACGACATAGTAACTAAGAATAAACCTACACTATACAATAAAGGATTTATGGTATATTACGTCCACTGGGCATCGAAGTTCGCCACCAATGATCATAAAGCGCGACGAAGAAGCAGATTACAAAAACTGGGCATCATTGCAGCATAACAAAACAATACTGAACCGAGACCACTTCCAAGACAATTCAAGAAAGGTTAGCCTTGCGCGGGAACTATTGCACAAGCTGCTGAGCAAGGCTGTGAGACCGGCCTAGCATGTTGGTCATAGCTTTCAGGTGTAGCTGTTTAGCGATGAGGTTCTCATTGGTGTTCTCCGCAATCTTTTTATAGAGAGGACTTCAAGTCGAAGTGGAGTTGCAGAATGCCTTTCTGCTAGAACTTGGGACTGGAGAAGTCGAACTGATTCAAACAACGAATTCTATGAGCTTGTTTGACTGCTAGTCTCGAGTAACTTGAACACTGCATCAAGACAAGACTTTGGGGTTGTCTCGCTATCTTCAAGTTGTTTTGCCTTCTTTCTTGCAATATATGTTGGGTTTGTCTCACAGCCTTCAGCAGACTTGTGCATGCCATTGATACATCTCCAACGTATCTACTTTTCCAAACACTTTTGCCCTTGTTTTGGACTCTAACTTGCATGATTTGAATGAAACTAACCCGGACTGACGCTGTTTTCAGCAGAACTACCATGATGTTGTTTTATGTGTAGAAAACAAAAGTTCTCGTAATGACCTGAAAATCCACGGAGACAAGTTTTGGAAAATATAAAATATATTGGTGAAAGAATCAAGACCAGGGGGGCCACACCCTGTCCACGAGGGTGGGGGGTGCGCCCACCCCCCTGGGCGCGCCCCCTGTCTCGTGGGCCCCCTAACGCTCCACTGACCTCAACTCCAACTCCATATATTCCGTTTCACAGAGAGAAAAATCAAGGAGAAAGTTTCATAACGTTTTACGATACAGAGCCGCCGCCAAGCCCTAATCTCTCTAGGGTGGGCTGATCTGGAGTCCGTTCGGGGCTCCAGAGAGGGGAATTCGTCGCCATCGTCATCATCAACCATCCTCCATCACCAATTTCAAGATGCTCACCGCCGTGCGTGATTAATTCCATCGTAGGCTTGCTGGACGATGATATGTTGGATGAGATTTACCACGTAATCAAGTTAGTTTTGTTAGGGTTTGATCCCTAGTATCCACTATGTTCTGAGATTGATGTTGCTATGACTTTGCTATGCTTAATGCTTGTCACTAGGGCCCTAGTGCCATGATTTCAGATCTGAACCTATTATGTTTTCATGAATATATGTGTGTTCTTGATCCTATCTTGCAAGTCTATAGTCACCTATTATGTGTTATGATCCGACAACCCCGAAGTGACAATAATCGGGATACTTCTCGGTGATGACCATAGTTTGAGGAGTTCATGTATTCACTATGTGTTAATGCTTTGGTCTGGTTCTCTATTAAAAGGAGGCCTTAATATCCCTTAGTTTCCGCTAGGACCCCGCTACCACGGGAGGGTAGGACAAAAGATGTCATGCAAGTTCTTTTCCATAAGCACGTATGACTATATTCGGAATACATGCCTACATTACATTGATGAACTGGAGCTAGTTCTGTGTCACCCTATGTTATAGCTATTACATGAGGAATTGCATCCGACATAATTATCCATCACTGATCCAATGCCTACGGGCTTTTCACATATTGTGCTTCGCTTATTTACTTTTCCGTTGCTACTGTTACAATTCTTACAAAACTATTATCTTTACTTTTGCCACCATTACCATTACTATCGTACCACTTTGCTACTAAATACTTTGCTACAGATACTAAGTTATCCAGGTGTGGTTGAATTGACAACTCAACTGCTAATACTTAAGAATATTCTTTGGCTCCCCTTGTGTCGAATCAATAAATTTGGGTTGAATACTTTACCCTCAAAAGCTGTTGCGATCCCCTACACTTGTGGGTTATCAAGACTAATTTCTGGCACCGTTGCCGGGAGCATTGCTCTATTCTTTGAGTCACTTAGGATTTATATCTGTTGATCACTATGAGGAACTTGAAAGATGAAAGAACCAAGATTTTGCCCTCAACTACGAGGGGAGGTAAGGAACTGCCATCTAGCTCTGCACTAGATTCTCCTTCTGTTATTAGTAAGCTTGCGACACCTAAACCTGCTACTGCTATGAATTTTGATATGTCACATGTTATTGATGATGCCACTTCTGCTATGCATGATACTTATGATGAAACTACTTCTGTGCGTAATACCACTTTGCTATTAGGTGAATTTCTTGATGAACAACTTGCTAGGGTTAGAGAGAATGAAATCAGTGAAGATGCTATTATTGATGATAGTGATGATGAAAGTTCTCCCCTTGATTATGAATCACCTGTTGTTCCTGAGGGTTATGTTATGGAAGAGGAAGTTGCTAGAGCTATCTTTGCTTGCAAAGATAGATATGATCTTAAAAAGTTATTAGCTAAATGGAGGTAGTAGTCTCTTAATGCTAGAATGAAACCTGACCCTGCTTTTGCTACTTCACCTATCTGTGTTACTGATAAGGATTATGAATTTTCTGTTGATCCGGAAATAATTACTTTAGTTGAATCTGATCCTTTTTATGGCCTTGAATCTGAAACTGTTGTGGCACATCTTACCAAGTTGAATGATATAGCCATCCTGTTTACTAATGATGAGAAGTCTCGCTATTATTATATCCTTAAGATATTTCCTTTCTCATTAAAGGGTGATTCTAAGACTTGGTTTAATTCTCTTGATCCTGGTTGTGTGCGTAGTCCCCAGTATATGATTTATTACTTCTCTGCTAAATATTTCCCTGCTCATAAGAAACAAGCTGCATTGCGGAAAATATATAATTTTGTGCAAATCAAAGAAGAGAGTCTCCCACAAGCTTGGGAGAGGCTTCTCCGATTACTTAATTCTTTGCTTGGTCATCCTCTTAAGAAAAATCAAATACTTGATATCTTTTATAATGGACAAATCGATGCTTCCAAGGACTACTTGGATAGTTGTGCTGGTTGTGTTTTCAGGGAAAGAACAGTCGACGAAGCTGAATTACTATTGAATATGTTGACTAATGAAAATAACTGGACTCTTCCTGAGCCAATTCCTGAGGCAATTCCTGAACCAATTGAGCCAACTCCTGAGCCTATTCCTAAAACCACTCCGAAGAAGAGAGATGTTTTATTTCTCAGTCCTGAAGATATGCAAGAGGCAAAGAAATCAATGAAAGAAAAAGGTATTAAAGCTGAAGATGTTAAGAATTTACCACCTATTGAAGAAATACATGGTCTTAATATACCACCTGTCGAAGAACAACATTGTCTTGATAACCCGACACAGGTAGTAAAGGTAAATTCTCTCTATAGATATGATAAATTTGAAATACCCTCTACTAAATTTCATAGCCATGCTTAGATGAATTTGATGACTTTATGGCTAGACAAGAAAGTTTAATGCTTATGTTGGTAGAGAATTAAAGAACAATGCTTTCTAGATAGGACGCTTAAGTAATTATATGGCTAGAGTTAAAGGTGAACTTAAACTCATTAGCAGATATGCTTGTATGATTGCTACTCAAGCTGAGCAAGTACTTAAAGCTCAAAATGATTTTCTTGATGAATTAAATAATAAACCTGACTTTGTTGTTAGAGTGGATACTAGAACTAGTAGAATGACTCAGGAACCTTTGTATCCTGAAGGCCACCCTAAGTGAATCGAGCAAGATTCTCAGAGAAATAATTTAGAGGCACTTAGTTCTTCCAAAAAGAAGAAAAGAAAAACGATAGGACTTTGCATGCTTCTAGTGAACCTGTTGTAGACACACCTGAGAATCCCAATGATATTTCTATCTCTGATGCTGAAACCAATCAGGTGATGAAGATGAACCTAGTGATAATGTTAATGATAATGTTCATGTTGATGCTCAACCTAGCAAAAACAATGAAGTAGAGATTGAACCTGCTGTTGATCTTGATAACCCACAATCAAAGAATCAACGTTATGATAAGAGAGATTTTGTTTCTAGGAAGCACGGTAGAGAAAGAGAACCATGGGTTCAGAAATCCATGCCCTTCCCTCTGCAGTTTTAATCAGACACAGAGAAAGATTGGGGCTTATAATGTTGCCACCAAACGTATTCACCTTTGGGTGATGTCAACAATAATAGTTCATGCTAACGTACATCCAATTGGATATATATACTAGGATCACCCTAACACAAAGTGCTCGCCAAAGGAAAAAATGAAAAAGGGAACAGTGAAGATCACCTTGACTCTTGCATAAAGTAAAAGACATAAAGTAAAAGATAGGCCCTTTGCAGAGGGAAGCAGAGGTTGCCATGTGCTTTTAGGGTTGGATACACAAAATCTTAATGCGAAAGAACGTCACTTTATATTGCCCCTTGTATATGGACCTTTATTATGTAGTCCGTCCCTTTTATTGCTTCCATAACAAGTTCGTACAAAGCTTATTTTCTCCACACTGATAAGTCATGCATATTTAGAGAGCAATTTTTATTGCTTGCACCGATGACAACTTACTTGAAGGATCTTACTCAATCCATAGGTAGGTATGGTGGACTCTCATGGCAAAAACTGGGTTTAAGGATATTTGGAAGCACAAGTAGTATCTCTACTTGGCGCTAGGAATTTTGGCTAGCATGAGGGGGAAAGGCAAGCTCAACATGTTTGAATGATCCATGACAATATACTTTAACTGAGATGTGAGAAAACATAACCCATTATGTTGTCTTCCTAGTCCAACATCAACTCTTTAGCATGTCATACATAATGAGTGCTCACAATTATAAAAGATGTCTATGATAATATATTTATATGTGAAATCTCTCTTCCCTCAATATTCTTTCATGAATTGTTCAAATGACTAATACAATGCTTGCTAACCGTCAATAAATTTATAACCTCTACTTCATAGATGTGAAGTCATTACTCCCCATGGGATAAGCAAATGAGGCATATAAAATTTCAGATTTATGAAATTCAACTCATTCAACAATTTACTCATAGGATATAAGTGAAGCACATAAGTAAATGAAAAACTACTCCAAAAAGATATAAGTGAAGAACAATGAATAGCTAAATAATTATGCAACTATGTGAAGACTCTCTCTCATTAAAGAATTTCAGATCTTGGTATTGTATTCAAGCAGCAAACAAAACAAAATAAAATGACAATGCAAGGATAGCACAACTCACGTGAAGAAGCAAAAACTTAGGTTCAACTGATACTAACCGATAGTTGTTGAAGAAGAAAGGTGGGATGCCTACCGGGGCATCCCCAAGCATAGATGCTTGAGACTTCTTGAAATATTATCTTGGGGTGCCTTGGGCATCCCCAAGCTTGAACTTTTGTGTCTCCTTAATTCCTCTCATATCATGGTTTCTCTTTTTATCAAAAGCTTCATTCACAACAAACTCAAAAAGAACTCGTGAGATAGGTTAGTATAAACCAACGCAAAACCTTATCATTTTCTACTGTAACAAATCACTAAAATAAATATTAAACATTGCATACTAAATGCCTCTGCATATTTAATACTCCTATCCTCAAATAGAATCATTAAACAAGCAAACATATGCAAACAATGCAACTATAACACTAATCTGCTAAAACAGTACAGTCTGTAAAGAATGCAAGAGTATCAATACTTCCCTGACTCCAAAAATTATGAACTAAAATTCCCACTGTAATAAATTTATCAGAGCTTAATATGCAAAGTGATTCAATGTTATACCATTCTCTGACTTTTCTAGGGAATTTTTGCAAGATCGATAAACTTTCTGTTTTCAAACAGCAACATGTATACTAGCAAAATAAGCATGACAAAAGCTATCCTTGAATTTTTTATTGAAAATAAAGATGCAAAACATTATTCTAACTAACAGAAAGCAAAAACTAACAAAAGAAATTGACACTCCAAGCAAAACACATATCATGTGGCAAATAAAAATATAGCTCCAAGTAAAGTTACCGATGAACGAAGACGAAAGAGGGGATGCCTTCCGGGGCATCCGCAAGCTTAGGCTCTTGGTTGTCCTTGAATATTACCTTGGGGTGTCTTGGGCATCCCCAAGCTTAGGCTCTTGCCACTCTTTATTCCATAGTCCATCGAATCTTTTACCCAAAACTTGAAAACTTCAACCACACAAAACTCAAAACAAAACTCGTAAGCTCCGTTACTATAAGAAAATAAATCACCACTTAGGTACTGTAATGAACTCATTATAAATTCATATGGGTGTAAAACATATTGTATTCCAACTTATCTATGGTTCATACCCTCCGATACTACTCATAGATTCAACAAAATAAGCAAACAACACATAAAAAACAGAATCTGTCAAAAACAGAACAGTCTGTAGTAATCTGTATCAAACGTATACTTCTGGAACCCCAAAAATTATTAAATAAATCGCTGGACCTGATCAATTTGTCTATTAAACATCTACAAAAATAATCAACCTAAAAGCACTCTCTAGTAAAAAAATGGCAGCTATTCTCTTGAGCGCTAAAGTTTCTGTTTTTCACAGCAAGATCATATAAACTTCACCCAAGTCTTCCCAAAGGTTCTACTTGGCACTTTATTGAAACAAAAGCTATAAAAGATGATTACTACAGTAGAATAATAATGTGGACACACAAAAACAGTAAGGGTAAATATTGGGTTGTCTCCCAACAAGCGCTTTTATTTAATGCCTTTTTAGCTAATCATGATGATGGCAATGATGCTCACATAAAAGATAAGAATTGAAACATAACGAGAGCATCATGAAGCATATGACTAGCACATTTAAGCCTAACCCACTTCCTATGCATAGGGATTTTGTGAGCAAACAACTTATGGGAACAATAATCAACTAGCATAGGAAGGTAAAACAAGCATAGCTTCAAAATTTTCAACACATAGAGAGGAAACTTGATATTATTGCAATTTCTACAAGCATATGTTCCTCCCTCAGTAGCATCATGAATGAATTCAACAATATAACAAGCACCTAAAGTATTCTTTTCATGATCTACAAGCATAGAAAATTTACTACTCTCCACATAAGAAAATTTATTCTCATCAATAGTGGTGGGAGCAAACTCAACAAAATAACTATCATGTGAGGCATAATCCAATTGAAAGCTAAAATCATGATGACAAGTTTCATGGTTATCATTATTAATAATAGCATAAAAGTCATCACAATAATCATCATAAATAGCAACTTTGTTCTCATAATCAATTGGAACCTCTTCCAAAATAGTGGACTCATCACTAAATAAAGTTGACACTCTTCCAAATCCACTTTCATGTTCATCACAATAAGATTCAACATCCTCCAAAATAGTGGGATCACTACTTCCTAAAGTTGAAACTCTTCCAAACCCACTTTCATCAATATAATCATCATAAATAGGAGGCATGCTTTCATCATAATAAATTTGCTCATCAAAACTTGGGGGACAAAAAATATCATATTCATCAAACATAGCTTCCCCAAGCTTGTGGCTTTGCATATCATTAACATCATGGATATTCAAGGAATTCATACTAACAACATTGCAATCATGCTCATCATACAAAGATATAGTACCAAACATTCTAATGCATTCTTCTTCTAGCACTTGAGCACAATTTTCCTTTCCATCATTCTCACGAAAGATATTAAAAAGATGAAGCGTATGAGACAAACTTAACTCCATTTTTTGTAGTTTCCTTTTATAAACTAAACTAGTGATAAAACAAGAAACAAAAAGATTCGATTGTAAGATCTAAAGATATACCTTCAAGCACTCACCTCCCCGGCAACGGCGCCAGAAAAGAGCTTGATGTCTACTACACAACCTTCTTCTTGTAGACGTTATTGGGCCTGCAAGTGCACAGGTTTGTAGGACAGTAGCAAATTCCCCTCAAGTGGATGACCTAAGGTTTATCAATCCGTGGGAGGCATAGGATGAAGATGGTCTCTCTCAAACAACTCTACAACCAAATAACAAAGAGTCTCTTGTGTCCCCAACACACCCAATACAATGGTAGATTGTATAGGTGCACTAGTTCGGCGAAGAGATGGTGAGACAAGTGCAATATGGATGGTAGATAAAGGTATTTGTAATCTGAAATTATAAAAACATCAAGGTAGCAAGCGATAAAAGTGAGCGTAAACAGTATTGCAATGATAGGAAAAAAGGCCTAGGGTTCATACTTTCACTAGTGCAAGTTCTCTCAACAATAATAACATAGATAGATCATATAACAATCCCTCAATATGCAACAAAGAGTCACTCCAAAGACACTAATAGCGGAGAACAAACGAAGAGATTATGGTCGGGTACGAAACCACCTCAAAGTTATTCTTTCGGATCAATCTATTCAAGAGTTTGTACTAGAATAACACCTTAAGACACAAATCAACCAAAACCCTAATGTCACCTAGATACTCCTTTGTCACCTCAAGTATCCGTGGGCATGATTATACGATATGCATCACACAATCTCAGATTCATCTATTCAACCAACACAAAGTAATTCAAAGAGTGCCCCAAAGTTTCTACCGGAGAGTAAAGAACGTGTGCCAACCCCTATGCATAGGTTCATGGGCGGAACCCGCAAGTTGGTCACCAAAACATACATCAAGAGGCACAAGATATCCCATTGTCACCACAGATAAGCACGGCAAGACATACATCAAGTGTTCTCATAAAAGACTCAATTCGATAAGATAACCTCAAAGGGAAAACTCAATTCATCACAAGAGAGTAGAGGGGGAGAAACATCATAAGATCCAACTACAATAGCAAAGCTCGGGATACATCAAGATCGTGCTATAGAGGGAACACGAGAGAGAACACGAGAGAGAGAGAGAGAGAGAGAGAGAGAGAGAGATCAAACACATAGCTACTGGTACATATCCTCAGCCACGAGGGTGAACTACACCCTCCTCGTCATGGAGAGCGCCGGGATGACGAAGATGGCCACCGGTGATGGATCCCCCCTCCGACAGGGTGCCGGGAAGGGCTCCTGAGAGGTTTTTGGTGGCTACAGAGGCTTGTGGTGGCGGAACTCCCGATCTGTCTTCATATTCGATGGTTTTAGGGTACGTAGGCTTATATAGGCAAAATAAGTCGGTCGGGGGGTGCTCGAGGGGTCCACGAGACAAGGGGCCGCGCCCTGTGGAGGGGGGGGGGGGCGCCCCGTATCTCCTGGGCTCCTCGAGGATCTTCTGACTTGATCTCCAAACCTCCAGGATGATAATCTTCCAAAAAATCACGATGCCGAAGGTTTCATTCCGTTTGGACTCCGTTTGATATTCCTTTTCTTCGAAATACTGAAACAGGCAATAAAACAACAATATGGGCTGGGCCTCCGGTTAATAGGTTAGTCCCAAAAGTAATATAGAAGTGTATAATAAATCCCATAATCATTCAAAATAGATAATAAAATAGCATGAATGCTTCATAAATTATAGATACGTTGGAGACGTATCACCCTCCTAAACCATTCAAGACAAAAGATGATGAGGATTTTGAGCGCTTTGCTGAAATGATTAGACGTATCTTCTTACGTATGCGCTTAACTGATATGCTTAAAGTAAATCCTTATGCTAAATATATGAAGGATATCATTACAAGCAAAGGAAAGATGCCGGAAGCTGAAATTTCCACCATGCTTGCTAATTACACTTTTAAGGGTGGAATACCAAAGAAACTTGGAGATCCGGGGGTACCAACTATACCATGCTCCATTAAAAGAAATTATGTTAGAACTTCTTTATGTGATCTTGGAGACAGTGTTAGTGTTATGCCTCTCTCTTTATATCGTAGACTTGAATTGAGTAAGTTGACACCTACTGAAATATCTTTGCAAATGGCTGATAAATCAACTGCTATACCTGTCGGTATTTGTGAGGATGTGCCTGTTGTGGTTGCAAATGTCACTATCTTAACGGACTTTGTTATTCTTGATATTCCTGAGGATGATAGTATGTCGACTATCATTGGTAGACCCTTTTTGAATACTGCAGGGGCTGTTATTGATTGCAACAAAGGCAATGTCACTTTTCATGTTAATGGTAATGAGCATACAGTACACTTTCTGAGGAAACAATCTCAAGTTCATTATCGGAGGTTTTGAATTTCCTCTTCCTACTGTCAAGAAAAAGTATGATATTCTTATTGTTGGGCATGTTCATATCCCCGTTGAGGTAACTTAGTGTTATTCGAAATTTCTCCGGTTCCGTGTTATTCGGAATGAGTTTGTTAACAAGACTTGATCAACCTTGTTAGTGGATTCATTTTGATGATCACGAGATGGATGAAACTACAAGGCATAACCTTCTGTACCCTCTTTTTACTTTCTGTTATTTAGAATAAATAGAGAAAAAATAGTATTATCTGTCTGTTTTCTGAATTATCCGTGCAATAAAAAAATATCCCGAAAATAAAAGTGCTACAAATGCCCTACAAATTTAGTATAATTTTTTATGGAATATTTGAGGATTTTAGCCACTGAAAATACTGCAGGAGGGGCAAGCACCATGCCACGAGAGTGGAGGGCGCGCCCACACCCCCTGGGCGCGCCCCCCTGTGTCGTGGGCCCCTGGTGGGCCCCCTCCACTTATGCCAGCACCCACACACTCCATCTTCTTCCCAAAAAAAATCCCCATCCAGCTCAAGCACGAGTTCTAGCTCATTTTGCTGCGATTTTCGATCTTCTTGCTCAAAGCTCCATTCACAAAACTGCTTTGGAGATTGTTGCTTGGTATGTGACTCCTCCATTGGTCCAATTAGTTTTTGTTCTAGTGCTTTATTCATTGCAAATTTTTACTGCATAGGTGACCATGTTCTTGAGCTTGCATGTTAAATTTATGAGGTCCCAAGTAATTCTAATGCATGATATAGGATCTAGGTACTTGTAGGAGTAGTTGCTACCAATCTTGTTTAGTTTTATTCACTTTTATTTTGAAGTTACTAAAATTTCAGAAATTTTGAGAAATATGTCTAGGAGAATGTAACAAGGTGGTTCCTCAGTAAAGAAAGGACCCAGGATTGCTATACATGAGCAAGACGATGAACTACCGAGGGACGGAGAAGTACGAGCTTGTGAGTGGCCATCTGACGATTTTATGGTCGAAGCAGGCTTTAAGGAGGAATTTGACGCGTATGTGTGTAATGCCGATCTGGAGGACTTCTTACAAGATAAGTTTCCTCAGTACTATCAATTAACTGATTCATTTGTGCAAAGGTTTAAATATAAATGTACACGTAATTCTCCGAGTGTCCTATTTGATATCTATGATACATCTTATACCATGGACTTAGAGGATTTTACAACTACTTGCAAACTTCCGCAGTGGGGTAATATTAATGATCCCCACAAATCTGAATTTAGAGATTTTCTTGCTAGTATTACTGTGGGAGAATCTAGGGACATAGCACAAGCTACCATAGGGAGCATTCATTTTGCTGCTATACATTATTTTGCTCTTTTCATTAGTAGATGCATTAACGGTAAAGATGAAGCATGTCATATGTGTGTCCCTGATCTTTGTGTCCTCAAGAGTGCTGTGTTAGGTTATAAAGATTATAACTTGGGGGCAATATTTGCACGTAGGTTGCATAATAATGGTAGGACTGGAGATTTATTTGGAGGAATTTATGCGACCCGTGTGGCCAATTATCTTGGTATAGCCCCTCGAGAGGGTGATATGATGTTGCCTCCTGCTTATTTAGATTATGACGCTATGGTCAAACATCATTTTCTTAAGAGGAATGAACAATTCCTCCAGTATCAACTAATCTTTGACAGACATAGCTTTGTCCATGTTACTCTTCCTGCTCCTTTCCTTTTTGATTACCAGGCAAAAGGAAGATATGTTGTTACCAGGGAGGAAGGAGCTAAACACGAGGGGAGAGCGGAGGCGGCTCGCCAACATGCCGCAGCTCAGGAGGCATTTGCTGCCGCATCTCAGTATGACCCCAGTTACAACTACAGATATCAGCTAGGCTACCCTTGACATTAGACCAACTTAGGCCAAAAGCCTAAGCTTGGGGGAGTACATATTTCTCACCAACTTTACATTCATGTTCACACACTATTCTAGTCATCGGTGCTCATACTCTTTCATTGTATTATCCATGCTAGTTTAATTTTCTTTTTCTATCCTTTTTCTTGTGTGTTTGTTAAACCTTGAGAAAAACCAAAAAATTAGTTAGTTTAATTTCCATGCTTGTAGTAATAATTAAATTGAAAAACCCAAAAAGATTTCTCGTTCTTCTTCTTACTTGTTGGGAACTTTCCCGTGTAAATAGTTTTATTTTTCTTTCCTTTGGGGGTTGAGAGTAGAAGACCATATTGAAAATGTTTAGTGGCTCTCATATGCATAATTGTTTATTTAACTTAGAGCCCATATTACTCTGTCTTCTTTCTTGAGTTGAATGCTTGCATATTCCAGCTTAGTCCAGTGCACATGCACTATTATTATTATTATACACATCGTTCGGTCGTGCAAGTGAAAGGCAATAATGATGATATAAGATGGACTGATTGAGATGAGAGAAACTAGTATGAACTCGACCTCTCTTGTTTTTGTAAATATGATGAGTTCATCATTCCTGGTTCAGCTTATTATGAAGTAAACATATTTGCAATGACATTTAGAGATTATAGTTGCTTGTGCCATGCTTGATTAGCTATGAGTTATAATGGTTTTACCTTGCGTGTCAACATGCTATTAAAATGATTATGATATGGTATGATGGGATGGTATCCTCCTTTGAATGAATTGAGTGACTCGACTTGGCACATGTTCACGCATGTAGTTGAAACAAATCAACATAGTCTTCATGATATTTATGTTCATGGTGGATTATATCCTACTCATGCTTGTACTCAGTGTGAATTAATTTTGATGCATGTTCATGACTATTGTCGCTCTCTTAGTTGGTCGCTTCCCAGTCTTTTGCTAGCCTTCACCTGTAGTAAGCGGGAATACTGCTTGTGCATCCAAACTCCATAAACCCCAAAGTTGTTCCATATGAGTCCACCATATCTTCCTATATGCGGTATTTACCTGCCGTTCCAAGTAAGTTTGTATGTGCCAAACTCCAAACCTTCAAATGAAATTCTGTTTTGTATGCTCGAGCAGCTCATGTTTCAACTAGGGCTGCCTATATCTTCCATGCTAGGTGGGTTATTCTCAAGAGGAGTGGACTCTGCTCCTCATTCACGAGAAAGAGACGGTAACCGGGATGCCCAGTCCCATGATCCAAAAATATCAAAGCAAATCAATTTAATTAAAAAAAACTCCCCCAGGGCTGTTGTTAGTTCAAGGAACTCGTAGTTTCGAGCAAGCCATGGATTGATGCTTGTTGGTGGTGGGGGAGTATAAACTTTTACCATTCTGTTTGGGAACTACCTATAATGCATGTAGTATGAAAGATATCGTCATCTCATAGTTGTGGCGTTGACAGCGAAAGTATGCCGCTCAAAATTTTATTCAATCTCTATTTTAAAACCGAGCTCTAACACCTCTACAAATCACTACTTCCTTCTGCGAAGAGCCTATCTATTTACTTTTATATTGAGTCATCATCCCTCTTATTAAAAAGCACCCGCTGAAGAGCACACTGTCATTTCCATTCATTACTAATGGTTTACATTGGGTATGACTTGACTGGATCTCTTTTACCATGAATTACAATGTTTAGTCAGTCCTTGATCTTTAAAGGTGATCTGCATTTATGTTTTGCGGTCTCAGAAAGGGCTAGCGAGATACCATTTTGTTATATCATGTTATGATTGTTTTGAGGAAGTTTTGTCATCCGAGTTTTACTATTATGGCTCGCTAGCTGATTATGTCATTGATATGAGTAATTGTGAGACCTAGGTGTTATTGTGAGTATGATTAGTTTATAATATTTACTGAAACCTGAATGCTAGCTTTGCATGTTTACAACAACAAGAGCAAACAAAGTTTGTAAAAGTTTTTCTTTATCACTTTCAGTTTATCAATTGAATTGCTCGAGGACAAGCAAAGGTTTAAGCTTGGGGGAGTTGATACGTCTCCAACGTATCTACTTTTTCAAACACTTTTGCCCTTATTTTGGACTCTAACTTGCATGATTTGAATGAAACTAACCCGGACTGACGCTGTTTTCAGCAGAACTACCATGATGTTGTTTTATGTGTAGAAAACAAAAGTTCTCGGAATGACCTGAAAATCCACGGAGACAAGTTTTGGAAAATATAAAAAATACTGGCGAAAGAATCAAAACCAGGGGGCCCACACCCTGTCCACGAGGGTGGGGGGCGCGCCCACCCCCCTGGGCGCGTCCCCTGTCTCGTGGGCCCCCTGACGCTCCACCGACCTCAACTCCAACTCCATATATTCCGTTTCACGGAGAAAAAAATCAAGGAGAAAGTTTCATCATGTTTTACGATACGAAGCCGCCTCCGCGCCGTAATCTCTCTCAGGAAGGCTGATCTGGAGTCCGTTTGGGGCTCCAGAGAGGGGGATTCGTCGTCGTCGTCATCATCAACCATCCTCCATCACCAATTTCATGATGCTCACCGCCGTGCGTGAGTAATTCCATCTTAGGCTTGCTGGACGGTGATGGGTTGGATGAGATTTACCATGTAATCAAGTTAGTTTTGTTAGGGTTTGATCCCTAGTATCCACTATGTTCTGAGATTGATGTTGCTATGACTTTGCAATGCTTAATGCTAGTCACTAGGGCTCGAGTGCCAGATCTGAACCTATTATGTTTTCATGAATATATGTGTGTTCTTGATCCCATCTTGCAAGTCTATAGTCACCTATTATGTGTTATGATCCGACAACCCCGAAGTGACAATAATCGTGATACTTCTCGATGATGACCATAGTTTAAGGAGTTCATGTATTCACTGTGTGTTAATGCTTTGGTCCAGTTCTTTATTAAAAGGAGGCCTTAATATCCCTTAGTTACCGCTAGGACCCCGCTGCCACAGGAGGGTAGGACAAAAGATGTCATGCAACTTCTTTTCCATAAGAACGTATGACTATATTCGGAATACATGCCTACATTACATTGATGAACTGGAGCTAGTTCTGTGTCACCCTATGTTATAGCTATTACATGAGGAATTGCACCCGACATAATTATCCATCACTGATCCAATGCCTACGAGCTTTTCACATATTGTGCTTCGCTTATTTACTTTTCCGTTGCTACTCTTACAATTCCTACAAAACTATTATCTTTACTTTTGCCACTCTTACCATTACTATCATACCACTTTGCTACAAAATACTTTGCTGCAGATACTAAGTTATCCAGGTGTGGTTGAATTGACAACTCAACTGCTAATACATAAGAATATTCTTTGGCTCCCCTTGTGTCGAATCAATAAATTTGGGTTGAATACTTTACCCTCGAAAGCTGTTGCGATCCCCTACACTTGTGGGTTATCAGCCATCAGGCATATCACCCTGAAACAAAGCAGAGAGATGACATGTTTTGCACGTGTATAAACAAAGATGATAACTGTGCTGTCAATTTCCATCCAATTTCAAATTAGAAAATAAAGAGTAAGTTCAGAATATCAATAGCATAATTTGGCATTGTTCATAATGCGGGGAGCTTCACCACACTACTGGATTACCATGTTAACATAACAAGCATAGATGAAGGGCAAAGACAATCATTGTATCTATTTTGGTTAATGTGCATGGCATGTTGTGTTGGGGAACGTAGTAATTTCAAAAAAATTCCTACGCACACGCAAGATCATGGTGATGCATAGCAACGAGAGGGGAGAGTGTTCGTCCACGTACCCTCGTAGACCGTAAGCGGAAGCGTTATGACAACGCAGTTGATGTAGTCGTATGTCTTCACGATCCGACCGATCCAAGCACTGAACGTACGGCACCTCCGAGTTCAGCACACGTTCAGCTCGATGACAATCCCCGGGCTCCGATCCAGCAAAGCATCGGGGATGAGTTCCGTCAGCACGACGGCGTGGTGACGATGATGATGTTCTACCGGCGCAGGGCTTCGCCTAAACTCCGCGGCGATATGAACGAGGTGGAATATGGTGGAGGGGGGCACCGCACACGGCTAAGGAACGATCCGTAGATCAACTTGTGTGTCATGGGGTGCCCCCCTACCCCCGTATATAAAGGAGGGAGGGGGGAGGTGCGGCCGGCCTAGGAGGGGGCGCGCCAAGGAGAGTCCTACTCCCACCGGGAGTAGGACTCCCTCCTTGTTGGAGTAGGAGAAGTGGAAAGAGGGGGAGAGGGAAAAGGAAAAGGGGGCTGCCCCCCTTGTCCAATTCGGACCAGAGGGGGGGGGGGGGCGCAGGCCTCTTTCCTTTTGGCCTCTCTCCTCTATTCCCGTATAGCCCAATAAGGCCCATATACTCCCCGGCGAATTCCCGTAACTCTCCGGTACTCCAAAAAATACCCGAATCACTCGAAACCTTTCCGAACTCCGAATATAGTCGTCCAATATATCGATCTTTACGTCTCAACCATTTTGAGACTCCTCGTCATGTCCCTGATCTCATCCGGGACTCCGAACTCCTTCGGTACATCAAAACTCATAAACTCATAATATAACTGTCATCATAACGTTAAGCGTGCGGACCCTACGGGTTCGAGAACTATGTAGACATGACCTAGAACTATTCTCGGTCAATAACCAATAGCGGAACCTGGATGCCCATATTGGTTCCTACATATTCTACGAAGATCTTTATCGGCCAAACCGCATAACAACATACGTTGTTCCCTTTGTCATCGGTATGTTACTTGCCCGAGATTTGATCGTCGGTATCCAATACCTAGTTCAATCTCGTTACCGGCAAGTCTCTTTACTCATTCCGTAATACATTATCCCACAACTAGCTCATTAGTTGCAATGCTTGCAAGGCTTAAGTGATGTGTATTACCGAGAGGGCCCAGAGATACCTCTCCGACAATCGGAGTGACAAAACCTAATCTCGAATTATGCCAACTCAACATGTACTTTTGGAGACACCTGTAGAGCACCTTTATAATCACCTAGTTACGTTGTGATGTTTGGTAGAACACAAAGTGTTCCTCCGGTAAACGGGAGTTGCACAATCTCATAGGTGTAGGAACTTTGTATAAGTCATGAAGAAAGCAATAGCAACATACTAAACGATCAAGTGCTAAGCTAACGGAATGGGTCAAGTCAATCACATCATTCTCCTAATGATGTGATCCCGTTAATCAAATGACAACTCTTTTGTCCATGGCTAGGAAACTTAACCATCTTTGATTCACGAGCTAGTTAAGTAGAGGCATACTAGTGACACTTTGTTTGTCTATGTATTCACACATGTATTATGTTTCCGGTTAATACAATTCTAGCATGAATAATAAACATTTATCATGAAATAAGGAAATAAATAATAACTTTATTATTGCCTCTAGGGCATATTTCCTTCAGTCTCCTACTTGCACTAGAGTCAATTATCTAGTTCACATCATCATGTGATTCAACACCAATATTCACATCTGTATGTGATTAACACCCATAGTTCACATCGTCATGTGACCAACACCCAAAGGGTTTACTAGAGTCAATAATCTAGTTCACATCGCTATGTGATTAACACCCAAAGAGTACTAAGGTATGATCATGTTTTGCTTGTGAGAGAAGCTTAGTCAACGGGTCTGTCACATTCAGAACAGTATGTATTTTGCAAATATTCTATGTCCACAATGCTCTGCACGGAGCTACTCTAGCTAATTGCTCCCACTTTCAATATGTATCCAGATTGAGACTTAGAGTCATCTGGATTGGTGTAAAAGCTTGCATCGTTGTAACTTTTTACGATGGGCTCTTTTATTACCTCCATAATCGAGAAACATCTCCTTAGTCCTCACTAAGGATATTCTTGACCCATGTCCAGTGATCTACTTATTAGATCAAAATTGTATTCCTTTGCCAAACACAGAGCAAGGTATACAATAGGTCTGGTTCACAGCATAGCATACTTTATAGAACCTATGACTGAGGCATAGGGAATGACTTTTCATTCTCTTTCTATTTTCTGCAATGGTCGGGTCTTGAGTCTTAGTCAACTTCACGCCTTGTAACACAGGCAAGAACTCCTTCTTTGACTGTTCCATTTTGAACTATTTCAAAAATTTATCAAGGTATGTACTCATTGAAAAATCTTATCAAGCGTCTTGATCTATCTATATAGATCTTGATGCTCAATGTGTAAGAAGCTTCATCGAGGTCTTGCTTTGAAAAACTCTTATTCAAGTATCCTTTCATGCCATCCAGAATTTCCATATCATTTCCAATTAACAATATGTCATCCACATATAATATTAGAAATGCTACAGAGCTCCCACTCACTTTCTTGTAAATACAGGCTTCTTCAAAAGTCTGTACAAAACCATATGCTTTGATCAACTCATCAAAGCATATATTCCAACTCCGAGATGCTTGCACCAGTCCATAGATGGATCGCTGGAGCTTGCACAATTTGTTAGCACCTTTAGGATTGACAAAACCTTCTGGTTGCATCATATACAACTCTTCTTTAAGAAAACCATTAAGGAACACAGTTTTGTTTATCCATTCGCCAGATTTCATAAAATGCGGTAATTGCTAACATGATTCAGATAGACTTAAGCATAGATACGAGTGAAAAACTCTCATCGTAGTCAACACCTTGAACTTGTCGAAAACCTTTTGCGACAATTCTAGCTTTGTAGATAGTAACACTATCAGCGTCCGTCTTCCTCTTGAAGATCCATTTAATCTCAATGTCTCGCTTATCATTGGGCAAGTCAATCAAAGTCCATACTTTGTTTTCATACATGGACCTTATCTCAGATCTCATGGCCTCAAGCCATGTTGCGGAATCTGGGCTCACCATCGCTTCTTCATAGTTCGTAGGTTCGTCATGGTCTAGTAACATAACTTCCAGAACAGGATTACCGTACCACTCTGGTGCGGATCTTACTCTGTAAGACCTACGAGATTCTGTAGTAACTTAATCTGAAGTTTCATGATCATCATCATTAACTTCCTCACTAATTAGTGTAGTAGTCACAGGAACAAATTTCTGTGATGAACTACTTTCAAATGAGGGAGCAGGTACAGTTATCTCATCAAGTTCTACTTTCCTCCCACTCACTTCTTTCGAGAGAAACTCCTTCTCTAGAAAGGATCCATTCTTAGCAACGAATGTTTTGCCTTTGGATTTGTGATAGAAGGAGTACCCAACAGTTTCCTTTGGGTATTCTATGAAGACGCACTTCTCCGATTTGGGTTCGAGCTTATCAGGTTGAAAACCTTTTTCATATAAGCATCGCAACTCCAAACTTTAAGAAACGACAGCTTAGGTTTACTTCTAAACCATAGTTCATACGATGTCGTCTCAACGGATTTAGATGGTGCCCTTTTTAAACGTGAATGCAGTTGTCTCTAATGCACAACCCCAAAACGATAGTGGTAAAACCGATAAGAGACATCATAGATCGCACCATATCCGATAAAGTGCGGTTACAATGTTCGGACACACCATAACGTTGTGGTGTTCCAGGTGGCGTGAGCTGTGAAACTATTCCACATTGTTTTAATTGAAGACCAAACTCGTAACTCAAATATTCGTCTCCGCGATCAGATCGTAGAAACTTTATTTTCTTGTTACGATGATTTTTCCACTTCACTCTGAAATTCTTTGAACTTTTCAATTATTTCAGACTTATGTTTCATCAAGTAGATATACTCATATCTGCTCAAATCATCTTGTGAAGGTCAGAAAATAACGATACTTGCCACGAGCATCAACACTCATTGGATCGCATACATCGGTATGTATTATTTCCAATAAGTCAGTAGCTTGTTCCATTGTTCCAGAGAACGGAGTTTTAGTCATCTTGCCTAAAAGGCACAGTTCGCAAGCATCAAATGATTCATAACCAAGTGATTCCGAAAATCCATCTTTATGGAGTTTCTTCATGCGCTTTACACCGATATGACCCAAACGGCAGTGCCACAAATAAGTTGCACTATCATTATTAACTTTGCATCTTTTGGCATCAATATTATGAATATGTGTATCACTACGATCGAGATCCAACAAACTATTTTTATTGGGTGTATGACCATCAAAGGTTTTATTCATTTAAACAGAACAACAATTATTCTATGATTTTAAATGAATAACCGTATTGCAATAAACATGATCAAATCATATTCATGCTCAACGCAAACACCAAATAACATTTATTTAGGTTCAACACTAATCTCGAAAGTATAGGAAGTGTGCGATGATGATCATATCAATCTTTGAACCACTTCCAACACACATCATCACTTCACCCTCAACTAGTTTCTGTTTATTCTGCAATCCCGTTTCGAGTTACTAATCTTAGCAACTGAACTAGTATCAAATACTGAGGGGTTGCTATAAACACTAGTAAAGTACACATCAATATCAAATATACTTATGTTCACTTTGCCATCCTTCTTATCAGCCAATCACTTGGGGTAGTTCCGCTTCCAGTGACCAATTCCTTTGCAGTAGAAGCACTTAGTCTCAGGCTTAGGACCAGACTTGGGCTTCTTCACTTGAGCAGCAACTTGCTTGCCGTTCTTCTTAAAGTTCCCCTTCTTCCCTTTGCCCTTTTCTTAAAACTAGTGGTCTTGTCTACCATCAACACTTGATGTTTTTCTTGATTTCTACCTTCGTTGATTTTAGCATCACGAAGAGCTCGGGAATCGTTTCCGTTATCCCTTGCATATTATAGTTCATCACGAAGTTCTACTAACTTGGTGATGGTGACTAGAGAATTCTGTCAATCACTATTTTATCTGGAAGATTAACTTCCACTTGATTCAAGCGATTGTAGTACCCAGACAATCTGAGCACGTGCTCACTAGTTGAGCGATTCTCCTCCATCTTTTAGCTATAGAACTTGTTGGAGACTTCATATCTCTCAACTCGGGTATTTGCTTGAAATATTAACTTCAACTCCTGGAACATCTCATATGGTCCATGACGTTCAAAACGTCTTTGAAGTCCCGATTCTAAGCCGTTAAGCATGGTGCACTAAACTATCAAGTAGTCATCATATTGAGCTAGCCAAACATTCATAACGTCTGCATCTGCTCCTGTAATAGGTCTGTCACCTAGCGGTGCATTAAGGACATAATTCTTCTGTGAAGCAATGAGGATAAACCTCAGATCACGGATCCAATCCGCATCATTGCTACTAACATCTTTCAACACAATTTTCTCTAGGAACATATAAAAATAAACATATGAAAGCAACAACGCAAACTATTGATCTACAACATAATTTGCAAAACACTACCAGGTACTAAGTTCATGATAAATTTAAGTTCAATTAATCATATTACTTAAGAACTCCCACTTAGACAGACATCTCTCTAGTCATCTAAGTGATCACGTGATCCAAATCAACTAAACCATGTCCGATCATCACGTGAGATGGAGTAGTTTCAGTGGTGAACAACATTATGTTTATCATATCTACTATATGATTCACGCTCGACCTTTCGGTCTCCATGTTCCGAGGCCATATCTGCATATGCTAGGCTCGTCAAGTTTAACCTGAATATTCTGCGTCTGCAAAACTGGCTTGCACCCGTTGTAGATGGTCGTAGAGCTTATCACACCCGATCATCACGTGGTCTCTGGGCACGACGAACTTTGGCAACGGTGCATATTCAGGGAGAACACTTCTTGATAATTTTTAGTGAGAGATCATCTTAAAATGCTACCGTCAATCAAAGCAAGATAAGATGCATAAAGGATAAACATCACATGCAATCAATATAAGTGATATGATATGGCCATCATCATCTTGTGCTTGTGATCTCCATCTTCGAAGCACCGTCGTGATCACCATCATCACCGGCGTGACACCTTGATCTCCATCGTAGCATCGTTGTCGTTACGCCATCTATTGCTTCTACGACTATCGCTACCGCTTAGTGATAAAGTAAAGCAATTACAGGGGGTTTGCATTTCATACAATAAAGCGACAACCATATGGCTCCTGCCAGTTGCCGATAACTTCGGTTACAAAACATGATCATCTCATACAATAAAATATAGCATCACGTCTTGACCATATCACATCACAACATGCCCTGCAAAAACAAGTTAGACGTCCTCTACTTTGTTGTTGCAAATTTTACGTGGCTGCTACGGGCTTTTAGCAAGAACCGTTCTTACCTACGCATAAAAACCACAACGATAGTTTGTCAAGTTGGTGCTGTTTTAACCTTCGCAAGGACCGGGCGTAGCCACACTCGATTCAGCTAAAGTGAGAGAGACAGACACCCGCCAGCCACCTTTAAGCACGAGTGCTCGCAACAGTGAAACCAGTCTCGCGTAAGCGTACGCGTAATGTCGGTCCGGGTCGCTTCATCTCACAATACCACCGAACCAAAGTATGACATGCTGGTAAGCAGTATGACTTGTATCGCCCACAACTCACTTGTGTTCTACTCGTGCATATAACATCTACGCATAAAACCAGGCTCGGATGCCATTGTTGGGGAACGTAGTAATTTCAAAAAATTTCCTACGCACACGCAAGATCATGGTGATGCATAGCAACGAGAGGGGAGAGTGTCCGTACACGTACCCTCGTAGACCGTAAGCGGAAGCGTTATGACAACGCGGTTGATGTAGTCGTACGTCTTCACGATCCGACCGATCCAAGCACCGAACGTACGACACCTTCGAGTTCAGCACACGTTCAGCTCGATGACGATCCCCGGGCTCCGATCCAGCAAAGCTTCGGGGATGAGTTCCGTCAGCATGAAGGCGTGGTGACAATGATGATGTTCTACCGGCGCAGGGCTTCGCCTAAACTCCGCGACGATATGACCGAGGTGGAATATGGTGGAGGGGGGCACCACACACGGCTAAGGAACGATCCGTAGATCAACTTGTGTGTCATGGGGTGCCCCCCTGCCCCCGTATATAAAGGAGGGAGGGGGGAGGTGCGGCCGGCCTAGGAGGGGGCGCGCCAAGGGGAGTCCTACTCCCATCGGGAGTAGGACTCCCTCCTTCCTTGTTGGAGTAGGAGAAGTGGAAAGAGGGGGAGAGGGAAAAGGAAAAGGGGGCTGCCCCCCTTGTCCAATTCGGACCAGAGGGGGTGCGCAGGCCTCTTTCCTTTTGGCCTCTCTCCTCTATTCCCGTATAGCCCAATAAGGCCCATATACTCCCCGGCGAATTCCCGTAACTCTCCGGTACTCCGAAAAATACCCGAATCACTCGGAACCTTTCCGAACTCTGAATATAGTCGTCCAATATATCGATCTTTACATCTCGACCATTTCGAGACTCCTCGTCATGTCCCTGATCTCATCCGGGACTCTGAACTCCTTCGGTACATCAAAACTCATAAACTCATAATATAACTGTCATCGTAACGTTAAGCGTGCAGACCCTACGGGTTCGAGAACTATGTAGACATGACCTAGAACTATTCTCGGTCAATAACCAATAGCGGAACTTGAATGACCATATTGGTTCCTACATATTCTACGAAGATCTTTATCGGTCAAACCGCATAACAACATACGTTGTTCCCTTTGTCATCGGTATGTTACTTGCCCGAGATTTGATCGTCAGTATCCAATACCTAGTTCAATCTCGTTACCGGTAAGTCTCTTTACTCGTTCCATAATACATTATCCCACAACTAACTCATTAGTTGCAATGCTTGCAAGGCTTAAGTGATGTGTATTACCGAGAGGGCCCAGAGATACCTCTCCGACAATCGGAGTGACAAAACCTAATCTCGAATTATGCCAACTCAACATGTACTTTTGGAGACACCTATAGAGCACCTTTATAATCACCCAGTTACGTTGTGACGTTTGGTAGCACACAAAGTGTTCCTCCGGTAAACGGGAGTTGCATAATCTCATAGTTGTAGGAACTTTGTATAAGTCATGAAGAAAGCAATAGCAACATACTAAACGATCAAGTGCTAAGCTAACGGAATGGGTCAAGTCAATCACATCATTCTCCTAATGATGTGATCCCGTTAATCAAATGACAACTCTTTTGTCCATGGCTAGGAAACTTAACCATCTTTGATTCACGAGCTAGTTAAGTAGAGGCATACTAGTGACACTATGTTTGTCTATGTATTCACACATGTATTATGTTTCCGGTTAATACAATTCTAGCATGAATAATAAACATTTATCATGAAATAAGGAAATAAATAATAACTTTATTATTGCCTCTAGGGCATATTTCCTTCATGTTGTTCATATCATCAACCACATCAGTAAGATAAAACAAGAGATGAAAAGGTGCAAACGTGGGCTGCTTCACCACACACTGGATTATAGATCCACAAAAACAAGCATACATATAGGGAGTATTTAGTAATGTGCATGGTATGAATAAGGAATTTGGTTTTACAAGTAAAACTTAGAACTTACGGTTCTTGCCAACATGCATTTTGATAGAAACAACAAACTAAATAGCAGTAAACGATAGGGAGTATAAGCAAATTAAACAGCAGTTGAGGATAAAGGCTTTAGAAGGAATGAATTACATTAACAGTTAACACCGGCTTTATAATGCCCTTCTCCATGTCAAGGGAAGGATAATTCAAGAATTTCAGCACAAAATCTTCTTCATAAGCATTTCCTGTACTCTACATTTTGTAGAGAGTAATTATAGATATGATAATACTGGAAGGGATAGATGATAATGAAGATTGGTTAATTTCATCATACATTGCGTCTATATATGTTGGTTACCTTAAATAGAGTTCTTGTCGTTATTCGAGGTATTATTGTCTATAAGTGATGGCTTATTCATGGATGATTGATATAATTTAGATAATTGATTTCTTCACTCTCATGAATCAATGTTACTGCTAACATCCTAGATCAAGTGGATAACACTTGTTCTCAAAATATGTGTCGTTTACTTTGAGCCACTGTATTCTGGTTATATGATTGATTAATTTCATCGAACGTTACTTCTATGTTGTTTACCTTAAATAGAGCTCATGTTGTCATTATTCAAGGTAATATTATGTCTAAGGAACAACTTATTCCTGGATGATTGATGTAATTTAGAGCATTGATTTCTTCACTGCCGTGAATCAATGTCACATCCAACATCCTAGATCAAATGGATAACAATTATTCTCGGAATATGCATAGTTTGCTTTGAGCCACTGTATTCCGGTAATATGTTTAATTAATTTCATCGGGCATTACTTCTATTTTGGTTACCTTAAATAGAGCTCTTGTTGTTGTTATTTGAGGTATTACTCGTGACCAAATTGAGGTGTTCCATGTCAGCTTGCATCATCGCATCGCAGACACGTGCCAACGGCCGTGGCACTGATCGCTGGCACGAAGCCCCATTGTGATGTAAGCTATATGTGCGTGAGTTTGGCCGTTATTATTTGGGTTGATATAATCAAAGTACCAGTTTCTTACTTGATTAATTAGTGCTAGTACGGGCATCCGGAATCAAATGGATAACAATTATTAGCTGAATATGCATAGTTTACTTGTGATGCATTGTATTCTGGTTATAATTGATTTCATTGCACATTATGTCTAGTTGATTACCATAAATGGAGCTCTTGTTATTGTTATGCGAGGTATTACTGGATATAAGAGACATCTGATTCCTTGATGGTTGATATAATGCAGAGCATCGATTTCTTCAGTCTCAATGGATTAATGTTAGTGTTGACATTGTAAGTCAAATGGATACCAGTTATTTCCTTAATATGCATTGTTCACTTAGATCTTTAAAGGCAGAATTCTTGCCCTGTTAATTTAAGTCCAGCTCTTTAAACTGTGATCTTCAACATGATGTGTTACCTAAACTTTTTGAAGGATTGTAACTTGAGATAATTTTGATGTGCAACTGAATAGGTTGCTGCTTAAGTTTTCCATCCAACATTTATCCCTTTGATTGTGAACAACTTTTTTTTATTTCCTAATATAAATTAATGATGTTGTTATTAGCTTGAATTTTGAATCGTTACCCTGATTGGTTCAATTGTCTTCAACTCTTATTCTTCTCTGGTCTTTACTTTTGTGGACCAACTGTGCTCATGTTTTGTGTTAGTGAACTTGCCTTCTTTGGTTACTAAATTATTGCTTTGAGCTGCTATTTTCCTTGAACTAAACCGAGTTCCAACTGTGAATAACTGATATCATCAGCTGAAAGAATCCAAACTGTACCTGCCTTTCAGTATCTCGGGGGAGAAGTTAAATATAGAAGTCATTTTCATGTTATTCAGATAGATGGTCGTGATCTGCCACAGTTTGGTTGCTAGTTGCAGATTTGAACAAATACCTACTAAACATTGAAACAAAATATTGTAGTTCTAGTACACAGAACAGCTGATGTCAGTGTCATTTGTTTCCTTACATTTCTTGACCACCACTATGCACCTCATCTAGTGATACTCTGTGATGCTTCTTCCTCCTTTTTTTTTAACTTTTGGATATGCATATTGTAATATCTTTTGATTCTTTCCCCGCTTGTTATTTTTATTTGTGTATGTTGTTAGCCAAGTAGCGGATTTTGATACCATCGGCAGTTGATTTTGTGCCCACGTGTGGTCGAACACCGACAACACATGCAGAATATGTTATGAAATGTGACGTGTTTCTTTGGTTATTAGTTTGAACCAGTAAATTCCGGTGCGGAAATGAGCTTTTTTTTTTACTTATATACTCACCGATTGCTTTGTGTGCTTCTTAACATTACTGTATTTGCCAAGTGATGTTTGTCTGTGATAGCGTGTTTGACAGCAGAGGAATAGGTTAGTTTTAGTGTTCGACGCCCGGTGGTTTATGTGTTGAACTTTCTTCAAAATATCTTACCGAAGTAGTACCATCTTTGGGTGAGAAATCAGCACGAAGTAAATTGATTGTGGCGTGGGTCATGTTTTTGCAGGTACCGTGGTTCGAGCTTTGAACAAAGTTTTCTTGATGCCAATTTTCGTGATTGTCATGACCATTTTCGTCAGGGATATTTCTGATTATGCATTTTCAACACACGTTTTCTGTGTTGGCGTAGTTGCTGTAATCACTAGAAAACCTGGTACGGTAATCAATCTGGTACTAAGCGCAAATATGTCATCTTTAATTGCTTGCTCCTCTCTGTATGTGTATATATGCTTCTAGAGTTGTTACACCCTAGTGTGTTCGGCTAATTATTTTTTTGGAACGGAGCCATAAGATTTGCGTCATCTACTTAATTATGAAGAGAATAGGCAACAAATTTTGTGCGTTTTTGAACCATGAGAATGAGGGGGTCGAACATACTTAAAGCAAGACTAGAATGTACACGCGGCGTACTAGTGCAAAATATACCAAAACGGAAGCAACATCTTCGAAAACCATCATCTACTTCTCCATCCGAAAATACTTGTCATCAGAATGGACAAAAAGAAATGTATCTAGAACTAAAATACATCTAGATACATCTTCTTTTATTCATTTTGATGATAAGTATTTCTGGACGGAGGGAGTAATTGGCAAGGCACCCTCTAATCAGCTCACATGTGCGGCGCAGGTCACGCCGTTGCTGTGCACGCCGGCCGGGGCCCCTGACACGAGCACGCCGGCGAAGCCCCCTACCTCCACGGTGACGGAGCAGTTCATCCTGATCTCGAGATCCTTCTTGTAGATCCCCAGCACCTTCACCGTGCCGCCCATCTCCGTGTACGTCGTCAGGTTGTACGCCTGGCCGAGCAGCAGGCCGGTGGCGTTGACCGCCCCCGCTAGCCGGTCGCCGAGGATGTCCACGGTCACGTTCATGCGCACGCTCCCGTGGGCGCCGACGCGGCCGCCGGGCACGTACTCCACGCTGACCGTCCGCCCGCCGAGGTACACCTCCGTGGCGCTCGGCGAGAACCGGAAGGACGCGATGTTGGGGTTCTCGATCGAGACGTCGGCGGTGAGCGTGGCGTTGGCGGCGACGGGGTCGGCGAGCCCCGTCCCGGGCCCGGCCCTGATGGCGGCGAGGGAGACGCCGTTCATGGTGAGGCGCGGGTCCTTGACCTTGAACACGGTGAGCGAGAGCGCGAGGATGAGGATGCCGACGATGACCGCGGTGGCCACGCAGCAGCCGCCGCAGCAGAGCAGGCACCGGCGCCTCTTCCGGAGGTACCGCACGGAGCGCCACCCCGTCGCCGTCTGCGCCGCCTCGTCGACGTCGCTGGCGGCCGGGTGGGCGTACGGGTGAGGGATGGCCAGGGGCCTCACCGGCTCGTTCTTGTCGTCGTGCTCCGCCACCGCGGCCACCCTGCTCGACGAAGCGGCGGTCGCCATCAGGGTGGGTGAGCTCCACGGGGTGCTAACTGCCTACTTTGTCCGGTAGAGATCGGCAGTATGAAAAGCCAACATGATTCTTGGTGAGTTGCTCATACGGTGTTGGTCTTATAAGTGGGGCTCTCGGGTCAAGCTGTCCGACGTACTCCTATGTGGAGTTCCGCCTAGCTTCATTTGTGACAGGTTTGACACGATCGACTGACTTTGATCGCAACTCACACGAGGAAAAGACATCTCTTCACGGTACCCGGTATGCACCCGAGGAGTGATAGTCATACGGTTGTCTTCGGTCTGACAAAGAATAATCGGCTCCTGTTTGAAACTTTGAATCTGGGCAAGGTTTCTAGATGCCTATTTTTCTTTGGTTGCAGAAATTATACACATCACTACTGCTGACAGACAATCGTGTTCTCGAAGGAAAAGAGAGACATTGACCCCTGACAAACCTTCAAGCATAGCCTATTCATCATGCCCATGAATCAATTTCTTTCATAATTTGAACATATAAATATCGCCTTCGAAAAACTATTGTATATTACTTCCTCCGTCCCATAATATAAGAATATTTTTGACACTACACTAGTGTCAAAATCGCTCTTATATTATGGGACAGGGGGAGTAGAAGTTATTACTGATGTTTGTCGCTCACTGCTAATTGTGCAAGGAACGCATCGACTGATCCTAACTTACGAAAGCTAACAAACATTGAGATCATTCGCAAAATAAATAAATAAAGTTGAGATCATGTTATATTTATTGAAGTCATAAAAGATACATGCTAGTAATACAATTTTTTTTCAAAATATATATATATATAAACTATATTCTCCTCAATTGACTATGCAGAGTCTATTAGAGCATCTCCAACAGCCGCGCTAAACTAGCGCCGCGCCGCAAATTAGTCAGTTTTAGTACGCGTGCAATGCGGCGGGTCGCTCCAGCGGGCGCGCAAAAACGGCGCGCGTGCTATAACGAGTTGGGCATGCTGTCGGAAACACTATCCCGCGCGGTGTATTTCGGGCGCCCGCTACAGCGCGCGGCACACTCGAGTGCTCACTCTCGCAGTTCCTCTCCCACTTCCACCCCCATCCGGCCGCGCCGCCGCCGCCGCCCACGCCCCCCGGCGACCGTTCAGGCGCTTCCCCGGCCTATCCCTGCGCCGCCGCGCTTCCGCCCCATCCCCTCCTAGTCCCGCCGGCCCTCGCGTGCCTCCGTCGTCCGAGGAACAGCGCCCGAGCGCTCGCTGCAGCGCCGCGCCTGCAAGGTGTTTGATAAAACGCCTACAAGGTATGTATTGCTCAAACTTTATGAATTATGTGCATGTTTTGAATTATAGTTTTTATAGTATAGTATTGAACATTGTAGATGAGTTTGTCGTATGATTCTTCCGAAGAAGAATTTGATATGGAAGAGGAGGAGGATCTTGCAATGATCATAGCTATGCATATCAATAAAAAACCGAAGCACGGTGGTTCGGTTATGGGTCGGAAGAAAATTTGGAGAGATAGGATTGATGCCCATAACAGATTGATGAAGAACTATTTCGTGGAGAATCCCACATACCCAGAGTCGTATTTTCATCGCCGGTTTAGGATGAGCACCGACTTGTTCAGGCGCATTGCAGAGAAACTAGCGAGCCATGACCGATTTTTTCAGCAAAGGAGGAATGCCGCCGGAGAGCTCGGGCATAGCACCTTTCTGAAGGTGACAGCCGCTTTGCGTATGTTGGCATACGGTATCCCGGCTGATCTAGTTGATGATCACTTGGCTATGGGTGAGAGCCAAGCCATCATGTGTGTCAAGCGCTTTGCAGTGAGAATTGTGCAGGTGTTTGGCGAGGAGTATTTGAGATCTCCCACTGTTGAAGACGCCGCAAGGCTATTGGCGATGAACAAAGCGCGCGGCTTCCCTGACATGCTTGGCTCAATAGATTGCATGCATTGGAGTTGGAAGAATTGTCCAAAGGCATGGCATGGGCAATTCCACGGTCAAAAAAAGGGTTCCACTATAATCCTTGAAGCCCTGGCCGATCAGGAGACTTGGATTTGGCATGCATTTTTTGGAATGCCTGGATCTTTGAATGACATTAATGTTGTCAACCGGTCACCACTGATGAATAAGATTGCAAACGGTGAGTTGTCACCGGTGCAGTTTGTAGCAAATGGCCGTACGTACAACTATGGCTATTATCTAGCGGATGACATCTATTCAAAGTGGCAAACCTTCGTGAAGCCGTTGAAAACGCTGGAAGGTAAGAAAAATCTTGATCTCCGCAATGCTCAGACGGCGGCTAGAAAATATGTGGAGAGAGCATTTGGGATTTTGCAAGCCCAATTTGCTATTGTGAGAGGACCGGCTATATTTTGGGATCAAAAAATGCTTTGGTACATCATGCACGCTTGTGTGATCATGCACAACATGATCATCGAGAATGAGCGTGGCCAAGATTTAGACTAGTCACAGTATGAGCTTTTGGGACATCCCGTGCGAGTACGACGGAGGGCTGAAAGGGTAGCCCGTTTTATTGCCTCCTATCAGGCCATTCGGCGTCCCGCAATGCACAATAAACTTCAGAATGATCTGATTGAAGAGTGGTGGGCATGCATGGACGACAAAGAGCATGATTTTTGCATTCGACATTATATTGTTCATGAACTATTTGTTGTGTTTATTGCATTATTTGTTGTACTGAACGATAAACTATTTGTTTGAGTTGTAATGATAACGAAATTGAACTATTTATTGTTGATTTATTTTGTTTGTTCGATCATTTTGCTACTCTTTTTTGAAATGTATATGTGGTTTGTGCGGCGCGTGCGCGCTGTATTTTTGCGCGCTGCTGGAGCGGCGCGCGCTGCATTATAGCGCGGCTGCTGGAGCCAGCGCTGGCGGACGCGCTAAACCAGCCGAAGCACGCGCGGTAAATAGGTTTTATGCGCGCGGTGCATAGCGCGGCTGTTGGAGATGCTCTTAAAGATGTTAAGACATTCTTGCAAAGTGATATTTAAATTAAGTCTACTCTTATGTTTTACTAGACACTATTATACTTGATAATACGAGGACTGAAGGGTTGGATCCCAAAAGACGAGCAATATTAGTGAGACCACAGACCACTCGTCCCCCGTCCCTCGTGCCGCTCCCACGAGCGGCCCGGGCGGATCCCTAATCCCCGCCGCCGTCACCCCACTCCACCCTCCCCTCCCTCGCCGCCGCCCGCGGACGCCGCCGGGCAAAGCCCGTGCGCGCGTCCGCGGCGGCGGGGTCATCTCCCCTTCCCTCGAGGCACTCCGGCGGCGCGGGACGCCTTCCTCTTGGTCAGGAGACTCGGCGGCGGCGCGCGTCCGGCCAGCGCCGGCGTGGCCCGGCGGTGCTGGTTGGAGCGGTGCGCGGCTCTGGGTGGCGCGGTCTGGCGTGGTCCGGCCGGATCTGGCGGCCACGGCCGGCGGCGCGCGGAGGGTGGTGCTGGGCGCTGCTCGGGGGGTTGCGACGCGGGCCGGTGGGCTGCGGTCGGTCCTTTGGGAGTTGGCGGAGCTTGGACTGGTGGTTGCCGCGTCGTCTCGCTCCCGTCTCGCTGTTGGCTTGTCACGGGTCGGTGGCGCTGGCTGGCGGCGCTCGGAGCGCGGATCTCGGCCCGGATCTGGTGCGCGTCGGTGCTGGCCGGCATCCTTGGAGTGCTCACGGCGGGGAGTGCAGCGGCTGTCTCTGGAGCCTTGGGTGGGGCGTAGCAGGATGGAGGGGTAGGTGGTACACCGGCACTGGCGGTGGCGGCGATGCAAGCGCAGCCATGGCGGCGGCGGCGCTGCGAGGCCTTGCTAGGAAGGGTCTTGGCGGCCAGCGGGCGTTCGGTTGCTGCATGTGAGGCGTGCAACGTTGCCTCAGCGGTGTGGGTGCCGGAGTGTGGTCGGAGGTGTGGGTCGGATCCACTCTAGTGGCATTCCCTTGGAGCGGGTGAAGGCCACCGTAGCGGATCTGGCGTTGCACCGCTCGGTGGTTGCTGCGGATCCTTGTCGATGTTGAAGGTGACGGCTTTAGTGCGTTCCCTCGGCAGTGAGGGGGGCTTCGATGACAAGTTGCTGCGGTGACGGCGGTGCGAGGCATCTGATCGGGACCGGCCGGAATCTTGGAGGCGTGGAGATGTGCAGCGCCACGGATGAAAATCCTGTTCGGTTGTGACCGGACCGGCGTTGATGGCACCTGCAGGTGTCATTCACCTTCCTGGAGGCTTCGTCGAGTGCAACGCCATCCTCCTCGCGTCCTCGTATCGGCAGCTGTCTCCGGGGCGAAAGTCTTGATTCGTAGGATCGGCATGATGGCAACGTCTCTGAGGTTGTTACTCTGTTGGGAGCATTGTGCTGGGAGACTCGAGGTTCCATGATGCGCTTCTCTGGTGTTCACCGCTGCCCGGATCTTTCTCCTCCGGCGCCATGTACGGTCGTCGCCGGCAAATCCAAGGAAGCTGGAGTTGCTGTTCTTCGGAGGACGTCGGTGTCGGCCGAGACGCGGCGAGGGGCTTGGTGTTGGGTAGGCTTTTTGTGTCGTAGTTGTGTTGTTGTGTTTGGTTGTCCTTGTACGATTCGGGTGTGAAGTTGGTCGCCTTCGTTGTTCGCAGCGAGTGGTAGACGTGGTTGTATGTCTTATTTCTCTTCTTCTATAAAGCTAAGGTACGCAATTTGCGTACCTTTTAAAAAAAGTTGGATCCCGCCAAAAAAAAGGACTGAAGGGTTGGAGTGGCCACGCTCATGACCAGGGAAGAAACATCTCTTCCCGGTCCCCCGCACAATCACCCCAGGACCAGGAGCGAGCACATGGCTGTCTTCGGTCTGACAAAAAATAACCGGCTCTTTGAAACTTTGAATCCGGGCAATGTTTCTAGATGCTCCTACTCGTCGGAGGCCTGCCATGCGCGCGACACGGCCCCATCCGATTTTCACGCGGTAGCGATACGTTGCTGCATGGTGGAACTGGAATTATTCGTCGTACAGAAAATGGGACCATAGTTGCCGTACGTGTAGCAGTTTCGTGCAAGCAACCATTGGATTAAACATCGTACTACCATATATCGCACCACAAAGCATCGTTATTCCAGTTCTCCCATTTCTCTAGGTCCCCGTCGTACCCGCTCTTCCTCGCCGCCGCCGGCAGGCGCCGTCTGGGCAAAGCTCGGGCCCGTGATCGGCGGCGGCGGGGCACTTCGTGCGTGGAAACTCATCTCGTGCTCCTGGGCAGTTTCTTCGCAAGTGGATCTTACGCCCGCTCGCCCGACGTGGACCACAACTACTCTGGCTGCCCATCTCCCCAAGCCGTGATGCTCCTAGCCTTGCGTCGCTGGCGTCTCGGCCTAGCAGCCCTATGGCCCTGTTTGTTTGAGCTTGGGCTTCAGCTTTTGCTGCTTTTAGCCCCCCAAAAGCACAAGCCCAGCCAAACGGCCAAATTTTAGGAATGGGCTTCCGAGAAGCACCTCTCCAAATTACACTACCAAGGAAAATCACGTCCGCGCCACTTGTGGCTTGGAAATCCCCATGACCTTTTATGTATACCACACCATATGGTTTTTGGTGATGAATAAATTGTTTTTCACCCCTCAAAAAAAAGGAAAATCACGTCCAAAAGAAAGAACCTACCCTCTCGCTTAGGGTTTTCGTCTCTGGCGGCGATCTCATCGCCGTCTAGATTATCATCCATCTACCGCCGGCCATTCCCGTCGCCGACGTCTCCCCTCTCCGGCTTGAGGCAGAAGGACGGATCGGCTTCTCTCAGGCGGTTTCTCGACTGCTGCGGGTGAAACCCTAGATGGCGACACCGGCAGGATCTTCTTCGACGGGCTGGACGGGGGAGAACCTAGATGAGATGCTCCAACATCTAGACCTCTAGGACGACGAGCTAGACGACATGGTTGTTGGGGCAGAGGAGGTGAAGAAGTTTGAAGCGGATGCAAGATGGTTGGCGATTGGGAAGGTCAATACGACCCGCATCTTCAGCTCTTCGGCGATGTTCGAGACGCTGAAGTCGATCTGGGGACTAGCTCATGTGCCAAAGTACAGGGAAGCGGGGGAGAATCTATTTATTTTCCAGATGTTTTTCTTAGGGTATTGGAAGAGGGTGGTGCATGGAGGCCCATGGTTGTTAAGGGGTATGGGCATGCTGATTGAAGACTATGATGGCAAGAAGGATCCAACAACTTTCGAGTTTGACGGTTTATATCTGTGGGCTCAGATTCACAACATCCCAGAGTTGTATCGGAAAGCAGAAGTGGTGGATCAGCTAGCTCGCCGCATTGGTCGAGTGAAGGAAATCCAACTTGCGCCTCATCTCTTCTACGAGGGGGATTACGTTAGGGTTCGTGCAAGAGTGCTGGTGAATAAGCCCCTCACAAGGGTGACGCCCCTGAATGTAGAGGGAGAAGGAAGACGCCGCCTCCTTGTTAAGTATGAGAAAATCCCCTACTTTTGCAAAGTTTGTGGGTTCATGGGCCACAATCATGAGGAATGTGGTGATGGGGTCTAGGAAGAGAAGGACAAGCAATGGGGAAGCTGTATGCTTACTCAGAGAAGGGACACAGCTCCGGAACAGCAGAGCGACCGAGCCGCACGCGGTGGTCGCACCGGAGGGCGGGGAAGAGGAAGAGCAGGCAGGGGTTCGACCAATCGCCAGAGAACGCCACCACGCAAGCGCTCATCAGAAGAGGCCAGACTAGAGACGGGAATGGAAGAAGGAGAAGTTACAAGTCCTTTGAAGCAGGGGCCGAGGGAGAATGAGGCTCAAGCTACACCTACAACACGCAAGAATCTGAATCTTGCACTCAGTTTGGAGGGGGCAGTTAATCCACCTACTGTTGTCGGCCTGGGGCGAATCAGTGGGAGCGGCATGGTCGACGGAGCTGCTCTAGACGCCCCACAGTTGCCTCATCCCTACGCCTCCCCTCGAGACGCAAAGAAAGCGAAGAATTCAGGGTCACCTTTGAAGAACGAAAAGGATAAGATGGCATTATTGGTGGGCTCCAGCTCGGAGCGCCGCCAGGCCCAATGAAAATCCTCAGTTGGAATTGTCGTGGGATAGGCGATCCCGCGACAGTTCGTGAACTCCGCGATCTTGTGGAGCTTAGTTCGCCTTCTTTTCTTCGTTTAGTCGAAACTCAATTACAGAAGAGTCGTGTTGAAGGTCTTCGCTTTTCGTTAGGTTTTGGTTTCAGTTTTGGTGTTGGTAGCAATGGTAGGAGTGGTGGTCTATGTATCTTTTGGAAGAATTCGGTGGATGTTGCAATAAAAAACTTTTCAGGGTATCATGTGGATGCTTGGGTGCAAGAGCAAGGGAAGGAACAGTGGTGTTTATCTTGTTTCTATGGAGAAGTGTAAGTGCATCTAGTGCCACCCCTAGTTGGTTTTGGAGTATTGACGACAAAGTTGGTTGAGGGACTAATGAGTTTGTGAGAAGTGCAGGATAACACAGGTAGTGTCCCTCATTGATTCGGTTTACCTACCGGAGATGACCCCTAAAAATGTATGAAGACATTGACGACAATGGTGGTATGAGAAGATATTCATATTCAAGACTATGACATGAGAAGACATTGCGTGAAGATTATGGAGCACGAAGACTGTGTGGTTTCGTTGTTTCCTTTTCTTCTTTGTTGAGTCATAGGAACCACCGTACTGTTAAGTGGGGTCCAAGTGAACTAAGTCAGAGTGACTGAAGTGATGCTCAACCAAAATCCTATGTCTTCGAGCGAAGACAATGAGAGCAAATCTTATCCAGAGTTGGATGAGTCAGCTTTGCTTGTAGCCCAAGTAAAGTTGCCGTGTGTGTTTGAAATCTGACCGTTGAAACACGTGTCAGTTCCTTAGTGACCCAGGGTCATTTCGGACAAATCAGGTCGGGTTGCCTAGTGGCTATAAATAGCCCACCCCCTACACCATAAATTGGTGGCTGCTCAGAGTTAGTATACGGCTTTTGTCGTTTGAGAGGAACCCACCTCGAAGCATTTGAGAGAGAGAAATCCTTGCGAGGACAAAGCCCAAACACCCAGAGCCAAAGAGTGTTAGGCATCACTGAAGTCTTTCTGTCTGTGTGACCTGAAGACTTATTACACTTGAGGACTGTGTATCCTCCAGCCGGTTAGGCGTCGCGTTCTGAGCATCCAAGAGTCATTGTGGATTGCCGGGTGAACGAAGTCTGTGAAGGTTTGGAAGTCTACCTTGAAGACTTACCAGAGTGATTGGGCGAGGACTAAGTGACCTTAGCTCAAGGGGAATAAGGTGAAGACACGGTCTTCTGAGTTGAATCTCAGCCTCCCTAATCAGACGTACAGTTGTCACAGCAACTGGAACTAGTCCAACAAATCCTGTGTCTTCAACAAGCAACTGGTTCTATCTCTTCCCTCCTTTACTTGAGTTTGTCTTCGTGAAGTCATTGCTTATCGTCTTATCTGATTGACTTCATTGCTTGACTACTATTGTTGATTGGCTTCATACTATCTTCCATCCTGATCCTACTACCTAGCAGCTATTAATCTTCGAACGTTAATGCTATTGCATACTTGATTATGGCTTGCTTGTTGTAGTTTATCTTTCGCTGCATATCAATTAGGTTGTTTCTACTATTTGTCTTCGAAACTTCCATGTTTTGAAGACTTTCATAAAAATCGCCTATTAACCCCCCCTCTAGTCGATAACTAGCACTTTCAATTGGTATCAGAGCAAGGTACTCCCTTGTTCTGTGTGATTCGGTTTAACCACCTGGAGTTTAGCTATGTCGACTGCAGGGATAATCAAAGTCTCCACTGCTTGCCCCGTGTTCGATGGAACAGAATATCCCTACTGGAAGAATAAGATGCACATGCATCTTGAAGCCATTGATGTCGACCTCTGGTATGTCGTCAAGAATGGCGTTCCCAAAACTGGTGAAGGTGTCACCCCTACTGATGTCAAGAAGTTCATTCAACTGGACTCGACTGCAAAGAACATCATCTGTGGTCATCTGACCAAAGGACAGTATGGCCGTGTGAGTGCTCTAGAAACGTCAAAGCTAATCTGGGACTGGCTGTCCAAGGTCAATGAAGGCGTCTCTACACAGAGAGACCAGAGGATCAGTGTTCTTCGCAATCTCTTCAATCGCTTCAAGAGAAACGACAATGAAAATGTCCAGCTCACGTTTGATCGCCTCACCGACATCACAAATGAACTTCAGGCTCTCGGCGCCACTGAGATCACCAAGCATGAAATTGTCAAGACACTGCTGAGATCACTTGACACCTCCTTTGACACCCTTGCCCTCATGATACAAGAACGTCCTGACTTCAAGACACTCGATCCGTCTGATATACTTGAGAGGCTCAACACACATGAGTTCCAGCTTTCTGAGAAAAGAGATATCTATGGCTCCAACTATGGCCGAACTCGTGCTTTGAAGGCAAAAGTTGTTTCCTCATCTGAAGAAGAAGAATCTGGCTGCGGTTCTGACGATCCTGAAGACATTGGAAGGGAGCTTGCTATGCTTGTGAAGAAGTTCCAGAAATTTACCAAGAAGAAGGGCTTCAGAAAGTCTTCACGATCCAGTTCAAGAAATGATGAAGCTTCCACTCAAGACAACAAGAATAGAACATGTCACAAGTGTAAGAAGCCTGGGCACTACATCTCTGAGTGTCCTCAGTGGGACAACGAGAAGAAGAAGAAGAAGAGCAAGGAATATGACTCCGATGACAAGAAGAAGAAGAAATCTTCGAAGTCTTCTTCCAAGTCCTCATCAAGGTCTCATCTCACAAGAAGAGCTCATCTGGCAAGGCTCGTGCTTTTGTTGGCAAGGAAATGGATTCAGAGGAGGAGTCTGCGTCTGAGGAGGCAGAGGTGGAATCTGAAGCTGAGTCCGACTCTGGCGTTGCAAGTCTGGCTCTGGCCACAGCCTACGTCACAAAGTCCATCTTCAACACTGAAGACAATGACTCCCACACCAACGCTGATGATGACAAGGACGATCTTGCTCCCACCTACTGCTTCATGGAACGCGGTGCCAAGGGCATGTCACCAAAAGCTTCAGAATGGATTATTGACAGCGGATGCACTAATCATATGACTGGTGATCAAAGTCTTCTCATGGACTCAACCTTACGTCCATCCGACAAGAGTCAAATCACATTTGCTGACACTGGTAAAGGCAAAGTATTGGGTCTAGGTAGAGTTGCAATCTCAAAGGATCAACACATGGATAAAGTGATGCTTGTTGAATCCCTTGGATTCAACTTAATGTCTGTCTCAATGCTTTGTGACTTAAACATGATTGTGATATTCGGAAAATATCGTTGCCTTGTACTAATGGAATCTGACAAATCTCTAGTCTTTGAAGGGTATTGGAAAGGTGATCTATACATGGTAGATTTCTCAGCAGGTCCAAAACTTGTCGTATGTCTTCTTGCTAAAGCTTCAGAATGCTGGCTATGGCATCGAAGGCTGGGGCACGCTGGCATGAGGAACTTGCACACTCTCGTCAAAAAGAAGCATGTCATAGGTATCGAAGGTGTCAAGTTCAAGAAAGATCATCTGTGTGGTGCCTGCGAAGCTGGAAAGATGACAAGGGCCAAGCATCCTTCGAAGACAATCATGACAACATCTCAACCCTTCGAGCTGCTACACATGGACTTATTTGGACCTACCCACTACTCCACACTCACAACAACGGCGTGTCTCTATGGCTTCGTCATTGTTGATGACTACTCAAGATACACATGGGTGCACATAATTCTCTACAAGACTGAAGTACAAGATGTCTTCAGACGATTCGCCAATCGAGCAATGAACAACTATGGCGTCAAGATCAAGCATATCAGAAGTCATAACGGCACTGAATTCAAGAACACCGGGCTTGATCTTTATCTGGATACAATGGGAATCACTCATGAATTTTTTGCTCCATACACACCTCAGCAAAACGGCATTGTAGAGCGCAAGAACAGAACCCTCATAGAGATGGCTCGAACAATGCTTGACGAGTACAAGACACCAAGAAAGTTCTGGCCTGAAGCCATTGATACAGCTTGTCACATCATCAACCGTGTCTACATCCATAAGCTTCTGGGCAAAACATCCTATGAGCTCCTCACTGGCAAGAAGCCAAATGTCAGTTACTTTAGAGTCTTTGGTGCTAGATGTTGGATCAAGGATCCCCATCACAAGTCAAAATTTGAACCCAAAGCTCACGAAGGCTTCATGCTTGGCTATGGAAAGGATTCGCACTCTTACAGAGTCTTCAACCTCTTCCACGACAAAATCGTTGAAACAGTGGATGTGCGATTTGATGAAACCAATGGTTCACAAATAGAAATTCTGCCAAGTACACTTGATGAAGCTCCTTCCTGTGAATCTATCAAGTTGATGGGAACTGGTGAGATCATGCCCTCTGAAGCACAACCTGAAGAGGAACTTATCATCTCTGCACCAAACCAACCTGAAGACAATGCTCAGACCGAAGACAATACTTCCAATGATGACAATGATCAGCATGAGCAAGGTCTTCGTCCAGTTCATCCTCGTGTTGCAAATGAAGTACAAATTGAGAAGATAATTGACATCCTCAATGCGCCTGGTCCGCTTACTCGCTCAAGAGCAACACAGCTAGCAAATTTCTGTGGGCATTTTTCATTTGTGTCAATATCAGAACCCAAGAAAGTTGCTAAAGCTTTTATGGAACCTGAATGAATTCAAGCCATGCAAGAAGAACTTCAACAGTTCAAGCTGAATAATATTTGGGAACTTGTCAAGCGACCTGACCCTCGCAAGCATAACATTATAGGAACAAAATGGATATATCGAAACAAGCAAGATGAGCATGGTCAAGTCATTAGAAACAAAGCACGTCTTGTGGCTCAAGGATATATCAAGTTGAAGGAATTGACTTCGATGAAACATTTGCTCCTGTTGCTAGGCTTGAAGCTATTCGCATACTGCTAGCCTATGCTAATCATCACAACATCTTGCTATATCAAATGGATGTAAAGAGTGCATTTCTCAATGGCAAGATTGAAGAAGAAGTATATGTTGCACAACCACCTGGCTTTGAAGATCCAAAACATCCTGATATGGTGTACAAACTCAACAAAGCACTGTATGGCCTCAAACAAGCTCCTCGTGCCTGGTATGACACAATCAAAGACTTCCTGAAGAGCAAAGGCTTCAAACCTGGATCCCTCGATCCCACTCTCTTCACGAAGACATATGATGGTGAACTGTTTGTGTGCCAAATATATGTTGATGACATAATCTTCGGCTGCACCAACCAGAAGTATAGTGATGAGTTTGGATTTATGATGCAAGAGCAATATCAGATGTCCATGATGGGTGAGCTGAAGTTCTTCCTTGGTCTTCAAATCCGTCAACAAAGAAATGACATCTTCATATCTCAAGAAAAATATCTCAAAGATTGCCTGAAGGAGTTTGACATGCAAGATTGGAAAGGTTACACGACGCCAATGCCAGCCAAACATCATCTTGGTCCCGACGACAATGGTAAAGAGTTCGATCAAAAGGTATACCGCTCCATGATTGGTTCTTTACTTTACCTATGTGCATCTAGGCCAGATATTATGCTTAGTGTTTGCATGTGTGCTCGATTCCAAGCGGCACCAAAGGAATCGTATCACTTAGCAGTGAAGCGAATTCTTAGATATTTGGCTTACACCCCAACACTCGGATTATGGTATCCAAAGGGATCAAGGTTTGATATGGTTGGATTCTCGGATGCTGATTATGCTGGTGACAAGGTGGATCGCAAGTCAACATCAGGCACATGTCATTTTCTTGGTCGATCACTTGTCTGTTGGTCTTCAAAGAAGCAGAACTGTGTATCACTCTCAACTGCTGAATCTGAATACATTGCTGCTGGATCCTGTTGTACTCAGCTTCTGTGGATGAAGCAAACTCTCAAGGACTATGGCATCGATCTAAAGCAAGTCCCTCTCTTCTGTGACAACGAAAGTGCCATCAAGATTGCCAACAATCCAGTCCAGCACTCAAAGACAAAGCACATTGAAATACGTCATCACTTTCTCAGAGATCATGTTATGAAGAAAGATATAGATATCATGCACGTCAACACTGAAGAGCAACTGGCAGATATCTTCACAAAGCCCTTGGATGAGAAAAGGTTTTGCAAGTTACGGTGTGAGCTAAATATCTTGGAATCCTCGAATGTCCTGTGATTAGGCACACAACCTAACACTTATGCATGTTGATGACTTAGATGTGCAACACACAAAGTAATGTATATCCTCAACCAATGAAGATTTACACTCTGAGTGTGAATACATTAACATGGAATTTGACTTCGGAGCGCCACAATAATTGTGCGCCGTGTCTGGGTCTAATACTTCCTATACGGTGGGTAACGCCACCACCAAATTTCTCGGTTTGAAGTGTTTCACTCATGGCATTATTTTGCAAAGAATTCGCATTTGGTTTGTCTTCAGTTTCAATTTATCTTCGTGATTTTTCTGTGCTATAGTGATTTGATTGCATATATATATATATATATATACTAGCGTTCTGTCCTCTACAGCATTCACTTATAGCTATGTCTTCAAGTTGAATCTTTTGAACTAAGTGAATGTGATCGGACCCTAATCTCTCTATGCTTACTATCTCAAACTCTATCTGTCCAAATCATATGCATTCTATTGAAACTGTCAAATGTCTTCTCTGCATCCTTGTCAGCAGAAGACACAGAGACAAAACATCAAGTCCTATTTAAATGAATCATCTAAATTGTCGATATCCAGAGAAGCCGGAACGAACATCCGACATACTTGGCGGGCGTGGGAACGTGGGACAATTCTAAGTATGTTTCATGCTTGCCACGTACCCCTCAGATGTGAACCGCCAGGGGCACTAGCGTAATTGCGCTGTGCTGCGCACCTACTTATAAATATGTGTCCCCTGCGGTAAAGAAATCCTTCTTCCACCTGTCCACCTCCGTCAAAACCCTAGCGCCACCACTAGCTCGCGACGACGCCGGCGACGAAGCGCTTAGTTGCCGCGACTTCTCTGACGCCGTCCTCACGCCGGCCGCGGACATCGTCCTCTCCGCCGTCGCCGTAGGTGTCCTCCGTCGCCAAGTTAGGGCACGGTGGGCTGAACTGCTCGGTCTCTCATTCTTCCCATCTAGCAGTTCGTCGTGCGGTAATTATAACTCTATTTTTACCACCTTTTTGATCTTCATAGATTCATCCTACTTACCGAAAGTGGTTTCTGCCTACTCAATGTTAGATCTATTCTATCTGCATCTCATAATGCCTAGTCTATTCACTTAGATTTCCTATCTAGTTTGATTCCTCACTTGTACTTATTCACGGATTGGTACAAATCTGGAACCAACTCACCACATATAAGTGAATGTCTTCGCATCATGAGGTCAATGTCTTCAAACTGATTTATCTTCAAAATCTTCTGAGAATGCATATGACCTCTTCCCCTTCCCTCGCATCTCTAATGCTGTCACAGGTACATGTCCGTGGGAGAATCCCTAGGTTCTCATAGTCTGCATTCTTTTGCAGGATACTTACAGCATCATATCAATTCTCCTGAAGCCAGTTCCTGCTTGTCCAGCAAGCATAAATCTCTGAAGCCTCTGAACATATTGAAGCCATTCAGCTTGAAGTTCATGGCCGCAGAAAAATCAGTCAGGAAAGGTGGCAGACAGCGTCGTGGGGGAACTTCGAAGGATCTGCCTGAGGATCTGGCAGAAATGTATAAAGCAGATCCTGAAGAAGATTACAATCAGCGCAAGACTCGAATCCAATGGATTCGACCCTATTGGGCTGAACAGTGGTACAAGTACAAGTTTGTCACCCAGGAGTACGCAGAGAAATATGCTATCAAGAGCCCTTGGGGTGATATTCTCTATCGAGGCCTTCCCCCCCAAGAACAAAGCTGAAGCCATTGCGTAAGAATTCTATCCTTGTATGGTCCGTGGGCCACAGCCTGAAGAAGCCGACCCATCATCATTGCTCTAGTGTTGCGACGACAATCTCTTCAAGCGCAACTTCCAGTTTGCTATGTCTTCAGCAAAGGAAAACAAGAAGTCATGGGGATTAGACTTCAATCCTGGTCCCTCTGCTCCCCGTGAGGATGGGACACATGAAGCTGTAGAGAATAGAATTGGCCCCTTTGCAAACCTTGATGGTCTCATCTCCTACATCTTAGTTCATGGTGCCAGATTGGATCATCCCAACAATGATGTTGATTCTGATGAAGCCCCTGCTCCTACTCCAAGGCCGAAGAAGCCAAAGAAGGTTAAGGTTTCATCATCAGCCGCACCTCCAAAAGCTTCTCGTGTGAAGCCATTGGCCACTGCACCTCCTAAAGCCAGTGTGCAGTCTGAAGATCAATCTCGTATCTCCAAGAAGACGGAGAAGAAAAGACAACTTGTTAGGCATACTGATCAAGCTCTGACTCCTGCTGCTATTCTGCGTGAAGAACCCATTGATCTATCAAGTGATGAAGATCTTGCGGATGATGCTCTTGAGCAGCTGATAAAGAGCAAGGAAGAAGCAGAAATCTTCAACAACTTGCCTCTCTTTGATGTGGCCATCATCCACAATTTCATTGATGAGTGGTTCGACACCCCAAACGTCAGCTTTGAAGATTTACAGCTTCCAATTGGCCTCAGCGTCTCTTTCAATGGCGCCATTGCTTCTGAGTTGGCTCTCGCTCAGCGAATCGTTGAGCTCAAGAACAAGATTGATTATGAGAAGGCTCAATTCAAGAAGCATGTGGCCAAGCTAAGTGTTCAAGATGTCCGAAACTTTAAGGTCATGCTGCATGAGCTTAAAGAAGCTTTTCTGAAGAAGCGCCAAGAAGCTCAAGGCTCTCGTGATCGCATGAAGAGTTTGGCTGATAAGTGTGTGCTTGCCTACAATGAGGCTGAGAAGTGCAAGTCACTTGGCCGTCCTGGCATTGACCCCAGGATGGCAGCAAAGAAAAAGAAGAAGCTTCCTGCTGATCAGCCTGCGCCTTCAAACCAAGAAGCTCCACGTATTATCTTCCCGAGTAGCATGACTGGCTTGAAGCCAAAGGTCACCACAACTGCTTCAGAACAGAAGAAGACGAGGGCTGCCGAGGCAGAGGCCAGAAAGAGGAAGAATACCAAAGCCTCTGATGCTGCTCCCTCCAAGAAGAAGCGCAAGACCAAGAAGAATCGGGCTGCTCCCACAAAGCCCCTTTTTGTTGAACCCATCTCAGTGATTCATCCTGCATCTGCATCCCAAGAACTTCACATGACTGTTCATGAGCCTGCTTCCACAGAGGCTCCTGAAGCTGAAGATATTCCAGCAACTGAACCCACCGCTGCTGAAGACATTGGTCATCATGACAATGTTGAAGATGATGAAGTTCTTCCTCAGATCGAATACAATGTGGTATCATCGCCTGTTCGTACGAACAACGAACTCATCAGCATTGGTCGTCCTTTGACGCCAATTGCACAGGATGATTCATGGGCTGATTGCCCGCAAGAACAAGACTCCCCCAACACTCACCAACAACAACAAGTCACAACATCCGTACAAGCTGAAGAGGATGAGGGCCTGCCCACTCCATCTCCAAAAGCGTCGCCAGTACTTCAAAGGCTTCACAAAGGACCAAGGCCTCAAGCTCCTCTTCTGAGCGTTCCAGAAGGAGAAGTGCATCATCAACCTGTTGCACGTCAAGTGTTTTCAGAAGCCACTCCTGCTGTGAATGTCTCTGCGTCTGAAGCACCTGCTGCTGAAGATAATCCGGCTGCATCAGCCGATGAAGAACGTCAAGAAGAACATGTCTCTACTCCCCCCATTCCTGAAGAAATAGTTCATGAAGTGAACATGTCAATGCCTGACCCTCCAGCTCCTCAAGTGGAGGTTGAAAATCCTGAAGCTGCCACAACCAATGCAAGTGAAGCCGATGACATTGTCATGGCTGAAGCTAATGTGGAGCTTGCAACAACCAGTGTGCCTGAAGCTAATGCGGCCACTGCACCTGAAGCTAATGCGGCCACTGCACCTGAAGCAAGTGAGGCTACTGCTTCTGAAGCACCTGTTGTGCAGCCTGAAGCCGCAGTTGCTGCCACTGCTCCTGTTCCGCCACCAAGACCCTATACAATTGAGCAGGCATATAACCACGGAGAGCTAACAACAGTCAGATGGCCCATTCTGGTCCCTCCGCCTAATGTCTCTGGTCCTCAATTTGACTATCATGTCGAGCATAGGCCTCAAGTCCAGAAGCCCAAGCCAAGACTGCCAAGGTTTCCAGGTACTGCAAACTCAACAGGGTCCTTCAATGCTAATGGCTTCAAGAGCCACAATTCTTTGATAGCTCGAAGAACCCCTACACGAAGCCAAGAATTGCATCAGATCGGTTCTGGAGTCATCAGCAGTGAAGCTATTACTCCTGTGTTCTGTATGATCAAGGGCGCATCTTTCCTCATATGCGCCTCGACACTGAAGCCATTACTGGACTCCCCTGCTTAGAAGAAGCACTTGACTGCTTTCGTGATGCTGGGCTGCTCAGTTTTGTCACAGATAAAGAACACTAGAATGAAGAACTATTGCTTCAATTCTATGCCACACTGCACATTCGCGGCTACAACAGAGATACGAAGACTTGGGTTCTCAAGTGGATGACCGGAAACGTTCATCATGAAGCCAAAGCTATGGATATCATCGAGCTTACAGGCCTGTCCACTCCCGGAGAACTCTATGAACCTGGCTGTCAACATCATCGCAATGCCCTGGAAAGCATCTTTCATAGGCCTGAACCCAATATGAGTCAGATGCTGAGCATGATGAAGCCTTTGCCCCGTGACGCTGAATATCCAACAGAGTTCTTTGTTGAAGACCTTGAGTATCTGCCACGCACCATATATCACATCATCAGGCGGACTCTATGGCCTATCAAAGGACATTCATCAACGGCAAAGCTTGAAGGAGATATGAAGACTTTGGTCTTCTACATTTTCAATGGCATCAGCTTCAATGCACAAGATTTCTTCATCAGACAACTTGCTGCCTCCGGCTCTGATCTCTTTGGTCTGAAGTTTTATGCTCCATGGGTCATGCGCCTCATAAAGCGACACTCTAATGTCAACTATCAACCGTCTGCTCGCAATCATGTGATTTTTCTACCTGAGGTTGATATGTCAGTTGAAGCTATATATCCTAACCCTGCCAAGAAGCCTCTTTGTCTTCAGAATGCCGAGCACCAAAGCTTCACTCAACCCATTGAAGGTGTTCAAGCAGCTACACGAATCTATCCATTGGCTGGAAATACTCGTTTGCCTCATCGAGCACCTACTGAAGCCACTGAAAGCACCATTTCCCAAAGGCCTCGGAAGCATTCTCGCGTTCTCAATGATCGAGAACTTCTTGTGGCCCTTCATCAGAAACAGGATAAAAATCACTTTTGGCTCAAGAGACAGATGCAAAGCCTCTTGGTGGATGTCAATCGCATTCGCAACCTTGCCACCAAGAATTTCTTTGTTGCTCACGAAACTTGCCGGCATCATGGAAGAGTTTGACCCTGCTTAGTGCTGAAGTAGATCTTCAAGACGATGGCTTCAATGAAAGATTTAAGTTTGACTCCACTCCTCCACGGAATGCTGTCTTACGAAGAACTCCATCTCTTGAAGACTCTGAATATTCTTCCTCCGCGGCAACGGTAAATGCCAGAGTGATCAATAATGAAGATGATGCTACTTCACCACCTCCAACTACTACTCTGCGCATCGACACTGCACCAAGTTCATTTGCACCGCCACCCAACGACGACAACCCTGCTGCTTCACCTACTCATCAAGAAGACGAGTAGATGCTCTATGTCTTCAAACCTTTTTGGTCATTACTGACAAAAGGGGGAGAAGCGTATGAGTTGATAGTCTTCAAGCGGGTTCAAATGGGCAGTTGCGTTATATTTTGCCTTGTGCTTACAACTCTTGCGTTTTGAAACATTTGGTTCTCTGAGTTGTAACACTTAAACTTGATGGTCGTCTGCTACTTATTTGCATTTCCATGTGCGATGATAACTTCCGCACTTAGATCATCCTGCAGACGTCCATTTTTCATTATGCATGTCATCCTATATGCTATATCATTTCATGTATGATGAATTATCTTCATAAGTTGAAGTGGATCTCCACAAGTACAACCTGCCATGTGTATTTGCATTCCAAAAGCAAAATTATTTATATGCACATCTTCAGGGGAGCCCTTGCTACTTATGAAGACAAATTCCTATCCTTTACAATTTCACATACTTTATCCCTGTTGAAAACTTCAACCAGTTTGTCATCCATCACCAAAAAGGGGGAGATTGTAAGTGCATCTAGTGCCACCCCTAGTTGGTTTTGGAGTATTAACGACAAAGTTGGTTGAGGGACTAATGTGTTTGTGAGAAGTGCAGGATAACGTAGGTAGTGTCCCTCATTGATTCGGTTTACCTACCGGAGATGACCCCTAAAAATGTATGAAGACATTAACGACAATGGTGGTATGAGAAGATATTCATATTCAAGACTATGACAAGAGAAGACATTGCGTGAAGATTATGGAGCACGAACACTGTGTGGTTTTGTTGTTTCCTTTTCTTCTTTGTTGAGTCATAGGAACCACCGTACTGTTAAGTGGGGTCCAAGTGAACTAAGTTAGAGTGACTGAAGTGATGCTCAACCCAAATCCTATGTCTTCGAGCGAAGACAATGAGAGCAAATCTTATCCAGAGTTGGATGAGTCAGCTTTGCTTGTAGCCCAAGTAAAGTTGCCGTGTGTGTTTGAAATCTGACCGTTGGAACACATGTCAGTTCCTTAGTGACCCAGGTTCATTTCGGACAAATCAGGTCGGGTTGCCTAGTGGCTATAAATAGCCCACCCCCTACACCATAAATTGGTGGCTGCTCAGAGTTAGTATACGGCTTTTGTCATTCGAGAGCAACCTACCTCGAAGCATTTGAGAGAGAGAAATCCTTGCGAGGACAAAGCCCAAACACCCAGAGCCAAAGAGTGTTAGGCATCACTGAAGTCTTTCTGTCTATGTGACCTAAAGACTTATTACACTTGAGGACTGTGTATCCTCCGGCCGGTTAGGCATCGCGTTCTGAGCATCCAAGAGTCATTGTGGATTGCCGGGTGAATGAAGTCTGTGAAGGTTTGGAAGTCTACCTTGAAGACTTACCAGAGTGATTGGGCGAGGACTAAGTGACCTTAGCTCAAGGGGAATAAGGTGAAGACACGGTCTTCTGAGTTGAATCTCAACCTCCCTAACCAGACGTACAGTTGTCACAGCAACTGGAGCTGGTCCAACAAATCCTGTGTCTTCAACAAGCAACTGGTTCTATCTCTTCCCTCCTTTACTTGAGTTTGTCTTCGTGAAGTCATTGCTTATCGTCTTATCTGATTGACTTCATTGCTTGACTACTATTGTTGATTGGCTCCATACTATCTTCCATCCCGATCCTACTACCTAGCAGCTATTAATCTTCGAACGTTAATGCTATTGCATACTTGATTATGGCTTGCTTGTTGTAGTTTATCTTCCGCTGCATATCAATTAGGTTGTTTCTATTGTTTGTCTTCGAAACTTCCATGTTTTGAAGACTTTCATAAAAATCGCCTATTCACCCCCCCTCTAGTCGATAACTAGCACTTTCAAGAAGCAACCTAGAGTCTCCGTTATAAAACTTGGAACACAATGAAGAGATTGAGGGGGGAAAGTACTCTCCCCTCGCTGTGTATTGGTGACTTCAACAAGATACTGAGACCTGAGGAGCAACACGGTCCCAATACTCATGATAGTGCTCAGATAGAGGCTTTCAGAGAGGCCGTTGATGTTTGTGGACTTGCCGATTTGGGTTACCGTGGCTTGGACTGGACATGGGAGAAGAAGGTGGCTGGTGGACACTTTTGCTGAGTTCGTTTGGATCGAGCCTTGGGATCGGCCTGCTGGTCGGTGCTCTTTCCTTTCGCTTCCCTTGAACATTTAACTGCGGCCAAATCCGATCACTACCCCATACTGTTAGAGACGGAGCTGGTAGCGACAAGTGTTCGGGTAAAGAAAAAATAGTTCCGGTACGAGTGCATGTGGGAAAGGGAACCTAGCTTTGGGGATATCTTGGCTGAGGCGTGGAACAATGCTGGCAGATCCCAAACTGTATCGGGATTGTCAGAAAAACTTACTAGCGTTGCTGGTGTGCTACAAAGATGGGGCCGAAACAAGTTTGGTGCAGTCCGGGCGGAATTGCACTCTCTGCGCCTTCGGCTTCGTGAGCTGCGTGCACTTCAGGATTGGGTAGGCCCCTCGATGGAGGAGGAAAGCATCGAAGCTCAGATGGTCAAACTATGCCTCCGAGAAGAAATCATGTGGCGCCAGAGAGCTAGGGTCCAGTGGCCAGCCGACGGTGACAATAACACAAAGTTTTTTCACTGTAAGGCTAGTGCCCGCAAAGAGCGCAACCGCATCTCCGAGCTGCAGCGAGTTGATGGAATAGTTTGCACGGACGAGCAAGAGATGGTGAATATGGCCTCTAACTTTTATGGCAACCTGTATGCATCTGAAAATACTGTGGGCATTGAAGAGGTTTTATCCCATATACCACCACGAGTTGATGAGGCTATGAATAACTCTCTGGATGCTCAGTATACGAAATCAGAGATAAAAACTGCATTGTTTTAGATGTTCCCGACAAAAGCACCAGGACCGGATGGCTTTCCTGCACATTTTTTCCAGCGGCATTGGGATCTATGCGGTGACGAGGTAACTGATATGGTGTTGCGTGTTCTTAAAGGAGAGGATTCCCCGGAGGAGATCAACAAAAAGTTCATAGTCTTAATTCCCAAGATTGCAAGTCCAAAAAATTTAGGACAGTTTTGACCGATTAGCCTCTGCAATGTGATCTTCAAGATCGCATCAAAGGTTATGGCTAACCGGCTCAAGCTTATTCTCCCCGATATCATCTCTGAGGAGTAGTCAGCATTTGTGCCAGGACGCCTTATTACTGGCAACTTTATGTCAACCTATGAGTGCCTGCACTACATGAAAACCAGGAAGTTGAAGAGTAACAGGTTCTGCGCTTTGAAACTTGATATGATGAAAGCTTATGATAGAATTGAATGGAATTATCTGGAGAAGGTCATGCTAAAACTTGGGATCAGCCTGCATTTCATTGAGATTGTAATGAGGTGTGTTACATCAGTATCCTTCTCTGTTATCTTCAACGGAGGGAAGCAGGAGGAGTTCACACCATCACGAGGCCTTAGGCAGGGTGATACGATATCCCCCTACCCCTTTCTGCTAGCGGCGGAGGGATTATCTTGTTTATTGAAATCTTCTAACCCAGCGGAGAGTGTCCGTGGTATTTCGCTGGCAGCATGAGCTCCTGAGGTAAACCATTTACTTTTTGCAGATGATAGCCTCTTATTCTTCAATGCTACACCTGAGATGGCAGCTAGAGTTGATGTTCTCCTGTAACGTTACTGTGGTGCTTCTGGCCAGCGCATAAATAAGGAGAAGTCCTCAATCTTCTTTAGCAAAGGCTGTGCTGAGTCCCTGAGACAAGGAATCAAAGAAACCCTGCAAGTTCAAAATGAGCAGTTATCTGATCGATATCTTGGGCTGCCTGCTGATGTGGGGAGAGCCAAGGAAGGATCCTTTAAACGAAGGATAGGATTTGGAAGCATGTGCAGGGTTGGATGGAAAAGGCCCGGTCTGCAGGTGGAAAGGAGGTACTTATCAAATCCGTAGCTCAAGCTATCCCCACCTACTCTATGGCTTGCTTCAAATTGCCACGGGGTTTATGTCAGCATATCAACAGTATTTTGAGGAAGTTTTGGTGGGGATCTAAGAAGGGAGAGAGGAAAACAGCATGGGTGTCATGTGAAGTTATGTCACAGCCTAAGTCCATGGGAGGGATGGGCTTCAGAGACATCTAGCTCTTCAACCTGGCTTTACTGGCCCGACAAGCGTGGAGGCTCCTTACCAAGCCAAACACTCTCAGTGCCCGGATTTTGAAGGTCGTTTATTACCCTACATCCACAATCCTTGAGGCAGAGGTGGGAAACAATCCATCTCAAGTGTGGTGGTCCATTATTGAAGGCTGAGACTCGCTCAAGCTCGGCTTAATCAAGAGAATTGGCCTGGGCAATGACACAAACATATGGACTGATAACTGGATCCCCAGGGACTTCAAACTACGACCTATATGTCCAAAAACTACAAACCCTCCCGAGCTAGTCTCCGAGCTCATAAACCCGGTCACAGCTTCTTGGAACAGGGCCATCTTGGATGAGCATTTCTACGTGATGGACATAGAGGCAATCCTGAATATTTCTCTCAGCAACAGGGTCCGTGAGGACTTCTGGTCATGGCATTATGAACGCAAGGGTACCTTCACGGTGCGGTCAGCTTACCGGCTTATGTCCTCAATCAACCAGCAAAGTACTGACTGGCTTGAGCACAATGATGGCCACTCCAATGGCGCAGCGGACAGCAGGTCCTGGGCAAAACTATGGGGTGCTCCGGTCCCCTCCAAGGTCCGAGTTTTTGCTTGGCGGCTGGCTAGAACCTCAATCCCCACAAGAGACGTCCGAAAGCATAGGAAAATGACGGACTCTACGGAATGCTCACTCTGCCACGCAGTGGTGGACTCTTGGTGCCATTCTCTCTTCGATTGCCACATGGCATGCTGCGTGTGGGCTCTTGCGGATGAAGATCTGACAGAGACGGTCATCTCCAACCGGACGGAAGACGCCAAGCTTTGGATGTTTTGGCTGGTGGATATTTACCTACGGCAGAGTTAGCGCGCGTGCTTGTCATGATGTGGGCAATTTGGTGGGCGAGAAGGCGGGCCATACACGATAATTGGTTCCAGAGCCCTCTCAGCACTCATGTTTTCATCAATAAATTCATCGCAGAACTCGAACAAATTCCTGAGAAGGTCGCGCGCATGAGGGACCTGCATGCTAGGTCCAAGGACTTGCATGTAAGAGACAGGGACCGGCATGTAACTAGTGTGGATGTTGAAGGACCTACCAGCAGAACGGGGTGGCTACCACCTGAAACGCATGCATATAAAATGAACATAGATGCGGGCTTCTCTAAGATTGGAGACAGCGGGGCTGCTATTGTGATCTACCGCGACGCGAATGGTAATTATCTCGGGGCATCGGCGATCATCTCAGCTGGCCTAATGGACCCAACCATCTTGGAGGCTCAGGCGTGTAGTGAGGCGCTCTCCCTAGCAAGTGATCTCCACATCCAGTCCGTTTGCGTGGCATCGGATTGCCTGGAAGTCGTTAACCGGATAGAGGATGTTTCTCCTTGCAATTTTTTCTCCATCTTGCAAGACATTCAGCACCAGAAAAGGCTTTTCAATGATATCAAATTCATCCATGAGAGTAGGAAGAATAATGGGGAGGCCCATGCTTTGGCGAAGGCAGCAACCTCTCTACCTCCCGGGCGCCACGTGTGGCTCACTAGTAGGCCCGAAATCATATGTATCCGTATGCATGTGAACTTTTAATAACGGATACAGTTTGCTCAAAAAAAGGAAAATCACATCCAGACCAGCTTTCCCGCAGTGCCACCGGCTTCTCATCCCTCCGGCAAAAGGATGTCCTTCCACTTCACTGAAATTACATCCAAAATGCCACCAGTACTTATATCCCATGCCTCTTCAGATTTCTCCCATCTTCAACGCCCGTCACCCCATTCACCCCCACCCGACCGAGCTGCAGAGAGAGAGAGAGAGAATAGAGGAGGTGTTAGGGTTTGGGGCCGCCACCATCGCTGCTGCGGCCATCTCTGGCCACACCGGAGGCTAGAGCTTGCACCCCCATCAGCCGGATCTCTCCCCGCCTCCTCCCAAATCTGGGAGCTCTCTCCCCTGCCTCCTCCACGACCCAATGCCGCCGCCATCTGCAGCAATGACTCCGACGGGAGCCGGCCTTCCTCAACCATCTCCAGCGACGACCCACACTGGATCCGGCCTCCCTCAACCATCTCGAACGACCACGCGTCCCTCTGCTCCCTCGACCTCACCTCCTTCCATCTCTATCCACTGCCACCGAGCAAGCAAGGTAATCCACCCCTATCATGGTGAAAAAATTGATACTTGTTGTAGGTATTACTTATCCTAGACAGTTGATACATGTTGTAGGTACATTAATTTGCTTGTTTACGAATATCAGGATCAATTTTTGATACTTGTTTGGTACAAATTCTTGATAAATGGTGACATTAATTTGCTTGTGTATTTGTATGATAGTGCCGAACATTAATTTGCTTGTTTACGAATATCAGGATCAATTTTTTCTGCTAAGAGATAGACTTGTTCTGTGATTTCTGAGGCATATATGTTTTCTTCCTATGAGATTTGTGAGGCATATGTGACCAAAAATTGTCACTTTCTTTCAATCTGAACAAAATATGCTTGCTGGTCATTGTTGCTTGATGTCATGGGTTGTGCATGTATGTTTATATAGATCTGGACAATTAGGTGATTGTTTGATGATTGCTTGATGTTTGACTATGTAGATGTCAGTTCAGATGCGGGATCGAGAGCCCGTCGAAGTTTTTTCTAAGTGTGCAGCTGATCAAGCACAACGTGGGCATAGGCTGAACAACTACTTGACATTTATGGTTGCTTTCAAGGTTGCTTGCTTTCAAATGCAGAAATCCGATTTACTAATGTAATGTTCTATTATGTCTATGTAGTACTAAAGTTTTATCTTATTGTGTAGGTTCACATGGCAAGTCATGCTTTTCGCAAAGGACCCCCCGCGGACGTAAAGGATCGTATGATCATGGTTGTGGAAACAAATGATTGATGTACTCTCGAACAATGTCTGTTGTTTCTGTTATGCAATGAAGTCAAATAAAGCGAGACTCAATTGCCTCGAGAGGCAATTTGACGAAAGTTGTAACCGAAGAAGTAGTGTATCATATTGTTGAACTATTTGAACTATGTATTAGCTTGTTTAATTGTTGAACTATGTATTTGTGGCCATGGAAGAAATCTTAAAAAGACCTAATCTACCAAAAATTATTATCGACAATTACTTCACAAAAAACAATTATTTTTGGGCTAAATTAGACGCCAAACATATTATTTGAGATAATATACAACACAATTAGATAAATCATGTCAAATCAGTGTTTAAATAACATCTTCAGCATCCAAGGGCATTACAGACTTTCAGCACCAGCTACAGCCTCACCAGTCGTCCTAAAAAAGTTACCAAACAGGCTTTTTGGACTTCTCAGCTTCTACCAGCTCCAGCCAGCTTCTCACCTTCTACCAGCTCCAGCCAGCTTCTCAGCTTCTACCAGCTCCAGCTGCTTCTCATTCAGCCACAGCCCAAACAAACAGGGCCTATGTGCAGTAGCGCATTTGGCTCGGTCCGGTTCTGCTGACGTAGGCGTGGTTCTGGTGGTTTGGCTGCAGCTCCGGTGCAGCCACCTCCTAGATAGAAATGCTACATGTTGTAATACAATTTCTTACAAAACATATACAGTACTATATAGAAACTATATTCTCCTCAATTAACTATGCAGAGTCTATTAAGGATGTTAAGACATTCTTGCAAAGTGACATTTAGATTGAGCCTACTCTTATGTTTTACTGGCCACTATTATACTCGGTATAATACTGAAGGGTTGGATATTTGCAAAAAAAGTACTGAAGGGTTGTAGTGGTCAGGCTCACGATAAGGAGGAAACATCTCTTCTCGGTCCCTGGCACTATCACCTAGGACCAGGAGTGATGCTGACATGGTTGCCTTCCATCTGAAAAAGAATAACCGGCTCCTGTTTGAAATTTGAATCTGGGCAAGGTTTCTAGAAACTCATATTTGTCGGAGTCCTGCCATGCTGCGACACGTGTTGGAAATATGCCCTAGAGGCAATAATAAATTAGTTATTATTATTATATTTCCTTGTTCATGATAATCGTTTATTATCCATGCTATAATTGTATTGATAGGAAACTCAGATACATGTGTGGGTACATAGACAACACCAAGTCCCTAGTAAGCCTCTAGATGACTAGCTCATTGATCAATAGATGGTTACGGTTTCCTGACCATGTACATTGGATGTCGTTGATAACGGGATCACATCATTAGGAGAATGATGTGATGGACAAGACCCAATCCTAAGCCTAGCACAAAGATCGTATAGTTCATATGCTAAAGCTTTTCTAATGTCAAGTATCATTTCCTTAGACCATGAGATTGTGCAACTCCCGGATACCGTAGGAATGATTTGGGTGTACCAAACGTCACAACGTAACTGGGTGGCTATAAAGGTGCACTACAGGTATCTCCGAAAGTGTCTGTTGGGTTGGCACGAATCGAGACTGGGATTTGTCACTCCGGTTGACGGAGAGGTATCTTGGGCCCACTCGGTAGGACATCATCATAATGTGCACAATGTGACCAAGGGGTTGATCACGGGATGATGTGTTACGGAACGAGTAAAGAGACTTGCTGGTAACGAGATTGAACAAGGTATCGGCATACCGACGATCAAATCTCGGGCAAGTACAATACCGTTGGACAAAGGGAATTGTATACGGGATTGATTGAGTCCTTGACATCGTGGTTCATCCGATGAGATCATCGTGGAACATGTGGGAGCCAACATGGGTATCCAGATCCCGCCGTTGGTTATTGACCGGAGAACGTCTCAGTCATGTCTGCATGGTTCCCGAACCCGTAGGGTCTACACACTTAAGGTTCGATGACGCTAGGGTTTTAAAGGAAGTTTGTATGTGGTTACTGAATGTTGTTCAGAGTCCCGGATGAGATCCCGGACATCACGAGGAGTTCCGAAATGGTCCGGAGGTAAAGATTTATATATGGGAAGTCCTGTTTTGGTCACCGGAAAAGTTTCGGGGTTTATCGGTAACGTACCGGGACCACCGGGAGGGTCCCGGGGGTCCACCAAGTGGGGCCACCGGCCTCGGAGTGCTGCATGGGCCAAGTGTGGGAGGGGACGAGCCCCAGGTGGGCTGGTGCGCCCCCCACAAGGGCCCAAGGCGCCTAGGGTTTGGGGAGGGGGCGCACCCACCTAACTTGGGGGGCAAGTTTCCCCTCTCCCCACCTTGGCCGCCCCCCCAGATGGGATCTTGGGCTGGCCGCCGCCCCTAGGGTGGAACCCTAGGTGGGGGCATAGCCCCCCTCTCCCCCTATATATAATTGAGGGTTTTTGGGGCTTCCAACACATGAGTTTCACCTCTCCCTGGCGCAGCCCTACCTCTCTCCCTCCTCCTCTCCCGCGGTGCTTGGCGAAGCCCTGAAGGATTGCCACGCTCCTCCATCACCACCATGCCATTGTGCTGCTGCTGGATGGAGTCTTCCTCAACCTCTCCCTCTCTCCTTGCTGGATCAAGGCGTGGGAGACGTCACCGGGCTGTACGTGTGTTGAACGCGGAGGTGCCGTCCGTTCGGCACTAGGATCTCCGGTGATTTGGATCACGACGAGTACGACTCCTTCAACCCCGTTCTCTTGAATGCTTCCTCTTAGCGATCTACAAGGGTATGTATATGCACTCTCCTTCCCCTCGTTGCTGGTTTCTTCATAGATAGATCTTGGTGACTCGCAGGAAAATTTTGAATTTCTGCTATGTTCCCCAGTAGTGGCATCATGAGCTAGGTCTATTGCGTAGATTCTTTGCACGAGTAGAACACAAAGTAGTTGTGGGTGTTGATTTTGTTCAATATGCTTACCGTTACTAGTCCAATCTTGTTTCGACGGTATTGTGGGATGAAGCGGCCCGGACGACCTTACACATACACTTACGTGAGACAGGTTCCACCGACCGACATGCACTTGGTGCATAAGGTGGCTAGCGGGTGCCAGTGTCTCCCACTTTAGTCGGAACGGATTTGATGAAAAGGGTCCTTATGAAGGGTAAATAGCAATTGGCATATCACGTTGTGGTTTTGCGTAGGTAAGAAACGTTCTTGCTAGAAACCCATAGCAGCCACATAAAACATGCAAACAACAATTAGAGGACGTCTAACTTGTTTTTGCAGGGTATGCTATGTGATGTGATATGGCCAAGAAGAATGTGATGAATGATATGTGATGTATGAGATTGATCATGTTCTTGTAATAGGAATCACGACTTGCATGTCGATGAGTATGACAACCGGCAGAAGCCATAGGAGTTGTCTTAATTTATTGTATGACCTGCGTGTCATTGAACAAACACCATGTAATTACTTTACTTTATTGCTAACCGGTAGCCATAGTAGTAGAAGTAATAAGTTGGCGAGACAACTTCATGGAGACACGATGATGGAGATCATGGTGTCATGCCGGTGACGATGATGATCATGGAGCCTCGAAGATGGAGATCAAAAGGAGCAAAATGATATTGGCCATATCATGTCATTTTTTGATTGCATGTGATGTTTATCATGTTTATACATCTTATTTGCTTAGAGCGACGGTAGTAAATAAGATGATCCCTCATTAAAATTTCAAGAAAGTGTTCCCCCTAACTGTGCACCGTTGCGAAAGTTCGTCATTTTGAAGCACCACGTGATGATCGGGTGTGATAGATTCTTATGTACACATACAACGGGTGTAAGACAGATTTACACACGCGAAACACTTAGGTTGACTTGACGAGCCTAGCATGTACAGACATGGCCTCGGAACACAAGAGACCGAAAGGTCGAGCATGAGTCGTATAGTAGATACGATCAACATGAAGATGTTCATCGATGATGACTAGTCCGTCTCACGTGATGATCGGACACAGCCTAGTTGACTCGGATCATGTAATCACTTAGATGACTAGAGGGATGTCTATCTGAGTGGGAGTTCATTAGATGAACTTAATTATCCTGAACATAGTCAAAAAACCCTTTGCAAATTATGTCATAGCTCGCGCTTTAGTTCTACTATTTTAGATATGTTCCTAGAGAAAATATAGCTGAAAGTTGACAGTAGCGATTATGCAGACAGCAGAAAGCTTATGTCCTTAATGCACCGCTCAGTGTGCTGAACCCCAAACGTCGTCTGTGGATGTTGCGAACATCGGACATACATGTTTTGATAACTACATGATAGTTCAGTTAAACGGTTTAGAGTTAAGGCACCAAATACATTTTTCGTAACGTCGCGGAACATATGAGATGTTTCAAGGGCTGAAATTGGGATTTCAGGCTCGTGCCCACGTCAAGAGGTATAAGACCTCTGACGATTTTCTTAGCCTGCAAACTAAGGGAGAAAAGCTCAATCGTTGAGCTTGTGCTCAGATTGTCTGAGTGCAACAATCACTTGAATCGATTGGGAGTTAATCTTCCAGATGAGATAGTGATGTTTCAACAAAGTCATTGCCACCAAGCTGCTAGAGCTTCCTGATGAACTATAACATATCAGGGATAGATATAATGATCCTTGAGGTATTCACGATGTTTGACACCGCGAAAGTAGAAATCAAGAAGGAGCATCAATTGTTAATGGTTGGTGAAACCACTAGTTTCAAGAAGGGCAAGGGCAAGAAGGGATACTTCATGAAACGGCAAATCAGCTGCTGCTCCAGTGAAGAAACCCAAGGTTGAACCTAAACCTGAGACTAAGTGGTTCTGTAATAAGGGGAACAGCCACTGGAGCAGTATTACCCTAGATACTTGGTAGATAAGAAGGCTGGCAAGGTCGATAGAAGTATATTGGATATACATTATGTTAATGTGTACTTTACTAGTACTCCTAGTAGCACCAGGGTATTAGATACCGGTTCGGTTGCTAAGTGTTAGTAACTCGAAATAAAAGCTACGGAATAAACGGAGACTAGCTAAAGGTGGGCTGACGATATGTGTTGGAAGTGCATCCAAGGTTGATGTGGTCAAACATCGCACGCTCCCTCTACCATCAAGATTAGTATTAAACCTAAATAATTGTCATTTGGTGTTTGCGTTGAGCATAGACATGATTGGATTATGTCTATCGCAATACGGTTATTCATTTAAGGGGAATAATGGTTACTCTGTTTATTTGAGTAATACCTTCAATGGTCTTGCACCTAAAAGAATGGTTTATTGAATCTCAATCGTAGTGATACACATTTTCATGCCAAAAGATATAAGATAGTAATGATAGTACCACTTACTTGTGGCACTGGCATGTAAGTCATATTGGTATAAAACGCATGAAGAAGCTCCATGTTGATGGATCTTTGGACTCACTCGTTTTTGAAAAGTTTGAGACATGCGAACCATGTCTATTGGTGTATACGCATGAAGAAACTCCATGCAGATGGATCGTTTGGACTCACTTGATTTTGAATCACTTGAGATATGCAAATCATACCACATGGGCAAGATGACTGAAAAGCCTCGGTTTCAGTAAGATGGAACAAGATAGCAACTTCTTGGAAGTAACACATTTTGATGTGTGCAGTCCAATGAGTGCTGAGGCATGCAGTGAATATCGTTATGTTCTTACTTCACAGATGATTCGAGTAGATGTTGAGTATATTTACTTGATGAAACACAAGTCTGAATTATTGAATGGTTCAAAGTAATTTCAGAGTGAAGTTAAAGATCATCGTGACAAGAGGATAAAATGTCTATGATATGACCACAGAGATGAGTATCTGAGTTACGAGGTTTGGCACGAAATGAAGACATTGTGGAAATTGTTTCACAATTAATACCGCCTGGAACGCCATAGTGTGATGGTGTGTCCGAACATCATAGTTGCACCCTATTGGGTATGGTGCATACCATGATGTCTCTTATCGAATTACCACTATCGTTCATGGGTTAGGCATTAGAGACAACCGCACTCACTTTAATAGGGCACCACGTAATTCCGTTGAGACGACACCGTTTGAACTATGGTTTGGAGAAACCTAAGTTGTCGTTTCTTAAAAGTTTGGGGCTGCGACACTTATGTGAAAAAGGGTCATGTTGATGAGCTCTAACCCAAAGAGGATAAAAATGCATCTTCATAGGACACCCAAAACAGTTGGGTATACCTCCTGTCTCAGATCCGGAAGCAGAAGTAATTGTTTCTAGAAACGCGTCCTTTCTCGAGGAAAAGTTTCTCTCGAAAGAATTGAATGGGAGGATGGTGGAGACTTGATGAGGTTACTGAACCAGCACTTCAACCAGTGTGTAGCAGGGCACATGAAATTGTTCATGTGGCACCTACACCAATTGAAGCGGAAGCTGATGATAGTGATCATGATGCTTCGGATCAAGTCACTACCGAACCTCGTAGGTCGACAAGGACGCGTACTACTTCAGAGTGGTACGCAATCCTGTCTTAGAGGTCATGTTGCTAGACAACAATGAACCTACGAGCTATGGAGAAGCGATGGTGGGCCCGGATTCCGACGAATGGCTCGAGGCCATAAATTCCGAGAGAGGATCCATGACTTTGGAAGAAATACTTGATGGTCGTAAGGCCGTTGGCTAAAGATGGATTTTAAAGGGAAGACAGACAATGATGGTAAGTATCACCATTAAGAAAGCTCGACTTGTTGTTAAAGATGTTTTCCGACAAGTTCAAGGAGTTGATTACGGTGAGGCTTTCTCACTCGTAGCGATGCTAAGAGTCTGTTGGAATTGGATTAGCAGTTACTGCATTATTTATGAAATCTTGCAGATAGGATGTCAAAACATTGTTTCCTTGACAGTTTTCTTGAGGAAAGGTTGTATGTGATACAACTAGAAGGTTTTTGACTATCCTGAAAGATGCCAACAAGTATGCAAAGCTCCAGCAGTCCTTCTAAGGACTGGAGTAAGCATCTCGGAGTTGGAATGTACGCTTTGATGAGATTATCAAAGATTTTGGGTTTATACAAAGTTTATGAGAAACTTGTATTTCCAAAGAAGTGAGTGGGAGCACTATAGAATTTTTGATGAGTATATGTTGTTGACATATTGTTGATCAGAAATGATGTAGAATTTCTGGAAGGCATATCGGGTTGTTTGAAAGGTGTTTTTCAATGGAAAACCTGGATTAAGCTACTTGAACATTGAGCATCAAGATCTATGAGGATAGATCAAAAACACTAAATGGTACTTTCAAATGAGCACATACCTTGACATGATCTTGAAGGTGTTCAAGATGGATCAGTGAAAGAAGGAGTTCTTGCCTGAGTTGTAAGGTATGAAGTTAAGACTTAAAGCTCGACCACGGCAGAAGAGAGAGAAAGGACGAAGGTCGTCCCCTATGCTTTAGACGTAGGCTCTATAGTATGCTATGCTGTGTACCGCACCGGAAGTGTGCCTTGCCATGAGTCAGTCAAGGTGTACAAGAATGATCCAGGAATGGGGATCATTGGACAGTGATCAAAAATTATCCTTGGAGTAAATAAGGACATGTTTCTCGATTATGGAGGTGGTAAAGAGTTCGGCGTAAAGGGTTACGTCGATGCAAGCTTTAACACCTATCCAAGTGACTCTGGGTAGCAAACCGGATACATATAGTGGAGCAACCATTTGAATAGCTCCAAGTGGAGCATGGAAGCAGCATTTACAATATGACATAGAGAATTGCGAAATACATACGGATCTGAATGTTGCAGACCCGTTGACTAAAACCTCTCTCAAAAGCAAAACATGATCAAACCCCAGAACTCATTGAGTCTTAATCACATGGTGATGTGAACTAGTTTAGACACTAATAAACTCTTTGGATGTTGGTCACATGGCGATGTGACCTATTAGTGTTAATCACATGGCGATGTGAACTAGATTATTGACTCTAGTGCAAGTGGGAGACTGTTGGCAATATGCCCTAGAGGCAATAATAAATTAGTTATTATTATTATATTTCCTTGTTCATGATAATCGTTTATTATCCATGCTATAATTGTATTGATAGGAAACTCAGATACATGTGTGGGTACATAGACAACACCAAGTCCCTAGTAAGCCTCTAGATGACTAGCTCGTTGATCAATAGATGGTTACGGTTTCCTGACCATGGACATTGGATGTCGTTGATAACGGGATCACATCATTAGGAGAATGATGTGATGGACAAGAGCCAATCCTAAGCCTAACACAAAGATCGTATAGTTCATATGCTAAAGCTTTTCTAATGTCAGGTATCATTTCCTTCGACCATGAGATTGTGAAACTCCCGGATACCGTAGGAATGCTTTGGGTGTACCAAACATCACAACATAGCTGGGTGGCTATAAAGGTGCACTACAGGTATCTCCGAAAGTGTCTGTTGGGTTGGCACGAATCGAGACTGGGATTTGTCACTCCAGTTGACGGAGACGTATCTCTGGGCCCACTCGGTAGGACATCATCATAATGTGCACAATGTGAACAAGGGGTTGATCACGGGATGATGTGTTATGGAACGAGTAAAGAGACTTGCCGGTAACGAGATTGAACAAGGTATCGGCATACCGACGATCGAATCTCGGGCAAGTACAATACCGTTGGACAAAGGGAATTGTACACGGGATTGATTGAGTCCTTGACATCATGGTTTATCCGATGAGATCATGGAACATGTGGGAGCCAACATGGGTATCCAGATCCCGCTGTTGGTTATTGACCGGAGAATGTCTTGGTCATGTCTGCATGGTTCCCGAACCCATAGGGTCTACACACTTAAGGTTCGATGACGCTAGGGTTATAAAGGAAGTTTGTATGTGGTTACCGAATGTTGTTCGGAGTCCCGGATGAGATCCCGGACGTCACGAGGAGTTCTGGAATGGTCCGGAGGTAAAGATTTATATATGGGAAGTCATGTTTTGGTCACCGGAAAAGTTTCGGGTTTTATCGGTAATGTACCGGGACCACCGGGAGGGTCCCAGGGGTCCAACAAGTGGGGCCACCGGCCCCGGAGGGCTGCACGGGCCAAGTGTGGGATGGGACCAGCCCCAGGTGGGTTGGTTCTCCCCCCACAAGGGCCCAAGGCGCCTAGGGTTTGGGGAGGGGGCGCACCCACCTAACTTGGGGGGCAAGTTTCCCCTCTCCCCCCTTGGCCGCCCCCCCAGATGGGATCTTGGGCTGGCCGCCGCCCCTAGGGTGGAACCCTAGGTGGGGGCGCAGCCCCCCCTCTCCCCCTATACATACTTGAGGGTTTTTGGGGCTGCCAACACATGAGTTTCACCTCTCCCTGGCGCAGCCCTACCTCTCTCCCTCCTCCTCTCCCGCGGTGCTTGGCGAAGCCGTGCAGGATTGCCACTCTCCACCACCACCACCACACCGTTGTGCTGCTGCTGGACGGAGTCTTCCTCAACCTCTCCTCTCTCCTTGCTGGATCAAGGCGTGGGAGACGTCACCGGGCTGTACGTGTGTTGAACGCGGAGGTGCCGTCCGTTCGGCACTAGGATCTCCGGTGATTTGGATCACGACGAGTACGACTCCTTCAACCCCGTTCTCTTGAACGCTTCCGCTTAGCAATCTACAAGGGTATGTAGATGCACTCTCCTTCCCCTCGTTGCTGGTTTCTCCATAGATAGATCTTGGTGACTCGTAGGAAAATTTTGAATTTCTGCTACGTTCCCCAACAACACGGCCCCATCCGACTTTCATGCGATAGAGATACATTGGTGCATGGTGGAATTGGATTGATCTTTCGTATAGAAATCGGATCATAGTTGTCGTAGGTGGAGCAGTGTCGTGCAAGGAACCACTGTGTACCACACGTGTGACACGAAATAACACAACCATGACATTTTTACAACTAAAATTGTCATCTAAAAAAGGCGGAAGTCAAATGGTTTTCATCTCGTGTAAACTGCCTCCTTCTTACGACGCGTGTCCAACATGGGCGTCAATGCGCACGCCTTATCACAGGCCTGTCGTTCCCCACCGTAAAAATCTTATCCTCTCTTGTCTCGATTCCTCTTCTTCTCTCAATTCCTCTTCTTCCCTCGACCCCATCTCTTTCACCGAGGCAGTAGCAAGACACAGCTGTGTGCATGGAGACGCCGGAGGGAGATGCCCAGCCGTGCCCTGCTGCAAGATCCTTCCACCTTGCTGTTCTGATGCCGCAAGACAAGGCTTCGCCGGCGAGCAGCGCTGGCGGCGGGGCACTGCAAGGGAGTGGCTAGGCTGCTGCTAGCCGAACGAGCTGCTCCAAGGGGCAGGCGATGGCAGAAGACTGGGGAAGTTCATTGCTACAATGGAGCTGGCGGGGAAGTTCAGTGCTACAATGTCGACTACTACTGCATCGCAGTTCTGGCGGCCGCTGCTGTGGTTGAACTTCGACGGGGAAGTTCAGTGCTACAATGGAGCTTCGTCGAGGGACGGCTGGTGCTGTGATGGAGCTTCATCGGAGGCCGCCCAGTGCTGCAATGGAGCTTCGTCGGAGGGTTGCCAGTGTTGTGATAGAGGGCCGCCGAGGTCTGCATTGGAGCTACATCGGAGGGCCCCTGATGCTGTGATGGAGATCCACCGGGGCCATCCAGTGCATTGGAGCTTAGTCGGAGGGCCGCTGGTGTTGAGATAGAGAACCGCTGAGGTCTGCATTGGAGCTTCATCGGAGGGCCGTCGGTGCTGCGATGGAGCTCCGTCGGGGCCGTCCAGTGCTGCATTAGAGCTTCATCGGAGGGCCGCCGGTGCTATGATGGAGGTCCGCCGAGGCTGTCGAGTGCTGCATTGGAGCATCACTGGGGTTGTTGAAGCTCCCCCAGAGCTACAATGAAGCGCCGCCGGGTGCTGCATGGTGCGCCATAGAGCTGTTGCGTGGTGCTGCCATAAGAGGATGGGAGAAGGTTGATCATACGACTCTAGGAGCGGCTTAAATCTGGATCAAATCATCCGACTGATCCATAGCACTCGCAAAAAAACCCCCAAAAGCCTGAAAATTGCCATCAAACAGAAAGTTGCCATGCTTCACAACTAAAGTTGCCATCTTTGGGTAACTAAAGTTGTCATGAAAAAACATCAACCGGAATTGCTTCATGCCACATGTGTGGCATTTATACGCCGTACATAATATCACATCACAAAGCACTCTACACACAGTAGTCTCATATTTTTCGTTGTAGCGATATAGATAGCACCACACAGCAAAGAACATTCCTAGTCGACCATTTCAACGTGCTACTTAATGAACTTCGTTATTCCATTTCTCCCATTTCAATGTCTAGTTTTTTTTCTTAATCTAATGACTTAAAGCATCATAGGTAAATTTGTGTAGTGGCAATTAATTTGCACCCCTCTCATTCTTCTCCCCTAACCCAAGGTGGCTAGGGAAAACTCTCGCCTCCAGACTTCACATGCGAGCCTATGGATCCGCCTTCCCTCAACCTGCCGCTCCGGCGACCGGTGGTGGAGAGGGGAACCTCAGTGCCTCCACTCCGGTTAATAGTTTAATTTAGGGTTCTTTTAGATCTCGCAGGTGCAGTGCTTGGACGGATGGCGACACTTCTTCTTCGAGTTTGTCTTCCGGGCCCTAGTCCTCCTCGGGTACGTTCGCGCGTATGGACATAGTCGATAGCGCTCTGGCATAGATTCCCGCCGTATTGTTGGGGCAATGAGATTACGATTTCTCATTATACCACAATATTTGGCATCAGGTGCTTCAAATCTATGAAAGGGTTCAACGGCGACAACTACAGCTCCAAAGCACTGGTCATTAGAGGCATGTACACGAAGACTTCCTGGCTGTCATCGACAAGGTCAAGCCGGCTTCGGTAGGGGAGCGGCGACAGCGGCGTCGCCGGCTCGTTCTAGCGGCAGTAGTGGTCGTTCGGTGGTCTCAAAATCTTGATGTAAATTTTATTATGTTTGAGATGCTTTATACTTCTAGTGAAATTTTATATTAGATCTGGTCGTTGTCGCAAAAAAATAAAGTATGAATTTACCCACCACACATACCGTGTGGTTACGTTTAAGTACCGGAGAAAGTTCACACATGTTTTGCTGGAAGCCCTTCGTGTTGCTTTTCTAGTGGGCATTTTTTAGCTGCTTAATCACCCACAAGCCCACAATCTTCAATGAAAACATCATGTTCGAAGCACGGCCCAATGAATCTCGACAAACACGGAGAATAACAACTTTGTGCCCTCATCTGATTTCAGCCCACAAATCAATGGGCCGCGATTTGTTCCGGCGTTGTGGCTTGTCTTTTGCGTGGGGGGGGGGGGGGGCATGGTGTCAACTACTCCCTCTGCAAACTTATATTAGTTTACAGAGGGAGTACATTTTAGGTTTATTTCTGTTTTGATCTTTTGTATATTTGGCTTTCCTCATAAACAATACAACAAGTGAACTATATTTTGACACTTTCCTTGCAATGGAGGGGCAATGATGTGTTCGGTTATGTTAGGTTTTTATATATTGGCTCGGTTATGTTAGCTTTTTATCTATTGGGTGGATGATACGTTTGAGCGATTTTTATAGAACCATCAAGATTAGTATAGCTTCTGCACGTGCTTTAGAGAGTTTTTGTTAGAATTATGGTGAATTGTACACAGAATGTAAAGTTTAGATCTTACAAATACGAACCAAAAACTTCCATATATTAAAATTTATTATGGATGTTTATCATCCACTAGTACATTTTTTCTAATAGAGCGTTCACTAGTAAGTGTGCATGCACAAGGCAGGAATCAACTGATCCTAACTTATGAAAGCCAATATATTAAGACCAAGTTATATTTATTGAAGTCGTGGAAGCTACATATTCCTAATACAGTTCTATACAAAACATATGTAAAAACCATTTTTTTCTTAACTAAATATGCAGAGTGTATAAAGGATATAACATTCTAGCAAAGTGGCATTTAGATCAGTATATTCTTATGTTCTACTCCCATACTTGTACCCAGTATAAGGATTGAAGGGTCGATACATTACCTCCGTGGCTTAGTCGTCACTGTCCATGATGGTAGTGAAGCATATCTACTGGGGAATCATACAGTTGTAGACGTGAGAGTGGTTTTTTAGTTGTGGCCAAAGAACCACACCAGAACCAAGAGAATGCATAGGGGAAGGCACAACATGCTTGGTGTGAGTTATGCATGACATGTATCTGTCGTCATCCGAGATACTTCATTGAACCTATATCCTCTACATTGTCCACCTCAACATGTGGCGCATGTGGCCAACATTTTACCGACACCTTCCACGCTCATGTCTATACTTTGCACTGTTGGAAATATGAGCAATTTATCAAATAATCTTATTAACAGAAATATTAGATAAAGTATGACTAATATAACAGGGATAAAACTAGTCATGCGATCTAACAGAGAGAAGGTAAATAACATCTGCAAATATGAATTGTATCCAAACTTATCTAGAGCAGACAGTAGGGCAAGTTCCATATTTGAAGTAGAACCTAACATATCTAGGACAAACACCAGAACAAGGAACTGTGGCAGGACCTCAAACAGAAAGGAGAAGAACACATACGGGACAACAACAACATTAGTATTGGACTTGGGGTCGGTGTCCTCGCCGGCCATGTCGTCAAGGAGGTTGTCGACGTCGGGGAAGAAGTCGTCGGAGTTCGCGACGAAGGAGTCAGTAGTCGCGCAGAGTGCTCCACAAAAACCTTATCACCCTTCTCCCGTACAGGACTCAAAAGGTGCGGTTTTGGAGGCCTACTGTCCCGACCTACGATGCACGCCGCAAGCCGGGATAGGGAAGAACGTACCAACAGCGCAGTGTTCAGGAATTTGGTGGCGAGAGGGAGATGGTCTTTCTAATGTGTATCTCTGGAGAGGAGCAACCTCTCTTATATAGGCACATGAGAGAGAGGCGAATAGGCTGCGACGGGAGGTGAAGCAACAAAGGGAGACGAAGCGAACAGGCAGCAGGCCAAGAGGTGCGCCGTTCGTATTCAATCTCCACTACAGCAAAAATGTTTCAGCTCCCGTGTGACCATTAGTATACCCATCGTGCCTGGCAAAAATTTAGACATCGGCTTGGCTCATTCCCGCGGCGCGGCACGTTGTGATGAGGCATGGCGAGGCGGGCGGAGGAGGAGGAGCGCGCGTGGATGCCCCTCTTGTTCTCATGCTCATACATGTGGGGAAAGAACCTCCCTTATAAAGGAGTCCAACTCCCTCTAAACTAGCAATGTGGAACTAAACTTTAGTTCCACCTCTTGCCTTGCACAAACGGGCTGCGTGGGCCTCTAGGATTTATTAGGAATTTCTAAAACTGCTATTGGTCTGGCCCAAAATAGACAAAATTCCAGCAATCCCCCACCAGATCCCAGAGGTACACAAAATTTGCCTTTGGTTCCAAAACACTGTTTTATATACTGGTACTGCAGTGGAGACTGTTAATTAAGTTGAACTTCCACCTAGAACTCTATGCTACACTAGTAAGAAACTTGAATAGTGGACTGGGCCTTGAACTACAAGTTTTCTGCGAATCTAGCTTGACACAAAGCCTTGATCGATACGTGGCTACCGTGGGTCTTCCCCGCGGGTGGAGCTTATGCGTCATACTTCGAGACCTTTCATGAGTTTACTAGAGAGAACCCTACTCTCATAGATTGCGACGTTTAACAACTAGACTCATTTGGGTGCGTTCTTCAAAAGATGTTCTGCAAGACAACATCTCTGCTTCAATGAGCCTCTTAGAACACATTAAGATATACATCAACCTGCCATGCAGATATAGGAGAGTATTGCATCTTCATGGAGTGGTATTTTAACAGTAAGGGTACTCTCCTCCTAGTTGACCAACAGCTTGTCTTCCACATCTAATTCACGGGATCTCCGATCACAAAGAATAGGTTACTACTATAAACAACTCATATTATGGGTCTCATACCCATCTCCCTCGATGCATTATCTATCACATTACATGATAGACCCTTAGTAAAAGGATCTGCCAGATTTTGAGACGTTTGGATATAATCCAATGCAATAACTCCGGAGTTTCTCATTTTTCTGACAGACTTTAACCTTCTCTAAATGTGTCTTGATGACTTCATGTTATCCTTTGAGCTTCTCACTTTCGTGATCATAGTTTGATTGTCGCAGTTCATAAGGATACCCGGTACAGGTTTCTCAACAACCGGCTAGTCATTCAAGAGCCGACGAAGCCAATCTGCTTCGCCCGTAGCTGTATCTAGTGCTATGAGTTCCGCTTCCATTGTTGACCTTGTTAAGATGGTCTGCTTGCAAGACTTCCAAGAAATAGCTCCACCTCCATGAGTGAATACATATCCGCTCGTGGCCTTTATGTCATCAGCATCTGAGATCCAGTTTGAGTCACTATACCCTTCAAGCACCATTGGATGCCCAACGTAGTGAATTCCATAATTTGCAGCTCCTTTCAAATAGTGCAAAACTCTCTCTAGAGCTTTCCAATGCACATCTCCTGGTTTTGAGACAAACCGGCTCAGTTTGCTAACAACAAAAGAGATGTTAGGTCTTGTAACACTGGTTAAATACATAAGCGAGCCAATAATCTGAGAATATTTCAATTGGTCTCTAGCAATTCTTTGATTGTTTCGAAGTAGCACGCTGGGATCATATGGTGTTGGAGAAGGCTTGCAGTCACTATAGCCAAAGCGACTCAAGATCTTTTCCACATAGTGAGATTGAAGCAATGTAATCCCACCATTATCGTGTCTCAACAACTTGATGTTCAGAATGACATTATCCACTCCTAAATCCTTCATCTCAAAACAGCGAGATAGGAAATCCTTGATCTCCTTAATAATATTCAGATTTGTTCCGAAAATCAGTATGTCATCAACATACAAGCAAAGGATAACTCCCTCGCTCCCACCATGGCGATAGTACACACATTTGTCAGCTTCGTTCACAACAAAGCCTGCAACTGTTAAAGTTCTTTCAAACTTCTCATGCCATTGTTTGGGTGCTTGCTTGAGTCCATACAAAGACTTCAGCAACTTGCACACTTTTCCTTCCTGACCATCTAGTATAAACCGATCTGGTTGTTCCATATAGATTTACTCGTCCAACTCTCCATTTAGGAAAGTTGTCTTAACATCCATTTGATGAACGAGAAGACCATGTGAGGTAGCTAGTGAAAGTAGAACTCGAACAGTGGTCAGTCGAGCCACAGGTGAGTAAGTATCAAAGAAGTCTTCACCTTCCTTTTGGGTATAACCCTTAGCCACGAGCCGAGCCTTGTACTTTCCAATAGTACCATCATGCCTAAGCTTCTTCTAGAATACCCATTTGCATCCATAGGTTTGCACCCATAAGGACGATCAGTTATCTCCCAAGTTTCATTCGCCAAGATGGAATCCATCTCGCTACGAACCGCTTTCTTCCAGTAGTCAGCATCTTCAGATGCATAGGCCTCTGAAATAGAATTGGGAGTGTCATCTACGAGATACACAAGAAAATCATCACCAAAGGACTTTGCGGTCCTCTGTCTCTTGCTCCTAGTAGGAACCTCATTGTTCTCCTCCACGGGATTGTCAAAGCGTTCCATTGAAATGGCAGGTTCAGTAATTGTAACTGGTTCCTGATTTGATGAACTAAGCATCTCCTGATTAGATGAGGTAGCCATATCCTTCATGGGAAAGATATCTTCAAAGAAAGCCGCATTATTCGACTCCATGATCATACCGACATGCATGTCAGGTACCTCAGATTTTACAGCCAAGAATCTATAACCAATGCTATGAAAAGCATATCCCAGGAAAACACAATCCACTGTCTTTGGTCCAAGCTTGCGCTTCTTTGGAATTGGCACATTGACTTTCGCCAAACAACCCCAGGTTCGTAGATAAGAGAGCTTTAATCTTTTCTTCTCTCATTCCTCGAATGGAGTTATCTCTTTGTTCTTTGTGGGAACTTGGTTTAGGACATGACATGCAGTCAATATCGCCTCCCCCCACCATGCCTTGGAAAGACCCGATGTGTCTAACATGACCGTTAACCAGATCAGTTAGAGTACAGTTCTTTCTTTCGGCCACCCCATTTGACTGAGATGAATAGGGAGGCATCCTCTCATGTATTATACCATGTTCCGCACAAAAGGCATCAAATTCATTGGAAAAGTACTCTCCACCACGGTCGGACCTAAGCCTCTTTATTTTTTGATCAAGTTGGTTTTCCACTTCAGCTTTATAGATCTTGAAAAAGTTCAAAGCCTCATCCTTAGATTTCAGAAGATATACACGACAGTATCTAGTGGATTCATCAATTAACGTCATGAAATATTTCTTTCCACCTTTTGTCAAAACACCATTCATTTCACATAGATCTGAATGTACGAGTTCTAGTGGTGCAATATTTCTCGTTTCCGCAGTTGTGTGAGACTTACGAGGTTGCTTAGCTTGCACACACACTTGACACTTAGATCCCATGACAGTGGTGAAACTAGGGATTAAGTTCAACTTCGCTAATCACGACATGCAACCAAAGTTAACATGACAGAGACGTGAATGCCATACATTTTATTCACTATTATTGCAAACATGATTAACAACTTTATTGCAAACGTCTGACAAGGATAAACAAAACAGGCATCCCGACTCATAGTTTTTACCAACAAAGGTTCCATACTTGGATATTACACATTTATTCGACTCAAAGAGAATCTTGTAGCCATCTCTACACAAAAGAGATCGGCTAACAAGATTTTTATTGACGGAGGGGATATAATGCACGTTCTTCAGCCGCACGATCTTCCCCGAAGTAAACTTCAGATCGACCGTGCCAACACCACAAACAGAAGGACTTGAACCGTTGCCCATCAGCACGATGGAAGTCCCTGTGGTCTGATAAGACGAAAAAATGGAAATATCACCGCATACATGCACATTAGCACCCGTGTCAATTAACCAATCAGGAGAATGACATACTGAAAGAATAGTGGAAAATATACCATACCCAGCATCCTTCATGTCAGTGTCTCCAATGACAACATTAGCGGTCTTGCCGCCTTTCCCGAGATGACGCTTGTCATAAAGATTAGGGAAACTAGGAGCCCAATGATCAGGATCTCCACACACATGACACACACCTTTCTTCTTGTCATTCTTCTTTTTGAAGTTCGTGTGCTGTACAACCTTGTTCTTCCCATAAAACTTTGCTTTACCATCAAACTTGCCCTTGTTCTTGAACTTGTGGGGCTGGACGTTTTTATTCTGTACCAGATTGTCACTAGAACCTCCCTCAATACCTCGAGCACGGTTATCCTTTGCTCTCGCCTTTTCTTCCACATCAAGAGTACCAATGAGATCCAGAACGAAAAACTCCTGTCTCTTATGCTTCAGTAAGGTAGCAAAGTTCCTCCATGTGGGAGGAAGCTTAGTGATGATACCTCCGGCAATAAACTTGTCCGGTAGGATACAATTGAAGTGCTCAAGTTCTCTAGCAAATGACTGTATCTCATGAGCTTGCTAAACCACGGAGCACTCTTCAGTCATCCTGTAGTCATAGAATTGCTCCATGATGTACAGATCAGTGCCAGCATCCGAGACCCCAAACTTGGCCTCGAGTGCATCCCACATATCTTTTCCATTGTCAATCGACGCATAAGCATCAACTATGTTCTCACCAAGAACACTCAAGAGAGCAGCCTTAAACAAGGTATCCATTTTCTGAAAAGCTTGTGCCTGTTGAGCATCATGCTCTCATTCAGGTTTGCCAAGAGTGGCGTCATAGAAGCTCATGGTTTGAAACCATAAGACTGCTCTCACGCGCCACCTTTTATAGTGGATACCCTCAAATATAGGAGGTCTCACGGAAGCGGCAAAACCACTTGGGGTAAATTGCCTATAATAAGGTTTTTGGATTGTTGGAAATATGAGAAATTTACCAAATGATTTTATTAACAAAAATATTAGATAAAGCATAACTAATATAACAGGGTAAAACTAGTCATGCGATCTAACAGAGAGAAGGTAAATAACATCTGTAAATATGAACTGTATCCAAACCTATCTAGAGCAGACAGTAGGGCAAGTTCCATATTTGAAGTAGAACCTAACATATCTAGGACAAATACCAGAACAAGGAACTGTGGCAGGACCTCGAACAGAAAGGAGAAGAACACATACGGGACAACAGCAACAAGGAACTATGGCAGGACCTCGAACAGAAAGGAGAAGAACACATACGGGACAACAGCAACATTAATACTAGACTTGGGGTCGGTGTCCTCGCCAGCCATGTCGTCGAGGAGGTTGTTGACGTCGGGGAAGAAGTTGTCGGAGTTCGTGACGAAGGAGTCAGTAGTCGCGCAGAGCACTCCCCAAAAATCTTATCACCGTTCTCCCGTACAAGACTCGAGGAGTGACCTCGGCGCGTCGTGACTGGCGTGGCGTGCAACGGAGGAGGAGCACGCGTGGATGTCCCTCTTGTTCTCATGCTCATACATGTGGGGAAAGAACCTCCCTTATAAAGGGGTCCAACTCCCTCTAAACTAGCAATGTGGGACTAAACTTTAGTTCCACCTCTTGCCTTGCACGAACGGGTTGCGTGGGCCTCTAGGGTTTATTAGGAATTTCTGAAACTATTATTGGGATAGCCCAAAATAGACAAAATTCCAGCATGCACTACTCTATCCCTCAGCTGCTCAACCCGCCTTTGCTGCGTTGATCTTCTTCTCTTGCACCTATAGTTTTGACACCAGCTAGGAGCATTATATGTAGTCATCCACATTACAATCGTTACTGCTATTCAATGTAATATGAGGCAGAGGTTGTTGCACCGGTGGAACTGAACATGATCAAATGAGCTGGTGAGCCACATCAACACATGCACTCAACCACTTAAGTCAAGTAGAGTGCAACTATGTCGCCAACTCTTTCTCCTCTCTGGTAGGAGTAAATACTACATCTACAGACGTTTTAGTATGCACATACATCTGCCCCAAGCCTGTCACATTCAATGCGCGAGATTTCTTACATGCCACGTTTGTTTTGCTCCTTGCTCCCATTTACATACACATTGAAGACCACCATACCACCATCTATATCCTCATTTACTCCCCTCCGTTCCTAAATATTTATCTTTCTAGAAATTTCAACAAATGACTATATACGGAACAAAATGAATGAATCTACACACTAAAATATGTCTATATATATTTGTGTGTGGTAGTCTATTTGAATCTAAAAAAACAAATATTTAGAAACGGAGGGAGTACCTTGCATGTGGCGAAGCCGCCAAAGAGTAACCCGATCATGCACCCAAGTGGTGGCTTTGACTAGAGTAGATTTTTCTTCTTCTTATACACTGTTCGTTATATGTAGGCGACCGAGATGTGCCATTCATATTCTTATAACCCCCCTCCACTCCCCCCCCCCCCCACCCCCCTCGCGGCCGTCTCGTTCCACAATAATTGAAGTTTTACTCCTCATAAAATTATATTCTCCTAAAGAATAAATAAGCTTGCTTGGCCGTCTCTACAGAAAAAGTGATAAGATTCACAACACCAAGTACACATAGTATGAAAATTCTAATGTGACTAATTTTGTGGTCTAGATTTTAATATATTCTCCTTGATCAAACTTAAACAGTAACTTAGAACAAATGTAGAACTTCAGTTATTTCGAAACAGAGGCGTAGCTAAGTTGAGCTGCTCGTTGTGCGAGTCGCACCCGAGGAAAAACCACACACGTCGATGTCGATATGCCTGAGAACCATGCCACCATGCCCAAATCTACTCCTGCCGAAGCTCGCTCGTCCTGTACAGTTGGCTCAACGTTTTCTATTTATTACTCCGTGTGTAGAGATGACGATCGTCTTCAGTCTGCGAGAAAGAGCACGCACGTTCCTGCTTGGAACTTTGAACTGGCGCAAGGTTTCTAGATGCTCGATTTTTCCGTTGCTGCGGCCGCCGGCTGTAGTCATACAGGTTCTAAAGGCATCACCAATTAATGGACAGAAGAAAAGCATGGCCCCTTGACAAAAAGTCTTGCACGCATAGAATGTTCCTAGTCTGTGGCAAACACCTTATGTGGTGACAATGTCGTCATCTTCCGCCACCCTGATGATCATGACGTCTACACAATTCAAGGGTTGTTATGGGTGTTTGGTGCGGTGGCGGGGCTACGCGATAACTTTGCTAAGTGCTTTGCCACGCCTATCTGGCGCAACGACGACAACATTGTCACCATCTCTTTGTCCAAGGCGTGTCCAATCGCTCTGTTCCTAGCTAAGTACCCGGGCTTACCCCTCTCCATCTGCAAAGGCATCAACATCTGACCTTCTTCTGCTCGTCGACAAGCTTGAGAAGAAGCTCCTGATGCCTGCTTGAACTACGTCGGTATTTCCCCAAAGAGAAAGGGATGATGCAACACAGCGACGGTAGGTATTTCCCATAGTGATGAGACCAAGGTTATCGAACCAGTAGGAGAACCAAGCAACACAACGTAAACAGCCCCTTCACACAAATAACAAATACTCGCAACTCGACGTGTTAAAGGGGTTGTCAATCCCTTTGAGGTAGCGATGCCTCAAATTGGCGAGAAGACGTGATAAAGTTGTGATAGATAGCATAAATAGATCGCAAAATAAATAAAGTGTAGCAAGATACTTTTGTATTTTTGGTCTAATACATCTGAAAATAAAAGCAAAGGAAAATAGATCGCAAAGGCAAATATGATGAAAAGAGACTGTGGGGCCGTATGTTTCACTAGTGACTTCTCTCGAGAAAAATAGCAAACGGTGGAAAAATAATTACTGTTGGGCAATTGATAGAATTTCAAATAATCATGATGATATCTAGGCAATGATCATTATATAGGCATCATGTCCAAGATTAGTAGACAATCTCCTTCCTTCATCTACTACTGTTACTCAATAAGAACGATGACATGATGTAGACAAGATCCATTTATGTAGAAATAGACCCCACAATATCCTTAATAGCAACAGTACATACGTGTCGTTTCCCCTTCTGTCACTGGGATCAAGCACCGTAAGATCGAACCCATCACAAAGCACCTCTTCCCATTGCAAAATAAATAGATCAAGTTGGACAAACAAAACCAAAATATCGGAGAAGAAATACGAGGCTATAATCAATCATGCATATAAGAGATCAAAGAAGACTCAAATAACTTTCATGGATAAAAATATAGATCTGATCATAAACCCAAAGTTCATCGAATCCCAACAAACACACCGCAAAAAGGCTTACATCATATGAATCTCCAAGAGACCATTGTATTGAGAATCAAGAGAGAGAGAGAGAGAGGAAGCCATCTAGCTACTAACTACGGACCTGTAGGTCTACAAAGCACTACTCATGCATCATCGGAGAGGCACCAATGGACATGATGAACCTCTCCGAGATGCTGTCTAGATTGGATCTGGTCTTTCTGGAACTTGTAGTGGTTGAAATTGATTTTCATCGACTCTCCTAGGGTTTTTGGAATATTGGAGTATTTATAGAGCAAAGAGGCGGTGCGGGAGGCAACCGTAGTGGGCACAACCCACAAGGGCATGCTTGGGCCTCCAGGCGCGCCCTGGTGTCTTGTGCTCTCCACGGGACGACCCTCTGGTACATCTTTGGCCCACTTGATGTCTTCTGGTCCAAAAAAATCCATAAAAAGTTTCACTGCGTTTGGACTCCGTTTGGTATTGATTTCCTGCAATGTAAAAAACAAGCAGAAACCTACAACTGACACTGGGCACTATATCAATAGGTTAGTACCAAAAAATGATATGAAATGACTATAAAATGATGGTAAAACATCCAAGAATGATAATATAACAACATGGAACAATCAAAAATTATAGATACATTGGAGATGTATCAGCATCCCCAAGCTTAATTCCTGCTCGTCCTTGAGTAGGTAAATGATAAAAATAAATTTTTTGATGTGGAATGCTACCTAACATGTTCATCACGTTTTCTTTTCTTTGTAGCATGGACATTTGGACTTTTATATGGTTCAAAGAAATAGTATAGTTTTGACATGAAGACCTTAATACTCAAGCATACTGAAAGCACAAGTGCTCCCTGGGTGATTTTCGTAATTAATGTCAACATATCTTTTGTTGGACTAACACTTTTACCTAGTATGTTTCAGATAAGTTCAACAATAGAGTGGCATGGACTAAAGGATTTGGAACCCCTTCAAGATTCTAAGGACAAAGGATTGGCTCAAGCTTCAAGCACAAGACTCTACATTTTCTATTTTAGTGATCCAAGATCACATTGAGTCTATAGGAAAAGTCAATAATATCAAGAGGGGATGAGGTGTTGCTTAATGGCTTACTTGCTCAAAATGCTTAGTGATATGCTCCAAAGCCCTCAACTACTTTCTCACATCCACATATGTCCTAAACCAAAAGTCTAACTCGGCCCCACCAATTCTTTCTATCCGACACCACCGAGTTCAGATGTCTTAGCCACTGCCACAAACCCTAGGCAAATCGGTCTCACCGATAGGGATCTCGGTCTCACCGAGATGGGATTGTAATCTCTCTGTGTATGTCCATTACCAAAATCGGTCTCACCGAGTTTGATCAATCGGTACTACCGAGATTACAATGCAAACTCTCTGGTTAACTTATTACCAAAATCGGTTCCACTGAGTTTGTGTAATCGGTCCAACCGAGTTTTCCTGACCAACTCTCTGGTTAGCTTATTACCAAAATCGGTCCCACCGAGTTTGTGTAATCGGTCTCACCGAGATTACGTTATGCCCTAAGCCTAACCATATCAGTCCTACCGAGTTGCATGTCGGTCCCACCGAAAATCCTAACGGTCACTAGATTTGCTGAATCGGTCCGACCGAGTTTCTTAATTCGGTCCCACCAAGATTGGCAAGTTGTGTGTAACGGTTAGTTTTTGTGTGGAGGCTATATATACCCCTCCACCTCCTCTTCATTCGTGGAGAGAGACATCAGAACGAACCTACACTTCCAACTTACATTTTCTGAGAGAGAACCACCTACTCATGTGTTGAGGCCAAGATATTCCATTCCTACCATATGAATCTTGATCTCTAGCCTTCCCCAAGTTGCTTTCCACTCAAATCTTCTTTCCACCAAATCCAAATCCTATGAGAGAGAGTTGAGTGTTGGGGAGACTATCATTTGAAGCACAAGAGCAAGGAGTTCATCATCGACACACCATTTGTTACTTCTTGGAGAGTGGTGTCTCCTAGATTGTCTAGGTGTCACTTGGGAGCCTCCGACAAGATTGTGGGGTTGAACCAAGGAGTTTGTAAGGGCAAGGAGATCGCCTACTTTGTGAAGATCTACCGCTAGTGAGGCAAGTCCTTCGTGGGCGACGACCATGGTGGGATAGACAAGGTTGCTTCTTCATGGACCCTTCTTGGGTGGAGCCCTCCGTGTACTCGCGCAGCCGTTACCCTTCATGGGTTGAAGTCTCCATCAACGTGGATGTACGATAGCACCACCTATCGGAACCACGACAAAAACATCCGTGTCTCCAATTGCGTTTGAATTCTCCAAACCATTCCCTTTACATTCTTGCGAGTTGCATGCTTTACTTTCCGCTGCCCATATACTCTTTGCATGTTTGCTTGATATGTATTGTGATTGTTAAACTTCTGCCAAAACTCCACTTAAACTTAAAGAAATTAAAAACTGCTACTTTGGGCACCTAGTGTCTAATCACCCCCCCTCTAGACACCTCTTCTCGATCCTTTCAATTGGTATCAGAGCTTTGGTCTCCATTGCTTTGGTTTAATCACCATTGGAGGAAGATGGATGAGTCTACATTGGGGAGTCTTAGACATAGAGTGCCTATACCTTATGGAGAGTATTTTCATGAGTGGAAAAATGAGATGCTTGTGATTTTCAATCAATATCATTTGAACAAGTACATTGCTAGCCCTTGTGCACCTCATGTTGATCCTATGCATCCTACCCTTGATGAGTCAATTGACATGTTCAGGAATCTTAGAACTGTTAATCTTATCACTAGATGCTTGCCTAGAAACTTGATTAGAAACTTGCCTACTCTTGAATGTGCCTACACTATATGGAAATTTCTTGAGGAACGATTTCCGGACTATTCCTTGAAAAATCTAGATGAAATTCTCCATAAGTCTATTGCCTTGAGTAAGATGAATTCCAGTGATCCTATGTTTGGTGATTGTCTATTTGAACTTACAAATCTTATGCATGCCAAAGGAAATGTTGGAATCATTATCGATATTATTTCCGAAGCTATTAAAATTCATAAACAAGATCATTGTCAAACTCACTCTAACGAATCACCCTCTCTAGGATTTGATCCACCACATGATGATGTTGAACATGGATACTATGATGAGGATGATGATAGTGACTTTGATCTTGATGATGCAATGAGACACTTTGGTTTTATGGCAAATCTTCGTGGATATATGGCAGCAGGAAAGGAATGGGTTCTTGATAGTGGGTGTAACGATCACATGACCGGAGATAAAGACATGTTTCGTGAGCTTGCTGAAAATGATGGTCCTCCAAAGTATGTAACTTTCGGTGACAACTCAAAGGGTAAGGCGGTTGGCCTCAGTAAGGTGGCCATCTCACATGATAGCTCCATTCAAAATGTTATGCTCGTTGAATCTCTTGGCTACAACTTACTTTCAGTATCTAGACTTGCTGATTTCAGTTTCAATGTCCTATTCACTGAAGTAGATTGCCAAGTGTTTCATAGAGATAATCATAAAATGGTCTTTACCGGTATACGTAGAGGTGATCTTTACATTGTTGATTTCGCTAAAAAGGCTCAACCTAGAACTTGCTTTATTGCTAAATCTTCTAAAGGTTGGTTATGGCATAGTGATACGTCTCCAACGTATCTACTTTTCCAAACACTATTGCCCTTGTTTTGGACTCTAACTTGCATGATTTGAATGAAACTAACCTGGATTGATGCTGTTTTCAGCAGAACTGCCATGATGTTGTTTTATGTGCAGAAAAGAGAAGTTCTCGGAATGTCCTGGAAATCCACGGAGGCACTCTTCAGAATTAATAAGAATTTTTGGCGAAAGAACCACGGCCAGGGGCCCCACGGGCTGTCCACGAGACAGGGGGGCACGTCCTGTTGGGGAACGTTGCATAAAATAAAATTTTCCTACGTTCACCAAGATCAATCTATGAGTTCATCTAGCAACGAGAGAGAGAGATGCATCTACATACCACTTGTAGATCGCGTGCGGAAGCGTTCAAGAGAACGGGGTTGAGGTAGTCGTTCTCGTCGTGATCCTATCACCGGAGATCCTAGCGCCGAATGGACGGCACCTCCACGTTCAACACACGTACAGTCAGCGTGACGTCTCCTCCGTCTTGATCCAGCAAGGGGGAAGGAGAGGTTGATGAAGATCTAGTAGCACGACGGCGTGGTGGTGGATGCAGCAGGACTCCGGCAGGGCTTCGCCAAGCTGCTGCGGGAGGAGGAAGAGGTGTAGCAGGGGAGGGAGGCGCCAAGACTCAGGGTGCGGCAGCCCTCCCTCCCCCTTCCTTTATATAGGCCCCCAAGGGGGGGCACCGGCCTTGGAGATGGGAATCTCCCAAGGGGGCGGCGGCCAAGGGGGTGGAGTGCCCCCCAAGGCAAGTGGTGCGCCCCCCACCCTAGGGTTTCCAACCCTAGGTGCAGGGGGGCCCAAGGGAGGGGGGCGCACCAGCCCACCAGGGGCTGGTTCCCCTCCCACTTCAGCCCACGGGGCCCTCCGGGATAGGTGGCCCCACCCGGTGGACCCCCGGGACCCTTCCGGTGGTCCCGGTACAATACCGGGTGACCCCGAAACTTTCCCGATGGCCGAAACAACACTTCCTATATATAATTCTTTACCTCTGGACCATTCCGGAACTCCACGTGACGTCCGGGATCTCATCAGGGACTCCGAACAACATTCGGTTTGCTGCATACTCATATTGATAAAACCCTAGCGTCACCGAACCTTAAGTGTGTAGACCCTACGGGTTTGGGAGACATGCAGACATGACCGAGACGGCTCTCCGGTCAATAACCAACAGCGGGATCTGGATACCCATGTTGGCTCCCACATACTCCTCAATGATCTCATCGGATGAACCACGATGTCGAGGATTCAAGCAACCCCGTATACTATTCCCTTTGTCAGACGGTATGTTACTTGCCCGAGATTCGATCGTCGGTATCCCAATACCTCGTTCAATCTCGTTGCCGGCAAGTCACTTTACTCGTACCGTAATGCATGATCCCATGACCAGACACTTGGTCACTTTGAGCTCATTATGTTGATGCACTACCGAGTGGGCCTAGTGGTACCTCTCCGTAATACGGAGTGAAAAATCCCAGTTTCGATCTGTGTCAACCCAACAAACACTTTCGGAGATACCTGTAGTGCACCTTTATAGTCACCCAATTACGTTGTGACGTTTGGTACACCCAAAGCACTTCTACGGTATCCGGGAGTTACACGATCCCATGGTCTAAGGAAGAGATACTTGACATTGGAAAAGCTCTAGAAAAATGAACTACATGATCTTGTGCTATGCTTAGGATTGGGTCTTGTCCATGACAACATTCTCCTAATGATGTGATCCCATTATCAACGACATCCAATGTGCATAGTCAGGAAACCATGACTATCTGTTGATCAACGAGCTAGTCAACTAGAGGCTCACTAGGGACATGTTGTGGTCTAAGTATTCACACGTGTATTACGATTTCTGGATAAAACAATTGTAGCATGAATAAAAGACAACTATCATGAACAAAGAAATATAATAATAATCCTTTTATTATTGCCTCTAGGGCATATTTCCAACAGTCTCCCACTTGCACTAGAGTCAATAATCTAGTTACATTGTGATGAATCAAACACCCATAGGGTTCTGGTGTTGATCATGTTTTACTCGCGGAAGAGGTTTAGTCAACGGATCTGCGACATTCAGATCCGTGTGTACTTTGCAAATTTCTATGTCTCCATCTTGAACATTTTCACGAATGGAGTTGAAGCGATGCTTGATGTGCCTGGTCCTTTTGTGAAACCTGGGCTCCTTGGCAAGTGCAATAGCTCCAGTGTTGTCACAGAAGAGTTTGATCGGCCCCGACGCATTGGGTATGACTCCTAGGTCGGTGATTAACTCCTTCACCCAAATTGCTTCATGCGCTGCCTCCGAGGCTGCCATGTATTCCGCTTCACATGTAGATCCCGCCACGACGCTCTGCTTGCAGCTGCACCAGCTTACTGCCCCACCATTCAACATATACACGTATCCGGTTTGTGACTTAGAGTCATCCAGACCTGTGTTGAAGCTAGAGTCGACGTAACCATTTACGACGAGCTCTTCGTCACCTCCATAAACGAGAAACATGTCCTTTGTCCTTTTCAGGTACTTTAGGATATTCTTGACCGCTGTCCAGTGTTCCTTGTCAGGATTACTTTGGTACCTTCCTACCAAACTTACGGCAAGGTTTACATCAGGTCTGGTGCACAGCATGCCATACATAATAGATCCTATGGATGAGGCATAGGGGATGACACTCATCTCTTCTTTATCTTTTGCCGTGGTCGGGCATTGAGCCGAGCTCAATCTCACACCTTGCAATACAGGCAAGAACCCTTTCTTGGACTGATCCATTTTGAACTTCTTCAAAATCTTATCAAGGTATGTGCTTTGTGAAAGACCCATGAGGCGTCTCGATCTATCCCTATAGATTTTGATGCCTAATATGTAAGTAGCTTCTCTAAGGTCCTTCATTGAAAAACACTTATTCAAGTAGGCCTTAATGCTGTCCAAGAATTCTATATCATTTCCCATCAAAAGTATGTCATCTACATATAATATGAGAAATGCTACAGAGTTCCCACTTACTTTCTTGTAAACGCAGGCTTCTCCATAAGTCTGCATAAACCCAACGCCTTGATCATCTCATCAAAGCGAATGTTCCAACTCCGAGATGCTTGCACCAACCCATAAATGGATCGCTGGAGCTTGCATACTTTGTTAGCATTCTTAGGATCGACAAAACCTTCCAGCTGCATCATATACAGTTCTTCCTTAAGATAACCGTTAAGGAATGCCGTTTTGATGTCCATCTGCCATATCTCATAATCATAGTATGCGACAATTGCTAACATGATTCAGACGGACTTCAGCTTCGCTACGGGAGAGAAAGTCTCATCGTAGTCAACCCCTTGAACTTGTCGATAACACTTAGCAACAAGTCGAGCTTTATAGATGGTGACATTACCATCCATGTCCGTCTTCTTCTTAAAGATCCATTTGTTATCTATCGCTCGCCGATCATCGGGCAAGTCAGTCAAAGTCCATACTTTGTTTTCATACATGGATTCTATCTCGGATTGCATGGCTTCTAGTCATTTGTTGGAATCTATGTCCGCCATCGCTTCTTCGTAGTTCGAAGGTTCACCGTTGTCTAACAACATGATTTCCAGGACAGGGATGCCATACCACTCTGGTGTGGAACATGTCCTTGTGGACCTACGAAGTTCAGTAGCAACTTGATCCGAAGTACCTTGATCATCATCATTAATTTCCTCTCCGGTCGGTGTAGGCACCACAGGAACATTTTCCTGAGCTGCACTACTTTCTGGTTCAAGAGGTAGTACTTCATCGAGTTATACTTTCCTCCCACTTACTCCTTTCGAGAGAAACTCCTTTTCCAGAAAGGATCTGTTCTTGGCAACAAAGATCTTGCCTTCGGATCTAATAGAAGGTATACCCAATGGTTTCCTTAGGGTATCCTATGAAGGCGCATTTTTTCGACTTGGGCTCGAGCTTTTTAGGTTGAAGTTTCTTGATATAAGCATCGCATCCCCAAACTTTTAGAAACGACAGCTTAGGTTTCTTCCCAAACCATAATTCATACGGTGTCGTCTCAACGGATTTAGACGGTGCCCTATTTAAAGTGAATGTAGTTGTCTCTAGAGCGTATCCCCAAAATGATAGCGGTAAATCGGTAAGAGACATCATAGATCGCACCATATCCAATAGAGTGCGATTACAACGTAGACACACTGTTACCCTGAGGTGTTCCAGGCGGCGTGAGTTGTGAAACGATTCCACATTTTCTTAAGTGTGTACCAAATTCGTGACTTAAATATTCTCCTCCACGATCTGATCGTAAGAATTTTATCTTTCAGTCACGTTGATTTTCTACCTCATTCTGAAATTCCTTGAACTTTTCAAAGGTCTCAGACTTGTGTTTCATCAAGTAGACATACCCATATCTACTCAAGTCATCAGTGAGAGTGAGAACATAACGATATCCTCCGCGAGCCTCAACGCTCATTGGACCACACACATCAGTATGTATGATTTCCAATACGTTGGTTGCTCGCTCCATTGTTCCGGAGAACGGAGTCTTGGTCATTTTGCCCATGAGGCATGGTTCGCATGTGTCAAATGATTCATAATCGAGAGACTCTAAAAGTCCATCAGCATGGAGCTTCTTCATGCGCTTGACACCAATGTGACCAAGGCGGTAGTGCCACAAGTATGTGGGACTATCGTTATCAACTTTACATCTCTTGGTATTCACACTATGAATATGTGTAACATTACGTTCGAGATTCATTAAGAACAAACCATTGATCATCGGGGCATGACCATAAAACATATCTCTCGTATAAATAGAACAACCATTATTCTCGGATTTAAATGAGTAGCCATCTCATATTAAACGAGATCTAGATACAATGTTCATGCTCAAACTTGGCACTAAATAACAATTATTGAGGTTCATAACTAATCCCGTGGGTAAATGTAGAGGTAGCGTGTTGACGACGATCACATCAACCTTGGAACCATTCCCGACACGCATCGTCACCTTGTCCTTCGCCAGTCTCCGCTTATTCCGCAGCTCCTGCTGTGAGTTACAAATATGAGCAACGGCACCGGTATCAAATACCAAGGAGTTACTACGAGTACTGGTAAGGTACACATCAATTACATGTATATCACATATAACTTTAGTGTTGCCGGCCTTCTTCTCCGCTAAGTATTTGGGGCAGTTCCGCTTCCAGTGACCCTTCCCTTTGCAATAAAAGCACTCAGTCTCAGGCTTGGGTCCATGCTTTGACTTCTTCCCGGCAACTGGCTTACCGGGCATGGCAACATCTTTGCCGTCCTTCTTGAAGTTCTTCTTACCCTTGCCCTTCTTGAACTTAGTGGTCTTATTCACCATCAACACTTGATGTTCTTACTTGATTTCAACCTCTGCTAACTTCAGCATTGAAAATACTTCAGGAATGGTCTTCACCATCCCTTGCATATTGTAGTTCAGCACAAAGCTCTTGTAGCTCGGTGGGAGCGACTGAAGGATTCTGTCAATGACCGCCTCGTCCGGGAGGTTGATCTCCAGCTGGGACAGGCGGTTGTGCAACCCAGACATTTTGAGTATGTGCTCACTGACAAAACTGTTTTCCTCCATCTTACAACTATAGAACTTGTCGGAGACTTCATATCTCTCGACCCGGGCATGAGCTTGAAAAACCATTTTCAGCTCCTCGAACATCTCATATGCTCCATGTCGCTCAAAACTTTTTTGGAGCCCCGGTTTTAAGATGTAAAGTATGCAGCACTAAACGAGGGAGTAATCATCAGCACGTGACTGCCAAGCATTCATAACGTCTTGGTTCTCTGGGATGTGTGCTTCACCTAGCGGTCCTTCTAGGACATATGCTTTGTTGGCAGCTATGAGGATGATCCTCAGGTTCCGGACCCAGTCTGAATAGTTGCTGCCATCATCTTTCAGCTTGGTTTTCTCCAGGAATGCGTTGAAGTTCATCTTGACATGAGCGTTGGCCATTTGATCTACAAGTCATATTTTGCAAAGATTTTAGACTAAGTTCATGATAATTAAGTTCATCTAATCAAATTATTTAATGAACTCCCACTCAGATTGACATCCCTCTAGTCATCTAAGTGTTACACGATCCGAGTCGACTAGGCCGTGTCCGATCATCACGTGAGACGGACTAGTCATCATCGGTGAACATCTCCATGTTGATCGTATCTTCCATACGACTCATGTTCGACCTTTCGGTCTCTTGTGTTCTGAGGCCATGTCTGTACATGCTAGGCTCGTCAAGTTAACCCTAAGTGTTTATGCATGTGTAAAACTGTCTTACACCCGTTGTATGTGAACGTAAGGATCTATCACACCCGATCATCACGTGGTGCTTCGAAACAACGAACTTTAGCAACGGTGCACAGTTAGGGGGAACACTTTCTTGAAATTAATATAAGGGATCATCTTATTTACTACCGCCGTTCAAAGTAAACAAGATGCATAAACCATAATAAACATCACATGCAATTATATAAAGTAGTGACATGATATGGCCAATATCATATAGCTCCTTCGATCTCCATCTTCGGGGCTCCATGATCATCATCGTCACCGGCATGACACCATGATCTCCATCATCATGATCTCCAACATCGTGCCTCCATGAAGTTGCTCGCCAACTATTACTTCTACTACTATAGCTAACGGCTTAGCAATAAAGTAAAGTAATTACATGGCGTTAAATCATTGACACACAGGTCATACAATAATTAAGACAACTCCTATGGCTCCTGCCGGTTGTCATACTCATCGACATGCAAGTCATGATTCCTATTACAAGAACATGATCTCATACATCACAATATATTATTCATCATTCATCACAACTTCTGGCCATATCACATCACATGACAATTGCTGCAAAAACAAGTTAGACGTCCTCTAATTGTTATTGCATCTTTTACGTGGCTGCAATTGGGTTCTAGCAAGAACGTTTTCTTACCTACGAATAACCACAACGTGATTTTTTTGTTAACTTCTATTTACCCTTCATAAGGACCCTTTTCATCAAATCCGCTCCAACTAAAGTAGGAGAGACAGACACCCGCTAGCCACCTTATGCAACTAGTGCATGTCAGTCGGTGGAACCTGTCTCACGTAAGCGTACGTTTAAGGTCGGTCCGGGCCGCTTCATCCCACGATACCGCTGAAGCAAGAAAATACTAGTAGTGGCAAGCAAGTTGACAAGATCTACGCCCAGAACAGATTTGTGTTCTACTCGTGCAATAGAGAACTACGCATAGACCTAGCTTATGATGCCACTGTTGGGGAACGTTGCATAAAATAAAATTTTCCTACGTTCACCAAGATCAATCTATGAGTTCATCTAGCAACAAGAGAGAGAGATGCATCTACATACCACTTGTAGATCGCGTGCGGAAGCGTTCAAGAGAACGGGGTTGAGGTAGCCGTTCTCGTCGTGATCCTATCACCGGAGATCCTAGCACCGAACGGACGGCACCTCCGCGTTCAACACACGTACGGTCAGCGTGATGTCTCCTCCGTCTTGATCCAGCAAGGGGGAAGGAGAGGTTGATGAAGATCCAGAAGCACGACGGCATGGTGGTGGATGCAGCAGGACTCCGGCAGGGCTTCACCAAGCAGCTGCGGGAGGAGGAAGAGGTGTAGCAGGGGAGGGAGGCGCCAAGACTCAAGGTGCGGCTGCCCTCCCTCCCCCTTCCTTTATATAGGGCCCCAAGGGGGGCGCCGGCCCTAGAGATGGGAATCTCCCAAGGGGGCGGCGGCCAGGGGGGGTGGAGTGCCCCCCAAGGCAAGTGGTGCGCCCCCCACCCTAGACTTCCAACCCTAGGCGCACGGGGACCAAGGGGGGGGTGCACCAGCCACCAGGGGCTGGTTCCCCTCCCACTTCATCCCACAGGGCCCTCCGGGATAGGTGGCCCCACCAGGTGGACCCCCGGGACCCTTCCGGTGGTCCCGGTACAATACCGGGTGACCCCGAAACTTTCCCGATGGCTGAAACAACACTTCCTCTATATAATTCTTTACCTCCGGACCATTCCGGAACTCCTCGTGATGTCCGGGATCTCATCCGGGACTCCGAACAACATTCGGTTTGCTGCATACTCATATTGATACAACCCTAGCGTCACCGAACCTTAAGTGTGTAGACCCTACGGGTTCGGGAGACATGCAAACATGACCGAGACGGCTCTCCGGTCAATAACCAACAGCGGGATTTGGATACCCATGTTGGCTCCCACATACTCCTCGATGATCTCATCGGATGAACCACGATGTCGAGGATTCAAGCAACCCCGTATACTATTCCCTTTGTCAGATGGTATGTTACTTGCCCGAGATTCGATCGTCGGTATCCCAATACCTCGTTCAATCTCTTTGCTGGCAAGTCACTTTACTCGTACCGTAATGCATGATCCCGTGACCAAACACTTGGTCACTTTGAGCTCATTATGATGATGCACTACCGAGTGGGCCCAGTGATACCTCTCCGTAATACGGAGTGACAAATCCCAGTTTCGATCCGTGTCAACCCAACAAACACTTTCGGAGATACATGTAGTGCACCTTTACAGTCGCCCAATTACGTTGTGACATTTGGTACACCCAAAGCACTTCTACGGTATCCGGGAGTTACACGATCTCATGGTCTAAGGAAGAGATACTTGACATTGGAAAAGCTCTAGCAAAACAAACTACACGATCTTGTGCTATGCTTAGGATTGGGTCTTGTCCATCACATCATTCTCCTAATGATGTGATCCCGTTATCAACGACATCCAATGTCCATAGTCAGGAAACCATGACTATCTGTTGATCAACGAGCTAGTCAACTAGAGGCTCACTAGGGACATGTTGTGGCTTAAGTATTCACACGTGTATTACGATTTCCGGATAATACAATTGTAGCATGAATAAAAGACAACTATCATGAACAAAGAAATATAATAATAATCCTTTTATTATTGCCTCTAGGGCATATTTCCAACACGTCCCCCCTAGGGCGTGCCCTCCTATCTCGTGGGCCCCCTGGACCTCCTCCGACCTCAACTCCAACTCCATATATACCGTCTCGGGGAGAAAAAAACAAAGGAGAAAGTTTCATCACGTTTTACGACACGGAGCCGCTGCGAAGCCCTAATCTCTATCGGGAGGGCTGATATGGAGTCCGTTCGGGGCTCCGGAGAGGGGGATTCGTCGCCGTCGTCATCATCAACCATCCTCCATCACCAATTTCATGATGCTCACCGCCGTGCATGAGTAATTCCATCGTAGGCTTGCTGGACGATGATGGGTTGGATGAGATTTACCATGTAATCATGTTAGTTTTGTTAGCGTTTGATCCCTAGTATCCACTATGTTCTGAGATTGATGCTGCTATGACGTTGCTATGCTTAATGCTTGTCACTAGGGCCCGAGTGCCATGATTTCATATCTGAACCTATTATGTTCATGAATATATGTGTGTTCTTGATCTTATCTTGCAAGTCTATAGTCACCTATTTTGTGTTATGATCCGACAACCCCGAAGTGACAATAATCGGGATACTTCTCGGTGATGACCGTAGTTTGAGGAGTTCATATATTCACTATGTGTTAATGCTTTGGTCCGGTTCTCTATTAAAAGTAGGCCTTAATATCCCTTAGTTTCCACTAGGACCCCGCTGCAACGGGAGGGTAGGACAAAAGATGTCATGCAAGTTCTTTTCCATAAGCACGTATGACTATTTACGGAATACATGCCTACATTACATTGATGAATTGGAGCTAGTTCTATATCACCCTATGTTATAACTATTGCATGAGGAATCGCATCCGGCATAATTATCCATCACTGATCCATTGCCTACGAGCTTTTCACATATTGTTCTTCGCTTATTTACTTTTCCGTTGCTACTGTTACCATTACTATCATTCCACTTTTGCTACTAAATACTTTGCTGCAGATACTAAGTTATCCAGGTGTGGTTGAATTGACAACTCAACTGCTAATACTCAAGAATATTCTTTGGCTCCCCTTGTGTTGAATCAATAAATTTGGGTTGTACTTCACCCTCGAAAGCTGTTGCGATCCCCTACACTTGTGGGTTATCAAGACTAATTTCTGGCGCCGTTGCCGGGGAGCATAGCTCTATTCTCTGAGTCACTTGGGATTTATATCGGTTGATCACTATGAAGAACTTGAAAGATGCTAAGACCAAGATCTATCCCTCAACTACGAGGGGAGGTAAGGAACTGCCATCTAGCTCTGCACTAGATTCTCCTTCTGTTATGAGTAAGTTTGCGACACCTGAACCTGCTACTGCTATGAATTATGATATGTTGCATGTTATTGATGATGCCACTTCTGCTATGCATGATGAAACTACTTCTGTGCGTGATACTACTTTGCCATTAGATGAACAACTTGCTAGAGTTAGGGGGAATGAGAATATTGAAGATGCTATTGATGATAGTGATGATGAAGGTTCCCCCAATGATTATGTATTGCCTGTTGTTTCTAAGGGTTATGTTATGAATGAAGAAACTGCTATGGAAATTCTTGCTTGCAATGATAGATCTTATCTTAAGAAATTATTAGCTAAATGGAAGCAGCAGTCTCTTAATGTTAGAATGAAACCCGGTCCTGCTTTTGCTACTTCACCTATCTGTGTTACTGAGAAGGATTATGAATTCTCTGTTGATCCTGATATTATTACTTTAGTTGAATCTGATCCTTTTTATGGCCTTGAATCTGAAACTGTTGTGGCACATCTTACCAAGTTGAATGATATAGCCACCCTATTTAATCATGATGAGAAGTCTCTCTATTTATATATCCTTAAGATATTTCCATTCTCATTAAAGGGTGATGCTAAGACTTGGTATAATTCTCTTGCTCCTGGTTGTGTGCGTAGTCCCCAGGATATGATTTAATACTTCTCTACTAAATATTTCCCTGCTCATAAGAAACAAGCTGCTTTGCGGGAAATATATAATTTTGTGCAAATGAAATAAGAGAGTCTCCCACAAGCTTGGGGGAGGCTTCTCCGGTTACTTAATGCTTTGCCCGATCATCCTCTTAAGAAAAATGAAATACTTGATATCTTTTATAGTGGACTAACCGATGCTTCCAAGGACCACTTGGATAGTTGTGCTGGTTGTGTTTTCAGGGAAAGAACAGTCGATGAAGCTGAGATATTACTGAATAATATGTTGACTAATGAAAATAATTGGACTCTTCCCAAGCCAGTTCCTGAAGTAATTCCTGAACCAATTGAGCCAACTCCTGAGCCTATTCCTAAACCCACTCCGAAGAAGAGAGGTGTTTTATTTCTCAGTCCTGAAGATATGCAAGAGGCAAAGAAATCAATGAAAGAAAAAGGTATTAAAGCTGAAGATGTTAAGAATTTACCTCCTATTGAAGAAATACATGGTCTGAATATACCGCCTAAAGAACTAAATTGTCTTGATAACCCGACACAGGTAGTAAAGGTAAATTCCCTCTATAGATATGAAAAAGTTGAAATACCCTCTACTAAATTTCATAGCCCATGCTTAGATGAATTTGATGACTTTATGGCTAGACAAGAAAGTTTTAATGCTTATGTTGGTAGAGAGTTAAAGAATAATGCTTTCGAGATAGGACGCGTCGGTGATAATCTGGCTAGAGTTAAAGATGAACTTCACCGCATTAGCAAATATGCTTCTATGGTTGCTACTCAAGCTGAGCAAGTACTCAAAGCTCAAAATGATTTGCTTGATGAATTAAATAATAAAAATGACTTTGCTGTTAGAGTGGCTACTAGAACTGGTAGAATGACTCAGGAACCTTTGTATCCTGAAGGCCACCCTAAGAGAATCGAGCAAGATTCTCAAAGAAATAATTTAGAGGCACCTAGTTCTTCTAAGAAGAAGAAAAAGAAATACGATAGAACCTTACATGCTTCTAGTGAACCTACTGTAGACACACCTGAGAATCCCAATGATATTTCTATTTCTGATGCTGAAACACAATCAGGTGATGAACTAATGTTCATGTTGATGCTCAACCTAGATAAGATAATGATGTAGAGATTGAACCTGTTGTTGATCTTGATAACCCACAATCAAAGAATCAACGTTATGATAAGAGAGATTTTGTTGCTAGGAATCATGGTAAACAAAGAGAACCATGGGTTCAGAAACCCATGCCCTTTCCTCCTAAACCATCCAAGTCAAAGGATGATGAGGATTTTGAGCGCTTTGCTGATATGATTAGACCTATTTTCTTACGTATGTGCTTAACTGATATGCTTAAAGTAAATCCTTATGCTAAATATATGAAGAATATCATCACAAATAAAAGAAAGATACCGGAAGCTGGAATTTCCACCATGCTTGCTAATTACACTTTGAAGGGTGGAATACCAAAGAAACTTGGAGATCCGGGTGTTCCAACTATACCATGCTCCATTAAAAGAAATTATGTTAGAACTGCTTTATGTGATCTTGGAGCCGGTGTTAGTGTTATGCCTCTCTCTTTATATCGTAGACTTGAATTGAATAAGTTGACACCTACTGAAATATCCTTGCAAATGGCCAATAAATCAACTGCTATACCTATCAGTATTTGTGAGGATGTGCCTGTTGTTGTTGCAAATGTCACTATCTTAACGGACTTTGTTATTCTTGATATTCCCGAGGACGATTGTATGTCTATTATCCTTGGTAGACCTTTTCTTAATACTGCAGGGGCTGTTATTGATTGCAACAAAGGCAATGTCACTTTTCATGTTAATGGTAATGAACATACGGTACACTTTCCGAGTAAACAATCTCAAGTTCATAGTATCGATTCTATTGAAAAAGTTCCAACTATTATTTTTGGAGGTTTTGAATTTCCTCTCCCTACTGTCAAGAAAAAGTATGATATTCTTATTATTGGGGATTTTCATATCCCCGTTGAGGTAACTTAGTGTTATTCGAAATTTCTCCAGTTCCGTGTTATTCGGAATGAGTTTGTTAACAAGACTTGATCAACCTTGTTAGTGGATTAATTTTGATGAACCGTAGATGGATGAAACTAGAAGGCACAACCTTCTGTACCCTCTTTTTACTTTCTGTTATTTAGAATAAATAAAGCAAAAATAGTATTATCTGTCTATTTTCTGAATTATCCGTGCATTAAAAAATAGTCCGAAAATAAAAGTGCTCCAAATGCCCTGCAAATTTAGTATGGTTTTTCTAGAATATTTGAGGATTTTAGGCACTGAAAACACTGCAGGAAGGGCAAGCACCAGGCCACGAGAGAGGAGGGCGCCCCCCTGTAGGGCGCGCCCCCCTGTCTCGTGGGCCCCTGGTGGCTCCCCTCCATTTATGCCAGCACACACACACTTCATCTTCTACCCAAAAAAATTCCCATCCAGCTCAAGCCCGAGTTCTAGCTCGTTTTGCTGCAATTTTCGATCTCTTAGCTCAAAGCTCCATTCGCAAAACTGCTTCGGGAGATTGTTGCTTGGTATGTGACTCCTTCGTTGGTCCAATTAGTTTTTGTTCTAGTGCTTTATTCATTGCAAATTTTTGCTGCATAGGTGACCATGTTCTTGAGCTTGCATGTTAAATTTTTGAGGTCCCAAGCAATTCCGATGCATGATATAGGCTCTAGGCACTTGTTGGAGTAGTTGCTATCAATCTTGTTTAGTTTTATCCACTTTATTTTGAAGTTACTAAAATTTTAGATTTTTTCAGAAAAAGAAATTTGCTTAGAAGAATGTACCAAGGTGGTTCCTCGGCAAAGAAAGGGCCCAAGATTGCTATACGTGAACAAGTTGTTAATTTGCCAAGGGACGCAAATGTACGGGCTTGCGAGTGGCCATCCGATGATTTTATGGTCGAAGCAGGCTTCAAGGAGGAATTTGACGCGTATGTGCATAATGCCGAGCTGGAGGACTTCGTACAAGATAAGTGTCCTCAATATTATGAATTGACTGATTCCTTTGTGCGGAGGTTCGAATATATTTCTTTGCGTAATTCTCCTAGTATTATGTTTGATATTTATGATACATCTTATACCATGGATTTAAAGGATTTTACAACTGCTTGCAAACTCCCTCAGTGGGGTAATATTAATGATCCTCCTAAATCTGAAGTTAGAAATTTTCTTGCTAGTACTACTGTGGGAGAATCTAGGGACGTAACACAAGCTACCATAGGGAGCATTCATTTTCCTGCTATACATTACTTTGTTGTCTTTATTGGTAGAAGCATTAACGGTAAGGACGAAGTATGTCACATGTGTGCCCCTGATCTTTGTGTCCTCAAGAGAGCTGTGTCAGGTTATAGAGGTTATAACTTGGGGGCAATAGTTGCACGTAGGTTGCATAATAATAGTAAAAGGGGAAATTTCTTTGGAGGAATTTATGCAACCCGTGTGGAAAATTTTCTTAATATAGCTCCACGAGAGGGGGATATGATTGTACCTCCTATTTATTTAGATAAAGAAGCTATGTTTGATCATCAATTTCTTGAGAGGAATGAACAATTCCTCCATTATCGACTAACCTATAACAGACGCAACATCGTCCCTGTTACTCTTCCTGCTCCATACCTTTTTGATTATAAGACAAAAGGAAGATATGTTGTCACCAGGGAAGAAGCCACTGAATATGAGAGGGGAATGGAGGCCGCTCGCCAACACGCTGCTGCTCAGGAGGCGGTTGCCTCTTCATCTCAGTACTACCCCAGTTTCACTTATGGATATCAACCAGGCGGTCCTTGGTATTGGACCAACTTAGGCCAAAAGCCTAAGCTTGGGGGATTACGTATTTCTCACCGACTTTATGTTCATGTTCACACACTAGTCGTCGGTGCTCATACTCTTTCATTGTATTATCCATGTTAGTTTAAATTTCTTTTTCTAGCTTTCTTCCTGTGTGTTTGTTAAACCTTAAGAAAAACAAAAAAAATAGTTAGTTTAATTTCCTTGCTTGTAGTAGAAATTAAGATGAAAACCCAAAACGATTTCTCATTCTTCTTTTACTTGTTGGGAGCTTTCCCGTGTAAATAGTTTTATTTTATTTTCTTTCTTTTGGGGGTCGAGAAGACCATATTGAAAATGCTTAGTGGCTCTTATATGCATGATTGATTATTTATATTTAGAGCCCATATTACTTGTCTTCTCTCTTGAGTTGAATGCTTGCAGATTCTAGCTTAGTCCAATGCACGTGCACTCTTATTATTATACACATCATTCGTTCATGCAAGTGAAAGGCAATAATGATGATATATGATGGACTTATTGGGATAAGAAAAGCCGGTATGAACTCGACATCTCTTTTTTTGTAAATATGATGATTCATCGTTCTTGAGTCAGCTATTATGAAGTAAACATATTTGCAATGACATTCAGAGATTATAGTTGCTTGTGCCATGCTTGATTAGCTATGAGCTATAATGGTTTACCTTGCGTGCCAACATGCTATTAGAATGATTATGATGTGATATGACGGGATGGTATCCTCCTTTGAATGAATTGAGTGACTCGACTTGGCACATGTTCACGCATGTAATTGAATCGAATCAACATAGCCTTCATGATATTTATGTTCATGGTGGATTATATCCTACTCATGCGTGTATTCGGTGTGAATTAATTTTAATGCATGCTTACGACTGTTGTCGCTCTCTCAGTTGGTCGTTTCCCAGTCTTTTGCTAGCCTTCACCTGTACTAAGAGGGAATACTGCTTGTGCATCCAAACTCCTTAAACCCAAAGTTGTTCCATATGAGTCCACTATACATTCCTATATGCGGTATCTACCTGCCGTTCCAAGTAAATTTGTATGTGCCAAACTCCAAACCTTCAAATGAAATTCTGTTTTGTATGCTCGAGCAACTCATGTTACAACTAGGGCTGCCTATATCTTCCATGCCAGGTGGGTTATTCTCACGAGGAGTGGACTCCGCTACTCATTCACGAGAAAGGGCCGGTAACCGGGATGCCCAGTCCCATGATCCAAAAAGATCAAAGCAAATCAAAATAATTAAACAAAACTCCCCCAGGGATGTTGTATGTTGGAGGCACTCTTGTTTCGACCAAGCCATGGATTGATGCTTGTTGGTGGTTGGGGGAGTATAAACTTTTACCATTCTGTTTGGGAACTGCCTATAATGCATGTAGTATGGAAGATACAGCCATCTCATAGTTGTTGCGTTGATAGTGAAAGTATGCCGCTCAAAATGTTATTCCATCTCTATTTTAAAATCGAGCTCTGGCACCTCTACAAATCCCTTCTTCCCTCTGCGAAGGGCCTATCTTTTTACTTTTTATGTTGAGCCATCACCCTTCTTATTAAAAGCACCCGCTGGAGAGCACATTGTCATTTTCATTCATTATTACTGGTTTATATTGGGTATGACTTGATTGGATCTCTTTTACCATGAATTACAATGTTTAGTCAGTCATTGATCTTTAAAGGTGCTCTGCGTTTATGTTTTGCGGTCTCATAAAGCGCTAGCGAAATACCATTTTGTTATATCATGTTATGATTATTTTGAGAAAGTGTTGTCATCCGAGTTTTATTATTATGACTCGCTAGCAGATTATGCTATTGATATGAGTAATTGTGAGACCTATCTGTTATTGTGAGTATGGTTAGTTCATAATATTTGCTGAAACTTGAATGCTGGCTTTCATGTTTACAACAACAAGAGCAAACAGAGTTTGTAAAAGTTTTCTTTATCACTTTCAGTTTATCAACTGAATTGCTTGAGGACAAGCAAAGGTTTAAGCTTGGGGGAGTTGATACGTCACCAACGTATCTACTTTTCCAAACACTGTTGCCCTTGTTTTGGACTCTAACTTGCATGATTTGAATGAAACTAACCTGGACTGACGCTGTTTTCAGCAGAACTGCCATGATGTTGTTTTATGTGTAGAAAAGAAAAGTTCTCGGAATGTCCTGGAAATCCACGGAGGCACTTTTCAGAATTAATAACATTTTTTGGCAAAAGAACCAAGGCTAGGGGGCCCACGGGCTGTCCACGAGACAGGGGGGCGTGCCCCCCTAGGGCGTGCCCTCCTATCTCGTGGGCCCCCTGGACCTCCTCCGACCTCAATTCCAACTCCATATATACCGTCTCGGGGAGAAAAAAACAAAGGAGAAAGTTTCATCGCGTTTTACGAAACGGAGCCGCCGCCAAGCCCTAATCTCTCTCGGGAGGGCTGATCTGGAGTCTGTTCGGGGCTCCGGAGATGGGGATTCGTCGTCGTCGTCATCATCAACCATCCTCCACCACTAATTTCATGATGCTCACCGCCGTGCGTGAGTAATTCCATCGTAGGCTTGCTGGACGGTGATGGGTCTGATGAGATTTACCATGTAATCAAGTTAGTTTTGTTAGGGTTTGATCCCTAGTATCCACTATGTTCTGAGATTGATGTTGCTATGACTTTGCTATGCTTAATGCTTGTCACTAGGGCCTGAGTGCCATGATTTCAGATCTGAACCTATTATGTTTTCATGAATATATGTGTGTTCTTGATCCTATCTTGCAAGTCTATAGTCACCTATTATGTGTTATGATCCGACAACCCCAAAGTGACAATAATCAGGATACTCGTCGGTGATGACCGTAGTTTGAGGAGTTCATGTATTCACTATGTGTTAATGCTTTGGTCCGGTTCTCTATTAAAAGGAGGCCTTAATATCCCTTAGTTTCCACTAGGACCCCGCTGCCACAGGAGGGTAGGACAAAAGATGTCATGCAAGTTCTTTTCCATAAGCACGTATGACTATTTACGGAATACATGCCTACATTACATTGATGAATTGGAGCTAGTTCTATATCACCCTATGTTATAACTATTGCATGAGGAATCGCATCCAGCATAATTATCCATCACTGATCCATTGCTTACGAGCTTTTCACATATAGTTCTTCGCTTATTTACTTTTCCGTTGCTACTATTACCATTACTATCATACCACTTTTGCTACTAAATACTTTGCTGCAGATACTAAGTTATCCAGGTGTGGATGAATTGACAACTCAACTGCTAATACTCAAGAATATTCTTTGGCTCCCCTAGTGTCGAATCAATAAATTTGGGTTGTACTTCACCCTCGAAAGCTGTTGCGATCCCCTACACTTGTGGGTTATCACATAGACGATTAGGTCATGTTGGTATGCTAAACCTTGACAAGCTTATTAAAGGAAATCATATCCTTGGTGTTAACGATGTCATATTTGATAAGTATGGACTTTGCAGCGCTTGTCAAGAAGGTAAGCAGGTTGGAGGAAGGCATCCCGTGAAGAACATCATGACCACAAGGAGGCCACCCGAGCTACTTCACATGGATCTTTTTGGTCCCAACGCTTACAAGAGTCTCGGTGGAAATTCTTTTGGTCTAGTTATAGTTGATGATTTTTCAAGATTTACATGGGTGTTCTTTCTCGATGATAATTGCAGGTCCAAAATATCTTCAAAAACTTCGCTAGGAAGGCTCAAAATCAATTTGAAGTGAAGATCAAGAAGGTTCGCAGCGACAACGGAACGGAGTTCAAGAACGCAAATGTGGACACCTTTCTTGACGAAGAAGGGATTTCACATGAGTTCTCGGCTATGTACACACCTCAACAAAATGGAGTTGTTGAGAGGAAGAACCGGACGCTCATCGAAATGGCGCGAACGATGCTTGATGAGTACAAGACGTCGAAGCACTTTTGAGCAGAAGCGGTTGAGACAGCTTGTCATGCAACAAATCGCTTGTATCTTCACAAGCTACTTGGCAAGACGGCATACGAGCTCCTCACCGGTAACAAACCCGAAGTTGGATACTCTTGAGTATTCGGCTCAAAGTGCTACATTCTTGATAAGCATCGTCGTTCTAAATTTGCTCCTAAGTCTCATGAAGGTTTCCTACTTGGTTATGGCTCAAACTTTCACACATACCGTGTCTACAACAATTTCACCCGAAAAGGTTGAAGAGACGGTAGATGTGAAGTTTGATGAATCTAATGGCTCGCAAGTAGAGCAATTGCCAATTGATGTAGGAGACAAAGACCCCTCGGAAGTAATCCAAGACTTGTCTATTGGCAAGATTCGTCCAACGGAGGAGAAGGAGAGTACCTCGTCCGTCCAAGTGGAAGCTTCTACCTCACGACAAGGTGAACCAAGAGTTGGTACGAAAGCATCCACAAGTGGGACACACCAAGATGAAGAAAACGAGGAGGTACACCAAGAACGTCAACAACCTCCTTCTCCACCACGACAAGAGAACAACAACGCCAACAATGAAGAAGGCCAAGAAGAAGAACAAGATGAAGAAGATGTTCAACCAAGTGATGTCTACTACACAACCTTCTTCTTGTAGACGTTGTTGGTCCTGCAAGTGCACAGGTTTGTAGGACAGTAGCAAATTTCCCTCAAGTGGATGACCTAAGGTTTATCAATCCTAGGAGGCATAGGATGAAGATGGTCTCTCTCAAACAACCCTGCAACCAAATAACAAAGAGTCTCTTGTGTCCCCAACACACCCAATATAATGGCAAATTGTATAGGTGCACTACTTCGGCAAAGAGATGGTGATACAAGTGCAAAATAGATAGTAGATAAAGGTTTTTGTAATCTGAAATAATAAAAACAGCAAGGTAACGAGCGATAAAAGTGAGCGTAAACGGTATTGCAATGATACGAAACAAGGCCTAGGGTTCATACTTTCACTAGTGCAAGTTCTATCAACAATAATAACATAGATAGATCATATAACAAGCCCTCAACATGCAACAAAGAGTCACTCCAAAGCCACTAATAGCGGAGAACAAACGTAGAGATTATGGTAGGGTACGAAACCACCTCAAAGTTATTCTTTCGGATCGATCTATAAAAGAGTTTGTACTAGAATAACACCTTAAGACACAAATCAACCAAAACCCTAATGTCACCTAGATACTCCATTGTCACCTCAAGTATCTGTGGGCATGATTATATGATATGCATCACACAATCTCAGATTCATCCAACCAACATAAAAGTACTTCAAAGAGTGCCCCAAAGCTACTACCGGAGAGTCAAGAACGTGTGCCAACCCCTATGCATAGGTTCCCAATGTCATGCAACTCGCAAGTTGATCACCAAAACATACATCAAGTGGATCGCAAGACATACATCAAATGTTCTTATAAAAGACTCAATCTAATAAGATAACTTCAAAGGGGAAACTCAATTCATCACAAGAGAGTAGAGGGGGAGAAACATCATAAGATCCAACTACAATAGCAAACCTCGGGATACATCAAGATCGTGCCATAGAGGGAACACGAGAGAGAACATGAGAGAGAGAGAGAGAGATCAAACACATAGCTACTGGTACATACCCTTAGCCCCGAGGGTGAACTACTCCCTCCTCGTCATGGATAGCACCGGGATGATGAAGATGGCCACCTGTGATGGGTTCCCCCTCCGGCAGGGTGCCGGAACGGGCTCCCGAGAGGTTTTTGGTGGCTACAGAGGCTTGTGGCGGCGGAACTCCCGATCTATCTTTTGTTCTGGAAGTGTTAGGATACGTGGGTATATATGGGTGCAGGGAGTACGTCGGTGGACCTCTGGGGTGCTCACGAGGCAGGGGGCGCGCCCTAGGGGGGTGGGCGCGCCCCCACCCTCGTGGGAAGCCCGGGACTCCCCTGACGTGCACTCCAAGTCTATTAGGTTGCTTTCCTTCCAAAAATAACTTCTCCAGTTGATTTCGTTCCGTTTTGACTCCGTCTGATATTCCTTTTCCTCGAAACACTGAAATAGGCATAAAACAGCAAATCTGGGCTGGGCCTCCGGTTAATAGGTTAGTCCCAAAAATAATATAAAAGTGGATAATAAAGACCAATATTGCCTAAAACAGTAGATAAAGTAGCATGGAGCAATCAAAAATTATAGATACGTTGGAGACGTATCAAGCATCCCCAAGCTTAATTCTTGCTCGTCCTCGAGTAGGTAAATGATAAAAAGAGAATTTTTGATGCGGAGTGATACTTTGGCATAATTTCAATGTAAATCTTCTTACTTGTGATATGAATATTCAGATCTGGAAGATTCAAGACAAAAGTTCATATTGACATAAAAATAATAATACTATAAGCATACTAATCAAAGCAGTCATGTCTTCTCAAAATAACATGGCAAAAGAAAGTTCATCCCTACAAAATCATATAGTTAGGCTATGCTTCATTTTCGTCACACAAAGATGTTCCCAACTTCTATAACCCCGATGACAAGCCAAGCAATTGTTTCATACTCAAATAATCTCAAACTTTTTCAACCTTCACGCAATACATGAGCGTGAGCCATGGATATAGCACTATGGGTGGAATAGAATATGATGATGGGTGGAGAAGACAAAAAAAGGAGAAAGTCTCACATTGACGAGGATAATCAACGGGCTATGGAGATTCCCATCAATTGATGTCAACATGAGGAGTAGGGATTGCCATGCAACGGATGCACTAGAGCTATGAATAAATGCTCAACAAAAGAAAACTGGTGGGTGTGCATCCAACTTGCTTGCTCATGAATACCTAGGGCATTTGAGGAAGCCCATCGTAGGAATATACAAGCCAAGTTCTATAATGAAAAATTCCCACTAGTATGAAAAAGACAACTTAGGAGACTCACTACATGAAGAACAAGGTGCTACTTTGAAGCACAACGTATGAGACTCACTATATGAAGAACAAGGTGCTACTTTGAAGCACAAGTGTGGAAAAAGAGATAGTAGCATTGCCCTTTTTATTTATTTATTTTTATTTTTATTGAATCTTTCTTTTTTTCTTTTTTTGCCTTTCTCTTTTTTTTGATTGGGAAATGCTCTAATAATGATGATCATCGCACTTCTATTGATTACAACATAAGGATTACAACTCGAAACTAGAACAAGATATGACTCTATATGAATGCCTCCGGCGGTGTACCGGGATGGTGCGATGAATCAAGAGTGACATGTATGAAAAATAATGCATGGTGGCTTTGCCACAAATATGATGTCAACTACATGATCATGCAATGGCAATATGACAAAAGTAATGTATGTCATGATGATGATGAACGGAACGGTGGAAAGTTGCATGGCAATATATCTCGGAATGGCTATGGAAATGCCATAATAGGTAGGTATGGTGGCTGTTTTGAGGAAGATATAAGGAGGGTTATGTGTGATAGAGCATATCATATCACGGGTTTTGGATGCACCGGTGAACTTTGCACCAACTCTCAAGGTGAGAAAGGGGAATGCACGGTACCGAAGAGGCTAGCAAAGGCGGAAAGGTAAAAGTGTGTATAATCCATGGACTCAACATTAGTCAAAAGAACTCATATAGTTATTGCAAAAATTTAGAAGTAATGAAAAATAAAGTACTACGCGCATGCTCCTAGGGGGATAGATTGGTAGGAAAAGACCATCGCTCGTCCCCGACCACCACTCATAAGGATGCACAAGCCAGGTACACTTTATGTTTCAAATTTGTTACACAACTTTAACCACACGTGCATGCTACGGGACTTGCTAACTTCAACACAAGCATCCTTTAAATTCATAATCACCCAACTAGCATGAATTTAATATCACTACCTACATATCTCAAAATAATTATCAAGCATCAAACTTATCTTAGTATTCAACGCACTCAAAAGAAAGTTTCACATATCTTGAATACCAAGTATATTAATATTTAAGCAAATTACCATGCTACTGACGACTCTCAAAATAATATAAGTGAAGCATGAGAGTTCATCTATTTCTTCAAAATAAAAACACTATTGTGCTCTAAAAGATATAAGTGAAGCACTAGAGCAAATGACAAACTACTCTGAAAGATATAAGTGAAGATCAATGAGTAGAACTATCAAGCTCAAAAGATATAAGTGAAGCACATAGAGTATTCTAGCAAATTCCAGCTTGTGTATGGCTCTCTCTCATTAAATAATTTCAGATCTGGATACTTTATTCAAACAGCAAGAAAAGCTAAAGAAAACTACATTGCAAGGATAGCATAACTCATGTGAAGAAGCAAAAACTTAGGCTCAACCGATACTAACCGATAGTTGTTGAAGAAGAAAGGTGGGATGCCTACCGGGGCATCCCCAAGCTTAGATGCTTGAGACTTCTTGAAATATTATCTTGGGGTGCCTTGGTCAACCCCAAGCTTGAACTTTTGTGTCTCCTTAATTCCTCTCATGTCATGGTTTCTCTTCTTTTTATCAAAAGCTTCATTCACAACAAACTCAACAAGAACTCGTGAGATAGGTTAGTATAAAACAATGCAAAACCTTATCATTTTCTAATATAACAAATAACTTAAATTATTATTCAACATTGCATAAATGCCTCTGCATATTTAATACTCTTATCATCAAATAGAATCATTAAACAAGCAAACATATACAAACAATGCAACTATAACAGCAATCTACCAAAACAGTACAGTCTGTAAAGAATGAAAGAGTATCAATACTTCCCTGACCCCAAAAATTATGAAATAAAATTCCCACTGTAATAAATTTATTAGAGCTCAATATGCAAAAAGATTCAACGTTATACCATTCTCTGACTTTTATAGGGAATTTTTGCAACAGCGGTAAACTTTGTGTTTTCAAACAGCAACATGTATACAAGCAAAATAAGCATGGAAAAGGCTATCCTTGACATTTTTATTGAACCTAAAGATGCAAAACACTATTCTAACCAACAGAAAGAAAAAAATAACAAAAGAAAATGACGCTCCAAGCAAAACACATATCATGTGGTGAATAAAAATATAGCTCCAAGTAAAGTTACCGATGAACGAAGACGAAAGAGGGGATGCCTTCCGGGGAATCCCCAAGCTTAGGATCTTGGTTGTCCTTGAATATTACCTTGGGGTGCCTTGGGCATACCCAAGATTAGGCTCTTGCCACTCCTTATTTCATAGTCCATCAAATCTTTACCCAAAACTTGAAAACTTCAACCACACAAAACTCAAAACAAAACTCGTAAGCTCCGTTAGTATAAGAAAATAAAACCACCACTTAGGTACTGTAATTAACTCATTCTAAATTCATATTGGTGTAAAACATACTGTATTCTAACATCTCTATGGTTCATACCCTCCGATACTACTCATAGATTCATCAAAATAAGCAAACAAAATGAAAACAGAATCTGTCAAAAACAGAACAGTCTGTAGTAATCTGTATAAAACGTAAACTTATGGAACCCCAAAAATTATGAAATAAATTGATGGACCTTAGAAATTTGTCTATTAATTATCTTCAAAAAGATCAACCTAAAATCACTCTCCAGTAAAAAATGGCAGCTAATCTCGTGAGCGCAAAAGTTTCTGTTTTCTACAGAAAGATCACATAAACTTCACCCAAGTCTTCCCAAAGGTTCTACTTGGCACTTCATTGAAACAAAAGCTATAAAACATGATTAGTACAGTAGCATAATCATGTGGACACACAAAAACAATAAGGATACATATTGGGTTGTCTCCCAACAAGCAATTTTCTTTAATGCCTTTTTAGCTAAGCATGATGATGACAATGATGCTCACATAAAAGATAACAATTGAAACATAACGGGAGCATCATGAAGCATATGACTAGCACATTTAAGTCTAACCCAATTCCTATGCATAGGGATTTTGTGAGCAAACGACTTATGGGAACAATAATCAACTAGCATAGGGATGTAAAACAAGCATAGCTTCAAGATTTTAAGCACATAGAGAGGAAACTTGATATTATTGCAATTCCTACAAGCATATGTTCCTCTCTCATAATAATTTTCAGTACCATCATGAATGAATTCAACAATATAACCAGCACCTAAAGCATTCTTTTCATGATATATTTGCATAGAAAATTTTCTACTCTCCATATAAGCAAAATTCTTCTCATCAATAGTAGTGGGAGCAAACTCAACAAAATAACTATCATATGATTGAAAATTAAGATCAAGATGACAAGTTTCATGGTTATCATTATTCTTTAAAGAATATGTGTCATCACAATAATCATCATAGATAGGAGGCATGCTTTCATCATAGTAAATTTTCTCATCAAAGCTTGGGGGACAAAATATATCATATTGATCAAACATAGCTTCCCCAAGCTTGTGGCTTTGCATATCATTAGCATCATGGATATTCAAGGAATTAATACTAACAACATTGCAATCATGCTCATCATTCACATATTTATGCCAAGCATTCTATGTAATTCTTCTTCTAGCACTTGAGCACAATTTTCCTTTCCATCATTCTCACGAAAGATATTAAAAAGATGAAGCGTATGAGACAAAGTCAATTCCATTTTTTTGGTAGTTTTCTTTTATAAACTAAACTAGTGATAAAACAAGAAACAAAAAGATTCGATTGCAAGATCTAAAGATATACCTTCAAGCACTCACCTCCTCGGCAACGATGCCAGAAAAGAGCTTGATGTCTACTACACAACATTCTTCTTGTAGACGTTGTTGGGCCTGCAAGTGCACAGGTTTGTAGGACGGTAGCAAATTTCCCTCAAGTGGATGACCTAAGGTTTATCAATCCAGAGGAGGCGTAGGATGGAGATGGTCTCTCTCAAACAACCCTGCAACCAAATAACAAAGAGTCTCTTGTGTCCCCAACACACCCAATACAATGGCAAATTGTATAGGTGCGCTAGTTCAGCGAAGAGATGGTGATACAAGTGCAAAATAGATAGTAGATAAAGGTTTTTGTAATCTGAAATAATAAAAACAGCAAGGTAACGAGCGATAAAAGTGAGCGTAAACGGTATTGCAATGATAGGAAACAAGGCCTAGGGTTCATACTTTCACTAGTGCAAGTTCTCTCAACAATAATAACATAGATAGATCATATAACAAGCCCTCAATATGCAACAAAGAGTCACTCAAAAGCCACTAATAGCGGAGAAAAAACATAGAGATTATGGTAGGGTACGAAACCACCTCAAAGTTATTCTTTTGGATCGATCTATAAAAGAGTTCGTACTAGAATAAAACCTTAAGACACAGATCAACCAAAACCCTAATGTCACGTAGATACTCCATTGTCACCTCAAGTATCCGTGGGCATGATTATATGATATGCATCACACAATCTCAGATTCATCCAACCAACATAAAAGTACTTCAAAGAGTGCCCCGAAGCTACAACCGGAGAGTCAAGGACGTGTGCCAACCCCTATGCATAGGTTCCCAATGTCACGAAACCCACAAGTTGATCACCAAAACATACATCAAGTGGATCACAAGACATACATCAAGTGTTCTTATAAAAGAGTCAATCCGATAAGATAACTTCAAAGGGGAAACTCAATTCATCACAAGAGAGTGGAGGGGGAGAAACATCATAAGATCCAACTACAATAGCAAAGCTCGGGATACATCAAGATCGTGCCATAGAGGGAACACGAGAGAGAGCACGAGAGAGAGAGATCAAACACATAGCTACTGGTACATACCCTCAGCCCCGAGGGTGAACTACTCCCTCCTCGTCATGGATAGCCCCGGGATGATGAATATGGCCACCAGTGATGGGTTGCCCTCCGGCAGGGTGCCGGAACGGGCTCCCGAGAGGTTTTTGGTGGCTACAGAGGCTTGCGGCGGCGAAACTCCCGATCTGTCTTCTATTCTGGAAGTTTTAGGATACGTGGGTATATATGGGTGCAGGGAGTACGTCGGTGGACCTCCGAGGTGCTCACGAGGCAGGGGGGTGCGCCCCCACCCTCGTGGGCAGACCGGGACTCCCCTGACATGCACTCCAAGTCTATCAGGTTGCTTTCCTTCCAAAAATAACTTCTCCAGTTGATTTCGTTCCGTTTTGACTCCGTCTGATATTCCTTTTCCTCGAAACACTGAAATAGGCATAAAACAACAAATCTGGGCTGGGCCTCCGGTTAATAGGTTAGTCCCAAAAATAATATAAAAGTGGATAATAAAGCCCAATATTGCCTAAAACAGTAGATAAAGTAGCATGGAGCAATCAAAAATTATAGATACAATGGAGACGTATCACCAAGACCCAAGCAAAAGCTTTCACGAGTTCGAGCAAGAATTGCTAAAGACCATCCCGTCGAGCAAATCTATAATGATTTCCAAACGGGAGAATCACTCGCTCAAAATCTCGTTTAGCTAACTTTTGTGAACACTATTCATTCATCTCTAGCATTGAACCTATGAAGGTTGAAGAAGCATTGGAAGATCTGGATTGGATAAATGCTATGCATGAAGAGCTACACAATTTTGAGAGGAATCAAGTGCGGACACTAGTAGAGAAGCCCGACAACAACCACAACATCATCGGTACCAAATGGGTGTTTCGCAACAAGCAAGATGCGAGATGGACAAGTAGTTCGCAACAAAGCACGTCTCGTCGGCCAAGGCTACACACTAGTCAAAGGTATGGACTATGGTGAGACTTATGCTCCCGTTGCTAGACTTGAGTCCATTCGCATCTTACTTGCCTATACTAATCACCATGATATCACCTTATACCAAATGGACATTAAAAGTTCTTTTCTAAATGGTGAAATAGAGGAGGAAGTTTATGTCAAACAACCTCCCGGCTTTGTTAATCCTAAGAAACCTAATCATGTTTACAAACTGCACAAAGCTCTTTATGGTCTTAAACAAGCTCCTAGAGCATGGTATAAATGCTTGACCAAGTTCCTTATTGAAAAAGGCTTTGAAATTGGAAAAATAGATTCTACACTTTTTACTAAGAGGGTCAATGGAGAACTATTTGTATGCCAAATTTGTGTCGATGATATTATATTTGGATCAACTAACCCTCATTTTAGTGAGAAGTTTGGAAAGCTAATGTCGGAGAAGTTTGAGATGTCTATGATGAGTGAACTCAAATTTTTCTTAGTTTGCAAAACAAGCAAACTAAGGAAGGTACCTTTGTTTCTCAAACAAAGTACACCTAGGATTTATTCAAGAAGTTCAATATGCAAGAATGCAAAGGTATGACTACACCCATGCCTACTAGTGGACATCTTGATTTGACCAAAGATGGTGAACTAGTCGATCAAAAGGTTTATCACTCTATGATTGGTTCATTGTTATATCTATGTGCTTCACATCCCGATATCATGCTAAGTGTGTGCATGTGTGCATGATATCAAGCTGCTCCTAAAGAATGTCATCTTAAGTCCGTGAAAAGGATAGTGAGATACTTAATTCATACACCAAATTTTGGCATTTGGTATCCTAAGAGGGCCTCTTTCGATCTTGTTGGCTACTCCGACTCGGACTATGTTGGTGACAAGGTTGATAGAAAGTCCACTTCGGGTACTTGTCAATTCCTTGGTAGATCTCTTGTGTCTTGATCTTCCAAGAAACAAAACTCGGTATCCTTATCCACTTCCGAAGCAGAATACACTGCCGCTGGTTCATGTTGTGCTCAATTACTTTGGATGACCCAAACTCTTAAAGACTATGAGATATATGTGAAACATGTTCCGTTACTTTGTGACAATGAGAGTGCTATCAAGATTGCTCACAATCCCGTGCAACATTCTCAAACTAAGCATATTGAAGTTCGTCATAATTTCATTCGAGAACATGTTGCCAAAGGGGACATTAATCTTAAGCATGTTTGCACCGAAAAGCAATTAGCGGATATATTCACTAAACCCCTTGATGAGAAAGTGTTTTGCAGGTTAAGAGGTGAATTGAACATCATTGATGCTTCAAACTTGGAGTAGGAACTCCATTTGATACATGCAAGGCATGAGCCTATGACTAATCCTTGACATTTCTCTTATGATGACTATCTTATGTCTTGGATATATTTGCACCTTGCATGTTATCTAACCCTTATAGGTACTTGGATGAATCTAAGTCTATGAGATTGCAACTCACTCACATCTTGAGCAATCTCTACATCACCAAGTCTCTACACAACGGTGGTTGAAGACAAGGAAGCATGGAACTATTCAAACATATCCTTTGACAACTTTATTATTGAAATTCATGATTGTTATTTTGGATAAACAAGTGCTCTTCCTTGCAAAAACTAACCCATGTAGGTAGATGAACTCAAATTCCAAGTGGTGCTCCCAACTCTTGATGAGCTACATCAACCTTGAGCAACCCACACAAGTTCAACTACATGATCATGATCAACACCACCACCCAAGGTATGTTATTCCATCTTAGAGAAGCTTTACTCCAAGTCATGAGTCAAAGCAACTCGACAAGATGTGAATATATCAAGATGCTTAAACAAAAAATGGTAACCCCATTTTGAGCTTAAACGATGAGTATGACCTATGATCAAGTGATCTCACTTGACTCCTAAGTCAGTATACTCTAACATAGGTGACTTTGTCGCCGACCATTTCTAGATGAAGTTCTCTTGTGTTCTTTTCTATGCTCTTGCATTTGTCTCATGCATATTTGTTTCCCCTTTCAAAAAAAACTTCATCTAGATTTCATTTCTTTTCTGTTCTGTTCTGCATTCCCTGCATCAAATTCATTGCAAATCTTTCAGTTAATTCCTTGCAAATCCTTGTGAGATCTTACTTGTCTAATTGAGCTGAGGTGACAAGTGTTTTCTTTGTGATGAACTCGTTCACACCGATTTCCTGTTCTCGGACCAACCGAATTCTTTCGGTGCAACCGAAGCATACTACTCGGTGCCACCGATTTCACTACTGGAAAAACATTTTGCCACTTGTTCATGCATTGCTTTTGATTCAGCTCCACTCAATGAATCGTGTCCTCTACTAGCATCACATTTACCTTAGTGCTTTGTGCTGTGACTCAAGGACCAAACCCATTCACGACAAATACCAGAAGGCCCTTCTTGGAAATTGATGTCAAAGGGGGAGAGAGAGATCACATCAAAGCTTAATCATATCTCTAGGGGGTGAGAATACTCAAGGAGAGAGTAATCTTCAAGGATCCCAGATGCTTTGTATTTAAGAGGAGAGATGCCACATGTCTTCTTGAGGGGAAAGACATGTTCATATGTGTTCATCTGCATTAGCTCTGTTCATTTGTTTCTTTGAGCTCTGATTTTCTGTTCCCTATCTTCCCCCAATATCCCATGCTAGATTCAGGGGGAGCAAGACTTCTAAGGGAAAGAATCCTTAAATTCATTGTATATTTTTACCATTGGGGACATGTCGATATCCAATGTGGTACTCAGTACTTATTCTCTACATGTCATCCCAGTCTTGGTACTCTTGTAGTTTCTTCTTGTTTGCTCTGGCGAGTAGATGCATCTGTGTTGTCTAACCTTATTTTCACAGGGTCATTCCATCCTAAGCCAACTCAAGACCACAAGGTAAGTATATGCATCACAATCATGTATATGAGGAATCCTTGCTGATGTACATACTGTTTGTAAGAAGGACTCATGAGCATGCAGGTACATTTCCCATATTCACACTTTTTGGCTATGATGCATGTAGCCAAGATACATGTAACACATTGCCTACTCTGTCATGGTTATGCTCTCACATGCTTCTATATTCCATATTCACATGATTGCATACATGTAGGGCCGGGGGAGCCTATGCATGTTACATGTCTTTCCAAAGCTTTACTTGCTATTCTCTATATCTCTATCTAAAGCTTTGATGTATGTTGTCATCAATTACCAAAAAGGGGGAGATTGAAAGCACAAGTGCTCCCTGGGTGATTTTGGTAATTAATGTCAACATATGTTTTGTTGGACTAACACTTCTACCTAGTATGTTTCATATAAGTTCAACAATAGAGTGGAATGAATTAAAGGATGTGGAACCCCTTCAAGATGCTAAGGACAAAGTATTGGCTCAAGATTCAAGCACAAGACTCTACATTTTCTATTTTAGTGATCCAAGATCACATTGAGTCTATAGGAAAAGCCAATACTATCAAGAGGGGATGAGGTGTTGCTTAATGACTTACTTACTCAAAGTGCTTAGTGATATGTGATGATCCACAAGTGTAGGGGATCTATCGTAGTCCTTTCGATAAGTAAGAGCGTCGAACCCAACGAGGAGCAGAAGGAAATGATAAGCGGTTTTCAGTAAGGTTTTGTCTACAAGCACTGAATAGGTAATAGATAGTTTTGTGATAAGATAAATAGTAATGAGCAACAAATAAATAAAGTAAATAAATTACAGCAAGGTGGCCCAATCCTTTATGTAGCAAAGGATAAGCCTGGACAATTTCTAATAATGAGAAAGGAGCTCCCGAGGACACATTGGGAATTATTGCCAAGCTAGTTTTCATCACGCTCAAATAATTTGTGTTCGGTACTTTCATAATTTGATATGTGGGTGGACCGGTACTTGGGTACTGCCCTAACTTGGACAAGCATCCCATTTATGATTAACCCCTATTGCAAGCATCCGCAACTACAAAAGAAGTATTAAGGTAAACATAACCACAACATTAAACATATGGATCCATATCAACCCCTAACGAAGCAACACATAAACTAGGGTTTAAGCTTCTGTCACTCTAGCAACCCATCATCTACTTATTACTTCCCCATGCCTTCCTCTAGGCCCAAATAATGGTGAAGTGTCATGTAGTCGACGTTCACATAACACCACTAGAGGAAAAGACAACATACATCTCATCAAAATATCGAACGAATACCAAATTCACATGACTACTAATAGCTAGACTTCACCCATGTCCTCAGGAACAAACGTAAGTACTCACAAAGCATACTCATGTTCATAATCAGAGGAGTAATAATATGATGCATAAAGGATCTGAACATATGATCTTCCACCAAGTAAACCAATTAGTATCAACTACAAGGAGTAATCAACACTACTAGCAACCCACAGGTACCAATTTGTGGTTTTGATACAAGACTGGATACAAGAGATGAACAAGGGTTTTGAGAGGAGATGGTGTTGGTGAAGATGTTGATGGAGATTGACCCCCTCCCAATGAGAGGATCATTGGTGATGACGTTGGTGATGATTTCCCCCTCCCGGAGGGAAGTGTCCCCGGTAGAATAGCTCCGCCAGAGCCCTAGATTGATTCCGCCAAGGTTCCGCCTCGTGGTGGCGGAGTTTCGTCCCGTAAGCTTGCCTACGATTTTTTCCGGGGTAAAAGTGATGATATAGCAGAAGATGGACGTCGGAGGCCCACCAGGGGGCCCAGGAGATAGGGGGCGCGCCCTATAGGGGGGCGCACCCCCTGTCTCCTGGACAGGGTGTGGGCTCCCTGGCCTATTTCTTTCGCTCAAAAATTCTTATTAATTCCAAAAGGTTGTTTCCTGGAGTTTTAGGACTTTTGGAGCTATACAGAATAGGTTTCCAACATTTTCTCCTTTTCCAGCCAGAATTCCAGCTGCCGGGATTCCCCCTCTTCATGGTAAACCTTGTAAAATAAGAGAGAATAGCCATAAGTATTGAGATATAATGTGTAATAACAGCCCCTAATAAAATAAGTATTGATATAAAAGCATGATGCAAAATGGACGTATCAACTCCCCCAAGCTTAGACCTCGGTTGCCCTCAAGCGGAAGCCGAAATCGAAAAATATGTCCACTTGTTTAGAGATAGAGGTGTCGAAAAAAATAAAATACGGACATGGGGGCATCATGATCATTCTAATAACATCAACATATATAGATTTTGTCATATGATTTCCTATGCTCAAGTAACAAGCAATTCACAATGTCAAGTATGGTTCAAAAACTTCATTGGGAACTAACAAAATATAATCTCAGTCATTGAAGCAATTGCAATTTATCGTAACATCAGAAAGAGTCAATAATAGAGCTTTTCAGCAAGCTCACATACTCAACTATCTCGTAGTCTCCTACAATTGCTAACACTCACGCAGTACTTGTGGTTATGGAGTTTCAGCCGGACACTGAGAAAGATAGGGGCTTATTGTGTTGCCTCCCAGCGTATTCACCTTTAGGTGATGTCAACAATAATAGCCCATGCTAACTTACATTCAATTGGATATATATATCATGATCTTTCAAACACGAGGAGCTTGCCAAAGGATAAAGTAAAAAGGGAAAGGTGAGGATCACCTTGACTCAAGCATAAAGTAAAAACATAAAGTAAAAGATAGGCCCTTCGCAGAGGGAAGCAAAGGTTGTCATGTGCGTTTAGGGTTGATGCATAAAATCTTAATGCAAAAGAACATCACTTTATATTGCCCCTTATATGTGGACCTTTATTATGCAGTCCGCCGCTTTTATTACTTCCACAACAAGTTCATACAAAGCTTATTTTCTCTGCACTAATAAGTCATACATATCTAGATAGCAATTTTTATTGCTTGCACCGATGACAACTTACTTGAAGGATCTTACTCAATCCATAGGTAGGTATGGTGGACTCTCATGGCAAAACTGGGTTTAAGGATATTTGGAAGCACAAGTAGTATTTCTACTTGGTGCGAGGAATTTGGCTAGCATGAGGGGGAAAGGCAAGCTCAACATGTTTGGAAGGTCAATGACAATATACTTTAACTGAGATGTCGGAAAACGTAAACCATTACGTTGTCTTGCTTGTCCAACATCAAGTCTTTTAGCATGTCATACTTAATGGGTGCTTCACAATCATAAAAGATGTCCAAGATAATATATCTATATGTGAACCCCTCTTTATTTATCACTTCCTATTAATTGCAACAATGACCAAGGCTACGTTCATCAACTCTCAACAATTTTTATGCCTCATACTTTCTATGTGTGAAGTTATCACTATCATAAGATCAATATGAACTCTTTTATTCTTTCTACTTTCTCAAGATCATAGCACTTAGCAAAGCCCTTGACTCAACACTAAACTTTATTATAGATAGCACACGGACTCGATTACATAAAGAGATCACAATGCAAAACTCAAAACTACTTGATATCAAAACTACTAGATCAAGAAACTACTAAAAGGATCGAACTAAATAAAGCGGTAAAGATAGGAGTGTGATGGTGATACGATACCGGGGCACCTCCCCCAAGCTTGGCAGTTGCCAAGGGGAGTGCCCATACCCATGTGATTATTTCCTCGGAAGTGGTGAAGTAGGAGTTGTTGATGATGTAGTCTTGTCGTTCGTCTTCCAAGGCATAGGTTCTCCATCATAAAAGGATGATCGAGTCTCTGGGTTCCTTAAATCTGCAGCCAAACTCATTCGTTTGAATCTATATTCATACTCACAGTTCTGGTTTTGCAGGTCATAGATCTGGGCTTGGAGGTGCTCGATTTTCTCTTGAAGCATGAAGATGGTATCCCCAATGACTTTAGCATCTAGCTTGTGATTGTTGGTGAAATCCATGATCATCATCTGGTTGGTGTTTAGTCCACGCTCCACCATCCCTTGACACTTGAAAACTTCCTGCTCCATGGCTTTGAGCTTTGTCTCCACGCTTCCGGTACGCCTTGGTCCCTCCACATCGCGGATGTGCAACACCCCCTCATGCATCTCAATGGTTTGAGGGTGTTGCAACACCTCCGCGAGATAGGGGTTGATAACCCTCTCAAAAAACTTGTCCTTGGGAGCGCTTGGAGACGTCATGATGCTCTAGGTCTGAAACAGAAACAGCTCGAAACCAAAACATAAGATATTTGCGTGATACGGTGGTCAAAACCTTCGGGAGTATATATAATGAATTTTTACCGACCAAAATACGTAATGTGCAAGAAAGCGGAGTCCGGGAGGCACACGAGGTGCCCACGAGACAGGGGGCACGCCCTACAGGGGGGGGGGGGCGCCCTCCACTCTCGTGGGAGCCTCGTGTCCCTTTCGGACTACTTCTTTCTTCCTAAAATTCTTAAATAATCCAAAACTGATAAAAATTGCCATTGGAGTTGTTTTGGAGTCGGTTTACTAACCGTACCACATACCTATGCCTTTTCGGAGTCTGGAACGTTCTGGAAAGTGTCCCTTATGTATTCCTCAGGGGTTACAGTTTCAATAATTTTAGTTTCAATATTGATAGGATTACCTGAAATATAGTGTTTAATTCTTTGACCGTTTACCACCCTCGGATTTGTGCCTTCGAAGTTGTTGATTTTTATAGCACCAGAACGGTAGACTTCCTCGATAACGTAGGGACGTTCCCATTTTGAGAGAAGTTTTCCTGCAAAAAATCTTAAACGAGAGTTGAACAATAACACATAATCTCCTACGTTAAACTCACGCTTTTGTATCCTCTTATCATGCCAGTGTTTGACTTTTTCTTTGAAAAGCTTGGCATTCTCATAAGCTTGGGTTCTCCATTCATCAAGTGAGCTAATATCAAATAACCTCTTCTCACCGGCAAGTTTGAAGTCATAATAGAGCTCTTTGATAGCCCAATATGACTTATGTTCAAGTTCAAGAGGTAAATGACACGCTTTTCCATAAACCATCTTATAAGGAGACATACCCATAGGATTTTTGTATGCAGTTCTATAGGCCCATAATGAATCATCAAGTTTTTTGGACCAATTCTTTCTAGATCTATTCATAGTCTTTTGCAAAATTAATTTAAGCTCTCTATTGCTCAACTCTACTTGACCACTAGACTGCAGATGATAAGGAGATGCTATTATATGATTGACATCATACTTAGCAAGCATCTTACAGAAAGCACCATGAATAAAATGTGAACCACCATCAGTCATAAGATATCTAGGGACTCCAAACCTCGGAAAAATAACTTCTTTAAGCATTTTAATAGAAGTGTTATGATCAGCACTACTAGTTGGAATAGCTTCTACCCACTTAGTAATGTAATCAACGGCGACTAAGATATATGTATAACCATTAGAGGCAGGAAAAGGTCCGATATAATCAAAGCCCCAAACATCAAACGGTTCAATAACAAGAGAGTAATTCATAGGCATTTCTTGACGTCTACTAATGTTACCTATTCTTTGACATTCATCATAGGATAAGACGAACTTACGAGCATCTTTGAAAAGAGTAGGCCAATAAAAACCAGATTGTAGTACCTTGTGTGCAGTTCTATCTCTAGCGTGGTGTCCTCCATAAGATTCAGAGTGACACTTATGTAGAATCTGTTCCTGTTCATGCTCAGGCACACAACGTCTAATAACACCATCTACTCCTTCTTTATAAAGGTGTGGATCATCCAAGAAGTAGTGTCTTAAATCATAAACGAATTTTTTTTCTTTTGCTGGTATGTGAAACTAGGCGGTGTAAATTTAGCAACAATGTAATTAGCATAATCCGCATACCAAGGAGCAGTACAAGAAGCATTGACGACCGCTAATTGTTCATCAGGAAAGCTATCATTAATAGGCAGTGGGTGTCGGTGTCAAAACCGGCGGATCTCGGGTAGGGGGTCCCGATCTATGCGTCTTAGGCTGATGGTAACATGAAGCAAAGGATACAATGTTTACCCAGGTTCGGGCCCTCCCGATGGAGGTAAAACCCTACTTCCTGCTTGATTAATATTGAAGATATGTGGAATACAAGAGTAGATCTACCACGAGATCGTAGAGGCTAAACCCTAAGAGCTAGCCTATGATGGTATGATTGTAAATGTGATCGGCCTTCTAAGGACATTGCTCTCCGGTTTATATAGGCATCGGAGAGCTAGGGTTTACATGGAGTCGGTTACAAGGAAGGAAACATAATATCCGGATCGCCAAGCTTGTCTTCCACGCAAAGGAGAGTCCTATCCGGACACGAGCCGAAGTCTTGAGTCTTGTATCTTGACGCTTCTATAGTCCGGATGATGAATATAGTCCGGCTGTCCAGATACCCCCTTATCCTGGACTCCCTCAGTAGCCCCTAAACCAGGCTTCAATGATGATGAGTCCGGCGCGCAGTCTTGTCTTCGGCATTGCAAGGCGGGTTCCTCCTCCAAATACTCCAATGTTCCCATCATGACGAACAGTGTCCGACATATTCATCAATGTTGTACTCCTCGGCTTTATTGCTTCAATAATGACCATTTCCACATGTCGAGCGAATGCGAGGAGTCAAGGCATTTTTGCATTTGCCACCCTTAGTCCTTCGGGCTAACCATCTATTTGAAGAGACGGGGATTCCCAGATCCAAACCTCACTCTCCCTCCTCGAGCAAGCATCCAACAGAGTGCCCCGAAAAAACCACCCCAACATGGCTGGCCGTCGCAGCTCTTCTGCTCGCTCCCCTTGCCCCAAGCCAGGGGACTGGGGAGAGTGTTCAGTTTCCCATAGCCGTTTGGTAAAGTTACAAACCCAAGGCCTCCTCCCGCCAGCGTTCATGGTCCCTGTCCGAGCTGGAGTGGCCACCTATAAAGGCGGAGAACAAGCAGAGAGATCCCCCAATCCATCTCCAGAGGAGCGGATATGCTTAATTCCGCATGTGTTAAGGGGCGTCGGGTTTCCTATTCACCCATTCCTTCGTGGCCTTATGGAGTTCTACGGCCTCCAGTTACACAACTTTACCCCAGCCTCCTTACTGCATATAGCAGGGTACGTTGCCCTTTGCGAGCTATTTCTAGGCTGCGAGGCTCATTTCAGACTATGGAAGAAGTTGTTCTGCCTTGTCCCCCGCAACTAGGGAGAATCCCTATGTCAAGTGGGCGGGGCCGAAGTATGGCGTATTGCTGAGACCGGATACCTATCCGGTACTCCCAAGAAGGCACCAGATAACTGGACTTCATAGTGGTTTTACATCGACGACGTTCCCCTTCCGGATCCAGTCTGGAAAGGACTCCCCAAATTTAGTAACACCCTGTCGTGGGCACGTCTAAGCTGGCGCCCCCGCGGCCCCCGAGAAGAGTATTCCAGGGAAGTACATTTCCTGATGAGTAGGATAAAGTTACTGGCCAAATCCGGACTGACGATAGTCGAGGTGATGGCAATATGCATAATGCAGGGAGTGCAACCGCTTCAATACCGGAGCAATCCCATGTGGCACTACAACGGGACAGACGATGCCACCCGCTATGGCTATAAGGGTCTGGACTCCCCCGCTGCACTGGCAAGGATACTGTCCGACCTGTATAAAGGAGAAGAGGAAGAATTCCTTCGTATCAAACCGCGGGATGGATTCTCCATGTACAACCCCCCAAACTGGGTAAGTCGTCATTTATTTCATCGCTTCACTTATCTGTGGCGTACTTTGCTAAAGTTACCTGCATTTCTGAGCAGGAACTGAGGAGGGACGTGGAAGGAATCTCCAGCCCTTCCCCGCAGCCAGAGGACCCTGAAAGGGCCCTAGATGCGGGACTCGAAGAAGACCCAGACGCAGCCATGGAGCTTGTTGACGGGATATTTTACCGGGCGAGACGCTACGGCGCCCCGGTAGCTATCGTAGCTAATTATCCCGGGATGTTACATTCGTCGCGCGTAAGCCAAGCCGAAAACTTGATCCTCCGAAGAGGATTCTTTCCTGATGTCACACCTTATCCCTGACATGTCACGCTTTTACAGAAATGATGTTCGGAGTGCAGGGCCGAGCCCCTAGGGACCCGTCAGCCACAGGTGTCCGGATTGGGTAGGCTCAAGAGGAAGACAATTAGAACCGACAGGCCTCTACAGAGGTAAGAAAACAACTTGACATGTAATTTGTTGTCGTTTGAAGCATAATAGTGCCCTTTGTACATATTGGCAGGAAGAGGAATATCCGGACAATATCCGGAGATCCTGCCAACCACGCCTCCACCAGTCGGGCTCCAGGACCAACTCTGAGAGAGGAGGCGGACGTAAAACGGACGCCACGTAGTCCTCCGACAAAGGATGCACACATGCTCTCTGCCACAAATTCGGAGGTAGAGAGCGCCATGCATCATCGGCGTTGACGGGCCGTGCTTCGCAACAACATCTTTTCCGACGAGGCATTTAATGCCTTCAATTCGGGAGACGCATACATCCGAGCTGGTCAAAGCGGACTCGCTCGGGCGACAGTCCAGTATACCAAAGATATACGGGTAAGAAAGCTTGATTAGCATATATATAGCAGTAGCCCCTGAGACTTGAAACGGTTGAAGCAACAGTTTTAAGTATCAATTCATGAGCAGGTTCTTGTAGATAAGAATGAGCCATTGTCTCGGGAGCTAGAGGAGTGCAAGACTCAACTGAGGGCCACAGTTGCCAAGCTAGAGGAATCCCAGAAGGCCTCATGTGTTAATATTTATCCGAATTTTGTGAAAATGCACCAGCTGGCAACTGGCTAGTATGACGAATTTAATAGAAAGTTCTGTAGACAAGCCCGGAGTAAATCCGGAGGGTGACGGGGATGGCGAGTCGCATCTCCAGAGGCAACTAAAGGCCGGTGAGCGCATTCTGACACAAGTGAAGCATGAGAAGAATATGCTCCAAGATGCCAATGTTCGGCTGGACGTGGAATTGAAAGACGTCCGCGCACAACTGGCGGACTCCGTGAAGGAGAACAGAAGGCTTCACCGCGGCATTTATCGTATGTGCCTAAACAAACTGTAGTATAGTTCAGCGAGGAAGTATATTGAAAAAGTTCTGTTTGCAGGAATGCTGACGGGTTGCCCTAAGGAGGATATGCCCGCTTCTGCAGGTGATTTACTGCAGGACCTCTCACAACTGCACGAGCGAGCTCGGCAGGTGATGCAGGGCATTGCGTGGTCTTTGTGGCAATCAAGCTCCCTGCCAAAAGGCATGGGGGGGGCTTGTGGACATGCTTCAAGGAGCACGGCAGCGCTTCCGTTTGTGGAAGATATTAGCCTGCCGGCAAGCTGCAAGAGAAGCATGGGCGATGGTGAAGACATGCTACACCAAGCTGGACCCGAACCATATGACCGAAGTTGGACCGGCCGGGCCAGATGGGCAAGAAATTCCTATGAGTCTGGTATATGACCAGGTGGCACTAGCCGCAAAGTATTCTCAACAGGATTGTAAGTTAGATAGCTTGATTGATGGTATAGAGGATGAATATAATCAGTCCAAATGACAGTGTAATTCGATGGACATAAGTAGCCCCTAGCCGGATTAAAATCATTTGTCATGGCGGACCTTTTCACTTCAGCCCCCGGATCCTAAAGTCTGGGGTGTGTCCGAACACCCGCTCAGTTATATAAAACCGGAGCATGCGTGGAGACCAGGCGTAGGGGTCATAAGTTCTTGAATAGACAAGTACCCAACTAGTTATGTTATATTGCATGGTTAGCAAGAAACATCTTCCAGGGAGAATAGTTCCGTTAAGGGTTCCTTTCCCTGGGTAATCATGTGTCAAGGCACATGTCCGGACTGTGAACCGAAGCGCAGATGCAAAACTTCTGGGGATTAATTTTATAATAAACGAATAAATCTTTTGTTCACCGACTGAATATTCTCTTAAGGAAACTAGCTTTCGGCTTCACCCAGTCTGAGGTACACATCCGACTCAACCGGCAATAACAATCGCAGAGGTGCTCCCCTTATGCCCTAGCTGAATTAACGAGAACGTAGGGAATAAACACAGGAGCCAGGCAACCCAGCTTGGCCACGTCTTAAGTCATATCGATGCATATAATGGTGAAGAAAAGGCACACATGGAAAGAGAAATGCATGTGTGACGGGCAAAGAGCCCTGGTAGTAATTTATATTAAGCTTCAGAATAGGAAGCCCCCAGGTAAAGTTTACACACATAGTGCGGCCAGAATAATCCCGGAATCCGTACTGTATTGAATATTGTGTGTGAAAGGGAAGGGATCGAGAAAGGAAAAAAAAGAGGGGGGTGGGGGCATAATTTAAAAAGGAGGGTTAAGGAGACGAACACTGAGTTCGGCGCTAGGCGATGAATCTCCGTAGTCTGGCTGCGTTCCATGGGTTCGGCTCGAGTCTGTTATCGGCCGCATTACGTAAGTGGTACGCTTCTCCGGTGAGAACTTTGTCGACGATGAAGGGGCATCCCACTTGGGTTTGAGCTTGTCCTTCTTCTTCTCTGGTAAGCGTAGAACGAGTTCGCCAATATTATAACTTTTGGCCCGCACTTCTCTGCTTTGGTATCGTCGAGCCTATTGCTGATAGAATGCGGAACAGGCCTTAGCGACATCACGCTCCTCCTCTAGGGCATCCAAATTATCCTGCCGATCTAACTCGGCTTCCTTCTCTTCATACATGCGTACGCGTGGCGAATCATGTATTATGTCGCATGGTAGTACTGCTTCCGCGCCGTACACCATAAAAAATGGTGTGTATCCGGTGGTGCGATTCGGCATGGTACGCAGCCCCCAGAGTACGGAGTCGAGCTCCTTGACCCAATGAGTATCCGACTCTGTCAAGGATCGCACTAGTCTGGGTTTGATGCCGCTCATGATGAGACCATTTGCCCTTTCGACCTGACCATTTGTTTGAGGGTGGTAGACGGAAGCATAGTCGAGATTAATGCCCATTTTGCTGCACCAAGCTTTCATACCATGGATGGCTTGAACAGTATTTCTAGGAATATGTTTGGTGGGACGGGGTCGCGTTTAGCGCCGATGCGGGCAAGGACGTCTGCCGCTTGATTGTTTTCTCAAGCCACATGGTGGAATTCGAGCCCCTCGAACCGAGCTGATATTTTAAGGACGACATTGCAATAGGCCGCCATTTTCGGATCCTTGGCATCAAAGTCTCCGTTTATTTGTGATATTGCGAGGTTTGAGTCTCCGCGCACTTCTAGGCGTTGAATGCCCATAGAGACTGCCATCCGAAGACCGTGCAACAGAGCTTCGTATTGGGCTGCATTGTTGGAGTCTGTGTATAATATTTGGAGGACGTATTGGACCGTGTCTCCGGTGGGAGAGGTCAGGACGACGCCTGCTCCCAATCCGGCCAGCATTTTAGAGCCGTCAAAGTGCATGATCCAATTAGAGTACGCGCCGTACTCTTTAGGGAGTTCGGCTTCCGTCCATTCGGCGACAAAGTCAGCTAATACTTGCGACTTGATAGCCCGCCGAGGCTTGTATGTTATGTCAAACGGAAGGAGCTCGATGGCCCATTTTGCAATCCGGCCTGTGGCATCGCGGTTATTTATTATGTCGTTTAGCGGTACTTCGGAGGCCACTGTAATCGAACACTCTTGAAAGTAGTGTCGTAGCTTCCGGGATAACATGAAGACCGCGTATGCTATTTTTTGATAGTGTGGGTATCGGGCTTTGCATGGGGTGAGGACTGTGGATACGTAATAAACCGGCTTCTGTAGCAGGAATTTGTATCCGTCAAGCTCTCGTTCGACGACGAGTACTGCGCTTACAACTTGATGTGTTGCAGCTATGTACAGCAGCATAGGTTCGCCGATAGTTGGTGCTGTTAAGACTGGATTACTGGCCAATAAGATCTTTATTTCATCTAGTCCGGCCGCGGTTGCATCCGTGCACACGAAGTGTTCGGTGCGCCGAAGGAGGCGATAAAGAGGCAATGCCTTTTCTCCTAATCTGGAGATAAAGCAGCTTAAAGCAGCCACACATCCAGCTAGTTTCTGGATGTGTTTGAGGTCTGTTGGTATAGCCAACTGTGACAAAGGTCGGATTTTTGCCGGATTACTTCAATTCCTCTATTTGGAAACGATGAAGCCCAGCAGTTTTCCAGAGGGGACGCCGAAAACGCATTTCTCCGGATTCAGCTAGATGTCGTATGTTCGTAAGTTGTCGAACGTAAGCCTCAAGTCATCAATTAGGGTTTCGACGTGTCTTGTTTTTACGACTACGTCGTCCATGTATGCCTCCACTGTTTTGCCGATTTTCTTTTCCAGGCATGTTTGAATCATGCGTTGATAGGTTGCTCCGGCATTCTTAAGCCCGAAAGGCATAGTGTTGAAGCAGAAAGGGCCATATGGCATTATGAAAGCTGTTGCAGCTTGGTCGGACTCTGCCATCTTTATTTGATGGTATCCAGCGTATGCATCGAGGAAACACAACGAGTCGTGTCCGGCTATGGCATCAATGATTTGATTGATGTGAGGGAGGGGAAAGGGATCCTTGGGGCAAGCCTTGTTAAGGTCTTTGAAGTCGACGCACAGGCGCCAGGATTTGTCCTTCTTTGGTACCATTACCAGGTTCGCCAGCCAATCCGGATGTTTGATATCTCTGATGAATCTGGCCTCAAGTATCTTGGCTAGCTCATCCCCCATGGCTTGCCGTTTGGGCTTCGATAATCTCCTAAGGGTCTGTTTAACAGGTTTGTATCCCTTCAGTATGTTGAGGCTGTGTTCGGCCAATCCACGTGGGATGCCCGGCATGTCCGATCGGTGCCAGGCGAAGATATCCCAATTCTCGTGCAAGAAGTCGCGCAGTGCGGCGTCCATAGCGGGGTTCAACTGTGTCCGGATGGAAGCTGTCTTCGTGGGGTCCGTTGTGTGGACTTGGAATTTGACTATCTCATCTGCGGGTTTGAATGAGGTGGACTTGGGTCGCTTGTCGAGTATCATGTCGTCCCTGTCCACGGTGGTGTGTAGCGTGGTTAATTCTTCTGCCGCTAGTGCTTCAGATAATGCTTCCAAGGCCAGCGCTGCGGTTTTGTTTTTGGCACGGAGTGTGACGTCCGGATCACTAGCTAGAGTGATGATTCCATTGGGTCCGGGCATTTTAAGCTTCATGTACCCGTAATGGGGTATGGCTTGAAAGCTCGCAAACGTGTCCCGTCCTAGAAGGGCGTGGTATCCGCTGTTGAAAGGAGCCACTTGGAAGGTGATTTCTTCGGACCTGTAATTCTCTAGGGTGCCGAATACCACATCGAGTGTGATTTTTCCTACACACCGTGCCTCCCGACTAGTGATTATTTCCCTGAAGGTCATGCCACTTTGTTCAATGCGGCTTTTGTCAATCTCCATCTTCTTGAGTGTTTCTTCATAAATTAGGTTTAATCCGCTTCCGCCGTCCATGAGTACTTTGTGAGCCGAAAGCCATCCAGTATTGGGCTGAGGACCCGAGCAGCCAGTGCCCGGATGGACTGGAATTGTGGTTCGTCACTGGCATTGAAGGTTATAGCAGTGTCGTTCCATGGATTTACCTTTGCCACATGGCAAATTTCAGCGGAGCTTCGATGCGCTCGCTTGCGCCTATTGTTTGAGGCGAAGGTCTCGAAGACCGTCAGCACTGTATTGTGTTCCTTGGCGGGACGTGGTTCTACTTTATGGCTCTCGAGGAGATCCTCGCCGCTCTTAGCTACCTGCCGGAGTATCCAACATGCTCTAAGGCTATGGGTCAGCGTTGAATCCTGCGTGTTGTGAATCTTACACAGCCCGTTGAGCCATTCCTCCAATACGGTTCCACGCCCTGGGGCGGGTTTTGGTTTCTTGGGAATTGAGTTGGTCGACTTACGAGAGTTCGTCCGTTTAGTTCGGACAAAGGTTCCGGTGAGGGTCGTACTATCCCAAAATTCTGTTTGGGTTTTCCAAGCACTTTCCATCGCACAGTACTTTTGTACTATGGTTGCTAAGTCTGTAAAAGTGCACTATGTCACGGTGAATCATAGCATTAAGGAGTCCTTTGTTCGTCCAGTTCCTGCAGAGAAGAGAGACTACGTCCTCCTTGTGGCAGTCCTTGACCTTATTAAGAGCAAGGAGGAATCTGGCCCAGTAACGATGTACCGTCTCCTGGGGTTCCTGCCGGACACGGGAGAGACAAATCAAGTCCGAGCGGGCATCGTTAGCTGAATCTAGATTTAGATCCAATCTGACGCCCGGGGGCACGGGAAGTGCCGAGCCTGACAGTCCGGGATCTGGATTATTACCTAATCCCTTTGGCCCAGCGCCCGATTCTAAGTTCGGGACCTGGGTCATGTATTCCTTTGGGTGCGTGTTCGGCTCACTGAGTTCAGTGATCCGGACATAATTCGTCCTCGAAGTTGAGGAGCAACCCATGTCTGGTTCCTCCACTACCGCTATCTCATGGGTGGTCGGTGGCGATCTAATGTCCCTCTTGTCGGGTTTAAGCCCAATCTGGTCGTAGTTTGTAGCGACCCCCAAAGTGGCGATGCGATCCAAGAGCTCGTTAAGAGAGGAGAGCTCCATCAGATACATCTGTTCTGCAAGCTCCGAATCAATGCGAAGGTTATGCGTGATGACCCGAGAGGCCATCGTCGGCGCGACAGCCTATGGGGCGGTCATAACGAAGCTGCCACGTCGGAGAGTCTGGCCTACAGCCAGTGCTCCCCCATAGGTGATGTCGTCCTTGACAACGAGACGAGCCATCGAGCCTTTGTAGCGGCGACACAGAGGAACTCTCAATGAAAGCACCAATGTCGGTGTCAAAACCGGCGGATCTCGGGTAGGGGGTCCCGATCTGTGCGTCTTAGGCTGATGGTAACAGGAAGCAAGGGACACACTGTTTACCCAGGTTCGGGCTCTCTCGATGGAGGTAAAACCCTACTTCCTGCTTGATTAATATTGAAGATATGTGGAATACAAGAGTAGATCTACCATGATATCGTAGAGGCTAAACCCTAAGAGCTAGCCTATGATGGTATGATTGTAAATGACCGGCCTTCTAAAGACCATGCTCTCCAGTTTATATAGGCACCGGAGAGCTAGGGTTTACATGGAGTCGGTTACAAGGAAGGAAACATAATATCCGGATCGCCAAGCTTTTCTTCCACGCAAAGGAGAGTCCTATCCGGACATGAACCGAAGTCTTGAGTCTTGTATCTTGACGCTTCTATAGTCCGGACGATGAATATAGTCCGGCTGTCCAGATACCCCCTTATCCTGGACTCCCTCAGTGGGTCATCAGGAACATTCTCTAACCTAGACAAGTTGTCTGCAACGGGGTTCTCAGATCCCTTTCTATCAATAATATGCAAGTCAAATTCTTGGAGCAAGAGAACCCATCTAATAAGTCGAGGCTTAGCATCTTTCTTTTCCATAAGATATTTAATAGCAGCATGATCAGTGTGAATAGTAACTTTGGAATCAACAACATAAGGTCTAAGCTTATCACATGCAAACACAACTGCTAAGAACTCTTTTTCGGTAGTAGCATAATTTCTCTGGGAAGTATCAAGAGTCTTACTAGCATACTAGATAACATTCAATTTCTTATCAGCTCTTTGCCCAAGAACAACACCTACAACATAATCACTAGCATCGCACATAATTTCAAAAGGTAAATTCCAATCAGGTGGCTGAACAATAGGTGCAGTGATCAAAGCTTTCTTAAGTGTTCCAAAAGCTTCTACACAATCATCGTCAAAGACAAAAGGGATATCTTTTTGCAATAAATTAGTCAGAGGCCTAGAAATTTTAGAAAAGTCCTTAATGAACCTCCTATAAAAACCGACAAGACCAAGGAAACTTCTTATACCTTTTATGTCCTTGGGACATGGCATCTTTTCAATAGCATCACCTTTAGCTTTATCAACTTCAATACCTCTCTTGGAGATCTTGTGCCCCAAGACAATGCCTTCATTAACCATAAAAGTGACACTTTTCCCAATTCAGGACGAGACTAGTGTCTTCGCATCTCTGCAAAACTCGATCAAGGTTGCTCAAACAATCATCAAAGGAGGATCCATAGACGGAGAAGTCATCCATGAATACCTCACAAATATTTTCACAAAAATCAGAGAATATAGCCATCATGCATCTTTCAAAGATAGCAGGTGCATTACATAAACCAAAAGGCATACATCTATAAGCAAAAGTACCAAAAGGGAAAGTAAAAGTAGTTTTAGATTGATCCTTCACTGACATAGGTATCTGAGAGAAACCAGAATACCATCTAGAAAGCAAAAATTTGTGTGTTTGGATAGCCTTTCTAGCATTTGATCAATAAAAGGTAAAGGGTAATGATCTTTCTGACTAGCTTTATTTAACTTATGGAAATCAATTACCATCCTATAACCTGTAATAATTCTTTGCGGGGTCAATTCATCTTTATCATTAGGAATGACGGTAATATATACCTCCCTTTTTAGGGACACAATGGACAGGGCTTACCCATTCACTATCAGCAATGGGATAAATAATACCTGCCTCAAGGAGCTTTAGTATCTCCTTTCTTACCACTTCCTTCATCTTGGGATTTAATCGTCTTTGAGGATCTCTAACTGTTTTGGCATCTTTCTCCACTGAAATCTTGTGTTGACATAATGTGGGACTAATGCCCTTAAGATCGTCCAGAGTATATCCAATAGTTGCACGGTGCTTCTTTAGAGTTTTCAATAATCTTTCTTCTTCTTTCTCTGAAAGGTTAGTGCTAATAATAATTAGGACATATTTCTTTTTCATCAAGATAAGCATACTTAATATTATCAGGTAATGGTTTGAGTTCAAACACGGGATCACCCTTGGGTGGAGGGGGGTCCCCAAGAATTTCAACGGGAAGGTTATGTTTCAGCATAGGTTCTTGTTTAAGGAACACTTCATCTATTTCTTCCCTTTCCTTCATAAACATATCGTTTTCATGGTCTAGCAAATATTGTTCTAAAGGATTAGTTGGAGGAACAACAATGGAAGCAAGACCAATAATCTCATCCTTACTAGGTGGTTCCCTTGCACAATGTTGTCTACTATACTTAGCAAAATTAAACTCATGAGACATACCATCTATGCCAACAGTAACAATATTCCTTTCACAATTAATCTTAGCACTAGCAGTATTCAAGAAGGGTCTACCAAGAATAATGGGACAAAAGGCATCTTGTGGGGAAGCAAGAACAAGAAAATCAGTAGGGTATTTAACCTTCGCATACCAAACTTCAACATCTCTAACAATCCTGATAGGTTTAATGCTATCCCTATTAGCAAGCTTAATAGTGACATCAATGTCTTCTAATTCAACGGGTGCAATGTCGTGCATAATTTCGTTATAAATCTCATAAGGTATTGCACTAGCACTGGCACCCATATCACATAAGCCATGATAACAATTTTCTCCTATTTTATCAGAAATAATAGGCGTGCCTACGACAGGTCTACGTGTCTTAGTATCAGGTCTAGCAATATTAGCAGTCTCACCCAAGAAAGAAATAACATGCCCATCTAAGTCCTCATCCAAGAGATCTTTAACCATAGCAATACACTACGGGAAACAGCTAATTTGCCGTCAGTGGGCAACTTTGCTGTCAGCTTTTCATCGGGACATACGGCAAAGAGTAGTTTTTCCGTTAGCCGCTGACGGCAAAGAATAACTAACAACAAAACATATTTTGCCGTCTGCATTTTTCATTACAAACGGCAAAGTAGCCTTTGCCGTCTGTGTTTTTTATTACTGACGGCAACAATCATAATTTGCCGTCTATAAAAAAATACGGACGGCAAAAAACTTTGCTGTCTGTGTTTTTTATTACAGACGGCAAAGTATGACATTTGCCATCTGTAATAAAAAAAAGCAGACGGCAAAGACATACTTTGCCGTCTGTATAAAAAACGCAGACGGCAAAGAAGAAGCACATCACGCGGATTGATCCCACGGATCGATGACATGTCTGTGCCTCCAATGTCCAAACCCACATAGCCCCACCCATCCTGACACACCCACTAACCAGCCCACAGCCCCACCCACCTACCACACGCACGCCCCCACTCCACCCACCCACGCACACCACACAACTGCTCACACAGCCACACAACCACACCACACCTAAAAAAAATCACACAACCACACCACCACCACACATCCATGGCCGGCGCGGGCGGTGAGCAAGGGAGGCCGCGTGGTGTGGAGCAGGGATGTAGCGCAGGCGGGGAGCAGGATGCAGCGTGGGCGGCGAGCATGGCGTACTCGCGGGCGGGGAGCAGGGAGGCCACGCGGACAGCGAGCATGGCGGACACGCGGGCGGCGAGCATGGCAGATGCGCGGCGCGGCGAGCATGGCGGACGCGCGGGCGGCGAGTATGGCGCGCGGCAGCGTCTCACTCCACCGTTGACTACTTAGCGCAGGCGCGCGGCGGTTTCTTCTCTCGGGCGCGCCGCGACCTCTTCCCTCGAGCATGGCACGTGGCGTCCACTACAGAGGAGCTCCTCCCTACGGCATCGGCCGCCCGATGCTGCACTGGCGCGCGGCGGTGCCCCTCTCTCTCTCTCCAGGAACCTGCGAGCACGGTTGGGCGGCGGTGCGGATACCAGGGTTGGGCGAGCAACGCAGGCGAGCGTGGCTGTTCGGTGGTGCGGCGAGTAGGGCCGGGCGAGCGTCGCGGTGAGGCGGTGGCAGTGGTGTCCTTGTGGTATTCTTCCCGGCAAGAAGAAGGCCGCCGGTGGTGAAGTACATGTCGCTGTGATGGAGGACTTGATTGCTTTTCCTTTTTAGTTTCTAGTGGTCCTTGTGTAACTCCCACGAATGATGAACGCAAGACACGGCTGTGTCGAATCCAAAATTTCCATGAGCACATTTTGGTTTGTTGTTCCTATCTCCGGCGAGATGCTCTGCTCGGATGTCACTTCTAAAAAATAAAAAACAATATTTGCCGTCTGTACTTTAGTCTGGATGACGGCAAAGCACACGTTTTGACTGACGGCAAAGCACACATTTTTTGCCGTCTGTTACTTCTGCAGCAGGTAGCAAAACTGTATTGACTGACGGCAAAATCTTTGCCGTCATCTTGACAAAAGGCTGACGGCAAAGTATTCTTTGCCGACTTATCTTTGTCGTCTGAGTTTGCCGTCTGCATCCTGACGGCAAAATCTTTGCCGTTTGGATTTGGGTCTTTGCCGTCTGTAATCCACAGATGACAAATTACATGTTTCCTGTAGTGATACTAGGTTCAACATTAATTTGCTCAGGAGGTGTATAAGTCCTAGTATTACTCTTACGAACAATAGTCGAAGCTTTAGCATGATCCTTTATCCTAACAGGAAAAGGAGGTTTCTCAACATAAGTAGTAGGAACAATAGGATCACTATAGGTAATAGTCTTTTCTTCGACTGTAATAGGTGCAACTACTTTCACTTCAACAGGAGGATTATATTTAAACCACTTCTCCTTAGGGAGATCAATGTGAGTAGCAAAAGATTCACAAAAAGTAGCTACTATCTCACAGTCAAGTCCATACTTAGCACTAAATCCACGAAAAACATCGGTATCCATAAAACATTTAACACAATCAAACTTAGGTGTCGTACCTGACTCCTTTCCATCATCGGAACCCCAATCTTCAGAGTTGCGGTTAATTCTTTCCAATAAGTCCCATTTGAAATCAATAGTCTTCAGCATATAAGAACCAGGACAGGAAGTATCGAGCAGGTTGCGATTATCAAGAGAAAGCCGAGCATAAAAATTCAGAATAATCATTTCCCGAGAGAGCTCATGATTGGGGCATGAATATAACATTGACTTAAGCCTCCCCCAATCTTGAGAGATGGTTTCTCCTTCGCGAGGACAGAAATTATATATGTAATTACGATCACGATGAACAAGATGCATAGGATAGAACTTCTGGTGAAATTCCAACTTCAATCGCTTATAATTCCAAGATCTTGTATCATCACATAGCCTATACCATGTCATTGCATCTCCCTTCAAAGATAAAGGGAAGACCTTCCTTTTGACAACATCATCGGGAATACCTGCAAGCTTAAATAATCCACAAACTTCATCCACAAAGATAAGGTGTAAATCTGGATGCAATGTTCCATCTCCTGCAAATGGATTAGCTAGCAGTTTCTCTATCATACCTGAAGGAATCTCAAAGTAAATATTTTCATCAAGTTCAGTAGGTTGAGGAGCAACTCTTTGCTCTTCTGGTTGGGGTAAAGATACCCCAAACAAGCCCCTCAAAAGATTAGTTTCCATAGTGACAAGTAACAGAAAATTTCAGCACACTATATAAATGTTTCCATACCAAGTTCCACTCACCAAAAGCGCTACACTCCCCGGCAACGGTGCCACAAAAGAGTCTTGATGACCCACAAGTGTAGGGGATCTATCATAGTCCTTTCGATAAGTAAGAGTGTCGAACCCAACGAGGAGCAGAAGGAAATGATAAGCGGTTTTCAGTAAGGTTTTCTCTACAAGCACTGAATAGGTAATAGATAGTTTTGTGATAAGATAAATAGTAATGAGCAACAAATAAATAAAGTAAATAAATTGCAGCAAGGTGGCCCAATCCTTTGTGTAGCAAAGGATAAGCCTGCACAATTTCTAATAATGAGAAAGGAGCTCCCGAGGACACATTGGGAATTATTGCCAAGCTTGTTTTCATCACGCTCAAATAATTTGTGTTCGGTACTTTCATAATTTGATATGTGGGTGGACCGGTACTTGGGTACTGCCCTAACTTGGACAAGCATCCCACTTATGATTAACCCCTATTGCAAGCATCCGCAACTACAAAAGAAGTATTAAGGTAAACCTAACCACAACATTAAACATATGGATCCATATCAACCCCTAACGAAGCAACACATAAACTAGGGTTTAAGCTTCTGTCACTCTAGCAACCCATCATCTACTTATTACTTCCCCATGCCTTCCTCTAGGCCCAAATAATGGTGAAGTGTCATGTAGTCGACGTTCACATAACACCACTAGAGGAAAAGACAACATACATCTCATCAAAATATCGAACGAATACCAAATTCACATGACTACTAATAGCAAGACTTCACCCATGTCCTCAGGAACAAACGTAAGTACTCACAAAGCATACTTATGTTCATAATCAGAGGAGTAATAATATGCATAAAGGATCTGAACATATGATCTTCCACCAAGTAAACCAATTAGTATCAACTACAAGGAGTAATCAACACTACTAGCAACCCAGAGGTACCAATTTGTGGTTTTGATACAAGATTGGATACAAGAGATGAACTAGGGTTTTGAGAGGAGATGGTGCTGGTGAAGATGTTGATGGAGATTGACCCCCTCCTGATGAGAGGATCGCTGGTGATGACGTTGGTGATGATTTCCCCCTCCCGGAGGGAAGTGTCCCCGGCAGAACAGCTCCGCCAGAGCCCTATATTGATTCCGCCAAGGTTCCGCCTCGTGGCGGCGGAGTTTCATCCCGTAAGCTTGCCCACGATTTTGTCCAGGGTAAAAGTGATGATATAGTAGAAGATGGACATCGGAGGCCCACCAGGGGGCCCAGGAGATAGGGGCGCACCCTATAGGGGGGGTGCCCCCTATCTCCTGGACAGGGTGTGGGCCCCTTGGCCTATTTCTTTCGCTCGGAAATTCTTATTCATTCCAAAAAGTTGTTTCGTGGAGTTTCAGGACTTTTGGAGCTGTACAGAATAGGCTTCCAACGTTTGCTCCTTTTCCAGCAAGAATTCCAGCTGCCGGCATTCCCCCTCTTCATGGTAAACCTTGTAAAATAAGAGAGAATAGCCATAAGTATTGAGATATAATGTGTAATAACAGCCCATAATACAATAAATATTGATATAAAACCATGATGCAAAATGGACGTATCAATATGCTCCAAAGCCCTCAACTACTTTCTCACATCCACATATGTCCTAAACCAAAAGTCTAAGTCGGCCCCACCAATTATTTCTATCCGGCGCCACCGAGTTTAGATGTCTTAGCCACTGCCACAAACCCTAGGCAAATCGGTCTCACTGATAGGGATCTCGGTCTCACCGAGATGGGATTGTAATCTCTCTGTGTATGTCCATTACCGAAATCGGTCTCACCGAGTTTGATCAATCGGTACTACTGAGATTACAATGCAAACTCTCTGGTTAACTTATTACCAAAATCAGTTCCATCGAGTTTGTGTAATCGGTCCTACCGAGTTTGCCTGACCAACTCTCTGGTTAGCTTATTACCAAAATCGGTCCCACCGAGTTTGTGTAATCGGTCTCACCTTGATTACGTTATGCCTTAACCCTAACCATATCGGTCCCACCGAAAATCCTAACGGTCACTAGATTTGCTGAATCGATCCGACCGAGTTTCTTAATTCGGTCCCACCGAGATTGGCAAGTTGTGTGTAACGGCTAGTTTTTGTGTGGAGGCTATATATACCCCTCCACCCCCTCTTCATTCGTGGAGAGAGCCATCAGAACAAACCTACACTTCCAACTTACATTTTCCGAGAGAGAACCACCTACTCATGTGTTGAGGCCAAGATATTCCATTCCTACCATATGAATCTTGATCTCTAGCCTTCCCCAAGTTGCTTTCCACTCAAATCTTCTTTCCACCAAATCCAAATCCTGTGAGAGAGAGTTGAGTGTTGGGGAGACTATCATTTGAAGCACAAGAGCAAGGAGTTCATCATCGACACACCATTTGTTACTTCTTGGAGAGTGCTGTCTCCTAGATTGCCTAGGTGTCACTTGGGAGCCTCCGACAAGATTGTGGAGTTGAACCAAGGAGTTTGTAAGGGCAAGGTGTTCGCCTACTTCGTGAAGATCTACCGCCAGTGAGGCAAGTCCTTCGTGGGCGACGGCCATGGTGGGATAGACAAGGTTACTTCTTCATGGACCCTTCTTGGGTGGAGCCCTCCATGGACTCGCGCAGCCGTTACCCTTCGTGGGTTGAAGTCTCCATCAACGTGGATGTATGATAGCACCACATATCGGAACCACGACAAAAACATCCGTGTCTCCAATTGCGTTTGAATTCTCCAAACACTTCCCTTTACATTCTTGCAAGTTGCATGCTTTACTTTCCGCTGCCCATATACTTTTTGCATGCTTGCTTGATATGTATTGTGATTGTTAAACTTGTGCCAAAACTCCACTTAAACTTAAAGAAATTAAAAACTGCTACTTTGGGCACCTAGTGCCTAATCACCCCCCCCCCCTCTAGACACCTCTTCTCGATCCTTTCACATACCAACAAGCAACAATGTCTTTCAAAATATCAACACTAAAGCAAATTATTCCTAGCCCATTATGCTCAACCATTGATCCATTCAGGAAACACACTCGAATATTAGCTACACCCAATGCTCAAATACAATCATTGTTCCCCTTAGTTTGTGCTTTATAAGAGAAGATGGAGACTCAAATTCAAAATAAAAATTAAATAAAGTAAAAGAAAGGCCCTTCGTAGAGGGAAGTAGGGATTTGTAGAGGTGCCAGAGCTCAAAGGGAAAATTGAGAGATAAAAACATTTTGGGAGGCATACTTTTCCCACCAACGAAAACGACTTAGAGCTCCCAACACTTTCCATGGCAGATACATCATAGGCGGTTCCCAAACAAAAAATAAAGTTTATTCCTTTTTCCACCATTACTTTCACTTTCCATGTCTTTTCCGTATCCACGGGTGCCCTCCATACCAACACTTTTGAAGGAATTTATTATTTGACAACATAAAGTAAATTCATTTTTCATTTTGGGACTGGGCATCGCTAATACCTTTGTCGTACTCTCGTGCAATGACAAGTGAATAAACATTCATCGTGAGAATAACACATCTAGCATGGAAAATATTGGCCACCCCTCACAGCCGTGCGAGCGGTACGAGCACACAAACGAGAAATTTATTTTGAGAATTAGAGATGGCACATGCAAAATTGCCTAGAACGGCATATAGGTAGGTATAGTAGACTCATATGGCAAAACTGGTTTAAAGGGTTTTAGATGCACAAGTAGTGATCATACTTAGTGCAAAATGAAGGCTAGCAAAATGATTGAGAAGCAACCAACCAAGAAACGAAAAATCTCGTACCCAAGCATTAAGCATAAGTAACATCGAATAATGCACCATAAGTAGGATGTAAATTTCATTGCATAACTATTGACTTTTGTGCTTGCATAGGGAATCACAAACCTTAACATCAATATTCTTACTAAAGCACAATTACTCATCAAGATGACTCATATATTATATCGTCATATCTCAAAACCATTACTAAGAATCAAGTTTATTTTGTCCAATGATCTTCATGAAAGTTTTTATTATATCCTCCTTGCGTATCTATCACTTTGGGACTAGTTTCATATGTTGCTTTTAATAAGCTCAAACAAATTTAAGTGAAGAACATGAGCATAATATTTCTTTCTCTCAAAATAATCTAAGTGAAGCAAGAGAGAATTTCTTAAAAAAATTCTAACTCCCAAATAAATCTAAGTGAATCATGAGAGCATTTCTTCAAAAATAACAAAGCACACCATGCTCAAAAATGTATAAGTGAAGCAAAACACTCATAATTTTTAATCTTGACTTTGATAGTAGGTTCCCACTCATCATGTAATTTTCTAGGAATTGAAACTTCTAGCTCCAACTTTTCTTCAAAAGCTTTCATCATAGCATCAACAATATGTTTAGTAAAAGCTTTATTTTGTTCATAAGAATGGGGTCAATTTATCATAGATTGCAACAAAGATATACAATCAAACAAAGAGCAACTATCATAATTAAAGTCTTTGTAATCCAAAATAGTGGGCACATCACTAGTTAAAGTCTTGACCTCTTCAAACCCACTTTTATCAATATTTTCAACAAGATTTTCACCCTCCGAATCATAGGAACGCCTTCTAGCTAAAGTTGACTCGTCTGCAGTCCCTTTTTCATCAATCTCAATTTTACTAAAAAAAATAATCAATAGAAGAAACACCAATCATTTTAAGATCTTCATCACTTTTATGAAAGTAATGACAAGAAAACACCCTTTCTAAAAATTCTCTTTTATCTCTAAGCATAGCAGTTTTTTTCTTACTTTCATCCATTGAAACATAAAGAGCTTTAATTGATTCTTCAACTTTAGGCACAAAAATTTTCATCTTGAGAGTTTCTACATCATGAGAAATTCTATCAATACTTCTAGACATATCATCAACTTTATTCAACTTTTCTTCTATCAAAGCATTGAAAACTTTTTGAGTATTGATAAATTCTTTAATATTGTTCTCAAGGTCAGAGGTGTTTCTGTTATTATTAGAAGTAGGATTACCATAGGAATTACCATAATTATTAGTGGAATTACTAGGAAAAGTCTTAGGATTAAAATTACCTCTATAAGCATTGTTATTGAAATTGTTTTGCGAGATAAAATTCATATCTATGGCATCACTATTTTTATCAATCAAAGTAGACAAAGGTGTTGGGGAATGTAGTATTTCAAAAAAAATCCTACACACACGCAAGATCATGGTGATGCGTAGCAACAAGAGGGGAGAGTGTTGTCCATGTACCCTCGTAGGACGTAAGCAGAAGCGTTATGACAACGCGGTTGATGTAGTCGTACATCTTCATGATCAACCGATCCTAGTACCGAACGTACGGCACCTCCGCGATCTGCACACGTTCAGCTCAGTGACGTCCCCCGAACTCACGATCCAGTAGAGCTTCAAGGGAGAGTTCTGTCAGCACGACGGCGTGATGGCAGTGTTGACGAAGCTATCAACACAGGGCTTCGCATAAGCACCGCTACGATATGACCAAAGTGGATTATGGTGGAGGGGGGCACCGCACACGAGTAAAGATCAATGACCAACTTATGTGTCTTGGGGTGCCCCCCTTCCCCTATATATAAAGGATCTAGGGGGGAGGCGGCCGGCCAAGGAGGAGGGCGCGCCAAGGGGGGAGTCCTACTCCCACCGGGAATAGGTGTCCTTCTTTCCTAGTAGGAGTAGGAGAAGGGGGAAGGGAAGGAGAGAGGAGGAAGGAAAGCCCCCCACTCCTTGTCCAATTCGGACTAGAGGGCGAGGGGGTGTGCGGCCTGCCCTGGCCGCCCCTCCTCTTCTCCATTAAGGCCCAATAGGCCCATTACACTCCCCGGGGGTTCCGGTAACCCCCCCTCCCCCCGATACTCCGGTATATGTCCGAACTTGCTCGGAACCCTTTAGAAGTCTAAACATAGTCATCCAAGATATCGATCTTTATGTCTCGACCATTTCGAGACTCATTGTCATGTACGTGATCATATCCGGGACTCCGAACTACCTTCGGTACATCAAAGCAAATAAACTCATAATACCGATCGTCACCGAACGTTAAGCGTGCGGACCCTACGGGTTCGAGAACTATGTAGACATGACCGAGACTCATCTCCGGTCAATAACCAATAGCGGAACCTAGATGCTCATATTGTATCCTACATATTCTATGAAGATCTTTATTGGTCAAACCGCATAACAACATATGTTGTTCCCTTTGTCATCGGTATGTTACTTGCCCGAGATTCGATCATCGTATCTCAATACCTAGTTCAATATCGTTACTGGAAAGTCTCTTTACTCATTCCGTAATGCATCATCCCACAACTAAATCATTAGTCACATTGCTTGCAAGGCTTATAGTGATGTGCATTATCGAGAGGGCCCAAAGATACCTCTCCGACAATCGGAGTGACAAATCCTAATCTTGATCTATGCCAACTCAACAAGTACCATCGGAGACACCTCTAGAGCACCTTTATAATCATCCAGTTATGTTGTGACGTTTGGTAGCACACCAAGTGTTCCTACGGTATTCGGGAGTTGCATAATCTCATAGTCATAGGAACATGTATAAGTCATGAAAGCAATAGCAATAAACTAAACAATCAAGTGCTAAGCTAATGGAATGGGTCAAGTCAATCACATCATTCTCTAATGATGTGATCCCATTAATCAAATGACAACTCATGTCTATGGCTAGGAAACTTAACCATCTTTGATTCAACGAGCTAGTCAAGTAGGTGCATACTAGTGACACTCTGTTTGTCTATGTATTCACACATGTACTAAGTTTCCGGTTAATACAATTTTGGCATGAATAATAAACATTTATCATGAAATAAGGAAATAAATAATAACTTTATTATTGCCTCTAGGGCATATTTCCTTCAGTCTCCCACTTGCACTAGAGTCAATAATCTAGTTCACATCGCCATGTGATTTAACACCAATAGTTCACATTTGTATGCGATTAACACCCATAGTTCACATTGCCATGTGAGCAACACCCAATGGATTTACTATATTCAATAATCTAGTTCAAGTCGCTATGTGATTAACACCCATAGAGTACTAAGGTGTGATCATGTTTTGCTTGTGAGAGAAGTTTAGTCAACGGGTCTCTCACATTTAGAGCCGTATGTATTTTGCAAATATTCTATGTCTACAATGCTCTGCACGGAGCTACACGAGCTAATTGCTCCCACTTTCAATATGTATCTAGATCGAGACTCAGAATCATCTAGAGCGACGTCGAAGCTTGCATCAACTTAACTCTTTACGATGAACTCTTTGTCACCTCCATAACCGAGAAATATTTCCTTATTCTACTCAGGATAATTTTGACCGTTGTCCAGTTATCTACTCCTAGATCACTATTGTACTCCCTTGCCAAACTCCGTGCAGGGTATACAATAGGTCTGGTACATAGCATGGCATACTTCATAGAACCTATGGCTGAGGCATAGGGAATGACTTTTCATTCTCTTTCTATTTTCTACTATGGTCGGGTTTTGAGTCTTACTCAACTTCACACCTAGCAACACAGGTAAGAACTCCTTCTTTGACTGTTCCATTTTGAACTACTTCAAAATCTTGTCAAGGTATGTACTCATTGAAAAAACTTATCAAGTGTCTTGATCTATCTCTATATATCTTGATGCTCAATATGTAAGCAGCTTCACCGAGGTCTTTCTTTGAAAAACTTCTTTAAAATATCCCTTTATGCAATCCAGAAATTCTATATCATTTCCAATCAGCAATATGTCATCCACATATAATATTAGGAATGCTACAAAGCTCCCACTCACTTTCTTGTAAATACAGGCTTCTCCAAAAGTCTGTATAAAACCATATACTTTGATCAACTCCTCAAAGCGTATATTCCAACTCCGAGATGCTTGCACCAGTCCATAGATGGATCGCTGGAGCTTGCACACCTTGTTAGTACCTTTAGGATCGACAAAACCTTCTGGCTGCATCATATACAACTCTTCTTTAAGAAATATCCATTTAAGGAATGCAGTTTTGACATCCATTTGCCAGATTTCATAAAATATGGCAACTACTAACATGATTCAGACGGATTTAAGCATTGCTACAGTTGAGAAAATCTCATTGTAGTCAACACCTTGAACTTGTCGAAAACCTTTTTGCGACAAGTCGAGCTTTGTAGATAGTAACACTACTATCAGTGTCCGTCTTCCTCTTGAAGATCCATTTATTTAATATGGCTTACTGATCATCGGGCAAGTCCACACTTTGTTCTCATACATGGATCCCATCTCAGATTTCATGGCCTCAAGCCATTTCTGGGAATCTGGGCTCATTGTCGGTGTCAAAACCGGCAGATCTCTGGTAGGGGGTCCCGAACTTTGCATCTAAGGCTAATGGTAACAGGAGGCATGGGACACAATGTTTACCCAGGTTCGGGCCCTCTTGATGGAGGTAATACCCTACTTCCTGCTTGATTGATCTTGATGATATGAGTATTAGAAGAGTTGATCTACCACAAGATCATAGAGGCTAAACCCTAGAAGCTAGCCTATGGTAATGATTGTTGTTGTCCTACGGACTAAACCCTCTGGTTTATATAAACACCGAAGGGGGCTAGGGTTACACAGAGTCAGTTACAGAGAAAGGAATCTTCATATCCGAATCGCCAAGCTTGCCTTCCATGCAAAGGAGAGTCCCATCCGGACACGGGACGAAGTCTTCTATCTTATATCTTCATACCTCCACAGTCTGGCATATGCATAGAGTCCGGCTGTCCGAGGACCCCTTAATCCAGGACTCCCTCAGTAGCCCCTGAACCAGGCTTCAATGACGATGAGTCCGGCGCGTAGATTGTCTTCGGCATTGCAAGGCGGGTTCCTTCTCCGAATACTCCAAAGTAGATCTTGAATACAAAAATGGTGTCCACCTCTGCAAAACAAATTCCGCATACCACCGTAGAGAGTATAATATACCACGAGTCCAATCTACTGACAATTTTTTGTAGTGTGACATCACGCCACTGACCGGTCATTATTCAAACCGTTTCTTAGCCTGTCGTTCCATATTTCTAGGTACGGTTTCACTGGCACGTCTTGTCGAAGCAGATATTGTGTCCCCTTATCACGGGATTCTCATGAATTGGGCATGGGTAACCCAACCGCGCCATCTGCACGGCATTCGGGGAATAAGCGAGTTTTGGGGCAAGTGGGGAGGCACATGATTTTACTGCCTTTATAAAGGGATAAGGATTCCCCCCTTGCACCCAAGCCTTCTCCTTCCTCTACTCATCCATTCTCGAGCTCCAAGGCCCAAGATTTTGCCTTCTCTGCCAAAAAGGCATTCCGAACATGTCCGGATCCGGAGCGGGAGGCAAGTGGATGGCCTCCTCTGTCAAAAAGGAGAACATCAAGAAGCTCTGGGAAGTCGGGTACTTGGCCAAAGACATCGCCCATCGGCTTCCGGCCCAGGGGCAAATCGTCCCCACCCTGCAGCCCTAGGAAAGGCTAGTGTTCCTCTCCCACTTCGTCCGCGGGCTGGGATTCCCCCTCCACCCATTCGTTCGCGGACTGATGTTCTACTACGGGCTAGACTTCCACGACTTGGCCCCCAACTCCGTCCTCAACATCTCGGCATTTATTGTCCTGTGCAAGGCCTTCCTCCGCATCCAACCTCACTTCGGCCTATGGATGAAGACCTTCAATGTGAAGCCAAAGGTGGTGAGCGGCCAACAAGCGGAGTGCGGAGGCACCATGGTGGGAAAGATGCCCAATGTCACCTTGGACCAAAGGCTCCTTTGTGGAGACTGTAAAGGGGTGGCAATCGGGGCGGTTCTATATCACCGAGCCATGTGGCACCAACTGGGCGGCAACCCCCGAATTCCGATCCGGCATCCCCATGCGGCTCACCTCCTGGCAAGAGAAGGGCTTAGACTGGGGCTCAGCGGAAGAACTGACCGGGCTCCAGACGTGTGTCCAGAACATGATAAGCAAGAAAATCAAGCTTGTCAACATGGTCCAGGTTATGCTCCTCCGCCGGATTCTTCTGTGCCAGAACCGGACTTGTAATTTGTGGTAATTCGATCCGGCCAAGCACCAGACGCTGTTGGAGCTCTTTTGCACGATACACGAAGACGTCTGGAAGGTGCTTTTTAAGGCCAGCGAGGTACCACCGCCCACGACCGAAGATCGTGGGCTCAGCGCAAAACGCCGGGCTAATCCGGTAAGTTGTTATGTTTGCAAGGTATACCTTTTACTGGCATATCTGCGGGAGGAACCTAAGCCTACATGCCAATCTTTCAGGCCTGGGTAATGATAGTGGAGCAGATTAACTATCTGGCTCCGCTAACCGAAGATCCAGAAATGCCTCTTCTGATGAAGATGTTGTTTCCAGCGCCCTATGAGGTGCAGGAGAAGAAGGACAAGAAGACGACCAAGGGGACCAGAGATGGTCTTCGATGCAAGGGTGCTTCAGACATGACGTACGAAGACACCGAGACACACTCCTCCACCAAAGACGACGAGGACGAGGAGGAGGAAATCTTCCCCCCCCCCACTAGGGGGAGAAAGAAGAGGAAGGCCTCCACACATGGGGAGACCGAGGCATCCAAGAAGGGGAAAACCTCCCTTCTGGACTACTCTGCCGCGGCCAACAACAGAGGCGAGGAGTGGGAGCCCAGGGTCAAGTCCCTGGCCAAATCGTAAGTATCCGGACACGATAGTATTTCTGGCCTTTTCACTTTATCATTTTTTAATGTGCTAGACACGCACCTGTAGTCCGGCCAAGTCCAGCATCGAGCTATCCTCCTCTTTGGATGGATCGCTGGACCCGTCAGCGATGGGCAGCAGGTCCCTTCTAACGGCCTCCTCCCCCAAGGCTGCGGACAACACCGAGGTGTTGTCTCGAAGGATACCAGGCCAAGGGGGGACCGTTCTGGTGATGCCGGAGGATAAAACCCCGGTTGCCGGACACATGGCGGGAAAGACCCCCATGGACACCGACGATGGGGGCCGCATCCAGCTTGGCCCCCAGCCGAATACAGCTCCGGAGACCAAAGCGGCTCCGGATTTAGGCAGGCAGCCTCTCCCAAACGAGGGGGGTGATCCACCTCCACCGGTGACCTTTGTCCATCCACAGGCACCGGACAGATTGCTGGAAGCGGTTCGAGGTGCTTACATCATTGAAGAACACCATACTCTTATGAGTATGGTGATCGAGAAGATCCAGTCCGCCAAGAGCGGACTGACCGAAGCCTGCACTAGCCTTCTAACAGGCTTTGAGGTAAGTAATAAAATTGTGAAAGAATATCACAGTGTAGATAGTAGCCCCTAATGCTATGTTTGGTGTTCGGAAAGAAAACCAAACAGAGGATCAAATAATATTCAAAGGAGTCTAACATAAAATGTCTATGTGAATAAGCAGGCTTTGCTGCTAGCTGCTGCCGCTCATACTGCAGAGGTCTCTGGACTGAAGCAAAACCTGGAGTGGGCCGAGGGAGAGCTCGGCCTCGTGAAGAGGCAGCTTGAAGAAAGCAAAGGTATGTAGTACCTTGCATGTATATTTATGAAGGATGAATGGTTCGTGCTGGTTAAAGCGTCATGAATTTTGTTAGGGGCCACGATCGAGGTGGCGGCCCTCAAGAAGGCGTTAGCCGAGGCTGAGGACAAAGCGGCAAAGGAACGCATCGCCTAGGTCAGCGAGGTCCAACAAGAGCTCCAGGACGCCGTCAAGAAGTTTGAGTCCATGGAGCGTGATTCTAATACTCAAGAGTCCGAACTTGCCAAGGCCCTCCAGAGCGCACAAGATGCCCAAGCCGAAGCCCAAAGGGCCCTCCAGGAGGTTCAGGAGGCCAAGAAGATTGTGGCGGGTAAGGCTTTTATTATACAAAGCAAGCATGTGAAGGAGACATTCTTCTTACTTACCTGAATTTGGAGGTCTCCACGAGCGTTTGCGGATCTGCCGTGCAGCATATCAGATGCTGCAGAGTTCTACTTAGCCGAAGAAGGGAGCTCTACGGAGAAGTTGTTCTGGTCCCAATACCTCGGGCCAGAACATTCGGTGCCCTTCATCGACCAGCTGAAACAGCTGGTCGAGCTGCAAAAGGCGGCCAAACTGGCCATGAAGGACCTCATAGTCCGGCTATGGCCTGCCGAGCCCATGCCCAGTAGCTACTTCGGACTCGTGAAGTGGCTTGTTAGCGCCTGCCCGTGGCTTGAAGTCATAAAGCGGTCGGTTTGCATTGAAGGTGCGCGGATGGCCTTTGCCCATGCTAAGATGCATTGGGCGAAGATGGAAGCCAAGAAGCTGATGACCGAGGGGTCGCCTGAGGGCAAGGAGCACTGCCGACCTGAACTATACTATGATGGCGTCCTGGAGGGATCCCGCCTTGTGGCGGAGCAATGTGCAAAGGATGTAATCTTTGAATGATGCATTCATTTTATCTTGTCCTGTAATATGAAACAAGTTCGTTATGCAATATAATGCTTGTTTATTTAAAAATTTACCTCCTGCGCGGCCATTTTATAAAATCTGAGAGTTGGCCAGGCGTCGGCTTCTGCCCCCACGTAGCTAGTACGGGGGTGTTCGGGATAAATCTAAACACTCTTTATCCAAGTTTTTGGTCCTTTAAGGAGGTGTTTAGCACAATGAACAAGGCAATCGGACTATACTGCTTTATCACCCTCACTTAGCCATAGGAGTTCTATATTTTTAAATTTTGGCGCAGCCCCTAGTATTCAGAAGGCTGAACTTGGGGCGCTATACACGCCTACTCAGACAAAAACTGATTCCTCGCATGAAGCGGAAAAAATATCTAAGGATTTGAAACCTCTCGAACAACGACCAGCTCTCGCCGCATCACGATAGTCAGTATTCGGCTTTCTCTACTGAGGTGCTCGTCCGGAAGAACCAGAACACAATCGCAGTAGTTCTCCCTTTTACTACCCTAGCCGATATACCGGAACATAAGGTAGCAAGCATAGAAGCCCAGCAACCCAACTATTGACCCAAGACATGATTCGGAGCCGATGCATATAATGATATAAGTTCGGGGTGCAGAACTATACTATAAAAGTGTTCGGACTTCCCTGCCATGTTATGGGGTACACTAAAGCCCCTGGCGAATTAAGGCATACCAGAATGTACGAGTGCAATAAATACAAAGATAAGGAGAACAATTAAGTAATAAACGGACGCTGCCAATTATTTTCCATTGTAATTTGATTAATACATCAAGGCGTATGTGTAGAAGTAGTGTGATAAGCAAATAAGGCTATTTGACATGTCGTGACCAAGAGCGGGCTGCGTGCGGGTATGTAGAACAGGAATAATGATCGTTAGCAGAGACCACCTGGGAATTCCCTTGTACGTCAAAGCCCCTTGCCTTTCTTGCAGTATCATTCCGTGATGGGTCCAATGATCAGGTAATCAGAAAAAACTGAAAGGAAGAGAAAAAGTGAAGGTATGCGAATCCAGGGGCGGTTGAGCCGCGTTGTGGACCGCCCTCTAACTGTGCCTCCGTCTATGCCCATGGTATTTTGAGTGCGTAATTATGTACGCGCGGTGTGAATTTCATCGCTTGATTAGGGCTAGGACAGAGGCCGAATTGCTAGGTGAGCTCTGGACGAGCCAGAGGGTCCTGCTGCAGAGTAGTTCGAACTCGCTTGACGGTGTCCGGGGGCTTTATTGCTGAATTGAGGTCCTGCCTAAGAAGGCCGCTCTGTACTTCGGCTGCAAGGGTCGCGGTGTGCTCCTCAGTATGGAGGGAGCACTCCGTATTTCCATTAACTGTTATAACACCGCGAGGTCCGGGCATCTTGAGCTTGAGGTAGGCATAGTGCGGCATCGCATTGAATCGAGCAAATGCAGTTCGTTCGAGCAGTGCATGATAACCACTACTGAAGGGGACGATGTCGAAGATTAACTCTTCACTTCGGAAATTATCCGGGGATCCGAAAACCACTTCTAGTGTGATTGAGCCCATACAACAGGCCTCTACACCTAGTATGACACCTTTAAAGGTGGTTTTGGTGGGCTTGATCCTTGAGGGATCAATACCCATTTTGCGCACTGTATCCTGATAGAGCAGGTTCAGGCTGCTGCCACCGTCCATGAGGACTCATGTGAGGTGGAATCCATCAATAATGGGGTCAAGGACCAGTGCAGCTGAACCGCCATTACGGATACTGGTCGGATGGTCCCTGCGATCGAAGGTGATCGGACAGGAGGACCATGGGTTGAACTTCGGGGCGACTGGCACCATCGTGTAGACGTCCCTTAGTGCGCGCTTCCGCTCCCTTTTGGGGATATGGGTGGCATATATCATGTTCACCGTTTTGACTTGGGGAGGAAACTTCTTCTGTCCCCATGTGTTCGGTGGCCGGGGTTCCTCGTTGTCATCGCTTTTGCGATCCCTTTTCCTTGTTTTCAGCGTTTAACTTCCCGGCCTGTTTGAAGACCCAACATTCTCTATTGGTATGATTGGCTGGTTTATCGGGGGTGTCGTGGATTTGACATGGACGATCGAGTATGCGGTCCAGACTGGACGGGCCCGTATTGTTTCTCTTAAATGGCTTTTTCCGCTGACCGGACCTGGAGCCACTGAATTTGTAATTGACAGCCATGTCTTCGGTGTTGTCGCCATTATATCGATGCTTGAGTCTATTGCGTCGGGGCTTGACGCTGCTATCTCTGGCATCAGAAGTGCCAGGTTTACTTGAGCTAATGTTGCTACGAGCTAGCCAGATATCCTTGCCCGCACAAAAGCGGGTCATGAGCATCATAAGGGTGCCATGGACATCGGCTTCTCTTGGCCGAGGTGTCGGGCAAGCCACTCGTCACGGATGTTATGCTTAAAGGCCACTAGTGCTTCGGCATCCGGGCAGTTGACGATCTGGTTATTTTTGGTTAAGAACCGAGTCCAGAATTTCCTGGTTGACTCTCCGGGCTGTTGGATTATATGATTTAAGTCATCGGCATCCGGAGGCCGGACATAAGTGCCCTGGAAGTTGTCAAGGAATGCATCTTCCAGGTTCTCCCAATTGTCAATGGAGTTTTTGGGCAGACTATTCAACCAGTGCCTAGCTGGTCCCTTGAGTTTTAGCGGGAGATACTTGATGGCATGGAGATCATCACCGCGGGCCATATGTATATGGAGAAGAAAGTCCTCGATCCATACCGTGATATCTGTTGTCCCATCATATGATTCAATGTTTACGGGTTTAAACCCTTCTGGGAATTCATGTTCCATTACTTCATCAGTGAAGCATAGGGGGTGTGCGACGCCTCTATGTTGGGCTATGTCGGGACGCAGCTCGGATGGAGCCGGTCTGCGGTAGTCGGCCCGGACAGGCGTGTATTTTTCATATCCGGCGTGGTTGCCGTCGTTGCGCATTGGGGCGCACCCCCGCGATCCATAAATAGATCTGGTTTGTCCTGCTCTGTTCTCCAAGTGGTACCGCAGGTGATGCGTGTATCCCCGGGCTATTGTGTTTCTGTATGTTCGGCGAGGCGGCGCGGGCTTATGTTCGAGATTAGTTACCTCTTTATCTCAGCCATGTGGAGGTCGGTCAACCGCATTATGCGCTGGTAGTACGGGCTCCCGCGCCTCGTCATCGAATTGAGGTAGCAATTTGCGCTTTGGGTAACTTTTGGCTGGGTGCTCGAGTCCATATTCCTCGGCTACCAGGACCTCAGTCCATCTATCAATGAGCAGATCTTGGTCAGCTTGAAGCTGCTGCTGCTTCTTCTTCAGGCTCTTTGCCGTGTCTATAAGCCGGCGCTTAAAATGCTCCTGCTCAATAGGATCCTCCGGCACGATAAATTCTTCGTCGTCGAGGCTCACCTTGTCATCAGAGAGAGGCATGTAATTGCTGTCCTCTGAGTCGTCGTTCACAGCCTGTTCGTCAGGGCTGGCTCACCCGTCTTCCCATTCAGCTTGTTCGAAACTTGGCTTGGCGGGGTCTTTGTTGTCTTCGGCATTGTCCGGAGTGCTATTTTCTCTTGTGTTAGTATCGCTATTTTTACCATGGCGTGATTTAGAGCGGCACCGCTGACGTTGGTGCTTTGGTTGCTTCTCTAGAGGCTTATCCTCAACTGGGTCCTTTTTATTCACGCCATTGGCTTCTTTACGTGTATCCACCATGTATATATCGTATGAGGAGGTGGTTGTCCAGCGCCCTGTGGGCGGTGGTTCCTGTTCTTCTCCGGCATCGTCATCCATACCATCGATGTCCTCGGAGTTGAAATCAAGCATGTCTGTCAAATCGTCAACAATGGCTATCAAGTGGGTGGTGGGTGGGTAACAAAGTCCTTCATCGTCCGCTGCCCACTCAAGCCGGACATAGTTCGGCCAAGAATCTCCTGACAAGGAGAGGGACTTTAATGAGTTTAACACATCGCCCAAGGGTGAGTGTTGGAAGATGTCCGCAGAGCTAAACTCTAAGATTGGTGCCCGGTCAGATTCGATAGGTGCGGATACACGCGGTTCGGAGCCTATGATCGGTGAGGGAGTCCTGGATTAGGGGGTGTCTGGATGGCCGGACTATGACCTTTGGCCGGACTCCCGGACTATGAAGATACAAGATTGAAGACTTTGTCCCGTGTCCGGATGGGACTTTCCTTGGCGTGGAAGGCAAGCTTGGCGATACGATATTTAGATCTCCTCCCATTGTAACCGACTCTGTGTAACCCTAGCCCTCTCTGGTGTCTATATAAACCGAAGAGGTTTAGTCCGTAGGACGAACAACAATCATACCATAGGCTAGCTTCTAGGGTTTAGCCTCTCTGATCTCGTGGTAGATCAACTCTTGTACTACCCATATCATCAATATAAATCAAGCAGGATTAGGGTTTTACCTCCATCGAGAGGGCCCAAACCTGGGTAAAAACATCGTGTCCCTTGTCTCCTATTACCATCCGCCTAGACGCACAGTTTGGGACCCCCTACCGGAGATCCGCCGGTTTTGACACCGACATTGGTGCTTTCAATGAGAGTTCCTCTGTGTCGTCACCTTCAGGCCCGATGGCTTCTTCAATCATCAACCACGATGTGGTCTAGGGTGAGACTTTTCTCCCCGGACAGATCTTTGTATTCGGCGACTTTGCGTTGCGGGCCAATTCACTTGGCCATCTGGAGCAGATCAAAAGCTACGCCCCTGGCCATCAGGTCAGATTTGGATGTTTGAACTACATGGCTGGCATCCGCGAAGACTTGATCTTCGACGGATTCGAGACACTGCCGAGCGCGCCGCAATGTCACCATGGGCATGATCTAGCTCTGCCGCCGGACAGCGCCCAGAGTGCCGCTCAGGTGTCCGCTCCGACCCTTAGCTCGGAGACAACTATGCCGATCGAGGACGGGCGGCTGGACGCCGCCTCGGGGTCTGCAATCTCTATGGTGATCGAGCAGAACACCAATCTTGTCCTTCGCAGAGCTCAAGACTCCAAGGTGCCAGACTCCGTTCCGGACTCCAAATCTTCCGCACCTCTCCCGATCGAACCCAATTGGGCTCCGATCATGGAGTTCACCGCTGCGGACATCTTTCAACACTCTCCCTTTGGCGATATCCTAAATTCACTAAAGTTTCTCTCTTTATTAGGAGAGCCCTGGCCAGACTATGGTCAGCAGGGTTGGGATGCGGACGACGAAGAAATTCGAAGCCCACCCACCACCCACTTCGTAGCCACTATCGACGATTTAACCGACATGCTCGACTTCGACTCCGAAGACATCGACGGTATGGACACCGATGAAGGAGACGACCAAGAACTAGTGCCTATAGGGCACTGGAAAGCCACCTCGTCATACGACATATACATGGTGGATACCCCGAAAGAAGGGGATGGTGATGGAACAACGGAGGATGACCCCTCCAAGAAACAGCCTAAGCGCCGGCGTCAGCGGCGCCGCTCTAAATCCCGCCAAAGCAAAAACGGCGATTCCGGCACCGGAGACAATAACACCCCTGAGAGTGCCGAAGACAACCCCCTCCAGCAGGATTCAGCGCAAGAGGATGGAGAAGCCAGCCCTCATGAGAGAGCGGCAGACAGAGAGGTCGAGGACGATAATTACATGCCTCCCTCCGAAGACGAAGCAAGCCTCGACGACGACGAATTTGTCGTGCCTGAGGACCCCGTCAAACAAAAGCGTTTCAAACGCAGGATCATGACCACGGCAAGAAGCCTCAAGAGGAAACAGCAGCAGCTTAGAGCTGACCAAAACTTCCTAGCCGACAGATGGACAGAAGTCCTAGCTGCCGAAGAGTACAAACTCGAACGCGCCTCAAAGAGCTACCCAAAGCGCAGGCTGCTACCCCAACTACAGGAGGAAGCAACTAAACCTACATCACCAGCATATGATGCGGCCGATCGGCCACCCCGTGGCCGTGACAAAGAGGCCTTTCGGCCCTCAACTCAAGCCGCACCCTGGCGCCGCTCAAAAAGTACCAAGGCACGGGGAAACGCGCCAGACCTGCGAGACATATTGGAGGACAAGGCAAGGCAAGCAAGATCGATCTACAGATCGTGTGGGTGCCCCACTACACGTGATGATAACTATCATGCCGAATATGGCAAATACGGCCAGGCCAAACACAATAGATAAAGCTCGTCCGAGCTTCGTCGCGATATAGCCCAGTACAGAGGCGCCGCACACCCACTATGCTTCATAGATGAAGTAATGGATTATCAAATCCCCGAGGGTTTTAAACCTGTAAACATCGAATCATATGATGGCACAACAAATCCTGCAGTATGGATCGAGGATTATCTCCTTCATATCCACATGGCCCGTGGTGATGATCTACACGCTATCAAATACCTCCCACTCAAGCTTAAAGGACGGGCTAGGCATTGGCTTAACAGCTTGCCAGCAGAGTCAATTGGTTGTTGAGAGGACCTGGAATCCGCATTCCTTGACAATTTCCAGGGCACCTATGTGCGACCACTAGACGCCAATGACCTAAGCCACATAATTCAGGAGCTAGAGGACTCGACCATACAATTCTGGACACGGTTCCTAACCAAGAAAAATCAAATAGTCGACTGTTCGGACACAGAGGCCCTCGCAGCCTTCAAGCATAAGATCCGAGATGAATGGCTTGCCCGGCACCTAGGATAGGAAAAGCCGAAATCCATGGCAGCCCTCACGACACTCATGACCCGCTTTTGCGCAGGAGAAGACAGCTGGCTCGCTCCTAGCAATAACATGACCAAGAGCCCTGGTAATTCGGATACCAAGGACAACAATGGCAGGTCGCGTCGCAACAAGCACAAGCACCGCATTAACGGTGACAACACTGAGGATACGGCAGTTAATGCCGGATTCAGAGGCTCTAAACCCGGTCAGCGGAAAAAACCATTCAAAAGAAATATTCTGGGCCCATCCAGTTTAGACCCGATACACGGCACCCCCGAACAACCAGCCAATCACACCAACAGGGATTGTTGGGTGTTCAAGCAGGCAGGAAAGTTAAGTGCCGAAAACAGAGACAGGGGGCTGCATAGCCATAACGAGGAGGAACCCCGGCCACCGAACAACAGAGGACAGAAGGGCTTTCCCCCACAAGTGCGGAAGGTGAACATGATATACGCAACGCACATCCCCAAAAGGGAACGGAAGCGTGCGCTTAGGGACGTATATGCGTTGGAGCCAGTCGCCCCAAAGTTCAACCCATGGTCCTTGTCGGTGTCAAAACCGGCGGATCTCGGGTAGGGTGTCCCGAACTGTGCGTCTAGGCGGATGGTAATAGGAGACAAGGGACACTATGTTTTTACCCAGGTTCGGGCCCTCTCGATGGAGGTAAAACCCTACTCCTGCTTGATTAATATTGATGATATGGGTAGTACAAGAGTTGATCTACCACGAGATCAGAGAGGCTAAACCCTAGAAGCTAGCCTATGGTATGATTGTTGTTCGTCCTACGGACTAAAACTCTCCGGTTTATATAGACACCGGAGAGGGCTAGGGTTACACAGAGTCGGTTACAATGGAAGGAGATCTTCATATCATATCGCCAAGCTTGCCTTCCACGCCAAGGAAAGTCTTATCCGGACACGGGACGAAGTCTTCAATCTTGTATCTTCATAGTCCGGGAGTCTGGCCAAAGGTCATAGTCCGGCTATCCGGACACCCCCTAATCCAGGACTCCCTCACTAGCCCCTGAACCAGGCTTCAATGACGACGAGTCCGGCGCGCAAATTGTCTTCAGCATTGCAAGGCGGGTTCCTCCTCCGAATACTTCATAGAAGATGTTGAACACAAGGATAGTGTCCGGATCTGCAAAATAAGTTCCACATACCACCGTAGAGAGAATAATATTTGCACAAATCTAATCTGCTGACGTATTCTGCAGCGTGACATCCTGCCACGGCCAAGCCTTTATTTGAATCATTTTACTGTTCCACCTCAGTGCGTTTAGCGAGGCGGTTTCCTTGGCACGTCTTGTCAAGGCAGAGATCGTGTCACCTTATTCCGGGATTCTCATCAATACGGGTGAGGGAGTTCCGGACTAGGGGGTGTCCGGATAGCCGAACTATCATCATCGGCCGGACTCCAAGACTATGAAGATACAAGATTCAAGACTTCGTCCCGTGTCCGGATGGGACTTTCCTTGGCGTGGAAGGCAAGCTTGGCGATAGGGATATGTAGATCTCCTACCATTGTAACTGACTCTGTGTAACCCTAGCCCTCTCCGGTGTCTATATAAACCGGATGGCTTTAGTCCTTAGGACGAACAACAATCGTACCATAGGCTAGCTTCTAGTGTTTAGCCTCCTTGATCTCGTGGTAGATCCACTCTTGTAACACACATCATCAATATTAATCAAGCAGGACGTAGGGTTTTACCTCCATCAAGAGGGCCCAAACCTAGGTAAAACATCGTGTCCCTTGTCTCCTGTTACCATCCGCCTAGACGCACAGTTCGGGACCCCCTACCCGAGATCCGCCGGTTTTGACACTGACATTGGTGCTTTCATTGAGAGTTCCTCTGTGTCGTCACCCATAGGCTCAATGGCTTCTTCGACCATCATCAACGATGCAGTCCAGGGTGAGACCTTTCTCCCCGGACAGATCTTCGTATTCGGCGGCTTTGCACTGCGGGCCAATTCGCTTGTCCATCTGGAGCAGATCGAAAGCTACGCCCCTGGCCGTCAGGTCTGATTTGGAAGTTTGAACTTCATGGCTGACATCCGCGGGCACTTGATCCTCGATGGATTCGAGCCACAGTCGAGCGTGCCGCACTGTCACGGCGAGCATGATTTAGCTCTGCAGCCGGAGAGTACCCTGGAGGCCGCACTCGAACCCGCTCCGATCTTCAATTCGAAGCCGGCTGCGCAGATTGAGGGCGGATGGCTAGAGACCGCCTCGGGGGCTGCAACCTCTACGGCGATAGAGCCAAAAACTTACTTTGTCCCTCATAAAGCCCGCGACTCCGAGGCGCCGGACTCCGAACCTCCCGCGCCCCCTCCGATCGAATCCGATTGGGCGCCGATCATGGAGTTCACCACAGCGGACATCTTTCAACACTCACCTTTCGACAACATCTTGAGTTCGCTAAAATATCTCTCGTTATCAGGAGAGTCCTGGCCGGACTGTGGTCAGGACGGTTGGGATGCGGACGACGAAGAAATTCAAAACCCACCCACCACCCACTTGGTAGCCGCTGTCGACGATCTAATCGACATGCTAGACTATGACTCCGAAGACATCGACGGTATGGACGACGATGCCGGAGATGACCAAGAACCAGTGCCTACCGGGCACGGGAAAGCCACCCCAACTCATGACGTATACATGGTGGATACACCAAAAGGAAGCGATAACGAGGAAAAATGGGACGTGGCGAAGGACAACTCCCCCAACAAACAACTAAAGCGGCGATGCAAGCGCCGCCCGAAGACCGGCATCGATAAAAACGGCACCCATACGGACCCGGCCCTAGAGCAGGGCAAAGCAGTGGACGACGCACATGTCAACAAGCAGCCAGCCGGACGTGAACTGGACAAGCAACCCATCCCCGGCGAAGATGATCTCACATCACCAGAGCATATGAATCTTCATAAAAGGCTCGTCGCCACTGCAAGAAGTTTGAAGAAGCAAAAGCGGAAGCTCAAAACAGCGGAGGACGCACTCAGAATGAGATGGAGTAAAGTACTCAACAGCGCAGATAAACATGGTGCTAGTCACCAGACAAAGAGCTACCCGAAGCGCAAGCTGTTGCCCGAATTTGACGAGGAGGCCTTAGAGCCCCCGCAGTCAAAAAAGAAAGAAGCCGCCTGGCCGGATAGACGACCAGATGACAGGCCAAGAGCAACAAGGGGCGCCGCATACAAGCCGGCACACGATCAGCATAAAGATCCTCGGAAAAGGGACGACCCAGTCAGATCTATTTATGGGACAAAAAAGAAGACTCCAGGAAGCAATATAACCCGCCGAGCATTCAAAGACAACGGCACACCCAAATACAGGGGCGCCGCACACCCACTATGTTTCACCGATGAGGTACTAGATCATGGATTTCCAGCGGGATTCAAACCCGTAAACATAGAAGCATATGACGGAACAACAGACCCCGGAGTCTGGATTGAGGATTACATCCTACACATACATATGGCCAGAGGAGACGATATCCATGCCATAAAATACCTACCCCTCAAGCTCAAAGGGCCAGCTCGGCATTGGCTTAAAAGCCTCCCAGAAAATACCATTGGAAGTTGGGAAGAGCTTGAGGATGCGTTTCGAGCAAACTTTCAGGGGACCTATGTCCGCCCTTCGGATGCAGACAATTTAAGTCACATAAATCAACAGCCTGGAGAGTCAGCACGCAAATTCTCGAACAGGTTCCTCACTAAAAAGAACCAAATAGTAGACTGTCCGGACGTTGAAGCCTTAGCAGCCTTTAAACACAACGTCCGAGACGAATGGCTTGCCGGACACCTCGGCCAGGAAAAACCAAGAACAATGGCCGCACTAACAAGCCTCATGACCCGCTTTTGCGCGGGGGAAGACAGCTGGCTGGCTAGATGCAGCACCAGCGACCCGAGTACATCCGAAGTTAGGGATGGAAATGGGAAATCACGACGCAGAAAAGATCAGCGCCGGAATAAGGAAAATGGCCCGAATGGTACGGCCGTCAACGCCGGATTCAAAAGCTCTCGGCCGAACAACAAAACACTGCCCCTCAAGGACAACAGTGACGAGCTATCCAACCTAAACAAGATTCTGGATAGACTATGTCAAATACATGGCACCTCCGGAAAGCCCGCAAACCATACCCACAGAGATTGTTGGGTCTTCAAACAGTCCGGCCGACTTAATGCCAAACACAAGGGGCTCGACACACCAAGCGAAAGTGACGAAACCCAAAAGAAGCAATCCGGAAAATAGAAGACTTTCCCACTAGATGTCAAAACAGTGAACTCACTTCATGTGATAGCACGAAAAGACAGTGCGGCACCAGCTATACCAGGACACCGCCCGCAGAATGGGGATAGACCCTACCAAAATTCGTCGTAGTAGCACTTCCTTCAAAGGACTGACGCCAGGCCTTTAAGCCAATTATACAGGCTCGGTACCACCAGAGGTTGTGTTTGGCTCATCCGACAACCTCCGTCGTGAAAAGCTCACTCTACATCGCCCCATTCAAACAGTGGCCCTTATGCACTATTAGGACGCGCAGCTATCACCAGCCCTAGTGCAATACCACATTACGCGTTTTTTACGCTTAAGAATGCCCGGTCAACGTGGCATGATTTCATTAAAAAAGTAACTCCGCATGTTCCTTGACCACGGAGAACGTGAGACTGCTTCAACAGCCACACACTAATCAGACCTTGCAGGTCAAAGCCTCTAAAAATAGGTCATTCGGACCTCGGACATGGTTAGGCGAGTCCGACGTAACTAAACAAGGGGCTTCCCAGCCGCATACCCCCTTCATAAGGGGCCGCGCGTATAAATGACGAGAGCCAATAAAGCTCAACTTTCCTCATTTTATTCTATTTTAATACAACTTCTGCACGATATTTCTTGGAAACTAAGTCCTTCTCTTTTTCAGATGAAGCACATGCTACACCCATCCAGGATACAGCACAACGGAGACACAGGCGCAGACGTGCAGCAGGGACCCGTTGCAAGGATTCTTTTCAGATTAAGACCCTGCGTAAACCTTTCTTACTGTCTCTTGTTGATACACATCCCCCGGTTCCCCACCATAGCCGAGGAGAAGGCTGGCGTTTTGGCATCGGCCGCATCAGAAGTTCCCGCCTGTACCTGGACACAAGGGGCTTAGGGCATTGTTCTGCCCGGTATCATAAAGAACGAACACCTCAGGGAGTGTTCGGCGTCTCGATTTAGGCCTTATATGCATCAGCTCCGAATCATGTCTTTCGTCAAATGTTGGGTTTGCCGGCTCCTGTGTTTTGCTGCCTTACATTCCGCATCATCGGCTAACGCGGCACCAGGAGAACTACTGCGATTGTGCCCCGGTTTGGCCGGGCAAGCACCTCAGTAGAGAAAGCCGAAAACTGACTGTCATGATATAGCGAGAGACTGGTCAACCACTCGATCGACCATTGGAATGTTTAGAATTCTTCTGCTTTGACGAAGGACCACTTCTCGGTCAGGTACATACGCGCCCCGAGTTCGGGAAGAGCGGTGCCACCAGGGGCTATATAGTAGCCCCACATTCGAGCTCCTATGGCTAAGTGAATGTGATAAAGCATTATAGTACGGTTGCCTAGTTTGCTACGCTATCACCTCCTTAAAAGGACCAAGACGTTGGATTAAGTGTGAAAAAGCGCTTTTCTTTTTGCAAACACCCGCGCACCATGTGCGTGGGGGCTGAAGCCAAAGACTGCCATCTTTCAGATTATACATACATATACGGCCGCACAGGAGATAGTTCAATACTTGAACACACAAGTATAAAAAGTCATTGCATTATAAATATAACCTCAGAAATCATACATGTCATTCAAACATAACATCTTTCGAGCACTGCGACTCTATTATACGAGCGCCCTGCAGGACTTCCTCAAAATAGTGCTCGGTGGGGAATCGGCTTTTATCCGAACCCCGGGATGCAACAGCGGTGGCATCCATCTCCGCCCAGTATGTCCTTCCACGGGCGAGAGCCATCCGTGCACCTTCTATGCATGCTGACCGCTTCATCGCCCCAATATGCGACACCGCCCCAAGGAATTGCTGCAACAAGCCAAAATAACTCTTCGGCTTGGGCCTTTTCGGCCACAGATGAGCGACCACATCTGTCATGGCTAGTCCGGACAATCTATTCAGCTCAGCCCACTCAACCAGCCGATCACTCAACGGAAGTGGACGCTCCGGACTATGGAATTGAGACCAGAAAAGCTCTTCCATTTCATGATCCTCCTGGCTTCGAAAGTGCACGACTGCGTCCGCCGCACTCGCCGCCAAGTCCAGATAAGGATCCTCCGCACCGTACAATCGGCCCAACTGAGCATACTTCGGATCCGTGAACTTCCTACGCAGCATAAAGGGCTTTCCAGCCACAATGTCTTCGACCTGACGCAGTTCCTCCTTCATAGCCCGCATCGCACTACGGGCATCCTTGGCTTCGGCGTCGGCCTTCTTCAGGTCCTCTTGCTCCACTCGGCGTTCTCCTTCAAGAACCTCCAGGCGGTCGGTAGCAACTTTTAATTTCGTGGCCATTCCGGCCATCTCCTCCCTGCTTTGGCAGTGAGCAGCCTTCTCGGCTTTTAGCTCTTCTGCTGTCTTCGAGGCAGCCGCCTCGCTTTTTCTGGCTTGCTCCTTGGCCCGAGCAAGTTTTGCTCGAAGGCCTTCAATAGCAGCAGCACTATCTGCATCAGGCATACAAATCGTAAGGAACGGGCGTCAGCTCCCTTACTAGGCGACCGCAGAGCAACCACATACCTTGTGACTCATCGAGTCGTTCATTGACCAGCGAGATGTCCGCATCCGCAACGTCGAGTTGCCTCTTCAGTTCGGCAAATCCTTCAGTCCAGCTGGCCACCGAACGTTCCGCCACCTGCATAGGAAAGGAGACAATCTATAACTGAGATTATGATCCTCGGCACGCTGCCGCTTTCGACAGCATACCAAGTCTCAGGGGCTACTATCTATACAGGGCGCACTTCATGTGCAAAACTGTCAAAAGGTATGTCATTTTTTGCATACCTCAAGTCCCGTCAGCAAACTTCCGATGGCCTCACACAACCGCTTTCAGCGGACGAGATCCTTTCAATCACCATACCCATTAATGTGCGGTGATCTTCTGAGAAGGACGCCCTCTTAAGCAAATCCTGCAGCTCCACCGGCCGTACTCCAATGGGTGCCGAACTCTCTGGCCCTGCCGGACTCGGGGAGACCCTCCGCGACGACACCTCAGGGTCGTCCGCCCCGTGCGATGGGGCGGCAGATGGGGGCGTTTCGCTCTCCATCATCTCCGGACGAAGGTCTCCCGAAGATGAGCTATGCTGAGATGGGCTGAGGTCCGAACTACAAGGTGAAAACTTCAGTTACCCTTAGAAATTAAACAGGGATGTCCACTATTACAAAATTCCCCCTTTTTACTTACGGCTCGCTAGAGGGCTGATTCCTCCGAGGAGACAGTTCGGCCGGGGCTCTTCCCGGCCCAGGACCTTCCGGTGCAGATTTCTTTCCCCGCTTTGAGGCCTTGGCCTCTGGGTCTCCGGAAGCGGTCCTCTTCTCCCCTGGAAGGAGGGACTCTCGATTCCTCCCTTACTAAAAGCCTCCGTGGCAGAGGTGGTATGTCCCCTGTGCCCTTCTTCGCCCTCCTCCGAAGGTGCAACCTCTAACATTTTGATTAACGCGGGATCCTACGTGGTCTTAGGGAGAGGGGCCGGACACCGTATCAGTTTTGCTTGTGCTATCCACTCCTGTCCAAAGGATAGCTGGTTAAAAGGCAAACCCACAGTAAATGAATGGATGATGTGTCCGGACACAGGGCTACTTACTTGAGTATCTGGGCGATTGCAGCTTAGGCCAGCATCCTCGGTCAATTCTGGACGCATCTCTTGCGATCCGAAGAACAGTTCGTACATCTCCACGGGTGTCAAACCCATGAAGTGTTGAAGAGCTCGTGGCCCCTCCGGATTAAATTCCCACAGGCAGAGGGGGCGACGTTTGCAGGGCAGTAGGCGCCGGATCAACATAACCTGTACCACTACGGCCAGATTGATCTTCCTTTCTTGGAGGCCTCGAATCCGGTCCTGCAACAAGGGAACGTCCTTGGATGGCCCCCAGTCACGCCCTTTGTTGACCCATGAAGTCAGCCGCTGTGGAGGGCCCGAGCAGAAGACGGGCGGCGGCCTCTGCCTGCTACCCCTGGGAGCGGTGATATAGAACCACTCCTGTTGCCACAAGCCGAGCTCCTCCTGAAAAGAGCCCTCGGGCCATGGAGCATCGGCCCTCTTGCTTATAACCGCCCCGCCGCACTCTGCCTGACGCCCCTCAATCATCTTCGGCTCCACGTCGAAGGTTTTGAGCCACAAGCCAAAGTGAGGGGTAGTGCAGAGGAAGGCTTCGCAGACGACAATGAATGATGAGATGTGGAGGATAGACTCCGGAGCCAAGTCATGGAATTCCAGCCCATAGTAAAACATGAGCCCCCTCACGAAGGGATCCATCGGGAAGCCTAAACCCCGACGGAGGTGAGACACGAACACGACGCTCTCACCAAGCTCGGGAGTGGGAATAACTTGCCCTCGGGCTGGCAGCCTATGTGAAATCTCGTAGGTTAAGTACCTGGCGTCTCTTAGCTTTAGCACGTCCTCTTCCGTGACGGAGGAGGGCATCCACCGGCCTCGTAGGTCGGGGCCGGACATTGTCGAAGATCAAAGGTACCCAAATATGGAGCTCTGGGTGTTGGAACTCGGGGCGAGGGGCGGATTCGATAGAGGATTGAAGAAAAAGAATGGGCCTTGGTCTCATTATAAAGAGGGAGAATACCAAGAGCCGTCTGCGTGACCGTTTGGAACCCGCCTTCGATGGAGGGGGCGTGGTAACGGGCGTGGTTGGGTTAACCACGTCCGTATTGATGGGAATCCCAGAATAAGGGGAACACGATCTCTGCTTCAACAAGACGTGCTAAGGAAACCACCTCGCTAAACGCGCGAAGGTGGAACAATAAAAACAATTCGAGTAAAGGCTTGGTAATGGTATGACATCACGCCACAAAATACGTTAGCTGATTGAACTTGTGTAATATTATTCTCTCGACGGTGGTATGTGGAATTTATTTTGCAGAGCCGGACACTATCCTGGTGTTCACAATCTTCTATAAATTATTCGGAGGAAGAACCCGCCTTGCAATGCCGAAGACAACATGCGCGCAGGACTCGTCGTCATTGAAGCCTGGTTCAGGGGCTACTGAGGGAGTTCCGGACTAGGGGGTGTCCGGATAGCCGAACTATCATCATCGGCCGGACTCCAAGACTATGAAGATAGAAGATTGAAGACTTCGTCCCATGTCCGGATGGGACTTTCCTTGGCGTGGAAGGCAAGCTTGGCGATACGGATATGTAGATCTCCTACCATTGTAACCGACTCTGTGTAACCCTAGCCCTCTCCGGTGTGTATATAAACCAGATGGCTTTAGTCCTTAGGACGAACAACAATCATACCATAGGCTAGCTTCTAGGGTTTAGCCTCCTTGATCTCGTGGTAGATCCACTCTTGTAACACACATCATCAATATTAATCAAGCAGGACGTAGGGTTTTACCTCCATCAAGAGGGCCCGAACCTGGGTAAAACATCGTGTCCCTTGTCTCCTGTTACCATCCGCCTAGACGCACATTTCGGGACCCCCTACCCGAGATCCGCCAGTTTTGACACTGACAACGGGCGTGGGTAATCCAGCCGCGCCATTAACCGTGGCGCTTGGGAGATAAGCGAGTTTTATTAGGCTGGTGGGGGCTTGTAGCTTCGGCCGCCCATATAAGGGGATAAGGATCTACCCTTTCCATTTATGCCTTCTTCCTCCTTTGCCTATCCATTCATGCGCACTCGAGCTCCAACACCCAAATCCGCACTTCCCACCTCAACCTTATCCAATCATGTCCGGAGCGGGAGGTAGATGGATGGCCTCCTCCGTCACGGAGTGACAAATCAAAAAGTTGAGGAAGGCCGGATACTTGTCTGACGACATCGCGCACCGGCTTCCAGATGAGGGGCAACTCATCCCCACCCCTAGGCCCCATGAGAGGGTTGTATTTCTTCCCCATTTCCTCCGCGGACTGGGCTTTCCTCTTCACCCATTTGCCCGGGGGGTCATGTTCTACTATGGCCTAGACTTCCACGATCTGGCCCCGAACTTCATCCTCAACATCTCGGCGTTCATCGTCGTGTGCGAGGCCTTCCTCTGCATCCAGCCCCACTTCGGCTTATGGCTGAAGACTTTTAATGTCAAGCCGAAGGTAGTGGGTGGCCGCCAAGCAGAGTGCGGAGGTGCCATGGTGCGCCGGATGGCCAACGTCCTATGGCTCGAGGGCTCCTTTGTAGAGACAATAAAGGGGTGGCAATCGGGGTGGTTTTACATCACCGAGTCGTGCGACCCCAAATGGGCGGCGGCCCCTGAATTCCGATCTGGCTTCCCCACACGGCTCACTTCCTGGAAAGAGACAAGCCTAACATGGGGAGATTCGGAAGAGCTAACCGGACTTCAAACCTGCGTCCAAAAGCTGGTGAACAAGAATCTCAAGCTTGTCAACATAGTCCAGGTCATGCTCATCCGCCGGATCCTCCCATGCCAACAACGGGCCTTCAAATTGTGGGAGTTTGATCCGGCACAGCACCAAACCTTGAGCAAGCTTTTCGACACTACGTACGAAGATGCCTGGAAGGTGCTGTTTAAGGGCGCTGAGGCCCCCACATCCGCTACCGAAGATCGCGGATTCAGCTCGCGACGTCAGGCCAGCGAGGTAAGCTATTCAACCATTTACGGGACTCTTGTCTTTCATAGTCTGACTCTATGTGGGATCTAACCTCCCTTACCTTTGAGAGGACTGGCTGAAGACGTCCGGGCAGGTGAACTATCCGGCTCCCTTACTAGAAGACCCAGCGGACGCCCGATTGACGGGGCTGCTGGTTCCGGCACCTCACGTGGTGCCGGAGAAGAAGGCCAAGAAGAAGGCCACGGGGACTCGAAAGAGTTCCCGGCGCCCGGTGGTGTCGGATTCATCGCCTGACAACCTCGAGGCACCCTCCGCCTCTGAGGACGAGGAGGAGGAAGAAGAAGAAGCCTCTCCCCCCCAACGGGGGGAGGAAAGAAAAGGAAGGCCGTCCCAACTTGGGAGGCTGGAGGGTCCAAGAAGGGGAGAACCCTCCTGACAGACTACACCTTCGATGCCGAAGACGGCGGGGAGGAATGGCCATCCAGGGTGAAGCCCCTGGCAAAATCGTAAGCATCCAGATATACGAATAACTTATGGCGCTCCTCTATTATTCGGTATTTTCTGACGCCGAATTTGATCATGTGGTCTGCCCAAGGATCAGCTCGGCGATTCGACGAGCGGCTCCTTGGATTCGTCGGATGTGAATAGCGCTTCACTTGCGACAGCCTCCTCCCCTCTCCCTATGGACGACGCCGAGGTGGAGTCCCAAAAGGGACTAAACCAGGAGGAGGTGGTCCTGGAGGTGCCGCAAGGCGACCTCCCGGACTCCAGGCCCAAAGGGGTTAATGCCCCGGAGGGATCTAAGTCCGGCCCTGGGCCAGACACTGCTCCGGAACCATCAACGGTTCCAAAGACCGGTAGGCAGCGCCTTCGCAAGAAGGGCATGCCTACTATGCCGGCGGCCTTCGTCCAACCAGAGGCACCGGACGATTTGCTGGAGGCGCTTAACAGCGCCTCCATTGACGAGGAGCACCGCACTGTTATGAGTGCAGTGATTCAAAAGGTTCAGTCCGCCAAGAGCGAGCTGACCGAAGCTTGTACGAGCCATCTAACAGGCTTTGAGGTAAGTATTCAAAACATAAAAAAAGTTACCGCATAGACAGTAGCCCCTGATGCTCAGTTTGGTGTTCGGAAAGAAGAGGCGAGCTGAGGATCTAAAAAGATATACGCAGGAGTCTAACATAAATATGTCTATATGGGAATGCAGGCTGTGCTGCTGACCTCTGCCGCACTGACTGCGGAGGTCAATGCATTGAAGGAGAGCCTCGAGCGGTCCGAGAACGAGCTCGGCCGTGCCAAGAAGCAGCTCGAGGACAAGGAGGGTATGTAATACTGCATGTAAATGTATATAGAAATACTTGGTTGCAAATAATGACAGGACCAACGTAAATGTTGGAAGGGCCACGGCCGAGGTGGCAACCCTGAAGGAAGCGGTGTCCAAGGAAAAAAACAGTGCGTCCTTGGTGCGCACCGAGCGAGAGAAGCAGGAGGCGCGGGTGGCGAAGGTGTGGCAAGAGCTCGAGGCTCTCGTGGAGAAACACGAGAGTTTGGAGCGTGACTCGAAGACTCGAGAGTCCGAGCTCGCCTTGGCTCTTGAGAGTGCCAAAACCGCTAAGGCCGAAGCCCAGAAGGCCCTCCAGGAGATCGAGGCGATGAAGAAGATAGTGGTGGGTAAGGCATTCTTTATGCAAAGCAAGAATATAAAAGTAAATTATCTATTACTTACCCGAATCCGGAGCTCTCCAGGAGCGTTCGTCGATCTGCCCCGTAGTGTGTCTGATGCTGCCGCATTCTACCGGTCCGAGGAGGGGAGCTTGACGGAAAACGTGTTCTGGTCTCAATATGCTGAGGCTGAACATCCGGTGCCCCTGAGCGACCAGCTGAAGCAGCTGTTCGAGCTCCACAAGGTGGCCGAACAGGCCATGAAGGGGCTCATAGTTCGGTTGTGGCCTAGAGAAGCCATGCCTGGGAGTTACTTCGGTTTGGTGCGGCGGCTGGTGGACGCTTGTCCATGGATTGAAGTCATCAAGCGCTCCGTCTATATTGAAGGTGCCCGTCGGGCCCTTGCCCGTGCTAAAGTGCACTGGGGCAAGCTAGACGCTGAGAAGCTATTGACGGACGCGCCACCGCCGGGCAAGGAGTATCGCACGCCCGAAATGTATTATAAGGGCGTCCTGAAGGGTGCCCGTCTTATAGCGGGTGAATGCTCCAAAGATGTAATTTTTGAGTAGACTCGCATCTGTTATCCTGTACGCTGAAAACCTTGCTCATATGCGCTAAGCAGCGCTTGTTAATTTAAAATATTACCTTCTATGCGGCAATTTATCAAATCTGAGAGATGCAAGTCGTCGGCTTCTACCCCCATGCCACGAGTGCTGGGGTGTTCAGGATAAACCTGAGCGCTCTTGTTCCCATTCTTGGGTCCATCTAGGGAGGCGCTCAGCACAACAAACCAGGCCATCGGACTTATAATGCTTTATCACTCTCACTTAGCCATAGAATTCTATAATTTTAAATTTCGGCGAAGCCCCTAGTATTCGGAAGACCGAGTTCGGGGCGCTATCCACGCCTAGGCCGGATAAATCTGGCTCCTCGCTCGAAGCGGCATAAGTCTTTAGGGACTCGAAAAACCTCACGAACAGCGGCCGGTCTCTCGCACTATCATGACGGTCAATTTTAGCTTTCTCTACTAAGGTGTTAACCCAGCTCAACTGGGACACAATCGCAGTAGTTCTCCCAGCGCTACCTTAGCCAACATTGCAGAACGTAAGGTACCAAAACATGGGAGCCAGGCAAACCCAACTATTGGCCCAAGACATGATTCGGAGCCGATGCATATAGTGCTATAAGTTCGGGGTGCCGCACTCGTGAGAGTGTTCGGTCTTCTCACACCATGTTATGGGGTGCTTAAGCCCCTGGTGTATTGGCCGTACCAAAGTGTACGGTTGCATAATGTCATGACTGAGCATATTTGTATAAAAAATAGATGAATACAATAATAGATAAGAGCTATGTATTGTTTATTAAAAAGGGCTGCTATGAAAGCAGAACGATACAAATAGTGCGATAAGCAAGAGATGGGATTAGTTGACATGTCCCCCTCCAGGGGCAAGCTGCGGGACTTTAAGTAAAACAGGTATTTAGCTCGTTATAGAGACCACCTGGACATTTTGACGTGGCTTGTTCTCTCCCTGGATGTTGCATCGTGTGTTCGGCGAGTGTATTGCCGGACAGGCCTTCCGAATAGTTAGGTTCTGAAAGTATATAAAAAAAGGAAACGGCAGAATAGGGAGCCCCTAAGTGCGGTTGAGCCGCATTCTGGGCTTGCCGTAGTTGTGCCCCTCCCCTTATGCCCATGGTATTTCCAAAGCATAATTATGTACGCGTGGTACCGATATCGCCATCTGGCGAGGGCTGGGGTTGGGGCCGCACTGCTATGCTTGCTCGGAACGTGCCAGCCGGTTTTTTTGTAGGTTACTTCAGGCGCGCTTGACGATGTCCGGACGTTTAACACCCGGATTGGAGAATTGCCTTGAGAGGCTACTCTGTACTTCCGCCGCCAGGGCCGCCGTGTGCTCCTCCGTTCGGAGAGAGAGTTCGGTGTTTCCATTTACCGTAATGACTCCGCGAGGGCCTGGCATCTTGAGCTTGAGATATGCATAGTGCGGCACCGCATTGAATTTTGCGAATGCGTTTCGTCCGAGCAGGGCGTGATAGCCACTGCAGAATGGGACTATGTCGAAGATTAACTCTTTGCTTCGAAAATTATCCGGGGATCCGAAGACCACTTCGAGTGTAACCGAGCCTGTACAGCTGGCTTCTACACCTGGTATGACGCCTTTAAAGGTTGTCTTTGTGGGTTTAATCCTTGACGGATCTATGCCCATTTTTCGCACTGTATCCTGATGAAGCAGGTTCAGGCTGCTGCCGCCGTCCATGAGGACTCTAGTGAGGTGAAATACGTCAATGATTGGGTCTAGGACCAATGCGGCGAATCCGCCGTGATCGATGCTAGTGGGGTGGTCCCTTCGATCAAAAGTGATCGGGAGGATGACCATGGGTTGAACTTTGGGGCGACTGGCTCCAACGCATAGACGTCCTTGAGAGCACGCTTCCGCTCCCTTTTGCGGATATGGGTTGCGTATATTATGTTCACCGTCCGCACTTGCGGGGGGAAGCCCTCTGTCCTCTGTTGTTCGGCGGCTGGGGCTCCTCCTCGTCATCGCTATGCAGCCCCTTGTCTCTCGTTTCGGCACTTAACTTGCCTGCCTGCTTGAACACCCAACAATCCCTATTGGTGTGGTTGGCTGGTTGTTCGGGGGTGCCGTGTATCTGGCACGAGCGATCGAGTATCCGGTCTAAAGTGGATGGGCCCGGAGGGTTTCTTTTGAATGGCTTCTTCCGCTGACCGGGTTTAGAGCATCTGAATCCGGCATTGACTGCCGTATCCTCAGTATTGTCGCCGTTAATCCGGCGCTTGTGCTTGTTGCGACGTGACCTGCCATTGTTGTCCTTGGTATCGGAATTGCCAGGGCTCTTGGTTATGTTATTGCTACGAGCTAGCCAGCTGTCTTCTCCCGCGCAAAAGCGGGTCATGAGTGTCGTGAGGGCTGCCATAGATTTCGGCTTTTCCTGTCCTAGGTGCCGGGCAAGCCATTCGTCTCGGATGTTGTGCCTGAAGGCTGCAAGGGCCTTGGCGTCCGGATAGTCGACTATTTGATTTTTCTTGGTTAGGAACCGTGTCCAAAATTGTGTGGCCGGTTCCTCTGGCTGCTGGATTATGTGCTTAGGTCATCGGCGTCTGGTGGTCGCACATAAGTGCCCTGGAAGTTGTCAAGGAATGCGGATTCCAGGTCCTCCCAGCAACTAATTGACTCTGCTGGCAGGCTGTTAAGCCAATGCCGAGCTGGTCCTTTAAGCTTGAGCGGGAGGTATTTGATGGCGTGTAGATCATCACCACAGGCCATGTGGATATGAAGGAGATAATCCTCGATCCATACCGCGGGATCAGTTGTGCCATCGTATGATTCGATGTTTACGGGTTTAAAACCCTCGGGGATTTGATGATCCATTACTTCGTCTGTGAAGCATAGTGGGTGTGTGGCGCCCCTGTACTGGGCTATATCGCGACGCAGCTCGGATGAGCTTTGTCTGTTGTATTCGGCCTGGCCGTATTTATCATATCCGGCGTGACGGTTATCGTCACGTGATGTGGGGCACCCACGCGATCCATAGATCGATCTTGTTTGCCTTGCCTTATCCTCCAATATGTCTCGCGGGTCTGTTGCATTTCCCCGTGCTCTTTTATTCTTAGAGCAGCACCGAGGTGCGGCTTGGATTGAGGGCCGAAGGGCCTCTCTGTCGCGGGCACGGGGTGGCCGATCGGGCGCATCATACGCTGGTGATGTAGGTTTAGTTGCTTCCTCCTCTAGTTGGGGTAGCAGCCTGTGCTTTGGGTAACTCTTGGAGGGGCATTCGAGTTTATATTCTTTGGCCGCCAGGACTTTAGTCCATCTGTCGACTAGCAAGTCTTGGTCAGCTCTAAGCTGCTGCTATTTTTTCTTGAGGCTGCTTGTCGTGGCCATAAGCCTGCGTTTGAAACGCTCTTGTTCGACGGGATCCTCTGGCACGACGAATTCATCGTCGTCGAGGCTTGCCTCGTCTTCGGAGGGAGGCATATAATTGTCGTCCTCGACCTCTCTGTCTGCCGCTCTCTCATGAGGGCTGGCTCCTTCGTCCTCCTGCGCTGAATCCTGCTGGAGGGGGTTGTCTTCGGCACTGTCCGGGGTGTTGATGTCTCCAGTGCCGGATTCGCCGTTCTTGCTTTGGTGGGATTTAGAGCGGTGCCGCTGACGTCGGCGCTTGGGTTGCTTCTTGGAGGGGTCGTCCTCCATTTTTTCATCACCATCCCCTGCTTTCGGGGTGTCCACCTTGTATATGTCATATGACAAGGTGGCTTTCTAGTGCCCTATAGGTGCTGGTTCTTGGTCGTCTCCTTCATCGGCGTCCATACCGTCGATGTCTTCGGAGTCGAAGTCGAGCATGTCGGTTAGATCGTCGACAGTGGCTACAAAGTGGGTGGTGGGTGGGTTTCGAATTTCTTCATCGTCCGCATCCCAACCATGCTGACCATAGTCCGGCCAGGGCTCTCCTGACAAAGAGAGAGACTTTAGTGAATTCAGGATATCGCCAAAGGGCGAGTGCTGAAAGACGTCCGCGGCAGTGAACTCCATGATCGGAGCCCAATCGGGTTCGATCGGAAGGGGTGCGGAAGATTCGGAGTCCGGAACGGAGTCCGGCACCTTGGAGTCACGGGCCTTGCAAAGGACTAGGCTGGTATTCGGCTCTATCGCCGTAGAGATTGCGGCTCCTGAGGCGGCGTCCAACCGACCGTCCCCGTCTGGCGCAGTCGGCTCCGAGCTAATGGTTGGAGCGGACACCTGAGCGGTGCTCGGGGCGCTGTCTGGCAGCAGAGCTAGATCATGCCCAACGTGACAGTGCGGCACGCTCAGCTGTGGCTTAAATCCGTCGAAGATCAAGTCCCCGCGGATGTCGGCCATGTAGTTTAGGCTTCCAAACCTGACCTGATGACCAGGGGCGTAGCTTTTGATCTGCTCCAGATGGCTAAGCGAATAGGCCCGCAGTGCGAAGCCGCCGAATACGAAGATATGTCCGGGGAGAAAAGCCTCACCCTGGACCGTGTCGTGGTTGACGATCGAAGAAGCCATCGGGCCTAAGAGTGACTACACAGAGGAACTCTCAATGAAAGCACCAATGTCGGTGTCAAAATCGGCGGATCTCGGGTAGGGGGTCCCGAACTGTGCGTCTAGGCGGATAGTAACAGGAGACAAGGGACATGATGTTTTTACCCAGGTTCGGGCCCTCTCGATGGAGGTAAAACCCTACTCCTGCTTGATTAATATTGATGATATGGGTAGTACAAGAGTTGATCTACCACGAGATCAGAGAGGCTAAACCCTAGAAGCTAGCCTATGGTATGATTGTTTTTCGTCCTATGGACTAAAACTCTCCGGTTTATATAGACATCGGAGAGGGCTAGGGTTACACAGAGTCGGTTACAATGGGAGGAGATCTTCATATCATATCACCAAGCTTGCCTTCCACGCCAAGGAAAGTCCTATCCGGACATGGGACAAAGTCTTCAATCTTGTATCTTCATAGTCCGGGAGTCCAGCCAAAGGTCATAGTCCGGCCATCCGGACACCCCCTAATCCAGGACTCCCTCAGTCCTCTTGCCCGATCACTTTTGATCGAAGGGACCACCCCACTAGCATTCGTCATGGCGGATTCGCTGCATTGGTCCTAGACCCAATCATTAACGGATTTCACCTCACTAGAGTCCTCATGGACGGCGGCAGCAGCCTGAACCTGCTTTATCAGGATACAGTGCGGAAAATGGGCATAGATCCCTCAAGGATTAAACCCACAAAGACGACCTTTAAAGGCGTCATACCAGGTGTAGAGGCCAGCTGTACAGGCTCAGTTACACTCGAAGTGGTCTTCGGATCCCCGGATAATTTCTGAAGGGAGGAGTTAATCTTCAGCATATTCCCGTTCCGTAGTGGCTATCACGCCCTGCTAGGACGAACCGCATTTGCAAAGTTCAATGCGGTGCCGCACTATGCATATCTCAAGCTCAAGATAACAGGCCCTCGCGGAGTCATTACGGTCAACGGAAACATCGAATGCTCTCTCCGAACAGAGGAGCACACGGCGGCCCTCGCAGCGGAAGTACAAAGTAGCCTCTCAAGGCAATTCTCCAGTCCGGCTGCTAAGGGTCCGATCACCATCAAGCGTGCCCGGGGTAACCTACAACAATACCGTCTGGCACGTTCCGAGCCAGCATAGCAGTGTAGCCCCAGCCCCAGCCCTCGCGAGATTGCGAAACCAGTACCACGCGTACATAATTACGCTCTGGAAATACCATGGGCATAAGGGGAGGGTCACAACCACGGCATGCCCAGAATGCGGCTTAACCGTACTAGGGGCTCCCGATTTTTGTGATTTTCCTCTTTTTACTTTCAGGACTCCACTATTCGGAAGACCTGTCGGGCAGTACACTCGCCGAACACACGATGCAACAGCCAGGGAGACAGCAAGCCACGTCGAACGTCCAGGTGGTCTCTCTAACGAGCTAAATACCCGTCTTACTTAAAGTCTCGCAGCTTGCCCCTGGAGAGGGACATGTAAAATAATCCCATCTCTTGCTTATCGCACTATTTGTATCGTTCTGCTCTCATAGCAGCCCTTTAATAAACAATATATAGCTCTTGTCTATTATTGCATTTATTTCTTACATATGTTCAGTTTTGACACTATGCAACCGTACACTTTGGTACGGCCAATACACCAGGGGCTTCATTACTCCAGAATACGGTGTGAGAAGACCGAACACTCTCATGAGTGCGGCACCCCGAACTTATGGCATTATATGCATCGGCTCCGAATCATGTCTTGGGTCAATAGTTGGGTTTGCCCGGCTCCCATGTTTTGGTACCTTACGTTCCGTTATATCGGCTAAGGTAGCGCTGGGAGAACTACTGCGATTGTGCCCCAGTTGAGCTGGGTTAACACCTTAGTAGAGAAAGCTAAAACTGACTGTCATGATAGGGCGAGAGCCGGTCGCTGTTCGCGAGGTTTTTCAAGTCCTTAAAGACTTATGCCGCTTAGAGCGAGGAGCTGGCTTTGTCCGGCCTAGGCGTGGATAGCGCCCCGAACTCGGTCTTCCGAATACTAGGGACTTCGCCGAAGTTTAAAATTATAGAATTCTATGGCTAAGTGAGAGTGATAAAGCATTATAAGTCTGATTGCCTTGTTCGTTGTGCTGAGCGCCTCCCTCGAAGGACCCATGAATGGGAACAAGAGCACTCAGGTTTATCACGTACACCCCAGCACTCGCGGCATGGGGGCAGAAGCCGACGACTTGCATCTCTCAGATTTAATAAACGGCCGCACAGAAGGTAATATTTTAAACTCAAAAAAGCGTGGCTTAGCGCATATGAACAAGTTTTCAGCGCACAGGATAAACACGAGCCAGTTTACTCAAAAATTACATCCCTGGTACATTCATTCGCCACAAGACGGGCACCCTTCAGGACGCCCTCATAATACATCTCGGGCCTGCGATGCTCCTTCCCCTCCGGTGGCCCTTCTGTCACCAGCTTCTCAGCATCCAGCTTTCCCCAGTGCACTTTAGCACGGGCAAAAGCCCTACGGGCGCCTTCGATGCATACGGAGCGCTTGATGACTTCAAGCCACGGACAGGCATCCACCAGCCGCCTCACCAGCCCAACGTTGCTCTCAGGTAGGACCTCCCCAGGCCACAGCCGGCCTATAAGGCCCTTCATGGCCTGTTCGGCCACCTTATGGAGCTCGACCAGCTGCTTCAGCTGGTCGCTCAAGGGCACCGGATGTCCGGCCTCAGCATACTGGGACCAGAACACCTTCTCCGTCGAGCTCCCCTCTTCGACTCGGTAGAATGGAACAGCGTCGGACACACTGCGGGGCAGATCTGCGAATGCTCCTGGAGAGCTCCGGATTCGGGTAAGTAACACGTAATTCACTTTCACATGCTTGCTTTGCATAAAGAATACCTTACCCAACGCTATCTTTTTCATCGCCTCAATCTCCTAGAGGGCTTTTTGGGCTTCGGCCTTGGTAGACTTGGCGCTTTCAAGTTCGGACTCTCGAGTCTTTGAGTCACACTCTAAACTCTTGTGTTTCTTCACGAGAGCATCGAGCTCTTGCCGCACCTCCGCCACCCGCGCCTCTTGTTTCACTCGCTCGGTGCGCTCCATGGCCGCACTATCTTCGGCCTTGGACAGCGCTTCCTTCAGGGTCGCCACCTCGGTTGTGGCCCCTGTAACATTCACGTTGGTCCTGTCATTATTTGCAACCAGGTATTTTTATATATATTTACATAAGGCACTACCTACCTTCCTTGTCTTCGAGCTGCTTCTTGGCAAGGCCGAGCTCGTTCTCGGACCGCTCGAGGCTCTGCTTCAATGCATCGACCTCCGCAGTCAGTGCGACAGAGGTCAGCAGCGCAGCCTGCATTCCCATATTGACACATTTCTGTTAGACTCCTGCATATATCTTTTTCGATCCTCTGTCCGGCTTTTCTTTCCGAACACCAAACTAAGCATCAGGGGCTACTGTATGTGGTAATATTTTTACATGTTTTAAATACATACCTCAAAGCCTGTTAGAAGGCTGGCATAGGCTTTTGTCAGCCCGCTCTTGGTGGACTGAACCTTCTCGATCACCGCACTCATAACAGTGTGGTGCTCCTCGTTGATGGAAGCGTCGTTAAGCATCTCCAGCAAATTGTCCGGCGCCTCCGGTTGGACGGAGGCCGCCGGCGTCGTAGGCTTGCCCTTCTTGCGAAGGGGCCGCTTGTTGGACTCCGGAACCACTGAAGGTTCCGGTGCGTTGTCCGGCCTCGGGCCGGACTTAGATTCCTCCAGGGTTTTATCCCCTTTAGGCCTGGAGTCCGGGAGGTCGCCTTGCTGCGCCTCCAGGACCACCTGCTCCTGGCTCAGCCCCTTTTGGGACTCCACCTCGGCTTCGTCCGTAGGGCGAGGGGAGGAAGCCGTCGGAAGTGAAAAACTATTCATATCTGACGAGTCCAGGGAGCCACTCAACGAATCGTCGAGCTGAGCCTTGGGCGGACTACATAATTATATTCGGCGTCAGGAGGGGCTGTGCACTAAAGGAATGCCATGAGTTATTCTGGTATCCGGATACTTACGATGTTGCCAGGGGCTTGGCCCTGGTTGGCCACTCCTCTCCTCCGCCATCGGCGTCGGAGGCGTAGTCTGGGAGAAGGGTCTTCCCCTTCTTGGACCCTCCGACCTCCCCAGTCGGGGCGGCCTTCCTTTTCGTGCCTCCCCCCGCTAGACGGGGAGAGGCTTCTTCTTCCTCCTACTCGTCTTCAGAGGAGGAGTGCGCTTTGGGGTCGTCGGGCAATGAGTCCGACACCACCAGTCGTCGGGAGCTCCTTCGAGTTCCCGTGGCCTTCTTCTTGGCCTTCTTCCCCGGCACCACGTGAGGTGCCGAAACCAGCAGCTTTGCCAAATGGGCGTCCGCTGGGTCTTTGGGCAAAGGAGCCAGATACTTGATCTGTCCGGCCTTCTTATGTCAGTCCTGTTAAAGGAATGGGAGTTTAGATCCCGCATAGAGTCAAACTATGAAAAACAAATACCCTGTAATGGGTAAACTAAGCTTACCGCGCTGGCTTGGCGCTTCGCGCAGAATCCGCGATCCTCGGCAGTGGGAGGGTGGACCTCGGAGCTCTTGAAAAGCACCTTCCAAGCATCTTCATGCGTTGTGTCGAAGAGCCTGGACAGAGTTTGGTGCTGAGCCGGGTCGAATTCCCACAGATTAAAAGCCCGTGGTTCACACGGGAGGATCCGACGGAAGAGCATGACCTGGACTATGTTGACGAGTTTAACCTTGTTGTCCATTAGGTTCTAGACGCAGGTTTGGAGTCCAGTCGCCTCTTACGGATTACCCCACAACAGGCCCGTCTCTTTCCATGAGGTGAGCTGCGTGGGGATGCCAGATCGGGACTCGGGGGCCGCTGCCCATTCAGGGTCACGCGGCTCAGTGATGTAGAACCACCCCGATTGCCACGATTTGATGGTTTCCACAAAGGAGCCCTCGAGCCATGTGACATTGGCCATCTTGCCCACCATGGCGCCTCCGCACTCCGCTTGTCGGCCGCCCACAACCTTCGGCTTGACATTGAAGGTCTTCAGCCATAATCCGAAGTGAGGCTGGATGCGGAGGAAGACCTCACACACGATGATAAACGCCGAGATGTTGAGGATGAAGTTTAGGGCCAGATCATGGAAGTCCAGGCCGTAGTAGAACATGAGCCCTAGACGAATGGGTGAAGAGGAAAGCCCAGTCCACGGAGGAAATGGGGGAGAAACACGACCGTCTCATGGGACCTGGGGGTGGGATGAGCTGCCCCTCATCTGGGAGTCGGTGCGCGATGTCGTTAGACAAGTATCCGGCTTTCCCCAGCTTCTTGATTTGCCCCTCCGTAACGGAGGAGGCCATCCGCTTGACTCCCACTCCGGGCATGATTGGAGAAGGTTGAGGTGGGAAGTGCGGACTTGGGCACTGGAGCTCGAGTGCATAGGAATGGATAAGCGAAGGAGGAGGAAGGCGTAGATGGAAAGGGTAGATTCTTATCCCCTTATATGGGCGGCCGAAACTATGTGCCCCCACCAGCCTGGTAAAACTCGCTTATCTCCCAAGCACTGCGATTAATGGCGCGGTTGGGTTACCCACGCCCGTATTGATGAGAATCCCGGAATAAGGGGGCATGATCTCTGCTTTGACAAGACGTGCCAAGGAAACCGCCCCGCTAAACACGCTGAGGTGGGACAGTAAAACGATTCAAATAAAGGCTTGGCTATGGCATGATGTCATGCTACGGAATATGTCAGCAGATTAGATTTGTGCGAATATTATTCTCTCTACGGTGGTATGTGGAAACTATTTTTTCAGAGCCGGACACTACCCTTGTGTTCAACATCTTCTATGAAATATTCGGAGGAGGAACCCGCCTTGCAATGCCGAAGAAAATTTGCGCGCCGGACTCGTCGTCATTGAAGCCTGGTTCAGGGGCTACTGAGGGAGTCCTGGATTAGGGGGTCTCCAGATGGCCGGACTATGACCTTTGGCCGGACTCCCGGACTATGAAGATACAAGATTGAAGACTTCGTCCCGTGTCCGGATGGGACTTTCCTTGGCGTGGAAGGCAAGCTTGGCGATACGATATTTAGATCTCCTCCCATTTTAACCAACTCTGTGTAATCCTAGCCCTCTCCGGTGTCTATATAAACCGGAGAGGTTTAGTCCGTAGGACGAACAACAATCATACCATAGGCTAGCTTCTAGGGTTTAGCCTCTCTGATCTCGTGGTAGATCAACTCTTGTACTACCCATATCATCAATATTAATCAAGCAGGAGTAGGGTTTTACCTCCATCGAGAGGGCCCGAACCTGGGTAAAAACATCGTGTCCCTTGTCTCCTGTTACCATCTTCCTAGACGCACAGTTCAAGACACCCTACTCGAGATCCGCCGGTTTTGACACCGATAGTCGGCAATGAGTCTGATGTTCCGATGACACAGGCCTCATTGGAGGTCAGATCTGTGTTAGGCTCTAGCGCCGCTGAGTCTGTAGCCTCCATGAGGTTGAACCCCTCGTCCTCGGATGGTGCGTTCTGCCCTAGATCTAGGGCCGGAGCGGTTGTAGGTGTTGTCTCTTGAGCATAGTCCGATGAAAGATTTAGGTCATGCTCATCGTGGCGGCAGGGTGCAGCTGTCAAGGGCTCGAATCCGTCAAAGATCAAGTCTCCGGGGATGTCGGCGGTGTAGTTCAAGATTCCAAACTTGACCTGATGGCCAGGGGCGTAGCTGTCGATCTGCTCCAAGTGACCAAGCGAGTTGGCCCGTAGTACGAAGCCGCCGAATACGAAAATCTGTCCGGGGAGAAAAATCTCACCCTGGACTGCGTTGTTGTGGATGGTTGAAGGAGCCATCAAGCCTTATGGTGACGACACAGTGGAACTCTCAATGAAAGCACTAATGTCGGTGTCAAAACCGACGGATCTCGGGTAGGGGGTCCCGAACTGTGTGTCTAAGGCTAATGGTAACAGGAGGTGGGGGACACAATGTTTACCCAGGTTCGGGCCCTCTCGATGGAGGTAATACCCTAGTTCCTGCTTGATTGATCTTGATGATATGAGTATTACAAGAGTTGATCTACCACGAGATCGTAGAGGCTAAACCCTATAAGCTAGCCTATGGTTATGATTGTTGTTGTCCTACGGACTAAACCCTTCGGTTTATATAAACACCGGAGGGGCTAGGGTTACACATAGTCGGTTACAGAGAAAGGAATCTTCATATCCGAATCGCCAAGCTTGCCTTCCATGCAAAGGAGAGTCCCATCCGGACATGGGACGAAGTCTTCTATCTTGTATCTTCATAGCCCAACAGTCCGGCATATGCATATAGTCCGGCTGTCTGAGGACCCCTTAATCCAAGACTCCCTCATTCATCATCGCTTCCTCATAGTTTGTAGGTTCATCATGGTCTAGTAACCTGACTTCCAGAATAGGATTACCATACCACTCTGGTACGGACCATACTCTGGAAGACCTACGAGGTTCTATAGTAACTTGATCTGAAGTTTCATGATCAACATCATTAGCTTCCTCACTCATTGGTGTAGGAATCACTGGAACTGATTTCTGATGACCCACAAGTATAGGGGATCTATCGTAGTCCTTTCGATAAGTAAGTGTGTCGAACCCAACGAGGAGCAGAAGGAAATAACAAGCAGGTTTCAGTAAGGTAATCTCTGCAAGCACTGAAATTGTAGGTAATAGATAGTTATGTGATAAGATAATTTGTAACGAGTAACAAGCAATGAAAGTAAATAAAGTGCAGCAAGGTGGCCCAATCCTTTTTGTAGCAAAGGACAAGCCTGGACAATTTCTTATAATGAGAAAAACGCTCCCGAGGACACATGGGAATTATTGTCAAGCTAGTTTTCATCACGCTCATATGATTCGCGTTCAGTACTTGGATAATTTGATATGTGGGTGGACCAGTGCTTGGGTACTGCCCTTACTTGGACAATCATCCCACTTATGATTAAACCCTATTGCAAGCATCCGCAACTACAAAAGAAGTATTAAGGTAAACCTAACCACAGCCTGAAACATATGGATCCAAATCAGCCCCTTACGAAGCAACACATAAGCTAGGGTTTAAGCTTCTGTAACTCTAGCAACCCATCATCTACTTATTACTTCCCAATGCCTTCCTCTAGGCCCAAATAATGGTGAAGTGTCATGTAGTCGACGTTCACATAACACCACTAGAGGAGAGACAACATACATCTCAGCAAAATATCGAACGAATACCAAATTCACATGACTACTAATAGCAAGACTTCACCCATGTCCTCAGGAACAAAGGTAACTACTCACAAAGCATATTCATGTTCATGATCAGAGGAGTATTAATATGCATTAAGGATCTGAACATATGATCTTCCACCAAGTAAACCAATTAGCATCAACTACAAGGAGTAATCGACACTACTAGCAACCCACAGGTACCAATTTGTGGTTTTGATACAAGATTGGATACAAGAGATGAACTAGGGTTTTGAGAGGAGATGGTGCTGGTGAAGATGTTGATGGACATTGACCCCCTCCCGATGAGAGGATCGTTGGTGATGATGATGGTGATGATTTCCCCCTCCCGGAGGGAAGTTTCCCCGGGAGAACAGCTCCGCCGAAGCCCTAGATTGGTTCCGCCAAGGTTCCGCCTCTTGGCGGTGGAGTTTCATCCCGTAAGATTGCCTCTGATTTTTTCCAGGGTGAGAGCCTTCATATAGCAGAAGATGGGCACCGGAGGGCCAACAGGGGGCCCAAGAGACAGGGGCGCGCCCAGTAGGGGGGTGCGCCCCCCACCCTCCTGGCCAGGGTGTGGGCCCCCTCCGGTACTTTCTTTGCCCAAAAATTCTTATTAATTCCAAAAATGGCTTTCATGGAGTTTCAGGACTTTTGGAGCTATGTAGAATAGGTTTCCAATATTTGGTCCTTTTCCAGCCAGAATCCCAGCTGCCGGCATTCTCCCTCTTCATGATAAACCTTGTAAAATAAGAGAGAATAGCCATAAGTATTGTGACATAATGTGTAATAACAGCCCATAATGCAATAAATATTGATATAAAAGCATGATGCAAAATGGACGTATCAACTCCCCCAACTTAGACCTTGCTTGTCCTCAAGCGGAAGCCGAAATCGAAAAATATGTCCACATGTTTAGAGATAGAGGTGTCGATAAAAATAAAATACGGACATGAGGGCATCATGATTATTCTTATAACAGCAACATATATAGATTTTATCATATGATTTCTCATGCTCAAGTAACAATCTATTCACAATGTCAAGTATGGTTCAGAAACTTTATTGAAAACTAGCAAACTATAATCTCAGTCATCGAAGCAATTGCAATTTATCATAACATCAAAAAGATTCAAGAATAGAGCTTTTCAACAAGTTCACATACTCAACTATCATATAGTCTTCTGCAATTGCTAACACTCACGCAATACGTGCTTATGGAGTTTTAATCGGACACTGAGAAAGATAGGGGCTTATAATGTTGCCTCCAAACGTATTCACCTTTGGGTAATGTCAACAATAATAGCTCATACTAACTTACATCCAATTGGATATATATATATATATATATATATATATATATATATATATATATATATATATATATATATATATCAGGATCTTTCCAACACGAGGTGCTTGCCAAAGGATGAAATGACAAAGGGAAAGGTGAAGATCACCTTGACTCTTGCATAAAGTAAAAGATAGGCCCTTCGCAGAGGGAAGCAGAGCTTGTTATGTGCTTTTAGGGTTGGATGCATAAAATCTTAATGCAAAAGAACGTCACTTTATATTGCCACTTGTGATATGAACCTTTATTATGCAGTCTGTCGCTTTTATTACTTCCATATCACACGATCGTATAAAGCTTATTTTCTCCGCACTAATAAGTCATACATATTTATAGAGCAATTTTTATTGCTTGCAACATGACAACTTACTTGAAGGATCTTACTCAATCCATAGGTAGATATGGCGGACTCCCATGGCAAAAACTAGGTTTAAGGATATTTCGAAGCACAAGTAGTATCTCTACTTGGTGCAAGGAATTTTTGCTAGCACGAGAGGGAAAGGCAAGCTCAACATGTTGGGAAGATCAATGACAATATATTTTAACTGAGATGTGAGAAAACATAGACCATTACGTTGTACTCTTTAGCATGTCATACTTAATGAGTGCTCACAATCATAAAAGATGTCCAAGATAGTCTATTTATATATTGAAACCTCTGTTTCTTTATTACTTCCTATTAATTGCAACGATGACCAAAACTATGTTTGTCAACTCTCAACAACTTTTATGCCTCATACTTTTTATATGTGAAGTCATTACTATCCAAAAGATCGATATGAACTCTTTTATTCTTTTTATTTTTTCTACTTCCTCAAGATCATAGCAAGATAGCAAAGCCCTTGACTCAACACGAATCTTTATTATAGATAGCTCACGGACTCAATTACATAAAGAGATCACAAAGCAAAACTCAAAGCTAATTCATACCAAAACTTCAATCTACTAGATCAAGATATTACTAAACGGATCGAACTAAGTAAAACAGTAAAGATAGGAGTGTGATGGTGATACGATACCGGGGTGAAGGAAATATGCCCTAGAGGAAATAATAAAGTTATTATTTATTTCCTTATATCATGATAAATGTTTATTATTCATGCTAGAATTGTATTAACCGAAAACATGATACATGTGTGAATACATAGACAAACTTAATGTCACTAGTATGCCTCTACTTAACTAGCTCATTAATTAAAGATGGTTATGTTTCCTAACCAAAGACATGAGTTGTCATTTGATTAACGGGATCACATCATTAGGAGAATGATGTGATTGACTTGACCCATTCTGTTAGCTTAGCACTTGATCGTTTAGTATGTTGCTATTGCTTTCTTCATGACTTATGCATGTTCCAACAACTATGAGATTATGCAACTCCCGTTTACCGAAGGAACACTTTGTGTGCTACCAAATGTCACAACGTAACTGGGTGATTATAAAGGAGCTCTACAAGTTTCTCCAAAGGTACATGTTGAGTTGGCGTATTTCGAGATTAGTTTTTGTCACTCCGATTGTCGGAGAGGTATCTCTGGGCTCTCTCGGTAATGCACATCACTATAAGCCTTGCAAGCAATGTAGCTAATGAGTTAGTTACGAAATGATGCATTACATAACGAGTAAAGAGACTTGCCAGTAACAAGATTGAACTAGGTATTGAGATACCGACGATCGAATATCGGGCAAGTAACATACCGATGACAAAGGGAACAATGTATGTTGTTATGCGGTTTGACAGATAAAGATCTTCATAGAATATGTAGGAGCCAATATGAGCATCCAGGTTCCACTATTGGTTATTGACCGGAAACGTGTCTCGGTCATGTATACATAGTTCTTGAACCCGTAGGGTCCGCACGCTTAAGGTTTCGATGACAATTATATTATGAGTTTATGAGTTTTGATCTACCGAAGGTCGTTCAGAGTCCCGGATGTGATTACGGACATGACGAGGAGTCTCGAAATGATCGAGACATGAAGATTGATATATTGGAAGCCTATATTTGGATATCGGAAGTGTTCCAGGTGAAATCAGGATTTCACCGGAGTATCGAGAGGTTACCGAAACCTCCCAGGGGCTTAATGGGCCATAGTGGGACTTAGTGGAGAAGAGGAGATGCGGCCAGGGCTGGGCCGCGCACCCGTCCCCCCCTAGTCCGAATAGGACAAGTAGAGGGGGGCGGCGCCCCCCCCTTTCCTTCCTCTCTCTCCCTCCTCTTTCCCCCCTTCTCCAAGTCCAACAAGGAAGGAGGGAGTTCTACTCCCGGTGGGAGTAGGACTCCCCTTGGCGCGCCTCCTCCCTGGCCGGCCGCCCCCTCCCCCCTTGATCCTTTATATACGGGGGCAGGGGAGCACCTCTAGACACAACAATTGATATCTTGATCTCTTAGCCGTGTGCGGTGCCCCCCTCCACCATAGTCTTCCTCGATAATATTGTAGCGGTGCTTAGGTGAAGCCCTGCGACGGTAGAACATCAAGATCGTCACCACGCCGTCGTGCTGACGGAACTCTCCCTCGACAATCGGCTAGATCGGAGTTCGAGGGATGTCATCGAGCTGAACGTGTGCTAGAACTCGGAGGTATCGTAGTTTCGGTGCTTGATCGGTCGGGCCATGAAGACGTACGACTACATCAACCGCATTGTTCTAACACTTTTGCTTTCGGTCTACAATGGTACGTGGACAACACTCTTCCCTCTCGTTTCTATGCATCACCATGATCTTGCATGTGCGTAGGAAATTTTTTGAAATTACTACGTTCCCCAACAATGGCATCAGAGCCTGGTTTTATGCGTAGATGTTATATGCACGTGTAGAACACAAGTGAGTTGTGGGCGATACAAGTCATACTGCTTACCAGCATGTCATACTTTGGTTCGGCGGTATTGTTGGATGAAGCGGCCCGGACCGACATTACACGTACGCTTACGCGAGACTGGTTCTACCGACGTGCTTTGCACACAGGTGGCTGGCGGGTGTCAGTTTCTCCAACTTTAGTTGAACCGAGTGTGGCTACGCACGATCCTTGCAAAGGTTGAAACAACACTAACTTGACGAACTATCATTGTGGTTTTGATGCGTAGGTAAGAACGGTTCTTGCTCAGCCCGTAGCAGCCACGTATGAAATGCAAGCGCCCTGTAATTGCTTTACTCTATCACTAAGTGGTAGCGATAGTCGTAGAAGCAATAGATGGTGAAACAACAACGATGCTATGATGGAGATCAAGGTGTCGTGCCAGTGATGATGGTGATCACGACGGTGCTTCGGAGATGGATATCACAAGCACAAGATGATGATGGCCATATCATATCACTCATATTGATTGCATGTGATTTTTATCCTTTATGCATCTTATTTTGCTTTGATTGACGGTAGCATTATAAGATGATCTCTCACTAATTATCAAGAAGTGGTCTCCCTGAGTATGCACCGTTGCAAAAGTTCTTCGCGCTGAGACACCACATGATGATCGGGTGTGATAGGCTCTACGTTCAAATACAACGGGTGCAAAAAAGTTGCACACGCGGAATACTCAGGTTAAACTTGACGAGCCTAGCATATACAGATATGGCCTCAGAACACAAAGACCGAAAGGTCGAACGTGAATCATATAGTAGATATGATCAACATAGTGATGTTCACCATTGAAAACTACTCCATCTCACATGATGATCGGACATGGTTTAGTTGATTTCGATCACATGATCACTTAGATGACTAGAGAGATGTCTGTCTAAGTGGGAGTTCTTTAGTAATATGATTAGTTGAACTTAAATTTATCATGAACTTGGTACCTGATAGTATTTTGCATGTCTATGTTTGTTGTAGATAGATGGCTCGTGTTGTTGTTCCGTTGAATTTTAATGCATTGCTTGAGAAAGCTAAGTTGAAAGATGATGGTAGCAATTACACGGACTGGGTCCGTAACTTGAGGATTATCCTCATTGCTGCACAGAAGAATTACGTCCTGGAAGCACGCTGGGTGCCAGGCCTGCTGCAGATGCAACTGACGACGTTAAGAACGTCTGGCAGAGCAAAGCTGATGAAAACTCAATAGTTCGGTGTGCCATGCTTTACGGCTTAGAACCGGTGTCGGTGTCAAAACCGGCGGATCTCGGGTAGGGGGTCCCGATCTATGCATCTAGGCGGATGGTAACAGGAGACGAGGGACACGATGTTTTTACCCAGGTTCGGGCCCTCTTGATGGAGGTAAAACCCTACATCCTGCTTGATTAATATTGATGATGTGGGTTACAAGAGTAGATCTACCACGAGATCAAGGCGGCTAAACCCTAGAAGCTAGCCTATGGTATGATTGTTGTTCGTCCTATGGACTAAGGCCATCCGGTTTATATAGACACCGGAGAGGGCTAGGGTTACACAGAGTCGGTTACAAAGGTAGGAGATCTACATATCCGTATCGCCAAGCTTGCCTTCCACGCCAAGGAAAGTCCCATCCGGACACGGGACAAAGTCTTCAATCTTGTATCTTCATAGTCTTGGAGTCCGGCCGATGATGATAGTTCGGCTATCCGGACACCCCCTAGTCTGGAACTCCCTCAGTAGCCCCTAAACCAGGCTTCAATGACGACGAGTCCGGCGCGCATGTTGTCTTCGGCATTGCAAGGCGGGTTCTCCCTCCGAATAATTCATAGAAGATTGTGAACACCAGGATAGTGTCTGGCTGTGCAAAATAATTTCCACATACCACCGTAGAGAGAATAATATTTACACAAGTTCAATCTGCTGAGGTATTTGATGGCGTGACGTCACACCACTACCAAGCCTTTACTTAAATTGTTTTTATTGTACCACCTCAGCCCGTTTAGCGAAGCGGTTTCCTTGGCACGTATTGTCGAAGCAGAGATTGTGTTCCCCTTATTCTGGGATTCCCATCAATACAGACATGGGTAACCCAACCGTGCCATTGATTGTGACGCTTGGGAGATAAGCGAGTTTTACCAAGCCGGTGGGGACGCGTGTTTTCCATAGTTTCACTCTATGCGGGATCTAAACTCCCTTTCCTTTGATAGGACTGGCTGAAGAAGGCCGCACAGGCTATCTGTCCGGCCCCATTGCCAGAGGACCCAGCGGATGCCCGCCTGCGGGGCTGCTGGCTCCGGCACCCCACGTGGTGCCGGAGAAGAAGGCCAAGAAGAAGGCCACGGGGACTCGGAAGAGTTCCTGTTTTCAGGTGCTATCGGATGATGAATCCGAGGCCGACTCCTCCCACCAAGGCGAGGAGGAGAAGAAAGCCTCTCCCCCAGCGGGGGGAGGGAAGAAAAGGAAGGCCTCCCCAACAAGGGAGGCCGAAGGGTCCAAGAAGGGAAAAACTCTTCCCCCGAACCGCTCCGCCAACGCCAGTGACGACGACGAGGACTAGCCTCCAAGGGCCAAGCCCCTAGCGAGATCGTAAGTATCCGGACTCCCGAATAACTTCAAGGTTTTTTCTTTTCGCCACATAATGTCTTTCTAATGCCGCATACAACCCTGCAGTCCGCCCAAGGATGATCTTCCCGTTTCGTCGAGCGAGTCCTTGGGTGCGTCGGATATGGATTCCCTTCCGACTACCTCCACCCCCCGTGCCGCGGACGATGCCGAGGTGGGGTCCCAGGAAGGGACCTACCAGGAGGAGGAGGCCCCGGTGGTGTCACAGGACAACCTCCCGGACTTTGCACCGGACTCGGCCCCGGAGGCCACAGTGGCTCCGGAGTCCGGCGGGTGACCCCTTCGTAAGTAGGGAAAGACCGTGACACCGGCTGCCTCCGTCCAACCGGAGGTGCCGGATAATTTGCTGGAGGCACTCAACGGCGCCTCCATCGAAGAGGAACACCGCACTGTTATGAGTGCGCTGATTCAGAAGTTTCAGCTCGCCAAGAGCGGGCTGACCAAAGCCTGCAGCAGCCTTCTAACAGGTTTTGAGGTAAGAATTTCAATATATGTAAAATGGTACCGCATAGACAGTAGCCCCTGATGCTCGGTTCGGTGTTCAGAAAGAAAAGCCGGACTGAGGATCTTTAGAAAGATAAACGCAGGAGTCATGAAAATATGTCAATATGGGATTGCAGGCTGTGCTGCTGACCTCCACCGCACTGACTGCAGAGGTCAATACTTTGAAGGAAAACCTCGAGCGGTCCGAGAACAAGCTCGGCCATGCCAAGAAGCAGCTCGAGGAAAAAGAAGGTGAGTAATACCTTATGAAAATTGTACCTTACAGAAAAGGATTTGGTTGCAAGAAAAATGACAAGGATAACTTGGGTATTACAGGGGCCACTAACGAGGTGGCGACGCTGAAGGAGGCGGTGGCCACGGCCGAACGCAATGCGGCCGTGGATTGCACCAAGCGAGAGAAACAGGAGGCGCGGGTGGCGGAGGTACAGCAAGAGCTCCAGGATCTCGTGAAGAAACATGAGAGCCTGGAGCGTGACTCGAAGACTCGAGAGTCTGAGCTTGCAACGGCTCTTGAGAGTGCCAAAGCCGCTAAGGCCGAAGCCTACAAGGCCCTCCAGGAGATCGAGGCGGTAAAGAAAATAGCAGCGGGTAAGGCATTTTTCATGCAAAGTAAGCAAGTGAGTGTTAATTACCTGTCGCTTACCCGAATTCGGAGCTCTCCAGGAGCGTTCGCAGATCTTCCTTGCAGCGTGTCCGATGCTGCCGCATTCTATCGGGCCGAGGAAGGGAGCTCGACAGAGAAGGTCTTCTGGTCTCAGTATGCTGAGGCCGGACATCCGGTACCCCTTAGCGACCAGCTGAAATAGCTGGTCGAGCTCCACAAGGCGGCCGAACAGGCCATGAAGAGCCTCATAGTTCGGTTGTGGCCGAAGGAGGCCATGCCTGGGAGCTACTTCGGCCTAGTGCGGTGGCTGGTGGATGCGCGCCCGTGGGTTGAAGTCATCAAGCATTCCGCTTGTATTGAAGGTGCCCGCCGGGCCCTTGCCCGCGCAAAGGTGCACTGGGGCAAGATGGATGCCCAGAAGCTCGTGACGGACCCGCCACCAGAGGGCAAGGAGCATCGCACGCCCGAGATGTATTATAAGAGTGTGCTGAAGGGCGCCCGCACTATTGTGGGTGAGTGCTCCAAAGATGTAATATTTGAGTAGACTCGCATTTTGTTATCCTGTGCGCTGAAAACTTGGTTCGTATGCGCTAAGCAACGCTTGTTAATTTAAAATATTACCTTCTGTGCAGCTGTTTATCAAATCTGAGAGATGGCAAGTCGTCGGCTTCAGCCCCCATGCCACGAGTGCTGGGGTGTTCGGGATAAACTCGAGCGCTCTTGTTCCCATTTTTGGGTCCATCTAGGGAGGCGCTCGACACAGCGAACAAGGCAACCGGACTTATAATGCTTGAACACTCTCACTTAGCCATAGAATTCTATAATTTTAAATTTCGGCGAAGCCCCTAGTCTTCGGAAGGCCGAATTTGGGGCGCTATCCATGCCTTGGCCGGACAGTATCCGGCTCCTCGCTCTAAGCGGCATAAGTCTTTAAGGACTCGCAAAAAACCTCTCGAACAGCGACCGGCTCTCGCCTCATCATGACGGTCAGTTTTAGCTTTCTCCACTGAGGCGTTAACCCAGCTCAACTGGGGCGCAATCGAAGTGGTTCTCCCGGTGCTACCTTAGCCGATATAACGGAACGTAAGGTACCAAAACATGGGAGCCGGGCAAACCCAACTATTGACCCAAGACATGATTCGGAGCCGATGCATATAGTGCTATAAGTTCGGGGTGCCGCACTTGTGAAAGTGTTCGGACTTATCACACCATGATTCGGGGAACATAAGCCCTTGATGTGTATTAGCCGTACCAAAGTGTACGAATGCAATATGCCGTGAATAAACATATGTATGAAAAGGAAATGCAATTATAAGCAAAAAGGTGTTGCATTGTTGTGTTCAATAAGTGCTGCTATGGATGCAGAACGATACAAATAGTGCGATAAGCAAGGTATGGGACTGTTAAACGTGTCCCCCTCCAGGGGTAGGCTGAAGGTTGGTGTATAAAAATGCTCGTAACGGAGACCACCTGTATATTCGTTGTAGCCTTTATCCTTCCCTGGCTGTTGCATCGTGAGTTCGGCAGATCTGCTGCCGGACAGGGCCTCTAACAAACGGAGTCCTGTGTGTAAAAAATAAAAGGTAAAAAGAAAAGAAAAAAGAACGACACACTTGAGAGCCCCTGGTGTGGTTTAGCCGCAGTCTGGGTTTATCGTGGTCGTGCCCCTCTCCCCATGCCCATGGTATCTTCAGAGCGTAATGGTGTACGCGAAGGACCTGCTTTAACGTTTCGCAGGAGCTGGGGTTGGGGCCGCACTGCTACGCGTGCTCAGAACGTGCCAGGTGGTCTTGTTGTAAGTTACTCCGGGCGCGCTTAGCTGTGTCCAGCCGCTTAAAGGCCGGACTTGAGAATTGCCTTAAGAGGCTGCATTGCACTTCCGCCGCGAGAGTCGCTGTATGTTCCTCCGTGTGGAGAGAACGTTCAGTGTTTCCGTTGACCGTGATGACTCCTCGAGGGCCTGGCATCTTGAGCTTGAGGTATGCGTAGTGCGGCACCGTGTTGAACTTTGCAAACGCAGTACGTCCGAGCAAGGCATGATAGCCGCTGCGGAACGGGATTATGTCGAAGATTAACTCCTCGCTTTGGAAGTTATCCGGGGATCTGAAGACCACTTCCAGTGTAATTGAGCCTGTACAATTGGCTTCTACACCTGGTATGACGCCTTTAAAGGTCATTTTGGTAGGTTTAATCCTTGAGGGGTCTATGCCCATTTTGCACACTGTATCCTGGTAAAGCAGGTTCAGGCTGCTGCCGCCGTCCATCAGGACTCTGGTTAGGTGAAATCCATCGACGATTGGGTCTAAGACCAGTGTGGCGAATCCGTCGTAGCGGATGCTGGTGGGGTGGTCCCTTCGGTCAAAAGTGATCGGGCAGGAAGACCATGGATTGAACTTTGGGGCAACTGGCTCCATTGCGTAGACATCCCTGAGTGCACGCTTCCGCTCCCTTTTGGGGCGTTGCGTATATCATGTTCACCGTCCGCACCTGTGGGGGGAAACCCTTCTGTCCTCTATTGTTCGGCGGTTGGGTCTCGTCCTTGTCATCGCTACGTAGCCCCTTGTCATTGTTTTCGGCAATTAACTTGCCTGCCTGCTTGAATACCCGACAGTCCCTGTTGGTGTGGTTAGCTGGCTTTTCGGGGGTGTCGTGTATCTGGCACAAGCGGTCGAGTATTCGGTCCAAATTGGACGGACCCGGAGTAGTTCTTTTGAATGGCTTTTTCCGCTGACCGGGTTTAGAGCCTCTGAATCCGGCATTGACTGCCGTATCCTCAATATGATCGCCGTTAATGCGGCGTTTGTTTTTGTTGCGACGTGGCCTGCCATTTCGGTCCTTGAAGTCTGGACTGCCAGAATTTTTGCTGAGGTTATTGCTGCGTGCTAGCAAGCTGTCTTCACCCGTGTAGAGGCGGGTCATGAGTGATGTGAGGGCTGCCATGGATTTCGGCTTTTCCTGTCCCAGGTGCCGGGCAAGCCACTCGTCGCGGATGTTATGCTTGAAGGCCGCGAGGGCCTCCGCATCCGAACAGTCGACGATTTGGTTTTTCTTGGTTAAGAACCGTGTCCAGAATTGCCTTGCCGATTCGTCTGGTTGCTAAATTATGTGGCTTAGGTCATCAGCGTCTGGTGGTCGCACATAAGTGCCCTGGAAGTTATCGAGGAATGCAGCTTCCAGGTCCTCCCAACTCCCAATTGACTTTGCTGGCAAGCTGTTGAGCCAATGCCGGGCTGGTCCTTTAAGCTTGAGGGGGAGGTATTTGATGGCGTGAAGATCGTCACCGCGGGCCATGTGGATGTGAAGGAGATAGTCTTCAATCCAAACCGTGGGGTCTGTTGTGCCATCGTAGGATTCAATATTGACGGGTTTAAACCGTTCGGGGATTTGATGATCCATTACTTCATCTGTGAAGCATAGTGGGTGTGCGGCGCCTCTGTACTGGGCTATATCACGACGGAGCTCAAGGGAGCTTGGTCTATTTTGTTCGGCCCGGCCGGTCTTATTGTGTCCGGCGCGACGATTGTCGTCACGTATCGTGGGACGCCCACGCGATCCATAGATCGATCTTGATTGTCTTGCCTTATCCTCCAATATATCTCGCAAGTCCGAAGTGTTCCCCTGTGGCCATGTGATTTTCGAGTGATGCCGGGGTACGAGTCTGGTGAAGGGCCTAGAGGCCACTCTGTCGCGACCACGGGGTGGTCGGTCAGCCGTATTGTCTCCTGGTGATCCGGGTTCGTAAGCCTCCTCCTCTAATAGGGGGAGAAGCTTGTGTTTAGGGTAGATTTTGGAGGGGCGTTCGAGCTCATGCTCTTCGGCCGCGAGGACTTTAGTCCATCTGTCGGCTAGCAGATCCTGATCAGCTCTAAGCTGTTGCTGCTTTTTCTTGAGGCTGTTCGCCGTCCATAAGCCTGCGTTTAAAACGCTCTTGTTCGACGGGATCCTCAGGCACGACGAATTCGTCATCGTCGAGGCTCACTTCATCTCCGGAGGGAGGCATGTAGTCCTCTACCTCTTCTTCGGCCGCTCTCTCATGAGGGCTGGCGTCCCCTTCCTCCTGCGCTGGATCTTGCTGGAGTGGGTTGTCTTCGGCGCTATCCAGTGTATTATTATCTCCGGTGCCGGAATCTTCATTCTTGCTATGGCGGGATTTAGAGCGGCGCTGCTGACGCCGACGCTTGGGCTGCTTTTTGGAGGGGTCATCCTCCTCTGCTCCTTCGCCATTCCCATCTTTTGGGATATCCACCATGTACATGTCATACGATGAGGTGGCTGTCCAGTGGCCAGTGGGCGCTGGTTCTTGGTCGTCTCCGGCATCGTCGTCCATACCGTCGATGTCCTCGGAGTCGTAGTCTAGCATGTCGGTTAAATCATCGATAGCGGCTACCAAGTGGGTGGTGGGTGGGCTTTGAATTTCTTCGTCGTCCGCAGCCCAACCGTCCTGACCGCAGTCCGGCCAGGGCTCTCCTGATAACGAGAGATATTTTAGCAAACTCAAGATGTCGCCGAAAGGTGAGTGTTGAAAGACGTCCGCTGTGGTGAACTCCATGATCGGCGCCCAATTGGATTCGATCAGGGCGGGTGCGGGAGGTTCAGAGTCCGGCGAGGAGTCCGACACCTTGGAGTCACGAGCTTTATGAGGGACAAAGTCAGTGTTCGGCTCTATCGCCGTAGAGGTTGCAGCCCCCGAGGTGGTGTCTAGGCATCCATCCTCGATCTGCGGAGCTGGCTCCGATTTGAAGGTCGGTCCGGTTTCGAGTGCGGCCTCGAAGGTACTGTCCGGCTGCAGAGATAAATCATGCTCGCCGCAATAGTGCGGCACGCTCGGCTGTGGCTCGATCCTATCGAGGATCAAGTCCCCGCGGATCTCAGCCGTGAAGTTCAAACTTCCAAATCTGACCTGACGGCCAGGGGCGTAGCTTTCGATCTGCTCCAGTTGGCCAAGCGAATTGGCCCGCAGTGCAAAGCCGCCGAATACGAAGATTTGTCCGGGGAGGAAGGTCTCACCCTGGACTGCATCGTTGATGCTGATTGAAGAAGCCATTGAGCCTATTGGTGACGACATAGAGGAACTCTCAATGAAAGCACCAATGTCGGTGTCAAAACCGGCGGATCTCGGGTAGGGGGTCCCGATCTGTGCGTCTAGGCGGATGGTAACAGGAGACGAGGGACACGATGTTTTTACCCGGGTTTGGGCCCTCTTGATGGAGGTAAAACCCTACGTCCTGCTTGATTAATATTGATGATGTGGGTTACAAGAGTAGATCTACCACGAGATCAAGGAGGCTAAACCCTAGAAGCTAGCCTATGGTATGATTGTTGTTCGTCCTATGGACTAAGGCCATCCGGTTTATATAGACACCGGAGAGGGCTAGGGTTACACAGAGTCGGTTACAAAGGTAGGAGATCTACATATCCGTATCGCCAAGCTTGCCTTCCACGCCAAGGAAAGTCCCATCCGGACACGGGACGAAGTCTTCAATCTTGTATCTTCATAGTCTTGGAGTCCGGCCAATGATGATAGTTCGGCTATCCGGACACCCCCTAGTCCAGAACTCCCTCAACCGGGACTTCAACGATGTTTTGAATGTCATGGAGCATATGAGATGTTCTAGGACTTGAAGTTAATATTTCAAGAAAATGCCCGGATTGAGAGATATGAAGTCTCCAATAAGTTCTATAGCTACAAGATGGAAGAGAATAGTTCTGTCAGTGAACATATACTCAAAATGTCTGGGTATAATAATCACTTGATTCAACTAGGAATTAATCTTCCTGATGATAGTGTCATTGACAGAATTCTTCAATCACTGCCACCAAGCTACAAGAGCTTCGTGATGAACTATAATATGCAAGGGATGAAAAAGACTATTCCCGAGCTCTTCGCAATGCTAAAGGCTGCGGAGGTAGAAATCAAGAAGGAGCATCAAGTGTTGATGGTCAATAAGACCACCAGTTTCAAGAAAAAGGGTAAAGGGAAGAAAAAGGGGAACTTCAAGAAGAACTGCAAACAAGTTGTTGCTCAAGAGAAGAAACCCAAATCTGTACCTAAGCCTGAGACTAAGTGCTTCTATTGCAAGCATACTGGTCACTGGAAGCGAAACTGCCCCAAGTATTTGGCGGATAAGGAGGGCAAGGTGAACAAAGGTATATGTGATATACATGTTATTGATGTGTACCTTACTAATGCTCGCAGTAGCACCTGGGTATTTGATACTGGTTCTGTTGCTAATATTTGCAACTCGAAACAGGGACTACAAATTAAGCAAAGATTGGCTAAGGACGAGGTGACGATGCGCGTGGGAAATGGTTCCAAGTTCGATATGATCGCGGTCGGCACGCTACCTCTACATCTACCTTCGGGATTAGTTTTAGACCTGAACAATTGTTATTTGGTGTCAGTGTTAAGCATGAATATTATATCCGGATCTTGTTTGATGCGAGATGGTTATTCATTTAAATCAGAGAATAATGGTTGTTCTATTTATATGAGTAATATCTTTTATGGTCATGCACTCTTGAAGAGTGGTCTATTTTTATTAAATCTCGATAGTAGTGATACACATATTCATAATGTTGAAGCAAAAAGATGCAGAGTTGATAATGATAGTGCAACTTATTTGTGGCACTGTCGTTTGGGTCATATTGGTGTAAAGCACATGAAGAAACTCCATACTGATGGACTTCTTGAATCACTTGATTATGAATTAGTTGGTACTTGCGAACCGTGGGCAAGATGACTAAAACGCTGTTCTCCGGAACTATGGAGCGAGCAACTGATTTGTTGGAAATCATACATGCTGATGTATGTGGTCCAATGAATATTGAGGCTCGCGGCGGGTATCGTTATTTTCTCACCTTCACAGATGATTTGAGCAGATATGGGTATATCTACTTAATGAAACATAAGTCTGAAACATTTGAAAAGTTCAAAGAATTTCAGAGTGAAGTGGAAAATCATCGTAACAAGAAAATAAAGTTTCTACGATATGATCATGGAGGAGAATATTTGAGTTACGAGTTTGTTTTAAATTTGAAACAATGCGTAATAGTTTCACAACTCACGCCACCCGGAAAACCACAACATAATGGTGTGTTCGAACGTCGTAATCGTACTTTACTAGATATGGTACGATCTATGATGTCTCTTACTGATTTACCGCTATCGTTTTGGGGTTATGCTTTAGAGACGGCCGCATTCACGTTAAATAGGGCACCATCAAAACCTGTTGAGACGACGCCTTATGAACTGTAGTTTGGCAAGAAACCAAAGTTGTTGTTTCTTAAAGTTTGGGGCTGCGATGCTTATGTGAAGAAACTTCAACCAGATAAGCTCGAACCCAAATCGGAGAAATGTGTCTTCATAGGATACCCAGAAGAGACTTTTGGGTACACCTTCTATCATAGATATCAAGGCAAGACTTTTATTGCTAAATTTGGATCTTTTCTAGAGAAGGAGTTTCTCTCAAAAGAAGTGAGTGGGAGGAAAGTAGAACTTGATGAGGTAACTGTACCTGCTCCCTTATCAGAAAATAGTTCATCACAGAAACTGGTCCTGTGACGACTACACCAATCAGTGAGGAAGCTAATGATATTGATCATGAAACTTTAGATCAAATTACTACCGAACCTCATAGGTCAACCAGAGTAAGATCCGCACCAGACTGGTACGGTAATCTTATTCTGGAAGTCATGTTACTTGACCATGGCAAACCTACGAACTATGAGGAAGCGATGATGAGCCCAGATTCCACAAAATGGCTTGAGGCCATGAAATCTGAGATGGGATCCATGTATGAGAACAAAGTATGGACTTTGGTTGACTTGCCCGATGATCGCCAAGCCATCGAGAATAAATGAATTTTCAAGAAGAAGACTGACGCTGATGGTAATGTAACTGTCTACAAATCTCGACTTGTTGCGAAAGGTTTTCGACAAGTTCAAGGAGTTGACTACGATGAGACTTTCTCACCCGTAGCGATGCTTAAGTCTGTCTGAATCATGTTAGCAATTGCCGCATTTTATGATTATGAAATATGGCAAATGGATGTTAAAACTGCATTCCTGAATGGATTTCTAGAAGAAGAGTTGTATATGATGCAACCAGAAGGTTTTGTCGATCCAAAAGGTGCTAACAAAGTGTGCAAGCTCCAGCAATCCATTTATGGACTGGTTCAAGCCTCTCGGAGTTGGAATAAACACTTTGATAGTGTGATCAAAGCATATGGTTTTATACAGACTTTTGGAGAAGCCTGTATTTACAAGAAAGTGAGTGGGAGCTCTGTAGCATTTCTGTTATTATATGTAGACGACATATTGTTAGTTGGAAATGATATAGAATTTCTGGATAGCATAAAAGGATACTTGAATAAAAGTTTTTCAATGAAAGACCTTGGTGAAGCTGCTTACATATTAGGCATCAAGATCTATAGAGATAGATCAAGACGCTTAATTGGACTTTCACAAAGCACATACCTTGATAAAGTTTTGAAAAAGTTCAAAATGGATCAAGCAAAGAAAGGGTTCTTTCCTGTATTACAAGGTGTAAAGTTGAGTCAGACTCAATGCCCGACCACAGCAGAAGATAAAGAGACAATAAAAGATGTTCCCTATGCTTCAGCCATAGGCTCTATCATGTATGCAATGCTGTGTACCAGACCTGATGTATGCTTAGCAATAAGTTTAGCAGGGAGGTACCAAAGTAATCCAGGAGTGGACCACTGGACAGCGGTCAAGAATATCCTAAAATACCTAAAAAGGATTAAGGATATGTTTCTCGTTTATGGAGGTGACAAAGAGCTAGTCATAAATGGTTACGTCGATGCAAGCTTTGACACTGATCCGGACGATTCTAAATTGCAAACTGGATACGTGTTTATATTGAACGGTAGAGCTGTTAGTTGGTGCAGTTCTAAACAAAGCGTCGTGGCGGGATCTACATGCAAAGCGGAGTACATAGCTGCTTCGGAAGCAGCAAATGAAGGAGTCTGGATGAAGTAGTTCATTTCCGATCAAGGTGTCATACCTAGTGCATCAGGACCAATGAAAATTTTCTGTGACAATACTGGTGCAATTGCCTTGGCAAAGGAATCCAGATTTCACAAGAGGACCAAGCACATCAAGAGACGCTTCAATTCCATCCGGGACCAAGTCCAGGTGGGAGAGATAGAGATTTGCAAGATACATACAGATCTGAATATGGCAGACCCATTGACTAAGCCTCTTCCACGAGCAAAAAATGATCAGCGCCAAGGCTCCATGGGTGTTAGAATCATTACTGTGTAATCTAGATTATTGACTCTAGTGCAAGTGGGAGACTGAATGAAATATGCCCTAGAGGCAATAATAAAGTTATTATTATTTCCTTATATCATGATAAATGTTTATTATTCATGCTAGAATTGTATTAACCGGAAACATGATACATGTGTGAATACATAGACAAACTTAATATCACTAGTATGACTCTACTTGACTAGCTCATTAATCAAAGATGGTTATGGTTCCTAACCATAGACATGAGTTGTCATTTGATTAACGGGATCGCATCATTAGGAGAATGATGTGATTGACTTGACCCATTCCGTTAGCTTAGCACTTGATCGTTTAGTATGTTGCTATTGCTTTCTTCATGACTTATACATGTTCCTACAACTATGAGATTTTGCAACTCCCGTTTACCGGAGGAACACATTGTGTGCTACCAAACGTCACAATGTAACTGGGTGATTATAAAGGATCTCTACAGGTGTCTCCAAAGGAACATGTTGAGTTGGCGTATCTCAAGATTAGGTTTTGTCACTCCGATTGTCGGAGAGGTATCTCTGGGCCCTCTCGGTAATGCACATCACTATAAGCCTTGCAAGCAATGTAGCTAATGAGTTAGTTACAGAATGATGCATTACATAATGAGTAAAGAGCCTTGCCGGTAACGAGATTGAACTAGGTATTGAGATACCGACGATCGAATCTTGGGCAAGTAACATATCGATGACAAAGGGAACAACGTATGTTGTTATGCGGTTTGACCGATAAAGATCTTCATAGAATATGTAGGACCAATATGAGCATCTAGGTTCCGCTATTAGTTATTGACCGAAAACGTGTCTCGGTCATGTCTACATAGTTCTTGAACCCGTAGGGTCCACACGCTTAAGGTTTCGATGACAGTTATATTATGAGTTTATGAGTTTTGATGTACCAAAGGTTGTTTAGAGTCCCGGATGTGATTACGGACATGAAGAGGAGTCTCGAAATGATCGAGACATGAAGTTTGATATATTGGAAGCCTATATTTGGATATCGGAAGTGTTCCGGGTGAAATCAGGATTTTACCGGAGTACCGAGAGGTTACCGGAACCCCCCGGGGGCTTAATGGGCCATAGTGGGCCTTAGTGGAGAAGAGGAGAGGCGGCCAGGGCTGGGCCGCGCGCCCCTCCCCCCTAGTCCGAATAGGACAAGGAGAGGGGGGCGGCGCCCCCCCTTTCCTTCCTCTCTCTCCCTCCTCTTTCCCCCCTTCTCCAAGTCCAACAAGGAAGGAGGGAGTCCTACTCCCGGTGGGAGTAGAACTCCCCTTGGCGCGCCTCCTCCCTGGCCGGCCGCCCTCTCCCCCCTTTCTCCTTTATATACGGGGGCAGGGGGCACCTCTAGACACAAACATTGATCTCCTGATCTCTTAGCCGTGTGTGGTGCCCCCCTCCACCATAGTCTTCCTCGATAATATTATAGTGGTTCTTAGGTGAAGCCCTGCAACGGTAGAACATCAAGATCATCACCACACCGTCGTGCTAACGGAACTCCCCCTCGACACTCGGCTAGATCGGAGTTCAAGGGACGTCATCGAGCTGAACGTGTGCTAGAACTCGGAGGTGCCGTAGTTTCGGTGCTTGATCGGTCGGGCCATGAAGACGTACGACTACATCAACCGCGTTGTTCTAACGCTTCCGCTTTCGGTCTACGAGGGTACGTGGACAACACTCTTCCCTCTCGCTGCTATGCATCACCATGATCTTGCGTGTGCGTAGGAAATTTTTTGAATTACTATGTTCCCCAACACAGGGCACCTCCCCCAAGCTTGGCAGTTGCCAAGGGGAGTTCCCATACCCATGTGATTATGTCCTCGGAGGTAGTGACGTAGGAGTTGTCGATGATGTAGGCTTGTCGTCCATCTTCCAAGGCATTGTTTCACCATCATAGAAGGATGATCGAGTCTCCGGGATCCTCAAATCTGCAGCCAAACTCATCCTCTTGAATCTATATTCATACTCACGGTTTTGGTTTTGCAGGTCATAGATCTGGGCTTGGAGGTGCTCGATTTCTCTTGAAGCTTGAAGATGGTCTCCCCAATGATCTTGGCATCCAGCTTATGGTTGTTGGTGAAATCCGTGATCATCATTTGGTTGGCGTTGAGTCCATGCTCCACCATCCCTTGGCACTTAAAAACTTGTTGCTCCATGGCTTCGAGCTTAGTCTCCACGCTTCCGATACGCTTTGGTCCCTCCACATCGCGGATGTGCAGCACCCCCTCACGCATCTCAATGGTTTGAGGGTGTTGCAGCACCTCCGCGATATAGGGGTTGATAACCCTCTCGAAAAACTTGTCCTTAGGAGCGCTTGGAGACGTCATAATGCTCTAGATCTGTCAGAAAAACAGCTCGAAACAAAAACAGAGGATATTTGCGTGATATGGTGGTCAAAGCCTTCGGGAGATTATATAATGAATTTTTTCCGACAAAAATACGCAACATGCAAGAAAACGGAGTCTAGGAGGTACACGAGGTGCCCACGAGACAGGGGGCGCGCCCTCCACCCTCGTGGAGGCCTCGTGTCCTTCCCGAATTACTTCTTTCTTCCCAAAATTCTTAAATATTCCAAAACGGAGAAAAAAAATTGCCATTAGAATTGTTTTGGAGTCGGTTTACTTACCGTACCACATACCTATTACTTTTCGGAGTCTGAAACGTTCTGGAAAGTGTCCCTTATGTATTCCTCCGGGGTTACGGTCTCAATAATATTAGTTTCAACATTGATAGGATTACCTGAGATATAATGTTTGATTCTTTGACCGTTCACCACCCTCGTACTTGTGAATTCAAAGTTGTTTATGGCACCGGAATGATAGACCTCCTTGGTAACGTAAGGACCTTCCCATTTAGAGAGAAGTTTTCCTGCAAAAAATCTTAAACGAGAGTTGAATAGCAACACATAATCACCTACATTAAATTCTCGCTTTTGTATCCTTTTGTCATGCCATCTTTTAACTTTTTCCTTGAAAAGCTTGGCATTCTCGTAGGCCTGGGTTCTCCCTTCATCGAGTGAGCTAATATCAAATAACCTCTTCTCACCGGCAAGTTTGAAATCATAGTTGAGGTAAATGACATGCTTTTCCATAAACCATCTTATATGGAGACATACTCATAGGATTTTTATATGCAGTTCTATAGGCCCATAATGCATCATCAAGTTTCCTGGACTAATTCTTTCTAGATCTATTGACAGTCTTTTGCAAAATTAATTTGAGCTCTCTATTGCTCAACTCTACTTGACCACTAGACTGCGGGTGATAAGGAGATGTAATTCTATGATTAACATCATACTTAGCAAGCATCTTACGGAAAGCACCATGAATAAAATGTGAACCACCATTAGTCATAAGATATCTAGGGACTCCAAACCTCGGAAAAATAACTTCTTTAAGCATCTTAATAGAGGTGTTATGATCAGCACTACTAGTTGGAATAGCTTCTACCCACTAAGTAACGTAATCAACAGCAACTAAAATATGTGTGTAACCATTAGAGGCAGGAAAAGGTCCCATATAATCAAAGCCCCAAACATCAAATGGTTCAACAACAAGAGAATAGTTCATAGGCATTTCTTGACGTCTACTAATATTACCAATTCTTTGGCATTCATCACAAGACAAGACAAACTTACGAGCATCTTTGAAGAGAGTAGGCCAATAAAAACCGGATTGCAATACCTTATGTGCAGTTCTATCTCCAGCGTGGTGTCCTCCATATGATTCAGAGTGACACTTGCATAGGATCTATTCATGTTCATGCTCAGGTACACAACGTCTAATAACACCATCTACTCCTTCTTTATAAAGGTGTGGGTCATCCCAGAAGTAATGTCTTAAATCATAAAAGAACTTTTTCTTTTGATGGTAAGTGAAACTAGGTGGTATAAATTTAGCAACAATATAATTAGCATAATCAGCATACCAAGGAGCAGTACGAGAAGCATTAATGACCGCTAATTGTTCATTAGGAAAGCTATCATCAATAGGTAGTGGGTCATTAAGAACATTCTCTAACCTAGACAAGTTGTCTGCAATGGGGTTCTCAGCTCCCTTTCTATCAATAATATGCAAATCAAATTCTTGGAGCAAGAGAACCCATCTAATAAGTCTAGGCTTAGCATCTTTCTTTTCCATAAGGTATTTAATAGCAGCATGATCAGTGTGAATAGTAACTTTGGAATCAACAATATAAGGTCTGAACTTATCACAAGCAAATACAACTGCTAAGAATTCTTTTTCAGTAGTAGCATAATTTCTTTGGGCAGTGTCAAGAGTTTTGCTAGCATAGTGGATAACATTCAATTTCTTATCAACTCTCTGCCCTAGAACAGCACCTACAGCATAATCACTAGCATTGCACATAATTTCAAAGGGTAAATCCCAATCAGGTGGCTGAACAATAGGTGCAGTGATCAAAGCTTTCTTAAGTGTTTCAAAAGCTTCTACACAATCATCATCAAAGACAAAAGGGATATCTTTTTGCAATAAATTAGTCAGAGGCCTAGAGATTTTAGAAAAGTCCTTAATGAACCTCCTATAAAAACCGGCATGACCAAGGAAACTTCTTATACCTTTTATGTCCTTGGGACATGGCATCTTTTCAATAGCATCAACTTTGGCTTTATCAACTTCAATACCTCTCTCGGAGATCTTGCGCCCCAATACAATGCCTTCATTAACCATAAAAGTGACACTTTTCCCAATTCAGGACGAGACTAGTGTCTTCGCATCTCTGCAAAACTCGATCAAGGTTCCTCACACAATCATCAAAGGAGGATCCGTACACGAAGAAGTCATCCATGAATACCTCACAAATCTTTTCACAAAAATCAGAGAATATAGCCATCATGCATCTTTGAAAGATAGCAGGTGCATTACATAAACCAAAAGGCATACGTCTATAAGCAAAAGTACCGAAAGGGCAAGTAAAAGTAGTTTTTGATTGATCCTCCGCTGATACAGGTATTTGAGAGAAACCAGAATAACCATCTAGAAAGCAGAAATGTGTGTGTTTGGATAGTCTTTCTAGCATTTGATCAATAAAGGGTAAAGGGTAATGATATTACTTAGTAGCTTTATTTAATTTACGGAAATCAATTACCATCCTATAACCTGTAATAATTCTTTGGGGAATCAATTCATCTTTATCATTAGGAGCAACAGTAATGCCTCCCTTTTTAGGGACACAATGGACAGGACTTACCCATTCACTATCAGCAATGGGATAAATTATACCTGCCTCAAGGAGTTTTAGTATCTCCTTTCTTACCACTTGTTTCATCTTAGGATTTAAGCATCGTTAAGGATCTCTAACTGGTTTGGCATCTTTCTCCACTTTAATTTTGTGTTGGCATAGAGTGGGACTAATGCCCTTAAGATCATCCAGAGTATATCCAATAGCAGCACGGTGCTTTTTCAGAGTTTTCAATAATCTTTCTTCTTCTTTCTCTGAAAGGTTAGCACTAATAATAACATGCTATATTTTCTTTTCATCTAGATAAGCATACTTCAGATTATCAGGTAATGGTTTGATCTCAAACACGGGATCATCCTTGGGTGGAGGGGGATCCCCTAGGATTTCAACAGGTAAGTTGTGTTTAAGGATAGGACCCTGTTGAAGGAATACTTTATCTATTTCCCTTCTTTCATCCATAAACATATCATTTTCATGGTCTAGAAAATATTGTTCTAATGGATCAGTAGAAGGTACAGCAATAGAAACAAGACCAATTATCTCATCCTTACTAGGTGATTCTTTATCACGGGGTTGTCTATGAAACTTAGCAAAATTAAACTCATGAGATATATCTCCTAAGCCAATTGTAACAATATCCTTTTCACAATCAATCCAAGCATTAACAGTATTCAAGAAGGGTCTACCAAATATATGGGACAAAAGTCATCTTGTGGGGAACCAAGAACAAGAAAGTCAGCAGGATATTTAACCTTCCCACATAAGACTTCAACATCTCTAACAATCCCGACTGTCTTAATGGTGACCCTATTGGCAAGCTTAATAGTAACATCAATATCTTCTATTTCAGCAGGTGCAATATCATGCATAATTTCTGTATATAAATCAAAGGGTATTGCACTAGCACTAGCACTCATATCACATAAGCCATGATAACAATGATCTCCTATTTTAACAGAAATAACAGGCATGCCTACAACAGGTCTATGTATCTTAGCATCGGGTCTAGCAATATTAGCAGCCTGTTCACAGAAGTAAATAACATGCCCATCTAAATCATCATCCAAGAGATCTTTAACCATAGCAATACTAGGTTCAACTTTGATTTGCTTAGGAGGTGTATAAGTTCTAGTATTACTCTTACGAACAACAGTTGAAGTTTTAGCATGATCCTTTATCCTAACAAGAAAAGGAGGTTTCTCAACATAAGTAGTAGGAACAATAGGATCATCATAAGTGATAGTCTTTTCTTCAACTGTAATAGGTGCAACTACTTTTACTTCAATGGGAAGATTATATTTAAACCACTTCTCCTTAGGGAGATCAACGTGAGAAGCAAAATATTCACAGAAAGAAGCTACTATCTTAGAGTCAAGTCCATATGTAGCGCTAAATCCATGAAAAGCATCGGTATCCATAAAAGATTTAACACAATCAAACATAGGTGTTATACCTGACTCCTTACCATTGTTGGAACCCCAATCTTCAGAGTTGCGTTTAATTCTTTCCAATAAGTCCCACTTGAATTCAATAGTCTTCAGCATATAAGAACCAGCACAGGAAGTATCGAGCATGGTGAGATCATTGAGAGAAAGCCGAGCATAAAAAATCTGAATAATCATTTCTCTTGAGAGCTCATGATTGGGGCATGAATATAACATTGACTTAAGCCTCCCCCAAGCTTGAGTGATTCTTTCTCCTTCGCGAGGCGCGAAATTATATATGTAACTACGATCACGATGAACAAGATGCATAGGATAGAACTTTTGGTGAAATTCCAACTTCAATCGTTTATAGTTCCAAGATCCCGTATCATCACATAGCCTATACCATGTCAATGCATCTCCCTTAAAAGATAAAGGGAAGACCTTCCTTTTGACAACATCATCGGGAATACCTGCAAGCTTAAATAATCCACAAACTTCATCCACAAAGATAAGGTGTAAATCGGGATGCAATGTTCCATCTCCTGCAAAGGGATTAGCTAGCAGTTTCTCTATCAAACCCGAAGGAATCTCAAAGTAAATATTTTCAGTAGGTTCAGTAGGTTGAGGAGCAACTCTTGCTCTACTGGTCAGGGTGAAGATACCCTGAACAAGCCCCTCAAAGGATTAGTTTCCATAGTAACAAGTGACAGAAAATTTCAGCACACTATATAAATGTTTCCTTACCAAGTTCCACTCACCAAAGGCGCTTCACTCCCCAGCAACGGCGCCAGAAAAGAGTCTTGATGACCCATAAGTATAGGGGATCTATCGTAGTCCTTTTGATAAGTAAGAATGTCGAACCCAATGAGGAGCAGAAGGAAATGACAAGAGGTTTTCAGTAAGGTAATCTCTGCAAGCACTGAAATTGTAGGTAACAGATAGTTTTGTGATAAGATAATTTGTAACGAGTAACAAGAAATGGAAGTAAATAAAGTGCAGCAAGGTGGCCCAATCCTTTTTGTAGCAAAGGACAAGCCTGGACAATTTCTTATAATGAGAAAAACGCTCCCGAGGACACATGGGAATTATTGTCAAGCTAGTTTTCATCACGCTCATATGATTCGCGTTCAGTACTTGGATAATTTGATATGTGGGTGGACCAGTGCTTGGGTACTGCCCTTACTTGGACAATCATCCCACTTATGATTAACCCCTATTGCAAGCAACCACAACTACAAAAGAAGTATTAAGGTAAACCTAACCATAGTCTGAAACATATGGATCCAAATCAGCCCCTTACGAAGCAACGCATAAACTAGGGTTTAACCTTCTGTCACTCTAGCAACCCATCATGTACTTATTACTTCCCAATGCCTTCCTCTAGGCCCAAATAATGGTGAAGTTTCATGTAGTCGACGTTCACATAACACCACTAGAGGAGAGACAACATACATCTCATCAAAATATCGAATGAATACCAAATTCACATGACTACTAATAGCAAGACTTCACCCATGTCCTCAGGAACAAACGTAACTACTCGCAAAGCATATTCATGTTCATGATCAGAGGAGTATTAATATGCATTAAGGATCTGAACATATGATCTTCCACTAAGTAAACCAATTAGCATCAACTACAAGGAGTAATCAACACTACTAGCAACCCACATGTACCAATTTGTGGTTTTGATACAAGATTGGATACAAGAGATGAACTAGGGTTTTGAGAGGAGATGGTGCTGGTGAAGATGTTGATGGAGATTGACCCCCTCCCGATGAGAGGATCATTGGTGATGATGATGGTGATGATTTCCCCCTCCCGGAGGGAAGTTTCCCCGGTAGAACAGCTCCGCCGGAGCCTTAGATTGGTTCCGCCAAGGTTCCGCCTCGTGGTGGCGGAGTTTCGTCCCGTAAGCTTGCCTCTAATTTTTTCCAGGGTGAGAGCCTTCATATAGCAGAAGATGGGCACCAGAGGGCCAACAGGGGGCCTAGGAGACAGGGGCTCGCCCAGTAGGGGGGGAGGCGCACCCCCCACCCTCCTGGCTAGGATGTGGGGCCCCTCTAGTACTTTCTTGGCCCAAAAATTCTTATTAATTCCAAAAAGTTGTTTCATGGAGTTTCAGGACTTTTGGAGCTGTGCAGAATAGGTTTCCAATATTTGCTCCTTTTCTAGCCAGAATCCCAACTGCCAGCATTCTCCCTGTTCATGATAAACCTTGTAAAATAAGAGAGAATAGCCATAAGTATTGTGACATAATGTGTAATAACAGCCCATAATGCAATAAATATTGATATAAAAGCATGATGCAAAATGGACGTATCAATTTCTGTGATGAACTACTTTCCAATTCGGGAGAAGGTACAGTTACCTCATCAAGTTATACTTTCCTCCCACTCACTTCTTTTGAGAGAAACTCCTTCTCTAGAAAGGATCCATTCTTAGCAACGAATATCTTGCCTTCGGATCTGTGATAGAAGGTGTACCCAACTGTTTCCTTTTTGGTATCCTATGAAGACGCACTTCTCTGATTTGGGTTCAAGCTTATCAGTTTGAAACTTTTTCACATAAGCATCGCAGCCCCAAACTTTTAAGAAACGACAACTTTGGTTTCTTACCAAACCATAGTTCATAAGGAGTCGTCTCAGCGGATTTTGATGGTGCCCTATTTAAAGTGAATGCAACTGTCTCTAATGCATAACCCCAAAACGATAATGGTAAATCAGTAAGATACATCATAGATTGCACCATATCAAATAAAGTGCGGTTACGATGTTCGGACACACCATAACGTTGTGGTGTTCCAGGTGGCGTGAGCTGTGAAACTATTCCACATTTTTATATGAAGGCCAAACTCATAACTCAAATATTCTCCTCCATGATTAGATCGTAGAAACTTTATTTTCTTGTTACGATGATTCTCCACTTCATTCTGAAAATCTTTGAACTTTTCAAATGTTTCAGACTTGTGTTTCATTAAGTAGATATACCCATATCTGCTCAAATCATCTGTGAAGGTCCGAAAATAACGATACCCGCCACGAGCATCAACACTCATCGGACGGCATACATCGGTATGTATTATTTCCAATAAGTCACTAGCTCGTTCCATTGTTCCGGAGAATGGAGTTTTAGTCATCTTGCCCATAAGGCACGGTTCGCAAACATCAAATGATTCATAATAAAGTGATTCCAAAAGCCCATCTTTATGGAGTTTCTTCATGCGCTTTACACTGTTATGACCCAAAAGGCAGTACCACAAATAAGTTGCACTATCATTATCAACTTTGCATCTTTTGGCATCAATATTATGAATATGTGTATTACCACGATTGAGATCCAACAAACTATTTTCATTGGGTGTATTACCATCGAAGGTTTTATTCATATAAACAGAACAACAATTATTCTCTAACTTTAAATGAATAACCATATTGCAATAAACATGATCAAATCATATTCATGCTCAACGCAAACGCCAAATAACATTTATTTAGATTCAACACTAATCCCAAAAGTATAGGGAGTGTGCGATGATTATCATATCAATCTTGGAACCACTTCCAACACACATCATCACTTCACTCTCAACTAGTCTCTGTTTATTCTGTAACTCCTGTTTCAAGTTACTAATCTTAGCAACCGAACAAGTATCAAATACTTAGGGCTACTATAAACACTAGTAAGGTACACATCAATAACCTGTATATCAAATATACCCGTGTTCACTCTGCCATCCTTCTTATCCACCAAATATTCAGGGCATTTCCGCTTCCAGTGACCATTTCCTTTGCAGTAGAAGCACTCAGTTTTAGGCTTTTATTCCAGCTTTGGGTTTCTTCACTGGAGCGTCAACTTGCTTGCCATTCTACTTGAAGTTCCCTTTCTTTCCCTTTGCCCTTTTCTTGAAACTAGTGGTCTTATCAATCATCAACACTTGATGCTCTTTTCTTGATTTCTACCTTCATCAATTTCAGCATAACGAAGAGCTCGGGAATCGTTTACGTCATCCCTTGCATACTATAGTTCATCACGAAGTTCCAGTAACTTTGGTGATGGTGACTAGAGAACTCTGTCAATCACTATCTTATCTGGAAGATTAACTCCCACTTGATTCAAGCGATTGTAGTACCCAGACAATCTGAGCACATGCTCACTGCTTGAGCTATTCTCCTCCATCTTTTAGCTATAGAACTTGTTGGAGACTTAATATCTCTCAACTCGGGTATTTGCTTGAAATATTAACTTCAACTCCTGGAACATCTCATATGGTCCATGATGTTCAAAACGTCTTTGAAGTCCCAATTCTAAGACGTTAAGCATGGTGCACTAAACTATCAAGTAGTCATCATATTGAGCTAGCCAAACGTTCATAACGTCTGCATCTGCTACTGCAATAGGTCTGTCACCTAGTGGTGCATCAAGGACATAATTCTTTTGTGCAGCAATGAGGATAAACCTCAAATCACTGACCCAGTCCGCGTCATTGCTACTATCATCTTTTAGCTTTAGTTTTCTCTAGGAACACATATAGAAACATAAGGAAGCAACAACGCGAGCTATTGATCTACAACATTATTTGCAAAATACTATCAGGACTAAATTCATGATAAATTAAAGTTCAATTAATCAAATGACTTTAGAACTCCCACTTAGACAAACATCCCTCCAATCATCTAAGTGATTACATGATCCAAATCAACTAAACCAGTTCTGATCATCACGTGAAATGGAGTAGTTTTCAATGGTGAACATCACTATGTTGATCATATCTACTATATGATTCATGCTCGACCTTTCGGTCTCAGTGTTCCGAGGCCATATCTGCATATGCTAGGCTCGTCAAGTTTAACCCGAGTATTTCTGCGTGTGCAAAACTGGCTTGCACCCATTGTATGTGAACGTAGAGCTTATCACACCCGATCATCACGTGGTGTCTCGGCACAACGAACTTTGGCAATGGTGCATACTTAGGGAGAACACTTATACCTTGAAATTTAGTGAGAGATCATCTTATAATGCTATCGTCAACCGAAGCAAAATAAGATGCATAAAAGATAAACATCACATGCAATCAATATAAGTGATATGATATGGCCATCATCATCTTGTGCCTTTGATCTCCATCTCCAAAGCACCGTCATGATCACCATCGTCACCGGCGCGACACCTTGATCTCCATCGTAGCATCGTTGTCGTCTCGCCAACTATTGCTTCTACGACTATCGCTACCACTTAGTGATAAAGTAAAGCAATTACATGGCGATTGCATTTCATACAATAAAGCGACAACCATATGGCTCCTGCCAGTTGCTGATAACTCTGTTACAAAACATGATCATCTCATACAATAAAATTTAGCATCATGTCTTGACCATATCACATCACAACATGCCCTGCAAAAACAAGTTAGACGTCCTCTACTTTGTTGTTGCATCTTTTATGTGGCTGCTACGGGCTGAGCAAGAACAGTTCTTACCTATGCATCAAAACCACAACGATATTTCATCAAGTTAGTGTTGTTTTAACCTTCAACAAGGACCGGGCGTAGCCACACTTGATTCAACTAAAGTTGGAGAAACTGACACCCGCCAGCCACCTATGTGCGAAGCACGTCGGTAGAACCAGTCCCGTGTAAGCGTACGCGTAATGTCGGTCTGGGCCGCTTCATCCAACAATACCGCCGAATCAAAGTATGACATGCTGGTAAGCAGTATGACTTGTATCGCCCACAACTCACTTGTGTTCTACTCGTGCATATAACATCTACGCATAAACTTGGCTCGGATGCCACTGTTGGGGAACATAGTATTTCAAAAAAATTCCTACACACACGCAAGATCATGGTGATGCATAGCATCGAGAGGGGAGAGTGTCATCCACGCACCCTCGTAGACCGTAAGCGGAAGCGTTATGACAACGCGGTTGATGTAGTCGTACATCTTCATGATCGACCGATCCTAGTACAAAACGTACGGCACCTCCGCGATCTGCACACGTTCAGCTCGGTGACATCCCACGAACTCACGATCCAGTAGAGATTCGAGGGAGAGTTCCATCAGCACGACGGCGTGATGACGGTGTTGATGAAGCTATCAACGCAGGGCCTCGCCTAAGCACCGCTATGATATGACCGAGGTGGATTATGGTGGAGGGGGGCACCGCACACGGCTAAAGATCAATGATCAACTTGTGTGTCTTGGGGTGCCCCCCTGCCCCCGTATATGAAGGAGCTAGGGGGGAGGCGGACGGTCAAGGAGGAGGGTGCGCCAAGGGGGGAGTCCTACTCCCACCGGTAGTAGGACTCCTTCTTTCCTAGTAGGAGTAGGAGAAGGGGGAAGCGAAGGAGAGAGGAGGAAGGAAAGGGGGCCGCCGCCCCTCTCCTTGTCCAATTCGGACTAGAGGGGGAGGGGTGCGCAACCTGCCCTGGCCACCCCTCCTCTTCCCCACTAAGGCCCAATAGGCCCATTACACTCCCCGGGGGGTTCCGGTAACCCCCCCCCCCCCCCTGGTACTCTGGTATATGTCTGAACTTGCCCGGAACCCTTCCGAAGTCCAAACATAGTCATCCAATATATCGATCTTTATGTCTCGACCATTTCGAGACTCCTCGTCATGTCTGTGATCATATCCGGGTCTCCGAACTACCTTCGGTACATCAAAACAAATAAACTCATAATACCGATTGTCACCGAACGTTAAGCATGCGGACCCTACGGGTTCGAGAACTATGTAGACATGACCGAGACTCATCTCCGGCCAATAACCAATAGCGGAACCTGGATACTCATATTGGGTCCTACATATTCTACGAAGATCTTTATCGGTCAAACCGCATAACAACATACGTTGTTCCCTTTGTCATCGGTATGTTACTTGCCCGAGATCCGATCGTCAGTATCTCAATACCTAGTTCAATCTCGTTTCCGTCAAGTCTCTTTACTCATTCCGTAATGCATCATCCCGCAACTAACTCATTAGTCACATTGCTTGCAAGGCTTATAGTGATGTGCATTACCGAGAGGGCCCAAAGATACCTCTCCGACAATCGGAGTGACAAATCCTAATCTTGATCTATACCAACTCAACAAGTACCATCGGAGACACCTGTAGTGCACCTTTATAATCACCAAGTTACGTTGTGACATTTGGTAGCACACAAAGTGTTCTTCCGGTATTCGGGAGTTGCATAATCTTATAGTCATAGGAACATGTAGAAGTCACGAAGAAAACAATAGCAATAAACTAAATGATCAAGTGCTAAGCTAACGGAATGGGTCAGGTCAATCACATCATTCTCTAATGATGTGATCCTATTAATCAAATGACAACTCATGTCTATGGCTAGGAAACTTAACCATCTTTGATTCAACGAGCTAGTCAAGTAGGAGCATACTAGTGACACTCTGTTTGTCTATGTATTCACACATGTAGTAAGTTTCCGGTTAATACAATTCTAGCATGAATAATAAACATTTATCATGAAATAAGGAAATAAATAATAAATTTATTATTGCCTCTAGGACATATTTCCTTCAAAAGGCACATCATTAAAATCAATATGAGCACTATTATTAGCAACCAACTTCATAAGAGCATCAACTTGTTCACTCAAAGAATTTATTTCTTCTACCGAGTTAACCTTTTTACTAGTAGGAGCTCTTTCGGTATGCCATTCTGAGTAATTGGCCATAATATTGTCTAACAATTTACTAGCTTCACCCAAAGTAATTTCCATAAAAGTACCCCCCCCCCCCCCCCCCCCGTGGCGGAATCCAAAAGATTAAGAGAAATAAAATTCAACCCTGTCGGGGATATACCCCGCGGTTTAACCCGCCGGATGTATGACCCTGCTGGAGCGTGGCGACTCACTGGTGACCGCCTGGAGCTTGGCAATTCACAGATAACCCGCCCGATCTTGGCGACTCATTAGTAACCCGGCGGGCGGGTCAGATGGACAACAAGGCCCAAAGCCTAGAAGGCCGGCTCACGTTATGATGGGCCGGCTTAAGAGGAAAGGGATGATGAATATTTCCTTTACGAGGAAGCAAGACCCGGACTTGTATTCAACTTGTAAGAGAAGATAGACTAGTCCTAGTCCTACTAGGACTCCACATGTAACCCGCCCCTCTAACTTATATAAGGAGGGGTAGGGCTCCCCAAGAGGGAGAAGCAACAAGAAACAATCTCTAGGGTTAGACACAATTAGAGGAGAGCCGATTTACGGCGACTCCCTCGTGATGATAATGAGATCTAGCCTCAAACAGCATGTAGGGTTGTTACCGGATGATGTTTCCCGGGGCCCGAAGCTGTCTAAACCTTTGTCTTGCGTGTTGCACTTCTCGATTTCGCCCAACCCCTCTCAAGCTACCACATAGATGCGTTGACCTCGCGACTAAGTCCTGACACTAAGGACATCTGACGTGTTAATTCCACGACAGTCGGCGCCCATCGTGGGGCAAACGGACGGTGGTGATGAGTTTTGGAGGGATCTCTCTAGGGATCGAGGAGTTTGCAATTTTTTAGATGAAGATTTTACAATCCGAGAGATTGAAGTCGAAGAAGAAAGATAGGGTTGCGCCTAAGTCGCCACCGACACAAGTCTCCGTACGATTCGAGGAAATCCGGTCAGTGAAAGTTTTGAGCGTGAGCCGGCAACAATCCATCAAGTCGTCAAATCACCAAGCTGCGGAGACCGTCAGCTTCTGTTGAAATTTGATTAGGGGTACTACTCGGAGCATCTACGCGTAGCTGCTGTTGTTATTTCCTTCAATATACAACAATCTGAACCCAGATCGAGGTTGGAAAGTACCACTTACAAGAGGCCGATACCGACAGGAGTTCTGTACGCGTGCAAGTCACCGAGTTTTGCTGCTCGAACGTCCCATACATTTTTCTGCTATCAATACATTGACCAAGTCCAAGTGCTAGTCACGTAAGGAAAAAAACTGAGGAGAAAGATTCCATCAGCGGCGGCCCATGGCGCCCGTCCACATGGGCTGCTAGCCCCGTTTTGGCCTTGCCTTCGTTCCGCTGCTGTGTCGAGCCGCCACCGCGCCTCGCTCGTCTCCTGCCCTTGAGCCGCTCCTACCGCGGCCGTCTCTGCAGCCGTGAGTGGCTGTCTCCGCTGGCGAGCCGCCCGCTTCCACTACCACGGTCGTGTTCCTGCGACCACGTACCGGCTCGCGCACGTACTACATCACCAAGTCACTGTGCCACAAGTCGTTCTGTTGTGCCCGTGAGCCCTGCCCAGTCATCGGTTTGGTTGCGCCTCGCTGTGCCTCCGGACGCCCCGCTAGTTCTGTCCGAGGCGCTGCCTCTCCGATTCTTTGGCCTCGCTCCGAGTCGCCATCGGATTTCTGCAGCTGTCCGCGCTACGACTCTCGCTTCTGCGCTAAGCCGCCTTGTCTCGTGCTCGAGCTGCAGGGCTCTATCTCCACTGCCCTGAGCCGCCCGCGCAGGCTGGCCACCGCCTCCTTGCTCAAGATGCTCGCCGGCTCGCCGCCCACGCCAGCTGCTTCGCTGAGCTACTGTGGTCCTTCGTTGAGTCGCCGGTGTGCTTCTCTTCAGCCGTGGCCGGGTCAAACCGCTCTCACCTTTGTCGTCCCAGCCCGCGAGCAGCCGCCGCCCGCGAGACACGGTCTACCTAAGTCGCCCCAGCAGGCTCATTCTCCGCACCTCCTTCTAGCGCCCGCCGCTGGACCACCTGCTGATTCTGTTACTCCATCATTCTAGGGAGGATCTGAGAAAACTATGCATCATCCAACGTTTGGAAGTCAAGAGTTATTGCAAAGCGGACAGTCGTTCAAAACCTGATGCCGACATGGATCTGGAGCATTTTACTAGCACTCCATAATGCTAGCTGAAGGAGAGTCCACGTGAAATCCCAAGTACTACTAGTATTGGTACAAAAAACGAGGGCTGATGGATTTTTGAGCACATGTAAAAAAAACGGAGGAAGTACTAACACGCTAGCCTGTATTTTGACTATGGAGCCGTTTGACCAGTCTATACGGACATCTCCCGTCCAAATACATCAGATTGATATTCATCCAGTCCATTTCATCAGTGCATATTAAATTGTTTGATAACAATTAGTCTGGTATGTGGTATTCTTTCGCAGGACCATTATTCATTACAAAGCCTACTCATCTGCGTCTGTGCCGTTTCCAACGTTGCAGCTGACTCTCTTGACCGCGTCACCTCACAATGCCACGGACGATTCGCCCGTCCGCCCTCGCGGCCGGTTCACGCATTCACGCCGGTTTACCATGCGGAGAACAATTTTCTCGTCCGCACCAGCTTACAACGCTACGGCCGACTCGTCCGTTTGCCCCTACGGGTGACTTATCCGTGGTTGATTTTAGCTTTGCCATGGTGACCAATCAACTCCACGGCGGATAATTTCCGGCCTAACATATCAGGTGACATCTATTTAAATCTATTTTTGACACATATTGTTTTTTGTCAAAGAATAATTACTTTGGTCTATATATTTTTATGTGCAGCAAAGGTGAGGCCATGTTGTGCCTATGAAGTATACGTCAGCACCATCACGCACCGGCGTCTGCGCCCGCTTACTGATGGAACAGGTGTGCACAAATCGTCACCCGTGCAGCTTAATCTACATCCACCCGCTGGAGCCGCGTTGAGCCGCCCTTGCCGCTTTGAGCCGCCGGGGTTATATTAAGTCGCCGTTCTGCCTGAGCCGCCGGAACTATATCGAGTCGCTGGTCTGCCTGAGCCACCTCTGTGGCGATAAACGGATCATCCGTCATCCGAACAAATCAGGTCATATCCATCCAAGTTTGTCTTATTAGCACATGTTGTTTTTGTCAAAGAACGGTTTATCTTTGCCTTGGTCTGCAATATTGTTTATGCAGGGCAATTATTTATGACAAAAAGTGATATTATACCGCGGAGATGGAGACACGCCAACATCTTTTGGCACAGGTGGTCGTCGTTACTCAACGGACTCCCGCACCGGCTTACAGCGCCGTGGCCGTCTCTCGCGACCGCGCCGGCTTACAATGCCGTGGCCGTCTCTCACGACCACACCGGCTTACAATAAGGAGGACAACTTGCCCGTCCGCACCGACTTACAACGCCGCGGCCGGTTTATCTGTCTGTGCCGCCTCAGATGTTGCGGTCGTCTTTACCGTCCGTCTCTCGTGGCCTGGTCTACATCAACACATCGGGCCGCACCTGTCTGCATGAGTTGTTTATTGAGTATGAGAAAGTCAGTACTTGGGAAGCCCGATTTTTTCCAACAAATTGGAGGCAAATTATCATGTATTATCAGTCGCCGTCTGTACTGGATGGCTCAATGGGCAGGCGCGCAAGTCGCCGCCACTGCGTTTTGGTTAACTTCAAACAACCAGTTGGAAGGAACCATTGGCCGAGTTGCTGACACGGTTCATACGGGATCATTTATAACCCGCTGCAGTCACCTCAACCTTCTGTGGATTCACATCGTGTTATCAATGCCAATGATGTACACCTTCTGCTATGATCAAATATGGAGAATCTCAAGCCAACTCTTCGAGTCATCTTGATACTCGGGGGCTACAATGGTATGGCTCGGCAAAATTAGCCGGTTTCAAAGAATTCAAGAACTCCAGGTCATTGAAGGGAAGATAACCCGGCCCTGGAGGCTACTGCTTTATTGGCGAATATTTTAAAGCCGTCAGAAAAATTTCCGGTTCAAAATGAAGATTCCGGTTTAAAATCCGGTTCAAGAGACATCTTTCTCCCACAAAGCACTGAAACTCTCAAATCCGGTTCAAAATCCGACCCAAGGTAAATTTTTGCCTCACAAATTTTTTGAAGCTCTCAAATTCGGTTCAAAATCCGGCTCAAGGTAAATTTGTCCCTCACAAATTTTTGAAGCTTTCAAATCCGGTTCAAAAAGAATTAATCTCTCGCAAGTTTGAGTTCTAAGAAAAATTAAAGGTTGCCAAAGAGAACTTGCTGCCATGATGCACAGTTCAAAACATGGGTATCCTACCTTACGGCGTATCTTATTATGATCACTTGGGGGCTTCATGCTCATCAGGCATAGCTATCAGTACCCTCTTGATCGGCGCAATGCCAAAATTTATATGGTCATTTGGGGGCTTCCTGTTCAAACATAGGTCGTATTCGAACCAAAGAGAACATAGCTGTCGATACCCTTTTGATTGGCAAACTGCTGAACCTACTTGGGGGCTTCTTGATCGTATCCGAATCATAGCTCAACCCCTTTGGGAATCGACGTGGGTCGTATTCAAATCAGCGTCGCTAAACAACTCTTAAGGTCATTTGGGGGCTTCATGTTCAAACATAGGTTGTATTCGAACCAAAGAGAACATAGCTTTCGATACCCTCTTGATCGGCATCGCCAAAGCCACTGGGGGTTATATGATCCTATTCGAATCTTAGCTTAACCCCTTTGGAACGGTTTACTGATCGTATCCGAATCAGAAGCCTCAAAAAGTTTTATTCTGTCCCTGGTAAAGTTTATTGCAACCACAATTACTTAACTTGAGACCTTTTTGGGATTATATCTCAAATATATGTAAGTGTTTTATGCTTAACCCGGCTTGACTTTTGACTATAAGTTGCTAGTTTATGACAATAATCATCTAGGTGGAAGCATTGGCTTCTAAGGATTGGGTTATCACCCTTACTGCACAGGTCATGTGAACCGGCAGTACAAATTCAATATCACCGTGGTTATATGTGAGATATTATGACCCACCCTGGCTTTGACGCTAAGTCGCCAGGGCATATGTTGTTTAAACTCTTTGCAGGATTTGCAGAAATATGACATATAAATGAATAAGTTCAAGCTCATTACCAAAGTTGATGCTTCAAAATGATTATCCGTTCTGGATTTTTCTCAAAGGCTATAAGCCGTCGGGTTATAAAAATTCCGGCTTACAATGGAGGCGTATTAAATCGCCATCGTCTAAGAGATGCCGGGTATTTAAACTCCGGATTTACTTATCTACAGATGAGGTATTCAAAGTTGCTCTGGCGCAATGGCTATTATTTTATTAATGGATATGATTTATTCTACAATGGAAGGAATAGTCCCGAGTCGCTGCAGGCTTACGACCCGGCACTTGGGGGCTACATTATTCAAATTAAGGTTACATCAAATATGCAAGTCTCATGTCGCTGCAAGCATGCACCATGACACTTGGGGACTAATGCAAAGTCATTTTTTGCTCACCTCGTTGAAGACCCAACTCATCACATCGTAATGAGCCGGCCCTTGGGGGCTACCAATTGCTCCTGTCAACAGTTCAAGGTACACAAGTCTTAATCCATTGTATTGAAGGATCCATTGCTCATTTGGTAAAGCACAAAGCTCTTAACCTTGTGGACATGGGTTCGAGCCCCATGGTGGAGATTACATCATATGATGTTATTATCAATGAATTATATACAAGGTCCCAGCTCAGTAATATCTTACTAAGTCGGCCCTTGGGGGCTACATGTTGCTGCTCCAGTCTACATGATAATATTTACAAAGTTCCTGCTCATTATTGCATAATGACCCAGCCCTTGGGGGCTACACTGGCTGAATTTTTTATGAGCATAAGGCAATTACAAGTCCCAGGTTGCTGCAAGCATGACAACCCGGCACTTGGGTGCTACATATGTGGAATATTCAGTTTATGACTAATGATTGAGATGAATAACCCGGATTTCTTCAAGGTTGCAATACTTATATTGAAGCAAGTCTTAAGTTATCACTATGTTCTCCTCTTAAGACTTGAGGGCTACAGGTGATATGCATATAAGGGAGAAAAAATCTTCAAATTCTCAGTTTGGAGTAGACCAGATTAACCCGGTGTATGCAACAATCATGACCCGGCATCATTTATTTATAACCCGGCAATTTTGGCAATCATAAATCGAGACCAATGTCAGCAAATTGATTCTGAAGCTGGCCTGTTGACCCGGGTTTTCCAAAAGAAGTATCTGGATTTTTTGCATTGACAAAGTTGAAATATATTTGTATATGTCAAGAAGGAGATGTCAAGGACTTAAGGATGATCAAGTTCTGGCTTACAAAGAATTTTTAACCCGGAGCACAACCTGTCAAATTTGTTCTTGAGTCATTTCGTAGGATCAGTTTAACATGGATAAATCCAAATTAAACTGGGGGCTAATGTCGGGGATATACCCCGCGGTTTAACCCGCCGGATGTATGACCCGGCTGGAGCATGGCGACTCACTGGTGACACACCTGGAGCTTGGCAATTCACAGATAACCCGCCCGATCTTGGCAACTCATTAGTAACCCGGCGGGCGGGTCAGATGGACAACAAGGCCCAAAGCCTAGAAGGCTGGCTCACGTTATGATGGGCCGGCTTAAGAGAAAAGGGATGATGAATATTTCCTTTACGAGGAAGCAAGACCCGGACTTGTATTCAACTTGTAAGAGAAGATAGACTAGTCCTAGTCCTACTAGGACTCCACATGTAACCCACCCCTCTAACTTATATAAGGAGGGGCAGGGCTCCCCAAGAGGGAGAAGCAACAAGAAACAATCTCTAGAGTTAGACATAATTAGAGGAGAGCCGGTTTACGGCGACTCCCTCGTGATGATAATGAGATCTAGCCTCAAACAGCATGTAGGGTTGTTACCGGATGATGTTTCCCGTGGCCCGAAGCTGTCTAAACCTTTGTCTTGCGTGTTGCGCTTCTCGATTCTGCCCAACCCCTCTCAAGCTACCACATAGATGTGTTGGCCTCGCGACTAAGTCCTGGCACTAAGGACATCTGACGTGTTAATTCCATGACAAATCCCGCATAAAATATTTGTATGATCATCCAAAGATTTAACCCAAGAGTTGGGCAATTCCTTAGCATCAATTTCATCCTTTCCCAAGATTGTGCAACATGCTCATGTTCAAGTTTCTTGAAATTCATGATCTAGGTTCTAAGGGAAATGATTTTTGCGGGTGGAAAATACTTAGTAATAAAAGCATCCTTGCACTTGTTCCAAGAATCGATACTATTGCAAGGCAAAGAAGAAAACCAAATTTTTGCGTGATCTGGCAAAGAAAATAGAAATAATTTCAACTTCACAACATCATTGTCCACAACTTTTTTTCTTTTGCATATCGCATAATTCCACGAATGTGTGAAGATGGGACACGGCATCCTCATTAGGAGTACCGGCAAAGTGATCTTTCATAACAAGATTCAGCAAAGTGGTATTAATATCACAAGACTCCGCACTAGTGGCGGGAGGAGCAATCGGAGTGCTAATAAAATAATTGTTGTTGGTATTTGAGAAATCACACAACTTGGTGTTCTCTCGAGTCATGATGACTTCACAACAAGATTGCACTCAAAAACAAATCTAACGAGAAAATGGCGAACGAAAAAGAGGATGAATAAAATGGCATATTTTTGTGAAGTGGGGGAGAGGAAAACGAGAGACAAATGGAAAATAATGTAAATTGCAAGGAGATGAGATTTGTGATTAGGAACCTGGTTGATGTTAAAGATCCTCCCCGGCAATGACGCCAGAAATTCATTTTGATGCCTGCTTGAACTACGTCGGTATTTCCCCAAAGAGGAAGGGATGATGCAGCACAGCGATGATAGGTATTTCCCTCAGTGATGAGACCAAGGTTATCGAACCAGTAGGAGAACCAAGCAACTCAACGTAATCAACCCCTGCACACAAATAACAAATACTCGCAACCCGACATGTTAAAGGGGTTGTTAATCCCTTTCGGGTAGCGGTGCCTCAAATTGGCGAGAAGACGTAATAAAGTTGTGATAGATAGGATAAATAGATTGCAAAATAAATAAAGTGTAGCAAGGTATTTTTGTATTTTTGGTTTAATAGATCTAAAAATAAAAGCAAAGGAAAATAGATCACAAAGGCAAATATGATGAAAAGAGACCCGGGGGCCGTAGGTTTCATTAGTGGCTTCTCTCGGGAAAAAGAGCAAACGGTGGGAAAACAATTACTGTTGGGCAATTGATAGAACTTCAAATAATCATGACGATATCCAGGTAATGATCATTATATAGCCATCATGTCCAAGATTAGTTCACCGACTCCTGCCTGCATCTACTACTATTATTCCATACATCAACCACTATCCAGCATGCATCTAGTGTATTAAGTTCATGGAAAAATGTAGTAATGCAATAAGAACAATGACATCATGTAGACAAGATCTATTTATGTAGAAATAGACCCCATCTTGTTATCCTTAATAACAACGATACATACATGTCGTTTTCCCTTCTGTCACTGGGATCAAGCACCGTAAGATCGAACCCATCACAAAGCACCTCTTCCCATTGCAAAGTAAATAGATCAAGTTGGCCAAACAAAACTCAAATATCGGAGAAGAAATACGATGCTATAATCAATCATGCATATAAGAGATCAAAGAAGACTCAAATAATTTTCATGGATAAAAACATAGATTTGATCATAAACTCAAAGTTCACCGGATCCCAATAAACACATCGCAAAAAGACTTACATCATATGGATATCCAAGAGACCATTGTATTGAGAATCAAGAGAGAAAGAGAGAGAGGAAGCCATCTAGCTACTAACTACGGACCCGTAGGTCTACAAAGATCTACTCACGCATCACCGGAGAGGCGCCAATGGACATGATGAACCTCTCTGAGATGGTGTCTAGATTGGATCTGATGTTTCTAGAACTTGCGGCAAACTGAATTGATTTTCGTCAACTCTCCTAAGGTTTCTGGAATATTGGGGTATTTATAGAGCAAAGAGGCGGTGCAGGAGGCCGCCGTGGTGGGCACAACTCACCAGGGCGCGCTTGGGCCTCCAGGTGTGCCCTGGTGTCTTGTGCTCAGCATGGGACGACCCTCCGGTACTTCTTTGGCCCACTGGATATCTTCTGGTTCAAAAAAATCCACAAAAAGTTTCACTCTGTTTGGACTCCGTTTGGTATTGGTTTCCTGCGATGTAAAAAAAAGCAACTGGCACTAGGCACTATGTCAATAGGTTAGTACCAAAAAATAATATAAAATGACTATAAAGTGATTGTAAAATATCCAAGAATGATAATATAACAGCATGGAACAATCAAAAATTATAGATACGTTGGAGACGTATCAACTCCCAACATGGAACGCCTTCATGTTATCCATTGGTTATCGACAAGTGCTTGTCTGGCATGTTCTCTGTGCAATGCTGACACACTTCCTCATCGTCGTGCTCCTCAATAAGTCCATCCTCGGCAAGATGAACCACATCATTCGCGACTTCCTCTAGGTCGGCAGCAAAGAGGCGTGAGGCGGCCAATGTCGGGTTAACTAGGCCAGGTTATGCTGCTCCACCTTCTTCAGTGGCGCTAGGGTACATGACGCGTGCCGATCAAGATGTAATTTGGACACATCCCCATTTCGGTTTGTAACAAGCACATCTCGATGGATGACTTCCAGCGCACAAATTAAGATCATATTTGGTCCCACCACAAATATATGGTTGTAAGCATTTGTACTTCATACCCATGCCTATTTTTATTATAAGTGTTTCCCTTCAGTTGTTTGATTTTGACCCAGTCAAAAGCTGGATTTGTTTCTTTAACAAAGGTTGCTTGAGACCCTAGCTTAAAGGGCATCTTCCTCCCGTGTTCGATAACCCGGGGTCACCTATGAGGAAAAAGGCGAGAATCCTTTCTGCTCCATTTCTGGATCACCAAAGGAAGTAATCACATTCACTATTCAATTGTCAGATGGTGAAATGTGTGTGTGCTATTAGAGATGAAGAGATGCTTGAACACGTGATCTCAAATATGAATTAGGATCCGAAGCTGTGGCTCTTTTGGCTTTTCGATACGTTGAAACATGAAGATCTTGTCAGGATTCTAATCACCATGTTGCTGAAATAGGAAGATCTTGTGAGGGTTCTAATCACCATGTGGGCAATTTGGTGGGCCAGACGACAGGCAATTCAGGATGAAGAATTTCGAAGTCCCATGTCGACTATGTCCTTCATAAACAAATACCTCGAAGAAGCGGAGATTCCCAATTTTCGAGCTAGCAGATTACACGTTCCTCCTATGAGAAGACGAAAGACTAGGAGATGGACAACTCCTGTTGAAGTGAATATACTAAAGGTAATTTTAAAAATTATAGCAGATTTAGGTACTTTAAATTGGGTATTTTATTATGTTCTACTCGAAAATGGTCATTGATGATCAAATGGTTGAGTATTTCATGGCTCAGGGAAAGAGAATATACTAAAAATATTTTTTAAAAGTTTTAGCAAATTTAAGTACTTTCGTTTGAGTACTTTATTATGTTCTACTTGAAATTTTAATTCTATTTTTATCTTGTAGATTACTGAACCTTGATGTCGGATGATGTGTTTCAGAATTTGGGAATGCAAGACATCTTTCAAATAATTTCATCCTTTGTTTTAGCATTATATTAAGTAGCTTGAGGGTTGCACACATATTTTATAAATGGACTTCTATTATGTTTGGTAATTCAAGTTACAAGCTATGAAGCACACCTTTATTTAGTGCATCTTGCTTGAAAATTTTACACCATGGTTAAGTAGTGCATCAGTGTAACATTAGCTCCAGATTTGCCAATGCTGCGAGGTGTTAGCTTTGGCACAAGATCTTAATGTTCGGAGACTAGTAGTTGCTTCAGACTGCATAAAGGTCATTACAAACATCAAGAAGGGAGCTTCACCTTCATATGCACAAGTTTTGTAAGACATTCATCTTAGTTTAGAAATTTCCTTTTTGTGGATTTTTGTTTTGCGTTCGGGGAAAGTAATTTTGAAGCCCACTCTTTAGCAAAAGTAGTCGTGTCTTTTTCAATGGGCCGCTATCTATGGTTAGGGGTTTTACCGAATGTTGCTTGTATCCCGCTTGTTTATGAACGTTGAATAAAATCGCTAGTTGCCCTAAGAAAAAAAGAGATGTGATATGGATTGTCTAAAAAAGAAACATATGAGATCATGGATGAATCCTTGTATTTTTTGACGCGATCAGTAGCAACCAGCCGCACGCTAAGAGCATCTCCAACAGGTGCACAAAAATCTCGTGCCCTAAAATAGTTTTAGCGCGCCATCGTAGAACTTTTAGTGCATCGGACCCAACATTGCTTTAGCATATGCCCAAAAACACGCGCCCAAAAGAACACGCAAGTGTAAATTATGAAGCGCGCACAATCCGGCGCCTCAAATTTGCAGTTTTTTTATAGCGTTTTTCAACGCGCGCCCAACCTTTTTTTGCGTGCACTGTTTTACAGCTTCTGTTGGAGCTGTCCGACGCCAAAAAAACTCGGATTTTAACACGCGACCCAGTTTTTGGGAAGGAGGGAGTAGCACAGATGCCTTACTTAGGCATCCGTTTTTTTTGAGAGAGAGAGACTAAGGCATCCGGTTGTAACTGCAAAACTTATCAAAAATGTTAACGCCCACACGTTGTGGGCGTTTGCATCTCGCCCACACGCGTGGATCCGCGTCCGTTTGTGAGCGCATGAATCTTGGCATGTTTCTAGTGCCACGTAGGACTGGTCTGGTGTGTGGGCGTTTATCCGGTCGCCCACACGGTCATTTCACCATACGGGAAAGGCTGGTGTGTGGGCGTTCAGCAGTTCGCCCACATGCCACTTTCCACGCACGCACAAGGGCTAGTGTGTGGGCATTTGCCATCTCGCCCACACGCCCGTCTACTCTCCCACACCCAAGCTGCTAGTTGCCACATGTTTTGCAGCGCACATGGCAACTGCCCTAGTGTGCTTTTATAAGCAGCTGACAACTCTCTTTTTACCCGAGTTGCCATGTGTTTTGAGGGTACACGGCAACTGCCTAGTGTGCACGTAAGTAGATGGAAACTCTCTCTTTACCGAGTTGCCATGTGTTTTTGCATGGTACATGGCAACTGCCCTAACGTGCACGTAAGCAGATGGCAACTCTTCATTTTTACATGGCAACTGCCCTAGCATGCTTGTGAGCACATGACAACTCTCTCAACTGCCTAGTATTAGTATGTGGCAACTCCTAAAATTTTGAAATCATGGCAACTACAGTAGACCAGACCATACATGGCAACTGCAGTTGAGCAACCATAGCAACTGCAGTTGTCCGGCATGGCAATCGTAGTTCAGCGACATGAACGAGGGTCTGGACCATGGCAACTGCGGGCGTGCGGTGACTGTCACGCGTGACGTGCGGGACCAGGAGGTATGAGGCCTGACATACGGGGCGTGTGGGCGTTATCTACATCGCCCACACACACGCGTGTGAGAGGGACCGGGAGGGGAAAAAAAGATGTGTGGGCATTACTTGTTTTGCCCACACACCTACATATGGGTTGTTCCTTTTATACACCACACATAACGTGTGGGCAGTCTCTCTAACGCCCACACGTGTGGCACTTATCGGCGTCCAAACTTATTCCATTGTAGCCTAGTGGACCTTTTCTAGCTCCTTAATGGGCCATAATCCGTGAAACACACGACATATGCAAAACATGGGCCGGGATCCCCGCATAAAGCGGCTACAGTCTCCCCAGTCTCGCTTCCCTAAAAAAAAAGTCTCCTCAGTCTCGCACTGTTCATCAGCTCATCGCCATCGGCGGGTCGCTAATGGAGGCGGCCAACCCCAATCCCACCGTGGTGCTGCACGCCTGCTTGGGCGTAGGCCACTTGATCCCCATGGTGGAGCTCGCCAAGCTCTTCCTCCTCCGCGGTGTCCCCGTCGTCATCGCCGTCCCGACCCCGCCGGCCACCACCGCCGATTTCTTCTCCTCCTCCGCCTTCGCCGTCGCCGCCATCGAAGCCGCCAACCCTTCAATCTCCTTCCACCACCTCCCGCCCCCGGACTACCCCGACCCCAATCCCCACCCCTTCCTGCAGATGCTCGACCGGCTCCGCCTCACGGTGCCGTCCCTACTCGCCTTCCTCCGCTCCCTCCCCTCCGTCGCCGCGCTCGTCCTCGACCTCTTCTGCATCGACTCCCTCGACGCCGCCGCCCAGACCGGCGTCCCGGCGTACATCTACTACACCTCCTCCGCCGGCGACCTCGCGGCGTTCCTCCACCTGCCACACCACTTCGCCACCACGGAGGGGAGCTTCAGGGACATGGGCAAGGCGCCCCTCCGCTTCCCCGGTGTCCCGCCGATCCCGGCGTCCGACATGCCGCACACCGTGCTGGACCGCGCGGACCCTATGTGCACGATCAGGATCGGGCACTACGGGCGCATCCCGGAGGCCAGGGGCGTGCTGGTCAACACCTACGAGTGGCTGGAGGAGAGGCCCGTGGGGGCGCTCCGGGAGGGCGTGTGCGTCCCCGGCCGCCCGACCCCGCCGGTGTACTGCATCGGGCCGCTGATTGTGAAAGGCGAGGCGGCGGCGCAAGGCGAGCGGCACGCGTGCTTGTCATGGCTGGACGCGCAGCCGGAGCGGAGCGTGGTGTTCCTCTGCTTCGGCAGCATGGGCGCCGTGTCTGCGGCGGAACTGAAGGAGATAGCGCACGGGCTCGAGAACTCCGGCCACCGCTTCCTGTGGGTCGTGCGCACCCCTCCGGCTGACCCGGCCAAATTCTTCCTGCCGCGTCCGGAGCCAGACCTGGACGCGCTCCTCCCGGAGGGGTTCACGGAGAGGACACGAGACAGGGGGATGGTGCTGAAGATGTGGGCGCCGCAGGTGGAGGTGCTGCGGCACGCCGCCACCGGCGCGTTTGTGACGCACTGCGGGTGGAACTCCGTCCTGGAAGCGGCGTCGGCCGGGGTGCCGATGCTGTGCTGGCCGCAGTACGCGGAGCAGAGGCTGAACAAGGTGTTCGTGGTGGACGAGATGAAGGTCGGAGTGGTGATGGAGGGATATGACGAGGAGCTTGTGAAGGCCGAGGAGGTGGAGAGTAAGGTGAGGCTGGTGATGGAGTCAGAGAAAGGGGAGAGGCTGAGGGAGAGGCTGGCATTGGCCAAGGAGAAGGCTGCCGAAGCTCTGGCAGACAGCGGGCCGTCGCGGATGGCATTCGCCGAGTTCTTGAAGGATTCGAAGCTCTCGACATGATCAAGCACACAAGTTAGGTACATTGGTCTTGGAATGTGTGATTCTAATGGTTTGAATCAATTCCCACCCTGAACTATGAACTTGTGCTTGTGTTGTGAATTCCAAACTGAAGCTTTCCTCAGTTATGTTGTATTCAGAATTGGCAGTACATGGGAGTATGGGACTGTTGTATTTAGCACATGCTTCCTTGATGAATTGCTATGGTTACTATTTCAATTTTGCTGGTGCTGTGAGCCCTCCTACTCATGGCGCTGAAATGCGAGATCACAATAAGCGCCTAAATATGGAAGCACAACCTACCCATGATGTTCTTTTCTTGGAAGAACTCAGGTAAACCAAGTACATAAATAGAATTGTTTCTATCTCAGTTTTTGTCCATTGCATTGCCCCTTTAGTCTTTTCTTGGCCTCCTATTATCGACGCAAACCATTTTCATTGGTCTGTTGGTATAGCTTTAGTTTGTTATGTGGAGCATATAAGCTATACTGAAACATGTTTCTGTTTGACTTGCCCCTTTTGAAAGCTTTTGGAGACTACTCTGGTGCTGAAATGGATCTCACGGCATGAGTAGGAGGGCTCACGGCACCAGCAAACATTTACATAAGGTTTATGAACACATCTCTGTTGCTGAAATGGATCTGCAAACTTTTTAATGAGCCTAATGATTCTTCGTGGCAGCGAGGTTTTAGAAAGAAATACTTGCCTGATGGTTCTTCCATTTTTAAGTCTGTTAAGAAAGGATCACAGCTCTGAAATGGTTTGGAGAAGATCAGACACTGGTTTCAGTGGGGGGAGTTTTTGTGGTTGGTAGTGGGAGACAGGTCAGATTCTGGCTAGATGTTTGGCTTGGCGATACTACTTTGAAAATCAAATTCCCTGAACTGTTCCTTGTGGCTTCTGATCCTGATATCTCGGGAGACCAGAATCGGAATAAGGCTTATGATTTAGAGACCCACTGTTGGGATATTCATTTCAAACGAGCTTTCGGGAGTTCAGAATCGAAATGTGGGGGTGAGCAATCTAGTTGGGATATTCCCGACTAGAGAACAGATCTTGATCTCCCAAGGGCCAGCCTAACTGATGCCCTTTGTCCTCTGTGTGGGAGTGAGGAATCTATTGACCATATGTCGTTCTATTGTCACACTGCTGTTTTCTTATGGGCTGTCATTAAGAGAGTCATTGGGATGGTGGTGATGGAGTCGTCCCCTGTCCATTCATGATTTCCTTGCTTGGCTGAAAAATGTCTTGAATGGGTGTTTGGTGGATCTTATGGACAACTCGGAACAAACTTATTTTGAACGCGTCGGGTGATCTTCTTGCAGCATTGGCAGGTTCTGTGGACAAGGAAACGGGAGATCTTGTTCTTCAACAATGTCGACGCTGCCTGAGGATACTGCGCTGCGCTGATCTCTTGGCCAGTTGTTCTGCCCTTAGCTTTACTGTCTTTTTTTTTTACTTTTGCTGGTGTGCTGTTCTAGCCCTGTGTGGCTGTGGGAGTTTGGTCTAGGGAGTGACTTTGTTTCTTTTGCATTTTATCCTGATGTTATATTGTACGAACTAGTCTGAAGTACGAACTACTGTAGTACATGTTTGTGATTTTACAGGCTTAGAGGAGGTGGTAATATTGGTTATGCTGTGCAGATTAGCTGCTTTGCTCTCAAATGGCATGCCATAGCTAGTTTTGCTTCCAAATTCCAAACTTAAGCTGCGAAAACTGCAAGCTTTATGACAATATGTTAGGTAATAATCAATGCATCTGTTCAGAATTGACAGTCACAATGAACAGTCTTGAAAGAAAAAAACAGTCAAGTCACAATGAACTGCTGTATTTGACGCATGCCCCTCTGATGATTTGGTGCCGACATTATTCAATTTGATTGATATAATATTTTGATTGAGCACTGAGCCCTGCTGCATTGGATACAGAAATGCAAAGTCATAATTTTCTCTTATGCTGCTGAGAAGATCTGCATTATCTGAAGAATTCTGCAAGTTGTTACTTCCATCCTTCCAGAGTACTACATCGGTCATCCAGCTTGATCAATTGTTGCATCCCCCATTCTCCATGCTGCTCTTCTCCAAATCCCTCAAGAACTCGGCGAATGCCACTTCAGAAGACCCGCCGTCGCTGATGGCGTCCGACGCCATCTTCCTCGCCGCCGCAAGCGTCTCCCTGAGCTTCCTCCCCTCCGCAGTCTCCATCATCAGCCGCAGCTTCGCCTCTATCTCCTCCGCCTTCACCATTCTCTTCTCGTACCCCTCCAACGGCACGGCGATCTTCATCTCCTCCACCATGAACACCTTGTTCAGCGCCTGCTCGGCGTACATCGGATAGCATATCATCGGCACCCCGGCCATGACCGCCTCCAGCGTCGAGTTCCACCCGCAGTGCGTCACGAAGGCGCCGGTGGCGGCGTGCCGCAGCACCTCCGCCTGCGGCGCCCACATCTTGAGCACCATCCCTCTGTCCCGTGTCCTCTCCATGAACCCCTCGGGGAGGAGCGCGTCCAGGTCTGGCTCCGAGCGCGGCTGGAAGACGTCGGCCGGGTCCGCAGGTGGGCTCCGTACGACCCACAGGAAGCGATGGCCGGAGCTCTCCAGCCCATGAGCTATCTCCTTCAGCTGCGCCGCGGATACGGCGCCGATGCTGCCGAAGCAGAGGAACACCACGCTCTGCTCCGGCTGCGCGTCCAGCCACGCGAGGCACTCGTGCCGTGTCTCGCCGTCCCCGCTCTTCTTGCCGTCGTTGGCCAATGGCCCGACGCAGAACACCCTCGGCGTCGGCCGGCCGGGCACGCAGACGCCGTCGGCGAGCGCCTTCAGGGCCGTGGGCTCCAGCCAGTCGAAGGTGTTGACCAGCACGCCCCTCCCCTCCGCGATGCGCTTGAACTGGTACAGCCGGGTTTTGGTCATGTCGCTCTCCTTGTCCTGCACCGACAGCGGCATGTCCACCGCGCGCACCGGGCGCATGCCGGGGCTGTGCACGAGCGTGTCGCCCATGTCCTTGAAGGACGGCAGGTCGGGGTAGAAGTAGGGCACGTTGAGGAAGATGGCGAAGTCGCTGGCGGCGGAGGCGAAGAAGAAGTAGGCGGGGAGGGCGAGGTCGGCGGCGACGTCGAGCGCGTCGACGCAGAACATGTCGAGCAGGAGCGCGTCGGCGGGGGCCGGCAGCGCGCGCAGGAAGGCCCGGAGCGCGGGGTTGGCGAGGCGGAGCGTGTCGTGGGCGCGCTTGATGGGGTGCGCGGCGGGGTCCGGGCTGGCCGGGGCCGGGAGGAGCCGGAAGGCGATGGAGGGGTTGGCCTCGGCGAGGCGCGCGACGGCAGCGGCCGAGGTGGGGTCGCCGTCCGGCGGGTCGACGACGGCGACGACGGCGCTGTGGCCGCGGCGGAGCAGGTGCTTGGCCAGCTCCACCATGGGGTTCAGGTGGCCCACGCCCAGCGACGGGTAGAGCACGAACGTCTTCTTCTTCTCCGCCGCCGCCGCCGCCATGGCCGAGATCGGGGGAAAGGAGTCGGGGAGAGAGTGTATGCAGGGGAGTGAAGGACAGGGCACCACGCATACTAGTAGCAGAGTGGAATGAAAGTCGGTTTTTGGCAACTGGTGAGTGGAATGAAAGTCGGCCACGAGGACTTGGAGCAGCGGGTCATCACGTCCGTCTAGGTGAGACATCAGCGGTGACGATAGCCTGGCACAGCACCCAAGTGGGAAATGCGTCATAGATTCTGGTTCGCACGCGAAAAATTCCAAAACAGACCTTGCACTTGTAGACGAAACCCAAATTGAACTCGAATTTTTAACTCCTGATAAAATCAGCGCACCGAGTATTCTGAACCCGGTCTATTTTGAGCCTTGAGCTCGTTCCCAAACATGGATTATCGATCTGCCATGTCAAACCTGGGATCGTTGGCTGCTGTCGGACTCGACTGGACCGGCCCACGAGACGCGAAGTGTAAAATAGACCTTAAATTTGTAGATGAAAGCAAAATCAAACTCTGAAATTTTAAACCCTGATAAAATCAACACATCAAACCTTCTATTTTGAACTTTGAGCTCATTCCCAAACAAGGATTACCGACCTGGCATGTCAAACCTGATATTGTTGGCTGTTGCCGGACTCGACTGGACCGACCCACCAGACGCGAAATGCATATTGCGCGCGACATAAAAAATAAGGAAAAATATGGGAAACCCACGGGATCGAACATATAACAAGGTTTTAGTGATAAGGAGAAGCGTGAAATTATATAACAACAAATAACAACATAGAGATTTCAGAAAGACGACAAATTTTGAAATCCCAGAAGAATTTTTGAAGTGCGAACAGTTTTTGTAGAAAAGAACGAACAATTTTGAAAACTGAACAAAAATTTAAAGTATGATTTTTTTTTTCAAAATTTGTTCTCATTCTTAATTTTTTCAAAAAGTGTCAACACTTTAATATTTTGTTCAGGTTTCAAAATTTGTTTCCATTTAAAAAAAATATGTTTCAAAAACATTCATGTTTTGAAAAGTTGTTTGCACTTTAAATTTTTGTTCAGGATTCAAAATTTGTTCCCATTTTTCACAAAAATGTGTATGTTTCACAAACATTCGTGTTTGGAAAAATTGTTTGCACTTCAAATGTTTTTTCAGGTTTCAAAAACTGTTTGTTTTTAAAAAATTATTCATTTTTAAAATAAGTGTTCGCGCTTAAAAAATATTCAGGGATTTTGGTAATGGTTCACATTTTCAAAATTTCTTTGTGTTTCTAAAACATATCCGTAATTCCAAAATTTGTACACATTTTTGCAAAAAATGTTTTTGATTTTCAGAATATCAGGATTTCAAAATTATTGATAACCAAGAGTCATTAGTTAGAGTGGACAGTAGGAGTAGTTTAGCAAGGCTAGCACTACTAGGAAAAGGCCTACTAGTGGCGCACCAGTTTTGCCTACTAATGGCGCACTACTATTGCGCCACTAGTATTAAATACTAATAGCACACCACTGGTGCGCCATTAGTATCTGGTATACTAATGGCGCACCACGTCGTGCGCCATTAGTATAGACCAACATGCGCCATTAGTATGCCTCCCAGGGGGCATATTTACCCATGTGCTTTGGCATACTAATGGCGCACTGTGGGGTGATGCGCCATTAGTATCCTTTGGCATACTAATGGCACACTTTGGGGTGATGCGCCATTAGTTTGAATATTAGGTATTTTTTTTACTTTTCTGATTTTTGCACAGGTTACAAAATATATTATTGGACAGAATATAGACAACACCAAATAGCTACAGCAGATTCATCGAATACAATAGAAGATTAGTCTCCGAATACAATTCATCATATTAGTCTCCGAATTCAATAGACCGAACAAAGATAGAACATTACAAGTCTCGAGACCGCGAGTAGCGAGTTTGTCTTCACATTACAAGTCGATATCGATCATCTAAACTACCATCACATAGAAGAGAGCTGCGGTCATCACGATGAGCATCATCGTGATGAAACTGGTCTTCATCCGGTTCCTCCAACGCTCCCTCCTCTCTCCTGCTAGATAGCGGGCGTATCTAGATTCCGCCTCCGCCCTAGTGGTGTATCCTTTGTAACTGTTACCGCTGAAACGGTGAACCTATCTCCGACACTCCTCCCAGTCATCGTAGACTCCGGGAACCTTACCCTTGTACACGACATACGACGGCATCTCTATGCCCAAGCCAAACAACACACAATACATAAGCATATATAAGTATGCAACAAAAGGATCGAAAGAGAAAAGCAAGACATTAATAGCACGATTCATGGTCCTACTAATAAATAGCATCGATTACATCTAAGTTGAACGACTGTCCAAATCAAAGAGACATACAAGTTCATTAAAGTTTAATTACAACATGAGCTAATCGATGTTTCAGAACTACAAATAGCATCACTACTTTTGACTCGACTCATGTGACCGGAGCGTGGATGAAGCCGCCGTCTTTCGTGATGGTCATGAAGTCGCGGGCGTTGTCAGCCTGCATTTGTAGCGTTGTGTCTATCTCACTTTTGGACGGTTGATCTCTGAGGTAGAACTGCCCCGAGGTATGAAGGACATCTTGATGGATGCTTTCTGCAAACTCTGACTGGATGCGAAAGAATTATTGTCGGAGGTCCGCGTCCTGGATTGCCGCCAAGCTTGCGGCCCAATCTTTGAAATTATTTGGTAGCAGAAGGTGATTATGGTCCCGTACGATAGCCCGCATGTGATGGAGGGCGTAGTAGGCATCCTTCTGACCGCCAGGTGGCTGCTTGACGCAGGGGAACGTCGTATTGTGGGTGAACACGTGCCTGCCGTACCTACGAACTGGCCTCTTAAAGGTGCCTCCAGATGTGGCATAGCCGGGGAGAGCATCATCAAGAACTTTCTTGATATTTGTGTAGTCTATCTTGGAGTCACGGTCCGGGTCGAAATACGTGGCCATGGAATATTTCGGGCTTAAGAGGATGAGTGTGCAATGTGTGTCACTGCACGGAACATGAAATGTTAGAAAAAAAAGAATGATCGAAATCTAAGAAATCATATGTTACGGGGCGGTGAGGGGATGACTTACTCGGGAAAGTAAGGCACGAGGAAGTTATCCTTATCTGGGTTTGCCAAAATGACGCCTTCGAGTTGTGAACTCGCGACTTGCCGGTCCCCAGCGTTGCCCAAGATCTTGGCACGCATGCAGAAGGGGTCGACTATCACGATGTCCGGGGTCTTGTCTCGAATGATCCGCATCTCCATACTCAGCGAAAACAGCCGAACGAAGGTGTAGTGTAGTGGATGAAGGTTAAACATAGCAAAGATGTCATCAAACTGCAGGACGATCGTACCCCCGATGGCGCCATCCACAAAGCCCTTGCCCTTTGGCACCTTGGCCACGAAAATCGGGTATGCCACATCATTCTGGGAGAGACGCCGCTTCTCCAAAGAAAGAACACTGTCATGCAGACTCCGCATAGCACCGGTTGCAGCATTGAGCATATTTGTCGGTAGCATCGCCCTACCCGCCACATGCACCCTCCTCGAGATATCCTTAGGTGAAGGTGGCCCGTCCTGAGCACGGACCGTACTCGGTGCCGGCTGGCTCGCACCGGCGCCCTTGTTAGTCTTTCGTTTCCGTCCCTTCTTCTGGATCTGCTGTAATGGGATCGAGTACTGCTCACAGACCGCCTTCTTGAGCGTGTTGGGATGATAATATTTCGCACCTCGGCTATCTGAGGCTCGGTGAAGGCGGCAGCTGGAGGCGTCTCCTGAGAACTGAACGCCAGACGACGCCTGTTGCAATTGGGTTTCTCCGCCGTACCAGCTAGATCGCGGTCGTCTTGGTTGGGTTCTTGAGAAGGAGGCCCGCAGAACTCGTCACCATACCCATGTTCGGCAAAGTACTTATCGACGTTGGTAAATGTATCGTCGTTGTTGTCGTCGTCGTCCGGATCCTGTGCCATATGCATGTCTGGATCCTGTGCCATAGGGGTTTCCGGCATGTCCGGTAGCGTTGCGGCGTTCTTGCCATGGCTTGGCGCCGGCACGACTGGCGATCTTGTCTGTGGGGTGGTGTCCCCCGCCCCCAAACGAATCTGGCTCTTCGGCCAAAGTAGGGGCCAGTTTACGCAGGCACTGAGGGTCATCTCATCATCTTCGTCGGCCCCAGCGGGTCGAATCGGAGGTAACAGCTCGTCGCAGCCTGGCAGCACCCGAACCAGTTCAACCCTATACACTGTGGGTGGCATCGGATTACCGTGGAACACGGGGTTGCCCGGTTGAATGATTCTGCCCTTGGCGACATCGACGAACTCGCCGCCCACGAAGTGCAGGAGAGTGCAAGGAACGTCGGTGGTGCCCTGCGAAAACATGTAGGGCGTCAGGGATGCCCAGTCAAAGGCAAGGCGATGAAGTCATCGGCCGAGAGGCTTAGTTACCGTGATGCCGTCGAGCTCGGCTAATGTCGAGGCACCGCCAACGGCGGGCGTGCAACTGGCGGAGGGGCCGCTTGCTGGCGAGGTGCCGGCCGGCGTACACCCAGGTGCATTAAGCTCCAATGCCCGTGCCAGCGCCGGAGACATGAATACCGCCTCCGCCGGAGACACCAATGGCACCGCCTGCGCGTTGTGCGAGTTGCTGGCCGTGAAGCTGGGAACCGGGGGAGGCCCCTGGTGGCCGCCCGCAATCCACGTCGTCAGCCGCTGAATCAACGTAGGCACCATGGCGGTGAGCGTTGTTCCTAGTTGTTGTTGCACTTGCTCTTGGATAATCTCCAGAATCCGCGCCACTTGTGCCTTGAGTGCTTCAACCTCGCATGACTGGCTTTCCAAGCTGGTCTTTTTCTCCTTTCGCCCACCAACGGTATAGTATGATGACCATTTTGTGGACAAGCCTTTGCCGGCCACACGACCAGCTGACGACGGCTTACTGAGTCCTTGTTTTTCATTATGTTCAATGCCCTATTTAAAGGGGTGTCGAAAGGGGAGCTCTGAGACGGCGCCGCGCTACTGCTTTGAGTGTCCTGCGGAAGGAACGTGAACCATTTAGAAATATTGGGGATTAATTAGAATGCAACCATATGGAGCTAATTACGCGGGGGTGTATCCCTTACTAGAACAAGCTCAAGCGCCCTGGTCTTCGGATCCGTGGTAAGCTCCTTTGTTAACGGGTCCTCCTTGTACTGGGCCCTGACAAAGTTCCTGGTCTGCTTGTCATGGTATTTCTCGAAGCGGGGCGGTAGGCCTTTCTCGGCACGCTCCGTGTCCTCCTTGTCCCATATAGGCTCCGCCACTCTGTAACCGTCAGGACCGAGTTGGTGGACCCCTAAGTTCAACTACCGCATTTCTTTCCCCCGCTGACTTGATTCAGAGGTTGCGCTGCTCTCGCACTTGATCTTGAACTCCTTGTAGTCATCTTCGCTGATCAAAGGATATTTCGCCTTGATCTTCTCATAACTATCACCTTTTTCAATTATTGCCTTCACCGTGCTTCTCCAAGTAGACAGGGCCGTGCTCATCCTCGTGAGGGCGGCACTGTTCACCTTATTCCCTGAGAGGCGTGTGTTTGCAAAGTCAGTGGGGAACTTGTATCGTTCGTGCAGATTCGTGAAGAGGAGGCTGCGCAAATTCCCTCGGTCCTTATGCCTTAGGTTCTCGGTGTTGATCGAGACAGTGCTCCAGAGAATGCACCCGAGCTGAACCGAGTACCCCTTGACTAATTTTTTAGGCGCCGTTGGATTCCCGTCGGAGTTCACTTTAGTAAATTCCTCCTTGATGGTGCCGAGCACGCTCGGGCGCCGGTCCTTCCGTTGCCTCTTCGGTTGGCTGCCATCTGTGTGTGTGCCACCATCATCAGTGGTGGCATCCTCGGCGGCACCATCAGTGGTGTCATCCTCGACGCCACTAGGGGTTGTGTAGTCAGGATCAGTGTCTTTCGCGGTGTCCTCATAGCAGTGGGGTTCTTCCTCCATCTCCTGGGACAGCTCCCAGAATTGCTTGCCGCCCGAACCTCCGGCCTCATCGTTGTGGGCCATGTTTCGCTCTAAATAGGAAAAAAGTTTGATCAAAAAGTTGGTTATTGTCAAGGAACAAGATCATGGTCTCATCATTTAGGGTTTGTCGACACCGAGGCATCATAAAAGCTAAGCCTTTATCATTTAGGGTTTGTCGATGCCGAGGCACCCTAAAAGCCTAAGCGTACATCATTTAGGTTCTCGTCAGCATCGAGGCACCCTAAAAGCCAAGGTTTCATCATTTAGGGTTTGTCGACGCCGAGGCACCCTAAATGCTATGTTAAGTTTTCATCATTTAGGGTTTATCAATGCCGAGGCACCCTAGGTTGACTGATATATATGGGTATCTTCTAATAATATACCCTATCAAGAAAAGGGAAGGAGAATTCTAAGTTGGGCCTAATCACTTGTCTCTATTGCCACCTATGGCAGTTGCTTTTTCATCTGTCCACACATGAATTCATCATACGTGTTTAATGCAGCAAGAATAAAGGGGCAGTTGATCCTAATTAATTTAAGTACTAAGATACCCCGGCCCATGCATTAGTCGCAAGTACCCCATATGTCCTATTTTTAGCAAAGTCATGCTAAAATTCACGGAAAATTTCAGCATGACCTTTGCTGGAAATAGGACATATGGAGTACCCGAATTTGCCAGAACGGAAGTTAATCGACATTCCGGCAAACTCAAGGGCCTCTCGGGGTACAACAGCAGCATCACAAGTTGACAAAATTCCCAAGTAGTACAGGAGCAGCATCACAAGTAGTACCAATGAACATATAGTCCAGCAAGTTGAAAAGGTTGAAGTTCTCAGCATGAAGTAAACAGGAGTATCCAGAATAGTTATTTGCTTGATCTCAAGTTTGACATATACGATAGTGATAGATGTAAGGAGCAGAACAATGCTAAAGCCACAACCTCAAATCAGGAACAAATAAAAACACAAACTACAAATTGATGCAATCTAAATATACTTTTCCCTTACAACAAAATAGCACTGTGATTTACAATGTAATTACTCTGAAAATAACACTGTAATTACTCTAAAATTACACTGTAAATAAAATGGAATTACATTCATGAAGCTGTTGTAAACTTAGATGCAATACTGCACAAAACATAGAAAAACAGAAGAAATGGTTTTAAAATGGATGCAAATACTACCCAAGAAAGACAAACCACAAAGAATAGGGTTCCAAAATGCTTGCAGATCCAACATAGAGAAACCCCTAGGGAAAAAATTGGATTGAAATTTTTATTGTGATTTAGTGTAAATACACTGAAAATAATAATGTAATTAACCTGAAATTGCACTGCAATTGCAGTGATTATAAAACTAGCAATCTCAGAGTTACAGTAAAAGTTGCAATGTTATTACCCATGGAATTATACTGTAACAACACTGTAGTGTCACTGCTCTATAATTTCAGAGGAACTAGAGTTATGAAGCTGTTGTAACTTAGATGCAGTTACTACCTAAAAGCGCACACCATATAGGAAAAAAGCCAGCAGAATCAGAAATCACAAGTCAAGGGCTCTAGCCTCCAGGCCATCAGCTAGTAAATCGACAGGGCAATTGAGTTTTGAGTCCAGCGCTACATCCACGCACCGACCACTAGAGCTGCAACATAATTGCCAGCAAAATCCACCGCTAAGACCACACATACACCTACATCAAACACCAGGGAATCGAATGAAACCACCAGCTCTAGAAGAATCCCCAGTACATCAAACACCACAAGATTAATTTGTAGTATGTCAATGTGCTGCTTTATGGGGCACTTAATATATAACTAGATTTTCTAAATTTTGAAATTTTAGTTCTGATTATGCATATCACCGTTTTTCATCTAAAATGTGTAGTACTTTCATATTTATGGGCACCACCGAATTTCAAAATTTTACTATGGGGCATTATAATTCCTAGAGCATCTTCAAGGGCTATGCTAAAAATGTTGTTTAGGTCCAATTTTGCTGACAATTTCGGACGTCTTCATGAATATTTTCATATTTATCTGCAAAATCATGGTACCCACTACCCAAAGGGCATTTCTACTTGTCCGCCTTAGCAGATTTTAATCGAACAATTCATATGCGCCATGTAGTTTCAACCAGAACAAGAAACCGTCGCGGCTATGGGCACGGAGAGCAGCAGGGGGGAGAGGGGAAGCTCACCGACTGCCTCAAGGAGGTCGGGGAGAGCTTAGTAGCAGCAGAGGGTGGCGGTGCCCGTGGGGAAAGAAGAGGGCGATGCAGCGGAGACGAGCTTGAGGCCGGGGTCGGGGAGGACGAAGCGGAGCTCGTGGATTTGCCGCCGAGGTGAGGGGACGGTGATGGCCGCGGCTAACACAACGGCGAGGGGGAAGACGAGGGCAATGCTGCGGAGACGAGCTCGAGGCCGGGGTCGGGGAGGATGAAGCGGAGCTCGTGGACTTGTCGCCGAGGTGCGGGGATGGCGATGACCGCGGCTAACACGGCGGCGAGGCTCGGGATCGGGCGGAGAAGGCGAGCGGGGGAGAGGGCGAGAGGGCAAGCACGGTGGCGCGGCTATGGCGTCGGGGGACGACGACCGGGCGGCGGAAGGAGGGGGCGCGCGTGAGGGTGTGGAGAGGGGGGGGGGGGAGTGGATCTGGCGAGGGAGGGACGAAGGGATCGGGCGACTAGCTATAGGGGGGAAGATTACTAATGGCGCACCCCCGGGCGGTGCGCCATTAGTATGTTTTTTTATAGCAATGGCGCACCCCCGGGACGGTGCGCCATAAGTAATCTTTTTTATATAGCAATGGCGCACCAGCCAAAGATGCGCCATAAGTAATTTTATTTTTTATTTTTTGTTGCATCTAATAATTTTTTAGAAAATGAATATGAATATGAAACAGTAATAATTTTTAATAAAAACAATAATATTTTTTTAAAAAAAATATCATCAAATTTGTGGCGGCGGTGGAGCGTGGAGGGTGCGGGGGGTCGGCGGCGGCAGCCGGTGGAGCGGGGGAGGGTGCGGTGGGTCGTCGACGGCGGTGGAGCGGGGGAGGGTGCAGTGGGTCGTCGGCGGCGATGGAGCGGGGGAGGGTGCGGGGGGTCAGCGGCGGCGGCCGGTGGAGCGGGGGAGGGTGCGGTGGGTCGTCAGTGGCGGTGGAGCGGGGGAGGGTGCGGTGGGTCGTCGCCAGCTGTGGAGCGGGAAGGGTGCGGGGGGTCGGCGGCGGCGGCTGGTGGAGCGGGGGAGAGGGTGCGGGGGGTGCTCGGCGGCGAGGGGGACCGAATCTGGCGAGGTGGGATAGCGATCGAGATGGAGGGGGATCGAGATCGAGTGTCCATGAAATTTAAAAACATTCATGAGTTCAAAAAGTGCCCATGAAATACAATCGAGAAATGAAGGCTACAATTTAAATACAATCGATCTTAGCTAGCTATCTGTTCACAATCTTCTTGCCCTTATTTTTCATAAATGGAGTTCTTCTCTTGAACGGATGTCCTTTAGGTAGGGTGGTCCTGCTTCTTCTTGTGGTGTATGCTGATCCTTCATCGTCGTCGTCATGTTCCATCTTCGGATCGCCGTACTTGTCGAAGTCTTGCTCATTGGCGACTCCATCCATTCCGATGATCTTCCTTTTGCATCTCCTCACGACAACACGACTGGGCTTTGGCGGGTCTGTAATGAAGAAGCATTGGTCCACTTGGGAAGCCAGTACCCATGGCTCATTTTTCGCGGTGACGTTTGCGCCTGCGGTCTTGGATTTGGCTTCGGGTATAACCATGGTGGTGAAATACCGGTCTTCTTTTATAACGTTCTTGGCCCATCTGACATAGAACATCGGGACCTTCTCTCCAGCATAGCTCAGCTCCCAGATCTACTCGATCCTTCCGTAGTATCTGTCCTTGTCGTTACCGGTGTAGGATTCCATTGTTACCCCGGAGTTCTGATAACCATCGCTCTTCATGTCCTTTCCCTCGGTGTAGAATGTGTAGCCGTTTATATCGTACACCTCATACGTCATCAGGTTGTGCTCGGCGCCCTGTGACAAGGCGAATATGAGTTGTTCTTCCGCGGAAGAATCCTCATGTAAAGGGTACGACAGAAGCTTCTGCTTGAACCAACGCGTGAAACATGAGTTGTGATCTGTGATTATATCTCCGTCCATCCTCTGTTGGCCTCGGTCATTGTACGTCTTCTCAATAACGGTTTTGTGCTCTACCACCCAAGGATCGACCACGTCTATGTGTTGTAGCGCGACTAGGTTTGCTCTTTAAAAGTCGGCGAGTCGACCCTCGAAGTCGACATGCATTTCGCGGCGACCCTCATGGTGACCCCATCCAGCGAGCCTGCCGAGGTGCCTGTTGACGGGCAGACCAACGGGGTTCTCGATGCCTAGATAATTCGTGGAGTGGGAGATGCACTCTCCGGTCAGAAAGCCCCTGGCTATGCTTCCCTCTGGACGTGACATGTTGCGAATGTATCCTTTGATGACACCATTCATCCTTTCGAACGGCATCATACTGTGCAGGAACATCTGTTAGGGAACGTACCAGAAATTCAAAATTTTCCTACGAGTCACCAAGATCTATCTATGGAGAGACTAGAAACGAGAGAGAGGGGAGTGCATCTACATACCCTTGTAGATCGCTAAGCGGAAGCGTTCAAGTGAACGGGGTTGATGGAGTCGTACTCGTCGTGATCCAAATCACTGGAGATCCTAGTGCCGAACGGACGGCACCTCCGCGTTCAACACACGTACAGCCCGGTGACGTCTCCCATGACTTGATCCAGCAAGGAGAGAGGGAGAGGTTGAGGAAGACTCCGTCCAGCAGCAGCACAACGGCGTGGTGGTGATGGAGGAGCGTGGCAATCTTGCAGGGCTTCGCCAAGCATCGCGGGAGAGGAGGAGGACTTGGGAGAGGGGGAGGGCTGCGCCAGAACTTGGGTGCGGCTGCCCTCCCACCCCCACATATATATAAGGGCAAGGGAGAGGGGGCCGGCCCCCTCAGATCCAATCTGAGGAGGGGCGGCGGCCGGGAGGGGTTGCCTTGCCCCCCAAGGCAAGGGGGCGCCCCCCTTTAGGGTTTCCCCCAAACCCTAGGCGCATGGGCCCTAAGGGGGAAGGCGCCCAGCCCACTAAGGGGCTGGTCCCTCTCCACAAACAGCCCATAGGGCCCTCCGGGGCAGGTGTACCCTCCCGGTGGACCCCCGGAACCCCTTCGGTGGTCCCGGTACATTACCGATAGCACCCGAAACTTTTCCGGTGACCAAAACAGGACTTCCCATATATAAATCTTTACCTCCAGACCATTGCGGAACTCCTCGTGACATCCGAGATCTCATCCGGGACTCCGAACAACATTCGGTAACCACATATATCTATTCCCTATAACCCTAGCGTCATCGAACCTTAAGTGTGTAGACCCTACGGGTTCGGGAACCATGCAGACATGACCGAGACAACTCTCCGGCCAATAACCAACAGCGGGATCTGGATACCCATGTTGGCTCCCACATGTTCCACAATGATCTCATCGGATGGACCACGATGTCGAGGATTCAATCAATCCCGTATACAATTCCCTTTGTCTAGCGGTATTGTACTTGCCCGAGATTCGATCGTCGGTATCCCGATACCTTGTTCAATCTCGTTACCGGCAAGTCTCTTTAATCATTCCGTAACACATCATCCCATGATCAACCCCTTGGTCACATTGTGCACATTATGATGATGTCCTACCAAGTGGGCCCAGAGATACCTCTCCGTCACACGGAGTGACAAATCCCAGTCTCGATTCGTGCCAACCCAACAGACACTTTCGGAGATAACCGTAGTGCACCTTTATGGCCACCCAGTTACGTTGTGACGTTTGGTACACCCAAAGCATTCCTATGGTATCCGGGAGTTGCACAATCTCATGGTCTAAGGAAATGATACTTGACATTAGAAAAGCTTTAGCATACGAACTACATGATCTTTGTGCTAGGCTTAGGATTGGGTCTTGTCCATCACATGATTCTCCTAATGATGTGATCCCGTTATCAACGACATCCAATGTCCATGGTCAGGAAACCGTAACCATCTATTGATCAACGAGCTAGTCAACTAGAGGCTTACTAGGGACATGGTGTTGTCTATGTACCCACACATGTATCCGAGTTTCCTATCAATACAATTATAGCATGGATAATAAACGATTATCATGAACAAGGAAATATAATAATAATAACTAATTTATTATTGCCTCTAGGGCATATTTCCAACAGTCTCCCACTTGCACTAGAGTCAATAATCTAGTTCACATCCCCATGTGATTAACACTCACAGGTCACATCGCCATGTGACCAACATCCAAAGAGTTTACTAGTGTCACTAAACTAGTTCACATCATCATGTGATTAAGACTCAATGAGTTCTAGGGTTTGATCATGTTTTTCTTGTGAGAGTGGTTTTGGTCAACGGGTCTGCAACATTCAGATCCGTATGTACTTTGCAAATCTCTAGGTCATATTGTAAATGCTGCTTCCACGCTCCACTTGGAGCTATTCCAAATGGTCGCTCCACTATACGTATCCAGTTTGCTACTCAGAGTCATTCTGATAGGTGTTAAAGCTTGCATCGACGCAACTCTTTACGTCGAACTCTTTATCACCTCCATAACCAATAAAAATATCCTTATTCCTCTAAGGATAATTTTGACCGCTATCTGGTGATCCACTCCTTGATCACCTTTGTACCCTCTTGCCAGATATGTAGCAAGGCACACATCAGGTGCGGTACACAGCATAGCATACTGTAGAGCCTACGTCTAAAGCATAGGGGACGACCTTCGTCCTTTCTCTCTCCTCCGCCGTGGTCGAGCTTCAAGTCTTAACTTCATACCTTACAACTCAGGCAAGAACTCCTTCTTTGACTGATCCATCTTGAACACCTTCAAGATCATGTCAAGGTATGTGCTCATTTGAAAGTACCATTTAGCATTTTTGATCTATCCTTATAGATCTTGATGCTCAATGTTCAAGCAGCTTAATCCAGGTTTTCTATTGAAAAACACTTTTCAAATAACCCTATATGCTTTCCAGAAATTCTACATCATTTCTGATCAACAATATGTCAACAACATATACTCTTCAGAAATTCAGAAATTCTATAGTGCTCCCACTCACTTCTTTGGAAATACAAGTTTCTCATAAACTTTGTATAAGCCCAAAATCCTTGATCATCTCATCAAAGCGTATATTCCAACTCCGAGATGCTTACTCTAGTCCTTAGAAGGATTGCTGGAGCTTTGCATACTTGTTAGCATCTTTCAGGATTGTCAAAACCTTCTGCTTGTATCACATACAACCTTTCCTCAAGAAAATCATCGGGGAAACAATGTTTTGACATCCTATATGCAAGATTTCATAAATAATGCAGTAATTGCTAATATAATTCCAACAGACTCTTAGCATCGCTACGAGTGAGAAAGTCTCAACGTAGTCAACTCCTTGAACTTGTCGGAAAACATCTTAACGACAAGTCGAGCTTTCTTAATGGTGATACTTACCATCATTGTCCGTCTTCCTTTTAAAATCCATCTGTACCCAATAGCCTTACGACCATCAAGTAGTTCTGCCAAAGTCTACACTTTGTTTTCATACATGGATCCTCTCTCGGATTTTATGGCCTCGAGCCATTCGTCGGAATCCGGGCCCACCATCGCTTCTCTATAGCTCGTAGGTTCATTGTTGTATAGCAACATGACCTCCAAGACAGGATTACCGTACCACTCTGAAGCAGTACCTGTCCTTGTCAAGCTACGAGGTTTGGTAGTGACTTGATCCGAAGTTTCATGATCATCATCATCAACTTCCACTTCAATTGGTGTAGGTGCCACAGGAACAACTTCATGTGCCCTGCTACACACTAGTTGAAGTGATGGTTCAACAACCTCATCAAGTCTCCACCATCCCCCCACTCAATTCTTTCAAGAGAAACTTTTCCTCGAGAAAGGACCCGATTCAAGAAACAATCCCTATTTATTTCGGATCTGAATTAGGACGTGTACCCAACTGTTTTGGGTGTCCTATGAAGATGCATTTTATCCGCTTTGGGTTCAAGCTTATCAACCTGAAACATTTTCACATAAGCGTCACAGCCCCAAACCTTTTAAGAAACGACAACTTAGGTTTCTCCAAACCATAGTTCAAACGGTGTCGTCTCAACGGAATTACGTGGTGCCCTATTAAAGTGAGTGCGGTTGTCTCTAATGCCTAACCCATGAATGATAGTGGTAATTCGATAAGAGCCATCATGGTATGCACCATATCCAATAGGGTGCAACTATGATGTTTGGACACACCATCACACTATGGTGTTCCAGGCGGTGTTATTTGTGAAACAATTTCCACAATGTCTTAATTGCGTGCCAAAGCTCGTAACTCGGATACTCATCTCTATGATCATATCATAGACATTTTATCCTCTTGTCACGATGATCTTCAACTTCACTCTGAGATTACTTGAACCATTCAATAATTCACACTTGTGTTTCATCAAGTAAATATACTTAGTATCTACTCAAATCATCCGTGAAGTAAGAACATAACAATATCCACTGCGTGCCTCAGCACTCATTGGACTGCACACATCAAAATGTATTACTTGCAACAAGTTGCTTTCTTGTTCCATTTTACTGAAAACGAGGCTTTCAGTCATATTACCCATGTGGTATGATTTGCATGTCTCAAGTGATTCAAAATCAAGTGAGTTCAAATGGTCCATTTGCATCGAGTTTCTTCATGCATATACACCAATAGACATGGTTCACATGTCTCAAACTTTTCAAAACGAGTGAGTCCAGAGATCCATCATTATGGAGCTTCTTCATGCGTTTTATACCAATATGACTTAGATGGCAGCGCCACAAGTAAGTGGTACTATCATTACTATCTTATATCTTTTGGCATGAACATGTGTATCACTACGATCGAGATTCAATAAACCATTCATTTTAGGTGCAACACCATTGAAGGTATTATTCAAATAAACAGAGTAACCATTATTCTCATTAAATGAATAACCGTATTGCGATAGACATAATCCAATCAAGTCTATGCTCAACGCAAACACCAAATAACAATTATTTAGGTTTAACACCAATCTCGATGGTAGAGGGACCGTGCGATGCTTGATCACATCGACCTTGGAAACACTTCCAACACATATCGTTAGCTCACCTTTAGCTAGTCTCCGTTTATTCCGTAGCCTTTTACTTCGAGTTACTAACACTTAGCAATCGAACTGGTATCTCAATACCCTGGTGCTACTAGGAGTACTAGTAAAGTACACATTTGATTCAATGTATATCCAATATACTTCTGTCAACCTTGCCTGCCTTCTCATCTACCAAGTATCTAGGGTAGTTCTGCTTCAGTGTCCGTTCCCTCATTACAGAAGCACTTAGTCTCAGGTTTGGGTTCAACCCTGGGTTTCTTCACTGGAGCAGCAACTGATTTTCCGTTTCATGAATTACCCCTTCTTGCCCTTGCCCTTCTTGAAACTAGTGGTTTCACTAACCATCAACAATTGATGCTCCTTCTTGATTTCTACATTCGCGGTGTCGAACATTGTGAATAACTCAAGGATCATCATATCTATCCCTGTTATGTTATAGTTCATCACAAAGATCTAGTAGCTTGGTGGCAATGTCTTTGGAGAAACATCACTATCTCATCTGGAAGATTAACTCCCACTCGATTCAAGTGATTGTTGTACCCAGGAAATCTGAGTATAAGCTCAACGATTGAGATCTTCTCCCTTAGTTTGTAGGCTAAGAAAAATCGTCGGAGGTCTTATACCTCTTGACGTGGACACGAGCCTGAAATCCCAATTTCAGCCCTCAGAACATCTCATATGTTCCGCGACGTTTCAAAATCGTCTTCGATGCCTCAATTCTAAACTGTTTAACATTACTGAACTATCACGCAGTTATCAAAATGTGTATGTCAGATGTTCGCAACATCCACAGACGACGTTCGAGGTTCAGCACACCGAGCGGTGCATTAAGGATATAAGCCTTCTACGCAGCAATGAGGACAATCCTCAGTTTACGGACCCAGTCCGCATAATTGCTGCTATCAACTTTCAACTAAATTTTCTCTAGGAACATATCTAAAACGGTAGAACTAAAGCGCGAGCTACGACATAATTTGCAAAAATCTTTTGACTATGTTCAGGATAATTAAGTTCATCTAATGAACTCCCACTCAGATAGACATCCCTCTAGTCATCTAAGTGATTACATGATCCGAGTCAACAAGGCCGTGTCTGATCATCACGTGAGACGGACTAGTCATCATCGATGAACATCTTCATGTTGATCGTATCTACCATACGACTCATGCTCGACCTTTCGGTCTCTTGTGTTCCGAGGCCATGTCTGTACATGCTAGGCTCGTCAAGTCAACCTAAGTGTTTTGCCTGTGTAAATCTGGCTTACACCCGTTGTATGTGAATGTTAGAATCTATCACACCCGATCATCATGTGGTGCTTCGAAACAATGAACTTTCGCAACGGTGCACAGTTAGGGGGAACACTTTCTTGAAATTTTAATGAGGGATCATCTTATTTACTACCGCCGTTCTAAGCAAATAAGATGCATAAACATGATAAACATCACATGCAATCAAATAGTGAGATGATATGGCCAATATCATTTTGCTCCTTTTGATCTCCATCTTCGGGGCTCCGTGATCATCATCGTCACCGGCATGACACCATGATCTCCATCATCGTGTCTCCATGAGGTTGTCTCGCCAACTATTACTTCTACTACTATGGCTAACGGTTTAGCAATAAAGTAAAGTAATTACATGGCATTGTTCAGTGACACGCAGGTCATACAATAAATAAAGACAACTCCTATGGCTCCTGCAGGTTGTCATACTCATTGACATGTGTCGGTGTCAAAACTGGCGGATCTCGGGTAGGGGGTCCCGAATTGTGCGTCTAGGCGGATGGTAACAGGAGACAAGGGACACGATGTTTTACCTAGGTTCGGGCCCTCTTGATGGAGGTAAAACCCTACGTCCTGCTTGATTGATATTGATGATGTGGGTATTACAAGAGTAGATCTACCACGAGATCAAGGAGGCTAAACCCTAGAAGCTAGCCTATGGTATGATTGTTCTTCGTTCTATGGACTAAAGCCATCCAATTTATATAGACACTGGAGAGGGCTAGGGTTACACAGAGTCGGTTACAATGGTAGGAGATCTACATATCCGTATTGCCAAGATTGCCTTCCACGCCAAGGAAAGTCCCATCCGGACATGGGACGAAGTGTTCAATCTTGTATCTTCATAGTCTTGGAGTCCGGCCGATGATGATAGTTCGGCTATCCGGACACCCCCTAGTCCAGGACTCCCTCAGTAGCCCCTAAACCAGGCTTCAATGACGACGAGTCCGGCGCGCATATTGTCTTCGGCGTTGCAAGGCGGGTTCCTTCTCCGAATAATTTATAGAAGATTGTGAACACCAGGATAGTGTCCGGCTCTGCAAAATAAATTCCACATACCACCGTAGAGAGAATAATATTTACACAAGTTCAATCTGTTGACGTATTTTGTGGCGTGACGTCACACCAGTACCAAGCCTTTACTCGAATTGTTTTTATTGTACCACCTCAGCGTGTTTAGCGAAGCGGTTTCCTTGGCACGTCTTGTCGAAGCAGAGATCGTGTTCCCCTTATTCCGGGATTCCCATTAATACGGGCGTGGGTAACCCAACCGCGCCCGTTGCCACGCCCCCTCCATCGAGGGCGGGTTCCAAACGGTCACGGGGACGGCTCTTGGTATTCTCCCTCTTTATAATGAGACCAAGGCCTATTCTTTTTCTTCAACCCTCAATCGAATCCGCCCCTTACCCCGAGTTCCAACACCCAAGGCTCCAGATTTGGGTACTTTCGACCTTCGACAATGTCCGGCTCCGACCTACGAGGCCGGTGGATGCCCTCCTCTGTCACGGAAGAGAACCTGCTCAAGCTGAGAGATGCCAGGTATTTAACCTACGAGATTTTGCATAGGCTGCCTGCCCAAGGGCAAGTTATTCCTACTCCCGAGCCCAGCGAGAGTGTCGTGTTCGTGTCTCACCTCCGTCGGGGTTTAGGCTTCCCAATGGATCCCTTCGTGAGGGGGCTCATGTTTTACTATGGGCTGGAATTTCACGACTTGGCTCCGGAGTCCATCCTCCATATCTCATCATTCATTGTCGTCTGCGAAGCCTTCCTCCACACTACCCCCCACTTCGGCTTGTGGCTCAAAACCTTCAACATGGAGCTGAAGATGATTGCGGGGCGTCAGGCATAGTGCGGCGGGGCGGTTATAAACAAGAGGGCCGATGCTCCATGGCCCGAGGGCTCATTTCAGGAGGAGCTCGGTTTGTGGCAACAGGAGTGGTTCTATATCACCGCTCCCAGGGGCAGCAGGCAGAGGCCACCGCCCTTCTTTCGCCCGGGCCCTCCACAACGGCTGATGTCATGGGTCAACAAAGGGCTTGACTGGGGGCCGTTCAAAGACGTACCCCTGTTGCAGGGCCGGGTTCGAGACCTCCAGGAAGGGGAGATCAATCTGGTCGTAGTGACACAAGTTATGGTAATTCGACACCTTCTGCCCTGCAAACGTCGCCCCCTCCGCCTGTGGGAATTTAATCCGGAGGGACCACGAGCTCTCCAACACTTCATGGGTTTGACACCCGTGGAGATGTACGAACTGTTCTTCGGATCACAATAGATGCGTCCTTACTTGACCGAGGACGCTGGCCTAAGCTGCAATCGCCCAGATACTCAAGTAAGTAGCCCTGTGTCCGGACACATTGTCCATTTATTTATCATGGGTTTGCCTTTTAACCAGCTATCCCTTGGACAGGAGTGGATAGCGCAAGCAAAATTGATACGATGTCCGGCCCCCCTCCCTGAGACCACGCCGGATCCCATGTTAATTAAAATGTTGGAGGTTGCACCTTCGGAGGAGGGCAAAGGGGGCACAGGGAAACTACCACCTCTACCAAGGAGGCTTGCTGTGAGGGGGGAAACGAGGGTCCCTCCCTCCAGGGGGAGAAGAGGACCGCTTCCGAAGACTCGAAGGCCAAGGCCTCAAAGCGGGGAAGGAAATCACCGGAAGGTCCCGTGCCGGGAATTGCCCCGGTCGCACAATCTCCCCAAAGGAATCAGCCCTCCAGCGAGCCGTAAGTAAAAAAGGGGGGTTTTGTAATAGGGATCATGCCTAATTTATTTCTAAGGTTTAACCGAAGTTTTCACCTTGTAGTTCGGATCTCATCCCTTCTCAGCAGAGCTCATCTTCGGGGGACCTCGTCCGGAGATGATGGAGAGCGAAACGCCTCCATCTGCCGCCCCGTCGGGCAGGGTGGACGGCCCTGAGTTGTTGTCATGGAGGGTCTCCCCAAGTCCGGCGGGGCCGGGGAGTTCGGCACCCACTGGAGTACGGCCGGTGGAGCTGCAGGATTTGCTCAAGAGGGTGTCTATCTCAGAAGATCACCGCACATTAATGAGTATGGTGATTGAAAGGATCTCATCCGCCGAGAGCGGGTTGTATGAGGCCGTCGGAAGCTTGCTGACGGGGTTTGAGGTACACAAAAAATGACATACCTTTTGACAGTTTTGCACATGGAGTGCGCCCTGTATAGATAGTAGCCCCTGAGAGTTGGTATGCTGTCGAAAGTGAAAGCGTGCCGAGGATCGTAATCTCAGTTATAGAATGTCACCTTTCCTATGCAGGTGGTGGAACGATCGGTGGCTAGCCGAACTGATGGAGCTACCGAGCTGAAGTGGCAACTCGACGTTGCGGATGCGGACATCACGCTGGTCAATAAACGACTTGACGAGTCACAAGGTAAGTGGTTGCTCCGCGGTCACCGAGTAAGGGAGCTGATGCCCGTTCCTTACAATTTGTATGCTTGATGCAGATGGTGCCGCTGCTGTGGAAGACCTTCGAGCAGAGCTTGCTCGAGCCAAGGAGCAAGCCAGGAAAAGTGATGCGGCTGCCTCGAAGGCAGCGGAAGAGCTAAAAGCCGAATAGGCTATTCACTGCCGAAGCAGGGAGGAGATGGCCAATGGCCGTGAGATTAAAAGATGCTACCGACCGCTATGAGGTTCTTGAAAGAGAATGCCGAGTGGAGCAAGCGGGCCTGAAGAAAGCCATCGCCGAAGCCAAGGATGCCCGTAGTGCGATGCGGGCTATGAAGGAGGAACTGCGTCAGGCCGGAGACATTGCGGCTGGAAAGCCCTTTCTGCTGCGTAGGAAGTTCACGGATCCGAAGTATGCTCAGTTGGGCCAATTGTGTGGTGCGGAGGATTCTTATCTGGATTTGGCGGCGAGTGCGGCGGACGCAGTCGTGCACTTCCGAAGCCAGAAGGATCACGAAATGGAAGAGCTTTTCTGGTCTCAATTCCATAGTCCGGAGCGTCCACTTCCGTTGACTGATCGGTTGGCGGAGTGGGCTGAGCTGAATAGGTTGTCTGGACTTGCCATGACGGATGTGGTGGCTCATATGTGGCTAGAAAGGCCCAAGCCGGAGAGTTATTTTGGCTTGTTGCAGCAATTCCTTGGGGCGGTGCCGCATATCAAGGTGATGAAGCGGTCGACATGCGTAGAGGGTGCACGAATGGCTCTTGCCCGTGTTAAGACATACTAGGCAGAGATGGATGCCACCGCTGTTGCATCCCAGGGTGTGGACAAAAGCCGATTACCTGCCGAGCACTATTTTGAGGAAGTCCTGCCGGGCGCTCATTTAATAGAGTCGTAGTGCTCGAAAGATGTTATGTTCAAATGACGTGTATGATTTGTGAGATCATGTTTATAATGTAATAGCTTTTTATACTTGTGCGTTCAAGTATTGAACTATCTCCTGTGCGGCCGTATATGTATGTATAACCTGAAAGATGGCAGTCTTTGGCTTTAGCCCCCACGCACATGGTGCGGGGGTGTTTGCAAAAGAAAAATGCTTTTTCACAATTAATCCAACGTCTTGGTCCTTTGAAGGAGGTGATAGCATAGCAAACTAGGCAACCGGACTATAATGCTTTACCACTTTCACTTAGCCATAGGAGCTCGAAGGTGGGGCTACGATATAGCCCCTAGAGGCACCGCGGTCTCCGAACTCGGGGCACGTATGTGCCTGACCGGGAAGCGGTCCTTCGTCAAAGCGGGGGAATTCTAAACATTCCAGTAGTCGATCGATTGGTTGACCAGTCTCTCGCTATATCATGACAGTCAGTTTTCGGCTTTCTCTACTAAGGTGCTCGCCCGACCGAACCGGGCCACAATCGCAGTAGTTCTCCTGGTGCCGCGTTAGCCGATTGAGCGGAACGTAAGGCAGCAAAACACAGGAGCCGGGCAAACCCAACATTTGACCAAAGACATGATTCAGAGCTGATGCATATAAGGCCTAACTCGAGACGCCGAACACTCCCTGAGGTATTCGGTCTTTATGATACCGGGCAGAACAATGCCCTAAGCCCCTGGTGTCTAGGTACGGGCGAGAACTTCTGACGCGGCCGATGCCAAAACGCCAGCCTCCTCCTCGGTTATGGTAGGAAACCGGGGGATGTGTATCAACAAGAGACAGTTAGAAAGGTTTACGCATGGTCTTAATGTGAAAAGAATCCTTGCAACGGGTCCCTGCTGCATGTCTGCGCCTGTGTCTCCGTTGTGCTGTATCCTGGACGGGTGTAGCACGTGCTTCATCTGTAAAAGAGAAGAACTTAGTTTGGAAAAAATATCGTGCAAAAGATGTATTTAAAATAAAGTATTATAAAGTTGAGCTTTATTGGCTCTCATTGTTCATACGTGTAGCCCCTTGTAAAGAGGTATGCGGCTGGGAAGCCCCTTGTTTATTTATGCCGGACTCGCCTAACCATGTCCGAGGTTTGAATGACCTGTTTTTAGGGGCTTTGACCAGCAAGGTCGGATTAGTGTGCGGCTGTCAAATTAGTCTCACGTTTTCCGTGGTCGAGGAACACTCAGAGTTACTCTTCAATGAGATTATGCCGTGTGGACCGGGCATTTTAAGCATAAGAGACGCGTAATGCGGTATTGCGTTAAAGCGGGCGAAGGCTTCGCATCCCAGTAGTGCTTGATGGCTACTTTTAAATGGGGCGATATGGAAAATGAGCTTTTCACGACGGAGGTTGTCGGATGAACCGAACACGCCCTCTGGTAGTGCAGAGCCTGTACAATTGGCGTAAAGGCCAGGCGTCACTCCTTTGAAGGAAGTGCTGCTATGGTGAATTTTGGTAGGGTCTATCCCCATTCTGCGGATGGTGTCCTGGTATAGCAGGTTTATATCGCTGCCGCCATCCATTAGGACTTGTGTAAATTGTAGTCCGTCGATTATGGGATCCAGTACCAAAGCAGTCCCTCCTGGGTTTCGAACACTTCTGGAGTAATCCTGATGGTCAAAAGTAATTGGTTTAAACATCCAATTTCGGGACTCTGCTGGGGTGGACCGTGCGGCGCGTGTTTTAGCAGGTGCCGCACTATTTTTCCTTGTTATCACATGAAGTGAGTTCACTGTTTTGACATCTAGTGGGAAAGTCTTCTGTTTTCCAGCGTGCTGCTTGTGGGGTTCGTCGTCGTCTTCGCTTGGTGTGTCGAGCCCCTTGTGTTCGGCCTTAAGTCGGCCGGACTGCTTGAAGACCCAACAATCTCTGTGGGTATGGTTTGCAGTCTTCCGGGGGTACTATGTATTTGACATATCCTATCCAAGATTTTGCTTAGGTTGGATAGCTCATCACTGTTGTCCTTGAGAGGCAGTGTTTTATTCGGTCGAGAGCTTTTGAATCCGGCGTTGACCGCCATGCTATTTGGTCCATTTTCCTTATTCCAGCGCTGATCTTTTCTGCATCGTGATTTCCCATTTCCATCCCTGACCTCGGATGTACTCGGGTTGCTGGTGCTGCATCTTGCCAGCCAGCTATCTTCCCCCGCGCAAAAGCGGGTCATGAGGCTTGTTAGCGCGGCCATTGTTCTTGGTTTTTCCTGGCCGAGGTGTCTAGCGAGCCAGTCGTCCCGGACGTTATGCTTAAAGGCTGCTAAAGCTTCGGCGTCCGGACAGTCAACTATTTGGTTCTTTTTGGTTAGGAACCTATTCCAGAATTTGCGTCGTCCGCATTCCACCCGTCCTGACCACAGTCCGGCCAGGGCTCTCCCAATAACGAGAGATACTTTAGCGAACTCAAGATGTCACCGAAAGGTGAGTGTTGAAAGATGTCCGCAGCGGTGAACTCCATGATCGGCACCCAATCGGATTCGATTGGTGGGGGCGCGGGAGGTTCGGAGTTAGGCGAGGAGTCCGGCACGTCGGAGTCACGAGCTTCATGAGGGACTAGGTCAGTGTTCAGCTCCATCGTCGTAGAGGTTGCAGCCCCCGAGGTGGTGTCTAGCCACCTGTCCTCGATCTGCGCAGCCGGCTCCGAATTGAGGATCGGAACGGACTTGTGTGCGGCCTCCAGGGCACTGTCCGGCTGCAGAGTTAAATCATGCCCATCGTGACAGTGCTGCGCGCTCGGCTGTGGCTCGAATCCATCAAAGATCAAGTCTCCGGATGTCAGCCGTGAAGTCCAAACTTCCAAATCTAACCTGACGGCCAGGGGCGTAGCTTTCGATCTGCTCCAGATGGCCAAGTGAATTGGCCCGCAGTGCAAAGCCACCGAATACGAAGATCTGTCCGGGGAGAAAGGTCTCACCCTGGACTGCGTCGTTGTTGATGATCGAAGAAGCCATCGAGCCTATCGGTGACGACACAGAGGAACTCTCAATGAAAGCACCAATGTCGGTGTCAAAACCGGCGGATCTCGGGTAGGGGGTCCCGAACTGTGCGTCTAGGCGGATGGTAACAGGAGACAAGGGACACGATGTTTTACCCAGGTTCGGGCCCTCTTGATGGAGGTAAAACCCTACGTCTTGCTTGATTGATATTGATGATGTGGGTATTACAAGAGTAGATCTACCACGAGATCAAGGAGGCTAAACCCTAGAAGCTAGCCTATGGTATGATTGTTCTTCGTCCTATGGACTAAAGCCATCCGGTTTATATAGACAACGGAGAGGGCTAGGGTTACACAGAGTCGGTTACAATGGTAGGAGATCTACATATCCGTATTGCCAAGATTGCCTTCCACGCCAAGGAAAGTCCCATCCGGACACGGGACGAAGTCTTCAATCGTGTATCTTCATAGTCTTGGAGTCCGGCCGATGATGATAGTTCGGCTATCCGGACACCCCCTAGTCCAGGACTCCCTCAACATGCAAGTCGTGATTCCTATTACAAGAACATGATCAATCTCATACATCACATATCATTCATCACATTCTTTTGGCCATGTCACATCACATAGCATACCCTGCAAAAACAAGTTAGACGTCCTCTAATTGATCTTTGCATGTTTTACGTGGCTGCTATGGGTTTCTAGCAAGAACGTTTCTTACCTATGCAAAAGCCACAACGTGATATGCCAATTGCTATTTACCCTTCATAAGGACCCTTTTCATCGAATCCGTTCCGACTAAAGTGGGAGAGACTGGCACCCGCTAGCCGCCTTATGCAACAAGTGCATGTTAGTCGGTGGAACCTGTCTCACGTAAGTGTACGTGTAAGGTCGGTCCGGGCCGCTTCATCCCACAATACCATGGAAACAAGATTGGACTAGTAACGGTAAGCATATTGAACAAAATCAACGCCCACAACAACTTGTGTTCTACTCGTGCATAGAATCTATGCAATAGACCTAGCTCATGATGCCACTATGAGGGAACGTAGCAGAAATTCAAAATTTTCCTACGAGTCACCAAGATCTATCTATGGAGAGACTAGCAACGAGAGAGAGGGGAGTGCATCTACATACCCTTGTAGATCGCTAAGCGGAAGCGTTCAAGTGAACGGGGTTGATGGAGTCGTACTCGTCGTGATCCAAATCACCAGAGATCCTCGTGCCGAACGGACGGCACTTCCGCATTCAACACACGTATAGCCTGGTGACGTCTCCCATGCCTTGATCCAGCAAGGAGAGAGGGAGAGGTTGGGGAAGACTCCGTCCAGCAGCAGCACAACGGCGTGGTGGTGATGGAGGAGCGTGGCAATCCTGCAGGGCTTCGCCAAGCACCGCGGGAGAGGAGGAGGACTTGGGAGAGGGGAAGGGCTGCACCAGAACTTGGGTGCGGCTACCCTCCCACCCCCACATATATATAGGGGCAAGGGAGAGGGGGGGGGGCGGCCCCCTCAGATCCAATCTGAGGAGGGGGCGGCGGCCAGGAGGGGTTGCCTTGCCCCCCAAGGCAAGGGGGCGCCCCCATTTAGGGTTTCCCCCAAACCCTAGGCGCATGGGCCCTAAGGGGGAAGGCGCCCAGCCCACTAAGGGGATGGTCCCTCTCCACAAACATCCCATAGGGCCCTCCGGGGCAGGTGAACCCTCCCGGTGGACCCCCTGAACCACTTCGGTGGTCCCGGTACATTACCGATAGCACCCGAAACTTTTCCAGTGACCAAAACAGGACTTCCCATATATAAATCTTTACCTCCGGACCATTTCGGAACTCCTAGTGATGTCCGGGATCTCATCCGGGACTCTGAATAGTAACCACGTATATCTATTCCCTATAACCCTAGCGTCATCAAACCTTAAGTGTGTAGACCCTACGGGTTCGGGAACCATGCAGACATGACCGAGACAACTCTCCGGCCAATAACCAACAGCGGGATCTGGATACCCATGTTGGCTCCCACATATTCCATGATGATCTCATTAGATGAACCACGATGTCGAGGATTCAATCAATCCCGTATACAATTCCCTTTGTCTAGCGGTATTGTACTTGCCCGAGATTCGATCGTCGGTATCCCGATACCTTGTTCAATCTTGTTACCGGAAAGTCTCTTTACTCGTTCCGCAACACATCATCCCATGATCAACCCCTTGGTCACATTGTGCACATTATGATGATGTCCTACCGAGTGGGCCCAGAGATACCTCTCCGTCACACGGAGTGACAAATCCCAATCTCGATTCGTGCCAACCCAACAGACACTTTCGGAGATACCCGTAGTGCACCTTTATGTCCACCCAGTTACATTGTGACATTTGGTACACCCAAAGCATTCCTACGGTATCCGGGAGTTGCACAATCTCATGGTCTAAGGAAATGATACTTGACATTAGAAAAGCTTTAGCATACGAGGTACACGATCTTTGTGCTAGGCTTAGGATTGGGTCTTGTCCATCACATCATTCTCCTAATGATGTGATCCCGTTATCAACGACATCCAATGTCCATGGTCAGGAAACCGTAACCATCTATTGATCAACGAGCTAGTCAACTAGAGGCTTACTAGGGACATCGTGTTGTCTATGTACCCACACATGTATCTGAGTTTCCTATCAATACAATTATAGCATGGATAATAAACGATTATCATGAACAAGGAAATATAATAATAATAACTAATTTATTATTGCCTCTAGGGCATATTTCCAACAACGTTGGCCCGAGTTGGATGATATCCTCCATGATATGGACCAGCAGATGCACCATAACGTCGAAGAATGCGGGCGGGAAGTACATCTCAAGCTCGCATAGTATCACCACGATCTCTTCATGTAGCCTTCTGAGTTGCCTCATGCCAACCGACTTCCGAGAGATGATGTTGATAAAGTTGCATATGCCAAATAGCGTTTCACGAACGTGCGCATCCATGATCCCACAGATTACAACTAGAAGTATCTGCGTCATCAGCATGTGACAGTCGTGAGACTTCATCCCGCTGAACTTCTGCTTCGCTGGGTCTAGGTATCGGCTTATCTTCCCCGCGTAACCATAAGGAAGTTTTACTCCTACGAGGTAGGTGAAAACTGATTGATCTCCTCCCGACTTAGAGTGAAGCACGTGGGAGGGTAGTCATTTCCGATCTTCTTGGCCTTTTTGCCTTTGCGACGACTTTCCGTGTCCTGCTTCACCACATCATCATCATCATTAGCGTGAAGCTCCTCCCTGATGCCCATTGATTTCAAGTCTGCCCTTGCTTTCGGCCCATCTTTGGTCCTCTCTGGCATGTTGAGCAGGGTATCAAGCAGTCTCTCGCACACATTCTTCGTGATATGCATGACATCAAGGCTGTGAGGCACACGGTGGATCTTCCAGTACGACAAGTCCCAGAAAACAGACCTCGTTTTCCATACTTTCAGCAGCGGCTCTGGCGCCTTTCACTTCTTTCCCAGCTCTGGCGCCTTTTGCTTCTTTCCCGGCAGTGGGCAATCTTTCCAATTTTTCAACAGCTCGTCTATTTCCTCGCAGCGCCTTGTACGCGGGCATCTTCGGGGTTCGGTTTCACCATCGAACAGATCCTTGCGTTTCCTCCATGGGTCATCGTCGCGAAGCCACCTTCGATGTCCCATGAACACGGTTTTCGAAGACCCGGATCTCTATCTAGCTAGTGATACGGTGTGTCATCCATGCACCTAACGCATCCAGAAAATCCATGGACCACCTGCCCCGCGACATATCCGTAACCGAGATAGTCGTGCACCGTCGTGAGCAGTGCGGCTCTCATAGGGAAATATTCTTTCTGTGCGGTGTCCCATGTATTGGCTGGCGTTTTCCACTGCGTGTCTAGCTCCTCCTTCAGCAGCCCCAGATACAGATTGATGTTGTTCCCTGGTTATTTCGGCCCTTCAATTAGCATACTCATGTGAATGTACTTCCTCTTCATGCACAACTATAAGTGCATCTAGTGCCCCTTAGTGATCTTGGTGTATTGAAGACTTATAGGTTAAGGGACTAATGCGTTTGTGAGTGTACACAGGTCTATAAGTCTATGAGGAGTTTGATATTTACAGAGAAATTCGACCCCTAAAAATGAAGTTCTTCAACTGAAGACTTTGATATTCTGAAGACTTTCTGAAGACTTTGAAAGTGAAGAAATTGGTGTGACCTTGAAGACTTGGTATTCATTTGTGGAACATGAAGCGTGAAGACTTTTGTTTTCGTAGTTTCATTTTCTCTTTCTTGAGTCATAGGAAACACCGTACTGTTAAAGGGGGTCGAGGAAATACTAAGGAAAAATTTCCATGTGATGCTCAACTCAAAATCCTACACCTACCAATCCCTTCGAGTGAAGCCTTTGGAAATCTCATACAGTTCAGTCACTTTCTTCAGTGACAGAGACGAAGTTCTTCTGGTCGCTGATGAATTTGTTCTGACTAAGGAGTTAGGAATTCGTCAGTGCGAATTACCTACACAGTGAGGAACATGATAGCCCTGAGGAATTTGAGAGTCAAATTTCCGACCATTGCTGTGCTACGCGCCAGCTGTCCCAAAATATCTTATCCACCTAACGGTCATATCATTGAGGGGCATTTATGTCTTATCATGTCGGGCTGCTCCCTAGGCTATAAATAGCCGCCCCTACAACCACTAGCTGGTTGGCTGCTCCGAGAGAACTTGACACTTTTCATTTGAGAGCAACCCATCCTCCGAGGACTTTGAGCGAAAATCATCGAGTGAGGAAAGCCCAAAACCAAACCCCTACAAACCCAAAGTGATTGAGCATCACTGAAGAAATTGATCCTGCGTGGATCCAACGCTTGTTACCTTTGAAGACTGTGCTTCTTCCAGACGGTTAGGCGTCAAGGTCTAGAGCATCCAAGAGGAATTGTGGATCGCCGAGTGACCAAGTCTGTGAAGGTTTGGAAGTCGCCTGAAGACTTACCATGAGTGATTGGACGAGGTCTGTGTGACCTTAGTTCAAGGAGAATACGGTGAGTACTGGGTGTCCTGAGCTGCGTGCTCAGCGAATGGGTGTCCGGGACTGCGTGTCCTCGAGTTTAAATACTCAGCCGCTCCAACCAGACGTACAACTGAGACAGCAGTTGGAACTGGTCTACCAAATCATTGTCTTCACCAACCTAACTGGTTCTATTTCCTCAACCCTTCCATTTCCTCATTACTGTGTTGAGTGTTTGTTCATATCTGTGTTTGAAGACTTTGACTGAAGACTTTCTCAATGTCCTCAGTTCAATTTCTTCAGTCTGTTTGTCTTCATCTTGTGTTATCCTGTGATTACGCTTTCTGTACTCTGTGCTAGTCTTCATTTCATCATGATGACCATGCTTGTATTCTGTTATGCTTACTCCTGAGTACTTATTCCGCTGCTAATAGTTCTTCGCTAAGGAATTTCCTCACCGGCAAATTCCTGAGTGAAGAATTCATAAAAATCGCCTATTCACCCCCCTCTAGTCGACATAACGCACTTTCAATTGGTATCAGAGCAAGGTACTCCCTTGTTCTGTGTGATTTTGGTTTAACCGCCTGGAGTTTTAGTTATGTCGACCATAGGTATGAAGAAAGTGACATGCCCTATCTTTGACGGTCATGATTATCCCAAGTGGAAGGCCATGATGAGGAAGCGCCTCATGGCAATGAACAGCGAGCTGTGGACCATCACTGAGATTGGTCTTACTGATCTATGCAAGATGGCGGACGCTGATGATATTCGCAAGTACACTCGACTTGACATCTTGGCGAAGGATATCATCTGTTCCTGCCTATCCAGAGATCAATTCAGGCACATTATGCATCTTTGCAATGCAAAGCTTATCTGGGACCGAATCTCCGATGTCTATGAAGGTCATCGAACCCGTCATGATCCTTGGTTTGAGGACTTCAAGGAATCTCTCAAAACAATGACTTTCGAACCAGAATCACCATCTTCTGCATCATGTCTCATGGCAAAGGGTGTCGAGGTAACCGAATGTTCCTCATCTGAATTTAGTGACTGTGAATCTGATGATGATGAATCTGATGATGATATTGAACCTAGCTATACCAAACTTGTTTGCATTGCCACCAAACAACAACATGCCTTGGAAAAGGTTCAAAACATGCTAGATAAGAGTGATGATATGTTAGGTGCAGAAATGGATCGCACTAAAGCCCTGACTGAAAATCTTCAGAGACTTCAGTCTAGGTTTGATAACCTTCAAATTCATCATAACACTCTCTTATCTGATCATGAGAAACTTTCTTATGAATTTCTTCAAAGAAAGCAAGATCTTGAGAAGCTAAGAGTGAGTTATGAAGATCTTTAGAAGGAGTGCGATTCATTACTAGCTCAACAAATCAGCGCTTCTCAGGAAGAATTTGTTCCTCCATGCTTAAAGTGCATTGAACGTGAATCTGCTAATTCTTCACCTAGATGTTCAAATGCTTCAACTGTTACAAATTCTTTACCTGCCTCTGCTATCACTAAATCCTCATCTGAGGACATTGCTAGTATCACTGACGATGCAGGGCTGAAGGAATTGTACATGACAGGCATGTACAAAAGCCTCAAAGGGCATCAGATTCTTTGTGATGTGCTTAAAAAGCAGATCCTCAACAGAAACCCTAGGAAAGAGGGTATCGCCTTTGAAAGGAAACTTAATGCTGATGGAACATATTGGAAGCCTGAGCAGTACCCCAAAACCTCATGGGTTGCTGCAAAGGGACCTCCAGTTGATCCATCTAACTTATCTGGCTTTACATGTGAATCTCCTCATCCTTCTGATGAGTCATTTGACTCCAACTATAAACTGTTCAAAAATCAGAATGGTGAAGTATTTGCTTGATATGTTGGCACTAACTGCAGGAATGGTTCTCCCATGAAGAAAATCTGGGTTCCCAAGAAGTGCCTTGAAAGTCTTCAGGTGAATGTCCTCATGACACCACCAGTGAAGAACAGGAACCCCTGATCAAATTCTTCATATGGATCAAATTCCTCAAATTGATCAAAGTCCTCATATGATTATCATCGTGCTAACAACTCTGTTTCGCAGGGTAGAGCAAAGGGCTATGAATATGTGCATTATTCTTCAAACCATTATGTTCATAAGTCCTCGAAGAATTTCTCTACTTATTCATATGCTTACCCTAACCCCTCTTATGTGAAACGAAATGGTTTGGCTTCTATGCCACCATTCTCGTATGGTGCTGGCAGAGTGATGAACTCTTTGCCACCCCTTCAGATGTGGGTGGTGAAGAAAAAGAACTAATCTCTTCTACAGGGTCAGGTCTCCAGACGTGCCTTAACGTCTGAAGAATTTGCTGGGGACCTGACAAAATTGCTTGAAAGGACACAGGCGAATCATGATGAAATAAACTTTCACACGTCCTCCTACTGCTATATCTATTTACTGCTTGATGAAATTCATCTGATGAACTTGATATCATATTCTTCATTGATGAAGCATATGAGATTGTAAGTTACACTAATTCATCTGCAGGATGATCAACCCAAAACCACTGAATGGGTCCTCGATAGTGGATGTACAAATCACATGACTGGTGACAAGAATCTTTTGATGGATGCTCCCTTATCACCGTCACATCTGAAGCACATCATCTTTGCTGACAAAGGCAAAAGTCAGGTATTGGGTCTTGGTAAGGCTGCGATCTCTAAGGATAAACACATGGACAAAGTCATGCTTGTTGAGTCCTTAGGATACAACCTCATGTTAGTCTCAATGCTTTGTGATCTTGGTATGGTTGTTGTCTTTGGCAAGTATTGCTGTGTTGTGATTATGGAAGCTGACAATTCCAAAGTCTTCGAAGGCTTTAGGAGAGGAGATTTGTATATTGTTGATTTCTCTACAGGACCACAACCAGCCATGTGTCTACTTGCAAAAGCTTCAGAAGGCTGGCTATGGCATCGATGACTTGGTCACGCAGGCATGAGGAATTTGCACACGCTTGCGAAGAAGAAGCATGTCACTGGCATTGAGAATGTCAAATTCCTCAAGGATCACTTATGCGGAGCCTATGAAGCTGGAAAAATGACCAAGGCCAAGCATCCAGCGAAGACTATCATGACCACTACTCGTCCATTCGAATTGCTTCACATGGACCTCTTCGGACCTAATCATTACTCAGCAGTCACTAATGATGAATCTCTATATGGTTTTGTCATTGTTGATGATTACTCTCGATATACATGGGTACACATTGTTACTTACAAACATGAAGTGCAGGAAGTCTTCACACGTTTTTCCTCGAGGGCTTCAACCAACTTTGGTGTGAAGATCAAGCACATCAGAAGTGACAATGGAACTGAGTTCAAGAATTCCGGTCTTGATGACTATCTTGATGAACTTGGTATTACTCATGAGTTATCTGCTCCCTATACTCCTCAGCAAAATGGCGTCGTGGAGCGCAAGAACAGAACTCTTGTTGAGATGGCTCGCACTATGCTTTATGAATACAAAACGCCTCATCATTTTTGGATTGATGCAATTGATACTGCGTACCACATCATCAACAAAGTATATCTTCACAAATTCTTCAAGAAGACGTCCTATGAACTCCTCACTGACAGGAAACCCAATCACCTGAGGATTCTATCAAGTTCAAGGCAACTGAGGATGTCATTCCTACTGAAGAATTTGCTGAAGAATTCATTCCAGTTCATGAAGAACATCGAGCTGATACACCTGAAGAAAATGCTGAGGAAAATGGTGCTGAAGAAAATGCTGATCAAACTCCTCAGCGACAACCAGCTCATCCTCACGTTGCAAAAGAAGTGCAAGTGGAGAAGATCATCGATGACATTAGAGCACCAGGTCCTCTCACGCGCTCAAAAGCTTCACATTTATCTAACTTTTGTGGTCACTATGCTTTTGTCTCTATCACAGAGCCCACTAAGGTAGATGAAGCATTTTTGGAGCCGGAGTGGATTCAGGCTATGCAAGAAGAATTACATCAGTTCAAGCTCAACAATGTCTGGGAACTGGTCAAACGTCCAGATCCTCGCAAGCATAATATCATTGGCACAAAGTGGATCTACCGCAACAAGAAAGATGAAAATGGCCTTGTGGTGAGGAATAAGGCACGACTGGTAGCTCAAGGCTACACACAGGTTGAAGGAATTGATTTTGATGAAACTTTTGCACCTGTTGCTAGACTTGAGGCTATTCACATATTACTTGCTTATGCTAACCATCATGATATCATCTTATATCAAATGGATGCGAAAAGTGCATTCCTCAATGGTAAGCTTGAGGAAGAAGTATATGTTGCTCAACCCCCAGGTTTTGAAGATCCAAAGAATCCTGACAATGTCTTCAGACTTAATAAGGCCCTCTATGGTCACAAGCAAGCCCCTCGGGCGTGGTACGATACATTGAAGGAATTCTTCGTGAAGAATGGCTTCACACCTGGTTCACTTGACCCTACTCTCTTTACTAAATCTTATGATGGTGAACTGTTTGTGTGCCAAATATATGTTGATGATATTATCTTTGGCTGTACTGACCAACGTTATAGTGAAGAATTTGCCTATATGATGAGTGAAGAATATCAAATGTCTATGATGGGAGAGTTGAAATTCTTCTTAGGTCTTCAAATTCGTCAACAGCGCAATGGCATATTCATATCTCAGGAGAAATACCTCAAAGATGTACTAAGGAAATTCGGCATGCAAGATTGCAAAGGCGTCAAAATTCCTATGCCCACAAATGGCCATCTATGCACTGATGAAAATGGTATTGACTTCGATCACAAGGTATACCGCTCCATGATTGGTTCTTTATTGTACTTATGTGCATCTAGGCCAGATATAATGCTTAGTGTTTGCATGTGTGCCCGATTTCAAGCTGCACCGAAGGAATCACACCATAAGGCTGTGAAGCATATTCTTCGATATCTAGCTCACACACCAACACTAGGATTATGGTACCCCAAGGGCTCTGCTTTTGATCTCATTGGATATTCTGACTCTGACTATGCTGGTGATCGTGTGGACTGCAAGTCAACTTCTGGCACTTGTCATTTCCTCGGACGATCTTTGGTCTATTGGTCCTCGAAGAAACAGAACTGCGTATCATTGTCCATTGTGGAAGCTGAATACATTGCTGCTGGCTCTTGCTATGCTCAACTGCTTTGGATGTAGCAAACACTCAAGGACTATGGCGTCAACGTGAATAATGTGCCTCTCCTCTGCGACAATGAGAGTGCCATCAAGATTGCTCACAACCCAGTTCAGCACTCGAAGACAAAGCACATTCAGATTCGTCATCATTTTCTTCATGATCATGTGTTCAAGGGCGACATCTCCATCGAGCACGTGAAGACTGAAGAACAGATAGCTGATATCTTCACTAAGTCCTTGGATGAGAAGAGATTTAGCAAGTTGCGGTGTGAGCTAAATATCTTAGAATCTTCGAATGTTCTTTGAAAAGGACACACATCCTAACACTTATGCAAAATTGATGACTTAGATGTGCAACACATGAAGAACGTTTTTCTTCAATCAATGAAGAATAACACTCTTAAGTGTGAAGAAATTAATGAAGAATTTGATTCTCAGAACCCTACGACAATTGTACGCGGTGTCTGAAATCATCATTCTTATACGGCGGGTCACGCCACCACAGAAAGTTGGAAATCTTCAATTTGAGTTTTTTTTTAGTTTTGAAATTCTTCAGTTTTTCAAATTCTTCAACTTTTCAAAATCTTCACTGTTTCCTTCGTTTTTCTTTATTGGCTATATATATATATATATATATATATATATATATATATATATATATATATATATATATATATATATATATATATATGAGTTTATGTCCTCTACAGCATTCACTTATAGCTATTTCTTCAAGTTGCTTTTTCAACTAAGTGAATGTGATCGGACCCTTCCCCCCTCTATGCTATACTCAACCCAATCTATTCACAAATTCTACATATGCATTCTATTTGAAACTCGTTCAAAATCTTCACTGTGTCCTTGTTAGCTGAAGAAATTGCGAACGAAACTTTAAAACAAATCTTATCCAAATTTTCGGTTTTGCCGCTCAAACCGTTCCGCATCCCACAATGAATTATTCTATTCACCCACGATCGTACATGATCTCAACTACACAGTATGTGGGTGACACATGTCACGAGAAGGAGAAAGGGCAGGGGCACGTTCATCCCAAATCTTCGGGCGAACAGTTTTTTTCACCGTGTCTATAAATACCCCTCTCCCCTTCCTCACTTCATTTACTCTGCTCGATCGCTACTCTCTCACTCGAGCTCCTCAAACCCTAGAGCCGCCGCTACTCCATCGTCACCGGTGAGGAAGAGCTTCGCTGCCTCAACCTTGTCGCCGTCGTACTCACGCCGACCGCGGAAATCTTCACTCCGCCGTCGCCGTAGCTGTCTTCCTCTGCCAAGTTAGGGCGTGGGAGATCTAACCTGACAAACTTCACATCTGTTCTTCTCAGTTCGTCGTGTTCTTCACTTCGGGTAATTAAAAGTTACTTTTATTACTCACTTTGATTCTCAAACTTTCCTGAAAATCTTCAAAGGTGTTTATTCTTCAAATCTTCACACATATGAACTCCTCACATCATATGATCTTGAACTGTTTCTCTAAGCAATCATTTTCTTCAATATTCCCTAATTGTGTGGATCTTCGATCTATACAACTCTGGAACCTAAGACAAGAACGCTTAGTGAAATTCCTCAAGGTTCAGAAGGTCAAATTCCTCAAAACTTGTTCTTTTCGAAAAACCTTCTCAGAACGCATATGACCTCAACGAATTCCTCGCACCTGTACTCTGTTCACAGGTACTCATGTCTACTGCTGAATCACTAGGTTCTCATCAACTTAACTCATTTGCAGCGTTCCTCGAAGAAAAACTGCATACTTCTTCAGAGAACTCGATTGTTCAAATTCCTCAACTGAAGAATATGGCAGACGGTAAGAAGCCGCAGAAAGGAGGAAAGAAACCTGAGGTTATGACTGCGTTTGAAATCCGTGAGGAAATTTATGCTGACTATTGCACACCTGATGAAGCAAAATTTGGCAAAGAAAACAAAAATCAGCGCAAGGTGCGCATTCAGAGGATTGAACGGAGATGGGCAAGGGAATGGAGGGAATACAGATATGTGACTCTAAAGTACATGAGGAAATTCGCCCTCAATCCTCCATGCCCAAGAGCTCCATTGGCACCTGGCCAAGTAGCTGACCCCACAAGCATCAAACGTGGTGAGGACTTTCCTGAAGAATGGGCTAAGCGCCAAGATAAATTGGCAAGACAAGCCAAGGAGGTAGTGAAGAAATTCAGTGAGGATTCTGCCACTGCTACTACTACTGAGGCCTCAGTCAAACCGAGGAAATCCATGCCAAAGAAGCCTGCTCGTAAGCCAAGTGCTTCACCAACAGTGCCCTCACGGCAAATTCCTCACACTGCTACAGCTCCACCAAAATCCTCAACAGCTCCTTCAAAGTCCTCAGCTCCTGTGCATCTGGCTACATGTCAAAGGACTTCTGGTTTCTCGATTTCATCTGGTGTTTCAGCAAGTTCCTCAGTTGCACCAATTTCCTCATCAGGCCCCACACTGTTGAAGACCAAAGCAATAGCTGGATGAGGTCCTCGGCCAAGTCCAAAGAAGAAACAGGTCGCATTCCATGTGCCTTCTGATGATGAAGCTTCTGATGATGAACTTGCAGAAATCATCAGAGACAGACATGTGAAGGCCGCTAGAGCCAAAGGCACATCTGTGCCACTGCTTTTGGATCCAAGAAAAATCCTCGATTACATTGATCTCTGGCACAGGGATCCTAACACCCCTATGCCTGATTTTAATCTGACCCCTGGTCAAAGTCACATGCTGACTCATTTCATCACTGAAGAGAAATGGAAGTTTGAAAAGGGAAGAGAGATCAGGAAAGCTCAATACAGAAAGGAGAAGCTCCTGAATAAAAACGTTGTCAAAATGACACCTGAGGAACTTCTCCAGGCTCAGTCTAAAATTCAAGCCCTCAGCAAAGACTTTGATGCCTACTATGCTGATTGGCAAGGAGCTAAAGTAAGATTCGTCAATTTGACGAAGAAATTCACAAATGTTGCAGCCCCATCGCAACAAGAAAATCTTCAGGCTGCAGACTCTGCTCAACCTGCTGAAGAACATGCCAGCACCGCTGATGCCTTTCAGCCTGCTGAAGAAAATGCTCGTTCCAGGGCTGGTGAAGAAATTCTAGCCGCTGAAGAAATTGCCAGGGCATCCACTAGTGGTGCGCCTGAAGAAACTGAAGAGATCGGAGCAACTGCATCAGTTGCGCCTGAAGAAAATGAACCAGATTCCTCAGCTCCTCCCGCACCCACACCAACTCCAATTCTTCCATCTGCTTCTGATGTGAAGAAGACCAAGGCTGCAGAGCGAGCTGTAGTGAAGAAAAGGAAGGCATCAACTGCGTCAAACTCTTCGGCTGCGAAGAAAATGAAGCCAATGACCAGCTCACTCGAAAATCCAATTGATGTTGTTTTGATTTCCTCCATGCCATCAAAGGACCTTGTTCCTTTTGGAGAAGACTATGAGATCCCAAGCGGATCTGATGAAGAAACTCATTCTGCTGCTTCGTCAGAGCAGATTGATGAAGAAATTGAAGTGGAAGCAATCCCTTCAACCCCAATCATTTCCTCACCCGTGCCTCAGTTCACAGCTGAAGAGGCCGGTGTTGAGGAACTTGAAGAAGATGTGGATATTGGAAGCACAACACCAGTGATGAACGATGACTTTTGGGAAAGTCAGCATCCAAATTATCCACTCTTCACCCCAATCCAACAGATACCCCAGTCCCCTGCTCCAACTATTCAAATGGGCTCTGAAGAAACTCATCCCACTTCATCTGTCCATGAAGAAAATCCAGCCACTAGTGCTGATGAACCTGCTGCTGCTGGTCCTCAGACTGCACCTGTTGAGGAACAAGAAATTCCTCATCCTGAAGAACCTGAGCTCGCAATTCCTGAGGTGGTGATGCAACTCACTGACACCCCTCTGCCAAAGCCAAAGAATCCATTATCAAGCAAACAGAAGTTCAAGGCTGAAGATTTCTTTGCCGAGCACGTATTCTTCACCGATTATAATCCATATGATTCTGCTCGCATAAGGAAGAAGCGTTTCTGGACTGCCAGCCAAGCCAATTTCTATTCCTCAGTGATCTTCAACAAAGACAAAGTCTTCGATCATGCACATATTCCTCATGTGGACATGGAGTCTCTGCCCGGCTTTGAGCCAGTCCTCAGTGTTCTTCACAATGCAGGACTTCTGAATTTCTGCACTAATATCTGTGACTAGAATGAAGAACTCATTCTTCAATTCTATGCAACTCTGCACATCACCGGAGACGCTGAAGACGTGAACTCATGGGCATTAGACTGGATGTCTGAAAATACTCACTACAAGGCACCAGTAACTGAATTGCTTCGTGCTCTACCACTCAGTCCTCCACTTGATGGTGCTCGTTGTATCTACAATGAACCAGAACTTTCAAATCACTATATGCAAGTGCTGATGAAGCCTTTGAAGCCAAGGCAGGCCCCAAGAACCAAATTCCTCGTCAAGGAATTATTGTATGTGCCTCGGACTGTCTATCGAATTCTGACGAAGACAATGAGTCCTATCAAAGGCCACGACTCAAATGATGAAGAAGTCGTTGGCATCATGAAGAATATGCTTTTCAACATCATTCATGGTGTTCCCGTCAACTTCGATGATTTCTTCATGAGGACTCTGGCCAATATTGCTATGTCACCATTCGAACTGAAGCCCTATGCTCCTTGGATTATGAGATTCATCAGGGAAAGATCTTCACTGAATTACAAAGCTGACACTCTGAACCACGGTAGCTACTTGCCTCCCATTGAAGTCCTCAAACGGACAGTTTCATCAGCTGATGAAAAAGGCAAGGCCGCTGCTGTGATCGATGAAGGCATTCGTCCATTGGATGGTCAATTTCGCAAGGCTGCATCTTACCCTACCAATGACGATTCTGCCACACATGACTCTGCCACAAATACCTCAGCCAAGCAAAATCCTCAAGCCACAGCTCCCAGGGTGATGACTGACCGTGAGTTACTCCTCAGTCTTCATCAGAAAGTTGATCGCAATCACAAATGGGTAAAGCGTCAGTTTGGTGCACTTCTTCACAATATGACCTCAACACACAATGCAGTGAAGGAGAACCAATACTACCTTCATGAAACCTTCAACCGCACCTGGGCTGTCCTCACTCATGTCTATAGCGCTGAAGAACTGAAGACTATGGGTCTCAAGGAAGAATTTCAAGGGTCAAAATTCCTCCACTGGTGGCCAGCTCTTATTCTTCATCGCGTGACACTGATGAGTATGAAGATTTGGATGACACTGCAGGCCCTGCTACAACAAACAACCCCGACAACGCTGGCGCTCCTCCATCGACTTGAAATTCTTTAAGGGCGTTAGTCCTCAGTTTCAATCCTTTTGGTCATTTGATGACAAAGGGGGAGAAATCTGAGTTAGTCTTCAAGCGGGTCTATATTAAGGGCATTTTTTTAAGTTATAACTCTCGTTCTTCTGAAACTTTTATTTGGATCGAGTTGTAATCTTAAACCTGATGGTGCGCTGATACTTTTGTTGCATTATGCTTTGCATGCTTATTCCTCGTTAATGACATTGCACGCATGCTGAATCTCATCAGGCACCATATTTCATCATGCATTTCAAATTCTTCATATTATATATCAAATGCGTGTATGAATTACAAGATATAGGGGAAGATCTCCATGATTCAACTCTTCAAATGTGCATTGCCTCAAAAGCAAATTCCTCACTATGCACATCTTCAGGGGGAGTTCTTCTATATCTTGTAATCAAATTCCTCAATATCAGTGTATACACTTCATATGTTTATCCCCGTTGAAAACTGAACCTATGTTGTCATCAATCACCAAAAAGGGGGAGATTGTAAGTGCATCTAGTGCCCCTTAGTGATTTTGGTGTATTGAAGACTTACAGGTTAACGGACTAATGCATTTGTGAGTGTACACAGGTCTATAAGTCTATGAGGAGTTTGATATTTATAGAGAAAGTCGACCCCTAAAAATGAAGTTCTTCGACTGAAGACTTTGATATTCTGAAGACTTTCTGAAGACTTTGAAAGTGAAGAAATTGGTGTGACCTTGAAGACTTGGTATTCATTTGTGGAACATGAAGCGTGAAGACTTTTGTTTTCGTAGTTTAATTTTCTCTTTCTTGAGTCATAGGAAATACCATACTGTTAAAGGGGATCAAGGAAATACTAAGGAAAAATTTCCATGTGATGCTCAACTCAAAATCCTACACCTACCAATCCCTTCAAGTGAAGCCTTTGGAAATCTCATACAGTTCAGACTCAGTGACAGAGACGAAGTTCTTCTGGTCGCTGATGAATTTGTTCTGACTGAGGAGTTAGGAATTCGTCAGTGCGAATTACCTACACAGTGAGGAACATGATATCCCTGAGGAATTTGAGAGTCAAATTTCCGACCGTTGCTGTGCTGCGCGCCAGCTGTCCCAAAATATCTTATCCACCTAACAGTCATATCATTGAGGGGCATTTATGTCTTATCATGTCGGGCTGCTCCCTAGGCTATAAATAGCCGCCCCCTACAACCACTAGCCGGTTGGCTGCTCCGAGAGAACTTGACACTTGTCATTTGAGAGCAACCCATCCTCCGAGGACTTTGAGCGAAAATCATCGAGTGAGGAAAACCCAAAACCAAACCCCTACAAACCCAAAGTGATTGAGCATCACTGAAGAAATTGATCCTGCGTGGATCTGACGCTTGTTACCTTTGAAGACTGTGCTTCTTCCAGACGGTTAGGCGTCAAGGTCTAGAGCATCCAAGAGGAATTGTGGATCGCCGAGTGACCAAGTCTGTGAAGGTTTGGAAGTCTCCTGAAGACTTACCACGAGTGATTGGACGAGGTCTGTGTGACCTTAGTTCAAGGAGAATACGGTGAGGACTGGGTGTCCTGAGCTGCGTGCTCAGCGACTGGGTGTCCGGGACTGTGTGTCCTTGAGTTTAAATACTCAGCTGCTCCAACCAGACGTACAACTGAGACAGCAGTTGGAACTGGTCTACCAAATCATTGTCTTCGCCAACCTAACTGGTTCTATTTCCTCAACCCTTCCATTTCCTCATTACTATGTTGAGTGTTTGTTCATATCTGTGTTTGAAGACTTTGACTGAAGACTTTCTCAATTTCCTCAGTTCAATTTCTTCAGTCTGTTTGTCTTCATCTTGTGTTATCCCGTGATTACGCTTTCTGTACTCTGTGCTAGTCTTCATTTCATCATGATGACCATGCTTGTATTCTGTTATGCTTACTTCTGAGTACTTATTCCGCTGCTAATAGTTCTTCGCTAAGGAATTTCCTCACCGGCAAATTCCTCAGTGAAGAATTCATAAAAATCGCCTATTCACCCCCCCTCTAGTCGACATAACGCACTTTCAACAACCAGGGGGGAAGGTTGTACATCCACACAAACACATGCCAGGTGCTATGTGTGCTTCTCTGGCTGCCAAACGGATTGACTCCATCGGTGCTCGCGCCCAGCATGATGTTCCTTGGATCCTTCCCAAATTCTGGTTGTTCGAAGTTCAACGCTTGCCACTAGCTCCCATCCCTAGGGTGACTCAGCATCTTGTCTTTTTTATTTATCTCCGGATCATTTGCGTCATCTTCTGGCTTCTTCTCCTCCCTATCCGCGTGCCAATGCAAGAGCTTTGCTACCTTAGGGTCCGCGAAATACCGCTGCAGACGAGGAGTGATCGGAAAGTACCACACCACTTTTCGAGGAGCTTTCTTCCTCTTCTTGTATTGAGTGACGCCGCACACCGGACATATGGTAGACTCCGCGTGCTCGTCCCGATAAATGATGCAACTGTTCATGCACACATGGTATTTCACGTGCAGTAAATCCAGATGACACACGATTTTCTTCGCCTCCTCGAAACTGGTCGGGCACTTATTCCCCTTGGGAAGACGTTCGCGCCAGAATATCATGTTCTCGTCGAAGCATGCGTCGGTCATTTTGTGTTTTACCTTCATCTCCAGAGCCATGAGCGTTACTTTTAGGCGGGTATCCTCGGGCCTGCATCCTTCATACAATGGAGTAACCACGTCTATCTCCAGTTGATCGAGCTTGGCTTTCTCTCGGGCGGCAGCTCTTGCGTTATCCGTTTGCTTGAGAAGCAGCTCTTGAATATGAGGGTCCTGCACCCAGCCCATCGATGGTCCATCGTCGTCTGCTCCGCCGGCATCTTCATCTTCATGATCATGCCCTTCGTCTGCTCTGGCATCTTCCTCATCATCATGTCCTGCATCTTCTACATGATGACTATGTACAGCATCACCGTCGTGATCATGTCCTGGAGATTCTTTGTCTTCTCGCCCGCCCGAGCCGCGGTGGTTGTCTTGCTGCCCTTCCTCATTTCTTGCCCGGCCCCCATGGACGACTTCGTAGTCATCTTCATCACCTTGCCACCGATAGCCATCCATGAAACCATGCAAGAGCAGGTGGTCCCGCACCTTCCCAGAATCCGGATCCGCAATAAGGCTCTTCAGCTTGCATCTTCGACACAGACATCCTATCTCCGTCTTGTTCTTTTGAAGCATCTCGGCCTTCGCGGAGCTCAAAAACCTATTCACGATGCCTTCGGTCATCGTGCAGACCATGGTCACCTGCGGGGTAGAGCAAAATGATATTTAGAACCAAGAAAAAATTTGGCATGACTTTCCCTAAAAATAGGACCAAAAAGAATACATAGTGCCAGAATTCTCGCCGAAACGGAAATGAATCAACATTCCGGCAAAATATTGGCAACTATCGCATTTCAAATATCGGTACCTGCAACCACAAACTTATATGCAACACCACAAACATATGCAACACCACAAACATACATAGATCTAGCTAGGCCATAAAAAGTGCATGTGCACGTTGTTGGAGGGAGAACAACATAAAGATAGCTTCCCCCTTACTTACCTATCAAAAAAGGTAATTTAACCACTTAATTTGGATGAATCTATGGTGCAAATGAGGTGAGGAGGAGGAGGCAGCCGAGACAAGCTTGGAGGAGGAGGTGGAGAGAATGAAGTGGGGAAAGTGAGTGGGTAGGTGTGGCTGTCTAAAATATCTAGCTGGTCCTAGGTTACTAATGGCGCACCACCAACAAATGCGCCATTATTAACCCTGGTTACTAATGTCGCACCTGCTTATGGTGCGCCATTAGTAGTTTTGCAAAAAATAATATCTATATATATACTAATGGCGCACCGGGGCACAGTGCGCCATTACTAGTTTAAACTAGTAATGGCGCACTATTCCCCGGTGCGCCATTAGTAGTTTCGCAAAAAAAAGAATAAAAAAAATATAGTAGTGGCGCACTATGTGGCTGGTGTGCCATTACTAGTTAGAACTAGTAATGGCGCACTATGCCCTGGTGCGCCATTAGTATGTTTGGAATTTTTTTTGTTACTAGTGTTGCACCATGTGTCTGGAGTGCCATTAGTTTCTTCCACACTAATGGCGCACCAGCACATGGTGCGCCACTGCTATATAGTAGTGGCGCACCACATGTCTGGTGCGCCATTAGTGGCCATTCCATCTATAGCCCTTTTCCTAGTAGTGTAGGTCGCAACGTGAGTATTACATATTTTGGTACTTTTAAGTGTCGCGTTACGGAATGGAGAAACACGCTTCACGTCTAGTGGGTTGCCCCAGTGTTGTTCAGGCATAGATCGCCCTTCTATGTCAACAATCCCATTGAGAAGCCCTAAAAAAACAATCCCATTGAGAACGTGTTTAAGGTTCAAAATAGGCCAGAATCAGGGAGTTCGGTGTGCTGATTTCATGGACTGAAAGTTCAAGGTTTGATTTAGTTTTCCTCTACAAGTTCAAATTTTATTTTGGATTTATTCCTTCACACGCTCGTAGCAGCCACTCGAGGTCTGGCTCGGGGAACTCCATCTGTTCCTCTGGGTCGGGGAACTCCCTATGTTCAGCCAAAATTTTAAAATATGTTTGAATTGAGAGGCGAGACATGAGGGGGCACACGGACCCACTACATGGCTTGGCCTTGGGCTGCTTGCCCAAGCCACTATTTTTTTAATTGTACTTTTTGAACTACTGGCTGAGATACATAATGGAATGTGCGGTTCCCACATTGGATCAAGGGCATTAGTAGGGAAAGCATACCGGCAATGGTTCTATTGGCCCATAGCCCTCCAAGATGCAGTCGAGCTAGTCACTAATTGTGAAGCATGTCAGTTCCATTCCAAGAAAACCCACTTGCCTGCCCAAGTGCTTCAGTCAATCCCTCTATCATGGCCATTTTCAGTCTGGGGCCTCGACATCCTCGGCCCCTGATACGTCTCCAACGTATCTATAATTTTTGATTGTTCCATGCTATTTTATTATCTGTTTTGAATGATCATGGGCTTTATTATACACTTTTATATTACTTTTGGGACTAACCTATTAACCGGAGGCCCAGCCCATATTACTGTTTTATTGCCTGTTTCAGTATTTCGAAGAAAAGGAATATCAAATGGAGTCCAAATGGAATGAAACCTTCGGCATCGTGATTTTTTGGAAGATTATCATCTTCGAGGCTTGGAGATGAAGTCAAAAGATCCTCGAGGAGCCCAGGAGATAGGGGGGCGCGCCCCCTGTCTCGTGGACCCCTCGAGCACCTCCCAACCGACTTCTTTCGTCTGTATAGTCCCACGTACCCTAAAAACATCCACGGAGAAGATAGATCGGGAGTTCCGCTGCCGTAAGCCTCTGTAGCCACCAAAGACCTCTCGGGAGCCCTTCCCGGCACCCTGCCGGAGGGGGGATCCATCACCGGTGGCCATCTTCATCATCCCGGCGCTCTCCATGACGAGGAGGGAGTAGTTCACCCTCGAGGCCGAGGGTATGTACCAGTAGCTATGTGTTTGATCTCTCTCTCGTGTTCTCTCTCGTGTTCCCTCTATGGCACGATCTTGATGTATCCCGAGCTTTGCTATTGTAATTGGATCTTATGATGTTTCTCCCCCTCTACTCTCTTGTGATGAATTGAGTTTCCCCTTTGAAGTTATCTTATCGGATTGAGTCTTTTATGAGAACACTTGATGTATGTCTTGCCGTGCTTATCTGTGGTGACAATGGGATATCATGTGCCTCTTGATGTATGTTTTGGTGACCAACTTGCGGGTTCCGCTCATGAACCTATGCATAGGGGTTGGCGCACGTTCTTGACTCTCCGGAAGAAACTTTGGGGCACTTTTTGAAGTACTTTGTGTTGGTTGAATAGATGAATCTGAGATTGTGTGATGCATATCATATAATCATGCCCACGGATACTTGAGGTGACAATGGAGTATCTAGGTGACATTAGGGTTTTGGTTGATTTGTGTCTTAAGGTGTTATTCTAGTACGAACTCTTGAATAGATTGATCCAAAAGAATAACTTTGAGGTGGTTTCGTACCCTACCATAATCTCTTCGTTTGTTCTCCGCTATTAGTGTCTTTGGAGTGACTCTTTGTTGCATGTTGAGGGATTTTTATATGATCTATCTATGTTATTATTGTTGAGAGAACTTGCACTAGTGAAAGTATGAACCCTAGGCCTTGTTTCCTATCATTGCAATACCGTTTACGCTCACTTTTATCGCTTGCTACCTTACTGTTTTTATAATTTCAGATTACAAATACCTTTATCTACCATCTATTTTGCACTTGTATCACCATCTCTTCGCCGAACTAGTGTACCTATACAAATTACCATTGTATTGGGCGTGTTGGGAACACAAGAGACTCTTTGTTGTTTGGTTGCAGGGTTGCTTGAGAGAGGCCATCTTCATCCTACGCCTCCTACGGATTGATAAACCATAGGTCATCTACTTGAGGGAAATTTGCTACTGTCCTACAACCCTGTGAACTTGCAGGCCCAACAACGTCTACAAGAAGAAGGTTGTGTAGTAGACATCAAGCTCTTTTCTAGCGCCGTTGCCGGGGAGCTAGGTAAAGGGCACTCACTCACACCCCATCAACTAAGCTCTTTTCTGGCGCCGTTGCCGGGGAGGTGAGTGCTTGAAGGTATATCTTTAGATGTTGCAATCGAATCTTTTTGTTTCTTGTTTTATCACTAGTTTAGTTTATAAAAGAAAATTACAAAAAATGGAGTTAAGTTTGTCTCGTACGCTTCGTCTTTTTAATATCTTTCGTGAGTTTGATGGAAAGGAAAATTGTGCTCAAGTGCTAGAAGAAGAATTACATAGAATGTTTGATACTAAATCTTTGAATGATGAGCATGATTGCAATGTTGTTAGTCTAAATTCCTTGAATATCCATGATGCTAATGATATGCAAAGCCACAAGCTTTGGGAAGCTATGTTTGATGAATATGATTTTTGACCCCCAAGTTTTGATGAGAATATTTATTTTGATGAAAGCATGCCTCCTATTTATGATGATTATATTGATGAAAGTTGGTTTGGAAGAGTGTCAACTTTAGGAAGTAGTAATCCCACTATTTTGGAGGATGTTGAATCTTATAATATTTATAAAAGTGGGTTTGGAAGAGTGTCAACTTTATTTAGTGATGATTCCACTATTTCGGAAGAGGTTCCAATTGATTATGAGAACAAAGTTGCTATCTATGATGATTATTGTGATGACTTGTATGCAATTAAGAATAATGATAACCATGAAACTTGTCATCATGATTTTAGTTTTCAATTGGATTATGCCTCACATGATAATTATTTTGTTCCCACTACTATTCATGAGAAGAAATTTGCTTATGTGGAGAGTAGTAAATCTTCTATGCTTGTAGATCATGAAAATAATGCTTTAGGTGCTGGTTATATTGTTGAATTCATTCATGATGCTAATGAAAATTATTATGAGGGAGGAACATATGCTTGTAGGAATTGCAATAATGCCAAGTTTCCTCTCTATGTGCTCAAAATCTTAAAGTTATGCTTGTTTTACCTTCCTATGCTAGTTGATTATTGTTCCCATAAGTTGTTTGCTCACAAAATCCCTATGCATAGTAAGTGGGTTAGACTTAAATGTGCTAGTCATATGCTTCATGATGCTCTCTTTATGTTTCAATTCTTATCTTTTATGTGAGCATCATTGCCATCATCATGCCTAGCTAAAAAGGCATTAAAGTAAAGCGCTTGTTGGGAGACAACCCAATATTTATCCTTACTGTTTTTGTGTGTTCACATGATTATGATACTGTAGTAATCATGTTTTATAGCTTTTGTTTCAATAAAGTGCCAAGTAGAACCTTTGGGAAGATTTGGATGAAGTTTATGTGATCTTGCTGTAGAAAAAAGAAACTTTAGCGCTCACGATATTAGCTGCCATTTTCTACCGGATAGTGATTTTAGGTTGATTCTTTTTGCAGATGATTAATAGACAAATTACTCAGGTCCAGAAATTTATTTCATAATTTGTGGCGTTCCATAGGTAAACGTTTGATATAGATTACTACAGACTGTTCTGTTTTTGACAGATTCTGTTTTCATTGTGTTGTTTGCTTATTTTGATGCATCTATGGCTAGTATTAAGTGGTATGAACCATAGAGAAGTTAGAATACAGTAGATATTACACTAATATGAATTTATAATTAATTCATTACAGTACCTAAGTGGTGATTTATTTTCTTATACTAACGGAGCTTACGAGTTTTGTTTTGAGTTTTGTGTGGTTGAAGTTTCCAAGTTTTCGGTAAAAGATTCGATGGACTATGGAATAAGGAGTGGCAAGAGCCTAAGCTTGGGGATGACCAAGGCACCCCAAGGTAATAATCAAGGACAACCAAAAGCCTAATCTTGGGGATGCCCCGGAAGGCATCCCCTCTTTCGTCTTCGTTCATCGGTAACTTTACTTGGAGCTAAATTTTTATTCGCCACATGATATGCGTTTTGCTTGGAGCGTCATTTTCTTTTGTTAGTTTTTTCTTGATGTTAGTTAGAATAATTTTTTGCATCCTTAGTTTCAATAAAAAAGTCAAGGATAGCCTTTGCCATGCTTATTTTGCTAGTATACATGTTGCTGTTTGAAAACAGAAAGTTTACCGCTGTTGCAAAAATCCCCTAGAAAATTAAGGGAGTGATATAATGTTTAATCTTTTTGCATAATGAGATCTGATAAATCTTTTACAGCGTAGTATTTGTCTTATAATTTTTGGAGTTAGGGAAGTATGATGAATCTTGCATTCTTTACAGACTATACTGTTTTGATAGATTGCTGTTATGTTTGCATTGTTTGCATACGTTTGCTTGTTTAATGATTCTATTTGAGGATAGGAGTATTAAATATGCAGAGACATTTAGTATTAAATGTTTAATAATAATGTTAGTAATATGTTACAGTAGAAAATGATAAGGTTTTGCATTGGTTTATACTAAGCTATCTCATGAGTTCTTGTTGAGTTTGTTGTGAATGAAGCTTTTGATAAGAAATAGAAACACCGTGATATGAGAGGAATTAAGGAGACACAAAAGCTCAAGCTTGGGGATGCCCAAGGCACCCCAAGATAATATTTCAAGAAGTCTCAAGCATCTAAGCTTGGGGATGCCCCGGTAGGCACCCCACCTTTCTTCTTCATCAACTATTGGTTAGTACCGGTTGAGCCTACGTTTTTGCTTCTTCACATGAGTTGTGCTATCCTTGCATTGTAATTTTATTTTGCTTTGCTTGCTGTTTGAATAAGATACCAAGATATGAAATTCTTTAATGAGCGAGAGTCTTTGCATAGTTGCATAATTATTTAGCTACTCTTTGATCTTCACTTATATCTTTCGGAGTAGTTTGTCGTTTGCTCTAGTACTTCACTTATATCTTTTAGAGCACGGCGGTGGTTATATTTTGAAGAAATTGCTAGTCTCTCATGCTTCACTTATATTATTTTGAGAGTCTTAAACAGCATGGTAATTTGAATGAAAACTATCATAGGAAGTGAATTGGATGCTATGATCAATTTGTTGCTTGATAGTTTTTTTGAGATATAAAGGTAGTAATGTTAGGGTCATGCTAGTGGATAATTATGAAATTGAGAAATACTTTTTGTTAAGGTTGGCAAGTCCCGTAGCATTGCACGTATGGTAAAAGTTGTTTGACAAATTTGTTGCATGAGGTGCTCTTTTGATTGTCTTCCTTATGAGTGGCAGTCGGGGACGAGTGATGGAATTTTTCCTACCAATCTATCCCTCTTGGGGCATGCGTAGTAATACTTTGCTTAGAGGGCTAAGTATACTTTTGCAATAAGTATATGAGTTCTTTATGACTAATGTGAGTCCATGGACATATGCACACTTATCCTTCCACTTTGCTAGCCTCTATTATACCGCGCAACTTTCGCCGGTATCATGAACCCATTATTTACCTTCCTCAAAACAGCCACCATACCTACCTATTATGGCATTTCCATAGCCATTACGAGATATATTGCCATGCAACTTTCCATCGTTCCGTTTATTATGACACGTTTCATCATTGTCATATTTCTCTTCTCATGATCATGTAGTTGACATCATATTTGTGGCAAGGCCACCTTCATAATTTTCATACATGTCGCTCTTGATTCATTGCATATCCCGGTACACCGCCGGAGGCATTCATATAGAGTCATATCTTGTTCTAGCTTTGAGTTGTAATTCTTGAGTTGTAAATCCATAAAAGTGTGATGATCTTCATTATTAGAGCATTGTCCTAGTGAGGAAAGAATGATGAAGACTATGATTCCCCCACAAGTCGGGATGAGACTTCGGACTTTATAAAAATAAAAGAGGCCAAAGAAGCCCACCAAAAAGAAAGAAAAAAAGAGAAAAGAAAAAGAAAAAAAAGAAAGAAAGAAAAGAAAAAAAAAGAGAAAAAGAGAGAAGGGACAATTGCTACTATCTCTTTTTCCACACTTGTGCTTTAAAGTAGCACCATGATCTACATGATACAGAGTCTCATATGTTGTCACTTTCCTATAATAGTGGGAATTTTTCATTATAGAACTTGGCTTGTATATTACAATGATGGGCTTCCTCAAAGTGCCCTAGGTCTTCGTGAGAAAGCAAGTTGGATGCACACCCACTTAGTTTCTTTTTGTTGAGCTTTCATATATTTATAGCTCTAGTGCATCCGTTGCATGGCAATCCCTACTCACTCACATTGATATCTATTAATGAACACTCCATAGCCCGTTGATACGCCTACTGGATGTGAGACTATCTTCTCCCTTTTTGTCCTTACAACCACCACCATTTACCACCATAGTGCTATGTCCATGGCTTGCTGTAAGTGCATCTAGTGCCACCCCTAGTTTGGTTTTGGAGTATTGACGACAAACGTGGTTGAGGGACTAATGTTTTTGTGAGAATTGCAGGATAACACAGGTAGTAGTCCCTCCTTGATTCGGTTTACCTACCGGAGATGACCCCTAAAAATGTATGAAGACATTGAAGATAATGGTGGTACGTGAAGACATTCACACTGAAGACTATGACAGGAGAAGACATTTAGTGAAGACTATGGAGCGCGAAGACTTAGTAGTTTCCTTGTTTCTTTTCTTCTTTGTTGAGTCATAGGAACCACCGCACTGTTAAGTGGGGTCCAAGTGAACAAAGTCAGAGTGACTGAAGTGATGCTCAACCAAAATCCTATGTCTTCGAGCAAAGACAATGAGAGCAAATCTTATCCAGAGTCGGATAAGTCAGCTTTACTTGTAGCCCAAGTCAAGCTGTCGCGTGTGTTTGAAATCTGACCATTGTGACACGTGTCAGTTCCTTAGTGACCCAGGGTCATTTCGGACAAATCAGGTCGGGTTGCCCAGTGGCTATAAATAGCCCACCCCCTACACCATAAATTGGTGGCTGCTCAGAGTTAGATACGGCTTTTGCTGTTTGAGAGCAACCCACCTCCGAAGCCTTTGAGAGAGAGAATCCTTGCGAGGACAAAGCCCAAACCACCCAGAGCCCAGAGAGTGTTTGGCATCACTGAAGTCTTTCTGTCCGCATGATCTGAAGACTTGTTACACTTGAGGACTGTGAATCCTCCAGCCGGTTAGGCATCGCGTTCTGAGCATCCAAGAGTCATTGTGGATTGCCGCTGAACGAAGTCTGTGAAGGTTTGGAAGTCTACCTTGAAGACTTACCAGAGTGATTGGGCGAGGACTGTGTGTCCTTAGCTCAACGGGAATAAGGTGAAGACACGGTCTTTTGAGTTGAATCCCAGCCTCCCTAACCAGACGTACTGTTGTCACAGCAACTGGAACTGGTCGAACAAACCACTATCTCCCTGAAGCTACTGGTTCTATCTCTCACTTCTCTTTACTTATCGTTTGTCTTCGTGAAGCATTTGCCTGATTGCATAATCTGTTTGACTTCACAGTTTGACCACTTGATTTGATTAGCTTCATACTATCTTCCACCCTGATCCTTACTACCTAGTTGCTAATAGTCTTCGTGCTTTCACTTCATCTAATACTTGACTATGGCTTGTCTAGTGTAGTTTACCTTCCGTTGCATACGAATAGTGTTGTTTCTCCTGTTTATCTTCGAAACTCCCATGTTTTGAAGACTTACATAAAAATCGCCTATTCACCCCCCCTCTAGTCGATAACTAGCACCTTCAATTGGTATCAGAGCAAGGTACTCCCTTGTTCTGTGTGATTCGGTTTAACCACCTGGAGTTTTAGCTATGTCGACTGCAGGGATAATCAAGGTCTTCGCTGCGTGTCCCATCTTTGATGGCACTGAATATCCCTACTGGAAGAATAGGATGCACATGCATCTTGAAGCCATTGATGTCGATCTGTGGTATGTTGTCAAGAATGGCGTTCCCAAGACTGGTGAAGGTGTCACCCCCGCTGATGTGAAGAAGTTCATTCAACTGGACTCTACCGCCAAGAACATCATCTGTGGTCATCTGACCAAAGGGCAGTATGGCCGTGTGAGCGCTATGGAAATGTCGAAGCTAGTCTGGGACTGGCTCTCCAAGGTCAATGAAGGCGTCTCAACACAGCGTGATCAATGAATTAGTACTCTTCACAAACTCTTCAACCGCTTCAAAAGGCACGGCAACGAGAACGTCCAGATCACGTTTGACCGCCTCACTGATATCACCAATGAGCTCCGTGCACCGGTGCAACTGACATTACAAAGCATGAAATTGTGAAGACACTGCTGAGATCTCTCGACAACTCGTTTGACACCTTAGCCCTGATGACACAAGAATGCCCTGATTTCAAGACACTCGATCCGTCTGACATACTCGAGAGGCTCAACACACATGAGTACCAGCTATCTGAGAAACGAGATATCTATGGCCCCAACTACGGCCGAACTCGTGCCTTGAAGGCAAAGGCTGCAGCTTCCTCATCTAGAGAAGAATCTGACTGCAATTCTGATGATCCTGAAGACATTGAAAAGGAGCTTGCTATGCTTGTGAAGAAGTTATAGAGATTCACCAGGAAGAAAAACTTCAAAAAGTCTTCACGATCCAGCTCAAGGGACAATGAAGCTTCCACCTATGACAATAAGAAAAGAACCTGTCAAAAGTGCAAGAAACCTGGCCACTACATCTCTGAATGTCCACAGTGGGACAGTGAGAAGAAGAAAAAGAAGAACAAACAATATGATTCTGATGACAAGAAGAAGAAGAAATCCTCAAAGTGTTCTTCCAAATCTTCCTCTAAGTATTCATCACACAAGAAGAGCTCATCAGGCAAGGCACGTGCTATTTTTGGCAAGGAAATGGATTCAGAGGAGGAGTCTGCTTCTGAGGAGGAAGTGGTGGAGTCTGAGGAGGAGTCTGACTCTGGTATCGCAAGTCTGGCTCTAGCTACAGTCTACGTCCCCAAGTCCATCTTCAACACTGAAGACAATGACTCCGTCACCAACACTAATACGAGAATGACTCGACTCCCACCTACTACTTCATGGCACGTGGTGCCAAGGTGAACTCTTGCGATGCTTACTTTCAAACATCAAGTGAAGATGACTCTGATGGTGAATCCAAACCCATCTACAAAAAACTTGCTAAAATTGCAACTGAACAACAGAAATCTATGGAACATATTCAAAAACTGTTAGACAAAAGCGATGATATGTTGGACGCGGAAATGACTAAGACTTAGTCCTTAATTGAAGACATAAAAAATCTTCATGTTAAGTACCAGGAACTTGAAGGTCGTCATGAAACCCTCTCAACATCTCATGAAAAGCTTTCCTATGATTATCTTCAAAGGAAGCAGGAACTTGAGAAATTGAGATCGAATCATGAAGATCTTCAAAAGGAGAACGAGTCACTTCACGCTCAACAGATCAGTCCCGCTCAAGAAGGATTTGAACCACCATGTTTAAAATGCATTGAGCGTGATAACGCTGTTTCTGTTGCTGGATGTTCTACTGCTCCTATTGCAATATCTTCAACTGCTGATGTGGTAACTAACCCCTCTGTTGAGGATACCACTACTATTGCTGATGAGAATGCCAGGTTGAAGACACTGATTGAGACAGGGATGTACAAAAGCCTCAAAGGGCATCAGACATTATGTGATGTCCTCAAAAAGCAGATTCTGAACCGAAACCCTAGAAAAGAGGGTATTGGGTTCGAGAGGAAAATGAATGTTGATGGGTCATATTGGAAGCCTGAGCAGTACCCCAAAACCACATGGGTTGCTACAAAGGAACCTTCAGTAGATCCATCCACCTTATCTGGTTTCACTTGCGCTAACCCTATTATCATTGATGAATCCTTTGATGCAAACTATAAACTGTTTAAGGATCAGAATGGTGAAGTGTTTGCCAGGTATATTGGGACTAACTGCAGGAATGGACCACCTATGAAGAAGATCTGGGTACCTAAACAGTGTATTGAGAATCTTCCTGTGAATGTCATCCTGACACCACCAAGGAAGAAGACAAACCATAGACCTGTGGCTTCATATGGCCCTAAGGCTTCATACAGATACATGACTCACCTGAGTCACCCTAACGCCAATGTTTTGCATGGAAACCATACTTAGACTTATGAATATGAGCGTGTGTCTTCAAACCGCTATGTTCATAGAACTAAGAACTTTTCTGCTTATTCATATGAGTATCGTTCTTCTCCTGCAAGGCTATTTGCTAGGGCTCCAAAGCCAAAATTCTCAGATGCTACACTTAGACTCATTGCTTCTAAGCCACCCCCGAAGATGTGGGTGGTTAAGAAGAATTAACTTTCTTTTGCAGAGAAAGGTCTCCAGCCGGAAATCAAAGGCGTCCGATGCTATTGCTGGAGACCTAAAACACATTATGGGATGCAAGATAAAATGCCCAAATGGTCTTACTATGTATTTCGTATCTGAATCGCTTGCCAGTCATACTATCAGTCCTAACCTTGATCTAAGCTTTGATAATCCTCTTGTGCGTCAAATATTTATGCTTCACAACTCTCTTGGTGAAGCCTATGCCCCAAACTGCACAGTAGGCCTCGACACCTCGTGCTTCAGAATGGATTATGGACAGTGGGTGCACTCATCACATGACTGGCGATCGAAGTATTCTGATGGATTCAACGCTGCGTCCATCAGACAAGAGCCACATCACATTTGCTGACACTGGTAAAAGCAAGGTATTGGGCCTAGGTAGAGTTGCAATCTCAAGGGATCAACACATGGACAAAGTGATGCTTGTTGAATCCCTTGGTTTCAACTTAATGTCTGTCTCAATGCTTTGTGACTTAAACATGATTGTGCTATTTGGAAAATATTGCTGCCTTGTACTAATGGAATCTGACAAGTCTCTAGTCTTTGAAGGATATCGAAAATATGATCTGTATATGGTATATTTATCAGCAGGTCCACAGATGGCCGTATGTCTTCTTGCAAAAGCTTCAGAATGCTGGCTTTGGCATCAAAGGCTAGGGCATGCTGGCATGAGGAACTTGCACACTCTCGCAAAGAAGAAGCATGTTGTGGGCATCGAAGGCGTCAAGTTCAAGAAGGATCATTTGTGTGGCGCCTGCGAAGCTAGAAAGAGGACAAGAGCCAAGCATCCCTCGAAGACTATCATGAGCAAGCTTCAACCCTTCGAGCTGCTGCACATGGAATTATTTGGCCCTACTCACTATTCCACTCTCAATGCTACTGCCTGCCTTTATGGCTTCGTCATTGTTGATGATTACTCTCGATACACTTGGGTGCATATAATCCTCTACAAGACTGAAGTACAGGATGTCTTCAGACGCTTTGCCAACCGTGCCATGACGAACTACGGTGTCAAGATCAAGCACATCAGAAGCGACAATGACACTGAGTTCAAGAACACCGGCCTCGACCTCTACCTGGATACCATGGGTATCACTCATGAGTTCTCCGCTCCTTACACACCTCAGTAGAATGGGATCGCCGAGTGCAAGAACAGAACTCTTATTGAGATGGCTCGAACGATGCTTGATGAGTACAAGACTCCACGAAAGTTCTGGCCTGAAGCCATTGACACTGCATGCCACGTCATCAACCGTGTTTATCTTCACAAGCTTCTGAAGAAAACTTCCTATGAGCTCCTTACTGGTAAGAAGCCAAATGTAAGTTACCTCAGAGTATTTGGTGCTAGGTGCTGGATCAAGGATCCTCATCACACTTCAAAATTTGCACCGAAAGCACATGAAGGTTTTATGCTTGGTTACGGAAAGGATTCGCACTCCTACAGAGTTTTCAACCTATTTCACTATAAAGTGGTTGAAACTGTGGATGTGCATTTCGATGAGACAAACGGCTCGCAAAGAGAGCACCTGCCAAATGTGCTAGATGAATTATCCCCTAGTGAGTCAATCAAGCAAATGTGAACTGGCGAAATCATACCCTCTGAGAGTCTGTCTGAAGAGGAACATGTCATTTCTGCACCTGATCAATCTGAAGACAATGCTCCGCCCGAAGACAATTCCCCAAATGATGACAATGATCAGCAAGAGCTAAATCTTCGTCCTACTCATCCTCGTGTTGCAAATGAAGTACAGTTTGAGAAGATGATTGATAGCTTCAATGCACCTGGTCCACTCACTCGTTCAAGAGCCACACAAAGAGCAACACAAATCACCAATTTCTATGGACACTTTGCATTCGTCTCAATCTCAGAACCCATGAAAGTGACTGAAGCCTTCATGGAACTTGAATGGATTCAAGCCATGTAAGAAGAGCTCCAACAGTTTGAGTTGAACAATGTGTGGGAACTGGTCAAGCGTCCTGATCCTCGGATGCACAATATCATTGGCACCAAATGGATATATCGCAACAAGCAAGATGAACATGGTCAAGTAGTCAGAAAGAAAGCTCGTCTAGTTGCTCAAGGCTACACTCAAGTGGAAGGGATTGACTTTGATGAAACTTTTGCTCCTTTGGCAAGGCTTGAAGCTATTCACATACTGCTTGCCTATGCAAATCATCACAACATTCTCCTATATAAAATGGATGTGAAGAGTGCTTTTCTCAATGGAAAGATAGAAGAAGAAGTATATGTTGCACAACCTCCTGGCTTTGAAGATCCAAAACATCTTGATATGGTGTACAAGCTCAACAAGGCACTCTATGGCCTCAAACAAGCCCCTTGCGCTTGGTACGATACACTCAAGGACTTCTTGAAGAGCAAAGGCTTCAAACCTGGTTCACTGGACCCTACTCTCTTAAACGAAGACTTATGACGGTGAACTGTTTGTGTGCCAAATATATGTGGATGACATTATCTTCGGTTGCACCAACAAGAAATACAGTGATGAGTTTGGTCATATGATGCAAGAGCAATATCAGATGTCCATGATGGGTGAACTGAAGTTCTTTCTGGGTCTGCAAATCCGTCAGCAACGCAACGACATCTTCATCTCTCAAGAAAAATATCTCAAAGATTGCCTGAAGAAGTTTGGAATGCAAGACTGCAAAGGATACACGACGCCAATGCCAACCAAAAGTCATCTGATTCCCGATGACAATGGTAAAGAATTCGACCAAAAGGTATACCGCTCCATGATTGGTTCTTTGCTATATTTATGTGCATCTAGGCCAGGTATAATGCTTAGTGTTTGCATGTGTGCCCGATTCCAAGCGGCACCAAAGGAATCGCATCACTTAGCTGTGAAGTGAATACTTCGATATTTGGCTTACACCCCAACACTAGGATTATGGTATCCAAAGGGCTCAGAGTTTGATCTAGTTGGATTCTCAGATGCTGATTATGCTGGTGACAAGGTTGATTGTAAGTCCACATCAAGCACATGTCACTTTCTGGGATGATCACTTGTCTGTTGGTCTTCAAAGAAGCAGAACTGTGTATCTCTCTCCACTGCTGAATCCGAATACATTGCTACTGGATCTTACTATGCTCAGCTTCTCTGGATGAAGCAAACTCTCAAGAACTATGGTATACACCTGAAGAATGTGCCTCTCTACTACGACAATGAGAGTGCCATCAAGATTGCCAACAATCCAGTTCAGCACTCGAATACAAAGCATATTGAGATTCATCATCACTTCCTCATAGATCATGTTATGAAGGAAGACATTGATATCATCCACGTCAAGACAGAAGAGCAGTTGGCTGATATCTTCACTAAGCCCTTGGATGAGAAAAGGTTTTGCAAGTTGCGGTGTGAGCTAAATATCTTGGAATCTTCAAATGTCCTGTGAATGGGACACACATCCTAACACTTATGCATTTTGATGACTTAGATGTGCAACACACGAAGTAACGTATATCTTCAATCAATGAAGACATACATTCCAAGTGTGAATACATTAATGCGGAATTTGAATTCGGAGCACCACGATAATTATGCGCCGTGTCTGGGTCTAATACTTCCTATACGGTGGGTAATGCCACCACCCAACTTTTGTTTGAAGTGCTTCTCTTGGCGCTATGTTTGCATAGTCTTCATAACCGAGTTGTCTTTATTTCTGACTTATATTCGAACTTATCTTCATATGATTGATTTGGCCTTATACTGGTTGCATACTATTTGTGTTATGTCCTTCACAACATTCACTTATAGTTATGACTTCGTGTTGAATCTTTTGATCTAGGTGAATGTGATCGGACCCTAACCTATCTATGCTTCTACCTCAACTCTATCTGTCCAAATCATATGCATTCTATTGAAAAATGTCGATTGTCTTCACTGAACCTTGTCAGCTAAAGCCAATCTGACAAACATTTATGTCAGTTTTAAATGTGCTATCTTTATTACCGGAAGTCCGAAGAATTCGGAACGACCGCCCCGACAATCCAGGCGTGTGTGGGAACATGGAACAACTACCCAGGAGTTGCATGCACGCCACGTGTCATTCAAATGCGAATCACCAGTGGCACCTGCATATTTACGCTGTGCTGTCCCTTTCCTTATAAATGCACATCCCATCGCGGTCAAAACTTTTCTTCCACCTCGCTACCTCCCGAAAACCCTAGCACCACCGCTAGCACTCGACGACACCGGCGACGAAGCGCTTAGCTGCCGTGACTTCTCCGACGCCGTCCTCACGCCGGCCGCGGACCTCATCTTCTCCGCCGCCACCGTAGTTGTCTCTCTTCGCCAAGTTAGGGCATGAGAGATTGAACTGCTCGGCCTCAACCTTCCCTCCATCTAGCAGTTCTTCCTGTGGTAACTAAAACTTTTTTCTGTCTTTTTGATCTGATAGATTCATCCCTTCCTACCAAAAGTGGTTTCTAGATCTTCGAACATGAATCTATCTCTTTCTGCATCTCGTATTTTGCCTAGTATAATCACTTATGCTTCTTCACAAGTTAGATTCCTCACTTGTACTTATTCTTGGATTTGTACAACTCTCGAACCCACTCTCATCATATAAGTGAATGTCTTCGCGATATGAGGTCAATGTCTTCAAACTGATTTATCTTCAAAATCTTCTGATAATGCATATGACCTCTTCCCCTTCCCTCGCATCTCTAATGCTGTCACAGGTACATGTCCGTGGGAGAATACCTTGGTTCTCATAGTCTGCATTCATTTGCAGAATTCTTGCAGAGTCACACCAATTCACCTGAAGCAAGTTCTTGTTTGACTAGCCACAAGAAGCCTTTGCAAGTTCTGAAGCCTTTCAGGTTAAGCTTCATGGCTACTGAGAAACCAACAAGGAAGGGTGGCAGAAAGCGTCGTGGAAACACTTCCAAGGACTTTCCACCAGATTTGCATGTGCTGTACAAAACGGACCCTGAGGAAACCTATACTGGTTGCAAGAATCGCATCCAATGGATCCGAAGATTCTGGGCTGAAGAGTGGTTCAAGTACCGATTTGTCACTCAAGAATATCCAGAGAAGAATGCCATCAAGGAGCCCTGGGGTGATATTCTGTACAAAAATCTTCAACCCAGAACCCAAGCTGAAGCCATTGAGCAAGGCTTCTATCCTTGCATGGTTTGCGGACCAGAGCCAGAGAATGCTGACCCTTCTTCACTGCTATGGTGTCGCGAAGACCATCTCTTCAAGCGAAATTACCAGTATGCCAAAGACTCAGCTGTGCAGAACAAGAAGGAATTCGGACTTGACTTCAACCCTGGTCCGTCCTCTCCACGGGAAGATGGCACCTGTGAAGCCAATGAGAACAGGATCGGCCCCTTCTACAACTTTGAAGGCCTCCTCGCAAACATAGCTGTAGAAGGTGCAAAAGTGGATCATTCTGACGATGCTGCTGACTCTGACGAAGCTCCAGCTCCTGCTCAAAAGCCTCAGAAGCAAAAGAAGACTAAAGCTTTAAAACCATCTGCTGCTCCAAAGGCTTCTCGAGTAAAGCCGTTGGCAACTGCCCCTCCCGCTTCAAGCCACGCCTCTGAAGATCTCTCTCACGTCTCCAAGAAGCGTGAGAAGCCACAAAAGAAACCTATTCAGAGACTCAGTCAAGCACTGACACCAGCTGCCATTCCGAGGAACGAATCTGAAGCCATTGATTTGTCTTCAGATGAAGAATTTGGTGAGGATGCCCTTGAGCAGCTAATCAAGAGCAAGCAAGAGGTGGAGATCTTCAATGATCTGCCCCTCTTTGATGTGAAAATCTTGCACAATTTCATTGATGAATGGTTCGATAATCAAGATCTCAGCTTTGATGATCTTCAACTCCCCATTGGCATCAGCGTCGCCTTCCAAGGCGCAATTGCTCCTGAGCTAGCTCTAGCCCAGCGAATTGTTGAACTGAAACACAAGATTGATTTCGAGAAGTAACAGTTCAAGAAGCATGTGGCCCAACTGAGTGTGGCTGATGTCCAAAAATTCAAGGTGATGCTAAATGACCTTAAAGAAGCCTTTCGCAAGAAGCGTGAAGAAGCCAAAGGCTCAAGAGAACGCATGAAGATTCTTGCTGCCAAATGTGTTCAGGCTTACAACAAAGCTGAAAAGCGCAAGGCGCTTGGGCGTCCTGGTATTGACCCCAAGATGGCTGCCAAGCAAAAGAAGAAGCCTACTATGGCCCCCACTGAAGCTCCAAGGAGGGAAAAACCTCACATTGTCTTCCCTACCAGCATGACAGTCTTGAAGCCTAAGATCTCCACAGTGGCTTCAGATCAGCAAAAGACCAAGGCTGCTGAAGCCAAAGCCAGGAAGCGGAAAACCAAGCATACCACTAATTAAGCACCACCCCCTAAGAAGAGAAAAACCAAGAAGAGATATCGGGCTGCTCCTACAGAGCCCCTTGTTGTTGAACCCCTTGCCTCTGTTCCACCTCCATCTGCAAACCAAGAGCATTGGATGATTGTTCATGAGCCTGCTTCCACAGTGGCTCCTGAAGCTCAAGAAGTTACAGTCGTTGATCCTATCGTGACTGAAGGCATTGGTCCCCAAGACAATGTAGAAGATGGTGCTATTCTTCCTCAGATCGAGCGCCCATCGGTATCATCGCCTATTCAAACGAACAGTGAGCTTATCAGTATTGGTCGACCTTTGACGCTGATTTCACAAGATGCATCATGGGCTGATCGCCCCCAGCAAACTACCCCACATCAAGACTCACCAAGTACACCCCAATCGTCATCTGTGCCCGTCATCAGCCCCATGTCCAATGATGACAACTACATGGAGACATCACCATCAACAAAGGCGTCGCCCGCATTCCAACGGCTTCGCAAAGGCCTGAAGCCATCTGTCTCCATGACCACCATCACAGAAGAGGGCTCCAACTTGTCAAGTTCAGTGGCACATCAAGTGTTCCCTGAAGACAATCCTTCTATAACGGTCCCTGTGTTTGAAGCCAATGCTACTGAAGACCCTCTGGCTGCATCAGCTGGAGCAACACAAGAAGAAGAGCGTGTCGCTACTCCCCCTGCAACTTAAGAAGAAGTTAATGAAGAGAACTAGTTTATGCCAGAACCTCCAGCTATTCAAGTGGAGGGTGAGAATCCTGAGGCTGCCACAACTGACATTCCTGAAGCCAATGATGTTGTCATGGCCGAAGCCAATGTGGAGCCTACAGTGGGCAATGCACCAGTAGCCAATGAAGCCCATGAAGCAGCTAATGTCAATGCCGCACCTGACACAAATCTGCAGCTTGAAGTCAATGCCACTGCTCCTGTTCCGCCTCCAAGGCCACATACCATCGAGCAAGCATACAACTATGGCCAACTTGTCACTGTGAGATGGCCTATTCTGATACCTCCACCTGCCGTTGGTCCTCAATTTGATTACCATGTCGAGCACAGGCCTCAGGTTCAGAAGCCAAAGCCAAGACTGCCCAGATTTCCAGGTACTGCCACTTCACCAGGATCTTTCAATGTCAATGGCTTCATTGCACACAACACCTTCTTCGATAGCAATAAGAACCCCTACACCAGGCCCAAGATTTCATTTGATCAGTTCTGGAGTTATCAGCAGCACAGCTATTATTCATGCATTCTGTACAACCAAGGCCGCATATTTCCGCATATTCGCCTTGATACTGAAGCCATAGCTGGCCTGCCCTGCTTAGAAGAAGCTCTAGATTGCTTCAAAGAGGCTGGCTTACTGCATTTCTTCACTGATAAGGAGCACTGGAATGAAGAGTTGCTGCTTCAATTCTACGCCACTCTTCATATCAGAGGCTACAACAGGGATACTAAGACTTGGGTCCTTGAGTGGATGACAGGAAATGTCCATCATGAAGCCAAAGCATTTGATGTCATTGAGCTGACTGGCCTACCCACTCCAGGTGATCTCTATGAACCTGGTTGTCATCTTCACACTACAGCTGTAGAAAGCATCTTTCACAAGCCAGAACCCGACATGAGCCAGATGCTTAGTATGATGAAGCCATTGCCTCAAGATGAAGAATATCCTACGGAGTTTTTTGTTGAAGACCTTGAGTATCTCCCACGCACAATCTATCACATCATAAGGCGAACTCTCTGGCCCATCAAAGGACATTCTCCAAAGGCTAAGCTAGAAGGTGCACAAGATTCTTCAATGCACAAGATTTCTTCATCTTCCAACTTGCTACATCAGGATCTGACATTTTTGGCTTGAAGTTCTATGCTCCATGGATCATGCGTCTGATAAAGCTTCACACTACATTTAACTATCGGCCATCTGCACGCAACCACATTGTTTTCTTGCCAGATGTCGATATGTCTGTTGAAGCCATCTATCCAGAGCCTGACAAGGAACCACTTTATCTTCATAGTGTTGATCGTCAGAGCTTCACTCAGCCCATTGAAGGTGTGCTGGCTGCCACTCGAGTCTATCCGTTGGCTGGTACTACACGTGCACCTCACCATGCCCAAACCGAAGCCACTGACAACACAATTGCTCAACGGCCTCGAAAGCGATCTCGTTTTCTCAATGACTGAGAGCTTCTCATTGGCCTGCATCAAAAACATGATAGGCATCATGATTGGCTCAAGCGCCAGATGCAGAGCATTATGACTGTCGTCAATCGCATTCGCAACCTTGCAACCAAGAATGCCTTTGTCGCACATGAAACTTGTCGACGCACATGGAAAGGGCTGACGCTTATGTGTGCTAAGGAAGATCTTCAGGACGATGGCTATTCAGAACGATTCAAGTTTGATTCCACTCCGCCCAAAAATGCTGTTCTGCGGCGCACTCCATCTCTTGAAGAATCAGAGTACTCCTCTTCTGCTGCAACCATGAATGCTCGTGTGATCGATGATCAAGATGATGCTACTTCGCCACCTCCAACACGTATCGACACTGCTCCAAGTTCGTCTGCACCGCCAAACCTCGACACCAACCTTGCATATTCTCCTACTCCTTCTGGGAACGAGTAGAGGCTCACTATCTTCAACCCTTTTTGGTCTGTACTGACAAAAGGGGGAGAAGCTATGAGTTGATAGTCTTCAAGCGGGTTCGTACGGGCGGTTGCATTATATTTTGCCTAGTGTTTACAACTCTTGCTCTTGATACGTTTGGTTCTCTGAGTTGTAACACTTAAACTCGATGGTCGTCTGCTACTTATTTGCTATTTTGTGGTCCGATGATAACTTCCACACTTAAATCATATTGCAGATGTCCATTTTTCATTATGCATGTCATTATCTTCATTACATCGAATCATGCATGATGATTTGTCTTCATAAGTTGAAGAGGATCTCCACAAGTAGAACCTGCCATGTGCATTTGCATTCCAAAAGCAAATTATTTATATGCACATCTTCAGGGGGAGCCTTTTGTTACTTACGAAGACAATACCTCATCCTTTACAATTTCACATATTTATATCCCCATTGAAAACTTCAACCAGTTTGTCATCAATCACCAAAAAGGGGTAGATTGTAAGTGCATCTAGTGCCACCCCTAGTTTGGTTTTGGAGTATTGACGACAAACGTGGTTGAGGGACTAATGTGTTTGTGAGAATTGCAGGATAACACGGGTAGTAGTCCCTCCTTGATTCGGTTTACCTACCGGAGATGACCCCTAAAAATGTATGAAGACATTGAAGATAATGGTGGTACGTGAAGACATTCACACTGAAGACTATGACGGGAGAAGACATTTAGTGAAGACTATGGAGCGCGAAGACTTAGTAGTTTTGTTGTTTCTTTTATTCTTTGTTGAGTCATAGGAACCACCGCACTATTAAGTGGGGTCCACGCGAACAAAGTCAGAGTGACTGAAGTGATGCTCAACCAAAATCCTATGTCTTCGAGCGAAGACAATGAGAGCAAATCTTATCCAGAGTCGGATAAGTCAGCTTTACTTGTAGCCCAAGTCAAGCTGTCGCGTGTGTTTGAAATCTGACCGTTGTGACACGTGTCAGTTCCTTAGTGACCCAGGGTCATTTCAGACAAATCAGGTCGGGTTGCCTAGTGGCTATAAATAGCCCACCCCCTACACCATAAATTGGTGGCTGCTCAGAGTTAGATACGACTTTTGTCATTTGAGAGCAACCCACCTCCGAAGCCTTTGAGAGAGAGAATCCTTGCAAGGACAAAGCCCAAACCACCCAGAGCCCAGAGAGTGTTTGGCATCACTAAAGTCTTTCTGTCTGCGTGATCTGAAGACTTGTTACACTTGAGGACTTTGAATCCTCCAGCAGGTTAGGCGTCGCATTCTGAGCATCCAAGAGTCATTGTGGATTGCCGGTGAACGAAGTCTGTGAAGGTTTGGAAGTCTACCTTGAAGACTTACCAGAGTGATTGGGCGAGGACTGTGTGTCCTTAGCTCAAGGGGAATAAGGTGAAGACACGGTATTCTGAGTTGAATCTCAGCCTCACTAACCAGACGTATAGTTGTCACAGCAATTGGAACTGGTCGAACAAACCACTGTCTCCCTGAAGCTACTGGTTCTATCTCTCACTTCTCTTTACTTATCGTTTGTCTTCGTGAAGCATTTGCCTGATTGCATAATCTGTTTGACTTCATAGTTTGACTACTTGATCTGATTGGCTTCATACTATCTTCCACTCTGATCCTTACTACCTAGCTGCTAATAGTCTTCGTGCTTTCACTTCATTGAATACTTGACTATAGCTTGTCGAGTGTAGTCTACCTTCCGCTGCATACGAATAGTGTTGTTTCTCCTGTTTATCTTCAAAACTCCCATGTTTTGAAGACTTCCATAAAAATCGCCTATTCACGCCCCCTCTAGTCGATAAGTAGCACTTTCACTTGCGCTCATGTACTGCGTAAGAGTTGAAAAAGCTGAAGCGCATTAAGAAGTATGAAACAATTTCTCGGCTCGTCATCGGGGTTGTACATGATGGGAGTATTTTGTGTAATGAAAACGAAGCATGGCCTAACTATATGATTTTGTAGGGATAAGCTTTCTTTGGCTATGCTATTTTGATAGGACATGATTATTTGTTAGTATGCTTTGAAGCATTATTATTTTTATGTTTTGTAAACTTTTATCTTGAATCATTTGGATCTGAACGTTCATGCCACAATAAAGAGAAATTTCTTTGAGAATCATGCTAGGTAGCATTCCACATCAAAAATTCTATTTTTATCATTTACCTACTCGAGGACGAGCAGGAATTAAGCTTGGGGATGCTTGATACATCTCCAACGTATCTATAATTTTTGATTGTTCCATTCTATTTTATTATCTGTTTTGAATGATTATGGGCTTTATTATTCACTTTTATATTACTTTTGGGACTAATCTATTAACCGGAGGCCCAGCCCATATTGCTGTTTTATTGCCTGTTTCAGTATTTCCAAGAAAAGGAATATCAAACGGAGTCCAAACGGAATGAAACCTTCGGCATCATGATTTTTTGGAAGATTATCATCCTGGAGGCTTGGAGATGAAGTCAGAAGATCCTCGAGGAGCCCAGGAGATAGGGGGGCGCGCCCCCCTACTGGGCATGCCCCCTGTCTCGTTGACCCCTCGAGCACCTCTCGACTGACTTCTTTCGCCTATATAGTCCCACATACCCTAAAAACATCCACGGAGAAGATAGATCGGGAATTCCGCCGCAGCAAGCCTCTGTAGCCACCAAAAACCTCTCGGGAGCCCTTCCCGGCACCCTGCCGGAGGGGGATCCATCACCGGTGTCCATCTTCATCATCCCGGCGCTCTCCATGACAAGGAGGGAGTAGTTCACCCTCGAGGATGAGGGTATGTACCAGTAGCTATGTGTTTGATCTCTCTCTCTCTCTCTCTCTCTCTCTCTCTCTCTCTCTCTTGTTCTCTCTCGTGTTCCCTCTATGGCACGATCTTGATGTATCCCGAGCTTTGCTATTGTAGTTTGATCTTATGATGTTTCTCCCCCTCTACTCTCTTGTGATGAATTGAGTTTCCACTTTGAAGTTATCTTATCGGATTGAGTCTTTTATGAGAACACTTGATGTATGTCTTGCTGTGCTTATCTGTGGTGACAATGGGATATCATGTGCCTCTTGATGTATGTTTTGGTGACCAACTTGCGGGTTTCGCTCATGAACCTATGCATAAGGGTTGGCACACGTTCTTGACTCTCCGGTAGAAACTTTGGGACACACTTTGAAGTACTTTGTGTTGGTTGAATAGATGAATCTGAGATTGTGTGATGCATATCGTATAATCATGCCCTCGAATACTTGAGGTGACAATGGAGTATCTAGGTGACATTAGGGTTTTGGGTGATTTGTGTCTTAAGGTGTTATTCTAGTACGAACTCTTGAATAGATTGGTCCGAAAGAATAACTTTGAGGTGGTTTCGTACCATACCATAATCTCTTCGTTTGTTCTCCGCTATTAGTGTCTTTGGAGTGACTCTTTGTTGCATGTTAAGGGATTGGTATATGATCTATCTATGTTATTATTGTTGAGAGAACTTGCACTAGTGAAAGTATGAACCCTAGGCCTTGTTTCCTATCATTGCAATACCGTTTACGCTCACTTTTATCGCTCGCTACCTTGCTGTTTTTATAATTTCAGATTACAAATACCTTTATCTACCATCTATTTTGCACTTGTATCACCATCTCTTCGCCGAACTAGTGCACCTATACAAATTACCATTGTATTGGGTATGTTGGGGACACAAGAGACTCTTTGTTATTTGGTTGCAGGGTTGCTTGAGAGAGACCATCTTCATCCTATGCCTCCTACGGATTGATAAACCTTAGGTCATCCACTTGAGGGAAATTTGCTACTGTCCTACAACCCTGTGCACTTGCAGGCCCAACAACGTCTACAAGAAGAAGGTTGTGTAGTAGACATCAGCCCCTTCCCCCGAGCAATCGGGGGCCTTGAATTCTTGTTCGTTGCCATCGACAAGTTTACAAAGTGGTCGGAAGTGACTGCCGTGAGAAAAGTGACTGCTCAGTCAGCTATCAAGTTCTTGAAAGATTTGGTGTGTCGCTTTGGAGTTCCGACAAGGATCATCACTGACAATGGCACTCAGTTCACGAGCTGCGCCTTCAGGAAATATGTTCATGTCCTCGGATGCAAGATCTCATTCGCCTCTGTGGCACACCCCCTGAGGAATGGGCAAGCTGAGAGGACGAATGTTGAAGTGCTACGCGGACTCAAGACAAGAACCTTTGATATGCTGCAGAAGCACGACAGGCGGTGGATCGAGGAGGTACCGGTAGTTGTCTCGTCCCTCAGAACGACACCAAACCGAGCTACCAAGCAGATTCCCTTCTCCCTGGTCTACAGGGCAGAATCAGTTATCCCCACGGAACTCATTTATGGGTCGCCTTGAGTACTTGCTTACGACGAAGTCGTACAAGATCTGCACCGGCGTGACGATGCTGTGCTACTCGAGGAGAACCGTCTCCGGGCTGCTACACGTGCTGCATGCTATAAGCAAGGCGTGCGTCGCTATTATAGCCGCATGGTTCATGTCCGGTGTTTTTAAGAAGGTGACCTTTTCCTTAAGCGTGTTCAGTCTACCAAGGGTACACACAAGCTGTCACCAAAGTGGGAAGGCTCTTACCGGGTAGTACGAGTCACTAGACCTGGCGTAGTCTGCCTGGAGACTGGAGATGGCACCCTGTTGCAAAACTCATGGAATATTGAGCATCTCCGTAAGTTCTACCCGTAAGGCGCGAGGCTGACGGGGCCTGCCCGGCAGCCACCCATTTGTACAGGCCTTGCCTCAGTTGCATGTAGCCCCTCGTACAAAGCTGGGGCGATGACCCTGTGCAAGAGAAAATAAAGAAGCGATGTAGAGGGGCCCCAACCTAGATTTCATGCATGCATGAGCATTCCAGATCACTGCATAAGCATTTCCATGAGCATTTTCATATGCATATAGATAGGATCACATCCTGCATTCATTCTCATTTGCATGAAGTTGCATGTTCTCAATATGGACTTGGCTTCGACAAAGGAGTGAGAAGATTTCCCGGCACTGCAATCCCGGCAAGCCAAACAGATAAGTTCTACCTATTGTCCATTTGGGTTCTGTAAGCTATAACTTGTGCATTAGAAAGCCTCGTCACTTCTTCTAGACTTAGGTGCTCCCATTCCTGACTTGAACGCTGCTTCAGTTAGGGTGGTCGTAGTTGCCTTTATTAAAAAGGAGTTGGCGGGGGGGGGGGGGGGGGCTGGCCCTTCTGTGTGTAACCGGCAAATAAGGTTCTTCGGCAGACAAAAAGAGGGGTCGACGGGATAGCCTGCCGAGGAAACTTGTTTATTTACACTAAAGAGGCATCTCACCTCTGCATGGACATATATATGTGCGAGTTCCCGACAAGGTTCATCTTTTTCATGCTAATACGAGTACAAGCATTACAGAACACAAACATGGACATGAGAGATTACATTATTTGAATTAAAATTTGGCAAGTGCCTACAAGTTTAAGACTGAAAAAAGATAAGTGCCCCGTAATCCTCTTTATTGTCCCTCTCCTCCTAGGCACGGCAGGTGAAGGCAAAGAGGACAAGGGAGAGGCGCGGGGAACACGTCGATGGAGAGCACGACAGAGGCGACCCGTCAACCACTGCCACCAGGGCCAGCAGGCACGGCAGGGCGAACGGAGCTACAGCCCGAGAAGAAGCCTGCTGGGACCCAGCTGGGAGACTGCTGGAGGAGCCCGAGAGTACCATCCCCGCCACTGCATCCAACTCCCCGGCAAATCACGCTGCCGGGGAGGAGATGCAGATGCAGATTATGGTGCTGCCGCATGATGAAGATGGTGCGGGCGGTGATCAGCCGGAGTCAAAATCGTCGTCCTCCCGCCCGCCACCATCGTCATCGCCGTCACGGTCCTCCTCGTCGTTGTCGCTCGAGGAGGAGCTTTCATGGTCGGTGGAGCTCTCCACGCAGCACCCTAAGCAAATTCCCGAGCGCCCTAAGACCGTGACGGAGAGCAGGCCGCTCTCCATTAATTTAAACTTGAGAACGTTCCCCTCCGTCAAGCCATGGGCACGAGTGAAGGTCTTCCAACCACGGCGGAGATACATAAGATGAGGAGCAGGGAAGTGACGTTGACCCACATGCCGCCGTTCCCGCAGCCCCTCATATGCAACCTCAAGGCATGCGGCGGATCAAGCTCCATTTCCCGGGCCGCACAGAGGCTTGTACAACCTGATGAAGAATTCTCGGGGCTGATTTCCTACATGGCCTTCCATCAGGGGAGGAGCCACCGACGAAGGTGCAACAGGTAAGCCGCTCCGTCCTCCTCTTCCTCGAACACTGCGGTGACCTCGGCCTCGGCCCCTCCCTCCTCCTATGGCACCGGGCTTCGCCGCTGCGGGCTTCGCCGCTGCGGGCTCCGTGGGAGGAGAAATACTCTGTTGAGTGGTGGCCCTCATCACCGCCAACGGAGCGTCTGTGCGCCCTCGCCCTCCACTACAAAAAAGACACATCCGTGACATGTTGGGCCGAATGATATTTTTTCTGTCATACTTATGACACTTCTATGATGATAATTGTGACAAAACCCGGTATCATCATAGATTTGGTGGGCTCCTACTTCTATGACAAAAAATCATGACAGAAAATGGGTCTTCGTCCTGGGTGGGCCGGGGACGCAGCTGCATGACATTCTTTGAGCTGTCCATGACAGAAAAAACCGTGGTAGAAGCGAGGGCGAGGAAAATATCGGGGAGTTCCTGGTTAAGGTGGGTGGTCGGAGGCCGAGCGATGCACGTTTCTCTCGTACCGTATGCGCGTGGGGGCGAGGCGTTGGGCTCTAACTGAACCTGAGCGATCGAGGCGTCGCCTAACTGAACCCGAGCGATTTCACTGCAGGCTACACGTTACTGAACCCGAGCGATCGAGGGATTCCTTCGCTACTGCTGCTAACTGAAGGCGATCGATGCTGCCTCTGGATGAACAGTGAGCGTTTCTTGGGGGGTTTGGATGAACAGTGAGTGTTGCTGGGGGGTTTGGATGAACAGTTCCCAGTGGGGGTGGGTGAACATGACCCCGTGGTGTTGTCTCTGGATGAACAGGACCCCGATCGAGCCGGTTGGGGCTGGATGAACAGGACCCCATGGAGGGCTGGATGAACAGGACGACCCCATGGAGGGCTAGTTGAACAGTTGCCGGTGGAGGGTTGGATGAACAGTAGCCCGTGGAGGGGTGGTTGAATAGGCCCCGTGGAGAGGGCTGGTTGGAGAGTAGCCGGTGTTGTAGCCGCGGTGGAGGCTGGATAAACAGGAGCCCATGGATGAACAGTCGCAGGTGGAGGCTGGAGGAGGTCGACGGTGGATGAACAGTAGCCCGTGGAGGCTGGAGGAGGTCGACGGTGGAGATGAACAGTATCCCGTGGAGTCCCGTTTTGCGGTACGCCACACCCTTCCTGATGAACAGGACCCCCGTTTCGACCGTAGCGCTCCAACACAAGTCAGTTTCCTCCGTTTTGCGGTACGCCACACCGCTCCCGATCAACAGGACCCCGTTTCGACCGTAGGAGGTCCAACAAAAGTCCGTTTCCTTCATTTTGCGGTACACTAGACCCCTCCCGATGAACAGGATCCTGTTTCGACCGTGGCTAGTCGAACACAAGGCCGTTTCCTCCGTTCTGTGGTACGCCATGCCTCGTTTCCATTGGTTGTTCCGTCCAAGCCCTCCCGATGAACACGACGATGCATTTCATTCTAACCCAGCTGGTTGGCTCCCCATGAACATGACGGCGATGCAGTTTCTCCGTTTCGACCCAACCATGTACACGAGCCCTAGTTGTACGTATGCGCGAGTAGGCGTTGTAGACCCCGCCCGTATGTACGTACGTGGCCGTATTTACTTTCTTGCACCCTGGCCACTGTACATACGTGTACATGCTACATGCGCACCTCTACTATGACACATGCGCATCTACATCGACCAGTATGTACGTACACGTTCGCGTCCAGAATGACAACACTACGAATGCTTCGACCAGGTGGGTCCCGACTGTCACGCACTTCCTTGCGCGCGAAGATGTAGCTGGTGGGTCCCAGCAGTTAGCGGCGAATTATTTTTTTGCCCGTAATATGGACGCACTTCCTTGCGTGCGAAGATGTAGTTGGTGGGTCCCAGCAGTCATGGGAAATGTTTTTTTCATAAAATATGGTGGCCCGTCCAGTGGGTCCCTGCTGTTAGGTGGATGAATAATTATTTTGCGCGTAATAAGGAGGCACTTCCTTGCAGCCGCCATGGACCCAACTATCAGACTCAACACGTCCAGTACTCTTTCGATGGAAGTCGTTCCTTGACCATGTTGACCACTCCGCGCCGAGAGCACCAGGGCGGTGGACGACGACGAGGCCTAGGAAGGGGACGATGCGGACCCGGGGAAGACGCGGCAGTGGAAGCCCGCACGGAGAGGAGTATGAGGGTTCACTGGTTCGGCTATGGTGTGAGGCTTCCGATGACACTCGTTTGTTGACCACGTTGACCACACCGTGCCGAGCGCACCAAGGCCGGTGGACGATGGAGAGGCCCCAGACTAGAACCACCTGGAGATGGGGAAGACGTGGCAGTGGAATCGCAGATGGAGAGGAGTGGGAAATTTGAATGGTTTGATGCGCGACAGCACTACCACCTATGGGAGACAGGAGCAAGAACAGAGGTTGAAGAAGGAGCACTACTGTTGGATTAACATCCAACGGTCTAGCTGCTAGAATCATTTGTTGATTAAGTTGACAAAGCCCTGCGTACATGTCTGCTTAGTAGGCCCACAAGTCAGCCACCAAATCTGTCGGGTCCCAGCTATCATCGGGAGGAATAGTTTTTTTTGCATAACAAGGAGGCACTTCCTTCCGTGCGAAGATACAACCGGTGGGTCCCAGCTGTCAGTGGAGGAAATAACTTAATAAGGAGGAACTTTCCTTGCGTCCAACCATGGACCTCGTGGGTCCCTGCCGTCAGGCTCTCACGTACAATCCTCTTCCGATGACTCTCATTTATTGACCACATCGCGCCGAGGGCAGCGAGGCGGTGGATGAGGCGAGGCCCCAGACTGGAATGACCCGGAGATGAGGAAGACCCGACAGTGGAGTCGGAGACAGAGAGGAGTGGGAAACTTGACTTGTTCAGGTGCGGGTGGGCCTACACTCGACAGAGAATAACAGGAGGTGCGGAGTGGAGGGATGATCGGGCCGTCGGTGAGGTAGCGTTTAGCTGCGAGGCGCGCAAAACAACGCCACTGGATGCTGGAGGCTGGAGCAGGCAGCCTCGGCAGCACTGGGGGAAGAAGACAAGAGATTGAAGAAGAATGCCGGTCGTTGGTTGTAAATCCAATGCCTTGCTTAGGCTTCGACCTACTGGCCCACATGTTAGCCAGTCCATTTATTTTTTTAGTCCATTTGGTGGGCTGGGTGAAACAATGATGTAGCATCGATGCAACCCATTTATATATGGTAGAATTTAAAGCCCATTTGCATTTCTCTCGAAATCCACAGACTTGCTGGGCTGGGTGAAAATATCATGTTGGTCTGGACGGAGAAATGTTATAAAAAGATAAACACATGATTGTGCGTCTATTACTGCATTGGTCAGTAAAATCTTTGCAAGCTTATGTACGCAATCACTAGGAGTTAACTTGCCAAGTTATATATAAACAATTATTATTATTATTTTGTAAGTTCTTTCAATTTATGAAATAAAATATAATTTTAATTTGATGAGTTAATGGGACGTGGGATATTATTATTTTTTAAGCTAGATGTGGGACAGTTGAGTTGGTTCTAGGGAAAAGTATTGAGAGAAAACTCAGTTTACATCGAAAAAGAAAGTGGAAGAAAATTCAGATATAGGATTAATGAAAATAAAAAATAAAGGAAGTGGGAAGGTCTATAAAATGGTTGGACGAACGACAGGTTTAACGGAACCTTATGTTGTTTCTGTTATATATATATATAAATAAATATATATATATATATATATATACACACACATATACACACTATTATTTAAGGGAAAACATAGGTTCAGTTTTGCATTCTTATAGAAAAATAGAACTGAGCTGTGTGTCGTCTTGAAAAAACAAACATAACTTGGGCTGCTGATGTTATAGACAAGCTAGGTTGGGAGGCGTAGAGGCCGATAGATCCAAAAAACATTGAAACATGTCGTGGGCTGCCCATGTTAAACAACAAAACCTAGGCCATGGACGCGGTGGGCCCAGGACTGTCAGCCACTCGGCGAACAGTTGTCTCCCGATTCCTCTTGTTTTGCTGACCATGTTGGGAGGGATAGACGAGGACACCGCGGCGAGAGCACCAAGCCGGAGGACGACGTCAAGAACATGGACCGAACAAACCAGAGCGGGGGAAGGCGCAGGTGGAGGGGAGTACGAGGGTTGACTTGTTCGGATGCAGGGTGGCCGATGGAGCTCCTTGGTATCGTTGTCTTCTTTCATATTGGCGTAGCTGGGGTTGATGATGGTCTCGGCGAGGTCAACCACAGACTCCTTCTCCTGCCCATTGCCGATGATCTTGTATTTCTTCTGGATGTCGACAAGCTTGTTACACTAAATGGCCGAATCATCACGTTCTTCCATCTCTCCACCGTAGCGAAGGTGCAGTCGGTGCTGCCAATGAAACGGGCGAATGCTCCAGAACCTCTGATGGCCCTACAATAGTGGTAGACGAGAACCTCATCTCGCACGCATACCTGGGCGATCGCGATCCGCTGATCCCTTTCGGGAGCCGAATGGATGGGCACAAGGTCTAGTCCTGCGACCTTGTGCTTTCTCGTCCTGTAGGTACTGTTTGAACTCGGCGAGGCAGAGCTTCACCGAGTCCGGATCATTGGTGTACATCACATTCAACTTGGTGCCGCCGTGGGACTGAACGGAGAAATCAAAGGTGAACTCCTTGCTGAAGTCCATATCCAGCAGGCTCACCCCTCGGATCGCCATTGGAGTCTCTTCAAGTGAACGAGTGAGTAGGCGGCAGCAGCAGTTCGTTTTTCAGGTCTTGGGGAACTAGATTCAAAATTAAACTGAGTGTATATAGGCGACAATAGTTACTACCCCTCCTTCACCCTCTGCATGCCCGGCAGAATATGCACCCTCGGCGCATTCAAACGCCTCCATTAAGAAACCTATTCCGGCCACACACGTCGGTTCACGAGTGGGCCTGTATTGGTACTGTAATAACAAGTGTTAGTGGTCACTTTACTTAAATTTAATTAGCTTTAATTAAAATGTATTCTTAAAACAAGCAATGCATTGGCTCGTTCTATCAGTGACACAGGATCAACATGCACAACAATTAGAATTATTATTCTAAGGACACACATGATCAGCACATTTGCCGCACTTTCACAAAGAAAATACTACCAAGTTTGAACAGTTTTTTATGGTTGTTGTCCTCTACATCACCATGCCGTGTTCCCAGCTTGCAAGATTCAGAACCAACAAATAAGATTCAAATAATAAGTACAACAAATATGCCTACACATCTCATTGATTCCCAGCTTCCAAGATTCAGAACCAAATAAATAAGATTCAAATAATAAGTACAACAAAGATGCCTACACATCTCATTGATTCCCATCTTCCAAGATTCAGAAACAACCCATTAGAGCCTTTTGATAAAGTGAATATCGGGATTTAATCCATCTTGACTAGTCGTGTCATACAACCCAAAAACTTGGTGAATGCTCTTGACCATCACAACATCTGTAGTAGAGTATTCCTGTTTGCACAGATAAGAAAGAGCACGATTACTATAATAGTGGCACTAGTTGAAGCAACCGGTGTGAGGGGCCCTATACCGCCACGACTCGATGTGGTGAACCTTCAACTCCACTCAGATGAGGTCAACCTGCAGATCCATGATTCAATTCATGCGCCTTTTTCTGCAGTTCACCTGAAATGAAGCAAAGATTGCATCATTCAGCTAGCAAGAAGTACTTGCTCTCGTGAGCTTGCAGGTTCTTCTTTAGTAGCTGCACTAAAATTCAACAACAATTAGGTTGGCTATCTCGCTCATGTAAGGTGCAACTATAATTTTCTTATCCTTTTGTGCAGTTCCACTAAAATAAAGTGCCATTGTGGTGACAGTGACGGCTCATCTTGCAAAAGCAAATAAAATGTTGCACGAGATTACCAGCAGAATTTGGTGGAGATTTTGGAAACTCATATCACCATTTTGTGTAGTTCCACCAAAATTCAGAGATGTTGCCCACGTGACATTTTAGTTTAACTGCACAAGACAGTCAATCAAAAAGAAAGTGTTTTGTGCAGTTCACCAAAAGGTCACAATAGCAACAGGGCAAATGGATATCCCTATCTGCACAAAAAGATAGAAAGTAAATGATACGTCTCCAATGTATCTATAATTTATGAAGTATTTCTGCTATTATATTATCTATTTTGGATGTTTAATGGGCTTTATTATACACTTCCATATTATTTTTGGGACTAACATATTAACCGGAGGCCCAACCCATATTGCTGTTTTTTGCCTATTTCAGTGTTTCACAGAAAAGGAATATCAAACAGAGTCCAAACGGAATGAAACCTTCGGGGGAGTAATTTTTGGAACAGAAGCAATCCAGGAGACTTGGAATAGACATCAGGGAAGCTTCGAGGTGGCCACGAGGGTTAGGGGCGCGCTCTACCCCCTGGGCGCGCCCCCACCCTCGTGGGCCACTCATGGCTCGCCTAACCGACTTCTTTCGCCTATATATCTCCATATACCCCAAAATAATCCAGGAGCTTAATAGATCGAGAGTTCCACCGCCGCAAGCCTCTGTAGCCACCAAAAACCAATCGGGACCCTGTTCCGGCACCCTGCCGGAGGGGGGGATCCCTCACTGGTGGCCATCTTCATCATCTCGACACTCTCCATGACGAGGAGGGATAGTTCACCCTGGGGGCTGAGGGTATGTGCCAGTAGCTATGTGTTTGATCTCTCTCTCTCTCTCTCTCTCTCTCTCTCTCTCTCTTGTGTTCTTGATTTGGCACGATCTTGATGTATCGCGATCTTTGCTATTATAGTTGGATCTTATGATGTTTCTCCCCCTCTACTCTCTTGTAATGGATTGAGTTTTACCTTTGAAGTTATCTTACCGGATTGAGTGTTTAAGGATTTGAGAACACTTGATGTATGTCTTGCATGTGCTTATCTGTGGTGACAATGGGATATTCACATGATCTACTTGATGTATGTTTTCGTGATCAACTTGCGGGTTCAGTGACCTTATGAACTTATGCATAGAGGTTGGCACACGTTTTCGTCTTGACTCTCCTATAGAAACTTTGGGGCACTCTTTGAAGTAATTTTTGTTGGTTAAATAGATGAATCTGAGATTGTGTGATGCATATCGTATAATCATGCCCACGGATACTTGAGGTGACATTGGAGTATCTAGGTGACATTAGGGTTTTGGTTGATTTGTGTCTTAAGGTGTTATTCTAGTACGCACTCTATGATAGATCGAACGGAAAGAATAGCTTCGTGTTATTTTACTACGAACTCTTGAATAGATCGATCATAAAGGATAACTTTGAGGTGGTTTCATACCCTACAATAATCTCTTCGTTTGTTCTCCGTTATTAGTGACTTTGAGTGACTCTTTGTTGCATGTTGAGGGATAGTTATATGATCCAGTTATGTTATTATTGTTGAGAGAACTTGCACTAGTGAAAGTATGAACCTCAGGCTTTGTTTCCTAGCATTGCAATACCGTTTACGCTCACTTTTAACATTAGTTACCTTGCTGTTTTTATATTTTTCAGATTACAAAAACCTATATCTACCATCCATATTGCACTTGTATCACCATCTCTCCGCCGAACTAGTGCACCTATACAATTTACCATTGTATTGGGTGTGTCGGGGACACAAGAGACTCTTTGTTATTTGGTTGCAGGGTTGTTTGAGAGAGACCATCTTCATCCTACACATCCCATGGATTGATAAACCTTAGTCATGCACTTGAGGGAAATTTTCTACTGTCCTACAAACCTTTGCACTTGGAGAACCAACAATGTCTACGAGAAGAAGATTGTGTAGTAGACATCAAGCTGTTTTCTGGCGCCGTTGCCGGGCAGGTGAGTGCTTGAAGGTATATCTTTAGATCTTGCAATTTAATCTTTTAGTTTCTTGTTTTATCACTAGTTTAGTTTATAAAAGAAAACTACAAAAAAAATATTGGAATTGAGTTTGCCTCATACGCTTCATCTTTTTAATATCTTTCGCGAGAATGATGGAAAGCAAAATTGTGCTCAATTGTTAGAAGAAGAAGTCTATAAATTTTTTGGCACTAAATCTTTGAATGAGGAGCATGATTGCAATGTTGTTAGTATGAACTCGTTGAATATCCATGGTACTAATGATGATTGCACTAGTCATGATGAAAATGTCTCTTATAAGAATCTCAACTTTTGTGGAGTGCATAGACACTACTAGGGAAAAGCCTATACATAGAATCTTACCAGTAGCGCGCTTTAAAATTAGGCGCTGCTGCTACTTAGCAGTAGCGCTCGCTTTCAAAACTCGTTGCTGGTACAAGCTTATCAGTAGGGCGCACACACTAGGACGCGCTACTACTAAAATTCCCACAACGCTGCCGCGAGGCCAATTATAGCAGCAGCGCGTTAATACAAAGGGCGCTACTGCTACGGATGGTAGCAGCAGCGCATTTACGCAATAATCGCTACTACTAAGGTTACTACAAAAATTTAGTCCCACCTCGCTCCGTGAAGAGAGTTTGTACCACCTTAAATATGTTACTTCTACAACTTTCACAAGCACTTGGTCTTCATTAAACTCTATGTGTAGGATCTGTGGCCGCAATAGGAATCCTCACCTGTTCGTAAACCAACCGTCGAGGATTCCTATTGACAAATCAGATTGTACACAAAAAGACAATTGATGATCAATGTATTTTTTTATGTCTATGTCTAACATAGCAGTAGCGCATTCTCGGCCAAAGGCGCTACTGATAGGTTGTTTAGCAGTAGCGCATTTTGCTATAGCGCGCTACTACTAAGCCATTCCATCTCCCCCTCCTCACCTATCCGATCCAGATCACACTCACACACACACACTCGATCTCCCTCTCGTCGCCCCTCCTCCGATCTGCACCGCCGTCACCTCATCCTCCTCGCTGGACTCGGTACCGGCCTCCTCCTCCGTCCTCCCTCCACTCACCGCTGGCCGACCCCTCCTCGCTCCGCCTTCCTCCTCCATTATCCCTCCACTCGCCGCCAGCCAGCCCCTCCTCACTCAGCCTTCCTCCTCCATTCCCCTCCACTCGCGGCCGGCCAGCCCCTCCTCGCTCCGCCTTCCTCCTCCGTCCTACTATCTTCTCCCTCCTCGAGTCGCCCCTCCTTATCCCTCTTCCCTGCTACATTTTGATTTAGTAGGCTAGTTCATATGCAACATTCTAATTTAGTTGATATGAATAAGTTGATTTAGTAAGCTAGTTGATTTACTTGATTTAGAACATTTTGATTTAGTTGATTTAGTAGGCTGGTTGATTTAGTTGATTTAGTAGGCTAGTTGATTTAGTTGATTTAGTAGGCTAGTTGATTTAGTTGATTTAGTAAGCTAGTTGATTTAGTTGATTTAGTAGGCTAGTTGATTTAGTTGATTTAGAACATTTTGATTTAGTTGATTTAGTATGCTACTGGATTTAGTATGCTAGTTGATTTAGTTGATTTAGGATGCTTTGCTCATATTGCTTGAGGAAAATATCACATGCTACTGTTTTTCTTTCCTGTGAAGTGAATCATTAATCCTTTGCTCATATTGCTTTAGGAAAATGGCGCCACCACCACCACCACTATGTTGACTGTGCAAGTCAAGGTGCACCAGCAGCCTTGCAACTGGCAAGCTGTTTGGCATCTACTTCCAGCCGAGTTTTCATCATGCGGCGGTAAGAAATTAGATGAAATGTAACAACTATTTTATTTTTAGTGTTGGCATTACTGCATTGTGTCATTTTTCTTTTCTTACATAGACCGTCCCATGTAATGTGAGGTTGACATTCAACAAGCTGATAGGAGACACTGTGACATTTGAGGCTCCTGGGGGGCCGTACACTATGGAGGTCGAGAAATGATGCAATATGTCACAGATTGGAGGAGATGGATGGGCCCGTTTCCTCACCCGCATGCGTCTTACTGGTGGTGAGTTGATCAGCTTCTCCTTCAGAGCAGAAAGACCCAAGCTGGTTGTCATTTATCTCAACCTGGTGGAATATGATGAAGATGACAAAGATGATGAAGATGATGCAGATGAAGAAGATGATGAAGATAATGAGGACCCACTCGTTGAAGATGATGAGAACCCACTTCATGAAGCCATCGTAGCTCAAAGAATGAGGCTGAGCGAGGAGGAAGTGTGAAACCTATGGGACATAATTCCACCACGTGCTGACTTTGTCAGGGTGCCATTCGTGACCCGCCTGACAAGTACCATGGTCGATCGACATGATATGGTATGTTATACTTACAAATGCAAATTATCCGATGATATGCTTAGTGTAGAGTCCAATGATATGTTGTGTCGAATCTAGTCGTTGATATGCTTTAGTGTAAAGTCTGATCACATGCTTATTAGTGTAGAATCCAAGGAACTATTAATAGTGTAGATACTCCATATATACTTATTAGTAGAATTCATGATTAATTAGTACAAATGCATAGTACTGTGTCTTTTGATAGTGTAGAAATCTAGACTTAATAGAAATATATTTGCAAGAGTATGTGTGAGGCTATTTATTAATTGATATGTTTTTCTTATTCAGAAATTGCCAAAGAACCTATCTGTGAGTTGTGGTATCGAGCCTGATGAAGAAGGCTCAGCTGGACTACGCCTTACCGCAAGGGGCTCCGTCACCACCTGTACTTACCGCATGGTCACAGACGGTCGCACACACTTAAACTCGGTTGGGTGGAAGATATTCCTCATTAGCAAGAATCTTCGTGTTGGATAGGCCATCCTAATTACTATCAGGAACACCCACCGCCTAGGCTTGAGGATGATGCTCGTCGTCGATATCATCTAGAACTACATATGTGTGTGTGTGGCTATATCATCTAGAACTACATATGATGATCGTCATCGATATCATGTAGAACTACATATGATGATCGTCGTCAATATCATCTAGAACTAAATATGATGATCGTTGTCGATGTCACCTTGTACTGCTTGAGGATGCATGTTGAGTATATATGAAATTGTTATCTAGTACTCCCTCGGTTCCAAATTACTCGTCGTGGTTTTAGTTCCAATTTGAACTAAAACCACGACGAGTAATTTGGAACCGAGGGAGTACTACCTAGTACCTATAATGCTTTATGAAATTGGTATCTAGTAGTACCTAGTATCTGGACATTGCAGTTTATTGAAGCTGGAGTGGGGAAATGGTGAAAGATATAATAGTAGCGCGGGCTCACGAAATCGCTACAGCTAACTAATAGCAGCGCGTTTGGAAAATGCGCTGCTGATATAGTCAATAGTAGTAGCGCGGGCGCAGATAGCGCTACTACTAACAGTTAGCTGTAGCGCCTTATTGGTAGCGCGGGTGCCCGCGCTGCTGATAGCCTCAAAACCCGCGCTGCTACTAGGGTTTTCCCTAGTAGTGAGAGTTTGCAAGTGCACACCAAATAGGAAAGTTATATTTTGCAAGAGGCATAAGTATTTAGAAACTAAATATTTGCAAGAGAGGCTAGATGTTTGTGCTGAAAATTTAAAATTTCTTAGCCATACTTGTGAACTATGCAATGAACGTGGTCATTTAAATCTCCAATGCAAATTGTGTCATGATAGAATCGTGTCCAAAAATTATGATGACTTGATTTCCCTTGCGCATCATAATGAAATTAGTTTGCTTTTGGGTTATGAAGAAATGAAACGTTTAACTAAGGATATTCTAGAATATAACCTTGAGAAATTTCTTGATATTGATCTAGAGGAAATTTATATGTATTATGAGGTGATTGCATTGAAAATCCTTATATTGCCAATTACATAAAATCAAGAAAACAAATAGAGGATGAATAGAATACTAATGAAAGGGAAGAGACTTCCCAATATCCTCCTATTATTTCTTATGATGAAGCATGTAACGAGGAGGAGCTTTCTATTTAACCAATCTCATTAATAAGGAGCTCAAAAAAGAGGGTTAAACCCAAACATGATGTGAAGAAGAAAAAGAAAAGAGGGAGAAGCAAAGGTAGAAAGGTATCCCTCCCAAATGATGTTGCTCCTATAACTCATTTTGATGATGATAATTGCTATACTATTGGTGCTATCCATACTATTAATGATGAGAGTGATTATGCTTATGATATAAAAAGGCCCAAGCTTGGGGCTGCTAAGTTTGATGAGAATGACATGTTTGAGAATATATTTGCTGCAATCAATGTTTGTCCCAAGCTTGGGGATGCTATGTTTAATGAAGATGATATTTTTAGCCTCCCGAGTTTCGATGAGCAAATTTATTATGATGATAGCATGCCTCCTATTTATGATGGTTATATTGATGAAAGTGGGTTTGGAAGAGTTTCAACTTTAGGAAGTAATGATCCCTCTATTCTGGAGGGCGTTGAATCTTATAATATTTATGAAAGTGGATTTGGAGAGGTCATGACTTTATTTAGTGATGAATCCACTATCTTGGAAGAGGTTTCAATTGATTATGATGAGAACAAAGTTGCTACTTATGATGATTATTGTGATGAAACTTATGCTATAAAAAGTAGTGATGATTATATTTATAAAACTTCTCATGATTATGATTACCCTTTTTCTGAACATTACTCTTTTAATATGGGAATAATTTATTGTATTCGAATCTCTTATGATACTTCCACTATTTCGAATGAGAAGAATTTAGCTTATGTGGAGAGTAATAAAAATTCTATGCTTGTAGATCATGAAAAGAATGCTTTATGTGATGGTTATATTGTTGAATTCATCCATGATGCTACTGAAAATTATTATGAGGGAGGAATGTATGCTTGTAGGAATTGCAATAATATCAAGTTTCTTCTCTATGTGCTTAAAATTTTAAAGTTATGCTTGTTTTGCCTTCCTATACTAGTTGATTATTGTTCCCATAAGTTGTTTGCTCACAAAATCCCTATGCATAGGAAGTGGGTTAGACTTAAATGTTCTAGCATATTCTTCATGATGCTCTCTTTATGTTTCAATTCTTATCTTTTATGTGAGCCTCATTGAAATCATCATGCCTAGCTAGGGGCGTTAAACATTAGCGCTTGTTGGGAGGCAACCCAATTTTATTTCTGTTCCTTTGCTTTTGCTCCTGTTTAGTAAAAAATAATTCATATAGCCTCTGGTTATATGTTTTAATTAGTGTTTGTGCCAAGTAGAACCTTTGGGGAGACTTGGGTGTGTCTTTGCGATCTTGCTGTAAAAAACAGAAACTTTAGCGCTCATGAGATTAGCTGCCATTTTTTACTGGGGAGCGATTTTAGGTTGGTTTGTTTTTAAGATGATTAATAGACAAATTCTTCAGGTCCACCAATTTATTTCAGAATTTTTGGAGTAACAGAAGTATACGTTTGATACAGATTGCTATAGACTGTTCTGTTTTTGACAGATTCTGTTTTCTATGTGTTGTTTGCTTATTTTGATGAATCTATGAGTAGTATCGGAGGGTATGAACCATAGAGAAGTAGGAATACAGTAGATATTACACCTATATGAATTTATAATGAGTTCACAACAGTACCTAAGTGGTGATTTATTTTTCGTATACTAACGGAGCTTACGAGTTTTGTGTTGAGTTTTGTGTTGTGAAGTTTTCAAGTTTTGGGTAAAGATTCAATGGACTATGGAATATGGAGTGGCAATAGCCTAGGCTTGGGGATGCCCAAGGCACCCCAAGGTAATATTCAAGGACAACCAAGAGCCTAAGCTTGGGGATGCCCCAGATGGCATCCCCTCTTTCGTCTTCGTTCATCGGTAACTTTACTTGGAGCTATATTTTTATTCACCACATGATATGTGTTTTTCTTGGAGCGTCATTTTATTTTGTTAGTATTTTCTTGATGTTATTTATAATAGTGTTTTGCATCTATATTTTCAATAAAATGTCAAGGATAACCTTTGCCAAGCTTATTTTGCAAGTATACATGTTGCTGTTTCAAAACAGAAAGTTTACCGCTGTTGCAAAAATTCCCTAGAAAAGTCAGAGTATGATATAATATTGATTTTTATTTAATATTGAGCTCTCTTAAATCTTCTACAGTGTAGTATTTTTCTCATAATTTTTGGAGTTAGGGAAGTATGATGAATCTTCCATTCTTTACAGACTATACTGTTTTGGCAGATTGCTGTTATGTTTGCTTGCTTAATGATTCTATTTGAGGATAGGAGTGTTAAATATGCAGAGACATTTAGTATGCAACGTCGAATAATAATTTTTGTGAGTTTTTATAGTAGAAAATGATAAGGTTTTTGCATTGGTTTATACTAACTTATCTCACGAGTTCTTGTTGAGTTTGGTGTGGATGAAGCTTTCGAAATTTAGGAAACCGTGATATGAAAGGAATTAAGGAGACACAAAAGCTCAAGATTGGGTATGCCCAAGGCACCCCAAGATAATATTTCAAGAAGTCTCAAGCATCCAATCTTGGGGATGCCCCGGTAGGCATCCCACCTTTCTTCTTCAACAATTATCGGTTAGTATCGGTTGAGCCCAAGTTTTTGCTTCTTCACATGAGTCGTGCTATCCTTGAAATGTCATTTTGTTTTGTTTTGCTTGCTGTTTGAATAAAATACATTAGATCTGAAATTCTTAAATGAGATAGAGTCTTTAGGTAGCTACATAATTATTTAACTACTCATTGATCTTCACTTATATCTTTTTGGAGTAGTTGTCATTTACTCGTGTGCTTCACTTATATCCTATGAGTAAATGGTTGAATGAGTTGAATATCATAAATCTGAAATTTTATATGTTTCATATGCTTATCCCATGGGGAATAATGACTTCACATATAAGAAGTAGAGGTGGTAAATTTATGGAAGGTTAGCAAACATTGTATTGGTCACTTGAACAATTCATGAAAGAATATTGAAGGAAGAGAGATTTCACATATAAATATACTATCTTGGTCATCTTCTCTGTTTGTGAGCCCCATTAATTATTTTCAAACCTGAGCAAATTAGTTCAAGTTGGACCAGGAAGACAACATAATGAGTTATGCTTGGGTATATTTGTATAGAAGTTATATTGTTATGGATCCTCTAACATGTGGTGCTTGCTATTTAGAATCCTTTGCTAGCCAAAATATTTGTACTGAGCGGGAATACTGCTTGTGCATCCAAATTCCTTGAACCAAGTTTCTTCCATGAGTGTCCACCATATCTACCTATATGCGGTATTTACCTGCCATTCCGAGTAAATTTGCATGTGCCAAACTCTAAACCTTCAAATAATAATCTGTTTTGTATGCCTGAATCGCTCATGTGGCGACTAGGGGCTATCAGTATCTTCCATGCTAGGTGGGTTATTCTCACGATGAGTGGACTCCGCTCATCATTCATGAGAAAGTGGCTGGTAACCAGGATGCCCAGTCCTATGATCAAAAGATCAAAAACAAAATCGCAAATAATTTAAACAAAACTCCCCCAGGACTGTTTATAGTTGGACGGCACCCGTTGTTTCGGACAAGTAGTGGAGTATGATTGTTGGTGGAGGGGGAGTAAAAACTTTACCATTCTGTTTGGGAGCCGCCTATAATGTATTTAGGATGGAAGATATTGGGAACTCTTGGTTGTTATGTTGACAATGAAAGCATACCTCTCAAAACTATTTTCATCTCTGTTTTAAATCTTCGAGCTCTGGCACCTCTGCAAATCCCGGCTTCCCTCTGCGAAGGGCCTACCTTTTACTTTTATGCAAGAGTCAGTAGTATTCCTTCTCATTCCAACCTACTCTTTAGTTGGCAAGCATCATGTGATTGAAGATCTAAGCATATATGGCCATTCAAATATATTTGATCATGAATTATTATTGTTGACAATTATCTATATGATAAGTAAGTTGGGAGGCGAAACATTAAGCCCCTATCTTTCTCTTTGTTCGATGGATGCTATTTGTTCTACAAATATGCTTTCAGTGGTAGCAATCATTGAGGACTATATGATAGTTGAGTATGTGGAGTTTGCTAGATCAAAGCTCTGACGTAGACCCTTCCTGAAAATAAGATGAATTGCAATTGTTTGATGACTGAGAATGAAGTTTGTTAGTTTTCAAGAAAGTTTATGGTCTATGCTTTGACATGTGAATAGCTTGTTACTTGATCATGAAAAGTTTTATAAGATGAGCTACTATTATGACATAACATGATGCTAGAAAAGGTGACTTAAATTATCATTGATCAAACTCATGCACCTGCTAGCATTCACACTTCATAAATTCTTTCTTTTATCATTTACGTACTCGAGGACGAGCAGGAATTAAGCTTGGGGATGCTGATACGTCTCCAACGTATCTATAATTTATGAAGTATTCATGCTATTATATTATCTGTTTTGGATGTTTAATGGGCTTTATTATACACTTCTATATTATTTTGGGGACTAACCTATTAACCGGAAGCCCAGCACATATTGCTGTTTTTTTCCTATTTTAGTGTTTCATAGAAAAGGAATATCAAACGGAGTCCAAATGGAATGAAACCTTCGGGAGAGTTATTTTTGGAATGGAAGCAATCCGAGAGACTTGGAGTAGACATCAAGGAAGCTTCGAGGTGGCCACAAGGGTCAGGGGCGCGCCCTAACCCCTGGGCCCGCCCCCACCCTCGTGGGCCCCTCGGGGCTCCCCTAACCGACTTCTTTCGGCTATATATATCCATATACCCCAAAAACATCCATGAGCATAATAGACCGGGAGTTCCGCCGCCGCAAGCCTCTGTAGCCACCAAAAAGCAATCAGGACCCTGTTCCGGCACCCTACCGGAGGGGGGGATCCCTCATCGGTGGCCATCTTCATCATCCCGGCGCTCTCCATGAAGAGGAGGGAGTAGTTCACCCTCGGGGCTGAGGGTATGTACCAGTAGCTATGTGTTTGATCTCTCTCTCTTCCTCTCTCTCTCATGTTCTTGATTTGGCACGATCTTGATGTATCGCGAGCTTTGCTATTATAGTTGGATCTTATGATGTTTCTCCCCCTCTACTCTCTTGTAATGGATTGAGTTTTCCCTTTGAAGTTATCTTATCGGGTTGAGTCTTTAAGGATTTCAGAACACTTTATGTATGTCTTGCATGTGCTTATCTGTGGTGACAATGGGATATTCACGTGATCTACTTGATGTATGTTTTGGTGATCAATTTGCGAGTTCATTGACCTTGTGAACATATGCATAGAGTTTGGCACACGTTTTCATCTTGACTCTCCGGTAGAAACTTTCGGGCGCTCTTTGAAGTACTTTGTGTTGGTTGAATAGATGAATCTGAGATTGTGTGATGCATATCGTATAATCATGCCCACGGATACTTGAGGTGACATTGGAGTATCTAGGTGACATTATGGTTTTGGTTGATTTGTGTCTTAAGGTGTTATTCTAGTACGAACTCTATGATAGATCGAACAGAAAGAATTGCTTCGTGTTATTTTACTACGGACTCTTGAATAGATTGATCGGAAAGGATAACTTTGAGGTGGTTTCATACCCTACAATAATCTCTTCGTTTGTTCTCTGCTATTAGTGACTTTGGAGTGACTCTTTGTTGCATGTTGAGGGATAGTTATATGATCCAGTTATATTATTATTGTTGAGAGAACTTGCACTAGTGAAAGTATGAACCTTAGGCCTTGTTTCCTAGCATTGCAAGACCATTTACGCTCACTTTTAACATTAGTTACGCTGCTATTTTTATATTTTCAGATTACAAAAACCTATATCTACCATCCATATTGCACTTGTATCACTATCTCTTTGCTGAACTAGTGCACCTATACAATTTACCATTGTATTCAGTGCGTTGGGGACACAACAGACTCTTTGTTATTTGGTTGCAGGGTTGTTTGAGAGAGACCATCTTCATCCTACGCCTCCCACGGATTGATAAATTTTAGGTCATCCATTTGAGGGAAATTTGCTACTGTCCTACAAACCTCTGCACTTGGAGTCCCAACAACGTCTACAAGAAGAAGGTTGTGTAGTAGACATCAGTAAACAGTTGCTAGTCAATAAGAATATATGAAACATACATGAAATGAAAAGAAGCATACTAATTATGTTCATAGCAATCACGCAAGGATAGTAGAAATTTTAAAACATCAGCAATGCTTCATGTTACCAGAAGCATTACGATCAACATTCGTCAAACATGGAATTACTTTAATGGTGGCATTGCTTGTTTACCAGATACAATAAATCAACAGCAGCTAAAGAGTTGGTTTAAGGGCATGGGACCGTGGGGGCACCAGGTTACTCAGCAACGTAAATAAGCAACTTACTTATCATACTAGGGAAAACAACAGGAGTACCATTTGTTCACACAGTTTAATTGCATCATATCACTGGAGGCATTAGATTAACAATAAAACTAGTTAGACATGTCCTTAAGGTAACAATTTGATCGCTTCATTTTACATGCACCCTTACATTAACAACAACAAAAGTTTGGTATAAGGACATGCGATAGTGGACGCATCAGCACAGTGTACCTACAAGGAGGCATAAAGTGGTGATGCCGAGTTTGTTCATGCTCTGTGAGGGCGGCAAATCTAATCCTGGAGAACTTTTCTTATGTGAGGGCAGCAAATCTAATATGGGAGAACTTTTCCTATGCGAGGGCAGCAAATATAATTTGGAGACCTTTCACTATGTGAGGGAAGCAAATCTAGTCCTGGAGACCCTTTACTATGCGAGGGCAGCAAATCTAATCCTGGACATACTCTGTTGACTTGTCCACCAACCGCCACATTCTATCCTTTTTCAAACAATAATAGATCTGTTCCTTATCCAGTTTGTACTGAGTTTTCCCATTATTTCCCTTTTCAACCAAGAGACCGGTTGGGTATCCGGTCTCTACTACTTTCCCCCTGTTATTTCCTCTTTGAATCAAGTCCTAGATTCATGCTACGATTTCCCCCCTTTCTTCGTTGTTTGAACCAAGTCCTAGATTTGAATGCATGAAGTAGCTTTACCTCTAATAATACTAAAAATTTAGGTGGATTTGGAAGAGCTGATGGAAGTAGAAAAAGATGGACATGCAGACACGTTGGGAGCTGGGGCAATAGAGCAAGGCCACTTTCGAAAAACTTGTACCTAAGGTTCGTCGGGATGTCATCGGCGGCTGGTCCGATCTGCGCACAATACGGCAGGGAGGAAGAAGGGTCGGAGGACCTCCCGAGCCGGCGCTGTGTCAGAGAGAACGGCTCGGGCAGAAGATTGGGCCCCGTCGGCAGCTGTGGGTTTCCTCCCTCGGCGGTGATGACCATGTGAATGATGCACCTTTTAGTCCTCTACACACACCGGGCGAAGGGATCCGGCCGGATCTGTGACCAGCGGTGAGCAGAGAGAAAATGTCACTACCGCTGTCTTGTTTAGATCTGGAAAGGATGAGATAATGAAAAGAGCAACCCTAGTAAAGCAAGCGCTCAGGCCCCTGCGTACATATATAGTGGAGTGATTATCTTTTTCTCTCCACAACAAGCGTTTCAATTTGTGTACGTGGCATTAAAGAAAAGAAACTCTCTATAAGGTGACTAACTGTATGAGTCCTACTTACTACTAGTAGTACTGGTATTGTTCACTTGTTCTCCCCGACCCTCCATTCATTGGGGTGTGTTTGGTAGGGTGCATGAGAGTAAAAGTTCCCTTCTCAACCCACTTTTGTGTGTTTGGTAGAGTGTATGAACGGTGCATGACTCCACACTAGCTCAACAAAAACACACTAGGAGCATGCATGAGGAGAGCATGCATGAAGAGTGTTGTTGAGAAGAGCATGCACGAAGAGGGAACAACTATGCTGAGATGAGAATGCAACCAAACAAAACCCCACGGGTGAATAAACATACTGTAAGTATTTATATAGAACGAACAAGCTCGAACTATTTTTGCGTAGTTAAAAGTTGAGGGCGGGGCTTAACCCGGGCAGTACACGCTGTAGTTTTTGGGTAGGTGGTTTGATAGAGGCGAGGAGGGTGAGGGAGTGGAGGATTCAAACTTACTGCTGGAAAGGTCGGGCTGTGTGATTTGACGACGCGTTATTACTAGAAAGACTTGTGATATGACTACTCACTATACTCATGAATTACTGGACTATGACCGGGGTGATGCACCCCTTCCGTTCCGCACTCTAATCTGGTGCATGGCATGTCGACCCGGATGCTGGCTCTCCCACATGTCGGCGAAGTACATAGTAAGAAGGAGCAAAGAATGATGCGGTATATACAACTACTACTACTCACGTCGGAGGAGTGTGAACCACGGCAGCCCAGTGAACCAGCAGTGCGAACCATGGTAGCCCAGTGAACCAGCAGTAGAAAACAATGTGGTGACATAGCCATAAAAAACAATGTGCTACGGTCCATACTGTAGCATGTACAGTACTACTCCTCTTTGTTTGGATCCCTGAGTTAGAGCTAGTTTGGGTTGAAATAGCCTCAAATTATCGAAACAGGAGGGGTTAGTTTGAGCTAGTTTGCTCTAACCCAACTAAAAGAACTATCCCGGTGGAGAGGTTCTAATTGGGTTAGTTATCCTCGGGCCCACTAAAAGAGAACTAAAAAAGATCTTCCCTGCCCGCACCAGATCACTCCCTCCCCCGCCCTCCTCGCACGACTCCTCTCCGTTCTGCATCGGGCCACCCGCCCAAGCGCCACTCTGCCGCTCGCCCTCTCTTTCCTCCGGCCGCCCTCTCCTTCCGGCCTCTATCGCCCTATTCCGGCCGCCCTCTCCCTCCGGCCTCCGAAGGCCTCCCTGCTCCCCCTTCACTAGATGTTTTTCTCCCTCTGTCGTGCACGACGGTGGTCAATCTACTAGGGAGGTTGCGAGAGGGGTGATTTTGTTCGTTTCTTCCCCGTCTCACAACAATATCATTGATCTTGCTCGCTCTAGCGCTAATTCTGATTTGGAAAAGTAGATCCTGATCATACTTGGTATACATTTGTGGTGCACGCATGGAATTGTTTGATACTTCTTGAGGAGGTAATAAATCTTTCTAGAGGCCCAAAGATTCAGTTCACCTTTCTAGGTATTTCAGTTTCATGCTTGCATTATTTCTAGAGGCCCAAAGATTCAGTTCACCTTTCTAGGTATTTCAGTTTCAGGATTGCATTATTTCTAGAGGCCCAAAGATTCAATTCACCTTTCTAGGTATTTCAGTTTTAGGCTTGCATTATTTCTAGAGACCCAAAGATTAAGTTCCCAGTCGGCGGCAAGCGGCCCTGCTACCCATACCGGTGTCGACCTCAACTCGCAAGCGCTAGCATTGGAGGGGTTCCTGGGCCTTGGGCTCTACAGAGCCTTCCTCCAGAGCAACAATGACGAGCTCCTCCCTCGGTGCGTGAGGGGCTCCGGGCTCCCTCCCTATCGTGAATGACTGCCGTGATGAGATAGCTCATGCTTTGTTTCATGGAGTGTATTTTTTTTGTGAAGCTTGATTGACGACTTGTATGTTTAACAGGGATATATCATTTGTATGGACAAAGTAAAATTTATCATGTTTTGCATGCTTGATTTGTAAAGATGGTTCGTTTATGTCAATTGTGAGCGAGAGGGGGCCACACAAGAGCCGGCCACACCAAACCCGGCAGGAAATAGGGTCCAAAGTAGTCAAATGATTGAGAAAGAGCAGTTATTGTCAATCTAACCTTGCCATCCATACACCACTTTGGTTTAGAGATAGTTCAGGGTTAGAATCTAACTCTAACCTCTAACTGAGTTAGACTTCTCCTCGTCTCAGTTCATCGCCATCATACTTTTCCCATTCCTACGTTTTTAGTATCCTGCAAATCAAAGAGGCCCTTTTTTTGCGGGAAAAATCAAAGATGCCCTTAGACTGGTTTAGGTCCGGTCATTTTTTATAAATGTGTTATGTACAAAATTTAATGAACGTGCTCCGATTTCTATGAAAATAATCCGGTTTCATGTAGTAATTCATTCATTTATTTACTCTTCTGCGGGGGGTTTGCATGTAATTCGTGAGGTCTGAAATGTAAAGTACCCTGTCGGTGTCAAAACCGGCGGATCTCGGGTAGGGGGTCCCGAACTGTGCGTGTAGGCGGATGGTAACAGGAGACAAGGGCCACGATGTTTTACCCAGGTTCGGGCCCTCTTGATGGAGGTAAAACCCTACGTCCTGCTTGATTGATATTGATATTCTGGATGTTTACAAGAGTGGATCTACCACGAGATCAAGGAGGCTAAACCCTAGAAGCTAGCCTATGGTATGATTGTAATGGTTGTTGTTGTGCCCTACGGACTAGAGCCATCCGGTTTATATAGACATCGGAGAGGGCTAGGGTTACATAGAGTCGGTTACAATGGTAGGAGATCTACATATCCGTATCGCCAAGCTTGCCTTCCACGCCAAGGAAAGTCCCAATCAGACACGGGACGAAGTCTTCAATCTTGTATCTTCGTAGTCTTGGAGTCCGGTCGATGATGATAGTTCGGCCGATGATAGTTCGGCTGATGATGGTAGTCCGGCTATCCGGACACCCTCTAATCCTGGACTCCCTCAGTAGCCCCTGAACCAGGCTTCAATGACGATAAGTCCGGCGCGTATATTGCTTGGCATTGCAAGGCGGGTTCCTCCTCCGAATGATAGAAGATTGTGAACACCAGGATAGTGTCCGGCTCTACAAAATAAATTCCACATTCCACCGTAGAGAGAATAATATATACACAAGTTCAATCTGCTGATGTTTTTTGCGGCATGATGTCACGCCACTACCAAGCCATTACTTGAATCGTTTTTTACTCTACCACCTCAGCGCATTTAGCAAAGCGGTTTCCTTGGCACGTCTTGTCAAAGCAGAGATCGTGTTCCCCCTTAATCCGGGATTCTCATCAATACAGACGTGGGTAACCCAACCACGCCATTGATGGTGACGCTTGGGGGATAAGCGAGTTTTACCAGGCCGGTGGGGGACGCGTAGACTTCGCCCGCCCATATAAGCGATTAGGATTCACCTTTTCACCTACGCCTTCTTCCTCCTTTTCTTATCCATCTCCACGCACTCGAGCTCCAGCGCCCAAGCCCGCACATCTCGTCTCAACCTTCCCTAGTCATGTCTGGAGCGGGAGGCAAGTGGATGACCACCTCCGTTACGGAGGAGCACATCAAAAGACTGCGCAGCGCCGGCTACCTATCCGGCGACATCGCGCACCGGTTGCCCGACGAGGGGCAGCTCATCCCCACCCCCAGGCCCCATGAGAGGGTCGTTTTTCTTCCCCACTTCCTCCGCGGACTGGTCTTTCCACTTCACCCCTTTGTCCGGGGGCTCATGTTCTACTACGGCCTGGATTTCCATGATCTGGCGCCGAACTTCATCCTCAACATCTCGGCGTTTATCGTCGTGTGTGAGGTCTTCCTCTGCATCCGGCCCCACTTCGGCTTGTGGCTCAAGACCTTCAATGTCAAGCCGAAGGTAGTGAAGGGCACTCAAGCGGAGTGCGGAGACGCCATGTTGGGCAAGATGCCCAACGTCCTTTGGTTCGAAGGGGCCTTCGTGGAATCCGTCAAGGGGTGGCAATCGGGGTGGCTCTATATCACCGAGCCGCGCGACCCTACATGGGCGGGGGCCCCCGAGTTCAGATCTGGTATCCCCACGCAGCTCACCTCCTGGAAAGAGAAGGGCTTGCTGTGGGGTAGTTCGGAGGAGCTGACGGGACTCCAAGCCTGTATCCAGAAGCTGGTGAAGAAGCTCAGGCTGGTTAACGTGGTCCAAGTCATGCTCGTCCGCCGGATTCTCCCATGCCAAGAGCGGGCATTCAATCTGTGGTAGTTTAATCCGGAACAGCACCAGGCGCTGAGCGGGCTCTTTGACACGACGTACGAAGGCGCCTGGAGGGTGCTGTTCAAGGGCGCCGAAGCCCCCGCATCCACGACTGAAGATCGCGGATTTCGCTCGCAGCGCCAAGCCGACGAGGTAAGTGATTCTACCCCTTTACGGGACACTTGCTTTTCATAGTTTGACTCTATGCGGGTTTTAATTTCCCCTTTTCCTTTGACAGGACTGGATGAGGAAGGTGGAGCAGATTATCTGCCCGGCTCCTATGCCAGAAAACCCAGTAGACGCCCATCTAACGAGGCTGCTGGTTCCGGCACCGTACGTGGTGCCGGAGAAGAAGGCCAAGAAGGAGGCCACGGGTGCTCGAAAGAGTTCCCATTTTCAGGTGTCCGACGACTCCGGGGGGGACTCCTCCTCCGAAAACGAGGAGGAGAAAGAGGACTCTCTCCCGGAGGAGGGAGAGAGGAAGAGGAAGGCTTCCCCAACAGGGGAGGCCGAAGGGTCCAAGAGGGGAAGGACTATTCCCCCAGACAGCTCCGCCAACATCAACGTTGGTGAGGAAGAATGGCCTTCAAGGGCCAGGCCTCCAGCGAGATTGTAAGTATCCGGATTCCTGAATGATTTATAATTTCTTTTTCTGCGTCACATAGTGTCATTCTGATGCCGCATGCTGCCTGTAGTCCGGCCAATGATGATGTCCCCGCTTCATCGAGCGGGTCGTTGGCTCTGTCAGATGTAGACTCCATCCTGACCGCCTCCACCCCTCGCGACACCGAGGACGCCGAGGTGGGATCCCAAGAAGGGACCCATCAGGGGGAGGCTCCGGAGGAGCCACAAGGCGGCCTCCCGGACTTTGCGCCGGACTCCACATCAGAACCCGCAGTGGTTCCGGAGTCCGGCCGGCGGCCCCTTCGCACGAAGGGCAAGTCCGTGACGCCGGCAGCTCCCATCCAACCGGAGGCGCCGGACAATTTGTTGGAGGCGCTGCAGAGCGCTTCCATCGAGGAAGAACACCGCACTATTATGAGTGCGGTGATTCAGAAGGGACATCTTGCCAAGAGTGGGCTGACCGAAGCCTGCAGTAGCCTTCTATTAGGATTTGAGGTAAGAAGTTAAAAATATGCAATGTAATACTGCATAGACAGTAGCCCCTGATGCTCGGTTCGGTGTTCGGAAAGAAAAGCCGGACTGAGGATCTGAAAAAAAGAAGATATACGCAGGGTTGCTAAAAAATTATGTCAATATGGGTTGGAGGCTGCGCTGCTGACCTCTGCCGCACTGACTGCGGAGTTCGGTGCTTTGAAGCAGGAGCTCGAGCGGTCCAAGCAAGAGCTCGGCCGCGCCAAGAAGCAGCTCCAGGACAAAGAAGGTGAGTAACAACACTTTGAACTTGTACCTTACAGAAAAGGATTTAGGTTGCAACAAAAAATAACAAGGATAACATGGGTACTGCAGGGGCCACGAACGAGGTGGCGACCCTGAAGGAGGCCGTGTCCGCGGCCGAACGCAATGCGGCCGCGGAACGGGCAGAGCGAGAAAAGCAGGAGGCGCAGGTGGCGGTGGTTCGGCAAGAGCTCCAGGCTCTCATGGAAAAGCATGAGAGTTTGGAGCATGACTCAAAGACTCGAGAGTCCGAGCTTGCCTCGGCTGTCGAAAGTGCCAAAACTGCCAAGGCCGATGCCCATATGTCCCTTCAGGAGATTGAGTTGGTGAGGAAGATAGCAGCGGGTAAGGGATTTTTCATGCAAAGCAACCATGTGAATGTAAATTACGTGTTACTTACCCGAATTCGGAGCTCTCCAGGGGCGTTTGCAGATCTGCCTTGCAGCGTGTCTGATGCCGCTGCATTCTACCGAGCCGAGGAGGGGAGCTCAACGGAGAAGGTCTTCTGGTCTCAGTATGCTGAGGCCGGCCATCCGGTGCCCCCTAGCGACCAGCTGAAGCAGCTGGTCGAGCTCCACAAGGTGGCCGAGCAGGCCATGAAGGGCCTCATAGTCCGGCTGTGGCTTGGAGAGGCCATGCCTGGGAGCTATTTCTGCCTCGTGCGACGGTTAGTGGATGCGTGCCCCTGGGTGGAGGTTATCAAGCACTCCGCCTGTATTGAAGGTGCTTGTCGGGCCCTTGCCCGCACAAAGGTGCATTGGGGCAAGCTGGATGCGGAGAAGCTAATCACTGACGCGCCACCAGCGGGCAAGGAATATCATACGCCCGAGATGTACTATAAGACTGTCCTGAAGGGTGCTCGCAAGATTGCGGATGAGTGCCCCAGGGATGTAATTATTGAGTAAATTCGCAATGTGTTATCCTGTGCGCTGAAAACTTTGTTCATATGTGCTAAGCAACGCTTGTTAATTTAAAATATTACCTTCTGTCCGGCCGTTTATTAAATCTGAGAGATGGCAAGTCGTCGGCTTCAGCCCGCATGCCATGAGTGCTGGGGTGTTCGGGATAAACTTGAGCACTCTTGTTCCCATTTTTGGGTCCATCTAGGGAGGCGCTCAACACAACGAACAAGGCAACCGGACTTATAGTGCTTGAACACTCTCACTTAGCCATAGAATTCTATAATTTTAAATTTCGGCGAAGCCCCTAGTATTCGGAAGACCGAATTCGGGGTGCTATCCACGACTTCATCGGACATTATCCGGTACTTCGCTCGAAGCGGCGTAGTTCTTTAAGGACCCGAAAAGACCTCTCGAACAGCGACCAGTCTCTCGCCTTATCATGACAGTCAGTTTTAGCTTTCTCCACTGAGGCGTTAACCCGGCCCAACCGGGGCGCAATCGCAGTGGTTCTCCCAGTGCTACCTTAGCCGATAGAACGGAACATAAGGTGCCAAACTTGGGAGCCGGGAAAACCCAACTATTGACCCAAGACATGATTCGGAGCCGATTCATATAATGCTATAAGTTCGGGGTGCCGCACTTGTGAAAGTGTTCAGACTTTATCACACCATAATGCGGGGAACATAAGCCCCTGGTGTATTTGGCCGTACCAAAATGTACGAATGCAACATGTCGTAAATGAACATATATATATATATATATAAGGTAATGCAATTATGGGCAAAAAGTGCTGCATTTTATTCGAGAAGATCTGCTATGAGTGCGGAATGATACAAATAGTGCGGAAAGCAAGGGATTGGACGAATTAAAGGCGTCTCCCTCCAGGGGTAGGCCGCGGAATGGTGTATTTAACAAATTTAATGCTCGTAATGGAGACCACCTGAGTGTTCGTCGCAGCCTTTGTCCCTCCCTGGCTGTTGCATCATGAGTTCGGCAGGTTCGCCGCCGGACAGAGTTCTATATAAAAAAGAGAGAAATAAAAGATAAAAAGAGCGACACACTTGGGAGCCCCTGGTGTGGTCGAACCGCACTCTGGGTTTGTTGTGGTTGTGCCTCTCCCCCTATGCCCATGGTATCTCCAGGGCGTAATTATGTACGCGGAGAGTTTGTCTTACAATTGTGCGAGGGCTGGGGTTGAGGCCGCATTGCTACGCATGCTCGGAACATACCAAGTGGTCTTGGTTGATGTTGCTCCGGGCGTGTTTGGCCATGTCCGGTCGTTTAACGGCCGGACTCAAAAATTGCCTTAAAAGGCTGCTCTGTACTTCTGCCGCGAGAGCCGCTGTATGTTCCTCCTTTCGGAGGGAGCGTTCCGTGTTTCCATTGACCGTGATGACTCCACGAGGGCCTGGCATCTTGAGCTTAAGGTATGCATAATGCGGCACCACATTGTATTTTGCGAACGCAGTTCGTCCGAGCAGAGCGTGATAGCCACTGCAGAATGGGACTATGTCGAAGATTAACTCCTCGCTTCGGAAATTATCCGGGGATCCGAAGACCACTTCCAGTGTAACTGAGCCTGTACAACTGGCCTCGACACCTGGTATGACGCCTTTGAAGGTTGTCTTTGTAGGTTTAATCCTTGAAGGGTCTATGCCCATCTTGCGCACTGTATCCTGATATAGCAGGTTCAGGCTACTGCCGCCGTCCATCAGGACTCTCGTGAGGTGAAATCCATCGACGATTGGGTCTAAGACCAATGCGGCGAATCCGCCATGGCGGATACTGGTCGGATGGTCTCTTCGATCGAAAGTGATCGGGCAAGAGGACCATGGGTTGAATTTTGGGGCGACTGGCTCCATTGCGTATACGTCCTTTAGTGCACGCTTCCGCTCCCTCTTGGGTATATGCGTTGCGTATATCATGTTTACCGTCCGAACTTGAGGGGGGAATCTCTTTTGTCCTCTGTTGTTCAGTGGCCGGGTCTCTTCCTCGTCATCGCTGTGTAGCCCCTTGTCACTGTTTTCGGCGATTAATTTGCCTGCCTTCTTGAATACCAAACAATCTCTGTTGGTGTGGTTAGCTGGCTTTTCGGGGGTTCCATGTATTTGACAGGAGCGGTCGAGTATTCGGTCTAAATTGGACGGGCCCGGAGTGGTTCTTTTGAATGGCTTCTTCCGTTGACCGGGCTTGGAGCCTCGGAATCCGGTGTTGACTGAAGTATCCTCATTGCTGTCGCCGTTAATGCGGCGTTTGTTTTTTGTTTCGACACGACCTGCCATTGCGGTCCTTGGTATCCGGACTGCCAGCATTTTTGCTGAGGTTGTTGCTGCGAGCTAGCCAGCTATCCTCTCCCGCACAGAAGCGGGTCATGAGTGATGTGAGGGTTGCCATGGATTTCGGCTTTTCCTGTCCTAGGTGCCGGGCCAGCCACTCGTCGCGGATGTTATGTTTGAAGGCAGCGAGGGCCTCTGCATCCGGACAGTCGATGATTTGTTTTTTCTTTGTTAAGAACCGTGTCCAGAATTGGCTGGCCGATTCGTTTGGCTGCTGGATTAAGTGGCTTAGGTCATCTGCGTCCGGTGGTCGCACATACGTGCCCTAGAAATTGTCGAGGAATGCGGCTTCCAGGTCTTCCCAGCATCCAATTGACTCTGTGGGCAGGCTGTTAAGCCAATGCCGAGCTGGTCCTTTAAGCTTGAGCGGGAGATATTTGATGGCATGAAGATCGTCGCCGCGGGCCATATGTATATGGAGGAGATAATCCTCAATCCAAACCGCGGGGTCTGTTGTGCCATCGTAGGATTCGATATTAACGGGTTTAAACCCTTCAGGGATTTGATGATCCATTACTTCGTCAGTGAAGCATAGTGGGTGCGCCGCGTCTCTGTATTGAGCAATATCGCGACGTAGCTCGAGAGAGCATTGTCTGCTGTATTCGGCCCGGCCGGAGTAGTTGTATCCGGCGCGACGGTATTCGTCGTGGGTCTTGGGGCACCCACGTGATCCATAGATAGATCTGGATTGTTTTGCCTTGTCCTCCAATATATCCTGCAAGTCCGGTGCGTTCCCCCGTGGCTTCATGCTTTTTGAGCGATGCCGGGGTACGGTTTTGGTGGAGGGCTTGCACGCCTCTCTGTCGCGGCCACGAGGTGGTCGGTCTGCCGTATTGTGCGCTGGTGATGCAGGTTTGTACGCTTCCTCCTCTAGTCGGGGGAGCAACTTGCGTTTTGGGTAACTTTTGGAGGGGCGTTCGAGTTCATACTCTTCGGCCGTGAGGACCTCGGTCCATGTGTCGGCCAGTAGGTCTTGATCAGCTTGAAGTTGTTGCTACTTTTTCTTTAGGCTGTTTGCCGTGGCCATTAGCCTGCGTCTGAAACGCTCTTGTTGACGGGATCCTCAGGCACGACGAATTCGTCGTCGTCGAGGCTTGCCTCGTCTCCGGAGGGAGGTAAGTAATTATCATCCTCGACCTCTTCGTCTTCCGCCCTCTCGTGAGGGCTTGCTTCTGCCTCCTCCTGTGCTGGATCGTGCTGGAGGGGGTTGTCTTCGGCATTTTCTGGGGTGTTATTATCTCCTGTGCTGGAATCTCCATTCTTGTTGTGGCGGGATTTAGAGCGGCTCCGCTGACGTCGGCGCTTGGGCTGTTTCTTTAAGGAATCGGCCTCCGTTGCTTCTTCGCCGTCCCCATCTGTTGGGGTGTCCACCATGTATATGTCGTATGACGAGGTGGTCTTCCAGTGTCCTGTAGGCACTGGTTCTTGATAGTCTCCGGCATCGTCGTCCATACCGTCGATGTCTTCGGAGTCGTAGTCGAGTACGTCAGTTAGATCGTCGACGGTGGCTACGAAGTGGGTGGTGGGTGGGCTCTGAATTTCTTCGTCGTCCGCGTCCCAACCATCCTAGCCGTAGTTCGGCCAGGGCTCTCCGGATAGCGAGAGATGCTTCAGCGAATTTAAGATATCGCCGAAGGGTGAGTGCTGAAAGATGTCCGCAGCGGTGAATTCCATGATTGGCGCCCAATCGGATTCGACTGGCAGGGGCGCAGGAGGTTCGGAGTCCGGCAGAGAGTCCGGCACCTCGGAGTCATGAGCTTTATGCGGGACAAGGTAAGTGTTCGGCTCCATCGCCGTAGAAGTTGCAGCTCCAGAGGCGGTTTCCAGCTATCCGTCCTCGATCTGAGCGATCGGCTCCGGACTATGGATCGGAGCGGATTTTTGTGCGGCCTCCAAGGTGCTGTCCGGCGGCAGAGTTAGGTCATGCCCATCGTGACAGCGCGGCACGCTCGGCTGTGGCTCAGATCCATCGAAGATCAAGTCCCCGCGGATATCGGCCGTGAAGTTTAGGCTTCCAAACCTGACCTGACGGCCAGGGGCATAGTTTTCGATCTGCTCCAGATGGCCAAGTGAGTTGGCCTGCAGTGCGAAGCCGCCGAATACGAAAATCTGTCCGGGGAGAAAAGTCTCACCCAGGACTACGTCGTTGTCGATTGAAGAGTCCATCAAGCCTATCGGTGACGACACAGAGGAACTCTCAATGAAAGCACCAATGTCGGTGTCAAAACCGGCGGATCTCGGGTAGGGGGTCCCGAACTGTGCGTCTAGGCGGATGGTAACAGGAGACAAGGGACACGATGTTTTACCCAGGTTCGGGCCCTCTTGATGGAGGTAAAACCCTATGTCCTGCTTGATTGATATTGATATTGTGGATGTTTACAAGAGTGGATCTACCACGAGATCAAGGATGCTAAACCCTAGAAGCTAGCCTATGGTATGATTGTAATGGTTGTTGTTGTGTCCTACTGACTAGAGCCATCCGGTTTATATAGACACCGGACAGGGCTAGGGTTACATAGAGTCGGTTACAATGGTAGGAGATCTACGTATCCGTATCGCCAAGCTTGCCTTCCACGCCAAGGAAAGTCCCATCCGGACACGGGACGAAGTCTTCAATCTTGTATCTTCATAGTCTTGGAGTCCGGCCGATGATGATAGTCCGGCCGACGATAGTTCGGCTGATGATGGTAGTCCGGCTATCCGGACACCCCCTAATCCAGGACTCCCTCATACCCCGACATATGCTCTGAGTCGTGCATGCACTACGACCCAGATGCTCTATGTATGACATGTCGGCGAAAGGGAGCACGTGGAAATAGCCTAGGAGTACATATAGGAGTATAAATGCATGAAAAAATATGTACTGTGAAGTGTAGTTGCGGTTCAAAAAGGAGACCTAAAGTGATGACAACTATAGGTCGCAAGCACCCAACTAGTGGTACTAGACATACAACTATTTTTCCCTAAAAAGATGTACGAGTGATCAGTACTCCTATTCTATCAACACGAGTCCCATCTAACAACAGCGTCCGTGCTACAGCTAGCTCTCCTCCTTCGTTTCTCTCTTCTAATTCTAAACTCGGCCGACGCCCGGTGGGCAGGGTGGGTTTGCTCAACTGCGGCCCCACCTCACAGTGAAAATGTTACGACTGGAATAAAATGCCATATACTCCCTCTGTTCCTAAATATAAGCCTTTTTAGATACTATTTCAAATGGAATACAGCATACGGATGTTTGTAGACATATTTTAGAGTGTAGATTCACTCATTTTTCTCTGTATGTAGTAGTCACTTGCTGGAGTCTTTAGAAAGACTTATATTTGGGAACGGAGGGAGTATTATACTAATAAAACATTAAGGCCACGAGGCAATGCAGTGCTAGTTACAGGAGGCAAGAAGAAGAGATGCATCCATCGACGACGTCCACCTCCTCAACTCAGGGCGCCGGCCCACCGAATGATGCCTAAGAAGCAGTGGCTTTCGTGGCCAGGTCGACGTGCTTCTGAACAATGGCGTCCAAAGATTCCAGCCGCTGGAAGAAGGCCAACGTCTTTCTCTCCTCACTTGCCTTGTAGTGACCTATGTAGATGATTTCCTCGTAGACGTGGATGTGCAGGTCGACGGTTTCTTGCATGGCGAGGCACTGCGCGGCGAGTGCGGCCTCGAGGTGCACATTCTTCGTCGTAACCTCTGGCACCTGCAGGGCCACCAGGGCTTGAAAGAGTTCTTCACCATGGAGGCCGATGAGGGTGGCAGGCAATGAGGATCCTGAGCACGCAGGCTGGAGCAGTACGACAAGGTTGTCCGCCTGCTTCTTGACGGCGGTGAACTTGCGGATGAAGTTGACCATCATGTCGTCCATGCGAGAGGTGAAGCCAGCATCGGCGAGGGCTATGATGCCGGCGGTCGCTAGCACCGTCTAGAAACACTGCGCGGTGTGGGGCAGCAGGCCGACGCCTTGGATGATTTGGCACAGCCGACTGCTGCTCGCGTCCATCGCCTCCATAGGTGCTTGTGGCTTCTGGTCACTTGGTCTTGGATTAGAGTGAGTAGTGTTGCACAAAGACTAGGAGTAGATGGATTGGAGTGGTGGGACGTCTTTATATGAGAGTCCAAACTCTGTTGCATTCACATCGTGCTGGCTCTATTCTGCTACTCCAATTAATTCCCTCTGCATGTAATTAAGGATACATCATTGACCATTCAATGTCTCGGGAACCGCTACCCTCTCCCTCCTTGGCATTCAAGCACCTATGGAGGCGACTTCCACTCGCGTCTATCGCGTGTCAGGAGACGTTCCCATCGACGACGAGGTGCCTATGGTGACTTCGTAAATTTCAGGGTGATAGTGCCGACTCAGTCTTTCAGAGGTGCTCATAGGGGTACGGTGTGCGTGTGTGCGTTCATAGGGGTGAGTGTATGCGCATGTATATGAGCGCTTGCGTCTGTACTATGTCAAAAAAACATAATTGTGTGTCAAAAAGAGACTAGTTAGTATACTCAATATTGTGCACCGCGGAGAGGAAAACGAGAGAACTACGTATTTATTTACAGTGCAGATTCACTCATTTTGCTCCATATGTACTCCGTCTCGATGTTTTCTAGTCACTTGTTGAAATCTCTATAAAAGCAAATACTCATTTCTAGTTTACAGGGCTATACTAGCAAGTACATAATACAATAGTGGGCTCACATAGCAATTTTGTCTCATGCAAGAGCCTGGCTATATGCGTGGTCCAAGGTTCGCAACTGCCACTTTTGGGTTGCGCTTGGCTCTTCGCCTCTTCGAGAAGACGAACAATGATGTTACTACTACTACTTCTACAGTATCGAATCCACTGCTGCATGTCCATCCACTACGAGCGGGAGGGATAGCTTGTTGTAGTACTATAAGCGAAAGCCTATCCTCGTCTGCGAGCAACCACGCGCAAGGGCGAGGGAGAAGGCGTGTAGTAGTAAAGCTTCTCCTAGTTGTACGAGTTGACGTGACACATCATAGCACTGGCCCCACATCCTTGCCTCTAAACTTGTCCGAAAGACCCGCGGTGTACAATATATTTGCTGCAACCTCTAACATTTACCCACCACAAATTAAAATATGTATTCCTGTCTTGACCAGATGAGAGTGCAAACTACAATCACCAGGATGATAGGTAGGGCTAGAAGACTATTTTAATTAAGAAAAAAACTTTGAGATGGCCACATAGCATGGAGCCGACCCCAACGATTTTAAGCTTACACGCACGATACACGCTATCCTAGACTACTCTACACATTAAACTACCACATGAGTGTCCGGGCTGTGCTTGGCTCTTCGCCTCTTCGGGAAGTCGAACAATAGTGATGGAGTACTACTGCACTGGAGGAGTACTACAGTACGCTTCTGGCCATCTGACTCTGATTGAACTCCTAGTCCTGCCAGCCACCACGCTCATGTGCGAGGGAGGGAAGCCACATCATTGACTTAGTGCCTCTTCCTTTGCGTGTATGATAGGTGGGCCCAACAGGTGGGTGGCCAGCCAAAGGCAGGTGCAGTTAAGTCCGCGAGGGAGAGGATAATCAAACTTCTCGTTGTTGTATGAGTTGACGCGACACATCAAAGCACTGCACTCAATATACTTTAATAATTTGCGTTTACCGATGCATTAATTACAACGCATGCTTGCGTGCCGTGACTCTCATTTTGATACTTGCATGTGTTAATTTAATGGACCTGGAAGTAGTATAAATATGTGACGGTAAAGCTTTGTAATGCCCCGACCCTAAAGCAAGAGATGTTTGTGCACGAGGAGGGCGAGATCATGCAGACGGAACAAGACCCGAGGATGGAGCTCTCTATGGTCTCGATGGACCTCACCTTGCTCCACTGCCCCTTGTGCCTCCTCCCCTTGATGCCTCCAGTGTATGAGGTTCGAATACACCTCGTCCGTTCGGCTGATCAAGGAAGGTGAAGGTTTCTTGATTGATGTGTTGTTCGATTGATTTCTGCAGTGCAAGGGAGGGCACCTGGCCTGCATGGACTGCCGCGTCAAGCGCCCCGGGAACCAGCGGCAGTGCCAGAAGTGCGAGCGCGGTGGTGGCTTCAACGTGCGGAACACGACAGTGGACGCCGTCCTTTCATCGGTGAGGGTGGAGTGCCCGCATGAAGGCTGTGGGCTCTACGTCACTTACCACAAGCTCTCCGATCACCAGAGTGTGTGTCCGCTCACGCCCTGCAAATGCCCCGTGCCCGTCTGCGGCTACGAAGGCCCACCGCCGGCTCTCTACCACCACATCAGCACCGCGCATCCCATGCCTGTGCACATGATCCAATATGGCAAGGTGCTCCAGCTGCAAGTGCCACTCTCGGAGCTACGGCTTTTGCTATTCGCGGAGGAGGACGGCCACGCGTTTTTCTTGGTCGGTAGTGTGCTCGACATCGGCGCGCCTATCACCATGTCGGTCTACTGCATCAGAGCGGGGGCGTCCCCACTGCCGCACTACGTGGCCGAGCTGTGGGCGATCCCGCCGGGGGAGCGCAAAGGCAACACCGACGCTGTCAAGGTGGAAATGGAGGTGACAAGCAGCAAGGATACTGACGATGTCATGATGCAGGAGCTGACCTTCTTCACATTTCCGTCCAAGCTTCTGGCCGGGGCTAAGAAGCTGTCCCTTCACATTCATATTGAAAAGCTCACGTCCTAAATGTTTCTACAATGCCTTCTGTTTATCTTAGTAATATGCTAATATAGGGATTAGGTCGGTCTACTTTAGCTTAAGAGATGGTGGGTTTTGGTGGTGATGCAGCAATTACTTCAACATCAGATCAGTAATTTCCAACAGTCGAACGAATATTTTGTGTCTATTGGATACAAAGTTCCTTTGGGTATGAAGTACTACTTTTCATCAAAATGGATAAAAGGAGATGTATGTAGACGTATTTTAGTTCTAGATATGTCCCTTTTTATCCATTTTGATGACAAGTATATGCATGTTTATTCGCAAAGTGTTTCATACTTGTGCGAGTTGACGCGACACATCAAAGTAGTACTCCTACTAGTAGTACTCCCTCCGACCCGAATTTCTCTGTGCATAGGTCGAGGTGCAGATACCAAGCAGGGCCTGGTTGTGTTGGACAACTTACCAGACTGCGCACCAGGCAGACGAAGCTCGTGTCGTGTTGGTGCCGTGTGCGGCCCGCACATTAACCAAAACCTCGCGCCTCCAACTTAGCCTCCGCGTTTTAAACTTCTCAATCTCAAGGCCAAGGAGCAACGTGAATCCTATGATAGAGCCAATCGGATGGTTGAGAACACTACAATTTGTAGCTACGGATGCGTGTGTGAGAGAGGACGAGTGCTTGCGTGCACCTATTCTCTTCCTGTATAATGTACTATACTCAGAGTACAAGTGTATGTGGGTGGCATCGACCTAGGGATCTAGAGATGGTGCATGTGAGAAGTCCCGTGAGATAGGTTTAATGCTCTGAAAAAAAGACTAGTCTATAGCTCGCCACGCAGCTATTCCTGTCGAACGCCCCAATAACCGTAAGATATGTATCCGACGGTGCCAGTCATTGCACGTACACAGCAGTAGAAAAAGAACTACCATGGCATATGCTACACCACGGCTGAGAACACTTGCCCACGTTACACCATCCGGGAATAGTGCCGCACTTCAAAACTAGAACCTTCAATAAATTTTGAGCTTGCATCTCATCACATTCCAAACTAGTACTACTACTACACTTTATTTAATTGCAAACCTATTCACACCGATCACAACCTAAACGGTTTCCCACTTAGGATCATATTAGTACTCAGTTATAAATACTACTATGACAAGATGACTGCACATTCCTCCTCATCTGCTCATCCACAAAAACAAACAAGTCATTCAACATCCTTCCCTTGCGTCTGCCATGACCAGCGTGAGTTCTGGGTCGAGAGATTACCACCAGGGAGAGGCGAGCATGGAAGCGGAAGCACGAGAGATGCCCAGCCTCGCCGTGAAAGTAGACGACATGTCCTGCTGCGCAGAAGTAGCATCACAGAGGTCCTGCCGCGCCGGCGAAGCAGCATGGAGGTCCCGCTGCGCCGTCGATGCAGAAGACTGGTCTGGATACACCGCGGAAGTAGCAGAGATGTCCCACCGCACCATGACTGCAGCAGAGATGTCCCACCATGCCGCAACGGCCTGGGAAACTGTCTCGTGTGCAGGCGACGACTCTTACAGGCACATGCAGGCGATCGTCTATAGCCAGATGGATCAGATCTCTGGGTGGGGGAGGTTGCAGGACGACATGAAAGCCTCGTTTGAACAGGCTACCGACGTCATCCGACAACTAAGGGAGGGAAATGAGAGGCTCCGGGCCGAGCGCGACCTGCTGAGTGCGAAGATCGTCCGAAGTGCAGACCAGCAGGAGGAGACCAGTGCCTTGTTGAAGAGAACCCGCGTCATCGTCAAGAAACTTATGGACAAGATTGACATGCTCCGCATCGAGTGCCAAAGACTGGTGGAGGAATCTATGGATGCTCTCAAGCAGCATCTTGAGGACACGAAAGATCTTATCACCGCTTGCCGCGGAGACTAGTTCCCGCCGCCTGCAGCAACACATCAAGAAAGTAGAGATCATCGAGCCAGATCGTTGTCTTCCTTCTTCTTTTACGCTTGTGTATTTTGGGCGTAGCTGCATGTGGATTTTTTAATTATCTTCCTAATCATGTAAGACAATTATTATCCACTGTCGTCATCCTTATATATTCATCAGTCTTGCTATAAGTCGCAGTAGATGCTATATAGGCCCATCGGATCTTACATCAAGATCCGTGCTTTCAGATTTTCTTTTTTCTCTCTTAAATCGCAGTCGAGTGAGACATAGCCATGCCATTAAACAGAGGCTCGGACGCCATTAATGGAGACCTTGGGAGAGCGGTGGACGGCAGATGGAGGTCAAATGGCTCTCCTCCCGATAAGCACGCACATGGGTTTGATCGCACGCCTCTCGTACTAAAATAGCTATCCTGCACGGCCCCTCCTAGATAATATAAAAAGGGGACACGTGGCGGCACATAAATGGTAAATAGAATGCCCACGGTTTCAATAAAACTTGTGTTTCCGATTGTAACGTGATAGCACTTGTTCCAAAATGACTTTGTTGATTTTTAATGTGTGCACCTTCGCAAATCGGACAGCAAAATTACCACAATATGTTGGTGCCATGTCATGGCACCAAGCCATTTCATTATTTTCATGCGTGTTTTGGATTTACAGGAATTAAAAAACTAAGTTTCTCAATGTTTCCAGCCCAGCCACGACACCAAGAATTTTGAATTTCATTCCCATTTCTTGCATGGGACCTAGAACTTTACCCGAGGACACACATGTGATTTTTCAACCAACTTTGGTGCACTGGAGCATGTGATTGTATTTCAAATTTGAATTATGCACACAAAGGTGACACGTTCCCTCTCGAACCATGAGCCTTCTTGAGAGAAGCTCCGGTTTGCAAGAAGCTTATACCAAAATTTGTTCATATTCGGCCAATTTTTTTACCACGAAATGGTACTACCATGACATGACACCATGCCAAGTTTCATAATTTTCAGGCATGTTTTGGATTTACAAGAATTTTAAAACCAAGTTTCTCAATGTTCTCGGCCGAGCCATGATGCCCAGATATTTGAATTTTATTCCCATTTCTTGCATGGGACCTAGAAATTCACCCGAGGACACATATGTGATTTTTTCAACCAACTTTGGTACACGGGAGCATGGGCTTGTAGTTCAAATTTGAATTATGCACATTAAATGACCAGAAACTCAATTAATGTATAAAAAAGGCCAAACAAACCCGTAATAATTCCAAAATTTAATAGGGCACTCATGTAGTTCTATGTTGCCTTTGTAAAGAAACTCAAGGGGGGCAGCGTATATTGTTTCGCACTCAAAGGTGGCACGTTCCCTCTTAGAACCACGAGCCTTCTTGAGAGAAGCTTCGGTTTGCAAGAAGCTTATACCAAAATTTTATCCTATGCGACCAATTTTTTACCACAACATGGTAGTACCATGGCATGACACCATGCCAAGTTTCATGATTTTCAGACGTGTTTTGTATTTACAAGAATTTTAAAACCAAGTTTCTCAATGTTCTCGGCCGAACCACGATGCCCAGATGTTTGAATTTTATTCCCATTTCTACCATGGGACCTAGAAATTCACCCGAGGACACAGATGTGATTTTTCAACCAATTTTGGTGCACGAGAGCATGTGCTTGTAGTTCAAATTTTAATTATGCACATTAAATAACCAGAAACTCAATTAATGTATAAAAAGGACAAACGAACCCGGAATAATTCCAAAATTTAACAGGGCACTCATGTAGTTCTATGTTGCGTTTGTAAAGAAACTCAAGGCAGGCAGCGTATATCGTTTCACACTCAAAGGTGGCACGTTCCCTATTAGAACCACGAGCTTTCTTGAGAGAAGCTTCAGTTTGCAAGAAGCTTATGGGGCTGTTTGGATGGCAGCCCGAAGCTGCCCTTCCAAAAATGTGGTCGTTGACCACAGCTTGGGCCAGTGTTTGGATCGCAGCCAATTTTTTGGCTCACAACCAACTTTTTGGCCAGCCGTTGTGATTTCGCACTAGCGTGTGGGCGAGTTCCCAGCGGCTATTTCCTTCGCCAAAATTTTGGCATGCTGTCATTTTGGTCAGGCTGGTGTGGGCATAATCCAAACAGCCCCTATACCAAAACTTGTTCCAAATCGGCCCAATTTTTTACCACAACATGTTAGTGCCATGACATGACACCATGCCAACTTTCATGATTTCCAGGCGAGTTTTGGATTTACATGAATTTAAAATCCAAGTTTCTCGATGTTCTCGGCCGAGTCACGGCGCCCAGATGTTTGAATTTTCATTCTCATTTCATCCATGGGACCTAGAAATTCAATCAAGGACACACATATGATGTTTCAACCAACTTTGGTGCACTGGAGCATATATGTGCCTGCAGTTCAAATTTGGATTATGCACATTAAAAGTCCAGAAACTCAATTAATGTATAAAAAGGCCAAACGGACCCGGAATAATTCCAAAATTTAATAGGGCACTCATATAGTTCTATGTTGCCTCTGTAAAGAAAATTAGGGGGGAGGCAACGTATATCATTTCGCACACAAAGGTGACACGTTCACTCTCGGAACCACGAGGCTTGTGGAGAGAATCTCCAATTTTGCAAGAAGCTTATACCAAAACTTGTTCCAATTCAGCCAAAAATTATACATATGAAAATAGGATTTAGATTATCCCGAACATCTCGCTACCTAGACCAATGTAGTATGATTGGAATTCAACCTAAAATGGATACACATATTTGAATTGGAGATCGTATGGTACATGTAGTTCATAGTGAAATATGATTACTGCTATATGCATGTTTTTTGTTAGCAAGATAATATTTAAATGATTGCATAACTTGACAACAATCGTATTCAAATAAGGAAAATTGATTCAAATTTAGTCCATATGGTAGACGACAATATATACGTATAGTGCAATAAAATGTTCATATATGATGGAAGATCAAAATGTACGACTACATCAATTATAAACCGCAAGGTCACCTATATTTAACATAACATGGATTCAAAAATTGCAATTCGAGATCCTAGCATTTGTAATCATATAAAAAGGGACATTACTCTTTCTTTTGGTGGGAATTGATTTGTTTCTTTTTGTTGTTGAGGGAAGTGCGAATCGATTTGGTACTGTACAGGGTAATCTTTATCTCCCAATTTTCTTTACATTTTTCTTGCAGTTTTTTCAATGGCATCTATAGTAATATAGTAAAAGGGGACATGACTCTATTGTGTCTTGTATGAATTGTTTTTTTGTACATGTTAAGTTTGTTCTGCCGAACAAGGAATCCGCACCTTGTTATCCCAAAATTTTCAACCTCGAGTATCTTTTGTCTCACCTGCTTTGAAACTCTCGCCTCTTCAACCCGCGCCGCACCTTGTTACACTACAAAAAAAAGACACATCCGTGACATTTTGGGCCGAACGATATTTTTTTCTGTCATACATATGACACTTCTATGACGATAATTGTGACAAAACCCGGTATCATCATAGATGTGGTGGGCTCCTACTTCTATGACAAAAAATCATGACAGAAAATGGGCTTTTCGTCCTGGGCGGGCCGGAGACACAGCTGCATGACATTCTTTGGGCCGTCCATGACGGAAAAAACCGTGGTAGAAGCGAGGGGGAGGAAAATTTCGGGCAGTTCCCGGTTACGGTGGGAGGTCGGGGGCCGAGCGATGTGCGTTTCTCTCATACACGTACGCGCGTGTGTGCGAGGCGTAGGCTCTAACTTAACCCGAGCAAGGCGTTGGGCTCTACCTGAACCCGAGCGATTGCACTGCAGGCTACGCGTTACTGAACCGGAGCAATCGATCGATGGCTATTAACTGAACCCGAGCGATCAATTCCTTCGCGACTGCTGCTAACTGAAGCCGATCGATGCTGCCTCTCTGGATGAACAGTGAGCATTGCAGGGGGGTTGGATGAACAGTGAGCGGTGGCAGTGGATGACCATGACCCGTGGCGTTGCCTCTGGATGAACATGACCCCGTGGTGTGGAGGGCTGGATGAATAGGACGACCCCGTGGAGGGCTGGATGAACAATAGACGGTGGAGGGGTGGATGAATAGTAGCCCGTGGAGGGGTGGTTGTCGGTGTCAAAACTGGCGGATCTCGGGTAGGGGTCCCGATCTGTGTGTCTTAGGCTGATGGTAACAGGAAGCAAGGGACACAATGTTTACCCAGGTTCGGGTCCTCTCGATGGAGGTAAAACTCTACTTCCTGCTTGATTAATATTGAAGATATGAGTAGTACAAGAGTAGATCTACCACGAGATCGTAGAGGCTAAACCCTAAGAGCTAGCCTATGATGGTATGATTGTAATTGTGATCGGCCTTCTAAGGACCATCCTCTCCGGTTTATATAGACACGGAGAGCTAGGGTTTACATGGAGTCGGTTACAAGGAAGGAAATATAATATCCGGATTGCCAAGCTTGTCTTCCACGCAAAGGAGAGTCCCATCCGGACACGGGCCGAAGCCTTGAGTCTTTTATCTTGACGCTTCTACAGTCCGGACGATGTGTACAGTCCGGCTGTTCGGATACCCCCTTATCCAAGACCCTCTCAGTAGGCCCTGAACCTGGCTTCAATGACGAAGAGTCTGGCGCGCAGTCTTGTCTTCGGCATTGCAAGGCGGGTTCCTTCTTCTGAATACTCCAAGGTTATTATCGAACACGTATCCCGTGTCCGGATCTGTAAGATGATCTTCACATACCCTAGCATAAATCCGTTCTTCTAGCAATCTTTGTACGTCGTGCCCTTGCATCGTGGCCAGGTCCAACATGAATCGGCGTCTCCTGCTCCACCTCGACTCGCGTCGCGAGGCGGTTTTATTGGCACGCCCGGCCAAAGCAGAGATCCTGTTCCTCTTAATACGGGATCTTTCATCAATATGGGCATATGTGACCCCACGGCAACCGTTGGTATGATTCCGTGTATTTTAGATAAGTCTCAAGCGGTCATGCTGAGGACTCTTGGTATTCATGCCTTTTATAAAGGGGTCAAGGCCTACACCTTTTTTCCACCTCTCCTGCTCCTTCTCGCACCTCGAGCTCCAGCACTCAAAACCTAAGCTCCAACACCCCAGATCTTCCGGTATGTCCGGATCTGACGCAACAGGCTGGTGGGCAGCCTCCTCGATTCAAGAGGAGGACATTGCGAAGCTTAGGGAGGTCGGATACCTGACCGCCGATATCCAACACAGGCTTCCTGCTCCGGGGCAAGTTATCCCCACGCCAGAGCCCAACGAGACCCTCGTGTATGTCCCTCACTTCCTCCGAGGCCTAGGCCTCACCCTCGACCCCTTTGTGAGGAGGCTCATGTTCTACTGTGGCTTGGATTTCCATGATCTGGCTCCAGACACCGTCCTCCATATCTCGTCGTTTATTATTGTGTGCGAGGCTTTTCTCCACGTCAACCCACACTTCGGCTTATGGCTCAAGACCTTCAATGTGAAGCCGAAGATGATCGAGGGGCGACAAGCGGAGTGCGGAGGTGCCATAATAAGCAAGAACACCAATGCCCCATGGCCAGAGGGTTCTTTTCCGGAAGTATCCGATGTGTGGCAACAGAGGTGGTTTTACATCACAGCTCCCAGAGGCACAAAGTGGGTAGCTCCCCCTGAGTTCCGCTCGGGCCCTCCGTCACAGTTAGCGTCTTGGACTGACGTAGGACGAAATTATGGTCCTGCTAGCGATGTGCCAGAGCTGCAGAATCGTATCCGGGAGCGCATTGAGAGGGACAAAAATCTTGTCAGCATAATGCAAGTGATGCTAATCCGGCGGATGTTGCCGTGCAAACGTCGGCCTCTCCGGATGTGGGAGTTTAATTCGGAGGGTCCACGGACTATTAAGCACTTCTTCGGCCTGAATCTTGAAGGAATGTGTAAATTATTCTTCGGACCTCAAGTAAAGTGTCCGGACACCACCGAGAATGCGGGCCTAAGCTGTAATCGCCTAGATGCCCAAGTAAGTAACCTTAAAGTCGGACACTTCATTTATATTTATCATAACTATTATTCTAAAAATCCTTCCGTGGCCAGGACTAGCTCAATAAGGCGGAGAATCAGGTGTCCGGCACCACTTCCTGAAGGCTCGCCTGGTCCAACCATTGCAAAGATGCTGGGCCGGGCGCTCAGCAAAATCCCTTCAGGGAAAGGCGAAGGAAAGGGCAACAAAGCCGAACTTCATGCGCTACGCATCTAGACCGGGGAAATCGCCACCCATCCTATGGAGGATAGCCGGGAAGGGGAGGCCAAAGCCTCCTCCGCTCGCGGGAAGAAGAGGGCCGCCTCCAAAGATTTGGAGGCGGAGACGCCCAAGCAAGGGAAGAAAGCATCACCAGGGGGCTCTGCCGCGACGGGCACCCTCACCGCGTCATGCCCATCAAAGGGCCAGCCCTCCACCGAGCCGTAAGTTATTCATTAATTCGAAGGTGTGGCGTTACTCCGAGATCCATAACTAGGACATCATGTTTTGTAGATCGGCGAGAAACTCTTCTCAATAGAGTTCGTCTTCGGGGGACCTTCGTCCGGAGATGATGGAGAGTGAGACTCCACCCACCTCTCCGCCTCACGGAGGAGTCCGGATCTGCCGAAGCTGGCAGCGAACACGTCAGTCACCCTGAGGCCGGAGTGTTTGGCTTCTACGGGGGGCGATGAGAAGGGTCTGGCACAGTTCAGTGTCTGTCCGGACGTACTGACGGGCCTTATGGAGCGAGCCGTGCTCCCAGAGGAGCACCTCTCTTTAATGAGCAGGGTGCTCACGAAGATTTCATCCGCCACCAGTGGTTTGAATGAGGCATTTACAAGCCCGCTCAAGGGCTTTGAGGTATGTTGTGAAAAATGCACAATTTTTTGGTTATGAAGTGCGCGCTAGGTGTGCTCCCTATAGATAGTAGCCCTTGAGACTCTGGTTGCCTGCCATAGGCGGCAAACGGTGGATCATATACTAATGGCTGCGCCATACATGTGTGCAGGTATACAAGGATCCGGCAGCCGACCAGTCTGTTGAAGTTGCCGAACTAAGGAGGCAGATCGGATCAATTGATGTCGATATCACGCTGGTGAATAAACGGCTGGAGGAGTCACAGGGTATATGCCCGGATTCCCTTATTATGATGTATAGGAAAATGCAATAGGAGCATAATATTAATGCAATGTGTATGCACTGCAGATGGTGCTGCTGCCGTGGAGGCCCTGAGGGCGGAACTTGCTCAAGCCAAGGAACAAGCTCGGGCTAGCAATGCGGCTGCCCTAAAGGCGGCCGAAGAATTGAGAGCCGAACAGGCTGATCATCGCTGAAGTGAGGAAAACATAGCCGAAATGGCTGGGTAGTTAAAAAATGCCGCCGACCGATACGCACTCCTTGAAAAGGAGAATAAGGCTAGTTAGGCCGAGCTAGACAAGGCACTTAATGCTGCCAAGGAGATGCGGACCGAGATCCGCATTATGCGGGAGGAGCTCCAACAGGCCGACAAAATCGTGGCTGGGGGCTCATACTTACTGCGGACGAAGTTCTTGGATCCGAAGTATGCTCCCCTGGCTGGGCGCTTGAGTCCTGCAGACGCATATGCGGACTTGGTGAATAGTACAGCTGACGTTGTCAAGTTCTTCGAGGGTCAAGGCGATGAAGAAGTGGAGAAGCTTTTCTGGTCGCAGTTCAATGCTCCCACTCGCCTGCTGCTGCTGAATGAGAAGGTGGCTGCTATGGCGGAGCTCCACAGGCTTTCCGCGCTTGAAATGCGGTCTGTAATAGACCATCTTTGGCCGAAGGGGCCTAAGCCGGACAACTATTTTGGTTTGGTGCAACAATTCCTTGGAGCCGTGTCTCGGATTGACGCCATGAGGAGGTCGGCGTGCATAGAGGGTGCGTGGATGGCTCTAGCCCGCGTTAAATCCTATTGGACGGATATGGAGGCCACTGTAATAGCGACCCAAGATCAGGCGGGAGGCCAATATCCGGGCGAGCACTACTTGGCACAAGTCACAGAAGGTGTCCGCCTAATAGAGGCGCAGTGCTCGAACAATGTCTTGTTCGAGTGATAAGTCGAATCGTTGTAAAAAACAATGTTTATTTTGAATACAAGGCTATATTTATACTTTTTGCCTGAAAATATGATTGTGTCCCCTATACGGCCATTTTTATATGTATAGGTAGTCCGAAAGACAGCAGTCGTTGGCTTCAGCTCCCACGCATACAATGCAGGGGTGTTCGCGAAAAATATGCATAATCACACTTGATCCAAAGTCTTGGTCCGTTAAGGAGGTGATCGCACGCCGAACTAGGAAACCAGACTATATAGCTGTAACACTTTCGCTTAGCCATTGGAGTCTAATTATAGGGCTACTATGTAGCCCCTGGTACATGCGCGTGCATCCGGATATGGACGCTTATGTACTTGGCCGGGAAATGGCCCTTCATTAATGCGGAGGAATCCTTAGAGATTCCGGTGAGTCTTCGAGTGGTTGAACAGTCTCTCGCTATATCATGATAGTCAGTTTTCGGCTTTCTCTACTGAGGCGCTCATCCGGAATAACCAGGGCACAATCGCAGTAGTTCTCCTTTGGCCTGCCTTAGCCGATAATAGTGGAACATAAGGCGGCAAACCCAGGAGCCGGGCAAACCCAACATTTGACCAAAGACATGATTCGGAGCTGATGCATATAAGGCCAAACTCATGACGCCGAACACTCCCGAAGGTGTTAGGGCTTTATAATAGAAGATGGGCTCAAGAATGCCCATTCACTATGAACCCTGTATTTCCAGGTACATGCGGTACTTGGTCATGGCGAAATGCTAACAATGACAGTATCCTCTATGGGTATGAAACCCAAGGGATGGTTGAAACAACAAGAGGCAATAGAAAAGGTTTACACAGGGGCTTAATCTAAAAATAAACATGTTGAACGGGGCCCTGCTGCATGTCTGCGCCTTTGTCTCCGTTGTGCCGTATCCTGGAAGGGTATCGTGCGAACGTTGACTGTGGAAAAAAAGGAGAACTCATAGGAGAATGCAACGTAAGTATGCGATGGATAATAAAGGTGTACGATGTTGCTCTCCCAATAAGGTTGAGCCAAATGTGGGGCTGTATTAAATATTTATAGCCCCTGGTTTCCGCTATGGGGGTACATATACGTTGCCCCAGTTGAATTGTATCCGGGCTACCAGATTCGTCTAGCCGTGTCTGAGGTCTTAATGACCAGTCATGTATATGATATTTGGAGGCCCCTTACAGTCCGGCCGCCAGGGCCGTCGCGTGTTCCTCTACGCAAGAAAAGCGCTCTGTGATTCCGCTAACGGTGATGACACTGATACGTCTGCAACGTATCTATAATTTTTGATTGCTCCATGCTACTTTATCTACTGTTTTAGGCAATATTGGGCTTTATTATCCACTTCTATATTATTTTTGGGACTAACCTATTAACCAGAGGCCCAGCCCAGATTTGCTATTTTATGCCTATTTCAGTGTTTCGAGGAAAAGGAATATCAGACGGAGTCAAAACGGAACGAAATCAACTGGAGAAGTTAACTTCGGAAGGAAACCCACCTGATGGACTTGGAGTGCACGTCAGGGGAGTCCCAGGCTGCCCACGAGGGTGGGGGGCGCCCCCCCTGGGCGCGGCCCCTGCCTCATGAGCACCCTGGAGGTCCACCGACGTACCCCTTGCACCCATATATACCTACGTACCCTAAAACTTCCAGAACAGAACCTCGATCGGGAGTTCCGCCGCCGCAAGCCTCTGTAGCCACCAAAAACCAATCGGGACCCTGTTTCGGCACCCTGCCGGCGGGGGATCCCATCACCGGAAGCCATCTTCATCATCCCGGTGGTATCCATGACGAGGAGGGAGTAGTTCACCCTCGGGGCGAGGGTATGTACCAGTAGCTATGTGTTTGATCTCTCTCTCTCTCTCTTGTGTTCTCTCTCGTGTTCCCTCTATGGCAAAATCTTGATGTATCCCGAGCTTTGCTATTGTAGTTGGATCTTATGATGTTTCTCCCCCTCTACTCTCTTGTGATGAATTGAGTTTCCCCTTTGAAGTTATCTTATCGGATTGAGTCTTTTATGAGAACACTTGATGTATGTCTTGCCGTGATTATCTATGGTGACAATGGGATATCATGTGCCACTTGATGTATGTTTTGGTGATCAACTTGTGGGTTTCGTGACATTGGGAACCTATGCATAGGGGTTGGCACACGTTCTTGACTCTCCGGTAGTAGCTTTGGGGCACTCTTTGAAGTACTTTTATGTTGGTTGGATAAATCTGAGATTGTGTGATGCATATCGTATAATCATGCCCACGGATACTTGAGGTGACAATGGAGTATCTAGGTGACATTAGGGTTTTGGTTGATTTGTGTCTTAAGGTGTTATTCTAGTACGAACTCTTTTATAGATCGATCCGAAAGAATAACTTTGAGGTGGTTTCGTACCTACCATAATCTCTACGTTTGTTCTCTGCTATTTGTGGCTTTGGAGTGACTCTTTGTTGCATGTTGAGGGCTTGTTATATGATCTATCTATGTTATTATTCTTGAGAGAACTTGCACTAGCGAAAGTATGAACCCTAGGCCTTGTTTCCTATCATTGCAATACCGTTTACGCTCACTTTTACCGCTTGTTACCTTGCTGTTTTTACAATTTCAGATTACAAATACCCTTATCTACCATCCATATTGCACTTGTATCACCATCTCTTCGCCGAACTAGTGCACCTATACAATTTGCCATTGTATTGGGTGTGTTGGGGACACAAGAGACTCTTTGTTATTTGGTTGCAGGGTTGCTTGAGAGAGACCATCTTCATACTACGCCTCCTACGGATTAATAAACCTTAGGTCATCCACTTGAGGGAAATTTGCTACTGTCCTACAAACTTGTGCACTTGCAGGCCCAACAACATCTACAAGAAGAAGGTTGTGTAGTAGACATCAAGCTCTTTTCTGGCGCCGTTGCCGGGGAGGTTATTGCTTGAAGGTATATCTTTAGATCTTGCAATCGAATCTTTTTGTTTCTTGTTTTATTACTAGTTTAGTTTATAAAGAAAACTACAAAAAAATGGAATTGAGTTTGTCTCATACGCTTCATCTTTTTAATATCTTTCGTGAGTATGATGGAAAGGATAATTGTGCTCAAGTGCTAGAAGAAGAAATCTCTAAAATGTTTGGCACTTAATCTTTGAATGATGAGCATGATAGCAATGTTGTTAGTATGAATTCTTTGAATATCCATGATGCTAATTATGATTGCATTAGTTATGATGAAAGTGCCTCCTATAAGCATGTCAATTTTTGTGGAGTGCATTGGGCTTGCAAGGACACACCAAATAGGGAAGATAGATATTGCAAGAGGCATAAGTACTTAGAAACTAAATTGTTGCAAGAAAGGCTAGATGCATGTGCTGAAAATTGTTGCAAGAAAGGATAGATATTGCAAGAGGCATAAGTACTTTGCAATGAACATGATCATTTTAGTACACAATGCAAATTGTTGCATGATCGTGTCGTATCCAAAAATTGTGATGACTTGATTTCCCTTGCACATCATAATGAGCTTAGTTTGCTCTTGGGTTGTGAAGAAATAAAACATATAACTAAGATTATTCCTGAATTTACCCTTGATAGAATTCTTCATTTTGATCTAGAAGAAATTTATATGTATTGTGCGGTGAATTGCATTGAAAATCCTTATATTGCCAATTACATAAAGAAAATAAAACAAATAGAGGATGAAGAGAATACTAATGAAAGGGAAGAGGCTTCCCAATCTCCTCCTATTATTTCTTATGATGAATCAGGTAACGAGGAGGAGCTTTCTATTCAACCAATCTCATCAATAAGGAGCTCAAAGAGGAAGGTTGAACCTACACATAATGTGAAGAAGAAAAAGAAATGAAGGAGCAACAAAGGTAAAAAGGTATCCCTCCCAAATGATGTTTCTCCTACTACTACTTGTGATGATGATAATTGCTATACTATTGGTGCTATCCATATTTTTAATGACGAGAGTGATTATGCTTATGATATGAAAGGGCCCAAGCTTGGGGAAGCTATGTTTGATGAGTACGAAATATTTGAGAATATATTTGCTGAAATTAATGTTTGTCCCAAGCTTGGGGATGCTACGTTTAATGAAGATGATATTTTTAGCATCCCAAGTTTTGATATGCAAAGTTGTTATGATGATAGCATGCCTCCTACCTATGATGATTATATCGACGAAAGTGGGTTTGGAAGAGTGTCAACTTTAGGAAGTAGTGATCCCACTATTTTGGAGGATGTTGAATCTATTTTTGATGAATATGAAAGTGGATTTGGAAGAGTGTCAACTTTATTTAGTGATTCCACTATCTTGGGAGAGGTTTCAATCGATTATGATGGGAACAAAGTTGCTACTTATGATGATTATTGTGATGAAAATTATGCTATAAAAAGTAGTGATGATTATATCTATAAAACTTGTCATGATTATGATTACCCTTTCTCTGAACATTACTCTTTTAATGTGGAAATAATTTTTAGTGTTCAAGTCTCTTATGATACTCCCACCATTCCGAATGAGAAGAATTTTGCTTATGTGGAGAGTAGTAAATTTTCTATGCTTGTAGATCATGAAAATAATGCTTTAGGTTCTGGTTATATTGTTGAATTCATTCATGATTGTACTGAAAATTATTATGAGCGAGGAACATATGCTTGTAGGAATTGCAATAATATCAAGTTTCCTCTCTATGTGCTTAAATTCTTGAAGCTATGCTTGTTGTACCTTCCTATGCTAGTTGATTATTATTCCCATAAGTTGTTTGCTCACAAAATCCCTATGCATAGGAAGTGGGTTAGAATTAAATGTGCTAGTCATATGCTTCATGATGCTCCCATTATGTTTCAGTTCTTATCTTTTATGTGAGCATCATTGTCATCATCATGCCTAGCTAGAAAGGCATTAAAGAAAAGCGCTTGTTGGGAGACAACATAATATTTATCCTTACTGTGTTTATGTGTCCATATGATTATGCGAATGTAGTAATCATGTTTTATAGCTTTTGTTTCAATAAAGTGCCAAGTAGAACCTTTGGGAAGACTTGGGTGAAGTTTATGTGATCTTGCTGTGAAAAACAGAAACTTTAGCGCTCACGAGATTAGCTGCCATTTTTTACTGGATAGTGATTTTAGGTTGAATCTTTTTGCATATTAAGATCTGATAAATTTATTAAAGTTGTAATTTTAGTTCATAATTTTTGGAGTCAGGGAACTATTGATACTCTTGCATTCTTTACAGACTGTACTGTTTTGGCAGATTGCTGTTATGTTTTCATTGTTTGCATATGTTTGCTTGTGTAATGATTCTATTTGATGATAGGAGTATTAAATATGCAGAGGAATTTAGTATTAAATGTTGGATAATAATTTTAGTGATTTGTTACAGTAGAATATGATAAGGTTTTGTATTGGTTTATACTAACCTATCTCAAGAGTTCTTGTTGAGTTTGTTGTGAATGAAGCTTTTGATAAAAAGAGAAACCATGATATGAGAGGAATTAAGGAGACACAAAAGTTCAAGCTTGGGGATGCCCAAGGCACCCCAAGATAATATTTCAAGAAGTATCAAGCATCTAAGCTTGGGGATGCCCCGGTAGGCATCCCACCTTTCTTCTTCAACAACTATCGGTTAGTATCGGTTGAGCCTAAGTTTTTGCTTCTTCACATGAGCTGTGCTATCCTTGCATTGTAGTTTTCTTTAGCTTTGCTTTCTTTTTGAATAAGTATAAAGATCTGAAATTCTTTAATGAGAAAGAGCCATACACAAATTGGAATTTGCTAGAATACTCTATGTGCTTCACTTAAATCTTTTGAGGTTCATAATTTTTGCTCTAGTGCTTCACTTATATCTTTTAGAGCACGGTGGTGGATTTTTTTTAAAGAAACTATTGAACTCTCATGATTCACTTATATTATTTTGAGAGTCGCTAATAGCATGGTAAGTTGCTTAATAATAATATACTCAGTATTCAAGATATGTGAAACTTTCTTATGAGTCTGTTGAATACTAAGATAAGTTTGATGCTTGATAATTGTTTTGAGATATGGAGGTGATAATATCAAAGCAATGCTAGTTGGGGTGATTATGAATTTAAAGAATGCTTGTGTTAAAGTTTGTGATTCCTGTAGCATGCACGTATGGTGAACCGCTTTGTGATGAAGTCGGAGCACAATTTTATTTATTGATTGTCTTCCTTATGAGTGGCAGTCGGGGACGAGCGATGGTATTTTCCTACCAATCTATCCCCTCGGAGTATGCGTTTAGTGCTTTGGTTTTTGATGACTTCTAAATTTTTGCAACAAGTGCATGAGTTCTTTTGATTAATGATTGATTCCATGGATTATACGCACCCTTTCACCCTTCCATTATTGCTAGCCTCTCTTGTGCCGCGCAACTTTCGCCGGTACCATACACCCACCATATACCTTCCTCAAAACAGCCACCATACCTACCTATCATGGCATTTCCATAGCCATTCCGAGATATATTGCCATGAAACTTTCCACCGTTCCGTTCATATGACATACATTACTTTTGTGATATTGCTTTTTGCATGAACTTGTAGTTGACATTGTATTTGTGGCAAAGCCACCCTTCATAATTTTCATACATGTCGCTCTTGATTCATTGCATATCTTGGTACACCGCCAGAGACATTCATATAGAGTCATACTTTGTTCTAGTATCGAGTTGTAATTGTTGAGTTGTAAGAAAAAATAAAAGTGTGACGATCATCATTATTAGAGCATTGTCCCAGTGAGGAAAGGATGATGGAGACTATGATTCCCCCATAAGTCGGGATGAGACTCCGGACTTTATGAAAAATAAAAGAGGCCAAAGAAGCCCACCAAAATAAAAAAAATGAGAGGACAATGCTACTATCCTTTTACCACACTTGTGCTTCAAAGTAGCACCATGATCTTCATGATAGAGAGTCTCATATGTTGTCACTTTCATATACTATTGGGAATTTTTCATTATAGAACTTGGCTTGTATATTCCAATGATGGGCTTCCTCAAAAGTGCCCTAGGTCTTCGTGAGCAAGCAAGTTGGATGCACACCCACTTAGTTTCTTTTGTTGAGCTTTCATATACTTATAGCTCTAGTGCATCTGTTGCATGGCAATCCCTACTCACTCACATCGATATCTATTGATGGGCATCTCCATAGCCCATTGATACGCCTAGTTGATGTGAGACTATCTTCTCCTTTTTTGTCTTCTCCACAACCACCATTCTATTCCACCTATAGTGCTATGTCCATGGCTCACGCTCATGTATTGCGTCAAAGTTGAAAAAGTTTGAGATTACTAAAGTATGAAACAATTGCTTGGCTCGTCATCGGGGTTGTGCATGATTAAATACTTTTTGTGATGAAGATAGAGCATAACCAGACTATACGATTTTGTAGGGATGAACTTTCTTTAGCCATGCTATTTTGAGAAGACATGATTGCTTTGATTAGTATGCTTGAAGTATTATTACTTTTATGTCAATATGAACTTTTGTCTTGAACCTTTCGGATCTGAATATTCATGCTACAATTAAGAAGATTTACATTGAAATTATGCCAAAGTATCACTCCGCATCAAAATTTCTTTTTTATCATTTACCTACTCGAGGACGAGCATGCATTAAGCTTGGGGATGCTTGATACGTTTCCAACGTATCTATAATTTTTGATTGCTCCATGCTGCTTTATCTACTGTTTTAGGAAATATTGGGCTCTATTATCCACTTTTATATTATTTTTGGGACTAACCTATTAACCGGAGGCCCAGCCTAGATTTGCTGTTTTATGCCTATTTCAGTGTTTTGAGGAAAAGGAATATCAGACGGAGTCAAAACGGAACGAAATCAACTAGAGAAGTTAATTTTGGAAGGAAACCCACCTGATGGACTTGGAGTGCACATCAGGGGAGTCCCGGGCTGCCCACGAGGGTGGGTGTTTGATCTCTCTCTCTCTCTCGTGTTCTCTCTCGTGTTCCCTCTATGGCACGATCTTGATGTATCCCGAGCTTTTCTATTGTAGTTGGATCTTATGATGTTTCTCCCCCTCTACTCTCTTGTGATGAATTGAGTTTCCTCTTTGAAGTTATCTTATCGGATTGAGTCTTTTATGAGAACACTTGATGTATGTCTTGCTGTGATTATCTGTGGTGACAATGGGATATCATGTGCCACTTGATGTATGTTTTGGTGATCAACTTGCGGGTATTGTGACATTGGGAACCTATGCATAGGGGTTGGCACACGTTCTTGACTCTCCAGTAGTAGCTTTGGGGCACTCTTTGATGTACTTTTATGTTGGTTGGATAAATCTAAGATTGTGTGATGCATATCGTATAATCATGCCCACGGATACTTGAGGTGACAATGGAGTATCTAGGTGACATTAAGGTTTTGGTTGATTTGTGTCTTAAGGTGTTATTCTAGTACGAACTCTTTTATAGATCGATCCGAAAGAATAACTTTGAGGTGGTTTCGTACCCTACCATAATCTCTACATTTGTTCTCTGCTATTAGTGGCTTTGGAGTGACTCTTTGTTGCATGTTGAGGGCTTGTTATATGATCTATCTATGTTATTATTGTTGAGAGAACTTGCACTAGTGAAAGTATGAACTCTAGGCCTTGTTTCCTATCATTGCAATACCGTTTACGCTCACTTTTACCACTTATTACCTTGCTGTTTTTAGAATTTCAGATTACAAATACCCTTATCTACCATCCATATTGCACTTGTATCACCATCTCTTCACCGAACTAGTGCACCTATACAATTTGCCATTGTATTGGGTGTGTTGGGGACACAAGAGATTCTTTGTTATTTGGTTGCAGGGTTGCTTTAGATATACCATATTCATCATACGCCTCCTACGGATTAATAAACCTTAGGTCATCCACTTGAGGGAAATTTGCTACTGTCCTACAAACCTGTGCACTTGCAGGCCCAACAACGTCTACAAGAAGAATGTTGTGTAGTAGACATCAGACGCCACGTGGACCGGGCATCTTGAGTGTAAGGTATCCATAGTGCGGTAATGAGTTGAAGCGGGCGAAGGCCATTCTTCCTAGCAATGCATGATAGCTGCTTTGGAAGGGTGCGATGGTGAAGAGCAATTCTTCGCTTCTGGAGTTGCCTGGGGAGCCGAATGTTACTTCCAGCACGACGGAGCCCCTATCGTAGGCTTCAACGCCTGGTATCACCCCTTAAAAGGCGGTGTTGCTTTGGCTAATTCTGGATGGGTTTATCCCCATTCTGCGAACAGTGTCCTCGTATATTAAATTGAGACTACTGCCGCTGTCCATGAGGACACGGGTGAGGCGGTATCCATCGATTATTCGGTCAAGCACCAAGGCCTGTGATCCTCCGCGCCGAATACTAGTTCGGCCGTCCATATGATCGAAAGTGATCGGACGAGACATCCAGTAGTCAGATATGGGTACGGTGGGCTTTTCATCATGTGCGTCTCTGAGCGCACGTTCTTTCCTTCTTGTGAATGTGTGAGTCGCATGGATCATGTTTACTGTCTTAACCTCTGGCGGGATTTTTTTCTGTCCCCCAGTGTTTGGCTGACGAGGTTCGTCCTCGTCTTCACCTGGTGTTTCCCTCCCTTTGTGTTCGGCATTTAATTTGCCGGCCTACTTGAAGACCCATCACTCTCTATGGGTGTGGTTCGCAGGTTTCTCCGGGGTGCCGTGGATTTGGCATAGTCTATCCAGAACTCTTTTCAGATCGGATGGTCCCTCTTTACTGCCTTTAAATGGCTTCTTTTGCTGATCAGGTCGAGAGCCCCTGAATCTGGCGTTGACCGTCGTGTTATCCGGGCTCTCTTCCTTGTTTTGGCATTTGTTTTTATTACGCCGTGGCTTCCCATTGCCATCCCTTATTTCGGATGTGCTGGGGTCGCTAGTACCTTTACAGGCCAGCCAGCTATCTTCACCCGCGCAAAAGCAGGTCATAAGGCTTGTTAAGGCTGCCATTGTCCTTGGCTTTTCTTGGACGAGGTGTCAGGCGAGCCATTCGTCATGGATGCTGTGTTTGAATGCCGCTAAGGCTTCGGCGTCCGGACAATTGACAATTTGATTCTTCTTAGTGAGGAATCTGTTCCAGAGCTTGCGGGCGGACTCTCCAGGCTGTTGGATTATGTGACTTAGGTCGTCTGCGTCCGGAGGCCGGACATAAGTCCCTTGAAAATTGGCCCTGAAAGCATATTTGAGTTCCTCCCAACTCCCAGTTGAGTTTTTGGGGAGGCTTTTCAACCAGTGGCTAGCTAGTCCCTTCAATTTTAAGGGAAGGTATTTGATGGTGTGGAGGTCATCTCCACGAGCCATGTGAATATGCAGGATAAAATCCTCAATCCATACCACTGGGTCTGTCGTGCTGTCGTATGCTTCTATGTTCACAGGTTTGAAGCCTTGTGGGAATTCATGGTCTAGTACTTCTTCAGTGAAGCACAGGGGGTGAGCAGCCCCTCTGTATCTGGACGTGCTGTGGCATGCAGTCGGTTGTTGCTTTGTCCGGAGTTTATTCCGAGTTGGTATTTGGCTTGTATGAGCGTTTGGGAGACCATAATCCCTCGCCGCGGTGTGTCTTTTAGATCCATAGATGGACCTGGCTGCACCGGCTTTCTTATCCAGATCCTCACGTAGATCATGCATGGCGTCTGTGGCCATTCTGTTGCGGTTGTGGATCGGTATGTCTGGTCTCCCGGTCGTATTATTCTTTGGTGGAACGGCCTCATCATCGAATTCTGGCAGTAGCTTGCGCTTCGGATAGCTTTTCGTATGGCGATCGTCGCCATATCTTTCTTCAGTGTCTAGCACTTTATTCCATCTGCGACTGAGATTTTCCTGTGCGGCCTTGAGCCATTACTTCTACTTGTTTAGACTTCTTGCTGTGGCCATAAGCTTTCTGTGAAGGCTATCTAGTTCCACTTGTTCGTCCAGGATGATGAATGCATCGTCGTCCGGACTGTCTTCCTGTTTTGGGGCGGCTTCATGAGCCCGTCCCTCTGGATCATTGTGATCGGATATTTGCTCCAAACTTGGTTTGGCGTGACCTGGCGCATCCTGCTCCATCGCTGGGTCGTTGTTGCTTTCGGAGTTTACGGGTATATCGACCCTTCTTGCGCTCTTGTCACTATTTTTGCAATTGCTTGACTTTGAGCGGCATCTGCGCCGCCTTTTTGGCTTTTGCCCGGGTATTTTATCTTCCGGATTATCGCTGTCGTCCTTATCGGGCATATCTACCATGTATATATCGTGTGACAAGGTAGTAGTCCCGTGCTCTAGGGATTCTGGAGCTTCTCCTGCATCGTCGTCCATACCGTCGATGTCTTCGGAGTCGAAGTCAGGCACGTCGGTTAAATCTTCGATCGTGGAAATGAAGTTGGTGGTGGGTGGGGAACAAACTCCTTCGTCGCCTGCTTCCCACTTGGGCCGGACATAGTTCGGCCCAGAGCCTCCTGACAAAGAGAGAAACTTCAATGAGTTCAACATGTCACCAAAGGGCGAGTGCTGAAAGATGTCCACAGTGGTAAACTCCATTGCCGGAGCCCAACCTGGCTCGGCTGGCTCAAGAGTGAGCGGATCGGGACCAATGACCGGATACGAGTCCGGGGGTCCGGGGATACAGGTCTCCACGGAGATGTGACCTGTGTTCAGCTCCACCGTCGATGAGCGTGCGACCTGCGGGGCAGGGTCCATCCCTCCGTCCTCGGGCGACGCAACCTATCCCGGATTTAGACCCGGGGATATTGCAGGGATGATGTTCCGAGCATTGTCCGATAGCAGGTCTAGGCCGTGCTCGTCGTGACTGTTCGGCGCTCCTGGCACAGGCTCGAATCCGTCGAAGATCAAGTCTCTGCGAATATCTGCCGTGTAGTTTAGGTTTCCGAACCTAACCTCGTGGCCAGGGAAGTAGCTGTCGATCTGCTCCAGATGGCCAAGTGAATTGGCCCGCAGTGCGAAGCCGCCAAAGACAAAGATTTGTCCGGGGAGAAAAGTCTCACCCTGGACCGTGTTGTTGACGATTGAAGACGCCATCAAGCCTTGAAGCAACGACACAGAGGAAATTTCAACGAAAGCACCTATGTCGGTGTCAAAACCGGCGGATCTCAGGTAGGGGGTCCCGATCTGTGCGTCTTAGGATGATGGTAACAAGAAGCAAGGGACACAATGTTTACCCAGGTTCGGGCCCTCTCGATGGAGGTAAAACCCTACTTCCTGCTTGATTAATATTGAAGATATGAGTAGTAAAAAGTGGATCTACCATGAGATCATAGAGGCTAAACCCTAAGAGCTAGCCTATGATGGTATGATTGTAATTGTGATCGGCTTTCTAAGGACCATCCTCTCCAGTTTATATAGACATCGGAGAGCTAGGGTTTACATGGAGTCATTTACAAGGAAGGAAATATAATATCTGGATCGCCAAGGTTGTCTTCCACGCAAAGGAGAGTCCCATCCGGAAACGGGCTGAAGTCTTGAGTCTTTTATCTTGACGCTTCTACAGTCTGGACGATGTGTACAATCCAGCTGTCTGGATACCCCCTTATTCAGGACTCCCTCACTGGTTGAACAGGAGCCCGTGGAGAGGGGTGGTTGAACAGTAGCCGGTGGAGTAGCGTGCGGTGGAGGCTGGATGAACAGGAGCCCGTGGATGAACAGTCATAAGTGGAGGCTGGAGGAGGTCGACGGTGGATGAACAATAGCCCGTGGAGGCTGGAGGAGGTCGACGGTGGAGATGAACAGTATCCCGTGGAGTCCCGTTTTGTGATACGCCACACCCCTCCCGATGAACATGACCCCTGTTTCGACCGTAGCCCTCCAACACAAGTCCGTTTCGTCCGTTTTGCAGTACGCCACACCCCTCCCGATCAATAGGACCCCTGTTTCGACCGTAGGAGGTTCGTCTCGTCCGTTTTGCGATACGCGACACCCCTCCCTATCAACAGGACCCCCGTTTCGATCGTATGAGGTCCGTTTCCTCCGTTTTGTGGTACGCCACACCCCTCCCGATCAACAGGACCCCTGTTTCGACTATGGCTGGTCGAACACAAGGCTGTTTCCTCCGTTCTACGGTACGGCAGGCCTCGTTTTCATCGCCTGTTCCATCCAAGCCCTCCTGATGAACACGACGACGCATTCCGTTCCGACCCAGCCGGTTGGCTCCCGATGAACACGACGACGATGCTGTTTCTCCGTTCCGACCCAGCCATGTACATGAGCCCTGGCCGTACGTATGCGTGAGTAGGCGTTTGAGACCTCGCCCGTATGTACACATACGTGGCCGTATTTTCTTTCTTGCACACTGGCCGCTGTATGTACGTGTACATGCTACGTGCGCGCCTCTACTATGACACGTGCGCGCCTCTACATCGACCAGTATATATGTATGTACACGTTCGCGAACAGAATGACAATGCTACGTACGCTTCGACAAGGTGGGTCCCGACTGTGAGGCACTTCCTTGCATGCGAAGATGTAGCTGGTGGGTCCCAGCAGTCAGGGGGGCGAATCGTTTTTTTCAGACGCACATCCTTGCGTGCGAAGATGTAGATGGTGGGTCCCAGTAGTCAGGGGGAAAATCTTTTTTTTCCCGGACGCACTTCCTTGCGTAAGAAGATGTAGCTGGTGGGTCCCAACAGTCAGGGGGGCGAATCATTTTTTTTGTCCGGACGCACTTCCTTGTGTGCGAAGATGTAGCTGGTGGGTCCCAGCAGTCAGGGGGCGAATCATTTTTTTGCCCGGACACACTTCCTTGCGTCCGAAGATGTAGCTGGTGGGTCCCAACAGTCAGGGGGCGAATCATTTTTTTTTGCCCGGACACACTTCCTTGCGTACGAAGATGTAGCTGGTGGGTCCCAGCAGTCAGGGGGAAACATTTTTTTCGTGAAAGACAGTGGCCCGTCCGGTGGGTCCCAGCTGGTGGGTCCCTTACTCGAAGGAGGGTCAGGTACCATGCCAAGAATATAAAATGATTGCCGTGGGGAAAATGGAAAAATGGGTTTGTCTATTGTGAGTCTCGTCACACAGTCTCACACAAGGCCACCATGGCCTCTCTCTCTCAACGTTGGTCAGTGATCCGGCCGCATCCCGTCTGCCGGCGGAAAGGGAGGATGTGCATTGTCTCTCCATTCGACGGTGTTGAGGCAGCTTGTCCCGATCTGCAGTACCCGCCGTTCTCTTTCACCAAGCTCTGGCGTGGTAGGGCCTTCGCCACTTGCTCGCTATCGTAGTATGGGCAGATCTCGGCCGCTGGTGCCCTTCTAGTAACATCCCGATGACCCTCAGGTACAGCTTCCTCCGGCCTTGCTCGACTGCCCATCTTCCCACGTTGCTGCATGTGGATCTTCTTTAGTTGTTTGCTTAAATCGTATCTCGGCCGGCATACTTTCCATCTTGCAATCTCGTCCTCAAACCATTTTTGATAAACCACCATGTGCTATATTTCCCTTTTTACATGGAACATGCTTCTTTTTTGTCGGCGTATGTGTCTTCAACTCGTGTTATTGGGCAGTAATTGTTTCCTTTCGACCTCCTTTTGCAAACAGGGCTATCCATTTTCACCTTGTTGCTATTGCGACCTTTTGGTGAACTACACAAATCACTTTTCTGAAGAGTGTTTTGTGCAGTTCCGCCAAAATGTCACACGGGAAACGTTTTTACATTTCTGTGGGACTGCGGAAAGGGAGATTGGTTTTGCTATCCTCCTCATCCAACTCCGTTCCTAATCTTCTCCGACAAGAAGTTAGTCCTAAAGAGAGATCGTAGAGGTGATCGGCTTCTATTTATGTGTGTTATGTTTCAGCATCTAGTTTCACTATTATTGTAATCACACTGACTGGATATATTTGCAAACAGGGATGGTCCGCCCGATTTTAGTAGAGCTCCACAAAATGATTGGATTGTGGTGTCCTTCATACACCTCTTTTTTAGCTACAGCGCTGGGTGAAACTAGCTGCCAAGCAATGAACACTGTGCCAAGGAAATGGAGCCATGCCTACGAACAACATCGATCAATTATATTTTTTTCTTTATTTGTACACCTTCTCACAACCTTGTCTTCAGTTGTGATGTGAATATTGTCGCTGATCTGCAAACCATTGAGATGCATTAGCCATGGTAGTTTCATTTGTATTTGATGGAATGTTGTAACGAGATAATCTCGAGGCAAGACACATGAATCCTAACTTGAAACCTTTTTTTTCCTGCGGGAACCAGGGTTGAAACCTTCATAGCATCACAGTACAATTTCATCAAAATTATGCGTACATATAAACAAATCCTGAAGGATTGATAGCAATGCCAGAAACAATTCAACTTCGTTTCGCCAACATGTTGGAAATCCTTCATCCGGCTCCACCTGCCATGCAGCAATATTGAGTGCACAACACAACTTCAGGGAAAGAATCACCCCGGTCGTTGCACCGCAGTAGTAATGACTAGTGAGCAGTCAAATCACAGAGCCCCACCTTCACCACAGTAAGTTGCTCGGACGAAGCAACCATCATTTCTCTGTTCCTTGAATCCGCTGGTACTCCCATATTCCCACGTAAAGTTGCTCGGGCGAATCAACCATCACTATATCCGCTCACGTGTTATGAACACAGGAGCTATCCATTTAGATTGCATATTAAAAAAAATAAAGGTCGATAACTAATGCGGCAAACTTACCAAAAAAACTAATGCGGCACTTCGGGCCAACGTGGCCAGATCGCATTTTGCACGACAAATTACACACCGTGTTTCGTTGACATGTGGTCCCGTTCCAACATATCAGTGAGACGACGGCGAGTAGTAGGAGTATTTCCGAACCGACGTGTAGGCTGGGGCGCCCCTTCGTGAACCGTGGCAAACTGGCAACCGTCCACCGATGCTTTGCCTTTCCCTCTTGATTTGGAACTGCTGTCGCATGCTCTTCCTCTCCCTCCTCCATTTTCCTTCAGCCCTTCACGCTTTCTTCTGCCATTTTTTGATCGTCTTCTCCATGGAGGGAACAGGACAGAAACGACCCCATTATTCTTGCCCCGATCTGAAGATGACGTGGTGGAGGAACTCATTGATAGGTGTGATGTCATCACCTCGGCTAGCATGGCAGGTTTGTTCAAGCCCATTCTTGACTCAACTAATAACATCATTACAAGGAACCCAAGAGTCAAGGAACGGTTTGATCTCCCCTATCTTCTTCGCCGTGGCCCTGATGACCGGTGTCGGTGTCAAAACCGGCGGATCTCGGGTAGGGGGTCCCGAACTGTGAATCTAGGCGGATGGTAACAGGAGACGAGGGACACGATGTTTTACCCAGGTTCGGGCCCTCTTGATGGAGGTAAAACCCTATGTCCTGCTTGATTAATATTGATGATGTGTGTTACAAGAGTAGATCTACCACGAGATCAAGGAGGCTAAACCCTAGAAGCTAGCCTATGGTACGATTGTTGTTCGTCCTACGGACTAAAGCCATCCGGTTTATATAGACACCGGAGAGGGCTAGGGTTACACAGAGTCGGTTACAATGGTAGCAGATCTACATATCTGTATCGCCAAGCTTGCCTTCCACGCCAAGGAAAGTCCCATCCGGACATGGGATGAAGTCTTCAATCTTGTATCTTCATAGTCTTCGAGTCCGGCCGATGATGATAGTTCGGCTATCCGGACACCCCCTAGTCCAGGACTCCCTCAGTAGCCACTGAACCAGGCTTCAATGACGACGAGTCCGGCGCGCATATTGTCTTCGGCATTGCAAGGCGGGTTCCTCCTCCGAATAATTTATAGAAGATTGTGAACACCAGGATAGTGTCCGGCTCTGCAAAATAATTTCCACATACCATCGTAGAGAGAATAATATTTACACAAGTTCAATCTGCTGACGTATTTCGTGGCGTGACGTCACACCACTACCAAGCCTTTACTCGAATTGTTTTTATTGTACCACCTCAGCGCGTTTAGCGAAGCGGTTTCCTTGGCACGTTTTGTCGAAGCAGAGATCGTGTTCCCCTTATTCCGGGATTCCCATCAATACGGACGTGGGTAACCCAACCGCGCCATTGATTGCGGCGCTTGGGGGATAAGCGAGTTTTATCAGGCCGGTGGGGACGCATGTTTTCGTCCGCCCACATAAGGGGATAAAGATCCAACCCTTTTACCTGCGCCTTCTTCCTCCCTGGCTTATCCATATCTGCGAACTCGAGCTCCAGCGCCCAAGTCCGCACATATCACCTCAACCTTCTCCAACTATGTCCGGAGCGGGAGGCAAGTGGATGGCCTCCTCCGTTACGGAGGGGCACATCCAGAAGCTGTGCAGCGCCGGATATTTGTCCAGCAACATCGTGCATCGGCTCCCCGACGAGGGAGAGCTCATCCCCACCCCCAGGCCCCATGAGAGGATAGTATTTCTTACCCATTTCCTCCGCGGACTGGGCTTCCCGCTCCATCCCTTTGTCCGGGGGCTCATGTTCTACTACGGCCTGGATTTCCATGATCTGGACCCGAATTTCATCCTCAACATCTCGGCGTTTATCGTCGTGTGCGAGGCCTTCCTCTGCATCCAGCCCCACTTTGGCTTGTGGCTCAAGACCTTCAGTGTCAAGCCGAAGGTTGTGAAGGGCAGCCAAGCAGAGTGCGGAGGCGCGATGGTGGGTAGGATGTCCAACGTTACTTGGCTTGAGGGCACTTTCGTGGAAACCATTAAAGGGTGGCGATCGGGGTGGTTCTACATCACCGATCCGCGTGACCCTGAATGGGCAGAGGCCATCGAATTCAGATCTGGCATCCCCACACGGCTCACCTCCTGGAAAGAGAGTGGCCGGACTTGGGGTGATTCGGAGGAGCTGACCGGACTCCAAGCCTGCGTCCAAAAGCTGGTGGACAAGAAGCTCAAGCTTGTCAATGTGGTCCAGGTCATGCTCATCCGCCGGATCCTCCCGTGCCAACGACGGGGCTTCAACATGTGGGAGTTCGATCCGGCGCAGCACCAGACGTTGAGCGGGCTCTTCGACACTACGTACGAAGATGTCTGGAAGGTGCTGTTCAAGGGCGCCGAGGCTCCCGCATCCACTACCGAAGATCGCGGATTCAGCTCGCAGCGTCCGGCTGACGAGGTAAGCGATTTTGTCCTCTACGGGTCGCTTGTTTTCCATAGTTTGACTCTATGCGGGATCTAAACTCCCTTTCCTTTGACAGGGCTGGCTGGCGAAGGCCGAGCAGACTATCTGTCCGGCCCCATTGCCAGAGGACCTAGCGGATGCCCGCCTAACGGGGCTGCTGGCTCCGGCACCCCACGTGGTGCCGGAGAAGAAGGCCAAGAAGAAGGCCACGGGGACTCGGAAGAGTTCCCGTTTTCAGGTGCTACAGGATGACGACTCCGAGGCCGACTCCTCTCACCAAGGTGAGGAGGAGAAGGAGAAAGCCTCTCCCCCAGTGGGGGGAGGGAAGAAAAGGAAGGCCTCCCCAACGAGGGAGGCCGAAGGGTCCAAGAAGGGAAAAACTCTTTCCCCGGACTGCTCTGCCAACGCCAGTGACGACGACGAGGACTGGCCTCCAAGGCCCAAGCCCCTGGCGAGATCGTGTGTATCCGGACTCCCGAATAACTTCATGGTTTTTCTTTTTTGCCACACAATGTCTTTCTAATGCCGCATACAACCCTGCAGTCCGCCCAAGGACGATCTTCCCGCTTCGTAGAGCGGGTCCTTAGGTGCGTCTGATATGGATTCTCTTCCGACTGCCTCCACCCCCCGTGACAAGGACGATGCCAAGGTGGGATCCCGGGAAGGGACCCGCCAGGAGGAGGAGGCCCCGGAGGTGTCGCAGGACAACCTCCCGGACTTTGCACCGGACTTGGCTCTGGATCCCATAGTGGCTCCGGAGTCCGGCGGGCGGCCCCTTCGTAAGAAGGGCAAGACCATGACGCCGGCAGCCTCTGTCCAACCGGAGGTGCCGGATAGCTTGCTGGAGGCGCTCAATGGCGCCTCCATCGAAGAGGAACACCGCACTGTTATGAGTGCGGTGATTCAGAAGGTGCAGCTCGCCAAGAGTGGGCTGAACGAAGCCTGCAGTAGCCTTCTAACAGGCTTTGAGGTAAGAATTTTGATATATGTAAAATAGTACCGCATAGACAGTAGCCCCTGATGCTCGGTTTGGTGTTTGGAAAGAAAAGCCGGACTGAGGATCTAAAAAGATATACGCAGGAGTCATAAAAAATATGTCAATATGGGATTGCAGGCTCTGCTGCTGACCTCTGCCGCACTGACTGCAGAGGTCAATACTTTGAAGGAAAGCCTCGAGCGGTCCGAGAACAAGCTCGGCCGTGCCAAGAAGCAGCTCGAGGAAAAGGAAGGTGAGTAACACCTTATTAAAATTGTACCTTACAGAAAAGGATTTTGGTTGCAAAAAGAATGACAAGGATAACGTGGGTACTGCAGGGGCCACTAACGAGGTGGCTACCCCGAAGGAGGCGGTGGCCGCGGCTGAACGCAATGCGGCTGCGGAGCGCACCGAGCGAGAGAAGCAGGAGGCGCGGGTGGCGGAGGTACAGCAAGAGCTCCAGGATCTCGTGAAAAAACATGAGAGCCTGGAGCGTGACTCGAAGACTCGAGAGTCTGAGCTTGCAACGGCTCTTGAGAGTGCCAAAGCCACTAAGGCCGAAGCCTACAAGGCCCTCCAAGAAATCGAGGCGTTGAAGAAAATAGCAGCGGGTAAGGCATTTTTCATGCAAAGTAAGCATGTGAGTGTTAATTACCTGTTGCTTACCCGAATTCGAAGCTCTCCAGGAGCGTTTACAGATCTTCCTTGCAGTGTGTCCGATGCTGCCGCGTTCTACCGGGCCGAGGAGGGGAGCTCGACGGAGAAGGTATTCTGGTCTCAGTATGCTGAGGCGGACATCCGGTGCCCCTTAGCGACCAGCTGAAGCATCTAGTCGAGCTCCACAAGGCGGCCGAACTGGCCATGAAGGGCCTCATAGTTCGGTTGTGGCCTAAGGAGGCCATGCCGGGGAGCTACTTCGGCATGGTGCGGCAGCTGGTGGATGCGTGCCTGTGGGTTGAAGTCATCAAGCACTCCGCCTGTATTGAAGGTGCCCGTTCGACCCTTGCCCGCGCAAAGGTGCATTGGGACAAGATGGATGCCCAGAAGCTTGTGACGGACCCGCCACCACAGGGCAAGGAGCATCGCACGCCCGAGCTGTATTATAAGAGTGTGCTGAAGGGTGCCCGCACTATTGCGGGTGAGTGCTCCAAAGATGTAATATTTCAGTAGACTCGCATTTTGTTATACTGTGCGCTGAAAACTTAGTTCATTTGCGCTAAGAAACGCATTTTAATTTAAAATATTACCTTCTGTGCGGCTGTTTATCAAATCTGAGAGATGGCAAGTCGTCGGCTTTAGCCCCCATGCCACGAGTGCTGGGGTGTTCGGGATAAATTTGAGCACTCTTGTTCCCATATTTGGGTCCATCTAGGGAGGCGCTCAACACAACGAACAAGGCAACCAGACTTATAATGCTTGAACACTCTCACTTATCCATAAAATTCTATAATTTTAAATTTCGGCGAAGCCCCTAGTCTTCGGAAGGCCGAATTTGGGGCGCTATCCACGCCTGGGCCGGACAAAGTCGGCTCCTCGCTCTAAGTGGCATAAGTCTTTAAGGACTCGCAAAAAACCTCTCGGACAGCGACCAGCTCTCGCCTCATCATGACGGTCAGTTTTAGCTTTCTCCACTGAGGTGCTCGCCCAGCTCCACTGGGGCGCAATCGCAGTGGTTCTCCCAGTGCTACCTTAGCCGATACAACGGAACGTAAGGTACCAAAACATGGGAGCCGGGCAAACCCAACTATTGACCCAAGACATGATTCGGAGCCGATGCATATAATGCTATAAGTTCGGGGTGCCGCACTTGTGAAAGTGTTCGGACTTATCACACCATGATGCGGGAAACATAAGCCCCTGGTGTATTTAGCCATACCAAAACATACGGATGCGGCATGTCACAAATGAACATATGTATAAAAGAGAAATGCAATTGGAAGCAAAAAGGTGCTGCATTATTTTTCAAGAATAAACTGCTGTAAGTGCAGAACGATACAAATGGTGCGATAACCAAGGGATGGGACTGTTAAACGTGTCCCCCTCCAGGGGTAGGCTATGGAATGGTGCATAAAACAGATTTAATGCTCGTAATAGAGACCACCTGGATATTCGTTGTAGCCTTTCTCCTTCCCTGGCTGTTGCATCGTGAGTTCGGCAGGTCTGCTGCCGGACAGGGCCTCTGACGAACAGAGTCCTGTGGGTAAAAATAAAAAAGAAAAGAAAAAAAAGAACGACACACTTGAGATCCCCTGGTGTGGTTAAGCCGTATTCTGGGCCTATCGTGGTCGTGCCCTCTCCTCATGCCCATGGTATCTTCAAAGCGTAATGGTGTACGCGAAGGACCTGTCTTGATGTTTTGCAGGGGTTGGGGTTGGGGCTGCACTGCTACGCGTGCTCGGAACGTGCCAGGTGGTCTTGTTCTATGTTACTCCGGGTGCGTTTAGCCGTGTCCGGTCGCTTAGCGGCCGGACTCGAGAATTGCCTTAAGAGGCTGCACTGTACTTCTGCCGCGAGAGCCGCTGTATGTTCCTCCGTTCGGAGAGAGCGTTCAGTGTTTCCGTTGACCGTGATGACTCCTCGAGTGCCTGGCATGTTGAGCTTGAGGTATGCGTAGTGTGGTACCGCGTTGAACTTTGCGAACGCAGTACGTCCGAGCAGAGCATGATAGCCGCTGCGGAACGAAACTATGTCAAAGATTAACTCCTCGCTTCGGAAGTTATCCGGGGATCCGAAGACCACTTCCAGTGTAACTGAGCCTGTACAATTGGCTTCTACACCTGGTATGACGCCTTTAATTGTCATCTTGGTAGGTTTAATCCTTGAGGGGTCTATGCCCATTTTGCGCAATGTGTCCTGATAAAGCAGGTTCACGCTGCTGCCGCCGTCCATCAGGACTCTGGTGAGGTGAAATCCATCGACGATTGGGTCTAGAACCAATGCGGCGAATCCGCCATGGCGGATGCTGGTGGGGTGGTCCCTTCGGTCAAAAGTGATCGGGAAGGAGGACCATGGATTGAACTTCGGGGCAACTGGCTCCATGGCGTATACATCCCTGAGTGCACGCTTCTGCTCCCATTTGGGTATGTGCGTTGCGTATATCATGTTCACCGTCCGCACCTGGGGGGGGAAACCCTTCTGTCCTCTATTATTCGGCGGTCAGGTCTCTTCCTTGTCATCGCTATGTAGCCGCTTGTCATTGTTTTCGGCAATTAACTTGCCTGCCTGCTTGAATACCCAACATTCCCTGTTGGTGTGGTTGGCTGCCTTTTCGGGGGTGTCGTGTATCTGGCACGAGCGGTCGAGTATTCGGTCCAAATTGGACGGACCCGGAGTAGTTCTTTTGAATGGCTTTTTCCGCTGACTGGGTTTGGAGCCTCTGAATCCGGCATTGACTGCCATATCTCCACTATTATCTCTGTTAATGTGGTGTTTGTTTTTGTTGCGACGCGACCTGCCGTTACGGTCCTTGAAATCCGGACTGCCAGAGTTTTTGCTGAGGTTATTGCTGCGTGCTAGCCAGTTGTCCTCACCTGCTCAGAAGCGGGTCATGAGTGATGTGAGGGCTGCCATGGATTTTGGCTTTTCCTGTCCCAGGTGCCGGGCAAGCCACTCGTCGCGGATGTTATGCTTGAAGGCTGTGAGGGCCTCCGCATCCGGACAGTCGACGATTTGGTTTTTCTTGGTTAAGAACCATGTCCAGAATTGTCTGGCCGATTCGTCTGGCTGCTGAATTATGTCGCTTAGGTCATCAGTGTCTGGTGGTCGCACATACGTGCCTTGGAAGTTGTCGAGGAATGCGGCTTCCAGGTCTTCCCAACTCCCGATTGACTCTGCTGGCAAGCTGTTAAGCCAATGTCGGGCTGGTCCTTTAAGCTTGAGTGGGAGATATTTGATGGCGTGAAGATCATCACCGCGGGCCATATGGATGTGAAGGAGATAGTCTTCGATCCAAACCGCGGGGTCTGTTGTGCCATCGTAGGATTCAATGTTCACGAGTTTAAACCCTTCGGGATTTGATGATCCATTACTTCGTCTGTGAAGCATAGTGGGTGTGCGGCGCCTCTGTACTGGGCGATATCACGACGGAGCTCGAAAGAGCTTTGTCTATTTTGTTCGGCCCGGCCGGACTTACTGTGTCCGGCGCGACGGTTGTCGTCACGTATCATGGGGCTCCCACGCGATCCATAGATCGATCTTGATTGTCTTGCCTTATCCTCCAATATATCTCGCAAGTCCGGAGCGTTCCCCTGTGGCTTTGTGCTTTTCGAGCGATGCCGGGGTACGGTTCTAGTGAAGGGCCTAGGGCCTCTCTATCGCGACCAGGGGGTGGTCGGTCAGCCGTATTGTCTGCTGGTAATGCAGGTTCATACGCCTCCTCCTCTAATCGGGGGAGCAGCTTGCGTTTAGGGTAAATTTTGGAGGGGTGTTCGAGCTCATGCTCTTCGGCCGCGAGGACTTCAGTCCATCTGTCGGCTAGCAGATCTTGATCAGCTCTAAATTGTTGCTGCTTTTTCTTGAGGCTGTTTGCCGTGGCCATAAGCCTGCGTTTAAAACGCTCTTGTTCGACGGGATCCTCAGGCACGACGAATTTGTCGTCGTCGAGGCTTGCCTCGTCTCCGGAGGGAGGCATATAGTCCTCTACCTCTTCTTCTGCCGCTCTCTCATGAGGGATGGCGTCTCCGTCCTCCTGTGCTGAATCTTGCTAGAGTGGGTTGTCTTCGGCACTGTCCGGGGTGTTATTATCTCCGGTGCCGGAATCTTCATTCTTGCTGTGGCAGGGTTTAGAGCGGCGCTGCTGACGCCGGCGCTTGGGCTGTTTCTTGGAGGGGTCATCCTCCGTTGTTCCTTCGCCGTTCCCATCCTTTGGGATATCCACCATGTATATGTCGTATGATGAGGTGGCTTTCCAGTGCCCGGTAGGCGCTGGTTCTTGGTCGTCTCCGGCATCGTCGTCCATACCGTCAATGTCTTCGGAGTCGTAGTCTAGCATGTCGGTTAGATCATCGACAGTGGCTATTAAGTGGGTGGTCGGTGGGCTTTGAATTTCTTCGTCGTCCGCATCCCAACCGTCCTGACCGCAGTTCGGCCAGGGCTCTCCTGATAGCGAGAGATACTTTAGCGAACTCAAGATGTCACCGAAAGGTGAGTGTTGAAAGATGTCCGCAGCGGTGAAATCCACGACCGGCGCCCAACCGGATTCGATTCGAGGGGGTGCGGGAGGTTCGGAGTCCGGCAAGGAGTCCGGCACCTCGGAGTCACGAGCTTCATGAGGGACAAGGTCAGTGTTCGTCTCTATCACCGTAGAGGTTGCAGCTCCTGAGGCGGTGTCTAACCATTCGTCCTCGATCTGGGCAGCCGGCTCCGAATTGAAGATCGGAGCGGACTCGAGTGTAGCCTCCAGGGTACTGTCCGGCTGCCGAGCTAAATCATGCCCATCGTGACAGTGCGGCGCGCTTGGCTGTGGCCCGAACCCATCGAAGATCGAGTCCCCGCGGATGTCACCCGTGAAGTTCAAACTTCCAAATCTGACCTGATGGCCAGGGGCGTAGCTTTCGATCTGCTCCAGATGGCCAAGCGAATTGGCCCGTAGTGCAAAGCCGCCGAATACGAAGATCTGTCCGGGGAGGAAGGTCTCACCCTGGACTACGTCGTTGATGATGATCGAAGAAGCCATCGACCCTATCGGTGACGACACAGAGGAACTCTCAATGAAAGCACCAATGTCGGTGTCAAAACCGGCGGATCTCGGGTAGGGGGTCCCAAACTTTGCGTCTAGGCGGATGGTAACAGGAGACGAGGGACACGATGTTTTACCCAGGTTCGGGCCTCTTGATGGAGGTAAAACCCTACGTCCTGCTTGATTAATATTGATGATGTGTGTTATAAGAGTAGATCTACCACGAGATCAAGGAGGCTAAACCCTAGAAGCTAGCCTATGGTATGATTGTTGTTCGTCCTACGGACTAAAGCCATCCGGTTTATATAGACACTGGAAAGGGCTAGGGTTACACAGAGTCGGTTACAATGGTAGGAGATCTACATATCCGTATTGCCAAGCTGGCCTTCCACGCCAAGGAAAGTCCCATCCGGACACGGGACGAAGTCTTCAATCTTGTATCTTCATAGTCTTGGAGTCCGGCCGATGATGATAGTTCGGCTATCCGGACACCCCCTAGTCCAGGACTCCCTCAACCGGCGCCGTCACGACGGAGGCCTCGCCCTGTGCAAGTTGATGCCGCTTGATAATGATACGTATGATGTTAAGATGCCATCGCTTGAGGGCAAGGCCTGGGCAGGCACAAATGGAGATTGGGTTGTTTACATTGGGTCCAACTGCGAGTGGGAACTTGTGAATGTGTACACTCGTGACCGGGTTCCACTTCCAAAAATCTCAGCAGACTACCCAGAGGTTGAGCACACCGGTATTGTACGCACGTTCAAATACAATCATGGTGACTGTCTTCTATGGAAGATAGCAATTTCTCGAGTTCCCACCCGCTCTTGGAATTACAACAACTATGAAGTTGTTGCTATCTTCGACAAGCTTGTTGCCGTCGTTGCTGGTTTGACTCGATGGACATTGCTCAAAAATCAGTTTCTGTACACGGATGAGTACTATGATGCAATTGAATACGAGGGCCTCTTGTGTTTGCTGCCACCACTCATGGCACTGTTTTTGCATGGAATCGTTATGATTTCAATACGTGTGTCTTCCACCGTAATTATAATTGTTTCATCCACATGCATGCGGGTTAGCAAGTTTCCCTTTACTAATTAACCTTCTTCTTGTGTTTCCATGGTCCTGTGAAAATTCCACCACCTATACTTGAAAATTTTTATAACCAAGGGGGAGATGACGATGGTGATGATCACGAGCATGAGGACGAGCAGCGCCCATATACTCGTTGGCGCCTGGCAACTAATTCCGATGAAACGTGCATTGCAATAGGTTATTGGATGAGGCCAATCATCAACAATAGTAGTACACTATTTGTACTAGCTTCACATACTTCGTGCGTCGTGCGGGTGTTTTTACTGTAGCCATATTGTACTACAAAACCAGCACCTCGAATCCTCGATACTAGTAGTACTATATAGTACTAGTAAGTAGTAGGAGTAGTAGGGTGGCATGGGCCAGAAGAAGCATTCACGTCCAGGAGTACGGCACACGCCACCAGCACGACTTCCATCTGACACCATATTTCTTGGAGTCCGAGCTAGAGCAATCTCTTCAACCTCATCATTTCTCTAACTCAGCCATCACGCAGCAGGCGAGGTGAGGGTTTGCCGATAGTCGGTTTCCTCAACTGCGGTCCCACTTGTAAGGCCAACTCCAACGCTCTATCAATATATGGATGTATTCTTCTTCCCAATACAAAAACTTTCATCCATTCTACTCCCTCCGTTCTACTAATTGTCAAAATATATATGTATCTAGACATGTTTTAGTATATAGGCACATCCATTTTTGGACAAATGGAAGTCAAGTATTTTGGAACAGAGGGAGTACACAATAAAATTTTTAGTTAGCACAACTAGTCTAATCCGAGAGCACAACCAAAGATTTGGTCGGGTTCTTCCTCCTTTTGCTGACACGTGGGACATCCAGCATCCAGGTCGTGTCATGAAAGAAAATAGAGTGGTAGTTGATAAGTTGAAGCCACGAGATGTGCATCTTGGGTTAAACTATAAATAGAATCTTACTACTCTTGAGTAACTCCAAAAGCGGCCACCGAAGATCTTTCTTGGATTTGTTTTTCATCACGAGCACGTCAAGGTGAAAGATGTGCAGGTTCAGTGGGTCCGCTTGCGTTTTTACTGACATGTGGGACCGCATGTGAGCAAACATACGATGGGCTCCGCACGTCCACTGGCTGGCTGAGAAGAGAGATAGAGGAGTGCTGAGCACGGACTGCAGGAAATTTGTTCTACGTAACCAGCACCTTGATATTCGCGTGTGGTTGTTTCTAGAATAAAAAAAGGAGGTACCTCTACTTATGTTCTTACTCCCACTACGCCCAGCCTAAGGTTAGTAGGTGACCTTGCGCTCGGCTCTTCGCCTCTTCCGAAAGTCGATGGTTCTATAGTAGTGCTTCTGGCAATCTGACACCAAAGGAACTGCTACACGTCCACCGCTTGTAAGCAAAAGTTTCTCCTCGTGCTGCGAGCCACCGCGCACGCGTTGGCGAGGGAGAAGGCGTAATCAAGCTTCTCGTCGTTCTGCGAGTTGACGGGACACATCAAAGTTATTTACTAGTAGTACGTACTCTCTCCAAAAAAGGGCTGACCATGTCATTGCTACCATCCCGTGCTCCGTCGTTGAGTACGTGCACTATTCACGTGCCATTCACGTGCCATTAAGGAGAAAAAATATTGCGTAGGTGCCATCGAAGTGCACGACTCACTTACGGAAAAGGGTTTCCCCCCGCTCCCCCCCCCGCACGACTCACTTACGCACTGCTTATCTGATTATCTCCATTTTCTTGCATGACACGTGCACCTTGATGATAGATGTATTGCGTGTTGGGAAAAGGATGAACAAAGATCACGTAAAAGAAAAGAGTTGAAGAGCATAGATTCCCGACGACCGAGGAGGAGCAAGGAACCTCGCGGTGGAGCATCTGCAAGGAACCTTGCGCGTTTTCCCCTGTTTTTTTGCCGCCTGCCCACCTATAAACAACTAAAAGAACATGAACTTTTCGCTAACCACTAGAAACGGTACATCAGGATGCTAAGTTGAAGATGTTTTATACTCCCTCCGTTCCCAAATATAAGTCTTTTTAGATATTTCAATAAGGGACTATATACGAAACAAAATGAGTGAATCTACACTCTAAAATATGTACACAAGCGAATGCACTAACTCCATCCGATCCAACTCATGCACATACGCGCACAGCATGGAGCACACAACGCACATACACAAGATGTCCATTGTCACGGCCGGTTTTCCGGGTATTAATTTCCAGAAAATGGCCCTTGTGCTCACCAGCCCCAGGAATACTGTTAGCTGATGAGGCACCAACTTGATACGGAAATTCCAAGCAAAAAGAAAAATATGTAGTACAAGACCTTTCTGGCCTGTGAGTACAACAATTTGGTTTCTAGTGGTTGATGGCGGAAGCGGTTTGTGGATCATCAGCGTCTATGGGACTCCATTTCCCACAGGAACAGCTGACCAGGATAACTCCTATCTTCGTGAGGCTGCTATCACCATTGCTTAGGTTCCGGGGCTGTCATCACGGTCGCTCCTCTCCGTGCAAGAAATCTGGCCAAGACAATAGCCAGGGACAAGCCAATGAGTACTTTGAATGTACTCACAAACATTATGAACACGAGTATAATATAACAACCGATAATCATGCTCTGAAAATATTCTATGAATCACAACGTCAGACATAAACATAAATCTTGGATGCATGCAAGTAGGTTATTAATATGTAATAATGAAAATGTAATGACAGGGTAGGAAATAAAATGCACCATTTGGATGTCTGAAGCGACGTCTCGAAATGATGGTAAATAACAAGCATGCCTCAGTCGGGCGTCTGGGCGACACCACAAAAAGGGCTTATAAAGTAAAATAAATAATAAGCATGCCACAGTCGGGCGTCTCAGCGACACCACGTAAAGGGCTTATAAAGTAAATAAATAACAAGCATGCCACAATCTGGCGTCTCAGCGACACCACATAAAGGGCTTATAAAGTAAATGAACAACAAGCATGCCACAGTTGGGTGTCTCAGTGACACCACATAAAGGGCTTATAAAGTAAATGAACAACAAGCATGCCACAGTCGGGCGTCTCAGCGACACCACATAAAGGGCTTATAAAGTAAATGAACAACAAGCATGGCACAGTCAGGCGTCTCAGCGACACCACATAAAGGGCTTATAAAGTAAATGAATAACAAGCATGCCACAGTCGAGCGTCTAAGCGACACCACATAAAGGGCTTATGAATAATCACAGTAAAAAATCCAGGAGGTAGAACCATCCCATGGATATTCGATAATACCAATAATATAATGTGTTAGTCCACAACAAAATAATAATCATAGTCATCACAAGTCTCAAGTCGCGATCCCAGTTCTGGTTTAACAGTTTCTCCTCCGAAGACCGACACTAAGATCAACACTTGACCCATCCCAGACTGTAGTCCTTAACCATGGACACAACTATTCGAATAGGTTTAATCTCTGCAGAGGGTGTACTCTTTACCCACGAGTAACGGATTCCTTTAGTCCATCGGGACTAATTCTGTCTACAGCCTTTTAGTTGAAAACACACCTAACTTGCACACACCAGCTTAACTTACCAGTGTATGGAATCACCCACGACACTTGTTAAGCAAAACTCTAAGTGGGGAGGCTACAACCTCGAGTAGCATGGGATCAAATTTATATCGCGCGCTCTAAGGGGTGGCCTCCCCTCTCGGTCTCAACCGGAAACACCCATGCCCCCGGACCAGGTGGCCTGCCTACCAGCTACAACCGGTATCTTCCACCATGGCCTCTCTGTACGGTGTGTGCTAGAAAGGGGTTGACGACTTACTGAACCGTACCCTACTTGTTGTAGAGACAAGTGGTAGTCGAACAAGACTCGATCTATGGTCGACTCAGGAGGTTTAAGTATTCCCTGCATGATTAACGAATATATTTCATCCAACAGACAGAATCACCACTCATCATACCCCTCATGCCATGCCGGACACATTCGTCTCGACGAGGAACTAGGGACAAGCTCGGGTCTACCCAAGACAGAGACTTTCCCGTTTTCCTTCCGATAGGTATGAAAGGCATACGAGGATGATCACTATCACAAGCATGTCCATTTCCAATAGCAAGGAAATTTCCAATAAGCATTCATGCAAAAGATCACATCACCACATAAAATAACGAGTTCTACGTATTGAGGTGGTATCATAATCATGTCAAACAATGCATGCAAAATATTATGCCAGGGTTCAGAATGCTTGCCTTCAAGGTGTGGAAAGGCAGGGTGCACTCCAAAACTTTTTGAAAGTTTGCTTCTCTCTCTCCAAGGTCCTATTTTAAATAAACTTGAATCAACACACAATTTCAAAACAGCACAAAAAAGTTGTTTGAAATTTTTCAATAAATCTTAAAATAAACTAGATTAAATTTGAGAGAGGTAGGAAAAAGAATCAATTCATTTGGAGTTATCATTAAAAAGTTATAGGCAGTCAAAGTTGTGGTCAAAATCTATTTAAAAAAAATAAAATAGAAAAAGGAAAAACGATTCGAACTGACCACGTCGAAGGCGTATTTTGAATTTATGCTTCCACTTACTCCAGCATGGACGGCGCGTGAGTCACTGACAGTGCGCCCGCCTGGCCCACTGGTCAGGTTTGACTGGTCTTTCCTCCCTCCTCTTCCTCTGCCCAAACGGAGGCGGGACTCTGGCGATGCTCGCCGGCGAACGGCAGCACCGTTCGGGAAACTGAGGCCATCCGCGGGCTCAGGGGGTCAAGGCGGTCACTCCGGTAGTCGCTTTGGTCTCTGAGGTGGACGGAGCTGCCGGCGGCGAGCTCCGCAGCGGGTGGTGGCCGTCGGGCAGAGTGGGTTTTCTCCCGCGGCGAGTCCCGATCAAAATTGAGCAGGGGGAGGGACTCACGAGGGGGAGAGGGAGCTCCTGGTGAAGAAAGTGGAGTGGGGGTGGCTCTGGTGGCGCCGGAATGGCCGGGATAGTGGCGGCGGCTGCGGTTGCTGGAGATGGGGAAGAAGACCTCCCCGGGTCGACGGGCTGCCACGGGGGAACTAGGGGAGCCTTTTGAGGCTGCCTGGGGAACAGGACATGCTCGGGGGCCTCTTCTTATAGTGCAACGAGGTTGGTTTGCGGCGGACGTGGATAGGTTCGCCGGTGAACCGCCTCCTTGTTGCTGCCGAGTACGTGGCGGCGACGAGCGCTAGAGGACGCGCTTGTGGATGAGGCTGAGCTGCCCCAGGGGCAGCTGGTGAGCGGGACAGGCTCGGGCGGTGCCGACCTGGCAGAGACACGCTGAGGACGCCGGCGTGCCGCCAAGGGGATCTGACGGCGGTGCTGCAGGGCACCAGGGCTGCTTGGCGTGATGCGGTGAGCAGCCAAGTGAGTGGCGCGGCTCTGCAGAGTGGGCAAAACCAGGGGCACGACGCGGCGGCTCGGGCGCGGCACGTGAAAAAGGCGTGCTCTGCTCGCGCCCAGAGCACGCACGGGACATGCTTGACAAAATGCCAGGGCGTGCTAGAGGTCTCGGGTGAGGTTGGGGTTTAACAGACCTAGGTTAGGAGTAACTGGGAGTTTATTGGACAAGGTGGTTAAGCAAGGGAAGCAAGTTCATAGTGCAAACTAAAACTCATGTCAATACTTGTCATGGCCATAAAGTGTTTGACAGAATGCCACATGCACCTAGGCATTTCTTGGAGTGGTCAAATCTTCCAGAGTGTGGTCTCTTTAGATGAATGAGAGGGTGGTGAGGTTAGTTTGCCAAAAGAAGAAACTTGCTAGTGCAAGTTTTGCAAATCTTCAGATTTGGACAGAAAGAACAGGGCATATGATTGCAAGAACTAGAATTGCACCAATGAGTCCAACCTCTTGGACTTAAGGTTTTAGCAGGGAGGGATACAAGTAGGAAAAGAAGTCACAGCAACAGAAGCAAGTCAAAATATAGTTGTAGTACAATCCATCAAGTTGGACCAGAATGAAGATGAGGATGGTTCACTCAAATCTTTCAAAGGACATCACTGGGTTTTTGCAAAAATTTAATTAATATACTCCTCTTGACATCCCAAAATTTTGGTAGAAGTTTTAAAGAAATATGTAAATAGGTTGTAGTGCAAAACTGTCCACTGGACCAGATTTGAAAACTTGGTGTAGAACTCAAAATATCCAAGGAATGAAATATATTTTTGCATAAAAGTGTTTTAAAAACATCACATGAAATCTCCAAATTTTGGTGGAATTTTTTAATGAATTTATCAAAGGGTTGGAGTGCAAATAGAACCCTAAACTTATGAAAAACCAAATTAGAGAAATAAAGCTCAGGGAAAAATGATTATATAGATAATCCCACTGATAAAAGAATTGTTTTATTTGAGAGGGCAAATGAGTCCAATAAAATTGGGAAGTTTTTCACTTGAGGAAAAAACTCCATAAAAATAAAGGGAAGAAAGGTTCTGAAATCAAAAGAAAATCCAGAAAACAAAAGTTTTAAGTTTCCTGGCAAAATTTTAATTTATAAAACAAGGTTAAAAATTTTGGGGTGTCACATGCATGCACACACGCTCGGCCGCAGAATGCACGTGAATAACACATGCATGCACACACACTCGGCTGCATGGAGGCGTGCGCCATCCGCAGCGACGTCCGGTTCATTGTGCTACGGCGAAGCTCGCACGCAACGGTGCATATGCATCTCTTGCAGCACCTCTTTCCCGTCGTTGCTCAACTACTAGTCGGAGAAGAAGACGACCGCAGCCTTGACCTTAGAGCTAGCACCGATGGAAAAACACGCACGCTGCATGCACACGAGCACATACCGAGTGCCCACTATGTGGTGGTGGTGCGTCCCCAGTCGCCTCTACTCCTTCTGCGGACGTTGTCTATCAAGGGGGCTGCATGCTAATGATGATGTGGGTGAGATCTTATAGGACTCAGATGATGACGAGGAAAATTATGAGACACAAGGTGACGTACACCGTCAAGGTCCACGGTCAAGGGGGTGCTAGCAAGTGCTTTAAGACTAGCCACAATGCATAGTAACATACACATATCCCTAGACTATGTTACTACCTTCATAGTGGGTAGTAACATAAGTGTGGTAACATACAAAGCTTCATTTATTAGGTTATAGACTCATATTGCATTGGGACATGTAATGTTACAGTAACTAGCTAAGTTACTGTAACTACCTCTCTCCTCATTAACTCATTGCCACATAACCAAATTTGCTGAGTTGGACTCGATGTTACTACTGAAGTTACTCCCACTTTGGCTAGTCAGATGTGCTTAGAGCAAGTACAATAGAGCTGAGTCAGTAGGCTATAAGGAATAAACAGTAGTATATTTCTTCTTAGTTGGGGGAAAGAGAAGAGGAGAGAGTAGGTAAGCGGGCTCTTCATGAAGAGCCAGCTCTAGCACGTGCTCCTAGGCACTTTGTAGTACATGTTGACTATAAGATGGGTTGTAGGCTTATAGCCAGCAGTTGGCTATACTATTAATGCTCTTTAGATGAGGTGCTAAGTGCATTAATTGGCTTAGTAACTCAAGTGTTCAATGCATAGGTGCTTAGTTTATTGGTGCCACATCATATTTTATGCCTACGTGGCAGGCTTAGCAGCTATACATGGTGGAGCACTGGGAGAGGCCAAGGCTGGTCATAGTGGGGAGTAACTTGTACTGTAACATATTACTATGTTACTCTAAACATCTCTATAAACCGGAAAGGAGGGAGTAGTAACATACACTGGTGTCATATGTAGAGTATGGGAGCACATGATATTTTCCCGTCCGGACCGATCCCAAGTTGGCTTCTCACCTTCTTGGCCCAACATAAACCCCTCCCCCCTCCGCGCGCGCTTTCTGCCCGGCACCAGCTGAGCCCGCCGCTCCACATTGATGGCAAGTCAGGGCGACGCGACCTCTCACTGCTTCCGCCGTTGAAGCGGCGCGCGGACCGAGGGCACCGCCCGCTGCACGCCCGGCCTTTCAGACTACACAGTGGATAGTAACTTTTAGAGCAAGTACTACTATAATTAGATGACACAAGCAGGCTATAAGGATTTAAATATAGTATTTGTGCTTAGTTGAAGGAGAGAGAAGAGGAGAGAGAAGTGAAGCGGATTGTAAACGTGTAGCCGGTTGTACTCCAACACACTCTACTTTATGAGACAAAAGGTGGGGCCATTATTAATGATATTGTATTTATACTAAAGTGACTAACGGACGCCTTAATTACTCCGGTTTTTTCTAGACAAACTTTGGTGGGGCTATTATTGACTTTTTTTGAGCTATTATTGACTTGGACGTGGGGTTTGGGGGCCAAAGGCCTACTATTATACTCCGACCTGACATGCTCTACCCTAGCCGCCGCTGTATCATATGGTTTCGCACCATTCCAGATCTTAGCACCGCCACGCAGTTCTTCTCCAGCCCTCCTTCCGGCATGCACCACGATAAGGGACAGCAGTCCTCTGAACCCCGCCTTTCATGATCTTGTACGGCAGAGGGGTGATCAGGTTTTTGGGGAGCACACTCCTGTGACTACTGCCAGTGACGACTTCCTCAACGACAGCCTTCTTCCCCGACCTCGGTAACCTCTTCATCAACGACATGAGTGACAACATCAACCACATCGGTTCTGCTCCCGCTGTACAGTATGTGATTCTGTCCTCCTGGTTTAGTCCACATCATTACTTTGATGTTTGCAATTGTCGTCATGATCTATTTACTGCTGATTCGGATTAAATCTAATACTAAATTGCTCATATAGTCAACAATCCCATCCAAAAACCCGATCACAGGCAATTTACTCCGAGTTGTTTTGCTGCGCTTTTGAAGCCATCTACTTTTAAGGGGGTGCAATATAAAAGGTGGCGCACAAGAGCAGTATATTGGTTTCAGATCATGTGCTGCTATGATGCCACTAAGGGTAAGCCTGAGGGCGATCTTAATCCTACACAGCAGGAAGCTTTTCAGAACATGGATACCCTCTTCAAAGCCGCCCTGCTGAGTGTTCTTGACGATTCCATTGTGGATTCATATATGTTGTTTGACAACGACAAAGACATGTGGGCTGCGCTCGAGGCCACGTTTGGGCCCTCGGGCGCTGGCAACGAGTTGTACGTCATGGAGCAATTCTGTGACTACAAGATGACTGATGAGCGCACTGTTGTTCAGCAGACTCATGAGATACAGTCACTCTCTAAGGAACTTGAGTACTTTAAGTGTGTGTTGCTGGAATTTTTTTTTGCTGGGACCATCATTGCCAAGCTTCCACCTTCATGGAAAGATTTTGCTACTTCTCTGAAAAACAAGAGACATGAGTTTTCTGTTTTGTATCTCATTAGCACTCTTGATTTTGAGGAGAAGGCGAGAGCAAAAGACACACGTGCTCGGGGCGCCGAGGGAGCTTCTAGTGCCCACATCGTACACGAGAAGAACTTCCAGCCCAAACAGCCCCAAAACAACACGAACAAATCTCAGGGGAACGGCAAGTTTGATGCAAAGAACAACCCGTCACATTCTACCAACTTCAAGAAGAATTCTCATAACGGGAAGGGATACAAACCTCAATTTTGGTAGCACCGCACAAAATTTATATGGCTGCATCTACCTGCTGTCAGCTAACCTCATGGTGCTCCAGGTATTCCTACATTCGTAACTAGGTACAATGACCACCGCAAGATGAAATTATCTTATTCGTACGTTGACTTGCTGAATGCAGTGCGGAACGATCCTGTCATGTCTAGAGGAGCAAACAAGCAGTGCAGCCGAAGGTGGAAATCAACCAAGGACTTATGAAATTATATGTAATCTTCCTCAGACAGGTCAGTATCCCCTTCGTCCAGATGATCGTGTTTTTTCATGCCTAGCTTTTGATATGTCCTACTGTTTTGCAACACCGTTAGGGTATAGCTACTGTTTTCCTATCTTTTCAAATTCAGGACAATGAATAGTATATCAGGGGAACTGCACAATATGGACCCTTGTTGAGTCATCTCTATTGCCTCATGTGTTTGCTGCAAATGTGTCAGCATCAATTGCAAGATGAGGCAGCTAGATAGCTGTGGAGTTGCCAACATGCTCAAAGTGCTCGCAACATTGAGAAGAAACAAGCATGACCAGGAAGTTAATGCGTGCGCAAGGAGGCCCTTTCCTCAGAGAAGCATCGATCGATTTTCTTTATTTCCATACCTTCTCATAGTTTTGTATATTGGTTATAGTATGGTGAATCATTGAGATGCATAGACATGTTGAACTTTTGTTCTTCTGAATGTTAGTTTAATGTGAGTGTCTGCACCCAGTACCGCATCCTCTAATTTGGTGGATGCACACAGAGAAAATAAATCTCCTTAATTTACTCCATAACCACCCTATTAAATAGGCCTAGTAACAAACCAGGCGGGCACATGCATCCTGCATGCATGGCCAGTCATGCAGCAACGCAAAAGAAGGGAGCGGTTCTTGGGAAAAAGCGAGTAGTTAGTGCAATGTGCCTTATAAACATGAACAACTCGCTCTCCCGCTTCCGTCTCCCCACCCAATTCCCCCCGCTCCCCAATCTTCCTCACTCGTCCAGAAAACCCCGCTCACATTCTTCCTCACTCGTACAGAAAACACCTACTCTTCTTTTTCCACTCCTACAGAAATCCCCAGCCCTCCTTCTTCCCCACTCGCACTGCCACTAGGCTCATCTCTGGCTACTCTTCTCAAACCCATGAGCTCGGCGCGACGCCCACAAGGAAAATGGAGTCGGCTGGCCCCAGCGCCAAGAAGTTGAGGCTCCCGCCAGCGGCGACGCCGGTTGTAGATCCCGCACCCGGTAGCGCGGGGAGAAGTGGCGAGCCCCCCCCCCCCCCCCACCCGGATATGAGGAACCGGTAGAATCTCCGGTGGACCGCATAAGCAATCTCCCAGACATCATCCTTGAGGATATCATCTCGCTTCTCCCCACCAAGGATTGCTGCCGCACACAAGTCCTCTAAACTCGGTGGCGCCCTCTATGGCACACCGTGCCCCTCAATCTCGACTATCGTCAGATATCTGTCCTTCCCAAATTTGATCTCATCAGAGCCATCGTCTCTTCTCACCAGCAGGGCCCTGTTCAATGCCTCTGCATCCTGACAAGCTACCTGCTGTCCATACCCGGAAAGGTGGACGCTTGGCTGACATCCCCTGAATTCGGAAAACTCCAGCAGTTTGAGTTCTACCATTACCACGAAAGTTTCAAACCACAAACATACCAAGAATTCATGCCCACACCACCGTTGTCCATTTCACGGTTTTCCTCCTCTCTCCACACCGCCACCTTCTCCCGGTGCCATCTACCAGACGATCTAGTACAAATGCTTCGACTCCCACTGCTAAAAAACTTTCACTTGTGGTGGTTTATCTGTCAGAGGCCTCACTGCACAGCATCATCCACTCCAGTTGCCCTGTCCTGGAGCGCTTGCTGATTGTTTTGGGAATAGAAATTGGTATCAGTTGTCTCCAAATAAAGTCGCCTCACCTTAAAAGCATTGGAATTTGTTTTGAAGGACATCAGCTCATCATAGAAGATGCACCTTCACTTGAAAGGTTGCTCCTTGATAATTGTTATGTACCTTCAGAAATAATTGTCGTCTCTGCGCCCAAACTGGAGACCTTGGGTGTAATTCATGAAACGTTTAATAATCACACGGAGTTGGTGTTTGGCTCCTCACCTTTTCAGGTACAATATATTATCATCTACACATTTGTAATCATATGCTGCATTTTTAATTTGTGCGCATAAGTTTTATATCATCTTGGAGTACAGTTTGGGTACTAATATTATGTTATATGCTCAATGAAGAGTTCGTCCATTGATACCTATCAATGCTGCTGGATTCTGTCAAGATCATATATATCAGAATGTATCGTTTTGGTCTGGACATAATTATTGGCTTGCTGCGATGCTTTCGATCTCTGGAGAATTTATACATAGAGGTGATGATTTCATCCACATTGAAAGCCCGTATATATTGTACTAGAATTAACTGTTCAGCTGTCGTTCTTTCGACATACTCTTTTTTCAGACCTTTACTGTTTTCAATCTTCATGTCTACTTAGGCAGAACCAGATGGACGCATAAGTTTTATAACCAATTGTTGGCGTAATAAGCACAAGTATTTTCTCAGTTCTCATGACATTCGTTTGAGGACAATAACGATGGGACGATATGCATCCAACCAGGCAAACAGAAGCTTTGTCACATTCTTCCTGTTGAATGCGAGGTTACTATTGTCCATGAGGCTTAATTTTTACAGCAAGAGATTTCTCACGGACAAACATGTTGAACAGCAAAAAAAAGAAGTTTCAGGTGGACAAATGGTCTTCTAAACATGCTCGGCTTCTATTTACAACAAGTTATAGACATCCTAAAATAATTTTTTTTGCACAGGATGTTGATTTTATGGATCAGACCGATCCATTTGTTTGTGACTGCAAAAAAGATGGTTGGGTTAGATGTTACTGTCATGTTCAATCTGGGTTTTGTCTAGAAATTTGATGAAAAATTAATCCTTTGCCTTTTTGTACCATTTGTATGCTTGACTTGCATGTCGTTTCCCTCGTACTCCCCTCGACCTGCCACTACACTGCCGCATCTTTCATGGCTATTGTTCGTTCCCGTCCGAGGACTTGCCGTCGTTCTCCGCCTTGGTTAGCTCGCTGTGCTCGCCGCCATCTGGTGTTGTCAACATGGTCAACAACCAAGAGGAATCAGGAGATGACTGTACATGGAGAGGCTGACAGTAGGGACCCACCAGGGTCATTGCATTTCGCAAGCAGGTGCCTCGTTATTACAAGCCAAAACAATACTTCCTCCTAATTGTTTGACAACTAGGTTCCACGCCATTTTCAATGTAGTCAATAAACGAGAAAATTACACAACAAGCGGATAACACCACGGACCCAGCAGCTCGCCCAGTTGTTTTTCAGTTTCAGAGACGGAGCTCAACTGCCTGCTGTGCGGGGGCTGTGGCCCGTCTAGCCCACGCATACGCTTTTATTAAGCACCTGACGAGCCCAGTTGATATTTTTTACTTTCTGAAATTGGCTAGCCCAGTTCTATTTTTTTTGGAGAATACCAAAACCGATGCCTACTTGCTTTTCTCAGCCCTGCTGGGCTGCAAATCTTTCAAGACGAGGTGGAGGGATAAGAAATGGGCTTCCCCAGAAAACGGGCTATAAGTTGTAAGAAATGGGCTGTAAATTTTTAAACCAAAGCCAACCGGCAATTGCATTAAAATATCATTTTTTAGGATTTCTCTAGTCTCTTCTCTTATAAAAACCAAAGCCAACTGGCAATTACATTAAAATATCATCTTTTCACCCACAAGATAAACTACTCATACAAATGCATCTTCATGTTCCGTGCAACGAACGGGCATCTTGCTAGTTAAGATTCTAAATTCCATTCATTTTTTTGCAGAGAATTGTTTTTTGAATTTTATTTTGATATAATTTTTTGAAAACTATTTTAAACGTGACTCGAAATTTTGTGATTAAAAGAGTTCGGACCCCACCGAAATATGCAAAATTTCGTTGAATTTTTTAGCAGTGCCCAGAATATATGGTCTGTAATGCTAATAAAAAGAATATGAGCTTCAAATATCCTTAAGAATTAGCAAATGGGCTGTAAATTGAAAATAATGGCTAATGGGCTGTATGCTGTTTTCCACAGATTTGGAGGCTGACTTCTGGGCCTACTAGGTTGACGATGACGCTGTCCTAAATTTTTTCTTGACGCGTACGCAAGGCTTTGTCAACTTAGTCAACACACAGCAGTGACTGTTGGATGTCCATCCAACAGCCGCCATGCTTCTTCAATCTCTGATCTTCCTGCTCCAGCCGCCCAAACCAGCGCCGGCGAGACTGCCTGCTCCCTCCTTCCGTGGCTGGCTGTGCTGCCACTAGGCCATCCCTCTAACCACCCACACATCCTGTTATTTTCCGGCGACGTCAGCCTCACCCCGCAGCCGACCAGTCATCGCTCGTTCTCCCCTCAACGTGGGCATCCGCTGCGGTGGCTTCGCCGGCTCCGGGTGGTTCTCTTCCTGGGCCCCGCCCTCGTCCACCACGTTTGTGCTCTCGGCGCGGCGAGGTCAACATGGTCAACAAACAACAGCCATCGGAAGAGGCTGACAGTAGGAGCCCACACAAGAAAATGCCTCCTTATTACGCACAAAATAATGATTCCTCCACCTGATAGTTGGGACCCACCGGAAGGGTCTCTATATTTCGCGTAAAAACCGTTCCCCCCGCTGTCAGCTCGGAACCACTGGAAATGCCTCCTTATTATGCACAAAAAAATGAATACTCCCCCTGCTAGCTGGGACTCACCTTGGTGGGAGGCTGACTTGTGGGCCTACTAAGTTTACGGGGACGGAGGGCTTTGTCAACTTAGTCAATATGAATGACTCTAGCTCCAGTGACCGTACGTTGTCCATCCAACGGCCGTAGTGCTTCTTGAACCTCTGGTCTTCATGCTCCAGCCGCCCAAAGCAACGCCGGTTGTGCCGCGTGCTCCTGCCTCCCGTGGACGGCTGTGATGCCGCGGAGGCCTCACTGCCCCCTACTACTCCCACCGTTAGCCATGCCATCCCTCTACTCACCCACACCCCTGTTATTCTGCGGCGACGGCAGCCTCACCCTCGTACTCCTCTTCGCGTGGGCATCCACTGCTGCGTCTTCCCCGGCTCCGCGTCGTCCCCTTCCTAGGCCTCGCCGTCGTCCATCGCCGTGGTGCTCTCGGCGCGGCGTGGTCAATGTGGTCAACGACCGACTTCCATCGGAAGAGTACTGTGCATGGAGAGGCTGACAGCTGGGTCCACGGAGGCCGCAAGGAAGTGCCTCCTTATTACACGCAAAATAATTATTCCTCCACCTGATAGCGGGGACCCACCGGACGGGCCACCGTATTTCGCGAAAAAAACGTTTCCCCCTGACTGCTGGGACCCACTAGCTACATCTTCGCACGCAAGGAAGTGCGTCCGGGCAAAAAAAGAAATGATTCGCCCCCCTGACTGCTGGGACCCATAAGCTACATCTTCACACGCAAGGAAGTGCGTCCGGGCAAAAAACAATTTGCCCCCCTGACTGCTGGGACCCACCAGCTACATCTTCGCAGGCAAGGAAGTACCTGACAGTCGGGACCCACCTGGTCGAAGCGTATGTAGCGTTGTCATTCTGGTCGTGAACATGTAAGTACATACTGGTCGTAGTAGAGGCGCGCACGTACACATACGTACAGCGGCAAGGGTGCAAGAAAGAAAACACGGCCACATACGTACATATGGGCAGGGTTTCGAACGTTTACTCGCGCATACGTACATGGCTTCGTCGGAACAGAGAAACAGCGTCGTCATCGTGTTCATGGGGAGGCAACGGAATGCGTCATGTTCATCGGGAGGCAACGGAACGCGTGGGAGCCAACCGGCTGGGTCGGAATGGAATGCGTGGTCGTGTTCATCGGGAGGGCTTGGACGGAACAGGCGATGGAAACGAGGCCTGGCGTACCGCACAACAGATAAAACAGCCTTGTGTTCGACCGGCCACGTTCGAAACGGGATCCTGTTCATCGGGAGGGGTCTGGCGTACCGCAAAACGGAGGAAACAGACCTCCTACGGTCGAAACGGGCTCCTGTTGATCGGGACGGGCCTGGGTTACCGCAAAACAGAGGAAACAGACCTCCTACAGTCGAAACAGGGGTCCTGTTGATCGGGAGGGGTGTGGCGTACCGCAAAACGGACCTCCTACGGTCGAAACGAGGGTCCTGTTGATCGGGAGGGGTGTGGCGTACCGCAAAACAGATGAAACGGGCCTCCTATGGTCGAAACGGGGGTCCTGTTCATCAGGACAGGTGTGGCGTACCGCAAAACGGACGAAACGGACCTCCTACGGTCGAAACGGGGGTCTTGTTAATCGGGAGGGGTTTGGCGTACCGCAAAACGGGACTCCACGAGATACTGTTCATCTCCACCGTCGACTTCCTCCAGCCTCCACGGGCTACCGTCGACCTCCTCCAGCCTCCACGGGCTCCTGTTCATCCAGCCTCCACCGCGCGCTACTCCACCGGCTACTGTTCAACCACCCCTCCACCGTCTACTGTTCATCCAGCCCTCCACACCACGGGGTCCTGTTCAACCACCCCTCCAAGGCCACCCGTCCACCGTCTACTATTCATCCAGCCCTCCACACCACGGGTTCCTGTTCATCCAGAGGCAACGCCACCGCTCACTGTTCATCCACCCCCCCCCCCACCCCGCAACACTCACTGTTCATCCAATCGATCGGCTTCAGTTAGCAGCAGTAGTGAAGGAATCGCTCCATCGGGTTCAGTTAACAGCCATCGATCGATCGCTCGGGTTCAGTAACGCGTAGCCTGCAGTGCAATCGCTCGGGTTCAGTTAGAGCCCAACGCCTCACTCGGCTTTAGTTAGTGCCCACGCCTCGCACACACACGCGCGTACGTACGAGAGAAACGCGCATCGCTCGGCCCCCGACCTCCCACCGTAACCGGCAACTCCCCGAAATTTTCCTACCCCTCGCTTCTACCACGGTTTTTTCCGTCATGGCGGCCCAAAGAATGTCATGCAGCTGCGTCTCTAGCCCGCCCAGGACGAAAAGCCCATTTTCTGTCATGATTTTTTGTCATAGAAGTAGGATCCCACCACATCTATGATGATACCGGGTTTTGTCACAATTATCGTCATAGAAGTGTCATATGTATGATAGAAATTTTTTTCGTTCGGCCCAAAATGTCAAGGATGTGTCATTTTTTTGTAGTGTAAGGAGCGGCGGCTTTTGTGGCGAGGTCGAGGTGCTTCTCAGCAAAGGCATCCAAGGCTTCCAGCCGATTGAGGAAGGCCAACGTCGTAGCGTCCTCACTGGCCTTGTAGATACCTATGTACATGATTTGCTCGTACACGTGGATGTGTAGGTCGACGAATTCTTGCAGGGCGAGGCGCGTGGCGGAGAGCGCGACCTCCAGGTGGACATTCTTCGTGGTGTCGGCGGGCAGTCGCAGGGCCACCAGTGCTTGAAAGAGGTTCCGGCCATGGAGGCCGATTAGGGTGGCAGGCAATGAGGAGCCCGGGCGCGCGGGGTGGAGGAGTACGGCGATGTCGTCCGCGAGCTTCTTGAGGATGGTGAACTTGTTGCTGGTGGCAACGATCATCTTGTCCAACTGAGAGTCGTAGTTGGCATCGAAGGCGGCCATCCACCAGCCGGTCTCCAACACCGTCTGGAGACAATCCTCGGCTCCATGCCAGAGGCCAACGTCATGGACCATCTAGCGTAGCCACTGGCCGCTCATGCGCATCGCCGACATGGGTCTAGAGTGAGCTCATTTGCGCTTAGTGTAGGTGCCTAGGCAAATACTTAGGTGCGTACGATGTGGTAGATGCATTGGAATGGAGGGGCGCCTTTATATGAGGGCAATGAGGGCAAACTGCGTTGCATTCACATCGTGCAGCCTCTTTTCCTCGACCTCCTCCCATTAATTCACTCATGCATTAATTGAAGGAGGATGCATTGGCCGTTCAACATATCGGGAACCACTACTCCCTCCCTCGTCTGCATTAAAGCCGTATCGGGAACTGCGCCACCCGCTGTCAAATCGAATACTCCCTCCGTCTAGGTGAGTATTAAGTCATCTTACGGAAACCAAATAGTAAACACATAGGCGTGGTGCATTAACTCTCACGTTGTTTCTTATTTTTTGACATAAATAGAGGAATCAACCAATAAGAGATGTGGGGCTTGTATGCTTTTCATCACTTGAGACTATCAAACATGACATGAAGGGGTTAGTTCATTGCACAAGAACAAATACAACCCACGTCAGCACACACGCATCTTATAGCATCACATCCAATGGCTATAAAAGATGAATGAGACCAAAATATATCTCATCTAGATAAGTTCTAGCAAAACTGTATTAATAATACTTAGTACTCCTGCGCCATGTATCATATATTTGTATCATGTAGTACTTTATTTATTGCCATGTATGACACATACTCGGTTTTCCGCCTAGTCGGTTTGACAGAGACGCGAGAAGATGAGAGACGGGGCAGTTCCGCCTAGTCGGTTTGACAGAGACGCGAGAAGACGAGGGAGTAGGCTGCTGCAAATGTAGGGCTGTGTGATTTGACATCGATTTACTGCTGGACAGGTGGGGCCCCGTGATTTGACTTGCCATTATCATTTTAACTGCGGCGCTACAACCGATGTGAGTCTCTCGATTCCTGGCCACCTCCATACAGGTGCCTCTCCCAATGCTCCACCGTGTAGTAGAGGCTGGCTCTTGCATGAGAGCCCACTTCTCCACTTTTTCCTTGCCTCTATTTCCTCCACATATGCAAAAATGCCATGTAAAGCGCACTATTGTACGTAGGTTGGTCGTAATGGAGAGTATCATATACTAGTATCATGCATATGATACTTTTGTATGATACTACATCCGTAATGCATAGTATCATGTGTTGGTATCATAGGATAGTTTATTTATTGTCATGCATGACACATAGTAAAACATCATTTTATATGATACTACAGTAAGTACTCAACTATCTCTTTTCTTCATTTAATTCGACGTCACCTCATCAAGATTGCATAGTTGGCATGCATGATACTACTCCCATTGCAAGCAGCCTTACTTGCTCCTACAGCTGCTACGCTTGCCACATATGCATAAAGTCTGATGTGGCAAGTTAATCAAGAAGAGAGATACTAGTTTGGTGACCCAAGGAAGAAACGGGGCTAAACGCGTGTACCTAGGTGAAAAGAAAATTTTGAGTCTATAGCTAATTAAATGAAGCAAACTTCCTGTGTCCTAGTGTCAAAAACGTTCTTATATTATGGGATGGGGGGAGTACGAAGAAAGAGATAGGGAGGAGTAAAATAAATAAATACACTTATAGCCAACCTTATAGCTAACCTTGTTGTGGTATGAGTGACCAAGTGATGACTATATATGACATGCCAACCTCAGATAGCCTAACGCACCGTGTTAAATCTCCAAGGGCACGACCGCATGAGCGACGCGATGGTCGTGGTAGGCACGACCATGAGACGGGCTGCTGGCAGCCCTTGGATCTGAGATCAAACGGTCGCATGCTAAGTTGCTGAAAATTTGCAGAATAACCCTCCAGGATAGGATATTCACCCATAGGTCTAGAATCACGCCATGCAACCGTTCGATCTCAGATCCAAGGGCTCTCGGAAGCCCGTATCATGGGAGAATGGAAAGACACTACCCTGCCGTTCGCACGCTGGCAGTTCGCTCCTACTAGTCCCCGCATGTCCTTCAATACTATGGCGGTTCGCACCTAGTCGTCCCGTCCATTCACATTACGGTAGTTCTACTAATCCTGACCCTCCTCCCAAATCCATGGCATCCCAAATCTCCACGATCGGCGGTGAGTACAAGGTTAGAACCATCACCGGCTATGAGTTCGACATCATCTACACCCGTTCTTCCGCGATGGTGAAAGGATGCCTTTCTCGCTTCAAACGCATGTTCGAAGACTCAGATGATGAGCGGGTCGTTGGGCTAGATGTTGAGTACACCACAGTCCTGGGACGAGAGAAGGATCTAAAGGACGAAGAGAGGAAGAAGCCCGCCGTGATCCAGGTTTGTGTGCATGACTTATGCTTGGTCTACCACATATGCCAAGCCAACATTGAATGCCTAGATTTTAAGGACTTCCTCGAGAGCAACCTAGTCAAATTTGTTACTGTAGACTTTGTTAATGACAAAGAAGTCCTGGGTCGGATAGGCTTCGTTGTAGGCAACACCTTTGACCTCTAGAAGAATCGGCTGGTGTCCTCTTGTCAGCCTTCAATGCTGACCCTGGAAGGAGCCATGTTTCATCCTTCATACGGTAAACTGGAGAAGCCTCCATACACGTTTCATCGTTATGCATGGCAGCGGAATGTACTAGATATAGACCACATCCACTACGCTGCAATGGATGGCTACCTTTGTTTCAATATCTATGAGGGTTGGATGAAGAGCAAGAGCCAAGTGTGCGGTTCAAGCAAAGAAGTATCGGCCAAGAGGAAGAGGGACAAGGACGAAGTCGAGGATGTGGACGAGGACTCCGAGTAAGGTGGAAGTGTTGTTTCTCATGGTGGTTCTAATGCAGTGTCTCCGTAATAGTTGCAAAGTTTAATTTCAGGTGTGCTTAATTTAATTTGAGGGGTGTGTTGTGCTGAGCCCCCAGCAGAACTATGTTATGTTTCTTCTTGTTACTTTAACTCTTCAGTACGTACATACTAGTATTTCTTACATTTCATCTTTTAGTTGGTATAGTACTACCACTCATTTCTTCACATTATATACGTACAATATATATGGCCAACATCATATATCCAGCAGTTTAGCTGTCAAAGAATTTCAGGGTGCTTAGTTTTGTCAAAGAATTCCAGGATGCTTAGTTTTATTTGAGGGGTGGGTTGTGCTAGACACCATTATTGTGACTAGCCTTTTTAATAGTACTATATGCATAATTTGGCGACGAGCGCTCTCTATATGTACCACCTTTTTTTTAATTTCAAGTTTTGCTCCATGGCGCAATCCATCGATACTACTGTTGTACAAAAGTATACATTTTTTTAAAGGCTAGAGGGTGGGGCAGTCTAGCTCGGTTGGTTTCACGAGAGGCGAGGGCCTTTGTGATTTGACGGCTCATTACTGCTGTCAAATCGAATAGTACTGCGCCGCACGCTGCACGACCGGCGCGTCCATTAAACCCCTCTGTGAAACCCGCATGCAAACCGTGAATCCTACTCCCGCCACACGTCCGTTCATGAGCGGGTCAGAATTAAAGGCAACACCGGCCGAGCTCCTCCCTTCCGCCCTCAGTTTAAACAAGGCCAGACGCCAGCCAAGCTCCTACCGTCCGCCCTCTATTTACACAAGGCCAGACAGACAGCGGGCAAGAATCGCACCCCTCTGCCGCTCCCCCATCTCCTCCTTCACCATTTTCTCCACTCTTCCGATGGCTTTCGATGAGCCGTTCTCCGGCATATTACCCGGCTGGGTGGCCCACCGAGCCCTCCGGATACGGGCGGGGCTGCTCGGTGCTTCACCAACCTCGCTTGGCCCGACGGAGCCAGATGCTGCCCCAAGCAGGCGCGTGGTTCTGCAACTCGCCACTCCAGTTCAGCTCGATGAGGAGTGGCAAGTTTCTCCACGCCGGCACGGTGGCGAGCATGCCGGTACGGGCGCCGTCGCTGCCACGTCGTACCGCGCCACCAGTGTCTGCGGTGGCCACACCTCCCGTGTCTGTGGGCGCGCCTCCCGTGACTGCGGCAGTGCCATGCAGGCAGAGACAGAAGCCGGGTGCATGGAGAGCGATGAGTCGGTGGCCAGCTTCTCCGTGTCCGCCGCCATCATCGAGGAGAAGTAGAACACGGGAGGCCGCGACCACTTGTGACCCATGAAGGCCACCGCCAAGGCGACGACCGTGGATTCAGGTGGTTTCTTTGCTGCTTCATCTCTTCCGAGGACCTTCGTCAACCCCGCAAGTGTCTGACGAACATGAGGAAGACAAAGGGATCCGCGGGCGACTTTTAGAACTAAAATAACTCTAGATACATCCATTTCTAGGACATGTATTTCCGGACAGAGGGAGTATTAATTATACAAGAGAGCCGGATTGGCACCTCTTAGTTCATGTAAATGTAATGAAGTCCATCATGTTTATATGAAGATCCGGCTTTTTATACAAAATCCTTCATGCTTATATGAAATCAGTCCGTGTTTGCACGAAATTCATCTGCTTGGTTAGAGTTGTAAAAATGTATGTCGCTGGCGTTTGATGTCGTCCTCCGCGGAAGGAAGCGGGAGGAAATTTTCCGGCTGCCGTTGGAGATGCTCTTTATGCTGGAAATAATAGAGTGACATCCAATCCATTTGAGTCAATTTCCTATATGATTGTCCCTCTACAAAAAGTTAATTGCATGTACAATGTACACATGACTTGCAGGGTGGCTACAGCTTCATACAGAAAGTTAAAAAGAAACAAGTCCATCCTTAATCTTGTATTCTAAGTACTCTGTGGGTTTCACTGTCAGTACAGTAGTGAAAGAAGTATATATTAAACAAGTAGAGTAATATATAATATAAAAATCTAAAGTTAAAAGACAGAAATCAAACTCATGTCATCGCGTTGCGAGCATCCGGCGCTAACCAGCCCAGCACATTTTTGTTGTAAACCATGCTGGAGATATATCTCCATGTCTACTCTTATATATACTCCATTCGTTCCTAAATATTTGTCTTTTTCAGATTTCAAATGGACTACCACACAAGGATGTGTATGTAGACATATTTTAGAGTGTAGATTCACTCATTTTGCTCCGTATGTCTTTTCAGGAAGGGTTCAAATTTTTCCTTGATTTATTTATGAGGTATCCAGATGGCACTGCACCACCAAGAAAAGAGGGTAACATCAAAATTATGGACTATTTTTTTGAGTATGTTGGTAAGGTCCGGTCATAGTCACTTGTTGAAATCTCTAAAGAGACAAATACTCCCTCCATCGGAAATACTTGTCATCAAAATGGATAAAAGGAAATGTATCTAGACGTATTTAAGTTTTAGATACATCTCTTTTTATCCATTTTGATGACAAGTATTTTCGGACGGAGGGAGTAGAAAACAGAGTTGGTGATGATGGTGTGCGTGACATCCTGCAATATAGGCCGTCGGATTTATATCTAACGGATAGGAAAGAAACTATGGAAATTTTGCAAAAATATACCCACACATCTCTCCATGTTCGCAAATAAGGCCTTCCCTCATTCAACCTTTTCCCTCACAAGATAAACTACTCATACAAATGCATCTTGATGTTCCGTGCAACGCACGGGCAGCTAGCTAATTTCTTTTCAAATAGTTGCTGCGGTAATTGGGTTGAAGTGATATATTTTATGTCTGCCCGAATGATTTCAGATTCACTAGTAGTAACAAAGAAAAGGTTTCCTTGTTAATGAACAGAAAATAGGGTGAAAACTATCACATGAGGCCGGTAATAACAAGGCACACTGGGTTCAGTGTCATCGTCACTACAGCTGTGCGCGCGCGAGAAGTCTACATATCGAGGGGGCTACCGAGCGAGGCACCGAGACACAATGTTTGAGAGAGAAACCAATTGACAGATTATGATCAGATCGAGTTGTCACCCTTCTGCTGTCGTTGTTGGGGAGGAGAAAGACGTATCGAGAGTGTGCGCGGTAGGCACAGAGGCACAACTACCGACTGTGTGTGTGTGTGTGTGTGTTTGAAAGAGGAGTAGATAGATTATTATCAAGATAGATGTGCCACCCTACTCCTTCGGTGCCGGGTAGTGTGTGTGTGTATGTTTGAGAGAGAAGCTAGTCGATAGATTAGTATCAAGATCGAGGTGTCACCCTACTCCTTCGGTGTTGGGAAGTGTGGGTGTGTGGGTGTGTGTGTGGGGGGGGGAAGTGATACTCACATATCTCTACTCTTATAAAAAAACAGAGTTGGTGATGATGGTGTTCCTGCCATCCTGTAATATAGGCCATGTAATTTATATCCGACGGATAGGAAGGAAACTACGGCAATTTTACAAAAAGATACCCACACGCCTCTCCGCATTTGCAAATAAGGCATTCCGTCATTCATCCTTTTGTCCCACAAGATAAACTTCTCATACAAATGCATCTTGATGTTCCGTGCAACGCATGGGCATCTTTCTAGTAGGGAGAAGGAGTTTGTGTGACACATATCTAGCTATATTAAGGGATAGGTAGATAGCATATGTGTGAGAGACATTATTATACTTTGAGACATTAGTGGTTGTGGGTGGGCAGAATTAAAGGGGTGGGCGTGTTAGACATAGAGAGCGTGTGTGTTTCTGTGTGAGAGACTTGTAGGACGGGGTAGAAAGATGAATTTAACCCTGACGGAGGGAGAGAAATACACGAAGTGCGCGTGCATGATTCCGTTGCCCACATGGAAATGAGATATGTATGCATGTGAGAGAGATTGCACAATTCATTCACGTATCACTATCTAGCGTTTGTGGGCATGCATCGCTTGAACATAAGTCAATATCTACTTCGTATCGTGGCCAAAGGTACAATATTGATTCAACGCTATAAAGATTGGACACTCACATATCACATTTTTTCTATTTAAATAAACCTTTTCAGTTGTGCATGCCAAAGTTACAGTGATGTTTCTTCAAACAACCAATGTAGCTATCATGTACATGCACCATTGTTACTCTTGCATTCAAATTTATTAGTCTTGGATGATTTAAGTTTCTATTTTGAAGTAATTTATGTAATATTCATAAATGAATTCAATGGGTACGCAATTTATGAAATGGAGGCTATGTAATAATATGATGTAACACTTTTAAGTAGCTGACTACAATATCCATTTCTTTTTGTGCGCCTCTACACTAACACGTCAATGCATTATGTTTAAAGTAAATAACCAATGGCACTAAATTATCTATGTACACGAGAAATACATAGGCTAAGCGTTTGATCCCTTTTTTTGTCAACGCGCCACTACACCCGTACGATTGGCCGCGCCCGTGTGAACATCCAAGTTATCGGCGCATCATCCCGAGTTATTGTCTTTTTTTCTGGTGTGGACTTCACACCAGTTATTAACTGCTGATGCGTGCCCCGTGTACATAGTCTAGAATAAAGTTCCCGCTAGCACGGTCCAAAATTCGTTGAAACTGGATACGAACAATCCCGCGGGCGGCAAAATCTCCTGCCTCCTTCTAAAATTTCCGCCACCTTAGTCTTTGGCATGCGAAATCCCCCTTTTGTCCTTGGTGCACGGAGACCAACAATTACAATACCGCCCTCATCTACATGATAGGTCGGGGTTGTGTTAGAGTAATGGGCCACGGGTAGGCTGACCCGGGTCCCAAGATCTTTCAAGACATCGGGGCAGGCCGTGCCCCTCAGCCGAGTCCCAGACGGCGACCTTCGAAGAAGGCCGAGTCCCAGCCGGCGACCTCCAAAGAAGGCCGAGTCCCAGCTGGAGACTCTGAAGCAAGCCGACTCCAGGCTTGCGACCTTTCAAGGGGCCGACTATGAGAGTCGGCCCGCGACCTTTTCACGAAGACCGACGCAGGGTACGGTCCCGACGTGGCCGTCCCCTCAAACCTACGGGAGGTAGGCATGGCTACACTGAGTCGTACCACCAGGAGATCTCCGGTAAGGCGCGGCACTGTTGCCATGCCTCCCCTGACATCAGCCACAGTGCGCAAGGCACTGTGCCCACGACGGCAGCCTGTACGTCCCGAAGACCGTCGGGCCCCTCGTTAGTGAGGGAGAAGAAGACGATCGGAGAGTCCGAAGACGGCCCTGCGGGAGTCGGCCTTCCCAGAGTCGGCCGCCCCTCAGTCAGGGCCCCACGAGCCATAAACCAGATTGGACGGGGAGTGGCGACAGTGATCGCCCGACAGACGGTGGCACTGTTCCCACGACCCCATGACCAAGCTTGCATCATCAGGAGTGTTGCACAGTGCCCGGCCTGTCCGCGGGGCCCTCCAGTCGGCGGGCCCCAGAAGCCGGCAGGGGGGGCGGCAGCATGAGAGACAGACAGCTGGGGGCCACACCCAGTCAGGTTACCATTGTACCCCCGGGGGGTAGGCCTATATAAACCCCCCGGGGCACCCATGCAAAGGGTTCGGCCCTGGATAGGCTTTTAGACACATAGCAAGCAAAGGGAGGATCCAGCCTTGCTCTCTCCTGCCACCCGAAACATCTCAAGGAGCACCTTTGTACTATCATCCCATAGTGATCATGCAGAGACCCCGCAGAGCAGCAGTAGGGGTGTTATCTCCCCGGAGAGCCCCGAAGCTGGGTAAGATTCGTCGGCGTGCATGTCTGCGCCTCATCCCGTTTCCAGGCACCGGCGACGTTCTACTCGCCCCCACCATGACAAGCCACCCGTTGGCATATGTCGCATCCAACCCCCGACATTTGGCGCCCACCGTGGGGCGAGGTGCACCGTCGTCCGGAGATCTGTTCTGGACGGGAACCCTCTTCCTCCCTGGCGAGCGCAGCCAGCCCGGCTCGCCAGATGGAGTCTGCATTGACACGCTGCGCGGCGCTGAAGCCGCCTGCGCTGTGAGCGGCCTCGCCGAACTCATTGGCGAGGCGCGCCTCTCCGATGAGCCCACACCGAGTGCGGGGGCGGGTGGCCCCGAGAGCCTCCTCGCGGGCCTCCTCGACCAACTCCACGTCACCGACGAGCCCGCCGTAGATTTGGAGTCCGTAGGCTCCTCCGACCCGATGCTGGTCGACTCCGACGCTGTATCGCTCGATATCTTCCCCACCAACGTGGTGGTCTACGACGAGCCGCTTCCGTACGAGGAGAGTGGCGGAAGCGCCGTCACGGAGGTGCTCGTCATCTGCCACGGCGAGCACTCCGGCGAAAACGCCCAGGACCCGCTGCCAGCGGCCCTGCAAGACCTGGCCGCGCCCATCCCAGAGGACGCGGACGCGGAGATGCTGGAAGAACGCCGCCTTCAGATCATCGAAGGCGCCAAGAAGTTGGCAAGCATGAGACGCTTGTCAGAAGCATACCAGCGCGAGATGGATCATGCTGTAGGCGGCTCGCCGGCTCCGACTGGGCCGAGCCGTCTAGGTGCGGTCCGAGAGCGCGGCGCGGCCATCGCCGACTTGCTCGGGGCGAAACGCCCTGTGTACGCCACCCCTGCGGAGAACATCCGCGCCGCCCAAGCGGCGACCGAAGAACTGAAGAACCTCGAAGGCGAAGAGCGCCGTGTAATAACGGAGCGAGTCCAGCAACTCCTCGATGCGGTTGCAGCACAAAACGCGGCAAGCGGCCGCGCAGACGCACTGCGGCAGCCGAACAATGACTTACCCCCTCGCCGAGATCAAGGCGCGACCTCCCGGACGCCGACTGGCGGAGTCCGCGGGAGGAAAGAGAAGGAGCCGGCTGCCAGTCACAGCCGGACTCGCATCACCATCGAGCGCGACCAAGACGGCCGCCCCAGAGCAGTGGAACGGCGAGATGATTATCTGCCTCCCCCACCCCGAAGAGAGCGGCGAGTTTCTCCGCCGCCTGTTGAACATCCGACTCTCAGAGGTAGCCTCGGCCGCCGAGAGGGAGTCGGAGAGAATGACGCCTGCCACCGGATCGACCGACTCCACAGATCCCTAGCGTTAGAAGAAGAAGATGAGCTGGGTCCGCCTGGCTTCGGGCCCCGCATCAGAGACGAGCCCTTCCCCAGAGGGTTCACGCTCCCCCGAGACACGCCAAAGTACACCGGCTCCGTAAAGCCGGAGGATTGGCTGACGGACTACTCCACAGCCATCAACATAGCCAACGGCAACAAGCGAGTCGCCATGAAGTATGTTCCCCTCATGCTCCAGGGCACAGCCCGGACATGGCTGAACAGCCTGAAGCCCCGCAGCATCAATAGCTGGGTCGACTTTACTGAATCCTTCATTCGCAACTTCACCAGCATGTACAAGCAACCTCCCAAGGCGCCCCAGCTCTCCTTGTGCGTGCAAGGCCCTGAAGAATCAACATGCGACTACCTCACGCGCTGGGCCGAACTTCGATACTCCTGCGAGGGCGTGCACGAGGTGCAGGCCATCGAGTACTTCACGGCCGGGTGCCGAGAGGTCACCCTCCTCAAGCACAAGCTCCTCTGTGACGAGCCCGAAACCCTCGACGAACTGCTAGTCATAGCAGACAAGTACGCCACGGCCGACTCTTCTATGAAGACAGAGATTCAAGTCAACGCGGCTGGCAAAGTGATTCCCCAGGCCCCCAGAACCCCGGCTGGAGACGCCAGCCAGCGACAGCAGCAGAACGACAACAAACGCAAGGCCCCTCAGCCGACTTCCAATAGTCGGCAGGTCGCAGCAGTACAAGATCAGCAGCCGGAGGGGCAGCCTCAGGCCAAGCGGTAGAAAGGCGGCAAGTCCAATTGGTTGCCGGCTTTCTCCTATGAGCAGACTTTGGACGAACCTTGGAAGTTCCACAGCGGCGCGACGCCGTCGAACCACACCACCAGGAAGTGCCATTGGCTCGCCAGGATCGCCAAGGGAGACGGCCTCGCCCCTCCGCCGCCTGCGGGGCCGCCGCCTCCGCCGCCGCCCCCGCAGCCGGTGGCTCGGCCAGTCGGCGCGGTCCAAGACGAGTTCCCGGAAGAGCATGGAGCCTACGTAGTGTTCACTAGCATGGCAGATGAGCGGCGCAGCAGGCGCCGACAACAGCAAGAAGTCAACGCAGTAGCAACTGATGCCCTAGAGTTCATGCACTGGTCCGAGAAGCCGATCAGCTGGAGTCGGGCGGATCATCCAGAAGTGATGCCGAGTCCGGGCTCCTACGCTCTGGTCCTAGGCGCGACCTTGGCCACTGATAAGCGGGCCACCCGTTTCTCACGGGTCCTGATTGATGGAGGCAGCAGCATAAACATCCTGTACAAGGACACAATGGAGAAGCTTGGAATCAGGCGAAGGCAGTTACAGAGCAGCCGCACCGTATTCCATGGAATCGTACCCGGCCTCTCCTGCTCACCGATCGGCAAGATTCTGATAGACGTCCTCTTCGGAGACAAAGATCACTTCCGCCGAGAGCCTGTCTGGTTCGAGGTGGTAGACTTGGAGAGCCCGTACCACGCCCTGCTTGGCCGGCCTGCCTTGGCCAAATTCATGGCGGTTCCCCATTACGCCTACCTCAAGATGAAGATGCCGAGTTCCAAGGGGATCCTGACTGTTGCTAGTGATTCCAAGAAGTCGTCCGCTTGCGCGGCCGAGAGCAGTCGGCTGGCCGAGTCTTTGGTGATCGCAGCTGAGAAGCGGCTCCTTGACCGCGTCGTGGCGATGGCTGGGAAGCAGCCAGAGATGTCTCCCGACCCCAAGGAGTCGGAGGCAGAAGGATCATTCAAGCCAGCTAAAGAAACCAAGAAGATACCCATGGACCCGGAGCACCCAGAGAAATACGCTGTCATAGGCACAGGCCTCGACAGCAAATAGGAAGGCGAGCTCGTCGATTTCCTCCGTGAGAATCGGGACATCTTCGCATGGTCCCCCAAGGACATGCCGGGTGTACCGACGGAATTCGCCGAGCACAAGCTACACGTCAGGTCGGATGCAAAGCCCGTCAGACAGCCCTTGCGCCGCCTGTCAGAAGAGAAGAGAAGAGTTGTGGGAGAAGAGATAGCCCGGCTCCTGGCAGCCGGATTCATCATGGAGGTGTTTTTTCCGGAGTGGTTAGCCAACCCTGTGCTGGTATTGAAGAAGAATAAGCAGTGGAGGATGTGCATAGACTACACCAGCCTCAATAAAGCCTGCCCGAAGGATCCATTTGCTCTGCCAAGGATCGATCAGGTGATAGACTCCACAGCCGGATGCGAGCTGTTGAGTTTCCTAGATGCATACTCAGGATATCACCAGATCAAGCTGAATCCAGCAGATAGACTAAAGACCGCATTCATCACGCCGTTTGGAGCCTTCTGCTACCTGACAATGACGTTCGGCTTGAGGAATGCCGGCGCCACCTTTCAGCGTTGCATGCAGAAGTGCCTCCTCAAGCAACTCGGCAGAAACGCCCACGTTTACGTGGATGATGTGGTGGTGAAGACGGAAAAGCGTGGGACGCTACTGGAAGACCTCAAAGAGACCTTTGACAATCTGCGCCGATTCCAGATCAAGCTCAACCCTGAGAAGTGCGTGTTCGGAGTCCCGGCCGGTCAACTCCTCGGCTTTTTGGTCTCCGAACGCGGCATAGAGTGCAACCCCGTGAAGATCAAGGCCATTGAGAGAATGGAGGTACCCAGCCGACTGTTGGATGTGCAGAAGTTCACCAGCTGCTTGGCATCAATCAGCCGATTCATCAGTTGGCTGGGCGAGAAAGCTCTGCCTTTGTATCAACTGATGAAGAAGACCACCTTTTTCGAGTGGAACCACAAGGCAGATGAGGCATTTCTCGAACTAAAGAAGATGCTGGCGACTCCCCCTGTGATGGCGGCTCCGACTCCCAAAGAGCCCATGCTCTTGTACATCGCCGCCACCAGCCGGGTAGTCAGCACGGTTGTTGTAGTCGAACGCAAGGAGGAAAGCAAAGCGCTTCCAGTCCAGAGACCGATGTATTACCTGAGCGAGGTACTGTCGACCTCCAAGCAGAACTACCCTCACTATCAGAAGATGTGCTACGGCGTGCATTTTGCCGCCAAGAAGCTGAAGCCCTACTTTCAAGAGCATCCGATCACGGTGGTTTGCACCGCCCCACTCGCCGAGCTCATTGGAAGTCGAGATGCCTCCGGCCGAGTGGACAAGTGGGCTATCGATCTAGCTCCTTACACCATCTACTATCAACCTCGCACCGCCATCAAGTCGCAGGCGTTGGCCGACTTCCTCGTCGACTGGGCCGAGACTTAGTACCTGCCACCAGCGCCCGACTCTACTCATTGGCGGCTGCACTTCGACGGCTCCAAGATGCACACCGGCCTTGGAGCCGGCGTCGTCCTCACCTCCCCCAAGGGCGACAAGCTCAAATACGTGCTGCAAATCCACTTCGCCGCCTCCAACAACGTCGCTGAATATGAAGCGCTCATCCACGGACTCCGGCTTGCCAAAGAACTCGGCATTCGCCGGATCCTGTGCTACGGCGACTCCGACTTGGTGGTTCAGCAGTCATCCGACGACTGGGACGCCAAAGACGCAAACATGGCAAGCTACCGCTTCCTGGTGCAGCAACTCAGCAGATACTTCGAGGGGTGCGAATTCCTTCACGTATCGAGAAATGACAACGATCAAGCAGACGCCTTGGCACGAGTCGGCTCCACTCGCCAAGCGATACCTTCCGTCGTCGCCCTTCAGCGCCTCCTCAAGCCGTCTGTCAAGGCTTCACCAGAATCCGACTCCATCTTCGTGCCGGCTCCGCCAGAGGTAGTCAGATCCGACTCCAAGGCCCCGGCAAGCGACCTTAAGAAAGCCACAGTCGGCCCGGGACTGCGCCAGCCGGCTCGGGGACTTCCAAGCCCGGCCCGGGGACTGCGCCAGTCGGCTCGGGGACTTCCAAGCCCGGCCCGGGGACTGCGCCAGTCGGCCCGGAAGCTGCGCCAGTCGGCCCAGAGATTCCCTCAATCCAGCAAGCAGCGGCAGACTCCAACCCACCGCCACCCAGACCAGCCACCCGTGTCCAAGTCGCTGTGGTAGCAGTTGAAGAGATAGCAGCACCTTCATGGGCGCAGCCCATCCTCAAGTTCCTAGTAAACAAGGAGTTACCAGCAGACGAGACCCTGGCTCGGCAAGTACAACGCCGAGCAGCAGCCTACACCATAGTCAACAGAGAGCTAGTCAGGTGCAGTGTCACTGGTGTCCACCAGCGCTGCGTAGAATCAGAGCAAGGCCAAGCGATCCTCAGAGACATCCATCAGGGCGAGTGCGGCCACCATGCGGCTTCAAGGGCGCTCGTGGCCAAAGCCTTCCGGCATGGTTTCTTTTGGCCGACCGCCCTGGAAGAAGCTAAAGAACTAGTCAAGAAATGCAAGGGGTGCCAGGTGTTCCGCTCCAAACCCCTCCAGCCGGCTTCCGCGCTGAAGACAATCCCCATTGCCTGGCCCTTCGCAGTCTGGGGCTTGGACATGGTGGGACCATTCAAGACGGCCCGAGGCGGCCTAACTCATTTGCTTGTCGCAGTGGACAAGTTCACCAAGTGGGCAGAAGCAAAGCCCATCAAGAAATTAAACGGGCCCACAGCCGTGACCTTCATTGCCGACATCACAGTGCGGTACGGCATACCGCACAGCATCATCACAGACAACGGCACCAACTTCGCCAAGGGCGCCCTGGCACGTTTCTGCGCGACGCAGGGCATCCGACTGGACTTAGCGTCCGTTGCCCACCCGCAGTCAAATGGCCAGGTAGAACGAACCAACGGCCTCATCTTGTCCGGCATCAAGCCTCGATTGGTCGAACCACTCGAGCGCTCGGCCGGCTGTTGTGTCGAAGAGCTGCCTGCCGTTCTCTGGAGCCTGTGCACAACCCCAAACAAGTCAACCGGCTTCACACCGTTCTTCCTCGTCTACGGTGCCGAAGCCGTCATCCCGACCGACATACAGTTCGACTCTCCGCGAGTCTCCATGTACACCGAAGAGGAGGCTGATGAAGCATGCCAAGACGGCGTCGATCTGCTGGAAGAGGGCCGACTGTTGGCACTCAGTCGGTCCGGCATCTACCAGCAGAGTCTGCGCCGATACTACAACCGCAAGGTCAGGCCAAGATCATTCCAAGAGGGTGACCTTGTCCTCCGGCTGATTCAGAGAACAGTCGGCCAGCACAAGTTGTCGGCGCCTTGGGAAGGTCCCTTCATCATCAGCAAGGTGCTAGGGAACGACGCCTACTATCTGATCGACGCTCAGAAGACTCGAGCGCGCAAGAGGGACGACTCCGGCAAAGAAACAGAGCGCCCGTGGAACGCAAATCTTCTGCGAAGATTTTACATTTGATGCAGTATGTATCACGCTACCCTCTTTTGTATTAAAGTACTAAGACCTTAGGCCCCCCAGGACGAGCTCGGGGACTGCCTTTTTGATTATCTGTATGATATGGATTATGCTTCCGAGTATGCTTTCCCCTTTTATCATACTATCTGGCACCGGGTCTGACTAGTCGGCCCGGGGACTCGCCGTCTTGCGCTATGAAATGCTCCCTGAAGTCAGACAAGTAATGTGCTGCGCTAAAAGCCATCTCCTGCCGAAAGCCGTAGCTCGCAGAGCGACTGTCGGTAAGCAGGGGACGGGAAAGAACGAGTGCACACATGAAAAATGGCTGCCAGCCTCCCCTTACCGAGCCGACTCGCGAGCAGTCGGCTGCCAGCCTCCCCTTACCGAGCCGACTCGCGAGCAGTCGGCTCGCAGTTTCAATTTTCATCAAGAATAGCCGACTCTCGAAAGTCGGCCTGTCGATTTTCAGCCAACTTGCTAAGGTATTCTAAACGACTAAGTACTTGCCTCCCTAAAGTAGCTGAGCACTTGACCCAGCGGCAGTCCGCAGAGCGGCTGCCCAGTCGGCAAGGCAGCAACTGAAGGAAGGCGGCAAAGGAAAAAGTCTAAAGAACCAAAGCAAGAAAAGGCGGAAATTTGATAAATATTTACATAAGGCCCTTGGCCGAATACACCCCACGGGTGGAATTGTTTGAAACTGACAAGTTTTTCAAAAGAACAAAAGAGACAGGTAAAACTGAAGCACTCTAGGGGGCCGCCTCCGGAGCCGGAGGGACGGAGGTGGCGGCGGTGTCGGACGTCGGGGCAGTCGGCTGGGCAGTCTCGGCTTGGCCGCCTCCAGCGACAGTCGCCTTGTTCTTTTGAGGCTCGTTGCTGGAGGCGCGATCAGGCTGGGGCTGGCCGCCCGCTTCGTCCTCTGGCGCCTCCTCCTCGCTTCCGTCCTCCGACTCGTCCTCCTCCTCGACGCTGGAGCCGATCACCTCCGCCGAATCCTCCTCGCACTCCGGGTGCATCCCGAACCATTCCGGCGGGACCTCCTCGCCGCCTTCGGTCCGCTCCAACACGAAGACGCTAGTGTCCATGTACTCGGCGATGGCCGCCGCGCGCTCGACAAGGGCGCCTTCCACGGCCTCCAGCTCGGCCTGGGCCTCTGACCGGAACGCGGCCAGACGGTCCAGGTCCAGCCCTGGATACCACCCTTTGACGAACTCCAAGGCCCGGCGTGCCCCGGCACGGGCCGAGGAGCCCCTCCAAGCCTCGAAGCGACCGGCGGCGACCTCCAGCCAGTCGGCCATCCGGCTGGCGGTGCGAAGAGCTGGCACCTCCGGCCACAGAGCGGCAATGACTTGAGCGCCGGCGCGTTGAAGACGGCGCAGCAGACGATGAGCAAGACGAAGGCGGACCTCGATGCTCAGGAGCTGCTCGTCGATGGTTCGGGGGGCGTTGGCGGCAATCACTTCGCCCTTCGCCCTTCACTCCTCCCGAGCCGCCTCGATGACCAGAGGATAGCCCTGCGAGTGGCCGGGGAAGAAGTCTGCCAAGACAGAAAAGAAGACAGTCAGAAAAATCAGGAATCAGCCCGACACAAGAGTCGGAAGACCAAAGAAGAGAAAAAATAATTACCGTCGACGATGTCCTCAAGCTCGTGGTAGCTGGAGGTCAGCATCGCCTCCCGGTCGGTCCAGGCGGAGCGCTCGACCTCGAACTCGGCTATGAGGGCATCCTCCCGCGACTTGGCGTCTTCCTGCGCCTTCCGGAGCAGCTCCTTCTGCTCGCCCAGCTGCGTCACCAGCAGGTCGCGCTCTTGGACGAGCTTGTTGCACTCCTCCTCCTTGGCGCGGCGAGCGGTGTTGGCCTCGTTCAGCCGCTCCAGGCGGCATTGGTGTCTGAAGATCAAGAGACGTTATCAGTAAGATAGGTCGCCGGGGAGATCCGGCCCGACTGCTCAGCAGTCGGCCCGAATCTCGGGGACTACAGCCCGCGGGCGCGCCAGCGCGCCCCCGCGGAGAAGAAGGAAGAGAGATCGCCGGGAGATCCGGCCCGACTGCTCAACAGTCGGCCCGAATCTCGGGGACTACAGCCCGCGGGTGCGCCAGCGCGCCCCCGCAAAGAAGAAAGAATTAACCCACCTCGGCTTTCCGTCAGATCGGCGGTCCGCTTCCGCAGCTCTTCAACATTGCGGTTGAAGGCAGTGGCACGGAGATTGTGGTATTCCTGCAAAGCCAGCAAAGCAAAGTTAGCCTTCGGAGCTCGCCAGAAGGAGTTCCGAGTCGCCTGCTCAGCAGCCGACCCCAAACTCGGGGACTACACACAGTGGGTGCGCTGGCGCGCCCCCACGGGAAAAGACAGAAACTAAAAAAGGAAAAACGAAACGTACCCGGACGGAGGTCCGCAGGGCCAGATGCGCTTTGGTGTAGAGTTGGAGGGCGTCGCCTTCTTTGCGCAGCTTCGATTGGACGTCCAGAAGGGCCTGGTTCAGCGGGCCGGTGCCGCCTTCACGCAGCCAGCCGGTGGGCGCAGCACTTGAGGCCTCGACGTCCAAGATCGCCGAGCTTGCAGCGCCGGTTTCCCGAGCTTGCGGCGCTGAGTTCGTCCTTTCAATCCGGCGGCGCGCTGGCACGGCGACCTGAAGAAGTAGCTGCGCGTCGGCGTCGTCCACAGTCGGAGGATCCTGCGGGTCCACCGGCTGTTTGCCGTGCGGCCTTGAAGACAGAGGCGGCGGGGGCGGCGGGGGCGGCGCGTGAGTATCCGAGCCTGAGACATCGCCGCCCTCCTCCGCGAGAGGGTTTGCGGTGCCGACCTCCCCGGTCTGCCCCGTGAACTCAGTCGCCGGCGGCGCCGACGACAGTGGGGGGACGGGCATCGCCGATCGACGACGCGCGACCTCCTCGGCATGCCGCTTCGCCGCGGCCGCGGCCATGGCTTCCTCCAGGTGCCGCTGGGCGTTGGCGGCCGCCTTCGCGGCCTCCGCCTTCTTTAGGCGGTCGGCCTCCTCCTCCTCGCGCTTCTCTCGCGCGTTCCGTTCCGTCGCCTCCCGAAGGTCGGCGGCGGGATCAATCCGCCGTGTGTTGGCAGACGTCTCCACCGACCCCATGACGGAGGGGACGGCGGCTCTTTCAAGAGATAGGGGAGCGCTGGAGAAGGTCGGAGGGAAAATCAGAAAAAACTCCAAACGAGATTCAGGAAAGAAACGACAGAGTAAGAAGACTCACGAAGAAACTAGCGGCGGCCTTCTCACTTCCTTTCGGAAGCGGTTGGCCTTCACGGCCGCCTCCTCCCGCTTGGTCACGGCGGCGGCTCCCTTGAACTTTTTCGACTTACCACCGGGCCCACTCGGCCCGGCGTGACGCCTCTTCGCGCCGGCTTGGCTGGAGGAGCCGGCTTTCGGCTGGCAGCGCGGGGCGACTTCCGCGTCGGCGTCGCCCTCGGGCCAGTCGGCGAAGGTCGCCGACGGTCTGAGGCCGCCGTCTGCCCCCTCTCCGCCGCCTTCGGCGTCGGCTTCCAGTGCCGCCGCTCCCAGGTCGGGGTCGTCAACGTCGCTGACCTCGCGATCTGGGACGTAGTCGCGAGGCTCTCTTGTGGTGCCGGCTGAGGGCGCCGTAAGGGGATTCTGCCCAGAAAACACCAACAAAGATCAGAGCTCGAGGTCAGACGGAAACAAGATCGAACTGCAGATAGATGCGACTTACCACTGGAGGGGGGTTGTCGCGCGAGTACGGCTCCTTGCCGAACTGCCACTCCTCCCTGAACCCGCAGTGGGCAATGTGGTTCACCAAGTTCGCCACCTCCCCACGCGGCATGTCCCTGGTGCACAGCTGGCTCGGATCGTGTCGGCCGCTCATCTGGCAGATGAGGTGAGGCCGGCCTTGGAGCGGAAGAACCCGGCGCGCCACGAAGGCGGCCAGAAGATCGGAGGCGACGAGCCCCTCCGACTGCAGCATGACTCGGAGCCGCGCCACGGCGCCGCCCCCGGAGATCGAGAGGGACTTGGATCGATGGGACCAACTGGCCAGCCGGCCAGTCAGCGGCTCGGGGTCGAAAGGCGGCAGGTTGACCCAATCGCCATCGGTGGAGATGTTCTTCACGTACAAGTGGGATTTCTGCCACATCTTCACCGACTTCACCAGCGGGATGGGCGGAAAAGGATTGTCGGCCGTCGTGCGCCGCACCGCGATGTAGGTGCCGCACTGAGCCGGCGTGCCGGTGGCCTGAGTGCCGAGTTTGGCGGAGAAGAACTCCCCCCACAGCTCGAGGGTGGGGAGAACGCCGATGTAGCCTTCGCACAGGGTGGCGAAGGCGGAGAGAAGCACCACCGCGTTGGGGGTGAGGTGGTGCGGCTGCAGTCTGTGGAACTCGAGAAACGAGCGGAAGAATCCGCTCGCCGGAAGCCCCAGCCCACGCATAAGGTGCGAGTGGAAGATGACCCGCTCGCCCTCCTCCGGCGCGGGCCGGATCTCTCCCGCCGGCGCGGGACGGGCGTGCACCAGGTCCGAGCTGGGGAGACGGCGAGTCCGGCGAAGGAACTCAATGTCCTCCGCCTCCACGTCTGTGCCATCCCACTCGCCGGAGCGCGAAGCGGGCGGCGCGGCGGAAGAAGAACTCATCGCCGGCGAGGAAGAAGGTTTTTTGCTTGCGGCGGAGGAAGAATGTCGTGGCTCACGGCGAAGGAAGGAGAAGGGCGGGAGAGCGGGCGAGAGAGCGCGCGTGCAGTGCCGCCCCGCTCCTCCCCGCCTACTTATAGCCCTACGGGCTGAGAAGCCGAGGGGGCGACGGGGGGATTAACTGCGCCCGCGGCCCCACGCCGCCCACGATCAACCCCCACGAAGTTACTGCGCGCAGTAACGACGTGGGGATGCCAACCGTCCTCGGCCACAACGGATCCGCTCGGGGCCCGGGGCGCGGTAATGGCGGGCCCCACCTGACGGCCCGTCCCTTCACGCGCGTGGGTGGACAGACTATCGCCTCCACGTGGCGCCCCGCGGCAGGACCGTCTTGATAATGGTAGGGAAGCGTGGCCGATACGCCTCCCGTTTTTCCCGCCACGACTTGCGGATGGCGGCCCCTCGCCGAACGAGTCCGACTTCAGCGAGGCAGCCCGAAGCAACAGCAGCCGAGTCTCAGAGTCGGCACCTGATGAAATGAAACTGCTGAAGCCCCTCGAGGTGGCACCCGCCGGGCTTCACCAGCCTCGGGGACTACTGTCGGAGTAATGGGCCACGGGTAGGCTGACCCGGGTCCCAAGATCTTTCAAGACATCGGGGCAGGCCATGCCCCTCAGCCGAGTCCCGGACGGCGACCTTCGAAGAAGGCCGAGTCCCAGCCGGCGACCTCCAAAGAAGGCCGAGTCCCAGCTGGCGACTCTGAAGCAAGCCGACTCCGGGCTTGCGACCTTTCAAGGGGCCGACTATGAGAGTCGGCCCGCGACCTTTTCACGAAGACCGACGCAGGGTACGGTCCCGACGTGGCCGTCCCCTCAAACCTACGGGAGGTAGGCATGGCTACAGTGAGCCGTACCACCAGGAGATCTCCGGTAAGGCGCGGCACTGTTGCCATGCCTCCGCTGACATCAGCCACAGTGCGCAAGGCACTGTGCCCACGACGGCAGCCTATACGGCCCGAAGACCGCCGGGCCCCTCGTCAGTGAGGGAGAAGAAGACGGCCGGAGAGTCCGAAGACGGCCCTGCGGGAGTCGGCCTTCCCAGAGTCGGCCGCCCCTCAGTCAGGGCCCCACGAGCCATAAACCAGATTGGACGGGGAGTGGCGATAGTGATCGCCCGACAGACGGCGGCACTGTTCCCACGACCCCATGACCAAGCCTGCATCATCAGGAGTGTTGCACAGTGCCCGGCCTGTCCGCGGGGCCCTCCAGTCGACGGGCCCCAGAAGCCGGCAGGGGGGGCGGCAGCATGAGAGACAGACAGCTGGGGGCCACACCCAGTCAGTTTACCATTGTACCCCCGGGGGGTAGGCCTATATAAACCCCCCGGGGCACCCATGCAAAGGGTTCGGCCCTGGATAGGCTTTTAGACACATAGCAAGCAAAGGGAGGAGCCAGCCTTGCTCTCTCCTGCCACCCGAAACAGCTCAAGGAGCACCTTTGTACTATCATCCCATAGTGATCATGCGGAGACCCCGCAGAGCAGTAGTAGGGGTGTTATCTCCCCGGAGAGCCCCGAAGCTGGGTAAGATTCGTCGGCGTGCATGTCTGCGCCTCATCCCGTTTCCAGGCACCGGCGACGTTCTACTCGCCCCCACCATGATAAGCCACCCGTTGGCATATGTCGCATCCAACCCCCGACAGGTTGCTTTGATAACTTCCGGTTCCCCCCACTACACGGCACCCCCATTTCCTCTCCCCTCCCGCAAAAATGACTAACTCCACAACACCAGAGCAACTTACATCACGCCGTCCGTACTTCATCGCCCTTTCTCCCCTCCCCTGTCGAAACCCTAGACTGCTCATCCACCGGCGTACCATAGCCCATTCACTGCCAGCGGGGTCCATGTCACCGGATCTGCTTCTGCGGCCACATCTATCCCTCCCACCTCCCCTAGAAACAAGTAGACTGCTCATCCAACACTGTAACACAGCCCATTGAGTGTCGGCCTTGTCCATGGTGCCGGATCTACTTCGCCAGTACTATCGTCAACCGCCGCACATCTGCAGCAGCTCATTCGTACTCCCCACCGGAGACGCTTCGTCCACACCCCCCGGAGCCGCCCCACCGACGCCCCTGTCGACGGCCTCTGATCCTCTTCGCCGACACCTTCCTCAACCGTACCGGAGCCGCTTCGCTGACACCTTCCTCAACTCTACCGGAGCCGCTTCGCCGACACCATTGTTAACCCTACCGGAATAGCTTCGCCTACACCATTCTCAACCCTACCAGGGCTGATTTTCCAACTCACAAGTCCACGACCTCAGATCCGCTTCCTCGCACCCTCATCCAACCTACCGGAGCAGCTTCTGACGCCACGTCCATGGCCGCAGATCCGCATCATCGACACCACCCTTAACCCAACCACCGGAGCAGCTTCTGACGCCCCGTCCATGGCTGCACATCCGCATCGTCGACACCATCCTTAACCCAACCACCGGAGCAGCTTCTGACGCCCCATCCACGGCCGTCGATCCGCGTCTTCTACACCATCCTTAACCCAACCACCGGAGCTGCTTCACGTACGCACTCGTCCACGGCCACAGATCCGCTTCGCCCACACCGTAGTCCACCCTACCGGAGCCTCTCCAAAAACACCCTACTCGACGGTTCTAGATCTCCTTACCAGACCCTGTCAGCCAGCGCAGCGTCATCACCTTGACGTTTCTAACACGATTCCCACCGTCTGGAGAGATGCCAAGCACCCGCCACGGCCTAGGTACTTGTCACCTTTAAACCCGTCCAACATCACCTGCCCGATGTACTTCAAATATACTAAAAGGTCGCTGTTACCTCTTATGCAGCTGGCAAAAACTACGAGGACGATGTTTCTTCTGGATCTAACAGCTTGGCCAACCAAGATCCTGGACTGAGGCATTGCTATGATCTTGTAAGCGTGTCTCTCTCTCTTGTATTGTTCTGTGCCTGCCTGCGTGCTTTGCTAGAATTTTCGACAAGTAATCCCTTTGTGCAGACAATGATTTCTACTACTGGCTGCTAAATTAGATATGTAGATGTCATACATGATACTACCTCGTACCTCTATTCCTAAATATAAATCTTTCTAGAGATTCCACTATAGGCTACATACGGAGCAAAATGAGTGAATCTACACTCAAAAATGCACCTATATACATCTGTATGTGGTCCATACTGGAATCTCTACAAAGACATACATTTAGGAACAGGGGCAGTACATTACACAAAATTGTAGGTGGCATGTTGGAATTCCAGTGCACTACATTAGGCTCCCTTAGAGTGCCTGCTAGTCCAGCATACAGAGTCATGGCTAGTTTATGGTACGCACACAATCGTTAATTCAAGGTTTAAATATGCGCAAGGGATATGCAATGCAGTATCATATAGAGATGTCTGAAATTAGCCGTGTCAACTTGCAGATAGGGTTACACAATGAAAAAGTACAACATGAATGTGGAAATTCCATGGAACATCGCAAAAAAGGAGAGGCAGCGGTGAGCCTATACAGTGTGCTATGGTACGTCACTCCTCCATTGCAGTTATTTGTATGCCAGTTCAATTAGCCAAGTTTCTTAGGGACAGTTATTACGAGTTATCCTAAGAAAATAAGCACCTGTGAATATAAGCTCCATGTAATAAGCCAACCAATTCTTTTCATTGCCTTTTCAGCTTATCTTTGGTATGATCAGTGGAAAGTCTATATTGCATTACATTTTTTTTATTTTGCTACCCATATGGAAATTAATTTGACTTGCAAACATCACAAATTGAACCCAGTGCAGTAATTAATATGATGGGAAAACAGACCATCACTATTTGCTCAAAATGCAAATACAAAGATACCATCTACTTGGCACAATCTACTTTGGTCAATGTTTTCCATAGAGATCCCATTGCCTAATTTAAACGAAGAACGCATGACCCACATTTAAATGAAGAACAATTATTTATTGAAATTCGATGGTCCAAGTGGCTGGTTATTATCATATAGCAGCACCACCTGAAAGCTTCATATAGTAGCAGCAGCTGATAGCAACTCATCATATAGTAGCAGCAGTCTACAATTCATCATATACCAGCAGCAGCTCATAGCAATTCATCATATAACAGCAACAGGAGCAGCTCATAGCAATTCATCATATAGCAGCAGCAGGAGCAATTCATAGCAATTCATCATATAGCAGCAGCAGGAGCAGCTTATAGCAACTCATCATATAGCAGCAGCAGCAACTCATAGCAATTCATCATATAGCAGCATCAGCAGCTCATAGCAACTGATCATACAACAGCAGCAGCTCATAGCAATTCATCATATAGCAGTAGCAGGAGCAGCTCATAGCAATGCATCATATAGCAGCAGTAGAAGCAGCTCATAGCAATTCATCGTATAGTGGATCAGAATGAAAATTTGGCAAAATATCATAGGAGATCCTCAACCTTTTGGATGAGCTCATCCTTCAACAGTACCTCAAGGCCATGGCCTGGGAGGAGGGGAGGGGGAATAAGGTGCCTTCTGCTGCAGTGTGGCATCAGTCGTAGTTGTGCAGCGCCCGCCGGAGTAGTGCGTTGGATGAACCACAGTGGAGCAGCTGCTGGAGACCATGAGAATGAGCGGCGGCGCCAGAGGGAGGAGCAGCCAGGGAGATTTGCCCCTACCCACCGGCCATGTAGCCTATCTAGACATAGCATCGTCGAGGACCAGGCCAGATGGGACCAGTGGAGACGGCTCGCTGGAGGAACCCTAGTGCTGCAGGCAGGGGATCGAGGTAGAGGGAAAGGGGAGAGGAGATGCAAGCGGGCAGGCAATGAATGCTTGCGTGTTTGTTTTTACTTGAGGGTCATGTGTGACACAGGCGTCAGCAGTTGCATTTTGAGTGTAATATAGGCAGACAACAGAGTCATTTCACTATTACCCTTCCCTTCAATTTTTAGTGAGGTTCTACTTGAAAGACCCCCCTCCAAAGCGAAATTAGTTAAGCCCAAGGCCATAACTCAAAAATGACTTCTTTACATCTTTTATGGCTTATTTTGACAATATGCCCTGAAAAGGCAGAATCGAACTGGCCCTTAACCTGCAATTCAATTGTGCGTGCAATGATGAATCACTCCTGCCTGCTATCTATACATTTAGGCATCATCATACATGGCATAACCTAATACATGTGCATTCCATTGTAGAATCTGGAATATGCAATGTCTATGTTAGTTCATATGTTGCACATGATGTTTAAATGCCCCTTAAATCTCGTCAGTCAAGTGATGGTCTTTAAGCCTCCTTCTTTGCTTCTTTTCTTGATATGTAAGATTTGCTCACACATCTATTCAATTACTTGTTTGCATCAGCCAGCTATACTAGGACTGTTTGCTTTTATTACTTGATGTTCTTAACCTAACACTCTAATAGAGCTTGTCAATGATTTAAACACTAAAGGCTGCTGTAGTGGGGCCTTGTCTAACTCATAGGTGACATAAAGGTTTGGCTGTACACTAAAGTAGGCTCTCCAAGAGTACCTGGAGATCCAGTTCGAAGGTATGCCTAGTTTTTACATAGTGCAGACATATTAAATCCTCATTTCATTGTGCGCAAGTGCAACAGATGCGGCATGTTTCATTATGTGCTATTGTTTTGTTATAATCTCATCCTTTTATGTTCACAGACTGGAAAGTATGCATATTTATCTTCCAAGGAGATGAGTAACTAGTTTGTGTCACCTTGCAGAGGGGTTGCAATGAAAATAAGATTGAGGATTTCCAAGTACAAGATGTTAGGAAGGAGCCTTGCAAGAGAAGTAGGAGCTGCATTGAGCCTCTTCAACCTGCTAAGGTAAGTCACTGTATGCATCTCAATAGTTCAATTCCTTGTTTGTTTCAAGCATAGTTAATTTGCTCTTTTCAATTGCTTTATTTGTCCTCAGTTAATGAGATGCCCAAATAATCATGCCTAATGTTCAGTACTTGTATAACTATTAGTTGACATAATTAAAGGCCTTACCATTTAATTACTCTGCCGAAGTGTGCCTGAAGCTTTGAAGTCTATTAACCAACTATTATCGCATGAGGCTCACAATCTAGTTTATAATACGCTAATGATTGCATAGTTTTGCCTGCTGTAGTATGTTTGTATGAAACCCTCTGCTGTTCATTATGCTCCCTAAGACTTTAATTGAGATACAGAATGGCCAACTGCTTGCTTATACGCAACGTGATGTCTAAATTTGTAACTTGTCTGTGTTTTTGATTGGGCCCCAACATCATGCTCCTCTGGTGAACTAAGAGGGATTTCTGTATGCAGGCTGCACAGACTATCTTTCTTATAATTTTTAAAATATCACCTGCTTATGCTTCATGACGTGTAACATTATTGTTAGTCCTGTTTTGCCATGTAGTACAAAATAGTGTCTTGCTCGCTTCACTTTTGTAACTATATTTTTGCCCTAGTCATGTGTACTTACAGAAACATTTCAGGATGAAGTGACATCAACACAAAGATCTGCGAGCAGTGCGGCATGGCCGTTATCGAATGATTATGGATTGGAATTGGAATGTACTGATGTTCTCGAGCATCAACTAGAGGTGGCAAGACAACGTGTACATGATTGTCAACATTTAATCAACAAGTTGAGACTGGACATGCAGGTATTACATGTAGGAGTCAAAAAAATGAAACAAGACACTAAGGTAACCATGAAGGAATTAGAGATTTTGCTGACTGAAATTTGTGCTACCTGAATCCGGCCAATCGATTATAGTTAAAATGGAGCTAAGTTGATGTGTGTCCATGATGTATGAGTAGTATTTGCCCAGTGTATGTAATTTGCTGTTTGTGTATGCTTTATTAACACCTGTGCCGAACCATAATGCCCAGTGGGTATAATCGGCTGTAATTTCTTTATTGTATAGTGTAGGATTATTCTACCTTTCTATGCCTTGATCTCTTTGTTGTATAGTGTATGCTTTTTAGAGGTGATAGTATTGAGTAGGATAATTCTTTGAATATGCTATATCATTCAAACAGGGGCCAACTCGCCCGACCATGGCCCTTCACGGGCCGTACGATCCCATGGGTCATGTATGGGCCGTCGGATCCATGGGCCTTCAATCGGCCGTCGCGCCCATGTGCCTTCAATGACCGTCGGACCCATGGGCCTTCATTGGGCCATTGGCTCCATGGGCTTTCAGTGGGCTGTCGGATCCATGGGCCTTCTATTCTCGTAGGATCCATGGGCCTTCTACGTCTCGTAGGATCCATGGGCCTTGCAAGGGCTGACTAATTTATGGGTATTGTATGAGCCTTTAATGGGCTGTAGACGGGCCTTTAATGGAAATCGTACGTTTTATGGGCTGATCATAACGGGCCGTTAATAGGCCGTATTTGGTGATGCTATGAAAATGGCCCAACAGATTAATGGCCCACAAATGGGCCGACTGTAACGACGGGCTGAATTTGGCCCACAAGCAGAAAATGACAATAACGTGCCGTAAGTAAACGAATGTTGCAATTGTGCCCAAGAATAAATGGAAACGACCCAATGGAATAACGGGCCGTTAATGGGTATAAAGTGATACACTGTTCATTACGGGCCAGTTTCACCACCGGCCATTTTTGGGTGTAAAGTGATACACTGTTCATTACGAGCCAGTTTCAACACGGGCAGTTAATGGGGCAATAGTTACAAAGGGCGTCATATGGGCCGAAAGACGTCATGGGCTGGGCCAGAAGTGAAAATGGACTGGAATCTTATTGGATGGCCCAGATGACGCTACTGGGCCTAATTTGGATAGGGCGTAACGGGCCTTGGGTTAGCGGGCTGTAAATGGGCTATACGTGAACAGGCCGTTAACAGGCTTTCCATGGGCCGGCCGGCCACCTTTTGACCAAGTCATACGGGTCGGCCTTTTCATAGGAATGGCCACTGTTGGGCCGTGCCACGTGTCGACGTATCATAGGCGCCTTCTGTCCAATGAGTGGATGACATCTGTCCCAACGATGAGCCGACACGTGTTTCCTCCAGCCAATGATGATTTTACACGTGGAAAATCCCTATTGGTCGGGGCTATTAACGGGTTATCGGATCCAAAACCTGACCCGATAGTTTAACGGCGTTCCGTTACGGTGGATGCCACGTGTCGGTCACCCTTGACGAAAGCACTTCTGTGACGCGCGATTTATCGTCATGGAAGTGAACACTTCCATGATGATAATTTTGGTAATGTCATGGAACACTTCTACGGCAGCACATGTATGACTATCTTGATTCTGTCATAAATTTGTCATGGATGTACATGCATGACAAAAAACGCGACCTACTGTGACTAACACGTATCATCACGGAAGTCTATTTTTTGTAGTGTTATCCCAAAATTTTGACGCGCGCGAAAACTCCCTCATCATCCGAAATCGGTCCCGCAGCCCAGACACGCAAAATCCCCCTTCTATCCCTCAACCGGAAATGAAGCTCGATGTCGCGGTGTCAAAACCAGTGGGGGTACGCTGGTAACTTACCATACATTTCGGACAAGCGCATTCCTAAACCATGGGTCCCCCCTTCCCCTTCCTCCCGCCATTCATACACCGAGGCCGCCAAAACCCGCGAAACCCCACGCTCCTCCGTCGGCCTCCCGACCGCCGCCCAGCTGGAGACTATTCCCCGACAACATCGTCCACCGCAATAGCTTGCCGTCCTTCATCCACCACACTGGGTGAGGATCCGTCGTCGATCTCGTCGTCCCGCCGAATCAGCCGCCCCGTCCTCCGCCTCCAAGGAGCTGCCTCGTCTATCGCGCCACCTCCATCCCCACAGTGCCGTCTTGACCTGCCCCACCTGAACCACAGCACCCTCACCAATTTCTCCAATGAAGCCGAGGCCAACTTGGCGCCACCAAGGAGGTTCTGCACTCACCGCTGAATTTTATCTTTTATTCGATATCACGGGGCTGCTGGTGCTCGATACTGAGCAGCCATGGCGGGTCTCCAGCGACGGCGCCTTCACTGGCCACTTCATCCACGGTGTCTATCCCACATGTCGTTGTTTCCTCGGCGGCGACTTCCTAATCGGCACTAGCTGCAGCTGCTCTGGCTCTCGCTCGCGCTGCGGCTCCGTTCTTGCTATCTGTCACGCTGCTGCACTACTCTTGCTTTCGTTTGTGCTGCTGCTTTGCTCTGCTATTGCTGTTGGTCGTGCTGCTGCTCCGCTCTTGCTCTAGTTCGTGTTGCTGCTTTGCTCTTGCTCTCGCTCGCGCTGCTACTGCTGCTGCACGACCTCCGGCAGCTATAGGAGTTGTTGCTTTAGCACTCGCTCGCAGTGCTACTACATGACTTGCTCTCTGCTAGTGTGTTACCTGCTTGAGCATGTGCTGATTTGGATCACTACTTCTTTGCTACTAGTGCTCGAACGCCCTAAACATCTATTGCAATGCTCTGCTACTAGTTCAATCAGTTTCGACAGTAAAATTCAGTTTTGACTGTAAAGTTCAGTTTCTTCAGTTATGTTCAGAGTGAACAGAACTTACAACATCTGTCGGAGCGGTCGTGGCACGGCTGATGCGTTTTAGATCTAGCACTTTTTGGTGATATATTTTACATCATCTATCGCAGATGATATTAGAGTCCCACTTCATATTAACGTTGTATGTCTTGTCCTGCTTTAGCCTCGCCGCCATACACCTCATCGGAGCTGCTCCAATGACAAAATTGTCCATCATAGCGGAGCAGTACCCTTGGCGCCGGTTCCAGAGGCCTCAGATCTTCTTCCTTGCCTCCGACAGTCACACCAGCATCACCATTCTCCACATCCAACCCAATGATGCTGAGGTCCACAAGGCTATGCCAAAGAGGTTGTACACTCGTCGCATCACTTTGTTACTCTGCATTCATGTCGATCCCTCAGGGATCCTTTGCTATGGAACTACTATGGTACTACTATTCGTGCATTTGGTTAGAAGGACGGGAGCAAAGCAAAACTGGAGGATTTTTTTCCTTTGGTGTCTCTTTCAAAGAAAAAACATAGGAATTTTAATATTCACTTGGACATCCTTTTCAAATTAATATGCATGAAGGACATAACTAATTGCATTACTGGCATAATAAGATTCTTACTTTTTTCATTTTCACGTCGTTTGACTTTAATTTGACCATGTTTCTCCATTCCTGCGTTCTTCCAATTCATGTGAACAAACACCTAGGTTGACTGAAATCCTATGTTTCCAAATGCTCTGTTTTGCACGTTCATTCCTATCCTATTCCTGTGTTTTCCTGTCCCTGCATTTATAGAATCATCCAATTATAAGGAGCCCTTACAGATTTACTTCATTTTTAGATATGCGTCAAATAAAACTCTGTGTGTTATGTCCTGCTCCTTCGGTGGCGTCATCCACCCCACCTGAGGTGCACCATCAATAGAAGCGTTCACTTCAGCAGAGATCCTCCCTGCAAACTTTCTTTCACCGTGTCAGATTATCTTCCCCGTTGCCGGCAGCCATGCCAACTGCATTACCATCATCGACTAAGCAGATGAACCTGAGGACTACACAGTTCTGGAAGAGAGGTCGCAGTCATTCGTGTTTGCTTACGTTATACATCGGTTATTATTACCTGCTACTTTATCATTCAAACATGAGTTTTAAAATGCCCGTGGGTCTCATATCGATTTCAAAATGAGTGAACCTACACTCTAAAATATGCCTATATACATCTGTATGTGGTAGTCCATTTGAAATCTCTAAAAAGAGCAATATTTAGGAATGGAGGGAGTATATGGGAAATATACAATGCCATCTTCTTTAGCCAGGCATCATATACGCGAATCATGAAATGCCGTCCTATTTAGCCAGTCATCGTATATGTGAATTGTATCGTGCCATATTTTTTCATAATGTATTCCATTTGTCAAGAATGTTTATACATTCATCTACTCTTCCTGTGCATCAGCCATTTGAGTCGGTCATGGGAAAATCTGGAGTGAAAACAAGGTCTTCTGAGCAGTCAGTGCTACCTGTCGATGTAGATTTCTTGCTGGTTACAGATAGCTTCTCAGAGGAGGATTCAAAGACAGATAACCATGCTCTAACTTGGCAGGCTTATATTGCTCATATCATGCATATGGTGTCTTGCATTGCCATGCCATCTGCTTAGATTAGACATGCTTATATTGCTCATATCAGACATGTGAATTATGCAATGCCATGTTTTTCAGCCAGTTATCATATATCTGAATTATGCACTGCCATGTAGCCAAGCATCATATATGTGAATTATCTCATGCCATCTTTTTTTTCGTTACGTATTTCATTTGTCGAAAATCTGTGTATATTGAACTACTCTTCATGTGTATCAGCCATTTGAGTCGGTTATGGAAAAATATGGAGTGAAAACAAGGTCTTCAGACCTGGCAATGGTACCTGTTGAAGTATATATCTCGATGGTTATAGGGAGCTCTGTCGGTGTCAAAACTGGCGAATCTCGGGTAGGGGGTCCCGAACTGTGGGTCTATGGTCGATGGTAGCAGGAGGCGGGGGACACGATGTTTACCCAGGTTCAGGCCCTCTCGATCGAGGTAATACCCTACTTCCTGCTATATTGATATTGATGATATGAGTATTACAAGAGTTGATCTACCACGAGATCGTGATGGCTAAACCCTAGAAGTCTAGCCTATGAGGATTGTGATGTGTATGTCCATGGACTAAGCCCTCCGGTTTATATAGACACGGAGGGGACTAGGGTTGTACAAAGTCGGTTACAAAGAAAGGAATATACATATCTGGTCGCCAAGCTTGCCTTCCACGCCAAGGGGAGTCCCATACGGACACGGGAGAGAGTCTTTAGTCTTGTATCTTCACAGTCCATCAGTCCGGCTCATGTAATATAGTCCGGCTATCCGAGGACCCCTTAATCTAGGACTCCCTCAGTAGCCCCTGAACCAGGCTTCAATGACGAGGTGTCCGGCGCGCAGATTGTCTTCGGCATTGCAAGGCGGGTTCCTCCTCCGTATTGACGAGGTTTCCAAATCTTCCTTCGAACACAGGAAACGTGTCCGGCTCTGCAAAACAAATTCCACACACAACCGTAGAGAGTATAATATTTCACGAGTCCAATCTGCCGACAACTTTCCATAGCATGACGTCACATCGCTGTCTGGTCTTTATCCAAACCGTTTTTGGCCGACCGCTCCATATTTCAAGATGCGGTTTTATTGGCACGTCTCGTCGAAGCAGAGATCGTGTCCCCTTATTGCGGGATTATCATCAATATAGGTATAGGTAACCAAACCGTTCTATTGGCAAGATTCCGTGGGAATAGGTAGTTTTTAAGGCCTAAGTGGGGGCGCTTGATATTCATCGCCTCTATAAAAGGGTTAAGACCCGTCCTTTCTCTTCTACGCTAATCCTTTCTTACCCCACCTCGAGCTCCAACGCCCAAGGTTCAATTGCTTCACGCCTCCCAATCATGTCCGGATCCAGTCTTCAAGGTCGATGGGTGGCTTCCTCCGTCACAAAGGAGGACATCACAAAGCTCCGGAAAGCAAGATACTTGAGCGCAGAAATCGTCCACAGGCTCCCTGCTCAAGGGCAGGTTATTCCTACTCCCAGATCCAATGAGAGAGTTGTATTCATCTCCCACTTCCTCCGAGGGCTAGGGTTCGCTCTTCATCCTGTTGTTCGAGGGCTCATGTTCTATTATGGGCTAGATTTTCATGATCTAGATCCAGACTCCTTCCTTCACATCTCGTCATTCATTATCGTGTGTGAGGCCTTCCTTCGTATTTCCCCACAATTCGTCTTGTGGCTCAAGACCTTTAATGTGAAGCCGAAGATAGTCGATGGGAGACACGCGAAGTGCGGAGGTGCTACAATAAGCAAATTCACCAATATTTCTTGGCCAAAGGGTTCCTTCACAAAAACTTCCGATCTATGGCAACGGGAGTGGTTTTATATCACGGAACCCCATTGTAAAAAGTGGGCGGCTACACCCGCATTCCGATCTGTCGCTCCGCCACAGCTTGCATCGTGGATAAACAAGGGGCTTGACTGGGGATCGTTTGATGAAGTGCAGACATTACAAAGCTGCATTCGGGACCTTATTGAGAAGGACACCGGTCTTGTCAAGGTAATCCAAGTAATGCTAGTCCGTCGGGTCCTACCATGCCAGCGACGACCTCTCCGCATGTGGGAGTTCAATCTGGAAGGACAACAAACCATTCAACACTTCTTCGGTACGATGCTCGAAGGGATGTATAAATTATTCTTCGTATCACCAAAAAAGTGTTCGGACACTAAAGAGGATGCAAGCCTCAACTGCAACCATCCAGATACCTCGGTAAGAACTCAACTCCCGAACACACTTTAGTTAAGTTTCTCATAATAATATTCTGAGAAAACCATACTCGGCCAGGGCTGGATAAAGAAGGTGGAGAGGATCAGGTGTTCGGCCCCTCTTCCCGAAGACTCAGCGGATCCGGTGTTAACCATGATGCTGGCTCGGGCACCCTATCAAGTGCCGTCTAGGGAAGACAAGGAGAGGAGTGGGAAGATCCGGAGTGGCCCCCATACCGGAGGCACATCATGCACCACATCCGGGGACATTGGAACTCCCGTTTCCGAGGATGAAAGGGAAGGAGAAACTGACATCCCCTCTCCCCATAGGAAGAAGAGGACCACCTCCAAAGACTTGGAGGTAGAAGCTTCCAAGCAAGGGAAGAAATCCCTGTTACGTGGTTCTGGTTCGGGAGGTGGTATTGCCACGCAGTGCCCACATAGGGACCGGCCTTTAGCTGAATCGTAAGTGAACAAGGGTGTTGTAAACATACCCCGTTCTTTTCCTGGTTGCGAGGGTAATATTTAAAACATATGTTTTGCAGTTCGACATGCAGCCTCCCTGAACAATTCTCTTCCTTGGGGGATCTTCTTCTGGAGATGATGGCGAGAGAAACGCCTCGGTAGACTTCCCCGCCCCATAGGGCGGGACGACCCCGAGGTGTCGTCCCAGAGGATCTCTCCCAAACCACAAGTGATGACTAGGCCAGAAGGTGACACTTCAAACGCCCATGGTCCGGGGTGTTTGGCTCCTAAAGTGACCAACGATAAAAACCCCGGACTATCCGATATACAGCCGGATATATTGATGGACATTTTGTGGCATGCGCCCGTCTCAGAGGAACATCGTACCTTGATGGGTACGGTGATTGAGAGAGTTTTATCCGCGAAAAGCGGATTGAATGAAGCTTTTACGAGCCTGCTAAGAGGCTTCGAGGTACGTAATGAAATATTTTCAATTCTACTATAAACGCAAGGTGCACCTATGTATAGATAGTAGCCCCTGAAACTCTGGTTGACGTCCAAACAGAGGCGATTAGAGGATCAAAAAAAGGTAGATAAGCTCAGGAAATAATTTTACCAATTGACACACAGGCTGTTTCAGCCTTGGCGACTGCCCGGGCTACAGAGGTTGCCGAACTGAAGCGCAAACTTGATGTGGCGGATGATGACATTGCGCTTATGAACAAGCGGCTCGACGAGGCGCAAGGTATGTCTTCGGGGTAGTCCATAAGTATAAATAGGAGCATGACGCTGAAAATTGTAATATGCTTAATTGCAGATGGTGCTGCCGCCAAGGAGCAAGCCAAGGTGAGTAATGCGGCTGCCGAAAAGGCAGCTGCGGAATTTAAAGCCGAACAGGCTGCTCGGCGCCAGAGCGGGGAGAAAATATCTCATATGGCGCTTGAGCTAAAGAATGCCACTAGCCAATGTGAACTTCTCGAGAAAGATAGCCAAGCAAAAGCAGCAGACCTTCAGAAGGCCTGACAAGCAGCGAAGGAAGCCCGGTTCGAGTCTAGAGCGGCTCGGGAGGAGATCCGGCGAGCTGGGGTGATCGCGGCTGGGAAGCCCTTCTTATTGCGAACTAAATTCGGCGATCCGAAGTATGCCCCGCTTGATCGAATGTTGTCGGGGATATACCCCGCGGTATGACCCGACCGGAAATATGACTCGGCCGGACTTGGCAGCTCACCAGAGACCCGGCTGACACTTGGTGACTCACTGGTCTGACAAAACTCATGACCCCGACGACTCACTAATGGCCCCGATGGCGGGTCATATAGAGGACTAGGCCCAAGGCCCAGAAGGCCGGCTCATGTTATGGTGGGCCGGCTTAAGACGAAAGTATAAGGAATATTCCCTTACAAAGGAAGCAAGACTAGGACTCCACTTGTAATAGAGTAATCCTAATCCTACTAGGACTAGTCATGTAACTCACCCCTTCAACTTATATAAGGAGGGGCAGGGCACCCCAAGAGGAAGCATAATAATCTCTAAGGCTAGACACAACTAAAGGGGAGCCGGCTTATGCGACGTCTCCCTGATGAGCATAATGAGATCTAGCCTCAAACAGCATGTAGGGCTATTACCGGATGATGTTTCCCGGGGCCGAAAGCTGTCTAAATCCTTGTCTTGTGTGTTGCGTCTCTCGTCCCGATCAACCCCTCTCAAGCTATCACATAGATGCGTTGGCCTCACGACTAAGTCCTCACATTAGGACATCTGTCGTGACGTTTTAATGACAGTTGGCACCCACCATGGAGCCGGCGCACGGTGGTGTTGAGTTCTTGGAGGGATCTCTTCTAGGGTTCGAGAAGCTCGCAATCATCGGGATGATGATGAACCGGCGCTAAAAGCCCCACATCAACAACAGATTTCACGTGTTCATTGTGAAGTTTTTTGCCTCTAGCATGGAAGGATTTTCACAGTCAATGAGCAGTTGAAACGGAATATACAAGGTTAAGTTCAAGAAAAATTAGGGTTACATCGGATGCGCCGCCGCTGCTGCAAGTCAAAGACCTGTCCAAGATCGATCAGCGCAAGGATCAGATCACCGTGACCAACAGAAGTACAAGAAAAGAAAAGAAAGTTTGAGCGATCTATGCGCCTGGCAAGCGGGACCATCGTTTTCTCCTGCAACCAATTTCGCCTGCACGTCAAATCTCGAGTTGTTTTTGAGTGCTATTCCAAGCCGTACATCATCCATCAACATTATCTGCTTCTTTGATCTTGGTTTGCTATCTGCACACGAGGGACCAAGCCGTACAGACTATATGGAGTACTACTCCCTGGCGTAAAGAGTCAAGTGAATTTGCACTTTTTAAATATCCGTTCGATACAAGGGGAGGAAAACCCACAACGGCACAAGTTCCCAGGGAAACTATTGCCTAAAAAAGATCATCTCACGTGAAGGACTAGGCTGATTCACTATTCCTAAATTACCAAAAGCCATGTTCGGTCTGCTCACAAAGATCAAGCTCGAAAAAAAAGAGAAGGAAAAAGAAAATAAGGCAAAGCAACTACGAGCCGGAAAGGACGAGGAGGCAGGTTTTGGATTCGGCCTCTACTGCTTGCGGCATCATAGGGTCGTCCCGTCACCGCGTTTCCGTTCACCGGCCGTCCCCTCATCAAGTCGTCGCCCGCTGCTGACAAGCCGCCACCCCTACCGACCGTGGCTCTGGCAAACCGTCCGGATCCCTTTGCTGCAGATTGTTCTTCGCCGACGTCGACCCCGCCCGGACCGAGCTGTTTCCGCAGCCCTCACCGCAGCGGTAACTTGCGGCTGCTCCCACCGTGAGCTTTCGTCTGCTATGCCAGCTATGAGCCGCCGCTGCCGCCTGACTCGCCTCCGTCGTCCGCGCCTAGATCCGCTTTCGCCATCTCGTCAGCCGCCGTCATTGTGACCCGTTGTGAGCCGTCGCCGTTCTGCCTCACTCCGATGTCGGTTGACTTTGTTCTGTTACAAGTCGCCACGCTGAGCTGCCCCGTCACTACTGAGGCCTCCGTCGCTGTTGCAGCTACGGCCTCCTGAGCTGCCCGTCGATGGCGCCTTTTTGACCCACCCCCAGCCCTATTATGCCTCACGAGGACCTCCGTTGTCGCGACCGAGCCCGCCTTGAGCCGCGTTCCGCCGCTCTCCGCAGATTTGTGTCACATTTGCTCTTGACACAAGGCACATGAAACACCTGAGTCAATGGAGCAAGTTCAATTCTGCTCAATGGGCCATGTGTGCACTGCTTTGGACTTGCTAAAAAAAGGGGGGAGTCTCCCCACGTGGAGACCTCAGTCATGCTAGGCGTTCAAAGACAAGAGAGCTAGTACTATTACTCATTTTCAACAGTACACAACACATCAATTCTTTTGTAAAAAGCCAAAAGCACCACGGTGCATTATCCAGCACAGGCGTCTGCGTTCATCTAATAAAAATACCAGGTGCTATTCGATTCTATCTATTTTGATGTACATATTAAATCATCCCGGCAATACTGCTCCACCATGCTGTATTTTTTGTACGCAACACAATTGTTCACCGCAAGAGCGATGGTTGTGTCACGGATATATACCGTCCGTCCGTGCGGCTTACCGCGCCAGCGATTGACTCGCCCGTCCGCGCCGCCTTAGAGCGCCGCGACCGACTCATCTGTCTGTACCGCCTCTGATGCTACGGTCATCTTTACCGTCCATCTCTTGCGGCCTGGTCTACATCAATACACCGGGCCGCGCCTGTCTGCATGAGCTATTTATTGAATATGAGCAAGTCACTGCTTGGGTAGCTCAGTTTTCTTCTAAAAATTTGGAGGCAAATTATTATATATTATGATCCGCCTTCTGCACTGGATGGCCCAATGGGCAGGCGCACAAGTCGCCCCCACTGCAATTTAGTTAACTTCAAAAAACTAGTTGGAAGGAACCATTGGCCAAGTTGCTGACACGGCTCATACGGGTTCATTTATAACCCGCCGCAATCACCTCAACCTTCTCTGGATTCACATCGCGCTATCAACAACAATGATATACACTTTATGCTATGGTCAAAATATGAAGAATCTCAAGCCAACTCTTTGAGTCGTCTTAAGACTCGGGGGTTATGATGACATGATACAGCAAATATTGCCAGTTTCAGCAAAAATCAAGAACCACGGGTCATTGGAGGGAAAATAACCCGGTCCCGGAGGCTACTGCTGCATTGATTTAAAGGCCGTCAAAAACTTTCCGGCTTAAAAAGGTGCCTAGAAAACAAAAGTTTCTGTCTCAATGGAAGAGTTCCGGGTTATCAAAAGAATATCACAAATCTGGCTCAAGAGACATCTCTCTCCTACAAAGCTTTTAAGCTCTCAATATCCGGTTTAAAGTTCCGGATTAAAATAATCAATCTCTCGCAAGTTCGAGTTCTCAGGAAAAATTAAAGGGACCAACGAGAGTCTGCTGCAAAGCACAACTCAAACATAGGTACCGTGCTTTAATTACCACTGGGGCTGATCATATTCGAATCTAGCTTAACTCCTTTGGCACAACTTCTTGATCATATTTGAATCATAGCTTAACCCCTTTTTGGGTCCGACTTTGATCGTATTCGAATCAGAGTCGTTAAAAAATGTCTCAAGGTCATTTGGGGGCTTCCTGTTCAAACATAGGTTGTATTCGAACCAAAGAGAACATAGCTGTCGGTACCCTCTTGATCGGCGCAATGCCAAACCCACTAGGGGGCTTCTTGATCGTATTCGAATGATAGTTTAACCCCTTTTGGTCTGGCTTACTGGTCGTATTCGAATTAGAAGCCTCGCTTTTTCTCTTTGTTTGACTTAAGTTTTTGGAAAACAGTCTTTTGGGTTTGTCTTGAGACTTTTTTCTCATATCTGAAGCATATGTATGTGGTTTCAATTAACCCAGCTTGACTTTGGATGATAAGTCCCCAGTATATGAGAATCATTAAACATTGGGAAGTTTTGGCTTCTAAAGATTGGGTTGTCACCCTTACTGCACAGGTATCATCAGCCGGCGGTACGATTCAATATCACAGGTATTGTTTATACATGATTATGTTTAAACCGGCCCTGGCTATGGACTTTAAGTCGCCGGTATCTTTTGGATTGCGCCATTGGAATCATGCGCTTATCAATCATTGGATTATTGCCCTTATTGGATACGGCGATGTAAGCCGGCAGTATGAGCCAATTCCATAGGTATGTTTTCCTGATTATGTACATATGCGAGGTTTGATAACCCGCTCTGGCTTTGACGTTAAGTCGCCAGGGCATATGTTGTTTAAACTCTGTGCAGGATTTGCAGAACTATGACTTTTATAAATGCTTAAGTTCAAGCTCATCATTAAAATTGATGCTTCAAAATGATTATCCATTCTGAATTTTCTAAAAGGCTATAAGCTGTCGGGTTATAAAAATTCCGGCTTACAATGGAGGCGTATTAAATCACCATCGGCCAAGAGCCGCCAGGTATTTAAACTCTGGATTTACTTGTCAACAGATAAGGTATTCAAAGTCGCTTTAGCGCAATGGCTATTATTTTATCAATGGATATGATTAATTCTACAATGAAACGAATAGTCCCGAGTCGCTCCAGGCTTACGACCCGACACTTGGGGGCTACATTATTCAGATTAAGATTACATCAAATATGCAAGTCCCATATCACTGCTAGCATGCACCTTGGCACTTAGGGGCTAATGCAAAGTCATTCTTTATTCAACTTATTGAAGACCTGACTCATCGCATTATAATGAGCCGGCCCTTGGGGGCTATCAATTGCTCCTGTCAAAATTGAAGGTACACAAGCCTCAGTCCATTATATTGAAAGATCCACTACTCAGTTGGTAGAGTACAAAAGCTCTTGACCTTATGGATGTGGGTTCAAACCCCATGGTGGAGATTACATCATATGATGTTGTTATCAATGAATTATATACAAAGTCCCAACTTAGTATTATCTTACTGAGCCGGACCTTGGGGGCTACACGTTGCTGCTCAAGTCTACATGATCATATTTACAAAGTCCCTGCTCATTATTAATGACCTAGCACTTGGGGGCTACAAGTGATATGAATATAAGGGAGGTACACTTTCACACTTGGTGTGAGAAACAGTTGTGACCCGGTGCTGTCACTATTTACAGGCCGGCAGTTTTGGCAATTATAAATCACCAGCCTCTATATCCTTAAACCGGCGGATCACTAGATGAATCTTGAGTACAATATGTTTATTAAGCAGGAGCTTTGGAAGCCGACTCAAATGGATTATTTCTTATAACATTTCTCTACATGAAACCAATGTCAGCAAATTGATTATGAAGCTGGCCTATTGACCCGGATTTTTCAGAAGAAGTACCCAGATTTTTTGTATTGGTAATGTTTGAACACACCTGCTAAAGGAGATTTGCTATGAGATCATGAACAAGCATCCAAGAGGAAATGACAAGGACTTAAGGATGATCAGGTGCCGGCTTACAATAATAATTAACCCAGAGGACAACCTATCAAATTTGTTCTTGTGTTTATGTTACAGGATCAGTTTAACATGGGTAAATCCAAATTAAACTGGGGGCTCATGTCGGGGATATACCCGTCGGTATGACCTGGCTGGAAATATGACTCGGCCGGACTTGCGGCTCACCAGACACCCGGCTGACACTTGGCGACTCACTGGTCTGACAAAACTCACGAGCCCGACGACTCACTAATGGCCCCGATGGCGGGTCATATAGAGACTAGGCCCAAGGCCCAGAAGGCCAGCTCATGTTATGGTGGGCCGGCTGAAGAGGAAAGCATAAGGAATATTCCCTTACAAAGGAAGTAAGACTAGGACTCCACTTGTAATAGAGTAATCCTAATCCTACTAGGACTAGTCATGTAACTCACCCCTTCAACTTATATAAGGAGGGGCAGGGCACCCCAAGAGGAAGAAGAATAATCTCTAAGGCTAGACACAACTAAAGGGGAGCCAGCTTATGCGGCGTCTCCCTAATGAGCATAATGAGATCTAGCCTCAAACAGCATGTAGGACTATTACCGGATGATGTTTCCTGGGGCCCGAAGCTCTCTAAATCCTTGTCTTGTGTGTTGCATCTCTCGTCCCGATCAACCCCTCTCAAGCTATCACATAGATGCGTTGGCCTCACGACTAAGTCCTCACATTAGGACATCTGCCGTGACGTTTCCACGACAAATGTGGAGTTCTCCGGATGCATTTTTGGACTTGTCGAAGAGTGCTTCTGATGCAACACAGTTTTTCCAAGCCCAAGAAGGACATGAGGCGGAAAAGCTTTTCTGGTCGCAATTTAGCATGCCAAAGCATCCACTGTTTTTAAACGAACATATGGCCGAATGGGCCGAGCTCCACAGGATATCCGGACTTGCCATGAAGGCTGTCGTTGACCGGCTATGGCCTGGAGAGCCAAGTCCGAATAGTTATTTTGGTTTGGTGAAATGACTTGTTCGTGCAGTGTCGCATATCTACGCTGTCAAGCGGTCAACGTGCATAGAAGGTGCACGGATGGCTCTTCCCCGTGTTAGGACGTACTGAGCGAAGATGAAGGCCACCGATATTGCAACAAAAGGTCCAGCCGAAGGCAAGGACATGCCAAAGCATTATTTTGAAGAAGTCTTAGAGGGCGCTTGCTTGATAGAGGGTCAGTGCTCGAAAGATATTATGTTCGAGTAAAATGTATCAAAATTGTGAAAGAAATGCTTATGATAAATGAAGGCTTCATTTATACTTTTGCCTATAAAGTATTTTAGTGCCTCCTGTGCGGCCATTTTGTATATATAATCTGAAAGTTTCCAGTCGTCGGCTTCAGTCCCCTCGCGTATCACACGGGGGTGTTCGGAGAATAATTGATCACTCTTAACCCAATGTCTTGGTCCATTAAGTAGGTGTCAATGTGGCGAACCAGGCAATCGGACTATAGGGCTTTAACACTTTCACTTAGCCATAGGAGTTTGACAGTGGGGCTACGACATAGCCCCTGGTATGTACGCAGTTATCCGAATACGGTGCGTTTTACATATGTGACCGGAAAATCGGTCCTTCGTTAATGCGGAAGGAATCGCAAAGATTACGCTGAGTCATCGAGTGGTTGACCAGCTCTTGCCGCATCATGACAATCAGTTTTTGGCTTTCTCTACTGAGGTGCTCATCTGGAAGAGCCAGGACACAATCACAGTAGTTCTCCCTTTACTACCCTAGCTGATATAGCGGAACATAGGGTAGCAAGCACAGGAGCCGGGCAACCCAACTATTGACCAAAAAAATGATTCGGAGCTGATGCATATAAGGCAAAACTCGCAACGCCGAACACTCCCTAAGGTGTTCAGACTTATCAACATATACCGGGCTGAATACAGCCCCTGGTAATGGACCCTGGTTTCAAGGCACATGTTGCAATCTGGCTTGGGGAAAGAATGCAGGTGGTGAGAGAATAAGACTTCAAACAGATTATGAATCAAGCTGCTTCTATGAGATCCACCATTAAGATAGCAAGCCGTATTCTTATAGATAATGCCGATAGATTCCTTGGACATTGTACATGCGAGGAAAGTATTAAAAAAAGAGATAAAAAAGGTTTATGAAGGGGCTTAATCTAAAAAGAAACCTTAGTACGGGGCCCTGCTGCATGTCTGCGCCGTTTTCTCCTTTGTGATGTGTCCTTGAAGGGGGGAAAATGTGATGGCGATAAACCTGTAAAAAGAAAAAACCTGTAAAAGGAGTCTAGTGTGGTCGTAAATAGAGCTGGTTCTTTTGATGAACCTTGAAAGATAATTTTTATTGTCTGAATGGGGTCAAACCGAACAATGGACTATTGTTATGCAGTGTGCCCCCTAGCGCCGCCCAAGGAATTTTAAGGATATACTTATGTACACGAGACACGTATGCTATCACCTTACGGGGAAGCCAATGGGGGAGTAACTGCTAATCAAACTCGGATATATCTGAGCTGCCTCGCTGATGCAAGCGCCGGACACATTTAGCTGTGTCCGCGGTCTTAACGACCGATAATCTATTCCGCTTAAATTGGCCATTTTGGAGTTCGGCTGCTAGGGCCGCATTATACTCCTCCATGCGAAGAGAGCGCTCCGTATTTCCCTTGACTGTGATTACGCCACACGGTCCAGGCATATTGAGCTTTAAGTAGGCATAATGCGGGATTGCGTTGAAGCGGGCGAAGGCTGTTCTTCCGAGTGGTGCATGATAGCCACTTCGGAATGGAGCGATGTCGAAGATAAGCTCTTCACTTCGAAAGTTATTGGGAGAGCCGAATACGACCTCCAACATCAAAGAGCCCGTGCAGTAGGCTTATACACCCGGTATAACTCCTTTAAAGGTCGTGCTGCTTGGCTTGAATCTTGACATGTCTATCCCCATCTTGCGGACCGTGTCCTGATATATCAAATTGAGAGTGCTGCCATCGTCCATAAGGACTCGAGTAAGGTGGTATCGGTCGATTATTGGATCGAGTACTAGGGCAGCCGAACCCCCGTGACGGATACTGGTCGGATGATCCCTGCGATCAAAGGTGATCAGACAGGCCAACCATGGGTTGAATTTGGGGGTGACGGGCTCAATGGCATAGACATCTTCGGAGTGCGCGCTTGCGCTCCCTTTTTGGGATATGAGTGACGTAGATCATGTTTACTGTTTTGCTCTTCGGTGGAAATTTCTTCTGTCCTCCCGTGTTCGGCTGGCGAGATACATCCTTGTCGTCGCTTTGAGGTCCATTACCCTTATGCTCGGCAGTAAGCTTGCTGACCTGCTTGAAAACCCAACAACTGCGGTTGGTATGGTTTCCAGGTTTAGCGGGGGTGCCATGGATTTGACAGGTCCTGTCTAAAATTTTGCCCAGGCTAGATGGGCCATCTTTATTGCTTTTAAATAGCTTATTCCGCTGACTGGGTCTAGGGCCACTGAGTCTGGCGTTTCCCGCTGTATCCTCTGGGCTTCCTTCATTGTTTCGACGTTTGTTTTTGTTGTGTCATGGCTTTCCATTGACATCTCTGACTTCCGATGTGCCAGGGTCGCTAGTGCTGCTACGGGCTAACCATCTGTCCTCGCCCGCGCAAAAATGGATCATGAGTGTAGTTAAGGCTGACATTGTCCTCGGCTTTTCCTGGCCGAGGTGTCTAGCCAGCTGAGGGAGTCCTGGATTAGGGGGTATCCGGGCAGCCGGACTATATACTTTGGCCGGACTGTTGGACTATGAAGATACAAGATTGAAGACTTCGTCCCGTGTCTGGATGGGACTCTCCTTTGCATGGAAGGCAAGCTTGGAGATTCAGATGTTAGATCTCCTTCTCTGTAACCGACTCTGTGTAACCCTAGCCCCCTCCGGTGTCTATATAAACCAGAGGGTTTAGTCAGTAGGAGGACAAAAATCATAATCATAGGCTAGCTTCTAGGGTTTAGCCTCTATGATCTCGTGGTAGATCAACTCTTGTAATACTCATATCATCAAGATCAATCAAGCAGGAAATAAGGTATTACCACCATCGAGAGGTGATGTTGTTCTAGGGTTTAGCCTGATGTTACCATTAGCCTTAGACGCACAGTTCAGGACCCCCCCGAGATCCGCTAGTTTTGACACCGACATTGGTGCTTTCATTGAGAGTTCCACTTTGTTGTCGCGATAAGTCTTGAAGGCTCATCTCGTTGTCAAGGACAACATCACCTCTGGGGGAGCCCTGGCTCTAGGCCAAACTCTACGGCTGGGCGGGTTCGTCATGACCACCCGGTCGGCTATCGCGCCGACGATGACCTCTCAGGTCATCAAAAACAGCCTCCACGTTGATTCGGAGCTTGCCGAACAGATGGATCCAATGGAGCTCTCCTTCCTTAATGAGCCCTTGGATCGCATCTCCGCTCTGGGCGTTGCTACGGACTATGAACGGATCGGGCTTAAACCCGACCATAGGGGGATTTACTCTCCGCCGGTCACCCATGAGATAACTGTAGTGGAAGAGCATCGTACGAATTCTCCCTCTATTTTGAGGATGAACTATGTCTGGATTTCCGAGCTCTCTGAGCTGGATACCCGCCCGCGGGAGGACATGACCCAAACCCCGAATTTAGAATTGGACGGCAGGCTGGAAAAATTGGGCAACATCCCGGAGCCCGAGCCGCCAAGCTCGGAAGCTTCTCTGCCCCTGGGTCTTAGATTGGGTCAGGATTCGAACTTAAATCCACCCACCCACCTAGATTTATTCAATCTTTCACATATAAAACAAGAATCCCAAGAGACAGTACATCTTTACTAGGCCAGATTCCTCCTTGTGATAAACAAGGTCAAGGACTGTCGCGAGGAAGACGCAATCTCACTCTTTTGCAAAAATTGCACGGACAAAGGGATCCTCAATGCTATAAGTTGTCGTGACATAGTACACTTTGCTGACTTAGCGGCCATAGTACAGAAGTACAGCGCGATGGAAAGCGCCTAGAAAACCCAAACAAACTTCTGGGATAATCCGGCTCTCACTGAACTCTTTGTCCAAACTAAAAGGGAAAACTCTCGTAAGTTATCCGATTCAATTACCAAAAAACCAAAGCCCGCTGCAAGGCGTGGAACCGTATTGGAGGAATGCTTCAATTAGCCATGCAAAATTCACAGCACACCGGATACGACACCAACGCATAGCCTTAGAGCATGTTGGATACTCCGGCAGGTAGCGAAGAGCGGCGAGGATCTCCTCGTAAAACATACAAATAGAGCAACATCCCACCGAAAATAACAATGCGGTATTGACAGTCTTCCAGACTTTCACCTCAAATAATAGGCGCAAGCGAGCTCACCGCAGTCTCTCCGAAGTTTGCCACGTGGCAACAATAAATCCATGGAACGACACGGCTATAACCTTCAATGGCAGTGACGAACCTCAATTCCGAACAGTCCAGGCACCAGCCGCTTTGGTCCATAGTTAAATCGTGGACGGCTTTCGGCTCACTAAAGTGATCATGGACGGTGGAAGCGGATTAAACCTCATCTACGAGGAAACCCTCAACAAGATGGAAATTGACAAAAGCCACATTGAGCAAAGCAGCACGACCTTCAAGGGAATCATCCCTAGTCGGGAGGCACGATGTGCTGGAAAAATCACACTGGATGTGGTATTCGGCACACCAGAGAATTACAGGTCTAAAGAAATCACATTCCAAGTGGCCCCGTTCTGTAGCGGATACCACGCCCTCTTAGGGCGGGACGCATCCACGAGCTTTCAAGCTATACCCCATTACGGGTACATAAAGCCCAAAATGCCTGGGCCCAATGGAATCATCACTCTAGCTAGTGATCCGGACGTCGCACTCCGCGCCGAAAATAAAACTGGCGCACTAGCCCTGGAGGCATTATCCGAAGCCTTCGTAGCCGAAGAACTAACAACGCTGCACGCCACAGTGGACAGGGACGACATGATACTCGACAAGCGACCGAGATCCACCTCTTTCAAGCCCACGGACTAGATAGTCAAATTCCAGGTCCATGCAACGGAGCCCACAAAGACAGCTTCTATTGGGGCATAGTTGAACCCCACAATGGATGCTGCACTGCGAGATTTCCTACGTGAGAATTGGGAAATTTTAGCCTGGCATCCTTCAGACATGTCGGGCATCCCACGCAGGCTGGCCGAACACAGCCTCAACATACTGAAAGGATACAAGCCAGTCAAGCAGATTCTTAGGCGCTGAGAGCCTAAGCGGCAAGCCATGGGAGAAGAGTTAGCCAAGCTACTCGAGGCCGGATTCATCAGAGATATAAAACATCCGGATTGGCTAGCAAACCTGGTAATGGTACCAAAGAACAATAAATCCTGGCGCCTATGTGTCGATTTCAAAGACCTCAATAAGGCTTGCCCTAAGGATCCCTTCCCCCTCCCTCGCATTGACCAAATTATTGACGCCACCGCAGGACACGATCACTGTGTTTCCTCGACGCATACTCCGGATCCATCAGATAAAGATGTCGGAATCCGACCAAGCCGCAACGGCCTTCATAACGCCATATGGCCCCTTCTGTTTCAACACTATGCCTTTCAGGCTCAAAAACGCCGGCGCAACCTATCAACCAATGATTCAGACATGCCTGGAGAAGAAAATCGGCAAAACAGTGGAGGCATACGTGGACGACGTGGTCATCAAAACAAGACACGTAGTAACTTTAATATACGACTTGAGACTCACATTCGACAACCTCCGAACATACGACACCAAGCTCAACCCTGAAAAATGTGTCTTCGGCGTACCCTCCGGGAAGCTGCTCGGCTTCATCGTTCCCGATAGAGGAATTGAAGCAAATCCGGCAAAAATCCGAGCTCTGTCACAGTTGGCTATCCCAACAGACCTCAAGCAGATCCAGAAACTAAGTGGATGTGTGGCTGCCTTAAGCCGCTTTATCTCCCGATTAGGAGAAAAGGCACTACCTCTATATCGCCTTCTTTGACGCACCGAACACTTCGAGTGGACGGATGCGGCCACGGCCGGACTGGAAGAGATAAAGGCCCTATTGGCCAGCAATCCAATCCTGAGCGCGCCAAATATTGGCGAACCTATGCTATTATACATAGCTGCAACACACCAGGTTGTAAGCGCAGTGCTCGTCGTCGAACGAGAAGCAGACAGACACAAGTTCCCGCTCCTAAAGCCGGTATATTATGTGTCCACACTCCTCACTCCATGCAAATCCCTATACCCACACTATCAAAAGATAGCATACGCGGTCTTCATGGCATCCTGGAAGCTACGACACTACTTCCAAGAGTGTTTAATTACGGTGGCCTCCAAAGTACCACTCAATGACATAATAAATAACCGCGATGCCACAGGATGGATTGCCAAATGGGCTATCGAGCTCCTTCTATTCGACATAACATACAAACCACGGCGAGCCATCAAGTCGCAAGTATTGGCTGACTTTGTCGCTGAATGGACAGAAGCCAAACTCCCCAAAGAGTACGGCGCGTACTCCAATTGGATCATGCACTTCGACGACTCTAAAATGCTGGCCGGATTGGGAGCGGGTGTTGTCCTGACATCCCCCATCGGAGACATGGTCCAATATGTACTCCAAATATTATACACAGACTCCAACAATGCAGACGAATATGAGGCTCTGTTGCATGGTCTTTGGATGGCAGTCTCTATGGGCATTCAACGCCTAGAAGTGCGCGGGGACTCAAACCTCACAATATCACAAAAAAATGGAGACTTTGATGCCAAGGATCCGAAAATGGCATCCTACCGTAATGTCGTCCTCAAAATGTCAGCTCAGTTCGAGGGGCTCGAATTCCACCATGTGGTCAGAGAAAACAATCAAGCGGCGGATATCCTCGCCCGCATCGGCACTAAACGCGGCCCCGTCCCACCTAATATCTTCGTGGAAAGGTTGTTCAAGCCGTCCGTGGTATGGGAAGGGGAGCCCGGCAATATCAGTCCGGCTCCGAATACAACCCCGGATTCCGAACCATCTGATGTAATCTGAGGCGCTGCCACCGAAATTTCATCTTAGGCCCATGAAATCATGGCTGCCATCGCCTCGTGGACCGAGCCCTTCTTAGCCTACCTAAATAGGCAAGAGCTCCCCGAGGACCAAAATGAGGCATGTTGTATTGTGCGGCATTCCAAGGCATACAAAGTCCATGAGGGAGAGTTCTATAAGAAAAGCACCACCGGAGTGCTCCAAAGATGCATCTCCGAACAGGAAGGGCGGCAGCTTTTGGCCGAAATCCATGCCAGACTCGGCAGACACCACGCTGCAGCCCGGGCACTTGTAAGCAAGAACTTCCGTACAGGTTTTTACTGGTCGACAGCCCGGGCAGATGCACAAGACCTTGTCCAACATTGCGTCAGTTTCCAACTTGTCGCCAATCAGAGCCATATGCCCCCTACCGCTCTCCAAACAATCCCCATAACTTGGCCCTTCGCAGTCTGGGGGCTGGATATGCTCGGACCCCTTAAAGGGGGAAGCCATACGAAAAAAATACTTATTGGTCATGGTGGACAAGTTCACCAAATGGATAGAAGCCAAACCAGTTAAAACAGCCGAATCCAGACCAGTGATAGACTTCATATCAGGGGTTGTACACCGTTACGGTGTCCCCCACAGCATCATCACTGACAATGGCTCAAATTTCACAGCCGATGAGGTGAAAACTTGGTGCCACAACATGGGCATTAGGCTCGATTACGCCTCTATCTATCACCCCCAAACAAATGGTCAGGTCGAACATGCAAATGATCTCATCATGAGCGGCATCAAACCCAGACTAGTGCGATCCTTGAAGGAATTAGACACGCACTAGGACGAGGAGCTCGACCCCGTACTCCGGTGGCTACGGACCACGCCGAATCATACTACCGGATACACACCATTTTTTATGGTGTACGGCGCAGAAGCAGTGCTACCCTGCGACATAATCCATGACTCGCCTCGCGTGCGTATGTACGAAGAGAAGGAAGCCGAGCTAGATCGATAGGACAACCTAGATGCCCTGGAGGAGGAGCATGATGTCGCAAAAGCCCATTCCGCATTTTATTAGCAGCAGGCTCGAAGGTATCAAAGCAGAGAAGTACGGGCCAAAACTTATAACGTTGGCGAACTCGTTCTACGCCTACCGGAGAAGAAAAAGTACAAGCTCAAACCCAAGTGGGAGGGTCCCTTCATCATTGATAAAGTTCTCACTGGAGGAGCGTACCGCCTGCGCAATACATCTGATAACAGACTAGAGCCAAACCCATGGAACGCGGCCAGACTCCAAAGATTCTACGCCTAGTGCCGAACTCAGTGTTCGTCTCCTTACCTCCGCTCTTTCAATTATGTTCTCCTTCTTCCTTTCTCACCCTCTTTACCTTTTTCACATAAATCCTTAAATATTGTACAGATGCTTTGATCGCTCCGGCCGCACTATGCGTGCTCACTATACCTGGGGGCTTCCTATACGGAAGCTAAATATAATTACTTTCATGGCTTCCTACCCACCACATATGCGTCTTCTTTCCATATGTGCCTTTTCTTCACCATTATATGCATCGATATGACTTAAGTTTTGGCCATGCTGGGTTGCCTGACTCTTCTGTTTATGCCCTACGTTCCCGTTAATTCGCCTAGGGCATAAGAGGAGCACCTCTACGATTGTTACTGCGGTTCTCCCGGATGTGTACCTCAGACTGGGTGAGGCCGAAAGCTAGCGTTCTTAAGGGAATATTCGGTCGGTGAACAAAAGATGTTTTTTGTTTATTACAACGTGAATCCCCAGATGTTTTGTATCCTGCACTTCTGTTTGCATTTTGGACATGCACATCGATGCATGCGTACCCAGGGAAAGGAACCCCTAACGGAACTATTCTCTCTGGAAGATGTTTCTTACTAACCATGTAATATAACATAACTAGTTGGGTACTTGTCTGTTCAAGCACTTATGACCCCTACACCTGGTTTCCACACATACCCCGGTTTTACATAACTGAACGGGTATTCGGATACACTTCGGACAGTCGGGTCCGTAGGCTGAAGCGAAAAGGTCCGCCATGAAAAATGATTTACAATCTGGCTAGGGACTAAAAAGTCCATTGAATTACATAGTCACTTGGACTGGCTAAATTCTTCTTCTATACCATCCAACAGGCTGTCTAGCCAACAATCCTGTTGGGAATACTTTGCGGTTAATGCTACTTGGTCATACACCAGACTTACGGGAATCTCCTTCCCATCTGGCCCCACCGGTCCGACTTCGGCCATATGGTTTGGGTCAGCCTTGGCGTATCGTGTATTCACCATGGCCCAGGCTTCCCTTGCACCTTGACGGCAGGCTGATACCTTCCATAACCGGAAGCGCCGCTGTGCTCCTTTAAGCATATCCACAAGCTCCCCCATGCTTCCAGGCAGGGACGAGGACGGCCACAAGGCCTGGGAAATACCCTGCATCACCTACCAAGCTCGTTCGTGCAGTTGTGAAAGATCTTGTAGAAAATCACCTACGAATCCGGGCATCTCCTCTTCAGGACGGCCCATCAGCATACCTACAGACATAACTCTGTTAGTTCACTTCCTCGCCGAACTGTTCTTTAGTTCGTTTAAGCACTTACTATAAATGCCGTGTCGAAGCCTCCTGTTCTCCTTTACGGAGTCAGCAAGCTGAGATCGAACATCTGCCAATTCGACGCTTAGTCAGATATTGGCATCTTGGAGATTATTTTTCTCTTGAATAACCTGCGTCAGCACGCGCTCGCCCGCCTTCAGCTGACTTCGCAGATTTGGCTCATTATCTTTCACGATCTTCGGATTCTCTCTGGCGTTGTCTGCAGAATCTTTTGTTAGATTTGTAAACCATGCCGAATAAATAACTGGTGTACGTTCGTACAAATCCCTTTATCAAGGTAAGTATTACCAGAAGCGGCCTTTTGGGATTCCTCTTGTCCAGCAACTGCGGCCTTTAGCTGGGTCTTGCATTCCTCCAGCTCCTGAGATAAATGGGTATTCTTCTCAATAGGAACCTATGCATACAAAGATCCTTAAATCAGTTATGCCAACTTTTTCAAGTCTCAGGGGCAACTACTACACATACTTATCAAATTTTCTTACCCGTATATCCTTCGCATACTGGTCCGTCGCTCTGGCAAGTCCATCTTGAGCGGCGCGGATATATGCGTCTCCGGAGTTGAAGGCATTGAACGCCTCCTCGGAAAAAACACCATTGCGGAGTACGGCCCGTCTGCACCGGTGATTCATGGCGCTCTCCACTTCAGAATTTGTAGCGGAAAGCCTATCCGCATCCTCTGTAGGAGGACAATTCAGCATTGTCCCCATGTCAGCCTTCACCCGTGAGTCCGGTTCATGAATCCGGCTGCTTGAGGAGTGGTCGGCAGGGTCTCCGGATATAGTCCGACGGCTACTCTTTCTGCCAGGACATAATGAAAACTGTCACATTTCAGCAAAAATAATCACGGAGCAAGTTTAATGTGTACCTCTGCGCTGGCGTCTCAATCCTAACCGCCTTCCTCTTAAACCTGCCTGGCCCGGGTGCTCTTTGCTAATGAACCCCGCGGGCTCAGCATGGCATCCCGATGCCCGTTTCTATAAAAATGCAACATGTGGACGTAAGGTATGGCATAATTCGGAAGTTAGGGCTCCGACTTTACTTACATTCGACACCGGGAGCAGCCTGGGATAATCGGCGAGTATGGCCACCAAGGCGCCGTCACAGCTCGCTTGATAGAATGTCCTGTCGACAAGCTCCACAGATATATCCAGATCTTCTTTAAGTCCGGGGTCGAGAGCTGGGCCATGATCATCTGGCTGCGGAGATGGGCTGTTGAACTCCGTCACGGCCTTTTTCAGTTCATGCTTCGAAAATAGCAAGGTGAATGTTGGTGACAAAGCACACAAGAATGAATAGAGTCGAGTAAAGAATGACAGCTTACCTAGCTTGGGGGTTGTACATGGAAAATCAATCCCACGACTTAATGCGTAGGAACTCCTCTTCTTCTCCTTTATATAAATCGGACAATATTTTCGCCAGAGCGGTGGCGTCGTCTTCTTCGTTGAAGTGCCACATGGGTTTCCCCCGATATTGAAGTGGCTGCACCCCCCGCATTATGCATATTGACATAACTTCTATTATTGCCAGTCCCGATTGGGCCAGTATTTTTATCGTGCCCATCAGATAGAGGACTTCTTTGTAATCTTCCTCCTGGGGGCTCCGAGGGTGCCAACTTTGGCGTTTCTTTAGCGGGGCGTTGGTAAACTCAGGAGGGCCTGGCTGGACTTGGTCCGGAAGGGGGACATCATCAACATAAAACCACTCCGAAGGCCAGTCTTTAGACGCCTTCTTTGGAGTGCCGGACAGGTATCCGGCATGGGCGACGCGCCATATTTCGGCTGCGCCTACTAGATATATAGATCCCTCCTGATTGCGCGGGACGAGGCAGAATAGCCTCTTCCATAACTCGAAATGAGCTTCGCAGCCCAGAAATAGCTCGCAGAGGGCAACGTAACCTGTGATGTGCAGTATGGAGGCAGGAGTGAAGTTATGCAGCTAGAGGCCGTAGAACTCAAGGAGCCTACGGAGGAATGGGTGGATTGGAAACCCAAGTCCTCTCAGCAAATATGGGACAAGGCATATCCGCTCCCCCCTAGATGGGTTAGGAAAGTTCTGCGCTTTCTCCCCGCCGTTATTAGTGGCTAGTCCGGCTCGGACGGGGACCATGTATGCAGGTGGGAGAAACCGTTGGGTCTGCAACTCTACTAAACGGCTATGGGGGACAAAACACTTTTTCCAATCACCCGGCGTAGAGCTTCGGGAGGAAGAAGAGGAGCTGCGGCGACCGGCCATGATGGAATGGTTTTTCCGGACGCGCTCTGTTGAATGCTTGCTTGGGGGAAGATGGTGAGATTTGGATCTGAGGATCCCCGTATCTTCAAATAGACGGTTCGCTTACAGGGTCAGGGTGGCCAATGTAAAAATGCCCTGGCTCCTCGTATTCACTCGACACATGGAGATAGCCATTATTGAAGCGCAGAAGCCGAGGAGTACAACAATAATGGGAAGCCGGACACTGTTCGCTACGACAGGTACTCTAGATTTGGAGAAGAACCCGCCTTGCGATGCCGAAGACAATCTGCACGCCGGACTCATCGTCATTGAAGCCTGGTTCGGGGGCTACTGAGGGAGTGCTGGATTAGGGGGTATCCGGACAGCCGGACTATATACTTTGGTTGTACTATTGGACTATGAAGATACAAGATTGAAGACTTCGTCCTATGTTCGGATGGGACCCTCCTTTGCGTGGAAGGCAAGCTTGCGATTCGGATGTTAGATCTCCTTCTCTGTAACTGACTCTGTGTAACCCTAGACCCCTCCGGTATCTATATAAACCAGATGGTTTAGTCCATAGGAGGACAACAATCATAATCATAGGATAGCTTCTAGGGTTTAGCCTCTACGATCTCGTGGTAGATCAACTCCTGTAATACTCATATCATCAAGATCAATCAAGCAGGAAGTAGGGTATTACCTCCATCGACAGGGCCCGAACCTGGGTAAACATCGTGTCCCCAGTCTCCAGTTACCATTAGCCTTAGACGCATATATAGTTCGGGACCCCCTACCCGGGATCCGCCGGTTTTGACACCAACACTATGCTTGAAGGATGCTGAGGCTTCGGCATTCGGGCAATCGACGATTTGGTTCTTCTTAGTAAGAAACCGGTTCCACAGCTTTCGGGCTGATTCCCTGGGCTGTTGGGTTATGTGACTTTGGTCATCAGCACCCGGGGGCCGGACATGGGTCCCTTGAAAGTTGGCCCCGAAAGCATCCTCAAGCTCTTCCCAACTTCCAATGGAGTTTTATGGGAGGCTTTTCAACCAGTGTCGAGCTAGCCCTTTCAACTTGAGGGGTAAGTATTTTACAGTGTGGAGATCATCTCCGCGAGCCATGTGGATGTGAAGAATAAAGTCTTCTATCCAAAGAGCCGGCTCCATCATTCCATCATATGCATCGATATTTACGGGTTTAAACCCTTCTGGAAATTAGTGATCCAGCACCTCATCGGTGAAGCACAGGGGGTGCACGGCGCCCCTGTATTTGACTGTGTCGTGGCATGGGTCCGACGGTTGTAATGCTCGTTTTTGATTCCGAACTGGTATGTGGCCGGCGTTTTTGGCTTGGTAACCAGAGTCCTGTGTGGGGGCACGGTGGCTAGATCCGTAGATGGATCTAGCTTTGCGAGCTTTTTTGGTCAGGTCTTCACGTAAACTGTGTTTCTGGCCCTGAGCCGCAGCCACTCTTCCTTTAAAGGGAGGGGGTGCGGACTTGTGTGCGCCATTGCTAGCTACTTTGTCCCGTCCATGAGGTGGTCGGTCCGGCTTGTTGGCGGTATTATTCTTCGGTGGCATGGGTGAGGGAGTCCTGGATTAAGGGGTCCTCGGACAGGTAGACTATTGATATGGGTCGGACTGTTGGGCTATGAAGATACAAGACTGAAGATTCTCTCCCGTGTCTAGATGGGACTCTCCTTCGTGTGGAAGGCAAGCTTGGTGACCGGATATGTAGATTCCTTTCTATGTAACCGACTTTGTACAACTCTAGTCCCCTCCGGTGTCTATATAAATCGGAGGGCTTAGTCCATAGATACACAATCATAATCCTCATAGGCTGGACTTCTAGGGTTTAGCCATTACGATCTCGTGGTAGATCAACTATTGCAATACTCATATCATCAAGATCAGTATAGAAGGAAGTAGGGTATTACTTCGATAGAGAGGGCCCGAACCTGGGTAAACATCGTGTCCCCCGCCTCCCGTTACCATCGACCTTAGACGCACAGTTCGGGACCCCCTACCCGAGATCCGCCGGTTTTGACACCGACATTGGTGCTTTCATTGAGAGTTCCGCTGCGTCGTCACCAGAAGGTTTTCTATGGCTCCATCAATCATCTACAACAATGCAGCCCAGGGTCAGGTTTGGAAGCTTGAATTACACCGCTGATATCCGCAGAGACTTGATCTTCTACGGATTCGAGCCCATGACAGCCGCACCCTGCCGCCACAATGAACATGACCTAAATCTGTCATCGGACCATGCTCAGGAGATAGCGCCTGTGACTGCTCTGGCTCTAGATTCGGAGCAGATTGCGCCATCCGAGGATGGTAAGCTCAACCCCGCCACGAAAGCTGCAGACTCAGCGGTGTTGGAGACGAACACAGATCCGACCTCGAACGAGGCCTGTGTCATCGGAACCTCAGACTCGTCTCGGGCCATAGGTTTTGAACCGTGTACATCTGCGCCTATCGATCAGGCGCCGATCATTGACTTCAGCTCCGCGGATATCTTCCAGCACTCACCTTTGGGCTATGTGCTAAACTCATTAATGGCCCTTGCCTTATCTGGGGATTCTCAGCCGAACTATATCCGGTTAAAATTGGAAGCTGAGAGCGAAGAATTCCGATCCCCACTCACCACCCACTTCATAGACACTATTGAAGATTTAACCGACATGCTCGATTACGACTCCGAAGACATCAATGGCATGGATGATGATGCCGGAGAGGAGTAGACGCAAGAGCCACCGCGCACAGGGCGCTGGATGGCCGCCTCCTCGTATGACGTATATACGGTGGATACACCCAAGGAAAACAAAGGCCATGACAAAAAGGATCCAGTCGAGGATAAGCCTCCTGAGAAGCAGCCAAAGGGCCGACGTCAGCGGCGCCGAAGACAATGAAGACCCCGTTGAGCCAACTTCCAAACAGACCCAACAGGAAGACGGGCGAGCTAGCCCTGATGAACAGGCCATGAATGAAGACTCAGAGGACAATAATTACATGCCTCTCTCCGAGGGTGAGGTAATGGAACATGAATTCCCAGAAGGGTTTAAACTCGTAATCATCGAATCATATGATGGGACAATAGACCCCGCGGTATGGATTAAGGACTTTCTTCTCCATATTCATATGGCCCGCGGTGATGATCTCCATGCCATCAAGTATCTCCTGCTATAACTCAAGGGACCGACTTGGCACTGGTTGAACAGTCTACCCGAAAACTCCATCGGTAGTTGGGAGAACCTGGAAGATGCCTTCCTTGACAACTTCCAAGGTACCTATGTCCGACCTCCGGATGCTGACGACTTAAGTCACATAATGCAACAGCCGGGAGAGTCAGCCAGGAAATTCTGGACTAGGTTCTTAACTAAAAAGAACCAGATCGTCAACTATCCGGATGCCGAAGCCCTAGCGGCCTTCAAACACAACATCCGTTATGAATGGCTTTCCCGACACCACGGCCAAGAAAAGCCGAAGTCCATGGCATCCCTTACGACGCTTATGACCCACTTTTGTGCGGGCGAAGATAGCTGGCTAGCCTGTAGCAACAACAACTTAAGTAAACCTGGCACTTCTGAAGCTAGAGATAGCAATGGCAAGCCCCGACGTAGCAGACACAAGCGTCGAAACAATGGTGACAACACCGAAGACATGGCAATCAATGCCGGATTCAGTGGTTCCATGTCCGGTCAGCGAAAGAAGCCATATAAAAGAAACAATCCGGGCCCGTCCAATTTGAACGGCATACTCGATCATCCATGCCAAATCCACGACACTCCTGATAAACCAGCCAATCATACTAACAGAGAATGCTGGGTGTTTAAACAAGATGGCAAGTTAAATGCCAAATACAAGGAGAAGGAGCCGCAAAGCAAGGATGATGGCAAGGAGCCCCGGCCGCCAAACACAGGGGGTCAGAAGAAGTCCAACCCCCCCCCCCCCCCCCAAGTCAAAACGGTGAACATGATATACGCTACCCATATCCCCAAGAGGGAGCGGAAGCGTGCTCAGGGACGTCTATTCGGTAGAGCCAGTCACCCAAAATTTAACCCACGGTCATCCTGCCCGATCACTTTCGATCACAGAGACCATCCGACCAGTATCCCTCATGGCGGTTCAGCCGCACTGGTCCTTGACCCAATCATCGATGGGTTTCATCTCGCACGAGTCCTAATGGACGGTGGCAGCAGCCTGAACCTGCCTTATCAGGATACAGTGCGCAAAATGGGTATTGATCCCTCAAGAATCAAACCCCCCAAAACCACCTTTAAAGGTGTCATCCCAGGCGTAGAGGCCCGCCGTACAGGCTCAATCAAACTAGTAGTGGTCTTTGGATCCCCGGATAACTTTCGAAGCGAAGAGTTAATCTTCGACATCGTCCCTTTCCATAGTGGCTATCATGCACTGCTCGGACGAACTGCATTCGCTCGATTCAATGTTGTGCCATGATGACCCACAAGCGTAGGGGATCGCAACAACTTTCGAGGGTAGAGTATTCAACCCAAATTTATTGATTCAACACAAGGGGAGCCAAAGAATTTTATTGAGTATTAGCAGTTGAGTTGTCAATTCAACCACACCTAGATAACTTAGTATCTGCAGCAAAGTATTTAGTAGAAAAATAGTATTATAGTAATGGTAACAGTGGTAAAAGTAATGTTTTTTGGGTTTTGTAGTGATTGTAACAGTAGCAACAAAAAAGTAAATAAGCAAAGCACAAGATGTGAAAAGCTCGTAGGCAATGGATCAGTGAGGGATAATTATGTCGGATGTGATTCCTCATGTAATAGCTATAACATAGGGTGACACAGAACTAGCTCCAATTCATCAATGTAATGTAGGCATGTATTCCAAATATTCTCATACGTGCTTATGGAAAAGAACTTGCATGGCATCATTTGTCCTACCCTCCCGTGGCAGCGGGGTCCTAGTGGAAACTAAGGGATATTAAGGCCTCCTTTTAATAGAGAACCGGACCAAAGCATTAACACATGGTGAATACATGTACTCCTCAAACTATGGTCATCACCGAGAAGTATCCCGATTATTGTCACTTCGGGGTTGTCGATCATAACACGTAATAGGTGACTATAGACTTGCAAGATAGGATCAAGAACACACATATATTCATGAAAACATAATAGGTTCAGATCTGAAATCATGGCACTTGGGCCCTAGTGACAAGCATTAAGCATAGCAAAGTCATAGCAACATCAATCTCAGAACATAGTGGATACTAAGGATCAAACCCTAATAAAACTAACTTGATTACATGATAAATCTCATCCAACCCATCACCGTCCATCAAGCCACGATGGAATTACTCACGCACGGTGGTGAGCATCATGAAATTGGTGATGGAGGATGGTTGATGATGACGACGGTGACGAATCCCCCTCTCCGGAGCCCCGAACGGACTCCAGATCAGCCCTTCCAAGAGACATTAGGGCTTGGCGACGGCTCCACATCGTAAAACGCGATGAAACTTTCTCTCTGATTTTTTTCTCCGCGAGACGGAATATATGGAGTTGGAGTTGAGGTTGGCGGACACTCAGGGGGCCCACGAGACAGGGGGGCGCCCAGGGGGGAGGGCGCGCCCCCACCCTCGTGGACAAGGTGTGGGCCCCCTGGTCTTCATCTTTTGCGAGGATTTTTTATATTTTCTAAAACTTGTCTCCGAGGATTTTCAGGTCATTCCAAGAACTTTTGTTTTCTACACATGAAACAACATCATGGTAATTCTGCTGAAAACAGCGTTAGTTCGGTTAGTTTCATTCAAATCATGCAAGTTAGAGTCCAAAACAAGGGAAAAATTGTTTGGAAAAGTAGATATGTTGGAGACGTATCAACTCCCCCAAGCTTAAACCTTTGCTTGTCCTCAAGCAATTCAGTTGATAAACTGAAAGTGATAAAGAAAAACTTTTGCAAACTCTATTTTCTCTTGTTGTTGTAAACATGCAAAGCCATCATTCAGGTTTCAACAATATTATAAACTAACCCTACTCACAATAACACTCAAGTCTCACAATTACTCATATCAATGGCATAATCAGCTAGCGAGCGATAATGATAAAACTCGGATGACAACACTTTCTCAAAACAATCATAACATGATATAACAAAATGGTATCTCGCTAGCCCTTTTTGAGACCGCAAAACATAAATGCAGAGCACCTTTAAAGAACAAGGACTGACTAAACATTGTAATTCATGGTAAAAGAGATCCAGTCAAGTCATACCCAATATAAACCAATAATAACGAATGCAAATGACAGTGTGCTCTCCAGCGGGTGCTTTTTAATAAGAAGGTGATGACTCAACATAAAAGTAAATAGATAGGCCCTTTGCTGAGGGAAGCAGGGATTTGTAGAGGTGCCAGAGCTCGATTTTAAAATAGAGATTGAATAACATTTTGGGCAGCATACTTTCACTATCAACGCAACAACTATGAGATGGCTGTATCTTCCATACTACATGCATTATAGGCGGTTCCCACGCAGGATGGTAAAAGGTTATACCCCCCAACCACCAACAAGCATCTATCCATGGCTTGCTCGAAACAACGAGTGCCTCCAACTAACAACAATCCTGGGGGAGTTTTTTTTAATTATTTTGATTTGCTTTGATCTTTTTGTATCAAGGGACTGGGCATCCCGGTTACCGGCCCTTTCTCGTGAATAAGGAGCGGAGTCCACTCCTCTGAGAATAACCCACCTAGCATGGAAGATATAGGAAACCCTAGTGGAAACATGATTGGCTCGAGCATACAAAACAGAATTTCATTTGAAGGTTTAGAGTTTGGTACATACAAATTTACTTGGAACGACATGTAAATACCACATTTAGGAAGGTATGGTGGACTCATATGGAACGACTTTGGGGTTTAAGGAGTTTGGATGCACAAGCAGTATTCCCACTTAGTATAGGTGAAGGCTAGCAAAGGAAGCGACCAATTGAGAGAGCGACAACAGTCATAAACATGCATTAAAACTAATTCACACCGAATACAAACATGAGTAGGATATAATCCACCATGAACATAAATATCGTGAAGGCTATGTTGATTTTGTTTCTACTACATGCATGAACATGTGCCAAGTCGAGTCACTCAATTCATTCAAAGGAGGATAACATCCCATCATACCACATCATAATCATTCTAATAGCATGTTGGCACGCAAGGTAAACCATTATAATTCAAAGCTAATCAAGCATGGCACAAGCAACTATAATCTCTAAATGGTATTGCAAATATGTTTACTTCATAATAAGCTGAATCAAGAACAATGAACTCATCATATTTACAAAAACAAGAGAGGTCGAGTTCATACCAGCTTTTCTCATCTCAATCAGTTCATCATATATCGTCATTATTGCCTTTCACTTGCACGACCGAATGATGTGTATAATAATAAGAGTGTTTGTGCATGGGACTAAGATGGAATCTGCAAGCATTCAACTCAAGAAAGAAGAGAAATAATATGGGCTCTAAATTAAATAAACAATCATGCATATGAGAGCCACTAAACATTTTCAATATGGTCTTCTCGACCCGCAAAGGAAAGAAAAGAAAATAAAACTATTTACACGGGAAAGCTCCCAGCAAGTGAAAGAAGAACAAGAAATCTTTTTGGGTTTTCATTTTAATTCTACTACAAGCATGGAAATTAAGATAATGATTTTTTTTGGTTTTTCTTAAGGTTTATCAAGCACACAAGAAGAAAACTAGAAAAAGAAAATGAAACTAGCATGGATAATACAATGAAAGAGTATGAGCATCGATGACTAGTGTGTGAACATGAATGTAAAGTCGGCGAGAAATACGTACTCCCCCAAGCTTAGGCTTTTGGCCTAAGTTGGTCTAATGCCAAGGACCACTGCTACTCTCCCCGGTGTACTAGGAAGTATAATTAGGATACCACTGGCTGGCCATCTCCGGATCCCACTGGAAAGATGATGCACGATAAGGGTCCAGTGCAGGTTCCGGCTCAGGTTCAAGTTCTGGAGTGGATGCTTGGCCTCGATGAGCATACACCGCCTTCGGTGTAACAAGAAAATTATCTGCAGTCAAATCAAACAACAAAGGTGCAGGCAAAATAATAGTTTCACTGTGTTTCTTATTAAATCTCAAGTTATACAGGAGCGTCTTATCTTCATTCTGAACGATATAGTTGTCTGCTACCATGATCATGTAATCTAAAATGTAAGAAGGCAGGATCATCTCCCCCTTTTCATAGTGCCTAATATGTATCCTAAAATTTCTAGCAAGACGTGAAGCATAGATACCTCCAAATATGGGGCCTTTTGTACGATTCAGGCTTAGCCGTTTAGCAATAACGACACCCATACTAAAACTATTGTCTCCAAACAAGGCATGCTTAAGAATGATAATATCATGAACATTAAAGTTTCCACTATTTCAATGACCAATCAAGCATCTACTAGCAAAAATAGCAAAGTAACGTAAAACAGGAAAGTGTATGCTAGAGATTTTCACCTCAGAACCTTTCTTTAGCTCCTCTACAGCTATAGTGTTAACAAAGCCATCCACATCTTCCCAATGGGGTTCCTCTAACTCTCCCTCAAAAGGTATCCTACATACCGCGCAAAAGTCGCGTAAAGGCATTTCTCTGAATTCATCATATAAATGAAATGATACTGAAGATGGTGACTTCTTAGGATAATAATAAAGGTTTTGCATGAAAGTATTGGTAAGCAAGAGATACTGATCTATTCGGTCGAAGAGAAAATCAATGAGGCCTTCACTCTCGATCAGAGAATAAAAATCTTCATGAATTCCGGCTTCTTTCAAGAAATTATCACATGGCCATTCACACAACCGTACTTCCGCTAACCGAGGAAGATTATACTTGGCCTTTCCTTCTCTTTAGCTTGTTTTTCCTGAGAGCCTTGGCTAGAAGAGCCCCTCAAAAGTCTCCTTAACATCTTCTGAAAATTTCTGAAATTTTAGTAACCTCGAAATAAAAGTGAATAAAACTTAACAAGGATGGTAGCAACTACTCGTACAAGTGCCTAGAGCATATATCATGCATTAGAATTACTTGGAACCTCATAAATTTAACATGCAAGCTCAAGAACAGGGTCACCAAGATAGCGAGGATTTGCAATGAATAAAGCACAAAAACAAAAACTAATTGGACCAATGGAGGAGTCACATACCAAGCAACAATCTCTCAAAGCAGTTTTGTGAATGGAGCTTTGAGCAAGGAGATCGAAAATCGCAGCAAAACGAGCTAGAACTCGTGCTTGAGCTGGATGGGGATTTTTTGGGTAGAAGATGGAGTGTGTGGGTGTTGGCATAAGTGGAGGGGGGCTACCAGGGGCCCACGAGACAGGGGGGCGCGCCTAGGTGGGGTGGGCGCGCCCTCCACTCTCGTGTCCTGGTGCTTTCCCCTCCTGCAGTGATTTGAGTGCCTAAAATCCTCAAATATTTCACAAAAAATCATACTAAATTTGCTCGGCATTCGGAGCATTTTTATTTATGGGATATTTTTTATTGCACGAATAATTCAGAAAACAGACGGATAGTACTATTTTTGTTTTATTTATTCTAAATAACAGAAAGTAAAAAGAAAGTACAGAAGGTTGTGCCTTCTCGTTTCATCCATCTCATGATCATCATAATAAATCCACTAACAAGGTTGATCAAGTCTTGTTAATAACTCATTCCGAATAACACAGAATCGGAAAAATTTCGAAGTGACACTAAGTTACCTCAACGGGGATATGAAAATCCCCAACAATAAGAATATCATACTTTTTCTTGACAGTGGGGAGAGGAAATTCAAAACCTCCAATAATAATTGATGGAATTTTCTCAATAGTATTTATGCAATGAACTTGGATTTGCTTCCTTAGAAAATGTACCACATGCTCATTTCCGTTAACATGAAAGGTGACATGGCCTTTGTTGCAATAAATAACAGCTCCTGCAGTATTTAAAAAGGGTCTACCAAGAATAATAGATATACTATCGTCCTCGGGAATATCAAGAATAACGAAGTCTGTTAAGATCGTAACATTCGCAACAACAACATGCACGTCCTCACAAATGCCGACAGGTATAGCAGTTGATTTATTAGCCATTTGCAAGGATATCTCAATGGGTGTCAACTTACTCAATTCAAGTCTACGGTACAAGGAAAGAGGCATAACACTAACACCGGCTCCTAAATCACATAAATCAGTTTTAACATAATTTCTTTTAATAGAGCAAGGTATAATGGGTACTCCGGGATCACCAAGTTCTTAGGTATTCCACCCTTAAAGGTATAGTTGGCAAGCATGGTGGAAATCTTAGTTTCAGGTATTTTCCTCTTATTAGTGATGATATCTTTCGTAAATTTAGCATAAGGGTATGTTTTAATCATATCAGTTAAGCGCATGCGTAAGAAAATAGGTCTAAGCATTTCAGCAAAACGCTCAAAGTCCTCATCATCCTTTGTCTTGGATGGTTTAGGAGGAAAGGGCATGGGTTTTTGAACCCATGGTTCTCTTTATCTACCATGCTTCCTAGCAACAAAATCTCTCTTATCATAATGTGGGTTTCTTGATTGTGGGTTATCAAGACCAATAGCGGGTTCAATTTCTATTTCATTGTTATTACTAGGTTGAGCATCTACATGAACATCATTATTAGCATTATCATCAGGTTCATGTTCATCTCCGGATTGTGTTTCAGCATCAGAGATAGAAGTATTATTAGGATTCTCAAGTATTTCTACATTAGGTTCACTAGAAGTTTGCAAAGTCCTATCATTCTTATTTTTATTCTTCTTAGAAGAACTAGGAGCATCTAGATTATTATTCTGAGAATCTTGTTCAATTCTCTTAGGGTGGCCTTCAGGACACAAAGGTTCCTGAGTCATTCTACCAGTTCTAGTAGCCACTCTAACAGCAAAGTCATTTTTATTATTTAATTCAGCAAGCAATTCATTATGAGCCTTAAGTACTTGTTCAGCTAGAGTAGCAACCATGGAAGCATGTTTACTAGTGAGTTTAAGTTCACCATTAACTCTAGCTACATAATCATTCAAGCGTCCTACCGTATAAGCATTATTCTTCAATTGTCTACCAACATAATCATTGAAATTTCCTTGTCTATTCATGAAATCATCAAATTCATCTAAGCAAGGGCTATGAAATTTAGTAGATGGGATTTCATCTTTATCATGTCTATAGAGAGAATTTACCTTTACTACCTGTGTCGGGTTATCAAGACAATGTGTTTCTTCAACAGGCGGTATATTAAGACCATGTATTTCTTCAATGGGAGGTAAATTCTTAACGTCTTCAGCTTTAATACCTTTTTCTTTCATTGATTTCTTTGCCTCTTGCATATCTTCAGGACTGAGAAATAGAACACCTCTCTTCTTTGGAGTGGGTTTAGGAATAGGATGAGGAGTTGGCTTAATTAGTTCAGGAATTGCCTCTTGAATTGGCTCAGGAAGAGTCCAATTATTCTCATTAGTCAACATATTGTTCAATAATAATTCAGCTTCGTCGACTGTTCTTTCCCTGAAAACACAACCAACACAATTATCCAAGTAGTCCGCGGAAGCATAGGTTAGTCCATTATAGAAGATATCAAGTATTTCATTTTTCTTAAGTGGATGATCAGCCAAAGCATTAAGTAATCGGAGAAGCCTCCCCTGAGCTTGTGGGAGACTCTCTTCTTTGATTTGCACAAAGTTATATATTTCCCGCAAGGCCACTTGTTTCTTATGAGCAGGGAAATATTTAGCAGAGGAGTAATAAATCATATCCTGGGGACTATGCACACAACTAGGATCAAGAGAATTAAACCAATCCTTAGCATCACCCTTTAATGAGAACGGAAATATCTTAAAGATATAAAAGTAGCGAGATTTATCATCATGAGTAAACAGGGTAGCTATATCATTCAACTTGCTAAGATGTGCCACAATAGTTTCAGATTCATGGCCATAAAAAGGATCAGATTCTACCAAAGTAATAATTTTAGGATCAACAGAGAATTCATAATCCTTATCAGTAACACAGATAGGTGAAGTAGCAAAAGCAGGGTCAGGTTTCATTCTAGCATTAAGAGACTGCTGCTTCCATTTAGCTAATAGTTTCTTAAGATCATATCTATCTTTGTAGGCAAAAATATCTTCAGCAGCTTCTTTATTCATAACATAACCCTAAGGAACAACGGGCAATTCATAATCATTCGGAGAACGTTCATCATCACTATCATCAATAATAGCATCTTCAATAATTTCATTCTCTCTAGCCCTAGCAAGTTGTTTGTCAAGAAATTCACCTAATGGCAAAGTAGTATCACGCACAGAAGTAGTTTCATCATAAGTATCATGCAAAGAAGAAGTGGCATCATCGATAACATGCGACATATCAGAATTCATAGCAGTAGCAGGTTTAGGTGTCGCAAGCTTATTAATAACAGAAGGAGAATCAAGTGCAGATCTAGATGGCAGTTCCTTACCTCCCCTCATAGTTGAGGGACAGATCTTGGTTTTAGAGTCTTTCAAATTCTTCATAGTGATCAACAGATATAAATCACAAGTGACTCAGAGAATAGAGCTATGCTTCCCGGCAACGACGCCAGAAATTAGTCTTAATGACAACCCACAAGTGTAGGGGATCGCAACAGCTTTCAAGGGTTGAGTATTCAACCCAAATTTATTGATTCAGCACAAGGGGAGACAAAGAATATTCTTGAGTATTAGCAGTTGACTTTTCAATTCAACCACACCTAGATAAATTATTATCTGCAGCAAAGTATTTAGTAGCAAACTAGTATGATAGTAATGGTAACAGTGGTAAAATTAATGTTTTTGGGTTTTGTAGTGATTGTAACAGTAGCAATGAAAAAGTAAATAAGCGAAGCACAGGATGTGAAAAGCTCGTAGGCAATGGATCAGTGATGGATAATTATGTCAGATGCGATTCCTCATGTAATATCTATAACATAGGGTGACATAGAACTAGCTCCAATTCATCAATGTAATGTAGACATGTATTCCGAATATAGTCATACGTGCTTATGGAAAAGAACTTGCATGACATCTTTTGTCCTACCCTCCCGTGGTAGCGGGGTCCTAGTGGAAACTAAGGGATATTAAGGCCTCCTTTTAATACAGAACCGGACCAAAGCATTAACACATGGTGAATACATGAAATCCTCAAACTACGGTCATCACCGAGAAGTATCCCGATTATTATCACTTCGGGGTTGTCAGATCATAACACATAATAGGTGACTATAGACTTGCAAGATAGGATCAAGAACACACATATATTCATGAAAACATAATAGGTTCAGATCTGAAATCATGGCACTCGGGCCCTAGTGACAAGCATTAAGCATAGCAAAGTCATAGCAAAATCAATCTCAGAACATAGTGGATACTAGGGATCAAACCCTAACAAAACTAACTTGATTACATGATAAATCTCATCCAACCCATCACCGTCCAGCAAGCCTATGATGGAATTACTCACGCACGACGGTGAGCATCATGAAATTGGTGATGGAGGATGGTTGATAATGACGAATCCCCCTCTGTGGAGCTCCGAACTGACTCCAGATCAGCCCTCCCGAGAGAGATTAGGGCTTGGCGGCGGCTCCGTATCGTAAACAGCGATGAAACTTTCTCTCTGCTTTTTTTCTCCGCGAGACGGAATATATGGAGTTGGATTAGAGGTCGACGGAGCCTCAGGGGGCCCACGAGACAGGGGGGCACGCCCAGGGGGGAGGGTGCGCCCCCCACCCTTGTGGACAGGGTGTGGGTCCCCTGTTCTTCATCTTTTGCGAGGATTTTTTATAATTTCTGAAACTTGTCTCCGAGGATTTTCAGGTCATTCCGAGAACTTTTGTTTTCTACACATGAAACAACATCATGGTAATTCTACTGAAAACAGCGTCAGTCCGGTTAGTTTCATTCAAATCATGCAAGTTAGAGTCCAAAACAAGGGCAAAAGTGTTTGGAAAAGTAGATACGTTGGAGACTTATCATGCCACACTATGCTTATTTCAAGCTCAAGATGCCCGGTCCACGAGGTATCATAACATTCAATGGAAACATGGAACGCTCCCTCTGTACTGAGGAGCACATTGTTGCCCTCGCGGCAGAAGCACAGAGTGGCCTCTTCAGGTCGAACCTTAATTTGGCGGCCAAGCTCCCGGACACTGTCAGACGAGTCCGAACTACCCTGTAACAGGACAGTCTAGCTCATCAAGAGCTTGACTACCAATTTGGCCTCAGTCCCAACCCCGACCAAACGGCAGCCTTCGTACCGCCTGTGCATAACTACACACTCAAAATACCATGGGGATAGACGGAGGCACAACTAGGTTGTGTTCCACAATGCGGCTCAACCGCCCCTGGACACACATTATTTTACATTTTCCTATTCTTTTCAGGTTACTTTTGTCTAGGCCGTTACTGGCGACCTGATTGCCGGACGTATCAAAGGATGAACATACCAAGGAGGGAAGTAGCTCAAAAACGCGAGGGAATCTCTAGACATTCTTCTCGATGGTCATTCTATCTGTCTCTGGACCCGCACGCAACTCCCCCTGGCCTCAGCAAGTTAAGAAGTCATATTGTTTATCGCACTACTTGTACACATATGCTTTGACATATTATTAAATTACAATGAAAACAATTTGCGGCTCTATTTATATGACGTTAACTTGATGTTTCATTTTTTGATATTTTTTGTCAATTGCAACCGTACACTCTGGTACGCCTTAATTTTCCAGGGGCTTCATTGTACCCCTTAACATGGCAAGAAAGTCCGAACACTTTTATGGTTGTTCGGCACCCCGAACTTATAGCATTATATGCATCAGCTCCGAATCATGTCTTGGTTCAATAGTTGGGTTGCCCGGCTCCTGTGCTTGCTACCTTATGTTCCGCTATATCGGATAGGGTAGTAAAGGGAGAACTACTGCAATTGTGTCCCGGTTCTTTCGGATGAGCACCTCAGTAGAGAAAGCCGAAAACTGACTATCATGATGCGGCGAGAGCTGGTCAGCTACTCGATAGGTCACAAAATCTTTAGCGATTTCTTCCAAATTGTGCGATATCTAATGCATCGTGCGACGAATTGGTTTTTATCCGATTAGGTGTTTACAGTACCCCAAGCCGAAAACACTAGGGGTTGCGCCTACATTTTTATTGTCAAACTCCTATGGCTAAGTGAGGGTGATAAAGCCTTATAGTCTGATTGCTTGGTTCATTGCGCTAAACACCTCCTTTAAGGACCAAACTCTGGAGTAAAGAGTGTTTAGATTTATTCTGAACACCCCCGTACTTCCTACGTGGGGGCTGAAGCCGACGACTGGCCAACTCTCAGATTTAATATAAAATGGCCGCACAGGAGGTAAAATTTTAAATAACAAGCATTATATTACATAACGATCTTGTTTCATATTACAGCACAGGATAACATGAATATATTCATGGAAATATAACATCCTTGGCACATTGCTCCGCCACAATGCGGGATCCCTCCAAGACACTATCATAATACATCTCGGGCTTGCGGAGCTCCTTCCCCGCGGGCGGTCCTTCGGTCATCAGCTTCGTGGCGTCCATTTTCACCCAGTGCATCTTGGTGCAGGTGTCGGATTTCGGTTCCAGCAAAACCCTTAAGGTTTGAACTCAAGGGTGCGCGTGAAGATCTCTCCCCTGCCGAACCACGTTCTAACGCCTCGCTGAGAATCTAAGCTACACGATGAACAACACAAGGGGTGCAAGGTTTATATTGGTTCAGGCCACCATTGTGGTGTAATACCCTACTCCAGTGTGTGGTGAGTGCATTGCCCCTAGGACTGGCGATGAACAGTATAGAGGAAGAACAACCTCGCGAGGGGTGTTCTTGTGGTGGTGTGGATTCGCCCTCCTTCATCCTTTGGTGGCTAGCCCTATATACAGAGGACCTGGTCCTCTTCCTAAATATTGAGCGGGAAGGGCGCCAACAAGGGCCATTTTGAAGGGGAACATCTGTTACAAATTATCCTGACTAAAGTTGGTCTTCGACTGCCAAAGGCACTGGTGATGACGCCGTCTTGGGCTCCACGGTGACCTCCGTCCTGCCGCTTTGCCGGTCTTGGTCTCGTTGCACTGAAATGGTAATCTTTACTTGACGCCTCGGTACTCCGCGCCTGCGCTTGATCCCTTTGCACCAAAGAGTAAACAAGGACACTACATAGACCGGTGCCCGCCTGGTCTCGATCATCATGACTTGCGTCACGGGCACCTCGCGAGGTACCCTTGCCTTGATCTCTCCACCTCCTCGCGAGCTAGCCTGGTGAGGCCGCTGCTGAGGAAGCCTTCCGTCGTCCACCCCGTGAGGCATGGCCCCTCGCAAGGGTCTTGAGCTTGAGCAAACGAAGATGGGCCGCATTGGGCCACCACTTGAGCCACGCCGCAGTCCACAGGCAGGCAAGTCAGGGGACCCCCGTTCCCAGAACGCCGATAGTAGACCCCGGTCCCAAGGCGTGCTCGGACTTGGCTTAGCGGGGAAGGGAAGGGGCAAGTGCGTAGTGCCGCGGGCCCCAACAGCCTGCAGCCTTGGGTGCCGCATGGCGGTTGATTGGACGTGGGCGTCTCTGCTTCCCCATCCTTCCTCATTACGCGCCTGGCTAGGCGGACTCATGGTTGTACACAGTTATTCAGCCCTTGCTGTTCGTGCGCGCCCTGCTCTTCCTTCCTCCTTGAGCTCCGTCCTCCGCCTCCAATCCAACTCGAGTTCTCCCCCTGTCAGTGTCAAAACCAGAGGATCTCGGGTAGGGGGTCCCGAACTGTGCGTCTAGGCAGATGGTAACAGGAGACAAGGGACACGATGTTTTACCCAGGTTCGGGCCCTCTTGATGGAGGTAAAACCCTACGTCTTGCTTGATTAATATTGATGATGTGTGTTACAAGAGTAGATCTACCACGAGATCAAGGAGGCTAAACCCTAGAAGCTAGCCTATGGTATGATTGTTGTTCGTCCTACGGACTAAAGCCATCCGTTTTATATAGACACCGGAGAGGGCTAGGGTTACACAGAGTCGGTTACAATGGTAGGAGATCTACATATCCGTATCGCCAAGCTTGCCTTCCACGCCAAGGAAAGTCCCATCCGGACACGGGACGAATTCTTCAATCTTGTATCTTCATAGTCTTGGAGTCCGGCCGATGATGATAGTTCGGCCATCCGGACACCCCCTAGTCCAGGACTCCCTCAGTAGCCCCTGAACCAGGCTTCAATGACGATGAGTCCGGCGGGCATATTGTCTTCGGCATTGCAAGGCGGGTTCCTCCTCCGAATAATTTATAGAAGATTGTGAACACCAGGATAGTGTCCGGCTCTGCAAAATAAATTCCGCGTACCACCGTAGAGAAAATAATATTACACAAGTTCAATCTGCTGACGTATTTGGTGGCGTGACGTCACACCACTATCAAGCCTTTACTATAATTGTTTTTATTGTACCACCTCAGCGTGTTTAGCGAAGCGGTTTCCTTGGCATGTCTTGTCGAGGCAGAGATCGTGTTCCCCTTATTCCAGGATTCTCATAAATACGGACGTGGGTAACCAAACCGCGCCCGTTGCCATGCCCCCTCCATCGAAGGCGGGTTCCAAACGGTCACGGGGACGGCTCTTGATATTCTTCCTCTTTATAATGAGACCAAGGCCCGTTCTTTTCCTTCAATCCTCAATCGAATCCGCCTCTCGCCCAAAGTTCCAACACCCAGGGCTCCAGATTCGGGTACTTTCGACCTTCGACAATGTCCGGCTCCGACCTACGAGGCCGGTGGATGCCCTCTTCCGTCAGGGAAGAGGGCGTGCTAAAGCTGAGAGACGCCAGGTACTTGACCTATGAGATTTCGCATAGGTTGCCTGCCCGAGGGCAAGTTATTCCTACTCTCGAGCCCGGCGAGAGCGTCGTGTTCGCGTCTCACCTCCGTCGGGGTTTAGGCTTCCCGATGGATTCCTTCGTGAGGGGGCTCATGTTTTACTACGGGCTGGAATTCCATGACTTGGCTCCGAAGTCCATCCTCTACATCTCATCATTCATTGTCGTCTGCGAAGCCTTCCTCCGCACTACCCCTCACTTCGGCTTGTGGCTCAAAACCTTCAACGTGGAGCCGAAGATGATAGAGGGGCGTCAGGCAGAGTGCGGCAGGGCGGTTATAAGCAAGTGGGCCGATGCTCCATGGCCCGAGGGCTCTTTTCAGGAGGAGCTCGATTTGTGGCAACAGGAGTGGTTCTATATCACCGCTCCCAGGGGCAGCAGGCAGAGGCCGCCGCCCGTCTTCCGCTCAGGCCCTCCACAACGGCTGACGTCATGGGTCAACAAGGGGCTTAACTGGGGGCCGTCCAAAGACGTACCCCTATTGTACGACCGGATTCGAGGCCTCCAAGAAAGGGAGATTAATCTGGTCGTAGTGGCACAGGCTATGCTGATTTGGCGCCTTCTGCCCTGCAAACGTCGCCCCCTCCGCCTGTGGGAATTTAATCCGGAGGGGCCACGAGCTCTCCAACACCTCATGGGTTTGACACCCGCGGAGATGTACAAACTGTTCTTCGGAGATGCGTCCGGATTTGACCGAGGACGCTGGCCTAAGCTGCAATCGCCCGGATACTCAAGTAAGTAGCCCTGTGTCCGGACACTACAACAAGAACCCACCTGCAGCAACGCATCAATGCGTTGTCGTATGTCCATATAAGTGTTGCTAAGGTCTACACCAACGGATTAATATGTGTTGTCATTGGTGGCGTTGCAAGGGTCTACAACAACGTATATACATGTGTTGATAAATGGCCTAAATAAGCGTTGTAAGTAGCAACGTATAGACATGCAGCCAAACAACACTTCATATGCGTTGGTGGCTGCCCTACACAAAATGATTTTTGCTACATATCATGAACAATTAATGGTATTTTATATATAGGCATCCAAAATTATTAGTCGATGCCGATGGTGCATAGGAGCCATAATATAGTAAACAGAGAGGTCTCATATATTAAATTGACTATGTTGCATTACAAAGAACGCAATCCAAACATTACAAAATGTACAACTATCTAGTAGCCCAATTCTCAACCTTGCAATTAATGTCGCAACTATGCTAAATCATAATGTCTTGAACATTGAACCTAAAAATGACATTCAAGAAGATAATGTGGAACTATCTAGGAGTAGCCCCATTGAGCAACATGTAGCGTCCTCCCCTTGTCCTTCGCCACCTTCCGATATCCACCTTGCAGCACCTACCGCCATCAATTTTGCTCTTGCAAGCTCATAAAAAATCCTCTCAGCCGTCCCGCTGCACCGTCAAGCACCATCTCCTACCACATTTTCGATGGGTGACACCACAAATGTATGTCCCAGTTCTTCTCCCTTGATCGAACAACAAAAGAGTTGCAGGCTTGCAGCTGCACACACAGCTTGTGTTGTGAAAGGCCACAAAACACAATTGCTGTTTTCTAGCTTCCATTCTCTATTGTATCAGATAGAAAAATAAGTAGTGCAACCTAACAATCACCATATGATAAGTTACCATGTTTAAGTATTTCAAAAGAAACACTATATATGACAACTCAATAGCCAAACCATTCTCGTTGAAGAAACACATTGAAAGCAAAAGAAATTTTTTACCTAGCTTGCGAGTGATGGTTCCTTTTTCTTCTGCGTAAGTTGTCATAATGTATGTCTGCGTCCAATTGTGAACAAATGCAAGAAAAAATTACAAAATAAAATATGTGATGATGGCAATGAATAGCTTATTCTGAAGTTTTTTGCACTCAGATATGCAAAATGAATAGAAACAATAGCGAAAGAAGATGGCTCAAACGAAAACTAGGTTGTTTGTCGTGCATTATGAGATCAGGAACAACATAGAAGAAACAAATAATAGTCGACTAAAATGAATCAAGTGATATATATGAACTTAATCGAACCACAGTATGATACAGAATTCTGTAGCAGTAGCAGTTAGCAGTTGTTGTTTGAAAATGAAAATTTTGACATACAATTCAGTTAAATTGGCAAACAAGTCATAGCGAATTGAAATGTAAATTTGCTACTAGATCTGTCATGTAGACCATTAATGTTTTAGACTCTCCGTTAATTATTACTTAATTGTGCCATAAAGATATCCCAAGTAAACAAAACAAAATGCTACGTATATTTCCTCCAATAATACAAAATATATGGTCAACCACTTACATACTTAATCGGACTTATATAGATTGCAGTGTCGATGGTGGTCGACGGTGATATGAGGACTCTTTATCAAATCCAATGGGAGGACTTGTATAGCATATACAAAAAAAAATCCACGTCATGACATGAAGCACTGAAGCTCACACAAAAATCTCTCGTAGTTCTTTTTAATTTGTGGTGATTGCGAAAAGCATAATATTACCATGTCTAAATAACTTTTCAGTACATGGTAGAACTTCATATGAATCATGGATGTATATGAAACAAATGGGAAAACTAAACAGTAGTTAAAAAACATATGCTTTATGAAGATATTGTTAGAAATAATCTTGAGTTAGTTTAATGAGTTCAAGTTAGTTTTCATGTGGTGCAGATTTTGCAAAAGCTAGCTGTTGTACGCTTAAGAGTACGTGTTGGAGTTGATTTTGCATGGCATGGCCCAGTACGTTTACGAGTCAGTTTAGGACTTGCCATCAGTTTTTCATGCGCGTGTTCTTTGTCTACTTTGATGTGATCGATCCCGTGGGCGCACTTCCAACAGATATGCTTAACTCAATATAGTTGGTCAATCATTGGGATAAAATGCTAGTCTTCTATGTGATCTAAAGTATGGAATGAACCACATCTATCAGAAAATCAGGTTTTCGTATCAAAACCTCTACAGAAAATACAATCAAATACTCCAAGGTAATCATACTATTATTACTGTTATTATTATTGTGCAAACGACTGAACAGACCCAAAGAAGGATTATGCAGACCATCATTAGGGGATCCTGGCGGTGGAGGACGTCGCCGAGAGTTGGCCTTGACCACGAGTGTAGCAAAACACTCACCATTCACATCCATCTGCCCCTGAAGCTCTGAGAAATTGAAATCAAACTGCACTAAAGCACGTTAATCCCTCACACAATCAGCCATAGCAAGATTAATATTTTAACACAATCGGCTTATATGCACACATCTATTGTCAATAGTTTGAAAACTGATATGTAGGACAATTTCATAATAGATACACATAGAAGTTGCATCAACAAAAGCAAAATTGGATACGAATATTAAAGGCACAGAGTCACATCCATAACACAATCACGGTTACTGCAAATATGTAGAGCCTGAGAAACTAACTGAATCACATAACGTTATATACTGGTGGAACAAATAATTAGATATAGTGGACACAACTCTTACTGGGGGACAAGTAAGTATGCTACTAACCTCCACGTCATGACATGCCTGAGATTCATAGAGCTTGAAAATAACATGGTATGCCTGAAGCTAATGTTGAGGCAGCGTTAAGATCCACCAGGTCCTCCTCGGTCAGGATCCTAGTTCTCCGACTGGCCGCTTTTGGAAGACTACCAACACGAACATCACAAATCTGTTGGTTACCATCGGACCGGGCTAGATGCTCACATAATCGGACAAGGCAGTCACCGATCTAGGGTTAGGTTGCATATTTGTTCCAGAGTGTGCCTATAAGAGATGGGAACGGAGAGAGAAAACAGAGAGGACGTAGGATATGGGGGCGTTAATGGCCGATGTGATGAGTTGCAGGGGTAGTGGGCTGACATACCGTAGCTGCGGAGCCACGCCGGCGACCTGTGCCGAAGAGGGTTGTTGCAGGGGCACGTGCTGAGGCACGGAGAACGTCGCCGCGGCGGAGGATCGGTGGAGAACATTGAGGGGATTAGGGGGCAGGCCGGTGAACAACGGTGTGGGAGTGCGCCGGAGTTGCCCCGAATCAGAGGTGGCGGCGGCACGTTGTGGTGTGTGAGAGAGAGAGGAATTGGCGGAGAGAGGTGTGGTGGAGAGAAAAGATTTGATTTTTTTTACAAGGTTGCAACGAGATGCAGAGAATAAGGTGGGGAGGCGCGTGGGAAGTTAGCCCTTCGTGGGGAGGTGGAAGGCTGAACCCAACAACACATGCCATCATCGTTGCTAGATTTACGTTGCTATAGTTATGTGTTTGTTGTAGTGGGACATATTATCTATTTATTTATCATGGGTTTGCCGTTTAACCAGCTATCCCTTGGTCAGGAGTGGATAGCGCAAGCAAAACTGATACGGTGTCCGGCCCCCCTCCCTGAGACCACGCCGGATCCCGTGTTAGTCAAAATGTTGGAGGTTGCGCCTTCAGAGGAGGGCGAAGGGGGGCACAGGGAAACTACCACCTCTGTCAAGGAGGCTTTCAGTAAGGGGGGAATCGAGAGCCCCTCCTTCCAGGGGGAGAAGAGGACTGCTTCCGAAGACCCGGAGGCCAAGGCCTCAAAGCGGGGAAGAAAATCTACACCGGAAGGTCCTGTGCCGGGAAGAGCCCCGGCCGTACTGTCTCCTCAAAGGAATCAGCCCTCCAGCGAGCCGTAAGTAAAAAAGGGGGAATTTTGTCATAGGGGACACCCCTGCTCTATTTCTAAGGGTAACCGAAGTTTTCACCTTGCAGTTCGGATCTCAGCCCATCTCAGCAGAGCTCATCTTCGGGGGACCTTTGTCCGGAGATGATGGAGAGCGAAAGGCCTCCATCTGCCGCCCCGTCGGGCGGGCGGACGACCCTGAGGTGTCGTCACGGAGGGTCTCCCCGAGTCCGGCGGGGCCGGGGAGTTCGGCACCCATTGGAGTATGGCCGGTGGAGCTGCAGGATTTGCTCAAGAGGGCGTCTATCTCAGAAGATCACCGCACATTAATGAGTACGGTGATTGAAAGGATCTCATCCGCCGAGAGCGGGTTGTATGAGGCCGTCGGAAGTTTGCTGACGGGGTTTGAGGTACACAAAAAATGACATACCTTTTGACAGTTTTGCACATGGAGTGCGCTCTGTATAGATAGTAGCCCCTGAGACTTGGTATGCTGTCGAAAGCGACAGCGTGCCAAGGATCATAATCTCAGTTATAGAATGTCTCCTTTCCTATGCAGGTGGTGAAACGCTCGGTGGCCAGCCGGACTGATGGAGTTGCCGAGCTGAAGAAACAACTCGATGTTGCGGATGCGGACATTGCGCTGGTCAATAAATGACTTGATGAGTCACAAGGTAGGTGGTTGCTCCGCGGTCGCCTAGTAAGGGAGCTGACGCCCATTCCTTACAATTTGTATGCTTGATGCAGATGGTGTCGCTGCTGTGGAAGACCTTCGAGCAGAGCTTGCTCGAGCCAAGGAGCAAGCCAGGAAAAGTGATGCAGCTGCCTTGAAGGCAGCGGAAGAGCTAAAAGCCGAAAAGGCTGCTCACTGCCGAAGCAGGGAAGAGATGGCCGGAATGGCCTTGAAATTAAAAGATGCTACCAATCGCTGTGAAGTTCTTGAAGGAGAACGCCGAGTGGAGCAAGAGGGCCTAAAGAAAGCCACCGCCGAAGTCAAGGATGCCCGGAGTGTGATGCAGGCTATGAAGGAGGAACTGCGTCAAGCCGGAGACATTGCGGCTGGAAAGCCCTTTCTCCTGCGTAGGAAGTTCACGGATCCGAAGTATGCTCAGTTGGGCCAATTGTGTGGTGCGGAGGATCCTTATCTGGATTTGGCGGCGAGTGCGGCGGACGCAGTCGTGCACTTCCGAAGCCAGAAGGATCACGAAATGGAAGAGCTTTTCTGGTCTCAATTCCATAGTCCGGAGCATCCACTTCCGTTGACTGATCGGCTGGTTGAGTGGGCTGAGCTGAATAGATTGTCCGAACTTGCCATGACGGATGTGGTCGCTCATCTGTGGCCGGAAAGGACCAAGCCTGAGAGTTATTTTGGCTTGTTGCAGCAATTCCTTGGGGCTGTGCCGAATATCAAGGCGATGAAGCGGTCGGCATGCATAGAAGGTGCATAGATGGCTCTCGCCCGTGTGAAGACATACTGCGCGGAGATGGATGCCACCGCTGTTGCATCCCGGGGTTCGGACAAAAGCCGATTACCCGCCGAGCACTATTTTGAGGAAGTCCTGCAGGGCGCTCGTTTAATAGAGTCGCAGTACTCGAAAGATGTTATGTTTAAATGACACGTATGATTTCTGAGATCATGTTTATAATACAATAGCTTTTTATACTTGTGCGTTCAAGTATTGAACTATCTCCTGTGCGGCCGTATATGTATGTATAACCTGAAAGATGGCAGTCTTTGGCTTCAGCCCCCACGCACATGGTGCATGGGTGTTTGCAAAAAGAAAAGCGCTTTTTCACACTTAATCCAACGTCTTGGTCCTTTGAAGGAGGTGATAGCGTAGCAAACTAGGCAACCAGACTATAATGCTTTATCACTTTCACTTAGCCATAGGAGCTCGAAGGTGGGGCTACTATATAGCCCCTAGAGGCACCGTGCTTCTCCAAACTCGGGGCGCGTATGTGCCTGACCGGGAAGCGGTCCTTCGTCAAAGCGGAGGAATTCTAAACATTCCAATAGTCGATCGAGTGGTTGACCAGTCTCTCACTATATCATGACAGTCAGTTTTCGGCTTTCTCTACTGAGGTGCTCGCCCAACCGGACCGGGGCACAATCGCAGCAGTTCTCCTGGTGCCACGTTAGCCGATGGAGCGGAACGTAAGGCAGCTAAACACAGGAGCCGGGCAAACCCAACATTTGACTGAAGACATGATTCGGAGCTGATGCATATAAGGCCTAACTCGAGACGCCGAACACTCCCTGAGGTATTCTGTCTTTATGATACCGGGCAGAACAATGCCCTAAGCCCCTAGTGTCCAGGTACAGGCGGGAACTTCTGACGTGGCCAATGCCAAAACGCTAGCCTCCTCCTCGGTCATGGTAGGAAACCGGGGGATGTGTATCAACAAGAGACAGTAAGAAAGGTTTACGTAGGGTCTTAATCTGAAAACAATCCTTGCATCGGGTCCCTGCTGCACGTCTGCGCCTGTGTCTCCATTGTGTTGTATCCTGGACGGGTGTAGCACGTGCTTCATTTGTAAAAGAGAAGGACTTAGTTTGGAAGAAAATATCGTGCAAAAGTTGTATTTAAAATAAAGTATAATTTGGAAGATGAATAAAGTTGAGCTTTATTGGCTCTCATCGTATATACGCGTGGCCCCTTGTAAAGGGGTATGCGGCTGGGAAGCCCCTTGTTTATTTACGCCGGACTCACCTAACCGTGTCCGAGGTCTGAATGACCTTTTTTTAGGGGCTTGGACCTGCAAGATCGGATTAGTGTGTGGCTGTCAAGGCAGCCTCACGTTCTCCGTGGTCGAGGAACACTCGGAGTTACTCTTTAATGAGATTATGCCGCGTGGACCGGGCATTTTAAGCGTAAGAGACGTGTAATGTGGTATTGCGTTAAAGCGGGCGAAAGCTTCGCATCCCAGTAGTGCTTGAGGGCCACTGTTAGATGGGGCGATATGGAGAGTGAGCTTTTCACGACGGAGGTTGTCGGATGAACCGAACACAACCTCTAGTGGTACAGAGCCTTTACAATTGGCTTAAAGGCCTGGCGTCACTCCTTTAAAGGAAGTGCTGCTACGGCGAATTTTGGTAGGGTCTATCCTCGTTCTGCGGACGGTGTCCTGGTATGGCAGGTGCCGTACTGTGTTTTCGTGTTATCACATGAAGTGAGTTCACTGTTTTGACTTCTAGTGGGAAAGTCTTCTGTTTTCCGGCGTGCTGCTTGTGGGGTTCATCGTCGTCTTCGCTTGGTGTGTAGAACCCCTTGCGTTCGGCGTTAAGTCGGCCGGACTGTTTGAAGACCCAACAATCTCTGTGGGTATGGTTTGCAGGCTTCCCGGAGGTACTATGTATTTGACATAGCCTATCCAGAATTTTGTTTAGGTTGGATAGCTCGTTGTTGTTGTCCTTGAGGGGCAGTGTTTTATTATTCGGCCGAGAGCTTTTGAATCCGGCGTTGACCGCCGTGCTATTTGGGCCATTTTCCTTATTCCGGCACTGATCTTTTCTGCGTCGTGATTTCCCATTTCCTTCCCTGACTTCGGATGTACTCGGGTCGCTGGTGCTGCATCTAGCCAGCCAGCTGTCTTCCCCCGCGCAAAAGCGGGTCATGAGGCTTGTTAGTGCGGCCATTGTTCTTGATTTTTCTTGGCCGAGGTGTCTGGCGAGCCATTCGTCTCAGACGTTGTGCTTAAAGGCTGCTAAGGCTTCAGCGTCCGGACAGTCGACTATTTGGTTCTTTTTGGTGAGGAACGTGTTCCAGAATTTGCGTGCTGACTTTCCGGGCTGTTAAGTTATGTGACTTAAATCGTTTGCATCCGGAGGGCGGACATAAGTCCCCTGAAAATTTGCTCGAAACACATCCTCGAGCTCTTCCCAACTTCCAATGGTATTTTCTGGGAGGCTTTTGAGCCAATGCCGAGCTGGCCCTTTGAGTTTGAGGGGTAGGTATTTTATGGCATGGAGATCGTCTCCTCTGGCCATATGTATGTGTAGGATATAATCCTCAATCCAGACTCCGGGGTCTGTTGTTCCGTCATATGCCTCTATGTTTACGGGTTTGAATCCCGCTGGAAATTCATGATCCAGTACCTCGTCGGTGAAACATAGTGGGTGTGCGGCGCCCCTGTATTTGGGTGTGCCGTTGTCTTCAAACGCTCAGCGGGTGGTGTTGCTTCCTGGAGTCTTCTTTTTTGGCCCATAGATAGACCTGACCGGGTCATCCTTTCTCTGAGGATCTTTATGCTGGTCGTGTGCCGGCTTGTGTGCGGCGCCCCTTGCTGCTCTTAGCCTGTCATCTGGTCGTCTATCCGGCCAGGCGGCCTCTTTCTTTTTTGACTGCGGGGGTTCTAAGGCCTCCTCGTCAAATTCGAGCAACAGCTTGCGCTTCGGGTAGCTCTTTGCCTGGTGACTAGCGCCATATTTATCTGCGGTATTGAGTACTTTGCTCCTTCTCCTTCTGAGTGTGTCCTCCGCTGTTTTGAGCTTCCGCTTTTGCTTCTTCAAACTTCTTGCAGTGGCGACGAGCCTTTTATGAAGGTTCTTATGCTCTGGTGATGTGTTCGGCGTGAGATCGTCTGGGCTCTTGTTTTCGCCGGGGATGGGTTGCTTGTCCAGTTCATCATGTTCAGATGGTTGCTTGGTGGCATGTTCGCCGTCCACTACTTCACCCTGCTCTAGGGCCGGGTCCGTATGGGTGCCGTTTTTATCGAGGCGGGACTTCGGGCGGCGCTTGCGTCGTCGCTTTTGTTGTTTGATGGGGGAGTTGTCGTTCGCCACGTCCCGTTGTTCCTCATTATCGCTTCCTTTTTGTGTATCCACCATGTATACGTCGTGAGTTGGGGTGGCTTTCCAGTGCCCGATAAGCGCTGGTTCTTGGTCGTCTCCGGCATCGACGTCCATACCGTCGATGTCTTCGGAGTCGAAGTCTAGCATGTCGGTTAGATCATTGACAGTGGCTACTAAGTGGGTGGTGGGTGGGCGTTGAATTTCTTCATCGTCCGCATCCCAACCGTCCTGACCGCAGTCCGGCCAGGGCTCTCCTGATAACGAGAGATACTTTAGCGAGCTCAAGATGTCGCCGAAAGGTGAGTGTTGAAAGATGTCCACAGCGGTGAACTCCATGATCGGCGCCCAACCGGATTCGATTGGAGGGGGCGCGGGAGGCTCGGAGTCCGGCAAGGAGTCCGGCACCTCGGAGTTACGGGCTTTATGAGGGACGGCATCAGTGTTCGGCTCTATCACCGTAGAGGTTGCAGCCCCCGAGGCGATGTCTAGCCATCCGTCCTCGATCTGCGCAGCCAGCTCCGAGTTGAAGATCGGAGCGGACTCGAGTGCGGCCTCCAGGATACTGTCCGGCTGCAGAGCTAAGTCATGCCCATCGTGACAGTGCGGCGCGCTCGGCTGTGGCTCGAATCCATCGAAGATTAAGTCCCCGCGGATGTCAGTCGTGAAGTTCAAACTTCCAAATCTGACCTGACGGCCAGGGGCGTAGCTTTCGATCTGCTCCAGATGTCCAAGCGAATTGGCCCGCAGTGCAAAGCCGCCGAATACGAAGATCTGTCCCGGGAGGAAGGTCTCACCCTGGACTGCGTCGTTGTTGATGATCGAAGAAGCCATCGAGCCTATCGGTGACGACACAGAGGAACTCTCAATGAAAGCACCAATGTCGGTGTCAAAACTGGCGGATCTCGGGTAGGGGGTCCCGAACTGTGCGTCTAGGCGGAAGGTAACAGGAGACAAGGGACACGATGTTTTACCCAGGTTCGGGCCCTCTTGATGGAGGTAAAACCCTATGTCCTGCTTGATTAATATTGATGATGTGTGTTACAAGAGTAGATCTACCACGAGATCAAGGAGGCTAAACCCTAGAAGCTAGCCTATGGTATGATTGTTGTTCGTCCTACGGACTAAAGCCATCCGGTTTATATAGACACCGGAGAGGGCTAGGGTTACACAGAGTCGGTTACAATGGTAGGAGATCTACATATCCGTATCGCCAAGCTTGCCTTCCACGCCAAGGAAAGTCCCATCCGGACACGGGGCGAAGTCTTCAATCTTGTATCTTCATAGTCTTGGAGTCCGGCCGATGATGATAGTTCGGCTATCCGGAGACCCCCTAGTCCAGGACTCCCTCACCCCCCTTCCATCGCCATGGCACCGATGAAAAAGGAAAATGGGAAGATGCATGCGCCTTCGCCACGCTCGCCTCCGGCGGCTGCGCCCACCATCGACCAGTCGCTCATACTCAATCTGGAAGCCTTGGACAAGGTCCGCTCCGCCCTCACCTCTAGCTTCAACGAGTGCGGGAGGACGATGGCCTGGCCCGCGTCCCACGCCTCCTTCGATAGGGTCGTCACGGAGGTCCAATTTTTTGCTGACGCACTGTGGGCGGGCCTGGACCCCCCTTTTCTGCTTTCTTCAACATGGTGCTCTCCCATTACCAGATCCACATGATGGATCTTGGTCCTCAGTCCATTACTCTCCTCGCTGTCTTCGCCTCTATCTGCAAGGCCATGGTGGGCATTCCTCCCTCTGTTGCCCTCTTGCGCCACTTCTTCTCCCTGCGCCTGAATGACCCATCTCAATGCTCGGGGTGCGTGATCTTCCAGGCCGTGCCGGAGACGGCCGCATCGGGGATCGATTTCATCCTCCCTTCTACAGTGAGCAGGTTCTGAGAGTGATGGTTGTATGTGGATGTCGGGGTGCCTAGTCCCCTGCTCGCGCACCCGACATTGTCTGCTATCCCCAGCTCAGGCTGGGGTCATGAGAGGCTCACGAGCCCCCGGCTCTCTTTCGTCTGGTGTTGCTTCGAGAGGTTGAGGACGCTTGGTGTGACGGCGCCCCAGGTGGTGAGGGAGTTCCTCCAGTGCCACATTTCTCCTCTCCAGCGCCACTCCCATCCGATGTGGACCTTCGCGGGGCATCGAGACCGCATGAGGCTCCAGGAGGAGGATCTTGCACGTAAAATGCTGAGGACGGTGCTGAGAGTCTTGACTGCTGACCCTTCTCCAGGCAGTATCCGGCGTGGGGGCGCCCTCTTGTATCTTTTCTCGGGCAGGGCCGAGTTCATGAGGAAGATGCCCTGCTTCGACGAATGGGGGTTGCGCCCGACTGACCTCGCGGGGCCTCGTGAGAATCCAGTTGCCGTGGCTCCTCCCCCGGTCGCCCATGCTGATCCCGCCTCAGGAGGTGGCGCAGGGAGGCAAGGATCACCGGGAGATGGGAGATCTAATCTCGAGACACTGATGCCGCACGGGGCTCCCGAGGCGTCATCCTCTGAAGTTCATCCTGGAGTGGTGGCTGATGAGGAGACGCGACCTGTGGCTCCCGAGGCCGGGACTCCTGAGGCCTCGGCTAGTCTCCAAGAGGTGGTACCTGGTCGCTCCTCCCAGCCTGGCGCCCTTGGCACAAGTCACCTTGATGCCTCTCCCATGCTGCACGCCGGCCCACGCGTCGAGATCTTAGGCCGGTTCAGCATAGACTTCGAGGCCCTCTCCAAGAGGAAGGAGGCTTCGGGTGGCAATGATCGCCCTTGCTGCCCGTTGAAGTGCAGGAGGTACTTCAACATGGAAGAGTAAGTCCCTCTCCCTTATAATTCCTTGTTTTGACGTTCCTTCCGCTGATTGTGGCCTTTTAGGGCCCTTCCCGCCGAGCGTGTGGAGCCGGCCAAGGAGCCACCCCCTCAGGCTTCATGTTCAATGCTGACCTTGAGCGTCCCGAGCTCAAGCGCCACCCCTGACGCGAGTCTGGCTGGAGAGGCGGGCCGTCCCGCGGTGTGCCTCGAGCTTGTGCGCTTGCCGCTCTCTCTTCGCGAGCTTTCCTGGGGCACAACCAGCTTGCCCCAGGCCCCTCCCCAGATCGTGGATAGCGAATGGTTGAAGTCGATCTTGGGCTCCACTTCAAGGGATGGATCGGCGTCGGGTTGGGTCCCTCGCGGGGCCCATCCGGCAATCGCTGGGGCGCCAGCCCCCAGACCCTGCCAAGAGGGGGCGAACTACTTCAGGGCCCTCCGTCGACGCCGATGGTGGAGGATGGTGTTGACGACGTGCTTAGGCGTGCGCGGGAGCACGGTGCTGCCCGCCAAGAGTTTCCTCAGAAGGAGACAGATGCAGTGAGCCAGCTCGGTGTAGAGCTCGCGGGCGAGGACGCGCATCTTGAAGCCGAAGGCCTACGGCTGGCTGAAGAGAGGCGCAGACTGGAGGTGGTCGTCAGCCTTGTGCGTTACCAGCGTGATCTTGACAACCCAAAGGCCGAAGCATCTCTGACGGCCTCGCGGAAGGCCTGCTCCCAAGCCGTCGAGGGGGCCCAGGAGGCAGACCGACGATGCGAGGCCGCAGAGGAGTGCGCGTGGGAGCTCCAAGCCTAGTGCAATTCCCTGGAGCAGCAAGTGGAACTGCGCCAGGCTGCCCTTGCATCGCTGAAGGGGGCACCCGTTGCAGAGGAGGAGCTCCTGAGGCGTGAGGAAGCGTTGACTCTGGAGGCTGTCGACCGCAACCTTGATCTTGAGCGGTTGGAGACGAGGGAGCGCCAGGTGACCCAGGCGGAGGATGATGTCTGTGCGTGGGGGGCCCGGGTCCAAGAAGAGATCGACCACCGCGTGGCGGAGGCTCGCTTGGGTCTTGAGCGCGAGTACGAAGAGAGGTTGGGGCTGGTCCAGGCCGAGGCTGCGGGCAGGACAGCTGCTCTCAGGGCCAAGATGACTGAAGCCGCGCAGCGTGCCCAGGCCAACGCGGCCGCTTTGGGAACAGCGCACAATGAACTGGCCTCCTCCCGCGCCGAGCTACTTCTTCTACAACGGAGGGTCGACGATGTCAAGGCCATTGCGCGGCAAAATGAAGACGAGATCCGCCAGCGACAGGCTCTGGAGCATGTGCATGGTCCTATGCTCCTAACGCTCAGGGAAAGGGCCAACGTGGCCTTGGGCCACATCTACGAGGCGGCTGCTGAGGAACCTCACTTGACCAACTATGCCGGCAATCTTCAATTCTTCACGGAGGTGGTGACGCATCTAGAGAATCGCTCCAACAGGACCCGCCAACTTGTTGACTAGACGAGCCGAGTCCTGCTCGGTGTGCATTCTCCCGTGTCTTTAGCCATCTTCAGGACAGAGATCCCCAGTTTGATTTTGACGTTGTCATCGCTCCGGTGCACATGGCCATCCGGGGCAATCTGGCGCAGTGGGTAGATGACAACGTGGATGCCCTTGTTAGGGCCTTTGTTTCTGATGATGATGGCGTGGTCATGGCTGCAGATGAAGGTGACATGGTGGATAGCGGTGAGCATGGCGCTGATGAGGGTGATGGTGACGGTAGCGATGGCGATGGTGATGCCAGCGACGCCTCCGGAGGTGTCCTAGAGGACGCAGTGAGCGACATGTCCGATTGATCCTACACCTCCTCTGCTGTTTACCCTGCATAGAAAAAACCTGGGCGCGACCCTGAAAGTCGTAAGAGCATTTTCGGAGGGGAAGCCCCTCGTGTAAAAGGATTGTCTCCGACATGCTTGCGGATGTAACACCATGCGCGTGTTCAGGCTGGGCCACTAACCCCGTGGCGAGTTAGTTGGCCTGGTTTACCTTTGGCTCGGATTGGTCTCGAGCAAGTTCGTAGGGAGCCGCGGTGTTCCAAGCACCCTGTGAGGGAATCCGTTGGCCTTGCGTTGGGAGCCTCTTGAGAGTGAGCGGTGACTATGGTCCGGAGTGTTCGGGTGCTTGGCCCGGCCCGGCTCGCGAGGGGCTCGCGAGGGGGAGGCAGCTGGTGCCAACTTTGGACATAGGGCCGAAACCAGAACATAAGAATTTTCTTGAATGAGACAAAATGCCCCCCCCCCCCCCCCAAACTCACAAAAATGTCAAGCTCAAGTTCAACTTAAATTCAATGTAGAGAACTTTGACAACAGAGAAAAAGGCAAAAGGCAAAGGCCTCGTCCGCAACCTAGTCTAGTCTTCGACGTCTTCTCACCAGCGCAGAGCTAAGTGCTGCCACTGGGCGTGGGCGGGAGCCCCCGAGGCCCGAGGGCGGCTCTCCGGAGACTCCGGGGCGTGTACATCCCCAACTCATTATTACGTGAGATTGTCACGGGCGGCGAGCGACACAGGCACTGGGCCTTCTTCACAGGTACCAGCCTTGCTTCATATCACCACACGAGGGCCCCGCCTTGCGCCACACTTTACTGCCATCGGCGGCGACCGGAATCCAAGGAAGACGCCAATGGGGTAGAGCGGTCGCCAACGGTTCCCCCGACGACCACGGGTCCTCTGCCGGGGGCAGGCCCTGAGGCACCTCCCCGGCAGAGGTCCTACCTCCTAGGAACACCTTGCTCCGAGCGCTGTGAGGGTGAGCCTGGCTCCCGACCCCTCTCCTGGAGCCCCCAGTGCCCTCCTCCTGAGGGGTAGGAGGCTGCAGCATTGGGGCAGCCATCTGCTACGGTGACCTATATCTCCTGTGACCCATGGTTAGCATAAGCTTGCTCCTGAGGAATCAACGGTACACAAGAGCCACTGCCGCCGGCGTGGTTGTCGTGGCTCCCTTGGGGTTCCTGAAAGGGCTCAGCTTTTGGCATCTCTTCTGCCCACTCGGCCCAAGGAACGAGCCATGTTCTTCTTCCAGTGCGTACTCTTGACAAACCATGTGGGGCACATAAGCCTCCGGGGTCGCCGCCCCGAGGGCCTTGGCGTAGTGTCCCACACGACTTGTGGTCCGGCTCGAAGCGTCGTCTTAGGGGTGGTAGTGCGACAGCCCACCTGGGCCATAGGCAGTGGTGCGCATCCCCTCGCTTACCAGAAGCGGTGCTGGCGTGACCTGTCATCCGGTGTTGGCGACCAAGCTGGTGCTGACGAGGCCTTGAGGTACACCCGGGGTCGCGCGGGCACGGTTGGGCTTGCCATATGACCCGCCCGGGGCCTAGGGTGGTAGTTGGATGCAGAACGGAGGTGCCCCTGAGGCAGCGGCATCCAGGAGCTTGGCAACGCGCTCCAACAGCATGTCGTGGCCGCTTTCCTGTAGTCTGCACCATAGCAGCTCTCGAGCCACCGTGAGTGCGGCCTTCATGTTCGCCTGCTCCCGTCGGGTGCACGGTGTTGTGGCTGCGGCGTGGTTTTAGGCCCTTGCTGCTGATCGTACCTGCCGTGGGGTGAGGGCAAGCGGCGCTTGACGATGTCGCCCACGCCCCGCAACGTTCTGTGGAGCGCGAGCTGCCTGGGGCACGAGGTTGAGGTCGCCTTGGGCAGGCGGCGTGGCGTGGGTGGGCCACGCCGCCCAGCAGTCGGCGTTGGCCATCGGGTCGCCGGACATGGAGACGACGAAGCGATAGAGCGCAGGACGGTGGAAGAAATATTCTGGAACACCCCTACCTGGCGCGCCAAATGTCGGATTTCGGGTTCCGGCAAAACTCTTAAGGTTTGAACTTAGGGGTGCGTGCGAAGATCTCTCCCCTACCGAACCACATTCTAACGCCTCGCTGAGAATCTAAGATACATGATGAACAACACAAGGGATGCAAGGTTTATACTGGTTTAGGCCACCATTGTGGTGTAATACCCTACTCCAGTATGTGGTGAGTGGATTGCCCCTGGGGCTGATGATGAACAGTATAGAGGAAGAACAACCTCACGAGGGGTGTTCTTGTGGTGGTGTGGATTCACCCTCCTTCATCCTTTGGTGGCTAGCCCTATATATAGAGGCCCAGGTCCTCTTCCCAAATATTGAGCGGGAAGGGCGCCAACAACGGCCATTTTGAAGGGGAACATCTGGTACAACTTGTCCTGACTAAAGTTGGTCTTTGACTGCCAAAGGCACTAGTGATGACGCCGTCATGGGCTCCACGGTGACCTCCGTCCTGCCGCTCTGGTGGTCTTGGTCACGTTGCACTGAAATGGTAACCTTTGCTTGACGCCTCGGTACTCCACCCCTGCGCTTTCTCCCTTTGCACCAAAGAGGAAACAAGGACACTGCATAGATCGGCGCCCGCCTGGCGCCCGCCTGGTCTCGATCGTCACGGCTTGCGTCATGGGCACCTCGCGAGGTACCCTTGCCTTGATCTCTCCACCTCCTCACGAGCTATCCTGGTGAGGCCGCTCCTGAGGAAGCCTTCCATCGTCCGCCCCGCGAGGCTTGGCCCCTCGCGAGGGTCTTGAGTTTGAGCAGACGAAGATGGGCCGCATTGGGCCACCACTTGAGCCACGCTGTAGGCTGCATGCAGGCAAGTTTGGGGACCCCCGTTCCCAGAACGCCGACAGCGGGCGAAGGCCATTCACGCGCCTTCAATGCAAACCGACTGTCGGTGTCAAAACCGGCGGATCTCGGGTAGGGGGTCCCGAACTGTGCGTCTAAGGCTAATGGTAATAGGAGGCTGGGGACACGTTGTTTACCCAGGTTCGGGCCCTCTCGATGGAGGTAAAACCCTACTTCCTGCTTGATTGATCTTGATGATATGATTATTACAAGAGTTGATCTACCACGAGATCGTAGAGGCTAAACGCTAGAAGCTAGCCTATGATTATGATCATTGTTGTCCTACGGACTAAACTCTCCAGTTTATATAGACACCGGAGGGGGCTAGGGTTACATAGAGTCGGTTACAGAGAAGGAGATCTAACATCCAAATCGCCAAGCTTGCCTTCACGCCAGGGAGAGTCCCATCCGGACACAAGACGAAGTCTTCAATCATGTATCTTCACAGTCCAACGGTCCGAACAAAGTATATAGTCTGGTTGTCTGGATACCCCCTAATCTAGGACTCCCTCAGTAGCCCCTGAACCAGGCTTCAATGACTATGAGTTCGGCGTGCAGATTTGTCTTCGGCATTGCAAGGCGGGTTCCATCTCCGAATACTTCGTAGAAGATTCCGAACACAAGGATCGTGTCCGGCTCCGCCAAATAATTTTCACACACCATCGTAGAGAGCACAATACTTGACAAATCTAATCTCCTGACACTTTTTCACAGTGTGTCCTCATGCTGCGGCCCGGTTTAATACGAACTGTTTTTCTCAGCATGCCACGACACGCACTGCAAGGCGGTTTTATTGGCACGTCTTGTCGAAGCAGAGATCATGCCCCCCTTATCGCGGGATTCTCATCATACGGGTGTGGGTAACCCAACTACGCCTGTTGGTATCACTCCTTATTTTTAGGCAGGTCCCAAATGGTTACGCTGAGGATGCTTGATATTCACCCCCTTTATAGAGGGACCGAGGCCTATCCCTTTCTTCCCACGCTTGTGCCTTTCCGCACCTCGAGTTCCAACACCCAAAGCTCAATCTTAAGCACTTCGGATCTTTAATCATGTACGGATCCAACCTTCAAGGCCGGTGGATGGCCTCCTCTGTCACAGAGGAGGACATTGTGAAGCTCAAGTAGGCCAGGTATCTAACCCCCGACATCAAGCACAGGCTTCCTGCTCCAGGGCAGGTCATCCCCACTCCCGAACCCAACGAGAATGTTGTATTTGTTTCCCACTTCCTCTAAGGCTTAGCATTTAGTTTTGATCCCTTCGTGAGAGGGCTCATGTTCTATTACGGGCTAGATTTTCACGATCTAGCTCCAGATTCCGTCCTTCACATCTCGTCGTTTATTGTCGTGTGCGAGGCCTCCCTACACATGACCCCACACTTCGGCTTATGGCTCAAGACCTTCAATGTAAAGCCGAAGGTGATCGAGGGGTGACACGCGGAGTGCGAAGGCACTGCAATAAGCAAAAATGTCGATGCCCCATGGCCCAAGGGTTCCTTCCCGGAGGTGTCCGATTTATGGCAACGAAGGTGGTTCTACATCACAGCTTCCCGAGGTACAAAGTGGGCGGCTGCCCCCAGCTTCCGCTCGGGCCCTCCGCGTCAACTCGCGTCGTGGGCCAACGTGGGACATGAGTGGGGGCCTGCTAATGACGTACCGACATTGCAGAGTCGTATTCGGGAGCATCTTGAGAGGGATATCGGCCTCGTCAAAATAATTCAGGTAATGCTAGTTCGGCGGGCCCTGCCGTGCAAACGTTGACCTCTCTGGATGTGGGAGTTCAACCCAGAAGGACCGCAAATTATTCAGCACTTCTTCGGCATGACACTCAAAGGGATGTATAGGTTATTCTTCGGACCACGAATAAAATGTCCGGATACCACCGAGGATGCGGGCCTGAGCTGCAATCGCCCAGATACCCAAGTAAGTAACCCTGTAACCGAACACTTCGTTTATATTTATCACAACATTATTTTGAAAACTGTCTGCAGCCAGGATTGGCTCAGTAAGGTGGAGAGGATCAGGTGTCCGGCCCCACTTCCCGAAGCCTCACCGTATCCTGCGATAGCGAGGATGCTTAGACGTGCGCTAAGTCAAGTGCCCTCGGGGAAAGATGAAGGTAAGAATAGAGAAGCCGAGAATGAGCTTCACACATTGTACATCCAAACCAGGGGGATTAATGTCTCCACGAAGGAGGATAATCGGGGAGGTGAATCTAAGGTTTCCTCCCCCCGCAGGAAGAAAAGGGACGCCTCCGAAGACTTGGAAACGGAGGTGCCTAAACAAGGGAAGAAAACTTCGCCAGAGGGCCCTGCCCCAGAGGGCGTCCTCACTGCACCATGCCCGCAAACGGGCCAGCCCTCCACGGAGATGTAAGTTAATTGTAATAAAAAGATATTGCTTTTTCCTCCGAGAACAATAACCAGCATCTATCCTTTGCAGTCCGGCTAGTAGCTCTTCTCAACAGAGTTCGTCTTAGGGGGATCTTCTTCCGGAGATGATGGAGAGTGAAACCCCACCTACCTCTCCGCCCCACGGGGCAGGCGACCCCGAGGTGTCGTCACAGAGGATTCCAGATCCGTTAAGGCTGGAAGCTAACACTTCGGCCACCCGGAGCCTGGAGTGTTTGGCTCCCACGGAGGGCAATAGGAAGGGTCCGGGACAGTCCGGCGCCCCGCCGGATGCACTGTCGGGCCTTCTGGAGCGAGCTGCTCTCTCAGAGGATCACCGTACATTACTGGTACGGTGTTTGAGAAGATTTCATCCGCCACAAGCGGCTTGAATGAAGCTTTTACGAGCCTGCTCAAAGGCTTTGAGGTACGCAATGAAACACATAATTTTTTGGTTGTTCCGCACACGCGAGGTGTGCTCCGTATAGATAGTATCCCCTGAGACTCTGGTTGCCAGCCCTAGGCGGAAAACGGAGGATCACACTCCTACGTAATGATCGTACTGCATTCATGCGCAGGTGGCTAAGGGTCCGGCGGTAGACCGGACTACTAAATTCGCCGAACTGAGGCGATAGATTGATGTGGTGGATGCCGACATCACGCTTGTAAACAAGCGGCTTGACGAGTCACAGAGTATGTGCTCTTTTTTCCTCATTTGTTGAGGAAATATTAAGAGGATCAAAATGTTAATATGATATGCTGTAGCTGTAGGTGCAGGTACTGCCGTGGAGGCCCTGAAGGCGTTACTTGCATTAGCCAAGGAACAAGCCAGGCTAGCAATGTGGATGCCCTAAAGGCGGCCAAAGAGTTAAGAGCCGAACAGGCTCCTCATCACCGAATCGAAGATAAAATAGCCGAGATGGCTGTGGAGCTTAGGGACGCTACCGGCCGGTATGAGCTCCCTGAAAAGGAGAGTCAGGCGAAGTCGTCTAAACTGAAGAAGGCCCTGGATGCGGCCAAGGAGACGCGCTCTAAAATTAGAGCTGCACGAGAGGAGCTTCGACAAGCCGGAGACATCGCGGCTAGAAGCCCGTATTTGTTGCGGATGAAGTTCGGAGATCCAAAATACGCTCCTCTGGATCAGTCTTGGAGCGCTGCAGACGCATATGCGGATCTGGCAAAAAGTACGGCTGATGCGACCAAGTTCTTCAAGGATCAAAAAGATAATGAGATAGAAAGGTTGTTCTGGTCGCAATTCAGTGCTCCAACGCACCTGCTGCCATTGAGTGAGAGGATGGACACTATGGTCTTGCTCCATAGGTTGTCCAGTCTTGCAATGAGGTCTATCATAGACCATCTATGGCCGAAGGGACCAAGGCCGGGCAGTTATTTTGGTTTAGTGCAACAATTCCTTGGCCCGTATCACGGATCGATGCTGCAAAGATGTCGGCGTGCATAGAGGGTGTGCGGATGGCTCTTGCCCATGTTAAAACATATTGGGCGGATATGGAGGCCACCATCATTGCAACCCAGAGTCCGGCAGGAAGCCAGGACCCACCCGAGCACTATTTGAGCAGGTCATAGAAGGTGCCCGTTTAATAGAGGCTCAGTGCTCGAAGAATGTCATATTCGAGTGACAAGTTTTTCCAATTGTAAAAACAATTCTATTTTAATTATATAGGCTGTGATTATACTTTTGCCCAAAAGTATTATAGTGCCTCCTGTGCGGCCATTTATGTATGCATATAACCTGAAAGTTAGCAGTCGTTGGCTTCAGCCCCCCCCCCCCCCCGCATATAATGCGGGAGTGTTCGAGAAAATGCACATAATCACACTTGATCCAATGTCTTGGTCCATTAAGGAGGAGATCGCACGTCGAACTAGGCAACTAGACTATATAGCTTTAACACTTTCACTTAGCCATGTGAGTTTGACGGTGGGGCTACTATGTAGCCTCTGGTACTTCCGCATGCATCCAAAAACGGGCGCGTATGTACATGACCGGGAAACGGTCCTTCGTTAATGCAGAGGAATCCCAAAGATTTTGATGATTCCTCGAGTGGTTGACCAGCCTCTCGCTGTATCATGATAGTCAGTTTTCGGTTTTCTCTACTGAGTTGCTCATCCGGAATAACCAGGGCACAATCATAGTAGTTCTCCTTTGGCCGCCTTAGCCAATAAAACAGAACGTAAGGCAGCAAGCCCAGGCGTTGGGAAAACCCAACATTTGACCAAAGACATGATTCAGAGCTGATGCATATAAGGCCAAACTCACGACGCTGAACACTCCCGAAGGTATTCGAACTTTGTAACATATACTGGGCTAATTATCGCCCTCGATAATGAACCCTGTGTTTCCAAGTACGTGCATTAACCTGTCGTGCCGAAATGCCGATAACACCAGTATCCCTCATGGGTGTATTAAATACCCATGGGGTGTCAAGCAACAAGAGACATTAAAGAAGGTTTACACAGGGGCTTAATCTAAAGAGAAACCTTTGAGCGGGGCCCTGCTGCACGTCCGCGCCTTTGTCTCCGTTGTGCCATATCCTGGAAGGGTGTTGCACGATTGGTGTCTGTAAAAAGGAAAAATCATGTAAAAGAGTCTAATGTAATCGTGCGAGAAGTTGGTTCTCAATGAATAATGAAAATGCAGTATATTGTTGTATTAATAAAGTCAAGCCAAACTGTGGGCTTTGTTAAATATTTGCAGCCCCTAGCACCACCCATGGGGGAATATCTATGAGCCCCAGCTCAGGTTTATCTGGGCTGTTACCATCGATGGTGCATCGGACTCGCCTAACCGTGTCCGTGGTCTTGACGACCGATCATCTATTCTGGTAGGAGGGGCCGCTTAGTGTTCGGCTGCTAGAGCCGCCACATATTCTTCCACACGTAGAGAACGCTCTGTGTTTCCACTAACTGTGATGACGCCACGTGGACCGGGCATCTTGAGTTTGAGGTCGGCGTAGTGCGGTACTGCGTGGAAGCAAGCGAAGGTTGTTCTTCCGAGCAATGCGTGATAGCCGCTTCGGAAGGGAGCAATGTTGAAGAGTAGTTCTTCACTTCTGAAGTTGTCGGGAGAACCGAATGTAACCTCTAATATGAGGGAGCCCGTGCAGCGGTCCTCAACGCCTGGTATTACTCCTTTAAAGGTAGTGTTACTTTGGCTTATTCCTGACGGGTCTATGCCCATCTTGCGGACAGTGTCCTGATATGTCAGATTGAGACTACTGCCGCCGTCCATAAGGACTCGAGTGAGATGGTATCCATCAATTATTGGGTCAAGCACCAAGGCAGCCGATCCGCCGTGCCGGATATTAGTTGGATGATCCCTGCGATCAAAGGTGATTGGACAGGCCGACCATGGGTTGAATTTGGGGGCGACGGGTTCTACAGCGTATATGTCTCTGAGTGCGCGTTTGTGCCTTCTCTTCGTTATGTGTGTTACGTACATCATGTTCACTATTTTGACCTCTGGTGGGAATTTTTTCTGTCCCCTAGTGTTCGGCTGGCGAGGCTCATCCTCGTCTTCGCTTGGTGTCTCCCTGCCCTTGTGTTCGGCGTTTAGGTTGCCGGCCTGCTTGAAGACCCGGCATTCCCTGTGAGTGTGGTTTGCAGGTTTTTCGGAGGTGCCATGAATTTGGCATAATCTGTCCAGGACCTTGTTCAGGATGGACGGTCCATCTTTGCTGCCCTTAAATGGCTTCTTCCGTTGACCAGGTCGAGAGCCCCTGAATCCAGCGTTGACCGCCATGTTGTCCAGACTCTCTTCATTGTTTCGACGCTTGTTTTTGTTGTGTCGTGACTTCCCATTACCATCCCTAATTTCGGATGTGCCTGGGTCGCTGGTGCCTCTACGGGCCAACCAGCTGTCCTCGCCCGTGCAAAAGCGGGTCATAAGGCTTGTTAGGGCCGCCATTGTCCTTGGCTTTTCTTGGCCGAGGTGTCTGGCAAGCCATTCATCCCGGATACTGTGCTTGAAGGCCGCTAGAGCGTCGGCGTTCGGACAATCAACAATTTGATTCTTCTTAGTGAGAAATATATTTCAAAGCTTATGTGCTGACTCTCTGGGTTGTTGTATTATGTGACTTAAATCATCTGTATCCGGAGGTCAGACATAGGTCCCTTGAAAATTGGCCCTCAAAGCAGCCTCAAGTTCCTCCCAACTTCCAATTTAGTTTTCGGGGAGGCTTTTCAACCAATGCCGCGCTAGTCCTTTTAGCTTGGAGGTCATCTCCACAAGCCATGTGGATATGAAGGATAAAATCCTCAATCCAGGCCCCAGGGTCTGTCGTTCTGTCGTATGCCTCTATATTCACGGGTTTGAATCCCTGTGGAAATTCATGATCCAGTACCTCGTCGGTGAAGCACAGGGGGTGGACAGCCCCTATGTATCTGGACATGTCGTGGTGTGTTGTTGACGGTTGTTGTGTCCGGTGTTGATTCTGAACTGGTATTCGATCAGTGTGATCGTTTTCGTGCCCATAATATCGTGCTGGAGCATGTCCTCTAAATCCATAGATGGACCTGGTCGCACTAGCCTTTTTGTCTAGGAGCTCACGTTAATCGTGTGCTGGCTTGTGTGTAGCATCGGTAGCTGCTCTATCGCGGACACGAGGTGGTCGGTCCTACTGATTGGCCGTATTGTTCTTCGGCGGAATGGGCTCTATGGCCTCATCGTCGAATTCGGACAGCAGCTTGCGCTTCGGGTATCTCTTTGTGTGGCGATCATCGCCATATTTTTCTTCAGTGTCTAGCACTTTGTTCCATCTGCGGTTGAGCGTATCCTGCGCGGACTTAAGCCTTTGCTTCTGCTTCTTTAGGCTCCTTGCGGTGGCCATAAGCCTTCTGTGGAGGTTCTCTTGTTCCAAATGTTTTTCCGGAATGAATGCGTCATCGTCCGGATTGTCCTCCTCTCCGGAGGCAGGTTGATGAGTTCTACCCTCGGGATCACCGTGATTGGGCGTCTGCTTCGGGCTGTGTTCGGCGTGACCTGGCTCATCCTGCTCCATAGCAGGGTCCGTGTGGTCATTGTTGCACTTGGAGTCGACCGGGGTGTCAACTTTTCTTGCGCTGTTGTCGCTATTTTTACTGTGACTGGACTTAGAGCGGCGCCTGCTCCGTCGTTTTGGATTTTGTCCGGGGGGTTTATCCTCTATTGCGTCCTTTTTGTCGCCGTTATCCTCCTTAGGCGTGTCCACCATGTATATATCGTATGATGAGGTGGCAGTCCAGCGCCCCGTGGGCGGTGGTTCCAGATCGTCCCCTGCATCGACGTCCATACCGTCGGTGTCGTCGGGGTCGAAGTCGAGCATGTCGGTTACGTCATCGACAGTGGCTATTAAGTGGGTGGTGGGTGGGCGTTGAATTTCTTCGTCGTCCGTATCCCGCTCGAGCCGGACATAGTTCGGCCAAGAGTCTCCTGACAAAGAGAGAGACCTTAATGAATTTAGCACCTCACCGAAGGGCGAGTGCTGAAATATATCCACGGCGATGAACTCCATGGTCTGAGCCCAATCAGATTCGATGGACACGGATGCACGCGGTCCGGAACCTACGGTCGGAGGTAAGACCGGGGGTCCGGTGACACAGATCTCCTTAGGTGTGGAGTCTGTGTTCGGCTCCAACACCAATGAGTGTGCGGCCTCCGTGGCGGGGTTCACCCACCCGTCCTCGGATGGCACAATCTGCTCCAGATTGAAGTCCAGAGCTGTTGCGGGCGCGATAATCTGAATACGGTCCGATGGCATATCTAAGTCATGCACGTTGTGATCGTTCGACGCTCCTGACGCGGGCCCGAATCCATTGAAGATAAAGTCTCTGCGGATGTCGGCTGTGTAGTTTAGGTTTCCGAACCTAACCTCGTGTCCAGGGGCGTAGCTATCGATCTTCTCTAGATGGCCTAGCAAATTGGCCCGCAGTGCGAAGCCGCCGAATACGATGATCTGTCCGGGGAGAAAAGTCTCACCCTGGACTACATCATTGTTGATGATTAAAGGAGCTATCGAGCCTTACAGCGATGACACAGAGGAACTCTCAATGAAAGCACCAATGTCGGTGTCAAAACCGGCGGATCTCGGGTAGGGGGTCCCGAACTGTGCGTCTAAGGCTAATGGTAACAAGAGGCTGGGGACACGATGTTTACCCAGGTTTGGGCCCTCTCGATGGAGGTAATACCCTACTTCCTGCTTGATTGATCTTGATGATATGAGTATTACAAGAGTTGATCTACCACGAGATCATAGAGGCTAAACCCTAGAAGCTAGCCTATGATTATGATCGTTGTTGTCCTACGGACTAAAAACCCTCCAGTTTATATAGACACCGGAGGGGGCTAGGGTTACACAGAGTCGGTTCAGAGAAGGAGATCTAACATACGAATCGCCAAGCTTGCCTTCCATGCCAGGGAGAGTCCCATCCGGACACGGGACGAAGTCTTCAATCTTGTATCTTCACAGTCCAACAGTTTGGCCAACATATATAGTCCGGCTGTCCGGATACCCCCTAATCCAGGACTCCCTCACCGACCGCTTGATGGCGTCAAGCCAAGGGCAGTCACTGACCAGCCGCTTCACGAGTCTGAAGTAGCTGCTTGGAATAGCTTCGGCAGGGCATAGATGGATTATTAAATCCTTCATGGCTAGTTCGGCTACCCTGTGCAGCTCGACCAACTGTTTCAGCTGATCGATAAAGGTCACCAAATGTTCTGGCGCAAGGTATTGAGACCAAAACAACTTCTCCGTAGAGCTCCCCTATTCGGCTCGGTAGAATTCCGCGGTGTCGGAGACGCTGCACGGCAGATCCGCAAACACCCCTGGAGAACTCCGAATTCGGTTCAGTAAAAGGAACCTTTACTTCATATATTTGCTCTACATAATGAAGGCCTTACCCGCCGTGATTTTTTTGGCCTCCTGGATTTACAGAAGGGCGCCTTGGGCTTCAATCCGGGCATCGTGTGCAGATTGACGAGCCTTGGTGAGTTCGGATTCTTTATCCGCAATATTCTTCTCTAGGGACTCGCACTTCTTGATGGCTTCCTGGAGCTCTTGATGGACCTCACTGGCCCTGGCCTCATGCTTTTCACGAGCAGCCTGCTCCTTGGCTGCCTTCTTCTCGGCCTCGGCTAGCGCCTTCTTGAGAGCCTCGACCTCGGTCGCCACTCCTAATATATGTCATGACATTTTTTAGTCAAAATAAATTATTCATCCGTATTGAATACAAACAAGGTTATTCCATACCTTGGTTATCCTGCAGTTGTTTCTTTACGTGGCCGAGTTCTTCTTCGGCCCGCTCCAGACTCTGCTTTAGTCCAGAGACCTCAGAAGCATGGGAGGTTGCAGCCAATAACGACGCCTGCTTACTCACATAGACATTTTATATTTAGTCTCCTGCGGAACTTATTTGATCCTCTGTCCGGCTTTTTCTTTTCGAACACCGAACAGTGTATCTAGGGATACTATCTATATTGTGACATTCTTTTTATATTTAATTTCATTTCTTGCCTCAAAGCCTATTAGAAGTCTTGTGCAGGCTTCGGTCAGCCCGCTTTTCGCGGACTGAATCTTCTCAATCACCACGCCCATATGGGTACGGTGTTCTTCAACGATGGAAGCGCCTTCCAGTGCATCCAGCAAAGTGTCCGGTGCCTCTAGATGGATAGAGGTCACCCGAGGAATAGGCGCACCACCTTATTTTGAAGGAGGTTGCTTGCCAGATTCCGGAGCCATATTGGTCTCCAGAATTGTATTCGGCTGGGGGTCGAATGCAGTATGGCCCCCGCTATGAGTGTCCATGGGGGTCTGCTCCCCCATGTGTCCGGCTGCCAAGGTTTGACCCTCCGGCGCCGCCCTGACGGTGTCCTGAGACACTCCCTGGCCTGGGTTCCTTTGGGACGACACCTCGGTGTTATCCATGGCCTTGGGAGAGGAGGCCATCGGGAGGGTCCAACCGGGAGGCATCCGGGTCCAGTGAGTCCTCTGATGAGGATCGCTTGACGTTGGTCCTGGCCGGACTGCAAAATGCGTGATTCAACATATTAATACTATGCAATAGTGAGTCTGGATATATGAGTGTGTCCGGGTTTCTTAGTACTCACGTTTGGCCATGGGCTTGACCCTAGGTTCCCACTCCACTACTAGGAAAAGGCCAACTAATGGCGCACCTAATTTGGCCATTAATGGCGCATTAGTGGTGCGCCATTAGTGCCACGCCATTAGTATATTTTACTAATGGCGCACCACTACTAATGGCGCACCACTAGATGCGCCATTAGTATATACAACAGTGCGCCATTAGTATGCCTCCCAGGGGGCCATGTATACCCAGGTGCTTTGGCATACTAATGGCGCACAACAGCAAGATGCGCCATTAGTAACTTCGGCATACTAATGGCGCACTGTTTAGTGATGCGCCATTAGTATCCTTTGGCATACTAATGGCGCACTGTGATGTGATGCGCCATTAGTATGAATATTAGGTTTTTTATATTTTTTTATTTTCTGTTTTTTGCACAGGTTACAAAATGTATAATTGGACAAAATATAGACAACACACATCAACAACAGATTCATCGAATACAATACAAGATTAGTCTCTGAATACAATTCATCATATTAGTCTCTGAATACAATTCATCATATTAGTCTCCGAATTGAAAAGACCGAACAAAGATAGAACAATGTATTACAAGTCTCGAGACCGCGAGTAGCGAGTTTGTCTTCACATTACAAGTCGATATCGATCATCTAAACTACCATCACATAGAATAGAGCTGCGGTCATCACGATGAGCATCATCACGATGAAACTCGTCTTCATCCGGTTCCTCCAACGCTCCCTCCCCTCTCCCGCTAGATAGCGGGCGTATCTAGATTCGGCCTTGGCCCTAGTGGTGTACCCTTTGTAGCTGTTACCGCTGAATCGGTGAACCTGTCCCTGACACTCCTCCCAGTCGTCATAGACTCCGGGAACCTTACCCTTGTACACAACATATGACGGCATCGCTATGCACTAGCCAAACGAAATGTTAGTACCAATTCACAAACAATACATAAGCAATATATAAGTATGCAACAGAACGATCGGAAGAGAAAAGCAAGACATTAATAGCATCGATTACATCTAAGTTGAACGACTCTCGAAACCAAAGAGACTAGTACTGTGTAAATTTGGTAATAAGCAATAAAGCTAACCGGGGATCTGGAAAATGCATGGCACATGATTGTGATCTGGTCGAAATTGATGTATGTGCCAATGAAAGAGAAATAGAGTGACTCATCATATTATATGAGAGTTACCAAAAAAATGTTTCTACAACTACAACGAAATAGTTAAACAAATCAGATTGTGAAGCAAGCTTGCTTCATCTTCATGTCTTTCAGAACCTAGTGCATTGGGCATGCACTGAGCCACACAAAAAAAATCTACACCTAAGAAACATTATTTTCGCAAACACACATGATCTTCAACACTGCTAAAAAATATCTCATAGCACACAAGATGCCCCGTTGACCGTGGTCACTGCTAAACCATGTTGATAAACACACCGGTGCCATGGTGGAAACTATGAACCTAAAACAAGATGGTAACAATTTTTGTGTGTCGCTACACTACCAAATACCAAGCACTGGATACATCATACACACTAATCCCACAAAAAAAGCACTTTCTTCAAAGGACCGGGTTTCTCTTCTTCCTCAACAAACTAAGAAAAATAGGAAGACACAGTGGATGACAAGCAAGTTGTTGCTACATATGGTGGACATCACTATAACTGATTAAAATTTTCTCTTTGTGTATGTCGCTAATTAGCTCAATGGCATGTATGAAACATCCTCTGTTTTCTGATGTAACAGACTAAGGCTTCAACAGTCACAACCACACAACGTGAAGCAACAAAGAAAGTGATAATTGGGTAGTTATGAACACTGATCATTTCAACAAGCATGTTCAGTGCACATATGTTCTTGCAAAAAAGATCGATTGAGATTCACTAGTGACCAACATCAGTGAGAGGTCGAGGAAGGGGTCATAGAGAGCAGCTACGAACCTTCGCCGGTCTGCAGCTGCAGGGAGACGAGGAGCGACGAGGCGGTGCTGTGGCCGTGCGGCGGCGTCGGTGAAGGTGCGGCCCGGTCTGGGCCAGTGCGGCGCGGTGCTTCACCGGCGGCCGACGGGGAGAGGCAGGGGCGACGGGGAGAGCGGCGCCGAGGAGACGAGGACGACCGGGCGGCAGCGTCGGGAGAGGAGATGGCGGCGTCGTGGCGTCGGGGCGTCGCGGCGGAGACGAGGACGACGGGGCGGCGTCGAGGCGGTGTCGGGGTGGCGTCGAGGCGGCGGGGGTAGCAGCGTCGGGAGAGGAGAGGGGAAGGGGATCGAGGGCGAGGGCAAGGGAGAGGAGAGGGGAAGGGGATCGAGGGCCGGGGAGGAAGTATGGATGGTGGGGGCGGCACAATACTAATGGCGCACCACACCTCGGTGCGCCATAAGTACATCCATACTAATGGCGCACCTCGCCCAGGTGCGCCATTAGTATTTTTTTTTGATTTCTGCTCGAGCCAACAGGTTATCTTCCACCCGACCTGATCCACATCAAGTTCCCTCTACTAGCTCGCCTGGTCAGCAGCCAGTTCTCACACCAGGAGGTCCTGGGTTCGATTCCCAGGCTCCACAATTTTTTATGCATTTAAAATGCTTTTTGATACTTATTTGTGTTTAAATATGTTCAAACTTGTTTAAATCATAACAGTAATATTTTTTTATAAGACAGTAATATTTTTTTAAAAAATATCATCAAACAGTAATGCCGGTGGAGCGGGGGAGGGTGCGGGGGGTGCGGGGGGTCGGCGGCGGCGGTTGAGTTGGGGAGGGGTGTGCGGGGGGTCGGCGGCGGCGGTACTGAGTAGGGGAGGGGTGTGCGGGGGGTCGGCGGCGGCGGTTGAGTAGGGGAGGGGTGTGCGGGGGGTCGGCGGCGGCGGTTGAGTAGGGGAGGGGTGTGCGGGGGGTCGGCGGCGGCGGTTGAGTAGGGGAGGGGTGTGCGGGGGGTCGGCGGCGGCGGTTGAGTAGGGGAGGGGTGTGCGGGGGGTCGGCGGCGGCGGTTGAGTAGGGGAATCGAGGGTGCTGGGGGTCGGCGGCAGCGGCCGGTGGATCGGGGGGTGCTCGGCGGCGAGGGGGACCGGATCTGGCGAGGTGGGATAGCGATCGAGATGGAGGGGGATCGAGATCGAGTGTCCATGAAATTTAAAAATATTCATGATAGTTCAAAAAGCCCCCATGAAATACAATTGAGAAATGAAGGCTACAATTTAAATACAATCGATCTTAGCTAGCTCTCTGTTCACAATCTTCTTGCCCTTCTTTTTCGCAAATGGAGTTCTTCTATGGAACGGACGTCCTTTAGGTAGGGTGGTCCTGCTTCTTCTTGTGGTGTATGCTGCTACTTCATCATCGTCGTCATGTTCGATCCTCGGGTCGCCGTACTTGTCGAAGTCTTGCTCATTGGCTACTCCATCCATTCCGATGATCTTCCTTTTTCCTCTCCTCACGACAACACGACTGGGCTTTGGCGGGTCGGTAATGAAGAAGCATTGGTCCACTTGGGAAGCTAGTACCCATGGCTCATTTTTCGCGGTGACATTTGCGCCCGCGGTCTTGGATTTGGCTTCGGGTATAACCATGGTGGTGAAATATCGGTCTTCTTTTAGGACGCTCTTGGCCCATCTGACACGGAACATCGGCACCTTCTCTCCAGCGTAGCTCAGCTCCTAGATCTCCTCGATCCTTCCGTAGTATCTGTCCTTGTCCTTACCGGTGTAGGATTCCATCGTTACCCCGGAGCTCTGATAACCATCGCTCTTCATGTCCTTGTCCTTGGTGTAGAATGTGTAGCCGTTGATATCGTACGCCTCATAGGTCATCAGGTTGTGCTCGGCGTCCTATGACAAGGTGAATATGAGTTGTTCTTCCGCGGAAGAATCTTCATGTAAAGGGTACGACAGAAGCTTCTGCTTGAACCAACGCGTGAAACATGAGTTGTGCTCTTTGAGTATATCTCCGTCCGTCCTCTGTTGGCCTCGGTCATTGTACGTCTTCTCAATAAAGGTTTTGTGCTCTACCACCCAAGGATCGACCACGTCTATGTGTTGTAGCGCGACTAGGTTTGCTCTTTCAAAGTCGGCGAGTCGACCCTCGAAGTCGACATGCATTTCGCGGCGACCCTCACGGTGACCCCATCTAGCGAGCCTGCCGAGGTGCCTATTGACGGGCAGACCAACGGGGTTCTCGATGCCTAGATAATTCGTGCAGTAGGAGATGCACTCTTTGGTCAGAAAGCCCCTGGCTATACTTCCCTCTAGACGTGACATGTTCCGAACGTATCCTTTGATGACACCATTCATCCTTTCGAACGGCATCATGCTGCGCAGGAACGTCGGCCCGAGTTGGATGATATCCTCCACGATATGGACCAGCAGATGCACCATAACGTCGAAGAATGCGGGCGGGAAGTACATCTCAAGCTCGCATAGTATCATTTGCGTCATCTTCTCGCTTCTTCTCCTCCCGCGTGCCAACGCAGGAGCTTTGCTACCTTAGGGTCCGCGAAATACCACTGCAGACGAGGAGTGATCGGAAAGTACCACACCACTTCTCGAGGAGCTTTCTTCCTCTTCTTGTATCGAGTGACGCGGCACACCGGACATATGGTAGACTCCGCGTGCTCGTCCCGATAAATGATGCAATTGTTCATGCACACATGGTATTTCACGTGCGGTAAATCCAGAGGACACACGATTTTCTTCGCCTCCTCCAAACTGGTCGAGCACTTGTTCCCCTTGGGAAGACGTTCGTACCAGAACGACATGTTCTCGTCGAAATATGCGTCGGTCATTTTGTGTTTTACCTTCATCTCCAGAGCCATGAGCGTTACTTTCAGGCGGGTATCCTCGGGCCTGCATCCTTCATACAATGGAGTAACCACGTCTAACTCAAGTTGATCCATCTTGGCTTTCTCTCGGGCGGCAGCTCTTGCGTTATCCGTCAGCTTGAGAAGCAGCTCTTGAATATGAGGGTCCTGCACCCAGCCCATCGATGGTCCAGCGTCGTCTGCTCCGCGGGCATCATCATCTTCATGATCATGCCCGTCGTCTGCTCCGGCATCTTCCTCATCATCATGTCCTGCATCTTCTACATGATGACTGTGTACAGCATCACCGTCGTGATCATCTCCTGGGGATTCTTCGTCTTCTCGCCCGCCCGAGCTGTGATGGTTGTCTTGCTGCCCTTCCTCATTTCTTGCCCGGCCCCCATGGACGACTTCGTAGTCATCTTCATCACCTTGCCACCGATAGCCATCCATGAAACCACGCAAGAGCAGGTGGTCCCGCACTTGCCCGGAATCCGGGTCCGCAATAAGGCTCTTCAGCTTGCATCTTCGACACGGACATCTTATCTCCGTCTCATTCTTTTGAAGCATCTCGGCCTTCGCGGACCTCAAAAACCTATTCACGATGCCTTCGGTCATCGTGCGGACCATGGTCGCCTGCGGGGTAGAGCAAAACGATATTTTAGAACCAAGAAAAAATTTGGCATGACTTTCCCTAAAAATAGGACCAAAAAGAATGCTTAATGCCAAAATTCTCGCCTAAACGGAAATGAATCAACATTCCGGCAAAATATTGGCAACTATCACATTTCAAATACTGGTACACCTCCAAACACAAACACATATGAAACACCACAAACATATGCAATACCACGAACATACATAGATCTAGCTAGGCCATAAAAAGTGCATGTGCACATTGTTGTAGGGAGAACAACATAAATATAGCTTCCCCCCTTACTTACCTATTAAAACATGGTAATTTAACCACTTAATTTGAATGAATCTATGGTGGAAATAAGGTGAAAAAGAGGAGGCACCCGAGACAAGGAGGAGGTGGAGAGAATGAAGTGGGGAGAAAGTGAGTGTGGGTAGGAGAGGTTGTCCAAAATATCTTGTTGCTGCCCACTTACTAATGGCGCACCAGCACTAAATGCGCCATTAGTAATCCAGGTTACTAATGGCGCACCTTCTGGCGGTACGCCATTAGTAGTTTTGAAAAAAAACATACTAATGGCGCACTAATCTACAGTGCCCCATTAATAGTTTAAACTAGTAATGGCGCACGCTTGAACAGTGCGCCATTAGTAGTATTGCAAAAAAAGGAATAAAAAATATAATAAAAAAAACATTAGTGGCGCACTTTCCGACGGGTGCGTCATTACTAGTTACAACTAGTAATGGCGCACTGTGTCTGGATGCGCCATTAGTATGTTTGGACAGGCGCACTAGTTCAAAAAAAAATTGATACTAATGGCGCACCTCTGGCCTGGTGCGCCATTAGTAGTTTCGACTCTAATGGCGTATCAGTATGCGGTGCGCCATTAGTATATACTAATGGCGCACCCCTTGTCTGGTGCGCCATTAGTGTCAATCCCATCTATAGCCCTTTTTCTAGTAGTGCTCCGAGCTGTTGTCGGTGGCCGCGGTGGAGTCGTCTTGAAGGGAAGCTTTCCCCTTCTTAGACACTTCGGCCTCCAAATGCATGGAGGTCGCCCTCTTCTTTCTCCCCCTCGCAAGGGGGAATGGCTTTCTTCTTCTTCTTCCTCCTCCTCGGCTTCTTTGGCGGCGGAGGAGTGAGCCTCTGCATCTTTGGACGTCACATCCGAAGTGCCCTTATGATGGAGACCGCCCCTGGTCTCCTTGGCCTCCTTCTTGGCCTTCTTCTTCGGCGCCTTATAGGCCGCCGGAACCAGCATCCTCATCAGAAGTGGGCCTGCTGGTTCTTCGGGCAGTGGAGCCGGTCAGTAAATCTGCTCCGCCTTCTTCGTCCAGCCCTGGGAGAATCATTAGGGAAGTATTAGGCGTTTCCCTCAAGTATGCGAGTAAAGGATACACCTTGAAAACATGTAAAGACTTACTGAACTTGCGGGACGGTCCAATTTATTGCCATGATCCTCGGCCGAGTCCGACCATGACTTGCTGGGCTTGAATAGCACCTTCCAGATGTCTTCATGCGTTGTGCCGAAGAACTCTAGTAGGGTCTGGTGCTTGGCCGGATCAAACTCCCACAGATGGCAAGTCCGGCTTTGGCATGTAAGTATACGGCAAACTAGCATCACCTAGACCACGTTGACAAGCTTGATGTTCTTGTCTGTCATGCCCTTGATACGCGCTTGGGGCGCAGTCAGTTCGTTTGACGAAGACCAGTCCAGGCCCTTCTCGGGCCAAGACATGAGCCGCATTGGGGCTCCGGATTGAAATTTGGGAGCCGCGACCCAGGTGGTGTCGCGTGGCTCAGTGACGTAGAACCACTGTTATTGCCACCCTTTGAAGGACTCATTAAAATTACCTGAAGGCCATGAGACTTTTGGGCATCTTGCTCACCATGGCGCCTCCGCACTCTGCATGTTAACCGCCCACCACCTTCGGCTTCATGTTGAAGATCTTTAGCCACAGTCCGAAGTGTGGAGGGATGCGGAGGAAGGCCTCACACACGACGATGAATGTCGAGATGTTGAGGAAAGAATTTGGGGATAGATCATGGAAATATATCCCGTAGTAGTACATGAGTCCACGGGCAAATGGGTGGAGAGGAAATCCGAGCCCGCAGACAAAGTGAGGGACGAATACAACCCTCTCATGGGGTTCCAGAGTAGGGACGATCTGTCCCTCGGCCGGGAGACGGTGTGCGATCTCCTTGGCCAGATACCCGGCCTCCCGGAGCTTCTTGATATCCTTCTCCTTGACGGAGGAGGCCATCCACTTGCCCTGCGCTCCGGATTTGGACATGGCTGGAGTGCTTTTTTGGGGCGGAAAGGATGAGAGCTTGGGCGCTGAAGCTCGAGAATGGGGAAGCAGAGGGAAGGCATGGGTGAAAGAGGTGGATCCTTATCTCTTTATAAAGGCAGTGAATATCAAGCGGCTCGCCACTTGCCCTAAAAACTCGCTTATCCCCGAGGGCCGTGCAAACGGTGCGGTGGGATTACCCATACCCGTATTGATGAGAATCCCGCAATAAGGGGACATGATCTCTGCTTTGACAAGACGTGCCAATGGAACCGCATCTCGAAATATGGAGCGATGGGCTAAAAAACGGTTCGAATAATAACCAGGTGTCGACGTAATGTCATGTTGTAAAAAGTTGTCAGTAGATTGGACTCGTGAATTATTATACTCTCTACGGTTGTGTGTGGTATTTGTTTTGCAGAGCCGACCATGTTTCTTGTGTTTGAAGGAAGATTTGGATTATTCGGAGGAGGAATCCGCCTTGCAATGCCGAAGACAATCTGCGCGCCGGACACCGCGTCATTGAAGCCTGGTTCAGGGGCTACTGAGGGAGTCCCAGATGAAGGGGTCCTCGGACAGCCGGACTATTGATATGGGCCGAACTATTGGGCTATGAAGATACAAGACTTAAGATTCTCTCCCATGTCCGGATGGGACTCTCCTTGGCATGGAAGGCAAGCTTGGCGACCGGATATGTAGATTCCTTTCTCTGTAACCGACTTTGTACAACCCTAGTCCCCTCCGACGTCTATATAAACTGGAGGGCTTAGTACGTAGACACACACTCATAATCATCATAGGCTAGACTTCTAGGGTTTAGCCATTATGATCTCATGGAAGATCAACTCTTGTAATACTCATATCATTAGGATCAATATAGCAGGAAGTAGGGTATTACCTCGATAGAGAGGGCCCGAATGTGGGTAAACAAGGTGTCCCCCGCCTCCTGTTACCATCAACCTTAGACACACAGTTCGGGACCTTAGATGCACAGTTCGAGACACCCTACTCGAGGTCCTAAACTATGCATCTAAGGTCGATAGTAACAGGAGGCGGGGAACATGATGTTTACCCAGGTTCGGGCCCTCTCTATCGAGGTAATACCCTACTTCCTACTATATTGATCTTGATGATATGAGTATTACAAGTGTTAATCTACCACGAGATCGTAATGGCTAAACCCTATAAGTCTAGCCTATAAGGATTGTGAATGTGTTTGTCTATGGACTAAGCCCTCCGCTTTATATAGACACCGGGGGGGACTAGGGTTATACAAAGTCGGTTATAGAGAAAGGAATCTACATATCGGGCCGCCAAGCTTGCCTTCCACGCCAACGAGAGTCCCATCCGGACACGGGAGAGAGTCTTCAGTCTTGTATCTTCATAGTCCATCAGTCGGGCTCATGTAATATAGTCTAGCTGTCTAAGGACCCCTAAATCGAGGACTCCCTCAAACTCCTTAGAGGAGGACTCAGAGACAGATGACCAGTCCTATATTCCACCTGAGGTGTATGCTCTAAGTTGCAATGTTTATATTTCTCATATCATGCATATGGTGTCTTGCATTGCTTAGTTTAGACATCATATGCACAATATTGAATTCCATATGCTTAGTTTAGAGATCATACATGCGAGTGCCAGCTGATTTGTATATGAATCAATTATGTCAATTATATCATGCCATCATGTATACTTAGACAACATGTATGTGAATTATTTCTTCCCAACCTATTTTAGAAAGACATCATATAGTTTTGTCATGTCATCCCGTTTAGATACTCATCATATGTTGAATTATACCATTATATCCTGTTAAGTTATCCATCATATATCTGAAACTATGTCATGCTATCCTATTTAATTAGGCATCATATATGTGAAATTGTGTCATGCTGTCTTGTTTGGTTAGACAACATATATGTGAATTACCACATATGTCTATCATACAATATCTGTACGTTCAATTTCTTTTCTTGTTTATCAGCCATTTGAATTGGAGGGAGTGATGGCAGTATCTAAGGGAGCAAAAACCAGTTCTTCACAAAAGACAGTGCTGGCCATTGATGCAGATAGAACCATGGTTCTACTGGCCCATAAACTAGCCCCAATACACATAGTCGAGAATCTTCTGGATTCCACACTTACACCATTGGGCAGAGAGCCAGCTACAACCCATCTAACCGCAACCCCAGCGGATAGTAACCAACTTCTAGTTGACAAAGCACCATGTCCACCACAGAGTACCCCCACACGAGCATTTTGTAAAGCAACTGCAGTGCCCAAAGCACGAAGACCACCACAGCTAACCCAAACTCCATGTTTAAAGCAGAAGAGCAACTGTTCTCAGGTCAGATTCCGTAGTTATGGTCCATACTCCTTTGCTGTTGCATCACCGTATTTACTCATACCAACTACTTTCGAATTTGAAGGATCCAATTGAAACTCCAAGGCGCAACAAGTATGTTTTAAACCTATTTCTTTAACTGGTTGTTGTTCTAACTTCTTGCTCTATGTTGATTTCAGTTTAAGTTGTATAAATAGTTATGTTCTCATGTGATGCACATTACAAGTGTTGCCAATGCTCTGTAGTTTCTCACACTTATACTCTGTCTATGCTACTATGTCTTCAAAATATATGAGTTCAACTGTGTCTCTATCCTGATTAAGCAACATAAACTCGAATGATATGGACAATACAGTCACCATAGTACATAGATATATGTTTGTTTCATGCTGTTATCCTGTCCACCTTACTACTGAACCAGTTTACCAAAATGAGTGTCGTATACTACATGCTAAACATGTGATGTGTCTTCTTGTTTCTCTTGTAGTATGCAAACAAAATATTGAAGAAGAGCACCCCACTATGCAATGTTAGAGAAAGTAATGCAGATAAGGTTCAAGATAGTGAGACAACCCTGTTGGTCTCCAAGAAAGGTGATAAAAACGATCTTTTAGATAGTAAGAAAACCCCATAGTCCTGTGTTGATGTAGTGTTCGAGTTACTGGCTAGTACCGCTGGCACAAGCTCTTCGAACTTGCTGCCTAAATCACTTCGGCTTCTTTAGTCTTAGCTACAAGCTGAAAGGCATCAGTCAGCTATGCTGCAGCAAGAAGACGAAGGACTGAGGAAATCCCTGCAGAATTCAGATGCATACTTTCTTGTGCAACAGCAAGCGCTGGAGGATTTAAGCGTCAAACAAGAGAAAGTTAATAAGCTTGCTAATCATCTTGCCAGCATTATGGGTACCTAGGATATTGTTTCTTGAGCTCTTCTGAAATGATTTGAGTTCTGGACTTGTTTTGCTGCGGCGTTTATATGCCCGGTGGATGTAATATGTGTAATATCCATGATAGCCTAGCGTAAGTTGCTTGCTTATTTATTTCCTTATTGTCTTGTTTATTTGTTTGCTTGTAGTCAGTGCAGTTCTTTTTCCGCGGTTTAGTAGTGGCCACAATAACCTATTTTTTAAAACTAGGCCACAATAACCATGGGCTACATATTTACTATAGTGACACTAGGCCTCCTACGGGCCGTAGAAACAATGGGCCTTATAAAGGCTGTACAAATAATGGACCTTCTACAGGCCATAGAAACAATGGGCCTTCTACGGGTCATAGATACAATGGGCCTGCTACGGGCCATATCATCAATGGGCCTTATACGGGCCGTATGATCGATTGGCCAAACATGGGCCAATGACAGACCGCATTATGGCCGTAAACAGGCTAGAGTTGGAATCGTCCATTCATGGGCCGACCATAATGGGCCGTTGTTAATAGGCCGTATTTGATGACGCTATGAAAACGACCCAACGTATTAACGGGCCACGAACGGACCGACTGTAACAAGGGGCTGAATTTGGCCCACAAGCAGAAAATGACAGCAACGGGCCGTAAGTAACTGAATGCTGGAAATGAGCCCCAGAATAAATGGGCCCTAAGAAGGCCGAAAGATAACATGGGCTGGAAACGGCCCAATGGAATAATGGGCCATTAATGGGTATAAATTGACACACTGTTCATTACGGGCCAGTTTCACCACGGGTCGTTAATGGGCCAAGAGTTACAAAGGGCCTCATATGGGCCGAAAGACGTCATGGGACATACATGGGCCGGAAGTTAAAATGGGTTGGAATCATATTGGACGGCCCAGATGACGCTACTGGGCCTAATTCGGATAGGCCGTAACGGGCCCTGGGTTAGCGGGCTGTAAATGGGCTATATGTGAACAAGACATTAACAGGCTTTCCATGGGCCGGCCCGCCACCTTTTGACCAAGTCAAACTGGTCGGCCTTTTCACACGAATGGGCCTCTATTTGGCCATGCCACATGTCGACGTATCATAGGCGCCTTCTGTCCAATGAGTGGATGACATCTATCCTAATGGTGAGCCGACACGTGTTTCCTCCAGCCAATGATCATTTTACAAGTGGAAAACGCCCATTGGTCGGGGTTGTTAACGGGTTATCGGATCCAAAACCGGACCCGATAGCTTAATGGCGTTCCGTTACGGTGGATGCCACTTGTCGGTCACCCTTGACGAAAGCACTTCTTTGATGCGTGATTATCGTCATGGAAGTGGACACTTCCGTGATGATGATTTTGGTAATGTCATGGAACACTTCTACGACAGCACAGGTATGACTATATTGATTCTGTCACAAAATCGTCATGTATGTACATGCATGACAGAAAACGTGACCTACTATGACAAACACGTATCATCACGGAAGTGTATTTTTTTTGTAGTGCTCTTACCATGACAAGCGGAAGAAGACTGCGAAGAAAGAAGAAGGAGGAGGTGCGTATGAAAAAGAACCGTGCCTATTCCCTTTTGTAGAAGGCAGGGCCGGGGGCTGGCCTCTCACCCTAAGGGCGGCTGCCCCCCTTGTCCAATACGACCCTCAGAGATGTGGGGAATCAGGACCGACCCGCTACTCCGACGAGCGACGCCTGATTTCCCGCACTCAGACCCATGCTATCAACGGCGAACACCTACCCTTCTTGAGGCATGGGAGACACGTGGTGGGTGGGTCAGGAGCATGGAGGCAAGTGGGATGGCCGTTTCCGCCCCGTGGTCGTGGGGCACGAGCGCCATGCAGGCTATGATTCAAGCCTTTTTCGTAACGTTGCGCATGACGCGCGGGGAAACCCAAAACTGGCCCGAAATCAAAACTAATGAAGAAGCCAAGAAGACCTCAGAAGGCCAACCTCTTCAGCAGCGATGCCTGTGCACTTGTTAGGCCCTACCCCAACGATGCTCGGCAGCGCACTCGGGCCAGGCCCGGGGGCTTCTGTCGGTGCAACAGACGCAAGGCCTGTTGAACTGACTGTGCATAGGACAAGATCAAGATTAAAGCACCAAATCAAGAGAAGAAGAGACTCGAAGGACCAACAAGAAGATCAGAAGGATTCAAGGCCAAGACAGAGAAGCCATATATCACCAAGGGAAAAGCCTCCCTTACTGACAGACGAGCCCGGCGCGAGGCGAGGCCACCCCTGGAAGGAGATGGCCAAGGCATCCCGGCAGGGCCTGCTGAGGGTTGTGGAGACCAGATTACTTCACCGACTACTTTGCCTCAACCCACGTCGGCAATCAATGCGGTGTTAGGACGCATGATGATTAAGTGGCAGCAATTCACCACATGGCAGCCGCTTCCTACCAAGGAATCCCACAGATGACACCCGTCCAATGACACATCAAGCGAGCAGGCGTGGAGCTGGCAAATTAGCCCGCCAAGCCTTGCCGGGCGACCGCCAACGTGACACCAAGCGATGCATTAAATGCATGCTGTCAGCCTACAAAGTTAGGTATGATAACATTATTTGCTATCTTATCAATGTTTAATGACTAGTTTGCCACTATGGTGACCCCTTGATCTATAAAAGGAGGCCCATGGCAACTGTAGAAGGGGTTCAACTCTGGCCAAGTTAGAGGCTTAGACCGCTCACACCCCCGTACACTCGTAGTCGCTGCAGCCCCGGTGCGACCCCTGTAGTACACACCACCACCACTATTCCACCATCAATCCACCAAAGCGGGAGTAGGGTTTTACGGCTCATAGCGGCCCAAACCTGGGTAAAAATGCCCGTGTGATCTGTGTCGTGATGCCTTGCGTTGGTTTGTTCTTTGGGCAACGTGACCCCCCTGCTAAACCACCAAGGGGTCCTCCTGGTCCCATAGATGGTCGTGGTTCCCCGCGACATCTTTGGCACGCCAGGTAGGGGGATCACTTGCGCGAACCTGAAGAGGTAAGCAGCGTGTCTTCTTCGTCGCCATCTACATCTTCAACGGCGTCAGTGACCATGGCTCCCAAGAAGAAATCTGCTTCTTCGGCTCATCCATCCACCTCGAAGGCTCCGCTGCCCGCATCCTCCAGCGCTGTGGGGGGGGGGGTGGAGACGCGTGAGGGCGCGAGCACTACTGGGGATGTGGTCGGAGCAGGCGGCACCACCACCGTTCTCCCAGAGGCCGACGCAGGAGTAGAAGTTGCCGGAGGAGAACAACATGAACAACACCTCGACGGCCGCGCTAAGCCCGCTGACGGGCGCAACCACAGCATTGGTGCTCGGTCTGGGGCGAGCCACCCCCCTCCGGCCGTCCTTGCCACGGGCACGACCGCCGCGTGTGCGCTCTCCCCTGGGTTGGTCGACCAAGCCGACGCGCCCAATGAAACTGATGGCCCATGAGCGCCTCCCCCTCATCACCTTGTTGCCCAAGTGGTTGCATCACAATAGTGGGGGCGCAGTGTTGCCGCTGCTGGATCCACCAGGAGCCGGGACACGACGCGATCGACATCATCATCATCTATGCCAAGCATAACCTCGGAGTCCATGGCGCGGGCTCAGCTGCTGCTGAGATTTTCGCCAGCGGCCGAGAAGATGGGCGAATGGCGTGCCACCATCCAAAGTCTGCTCGGTTTTGCTGAAGCCAAGGGCTCACGACGAGCTGCTCCGCCACTGCCTCCCAAAGCAATGGCTACGGCCCATGCTGGTGCCCGTACGAAGGGAGCCGCCCTTACGATGTAGTCCCCTCCACGACAGCCGGCCCGAGCACGGCCAAATCAAGACCCCGATGACGCCTCGATGGCCTCTTCTGATCCGCAGGTATGTCCAGGCCAACAGCGAACCCAGGAGGATAGACGAAGAAGGGACATGTGCGTCATAGAGCAATGTCGTGGCAACCTCCTCTGAGCCGTTTGGCGCGACGGACCCAACGTCGACGAGCCCGCTCTTGGTGTTGACGGGCCCCTGCCCTTCAAAGTTCGCTGCCCCGCCTTCACCGTGAGCTGCGGCAAGTCTGTTGGCCATCCATTTGCACGTTCAAGCCAGAGATACCTGAGAAGTATGACGGGAGGCTGAACCCGGCAGATTTCTGAGCATTTACCCCATCACTGTTCAGGCTGCCGGGGGAAGGGATGAGAAGGTGTTCACCAACTACTCCCCGTTGGCCCTCAAATCCAACGTGAGGTCTTGGCTGATGCACCTACCGGAGGACTCCATTTCGTCATGGGCAGACCCGTGCCACGAGTTCATCGGCGCTTTCACCGGTGGCCACCAGGAGCCGGGCCGTCCCGGCGATCTCCAGCTTCTCCAATAGAAGGAAGGAGAAACCCTCCGTAAGTATTTACAAAGATTCAGCAAAGTTCATAGAAATATTCCAAATATCCATCCGACAGCCATGATAGCTGCCTTCCAGTCCAATGTGCGCAACCGCCGGATCCATTCTAAGATGAACGTGTGGTTGCCCAAGACTGTGAAGGAGCTATACGCCCTGGTGGATAAGTGTGCCTGGATAGAGGAGGGGAGAAGATTGCCTGCAGAGGAAGATTGTGTGGATGTTGAATCGGAGGAGGATGATGATTGCACCAGTCAGAAGAAAGCTAAGAAGCGCAGTAAGAAGTGAAGAGATAAAGTAGTGTTGACTGTTGAAGGGTCAGGCACCCCAAGTACCGGCAAGATCACCCAGGCTGAGGCCCCCGGCAAGAAGGTTGTCGTGTGCGCCGATTGCCGGGAAGCTGCAGCTGTCGAGAAGGCCGGGAAGGGCTATGGGCCGTACTGCAAGATGCACCGGCCAAGGGCCACGACCTTCAGGAGTGCTATCAGGTTAAGCAGTTGGTCAAGAGATAGAGAGCAGAATATTAGAAGCGTGATAAGGAAAAGGATGAGAATGTCGTTGGCGGTAAGGGCCGAGGCGATGGAGCAAATCGGCCCGGCAAGACCTTTTGGAACAAAGGAAAAACCGCCAGGGGCCAGGAAAAGGAAGTGTGTGATGATGAGAGTGAAAAAGGGGATGAAGGGGAAACTGAAAGTGCTAGTTATCAATCAGAGGGGGGGTGAATAGGCGATTTTTATGAAAGTCTTCAAAACACGGGGGCTTTGAAGACAAATAGTAGAAAAGAAGCTATTGATATGCAGCGGAAGGTAGACTACACTAGACAAGCCATAGTCATATTAGCAATGTAGTGAAAGCACGAAGACTATTAGTAGCTAGGTAGAATGGATCAGGATGGAAGACAGTGTGAAGCCAAATAGAAAATAGTCTTCACTTTGTGAAGTCAATCAGATCAGACAAACAGGCAATGACTTCACGAATACAAACTATAGGTGAGGAGAGGTAAGGATAGAACTAGTTGCTTGGAGAGGACAAGGATTTGCTGGACCAGTTCCAGTTATTGTGACAACTGTACGTCTGGATAGGGAGGCTGAGATTCAACTCAGAAGACCGCTTCTTCACCTTATTCCCCTTGAGCTAAGAACACTTTGTCCTCGCCCAATCACTCTGGTAAGCCTTCAAGGGAGACTTCCAAACCTTCACAGACTTTGTTCACCGACGATCGACAACGACTCTTGGATGCTCAGAACGTGACGCCTAACCGGCTGGAGGATTCACAGTCCTCAAGTGTAACAAGTCTTCAGATCATGTGGACAGAAAGACTTCAGTGATGCCTAACACTCTTTGGCTCTGGGTGTTTTGGGCTTTGTCCTCGCAAGGATCTCTCTATCAAATGCTTCGGAGGTGGGTTGCTCTCAAACGACAAAAGCCGTGCACTAACTCTGAGCAGCCACCAATTTATGGTTTAGGGGTGGGCTATTTATAGCCAGGATCCAACCCGACTTGATTTGTCCAAAATGACCCTGGGTCACTAAGGAACTGACACGTTTCCAACGGTCAGATTTCAAACACACGCGGCAGCTTGACTTGGGCTACAAGTAAAGCTGACTCATCCAGCTCTGGATAAAATTTGCTCTTATTCCGAAGACACGCGGTCAGATTTGGTTGAGCATCACTTCAGTCACTCTGACTTTGTTCACTTGGACCCCACTTAGCAGTACGGTGGTTCCTATGACTCAACAAATAAGAAAAGGAAACTACGAAACAACTATGTATTCGCACTCCATAGTCTTCATGCGATGTCTTCTCAAGCCATAGTCTTCAATGTGCATATCTTCACAAACCACCATTGTCTTCAATGTCTTCAGACATTTTTAGGGGTCATCTCTGGTAGGTAAACCAAATCAATATGGGACTACTACTAGTGTTATCCTACAACTCTCACAAACACATTAGTACCTCAACCAAGTTTGTCATCAATACTCAAAAACCAACTAGGGGTGGCACTAGATGCACTTACAATCTCCCCCTTTTTGGTGATTGATGACAAACTGGTAGAAGTTTTCAACGGGGATAAAAGTATGTGAAAGTTCAGTGTTGTGAGTATTGTCTTCATACATATGGCGAGGCTCCCCCTGAAGATGTGCATGTAAATGATTTGCTTTTGAATGCAAATGCACATGGCAGGTTTTGCTTTGTGGAGGCTATCTTCAAAGTATGAAGACAATGCATGAAGCATATACTAAGATAATGAAGATAATGATATGCATAATGGAAAATGGGTGTCTGCGGAATGACTTCATGCGGAATTTATCATCGCATCACAAAGTGGCGGTAAAAATAGCAGACGACCATCAAGTTTAAGTGTTACAACTCAAAAGCCAAAAGTTTCAGAACGAGAGTTGTAAGTACTTAGCAAAAATTAAGAAACCACCCATATGGACCCGCTTGAAGACTATCAACTCATATGCATCTCCCCCTTTTTTCAGTAATGACCAAAAAGGTTTGAAGACGTAGAGTATCTACTCGTTCCCAGGAGGAGATGAAGTTGGAGCAGCAGGGTCGACATTGGAGTTTGGTGGTGCAGAAGGGCCTGGTGCAGCATCATTATGTTGAGCGGTAGGAGCAGGCAAAGTGGTGTCATCTTCTTCATCGATGACTCTCGCAACAATAGTTGTAGCCGAGGATGAGTATTCAGAATCTTCAATGGAGGGTGTGCTACTCCAACTTGCATTTTGTGCAGGCCTGGAATCAAACTTGAAGTGCTCAGTGAAGCCATTTGCGCGAAGATCATCTTCAGCACAGAGCAAAGTGAGACTCTTCCAGGAACGGCGGCAAGCTTCATGAGCAACAAACAAGTTCTTAGTGGCTAAGTTGCAAAAGCGATTGACATCCACCATGATACTCTTCATCTGATGCTTTATCCAATCATGATGCTTCTCTTGCTTTTGATGTAAGGCCACTAGAAGATCACGATCATTGAGAACAGGAGGATGCTTCTAAGGCCTTTGGGCAATGGTACTTGCAGTAGCTTCAGTGTTTGCACGGTGCGGTAGGCGCAGGTTTCTAGCCAAGGGATAGGTATGAGTTGCAGCATTTGGCACATGGACACCTTCAATGGGTTGTGCGAAGCTCTGGAACTTAGCATTCTTAAGATGGAGGGGCTTCTTTGCAGGCTCAGGGTAGATGGCTTCAATAGACATATCAACCTCAGGCAAGAAGACAATGTGATTGCGGGCTGAGGGCCGATAGTCAATTGTTTAATGAAGCTTAATCAACTGCATCACCCATGGATCATAGAACTTCAGACCAAACAAGTCAATTCCAAAAGTAGCAAGTTGTCTAATGAAGAAATCCTGAGTGTTGAATCTGATGCCATTGACAATGTAAAACACCAAAGTGTTCATGGATCCCTCAAGCTTGGCTTTAGATGAAAAGCCTTTGATGGGCCAGAGAGTATGCCTCAGAATGTGATATATTGTGCGTGGCAGATACTCGAGGTCCTCAACAAAGAATTCCTTTGGATATTCAGCGTTTTGGGGCAAAGGCTTCATCATGCTAAGCATTTGGCTCATTTTCGGCTCAGGCTTCTGAAATATGCTCTGCAGTTCATGTTGATAAAGCGGACAACCAGGTTCATACAGCTCACCTGGAGTGGGCAGGGAAGTCAGCTCGATGATATCCTGAGCTTTGGCTTCATGATGCACATCTCCTGTCATCCACTCAAGGATCCATGTCTTAGGATCCATGTTGTAGCCACGAATATGTAAAATGGCATAGAACTGCAGTAGGAGCTCTTCATTCCAGGGCTCTTTGTCAGTGACAAATGCAAGAAGACCCACATCCCTGAAGCAATCAAGAGCTTCTTCCAAACATGGCAGCCCAGCCATAGCATCGCAATGCAGACGCTTGTGAGGAAATATTCTGTCTTGATTGTATAGAACTAGCGGAGTGACCCGCGCATTTGCGCGGCTAGATTTCTATATTTATGCTACATGGTATACCAATATGCTAGTGCATACATGATTAAAACCCTATACCCAAGTTACTTGGCATTGTTTCTTAGCCAATTATTTTCCACACAATTTTTGGTTGATATGATCCTAGTAAACATGCATTGGTGGTAATATTTACATACTGAAATATTTTTGGTAATATTTACATGCATTTGATACTTATATTGAATGTTACTTTTTCTTTTTTTTCTTCCATCACTACATATTGCATGTCATCGATAGAAATCTTTTAAAAAATTATTCTAATCTACAACTACATATCACCTATAGGTTTTATATTGATGTAATTCTAAATAGCTAATTTTGTTTCATTGTATATTCAAATTTCATATTTTTATCAATAAATGATTTTTTTACTTCATATAGAACTAAATTGCTTGCCAGGTGTCCCGCACATTATAGTGGCCATGTTGCTTTTCAGTTATTATTTTACATATTTTAATTTTAAAATTCAACCACTTATAATCTATTTAATGTTTTGTCTATATGTCACATTGAATTATTAAATTTCTATCATTTGTCCATTTGCATCAACTTCATTCCTCGGTTCACGACTATTAGACATGTTGTGGAAAGTCCACAAAGCATGATGGCATTATTTTCATACTGTCACATATTACGCATTGTTTTGTGTCAATAAATCAATCATCAATGGAACCTCCCTCTCATTTGATTTTTAATGTCTCTTTAGCCACATGTCTTTAGCTATCGTCCTCGAACGACCCATCTTATCGATAGTCCCCACTACATAAGAACTTAGTAATTGTCATGTGTTACATGTTCTTCTTGTCCTTAGTCAGTTTCTTCTCAAGAATCACTGTATCACACCATAATCCCAACAATATATAACATTTCCCTAATTGATCGAATGGCTTCCTCTCTAGCATTTTTAGAAGTGGCATCATACTTTGCCCGGTTTCTAAAATAGTGACACATATGTTGTAGCCAATTGTTATATCGCTCATTCTCTCTCACTTACTGTCCTTGTAGCCTATTGTTTTTCATCGTGACCATGTTGTTTTAAGGTTTCCATCTCAAAACATTATTTTCTCCTATGGTACGTATATGGTCACTTGGATAGTAGCATGTTGTCAATTATCCACTTTCTCTTATTCAATGACATGCATGTCTATGTGGTCTTTATACATGTATGTACGCTCCAGATCCTTAGCTTAGATTGTTCGACTACCCACTGTTCATGCCTAAGCCTGTCTTTCTCCTAAAAATCAGTATTCTCTCCTACTATGTACTTATTATTTTAGAGACATCATGCATGTCTAGCGCGTGGTACTTATAAGTGTATATTCTCTTCGATTCCTCGCAATCTACTACTTCTCGGATACCATTTTTGGAGAAGTTATGCATGCCTATGACTTTTTCTGAGAGAATATAAGTCAACAAAATCGAGAACTGTATTTGGTCCAACAGTTTATGCTTTTACCTATCCCTACGCAGTTAGGGTCGTTAGGTAGACATCCCAATTGTAGAGTAGATCTGGAAGCACTAATTTTCTTGTTTTCTGACACTAGTAGAAAAGGGGGCATCAGTCCCGGTTGGTAAGGCCCTTTAGTCCCGGTTTTTGAACCGGGACTAAAGGGTCGTTACTAATGCCTCCCCCCTTTAGTCCCGGTTCAAACTGGAACCGTGACTAAAGGTCGCGGCCACGTGGAGCTCCACCTTTAGTCCCGGTTGGTAACACCAACCGGGACTAAAGGAAATTTTATGATTTTTTTTTTGAAATTTTTTTTGAATTTTTTTTTATTTTCAAATTTCTGAATTATTTTAACCTCTAATCTCTAATCATCACCCCTCATCACTGCTCAATTTATCCTCTAATTTCTAATCACCCTTCCTAATCATGTAACTTCCCGAACGATCACCCATCCTCCCACTCCCCCAGCCTGAGCACGCTTAACTTCCGGGTTCTATTTTCCCTCGTTTCCAAGTCTGCACTTGTTGTTTTCCTGACAATAGTAAGATGTCAATCCTATTAACCCTCGGGAATTTTGCGTGAGCATGAAGTGACACATTTTGCTGTTTGAGTATGAAACTATTGTTTTAAAAAACAATAATTATTTAGTAACACTAATATTTCTTGAATAATTAGTTTGACCATTGTTTGACCATAGTTTGACCAGATTTGACCAAAATTCAAAATAACTGAAATAATTATTTAGTAACACTAATATTCTAGAATAATTAGTTTGACCATTGTTTGACCACAGTTTGAATTTTTTTTGATTTTTTCCACTCTAGATCTTAAAAGCCCTGTAAGTTTTTTTCTGTTAGATTTTTGAGGATTTGGAAAATGTTTAACGGGGTTCTCCCAGTTAAATTTGGATGTAACTTTTCGAGTAGATGATTTTTCATATAAAAAACTTTTTCATCCAAGTCAGTATGCAAAAGTTATGCCCATTTTACTAAATTCTAGAGAGATTTTGCAAATAAAATCGAAATTCACATTTGCAAATTTCCCAACAACTAGACCACATATCACATGGGAAACTTTTTTTTATTTTTTTGACATTTTCATCATTTTCTTTTATGTTTTTTAAACTGAAAAGGCGATCCACCCAGGGGGGGGGGGTGGAGTTTGAAAATGTGACCATTAGTACCAGTTAGTGCCATGAACCGGTACTAATGCCTCAAACCCCAATAGTACCGGTTGGTGGCTCGAACCGGGACTAAAAGTCTAACCTTTAGTCCGGTTGGTGCCACGAACCGGTACTAATGGGCATCGCACCCTTTAGTCCCGGTTCGTGGCACCAACCGGGACTAAAAGATCCAGACGAACCGGTACAAATGGCCCACGTGGCCCCTGGGCGCACGAACCGGGACTAATGCCCTCATTAGTCCCGGTTCTAGACTGAACCGGGACTAATGGGCTAACCCGGGGTGGACCAAAGGCCTCTTTTGTACTAGTGTGATGTAATCTTGACATTAGGCATGCATTCTTGCCAGGACTCTCCGTCCGTACTGCAGGTGTCCAATATGGACATGTATTCCCCTTTACGTGACCCTGTTTTTGTTGATGTCATGATGAAATTAGCGCATGCATTGCTGCCGGGACTCTCCGTCCCTGTTCCAAGTATCAGATATGGACATGTACTAAACTTTAAGTGACCCTCTTTTTCTTGGCATTCACGTGGTCCTTCTCATGAGTATTTTTCGTGAAAAAATTGATAGTTTATACTGTTAACCATTGTAACTAGAACACACGCCATAATTCATTTGTAAAAATAATGCAAGAATATAAATATAATTTTTTGGCACTTAGATGTAAATGTACTTTTAGTATGAGTTGCTAACATCTTATAGTACTTTATTATTAAACAAAAGTGTTTTTATATTTGTTTGTGACCACACTATATTCCATGTACATGCACATCTACTTTTTTTTATCTCGGCAGAGAAAGATTTTTTTTCCCCAAAAAAGTGAAACTTTTTTTTTGCCCATGCGTAAAAAATGTCTGTTATCTCAACATGAACTTGTTTTTATATTTGTTTGCACCCACACTATATTCCATGTACGTACACATCTACTTCTTTTATCTCGGTAGAGAAAAAAAATCCCAAAAAATGAGAAAGTCTTTTTGCGCATGCATAAAAAATGTTTGTTATCTCAACGTGAAGAATCATTGGAGTAGCCTAGATTGATTTTCCCTTAAAGTAAAAAATATTATCGAATGATTAATTTCCTGAAATAATACATTAATTTTTTTTCCTAAAATCAGAGATGTCATCATCATAGATGTGGTATTGTGATCGGACTCGTCCTTTTTGACAGCGCTCGACCTAGACTCCTTGGCAGTCGTGTATTCCTTTTATTTCCTTCTTACTTAGTCGTTAGCGGCCGTGTTCTTTTTCAGCTGCTGGCAGCCGTACTTGCCGATGGCAACGTACGTTCATCTCTGATTGTCCTGGACATATTTTTTAATAGAAAGCACATATGATTTGGATGAAAGACGTGTCACATACTATTCTTACATGATGTGCCAAATTATTTGTACATGACTATATTTGTATGTAATGCTGCATCTTTAAATCTGAACCATTAATCTATAAAATTAACGATCAATATAATTTAACATATGTGGACGAATGTGATGGCTTGTTTTACTTCTGTTTTAAGTATACTAGTCAGCAACCCATGCTTCTGCACGGGCTAGCAAGATTTGAAAAATAATGTTATACATGGAATTTCTTTTATAAATATTATTTTCTTTAAATCTTGTAGAAACAGAAGTAGAGCATATCTTCAGATATCTTTGCTACTTATTTTTGTAGTGTATACCATATTATATTTCTATACTTTCCATTACAAATATACTCAGAACGTCGTGATTAAAATTTTGAATTAAGCATTGTGTGAGAACAAAAAGGGGTGACACAATGATATGTATTTAAGGGTTCCTAACTCTAATAAATACTAAATACACATGAAAATATTTTGTACTTACATTATCATACATATAATTAACATCTATGAATTTTCTCTCTACCGCATTACTGATACAGTTACTCCTTGCATCTACTTGCTACATACGATTAAAATATTCCACCAAAAACATCAGTGACCTACAACCATTGTCGAAGGAGTTAGATTATTTAATCACTCTTAAGCATATATCTGTCTCCCTCCCTCCCTCTCCGTGCCACGCACGCGCAAACACACATATAAACCTATGTAACTAATATCTACCCCCACCAGTCAAGGGGTGATCACTTCAACATGCCAGTGAGCTACTTCGCTATGGGCCATGGCTCGGTTCAAGCTTATCCTTGTACTTTTAAATTGTTTAGAACATCATTGAATTTTTTCATGTTTGTTTTGAAAGTTGTGAAAGTTTGTCTTTCCAATAATTCTCTATATTTTTTGTTTTATGGTTCAATCTTTTTTTACACTTGGACTGTAACATTATAGAACCTGTCCTTATTTTTTTTAGATGGCCGATAAATTTATTGAAACTTACGCTTGACATTTCTAAGAGTTTCGAGTTAACCTCTAAGATTTTGGATGTTGGTTTCTACATTCTTGGAAATTGACATTTTGACAACTCAATAGAGTCGTTGGAAAAAGTAATGACGATGTTTTTTTTTTCTTTTGCTTCAACTATTTTGAAATTTAATTAGTTACACGTTATTGGATTGTTGGGCAACTATTTTTAAATGTATAAGAAAGTTAAACTTATACTGCATGCCGTCACTTTTGAAATCAATGGAGCTCTGATGCACTTCCTAGCCATTTTTATATTTTTCAAATACATTTTTAGCGAGTTTTCTTTGGCTACTACTAAATTACATTTTTATCTTCAATCAAGAATCCCGCATTGTTGTATTATTATTATTTAAATATTTTAAATAATGAAACTGAAACTGCACGCTCTCATTTCTGAAATAAGTTGACCTCTGATGGACTTGTAGTGTTTAGCAATTTTTCATTTTCAAGTATATTTGGTTTAGCCATTATGATTCTTTACTATATTATAGTTTTTTTTAAACTACTTAGAATATAGATTTAGAAAAAAATTCTATATTGTTTTCTTATTTGCAGAAAAACTATGTGCATCACATACAAATTTGGGAGTATATATGTATGTGTAATTATAGATTTACTTATCATAGTACACACATATGTACTTTGTGGTAGTGTGCGTGATGATTTTTGGAAAAGAAAAAATAATACAGATGCCTAGATGTACGCATGCATGTGTAGTTTGTTGCCAGATTTTTTTTTTCCATGTGGCCTTAGTGTCCACGTCTCCTACTCTAACACGGGCCTACCAAATCTCCCTTGCGATGTATGGACTACTCCCTTTAAAATACGTAAAGACTGCTAAAAATATATAATAGAGTTACAAATCTCATTCAATCCTACACGTAGAATTCAGATCTAATGGTTATTTGTAGATAGTTTTCTAGGATTAACGCGGAAACTTGAATGGTGCCTCCAATTAGTAAATACTAGTTGACCCATTGCGCCAAATGGCGCAGAGACCTGCTGAAGACATGTTGTCGATGAAAATAATTTCATGCTGCAAGAACCTTCAACTAAATCATGCTATTTTGTAAACATGTATATTACGTTGTTAAATAATAGTCTGGAAAAAGGAAAACTTTGCATAATATAAATATGTTCAGTTTGAAAATATGGCCACTATGATGACAGAGTAAAGTTGGCATGATTGTATTTTTTTACCAAGTTTGAAAACATGGTTATCATGATGAGAAACCTGGCCATGCATATTTTTCCTGCAAAAAAGAGGGAAAAAGATAAGAAACCTAAGAAAACAAACATGTCTTTGTTGTGCATATAGAGAGATATAAGGATCAGGAGGTATTAGAATATCTCATATGTTATTTAGCCCGCCCACACAGGTATTAGAATACATATCAACAGCCCACGTGTTAAGGACACATTCGATATTGGTAGTAGAAAGCTTGTGTATTAAATCATGCTATATTGAAAATATATTTATCCCACTGAAAAATTTGAGTTTGAAAAACAATCATTTGTATAATTGGTAATGGAAAGCCTGTGTGTTAAATCATATTATATTGAAAATATGTTTATCACGCTGAAAAACCTGAGTTTGAAAAAATAATCATATTTGTATAACATGTATAGACCTATTAAGGAAGCATTTTTAGTTGAAAATATGGTTATCACACTGAGAAATCTGAGTTTGAAAAAAATCATATTTGTATAAGATGTATAGACCATACAACTCGACAGTAGAATTTGGAAATGTTATTCTTCTGAAGTCTTGCATAGTGCCTTAGAATAATGAGTATAGTATAGAAGAAAGAAATGGTACTCCCTTCGATCTAAAATAACTGTCGTGGTTGTAGTTCAAACCACTACACTTATTTTGGATCGCAGGGAGTAGAAAATAATAATTAGGTAACTCCAATAACAGGAAGCACAGGGGGCATGTCAATATTGTAAATTTGATCTCCACCGGTTGAGAAATAACGAGTGCAAATGCACACGGATCAAACCATCATTTCTTCCAACATAAAAAACAACAATATCAGGTTCTTGTCCCACAACAGGGCATGTCTACCAAGCCACACTGAAGCATAAACGTTCTTTTCTTCAACAGTGCAAAAAGTTTGTACTCTGATAGAGCTACACCTACAGTAGAAACGTAAATCAGGCTAAAACAGAAGCATACACCGTTTGGGAATTCTCAGATGCCCAGATAAGAGTCGTACGTAAGTAGCTTGACTGCAGTTTAACCAAAACAAAAATCTTCTTTGTCTGTACGTTTGCCTATAGTCGATATGCCTGCAATCACTCGAGCTGACAAGATCATATGCTTGCAATCATTTGAGCTGTCAATTAGCCAAAATTCTTGACACAACATCAAAATACCTCTATAAGAAGGAAGAAACATGACAAAATGTTATGAACAGAATGAGAAAGATACAAAATAAATGTAAACCAGTGACAAAAAATGAAGAGCTACAACAAAATGGGAAATCAATATTTCTAAACAGCATTATCTACTGACAGAAGAATTTGCAAAACTTAGAAGACAACTCTTGCAGTCTACATTACCTATCGCAATTAAAATACAAGTTTTCTCAACTGGATAATCAGGATTGTGCTAATGTTTACTAATCCTAGAAATTAGCAATTCAAGTCCTCTGTTTCAGCGAGAACATCAAAATCCTCTTTGATAAGGAACTGCTTGATAAGGACCGGGACAAATGATGGCTTATATTTTAAGAATGGTGCTGAAGCCACGTTGCATGGTAAGGAGTGAGGGAGTCCTGGAGTAGGGGGTGTCCGGATAGCCGAACTATCATTATCGGCCGGACTCCAAGACTATGAAGATACAAGATTGAAGACTTCGTCCCGTGTCCGGATGGGACTTTCCTTGGTGTGGAAGGCAAGCTTGGCGATACGGATATGTAGATCTCCTACCATTGTAACTGACTCTGTGTAACCCTAGCCCTCTCCGGTGCTTATATAAACCGGATGGCTTTAGTCCGTAGGACGAACAACAATCATACCATAGGCTAGCTTCTAGGGTTTAGCCTCCTTGATATCGTGGTAGATCTACTCTTGTAACACACATCATCAATATTAATCAAGCAGGATGTAGGGTTTTACCTCCATCAAGAGGGCCCGAACATGGGTAAAACATCGTGTCCCTTGTCTCCTGTTACCATCCGCCTAGACACACAGTTCGGGACCCCCTACCCGAGATCCGCCGGTTTTGACACCGACATTGGTGCTTTCATTGAGAGTTCCTCTGTGTCGTCACCGATAGGCTCGATGGCTTCTTCGATCATCATCAACGACACAGTCCAGGGTGAGACCTTCCTCCCCGGACAGATCTTCGTATTCGGCGGCTTTGCACTGCGGGCCAATTCGCTTGGCCATCTGGACCAGATCGAAAGCTACGCCCCTGGCCGTCAGGTCAGATTTGGAAGTTTGAACTTCACGGCTGACATCCGCGGGGACTTGATCTTCGATGGATTCGAGCCACAGCCAAGTGCGCCGCACTGTCACGACAGGCATGATCTAGCTCTGCAGCCGGACAGTACCCTGGAGGCCGCGCTCGAGCCCGCTTCGATCTTCAATTCAGAGCCGGCTGCGCAGATCGAGGACGGATGGCTAGACACCGCCTCGGGGGCTGCAACCTCTGCGGCGATAGAGCCGAACACTAATCTTGTCCCTCATGAAGCCCGTGACTCCGAGGAGCCGTACTCCTTGCCGGACTCCGAACCTCCCGCGCCCCCTCCAACCGAATCCGGTTGGGCGCCGATCATGGAGTTCACCGCCGCGGACATCTTTCAACACTCACCTTTCGGCGACATCTTGAGCTCGCTAAAGTATCTCTTGTTATCAGGAGAGCCCCGACCGGACTCCGTTCAGGATGGTTGGGATGCGGATGACAATGAAATTCAACGCCCACCCACCACCCACCTAGTAGCCACTGTCGACGATCTAACCGACATGCTAGACTTCGACTCCGAAGACATCGACGGTATGGACGACGATGCCGGAGACGACCAAGAACCAGCGCCTATCGGGCGCTGGAAAGCCACCCCAACTCACAACGTATACATGGCGGATACACCAAAAGGAAGCCATAATGAGGAACAACGGGACATGGCGAAGGACAACTCCCCCAGCAAACAACCAAAACGGCGACGCAAGCGCCGCCTGAAGCCCCGCCTCGATAAAAACCGCACCCATACAGACCCGGCCCTAGAGCAGGGCGAAGCAGTGGACGGCGAACATGCCACCAAGCAATCATCCGAACACGGTGAACTGGACAAGCAACCCATCCCCGGCGAAAACAAGAGCCTAGACGATCTCACGCCGAACACATCACCAGAGCATAAGAACCTTCATAAAAGGCTCGTCGATACTGCAAGTAGTTTGAAGAAGCAAAAGTGGAAGCTCAAAACAGCAGAGGACGCACTCAGAATGAGAAGGAGCAAAGTACTCAATACCGCAGATAAATATGACGCTAGTCGCCAGGCAAAGAGTTACCCGAAGCGCAAGTTGTTGCCCGAATTCGACGAGGAGGCCTTAGAGCCCCCGCAGTCAAAAAGAAAGAGGCCGCCTGGCCGGATAGACGACCAGATGACAGGCTAAGAGCAGCAAGGGGCTCCGCATACAAGCCGGCACACGATCAGCATAAAGATCCTCGGAAAAAGGATGACCCGGTCAGGTCTATCTACGGGCAAAAACAGAAGACTCCAGGAAGCAACACAACCCGTCGAGCGTTTGAAGACAACGGCACACCCAAATACAGGGGCGCCGCACACCCACTATGTTTCACCGACGAGGTACTGGATCATGAATTTCGAGCGGGATTCAAACCCGTAAACATAGAGGCATATGATGGAACAACAGACCCCGGAGTCTGGATTGAAGATTATATCCTACACATACATATGGCCAGAGGAGACGATCTCCATGCCATAAAATACCTACCCCTCAAGCTCAAAGGGCCAGCTCGGCATTGGCTCAAAAGCCTCCAAGAAAATACCATTGGAAGTTGGGAAGAGCTTGAGGATGCGTTTCGAGCAAATTTTCAAGGGACTTATGTCTGCCCTCCGGATGCAGACAATTTAAGTCACATAACTCAACAGCCCGGAGAGTCAGCACGCAAATTCTGGAACAGGTTCCTCACCATAAAGAACCAAATAGTCGACTGTCCGGACACCGAAGCCTTAGCAGCCTTTAAACACAACGTCCGAGATGAATGGCTCGCCAGACACCTCGGCCAGGAAAAACCAAGAACAATGGCCGCACTAACAAGCCTCATGACCCGCTTTTGCGCGGGGGAAGACAGCTGGCTGGCTAGATGCAGCACCAGCGACCCGAGTACATCCGAAGTCAGGGATGGAAATGGGAAATCACGACGTAGAAAAGATCAGCGCCGGAATAAGGAAGATGGCCCAAATAGCACGGCGGTAAACGCCGGATTCAAAAGCTCTTGGCCGAATACTAAAACACTGCCCCTCAAGGACAAAAGTGACGAGCTATCCAACCTCAACAAAATTCTAGATAGGCTATGTCAAATACATAGTACCTCCGGGAAGCCTGCAAACCATACCCACAGAGATTGTTGGGTCTTCAAACAGTCCGGCCGACTTAACGCCGAATGCAAGGGGCTCGACACACCAAGCGAAGACGACGACGAACCCCACACGTAGCACGCCGGAAAACATAAGACTTTCCCACTAGAGGTCAAAACAGTGAACTCACTTCATGTGATAACACAAAAACACAGTGCGGCACCTGCCATACCAGGACACCATCCGCAGAATGGGGATAGACCCTACCAAAATTCGTCGTAGCAGCACTTCCTTCAAAGGAGTGACGCCAGGCCTTTAAGCCAATTGAACAGGCTCTGTACCACCAGAGGTTGTGTCCGCTTCATCCGACAACCTCCGTCACGAAAAGCTCACTCTCCATATCGCCCCATTTCACAGTGGCTTTCAAACACTATTGGGATGCGAAGCTTTCGCCCGCTTTAACGCAATAACACATTACGCGTATCTTACACTTAAAATGCCCGGTCCACGCGGCATAATCTCATTAAAGAGTAACTCCGAGTGTTCCTAGACCACGGAGAACGTTAGGCCGCCTTGACAGCCACACACTAATCCGACCTTGCAGGTCAAAGCCCCTAGAAACATGTCATTCAGACCTCGGACATGGTTAGGCGAGTCCGGCGTAAATAAACAAGGGGCTTCCCAGCCGCATACCCCTTTACAAGGGGCTGCGCATATACACGATGAGAGCCAGTAAAGCTCAACTCTATTCATCTTCCAAATTATACTTTATTTTCAATACATCCTTTGCACGATATTTCTTCCAAACTAAGTCCTTCTCTTTTACAGATGAAGCACATGCTACACCCGTCTAGGATACAGCACAACAGAGACACAGGCGCAGACGTGCAGCAGGGACCCGTTGCAAGGATTCTTTTCACATTAAGACCCTGCGTAAACCATTCTTACTGTCTCTTGTTGATAGACATCCCCCGGTTTTCTACCATAACCGAGGAGGAGGCTGGCGTTTTGGCATCGGCCGCGTCAGAAGTTCCCGCCTGTACCTGGACACTAGGGGCTTAGGGCATTGTTCTGCCCGGTATCACAAAGACCGAACGCCTCAGGGAGTGTTCGGCGTCTCGAGTTAGGCCTTATATGCATCAGCTCCGAATCATGTCTTTGGTCAAATGTTGGGTTTGCCCGGCTCCTGTGTTTTGCTGCCTTACGTTCCACTCCATCGGCTAACGCGGCACCAGGAGAACTACTGCGATTGTGCCCCGGTTCGGCTGGGCGAGCACCTCAGTAGAGAAAGCCGAAAACTGACTGTCATGATATAGCGAGAGACTGGTCAACCACTCGATCGACTATTGGAATGTTTATAATTCCTCCGCTTTGACGAAGGACCGCTTCCCGGTCAGGAACATATGCGCCCCGAGTTCGGAGAGCGCGGTGCCTCTAGGGGCTATATAGTAGCCCCACCTTCGAGCTCCTATGGCTAAGTGAAAGTGATAAAGCATTATAGTCCGGTTGCCTAGTTTGCTATGCTATCACCTCCTTCAAAGGACCAATACGTTGGATTAAGTGTGAAAAAGCGCTTTTCTTTTTTGCAAACACCCCCGCACCATGTGCGTGGGGGCTGAAGCCAAAGACTGCAACTTTCAGGTTATTCATACATATACGGCCGCACAGGAGATAGTTCAATACTTGAATGCACAAGTATAAAAAGCTATTGCATTATAAACATGATCTCACAAATCATACACGTCATTTGAACATGACATCTTTCGAGCACTGCGACTCTATTAAACGAGCGCCCTGCAGGACTTCCTCAAAATAGTGCTCGACGGGTAATCGGCTCTTGTCCGAACCCCGGGATGCAACAGCGGCGGCATCCATGTCCGCCCAGTATATCTTCACACGGGCGAGAGCCATCCGTGCACCTTCTATGCATGCCGACCGCTTCATCGCCTTGATATGCGGCACCGCCCCAAGGAATTGCTGCAACAAGCCAAAATAACTCTTAGGCTAGGGCCTTTCCGGCCACAAATGAGCGACCACATCCGTCATGGCAAGTCCGGACAATCTATTCAGCTCAGCCCACTCAGCCAGCCGATCAGTCAACGGAAGTGGACGCTCCGGACTATGGAATTAAGACTAGTAAAGCTCTTCCATTTCGTGATCCTTCTGGCTTCGGAAGTGCATGACTGCGTCCGCCGCACTCGCCGCCAAATCAAGATAAGGATCCTCCGCACCACAAAACTGGCCCAGCTGAGCATACTTCGGATCCGTGAACTTCCTACGCAGAAGAAAGCGCTTTCCAGCCGCAATGTCTCCGGCTTGACGCAGTTCCTCCTTCATAGCCCGCATCTCACTCCGGGCATCCTTGACTTTGGCGGCGGCCTTCTTTAGGCCCTCTTGCTCCACTCGGCATTCTCCTTCAAGAACCTCACAACGGTCGGTAGCATCTTTTAATTTCAAGGCCATTCCGGCTGAGGGAGTCCTGGATTAGGGGGTGTCCGGATAGCCGAACTATCATCATCGGCCGGACTACAAGACTATGAAGATACAAGATTGAAGACTTCATCCCGTGTCCGGATGGGACTTTCCTTGGCGTCGAAGGCAAGATTGGCGATACGGATATGTAAATCTCCTACCATTGTAATCGACTTTGTGTAACCCTAGCCCTCTCCGGTGTCTATATAAACCGGATGGCTTTAGTCCGTAGGACGAACAACAATCATACCATAGGCTAGCTTCTAGGGTTTAGCCTCCTTGACCTCGTGGTAGATCTACTTTTGTAACACACATCATCAATATTAATCAAGCAGGATGTAGGGTTTTACCTCCATCAAGAGGGCCCGAACCTGGGTAAAACATCGTGTGTCTCGTCTCCTGTTACCATCCGCCTAGACGCACAGTTCGGGACCCCCTACCCGAGATCCGCCGGTTTTGACACCGACATTGGCGCTTTCATTGAGAGTTCCTCTGTGTCGTCACCGATAGGCTCGATGGATTCTTCGATCATCATCAACGATGCAGTCCAGGGTGAGACCTTCCTCCCCAGACAGATCTTCGTATTCGGCGGCTTTGCACTGCGGGCCAATTCGCTTGGCCATCCGGAGCAGATCGAAAGCTACGCCCCTGGCCGTCAGGTCAGATTTGGAAGTTTGAACTTCACGGCTGACATCCGCGGGGACTTGATCTTTGATGGGTTCGGACCACAGCCAAGCGCGCTGCACTGTCACGATGGGCATGATTTAGCTCTGCAGCCGGACAGTACCCTGGAGGCCGCACTCGAGTCCGCTCCGATCTTCAATTCGGAGCCGGCTGCGAGGATCGAGGACGGATGGTTAAACACCGCCTCAGGAGCTGCAACCTCTACGGCGATAGAGCCGAACACTGACCTTGTCCCTCATGAAGCTCGTGACTCTGAGGTGCCGGACTCCTTGCCGGACTCCGAACCTCCCGCGCCCCCTCCAATCGAATCTGGTTGGGCGCCGGTCATGGATTTCACCGCTGCGGACATCTTTCAACACTCACCTTTCGGCGACATCTTGAGTTCGCTAAAGTATCTCTCGTTATCAGGAGAGCCCGGGCCGGACTGCGGTCAGGACGGTTGGGATGCGGACGACGAAGAAATTCAACGCCCACCCACCACCCACTTAGTAGCCACTGTCGATGATCTAACCGACATGCTAGACTTCGACTCCGAAGACATCGACGGTATGGACGACGATGCCGGAGACGACCAAGAACCAGCGCCTATCGGGCATTGGAAAGCCACCCCAACTCACGATGTATACATGGTGGATACACCAAAAGGAAGCGATAATGAAAAACAACGGGACATGGCGAAGGACAACTCCACCAGCAAACAACCAAAACGGCGACGCAAGCGCCGCCCAAAGTCCCGCCTCGATAAATACGGCATCCATACCGACCCGGCCCTAGAGCAGGGCGAAGCAGTGGACGGCGAACACGCAACCAAGCAATCATCCGAACACAGTGAACTGGACAAGCAACCCATCCCCGGCGAAAACAAGAGCCTAGACGATCTCACGCCGAACACATCACCAGAGCATAAGAACCTTCATAAAAGGCTCGTCACTACTGCAAGAAGTTTGAAGAAGCAAAAGTGGAAGCTCAAAACAGCAGAGGACGCACTCAAAATGAGATGGAGCAAAGTACTCAATACCGCAGATAAATATGATGCTATTCGCTAGGCAAAGAGTTACCCGAAGCGCTAGTTGCTGCCCAAATTCGACGAGGAGGCCTCAGAGCCCCCGCAGTCAAAAAAGAAAGAGGCTGCCTGGCCGGATAGACGACCAGATGACAGGCTAAGAGCAGCAAGGGGCTCCGCACACAAGCCGGCACACGATCAGCATAAAGATCCTCAGAAAAAGGATGACCCGGTCAGGTCTATCTATGGGCCAAAAAAGAAGACTCCAGGAAGCAGCACAACCCGCCGAGCGTTTGAAGACAACGGCACACCTAAATACAGGGGCGCTGCACACCCACTATGTTTCACCGACGAGGTACTTGATCATTAATTTCCAGCGGGATTCAAACCTGTAAACATAGAGGCATATGACGGAACAACAGACCCCGGAGTCTGGATTGAGGATTATATCCTACACATACATATGGCTAGAGGAGACGATCTCCATGCCATAAAATACCTACCCCTCAAGCTCAAAGGGCTAGCTCGGCATTGGCTCAAAAGCCTCCCAGAAAATACCATTGGAAATTGGGAAGAGCTCGAGGATGCGTTTCGAGCAAATTTTCAAGGGACCTATGTCCGCCCTCCGGATGCAGACGATTTAAGTCACATAACTCAACAGCCCGGAGAGTCAGCACGCAAATTCTGGAACAGGTTCCTCACCATAAAGAACCAAATAGTCGACTGTCCGGACGCCGAAGCCTTAGCAGCCTTTAAGCACAACGTTTGAGACGAATGGCTCGCCAGACACCTCGGCCAGGAAAAACAAAGAACAATGGCCGCACTAACAAGCCTCATGACTCGCTTTTGCGCAGGGGAGGACAGCTGGCTGGCTAGATGCAGCACCAGCGACCCGAGTACATCCGAAGTCAGGGATGGAAATGGGAAATCACGACTTAGAAAAGATCAGCGCCGGAATAAGGAAAATGTCCCAAATAGCACGGTGGTCAACGCCGGATTCAAAAGCTCTCGGCCGAATAACAAAACACTGCCCCTCAAGGACAAAAGTGACGAGCTATCCAACCTCAACAAAATTCTTGATAGGCTATGTCAAATACATAGTACCTCCGGGAAGCCTGCAAACCATACCCACAGAGATTGTTGGGTCTTCAAACAGTCCGGCCGACTTAACGCCGAACGCAAGGGGCTCGACACACCAAGCGAAGACGACGACGAAGCCACAAGCAGAACGCCGGAAAACAGAAGACTTTCCCACTAGAAGTCAAAACAGTGAACTCACTTCATGTGATAACACGAAAACACAGTGCGGCACCTGCCATACCAGGACACCATCTGCAGACTGGGGATAGACCCTACCAAAATTCGCCGTAGCAGCACTTCCTTCAAAGGAGTGACGCCAGGACTTTAAGCCAACTGAACAAGCTCCGTACCACTAGAGGTTGTGTCCGGTTCATCCGACAACCTCCGTCGCGAAAAGCTCACTCTCCATACCGCCCCATTTCACAGTGGCCCTCAAGCATTACTGGGACGCGAAGCTTTCGCCCGCTTTAACGCAATAACACATTACGCGTCTCTTACGCTTACAATGCCCGGCCCACGCGGCATAATCTCATTAAAGAATAACTCCGAGTGTTCCTCGACCACGAAGAACGTGAGGCCGCCTTGACAGCCACACACTAATCCGACCTTGCAGGTCCAAGCCCCTAAAAACAGGTCATTCAGACCTCAGGCACGGTTAGGCGAGTTCGGCGTAAATAAACAAGGGGCTTCCCAGCCGCATACCCCTTTACAAGGGGGTGCGCGTATAAACGATGAGAGCCAATAAAGCTCAACTTTATTCATCTTCCAAATTATACTTTATTTTAAATACAACCTTTGCACGATATTTCTTCCAAACTAAGTCCTTCTCTTTTACAGATGAAGCACGTGCTACACCCGTCCAGGATACAGCACAACGGAGACACAGGTGCAGACGTGCAGCAGGGACCCATTGCAAGGATTCTTTTCACATTAAGACCCTGCGTAAACCTTTCTTACTATCTCTTGTTGATAGACATCCCCCGGTTTTCTACCATAACCGAGGAGGAGGCTGGCGTTTTGGCATCGGCCGCGTCAGAAGTTCCAGCCTGTACCTGGACACTAGGGGCTTAGGGCATTGTTCTGCCCGGTATCATAAAGACCGAACACCTCAGGGAGTGTTCGGCGTCTTGAGTTAGGCCTTATATGCATCAGCTCCGAATCATGTCTTTGGTCAAATGTTGGGTTTGCCCGGCTCCTGTGTTTTGTTGCCTTACGTTCCGCTCCATCGGCTCACGCAGCACCAGGAGAACTACTGCGATTGTGCCCCGGTTCGGCCGGGCGAGCACCTCAATAGAGAAAGCCGAAAACTGACTGTCATGATATAGCGAGAGACTGGTCAACCACTCGATCGACTATTGGAATATTTAGAATTCCTCCGCTTTGACGAAGGACCGCTTCCCGGTCAGGCACATATGCGCCCCAAGTTCGGAGAGCGCGGTGCCTCTGGGGGCTATATAGTAGCCCCACCATCGAGATCCTATGGCTAAGTGAAAGTGATAAAGCAGTATAGTCCGGTTGCCTAGTTTGCTATGCTATCACCTCCTTCAAAGGACCAAGACGTTGGATTAAGTGTGAAAAAGCGCTTTTCTTTTTTGCAAACACCCCCGCACCATGTGCGTGGGGGCTGAAGCCAAAGACTGCAACTTTCAGGTTATTCATACATATACGGCCGCACAGGAGATAGTTCAATACTTGAATGCACAAGTATAAAAAGATATTGCATTATAAACATGATCTCACAAATCATACACGTCTTTTGAACATGACATCTTTCGAGCACTGCAACTCTATTAAACGAGCGCCCTGCAGGACTTCCTCAAAATAGTGCTCGGCGGGTAATCGGCTCTTGTCCGAACCCCGGGATGCAATAGCGGTGGCATCCATGTCCGCCCAGTATGTCTTCACACGGGCGAGAGCCATTCGTGCACCTTCTATGCGTGCCGACCGCTTCATCGCCTTGATATGCGGCACCACCCCAAGGAATTGCTGCAACAAGCCAAAATAACTCTTCGGCTTGGGCCTTTCCGGCCATAGATGAGTGACCACATCCGTCATGGACAGTCCAGACAATCCATTCAGCTCAGCCCACTTAGCCAGCCGATCAGTCAACGGAAGTGGACGCTCCGGACTATGGAATTGAGACGAGTAAAGCTCTTCCATTTCGTGATCCTTCTGGCTTCGGAAGTGCACGACTGCGTCCGCCGCACTCGCCGCCAAATCCAGATAAGGATCCTCCGCACCACACAACTGGCCCAGCTGAGCATACTTTGGATCCGTGAACTTCCTACGCAGAAGAAAGGGCTTTCCAGCCGCAATGTCTCCGGCTTGACGCAGTTCCTCCTTCATAGCCCGCATCTCACTCCGGGCATCCTTGACTTCGGCGCCGGCCTTCTTCAGGCCCTCTTGCTCCACTCGGCGTTCTCCTTCAAGAACCTCACAATGGTCGGTAGCATCTATTAATTTCAAGGCCATTCCGGCCAACTCTTCCCTGCTTCGGCAGTGAGCAGCCTTTTCGGCTTTTAGCTCTTCTACTACCTTCAAGGCAGCCGCATCACTTATCCTGGCTTGCTCCTTGGCTCGAGCAAGCTCTGCTCGAAGATCTTCCACAGCAGCGACGCCATCTGCATCAAGCATATAAATTGTAAGGAACGGGCACCAGGTGCCTTACTAGGCAACCGCGGAGCAACCACCTACCTTGCGACTCGTTAAGTCGTCTATTGACCAGCGTGATGTCCGCATCCGTAACATCAAGTGCCTGTTTAGTTGGGCAACTCCATCAGTCCGGCTGGCCACCGAACGTTCCGCCACCTGCATAGGAAAGGTGACATTCTATAACTGATATTATGATCCTTGGCACGCTATCGCTTTCGACAGCATACCATGTCTCAGGGGCTACTATCTATACGGGGCGCACTTCATGTGCAAAACTGTCAAAAGGTATGTCATTTTTTGCGTATCTCAAACCCCGTCAGCAAGCTTCTGACAGCCTCATACAACCCGCTCTCGGCGGATGAGATCCTTTCAATCACCGTACTCATTAATGTGCGATGATCTTGCGAGATAGACGCCCTCTTGAGCAAATCCTGCAGCTCCACCGGCCGTACTCCAATGGGTGCCGGACTCTCTGGCCCCGCCGGACTCGGGGAGACCCTCCGTGACGACACCTCAGGGTTGTCCTCCCCGCCTGACGGGGCGGCGGATGGAGGCGTCTCGCCTTCCATCCTCTCCGGACGAAGGTCCCCCGAAGTTGAGCTCTGCTGAGATGGACTGAGATCCGAACTACAAGGTGAAAACTTCGGTTACCTTTGGAAATCATATAGGGGCGTTCCCTATTACAAAATTCCCCCTTTTTACTTACGGCTCGCTGGAGGGCTGATTCCTATGAGGAGACTGTGCGGCCGGGGCCCTTCCCGGCACAGGACCTTCCGGTGCAGATTTCTTTCCCCGCTTTGAGGCCTTGGCCTCCGGGTCTTCGGAAGCAGTCCTCTTCTCCCCCTGGTAGGAGGGACTCTCGATTCCCCCCTTACTGAAAGCCTCCTTGGCGGAGGTGGTAGTTTCCCTGTGCCCCCCTTCGTCCTCCTCCGAAGGCGCGAACTCCAACATTTTGACTAACATGGGAGCCGACGTGGTCTCGGGGAGGGGGGGCGGACACCGTATCAGTTTTGCTTGCGCTACCCACTCCTGTCCAAGGGATAGCTGGTTAAAAGGCAAACCCATGATAAATAAATGGACAATATGTCCAGACACAGGGCTACTTACTTGAGTATCCGGGCGATTGCAGCTTAGGCCGGCGTCCTCGGTCAAGTCCGGACGCATCCCTTGCAATCCGAAGAACAGTTTGTACATCTCCGCGGGTGTCAAACCCATGAAGTGTTGGAGAGCTCGTGGCCCCTCTGGATTAAATTCCCACAGGCGGAGGGGGCGACGTTTAAAGGGCAGAAGGCGCCGGATCAGCATAACCTGTGCCACCACCACCAGATTAATCTCCCTTTCTTGGAGGTCTCGAATCCAGTCCTGCAACAGCGGTACGTCTTTGGACGGCCCCCTGTTAAGCCCCTTATTGACCCATGACGTCAGCCGTTGTGGAGGGCCCGAGCGGAAGATGGGCGGCGGCTTCTGCCTGCTGCCCCTTGGAACGGTGATATAGAACCACTCCTGTTGCCACGAGCCGAGCTCCTCCTGAAAAGAGTCCTCGGGCCATGGAGCATCGGCCCTCTTGCTTATAACTGCCCCGCCGCACTCTGCCTAACGCCCCTCAATCATCTTCGGCCCGACGTTGAAGGTTTTGAGCCACAAGCCGAAGTGAGGGGTAGTGCGGAGGAAGGCTTCGCAAACGACAATGAATGATGAGATGTGGAGGATGGACTCTGGAGCCAAGTCATGGAATTCCAGCCCATAGTAAAACATGAGCCCCCTCACGAAGGGATCCATCGCGAATCCTAAACCCCGACGGAGGTGAGACACGAACACAACGCTCTCGCCGGGCTCGGGAGTAGGAATAACTTTCCCTCGGGCAGGCAACCTATGCGAAATCTCGTAGGTCAAGTACCTGGCGTCTCTCAGCTTTAGCACGTCTTCTTCCGTGACGGAAGAGGGCATCCACCGGCCTCGCAGGTCGGAGCCGGACATTGTCGAAGGCCGAAGGTACCTGAATCTGGAGCCCTGGATGTTGGAACTCGGGGGCGATGGGCGGATTCGATTGTGGATTGAAGAAAAAGAACTGGCCTTGGTCTCATTATAAAGAGGAAGAATACCAAGAGCCGTCCCCGTGACCGTTTGGAACCCGCCTTCGATGGAGGGGGCGTGGCAACGGGCGCGGTTGGGTTACCCACATCCATATTAATGGGAATCCCAGAATAAGGGGAACACGGTCTCTGCTTCGACAAGACGTGCCAAGAAAACCGCATCGCTAAACGCGCTGAGGTGGTACAATAAAAACAATTCGAGTAAAGGCTTGGTAGTGGTGTGATGTCACACCACCAAATACGTTAGCAGATTGAACTTGTGTAAATATTATTCTCTCTACGGTGGTATGTGGAATTTATTTTGCAGAGCCGGACACTATCCTGGTGTTCACAATCTTCTATAAATTATTCGGAGGAGGAACCCGCCTTGCAATGTCGTAGACAATATGTGTGCCGGACTCGTCATCATTGAAGCCTGGTTCAAGGGCTACTGAGGGAGTCCGGGACTAGGGGGTGTGCGGATAGCCGAACTATCATCATCGGCCGGACTCCAAGAATATGAAGATACAAGATTGAAGACTTCGTCCCGTGTCCGGATGGGACTTTCCTTGGCGTGGAAGGCAAGATTGGCGATATGGATATGGAGATCTCCTACCATTGTAACCGACTCTGTGTAACCCAAGCCCTCTCCGGTGTCTATATAAACCGGATGGCTTTAGTCCATAGGACGAACAACAATCATACCATAGGCTATCTTCTAGGGTTTAGCCTCCTTGATCTCGTGGTAGATCTACTCTTGTAACACACATCATCAATATTAATCAAGCAGGACGTAGGGTTTTACCTCCATCAAGAGGGCCCGAACCTGGGTAAAACATCGTGTCCCTCGTCTCCTGTTACCATCCGCCTGGACGCACAGTTCGAGAACCCCTACCCGAAATCCGCCGGTTTTGACACCGACACCGGCCAACTCTTCCCTACTTTGGCAGTGAGCAGCCTTTTCGGCTTTTAGCTCTTCTGCTGCCTTCAAGGCAGCCGCATCACTTATCCTGGCTTGCTCCCTGGCTCGAGCAATCTCTGCTCGAAGATCTTCCACAGCAGCGGCGCCATCTGCATCAAGCATACAAATTGTAAGGAACGGGCGCTAGCTCCCTTACTAGGCAACCGCGGAGCAACTACCTACCTTGCAACTCGTTAAGTTGTTTGTTGACCAGCGCGATGTCCGCATCCACAACATCGAGTTGCCTCTTCAGTTCGGCAACTCCATCAGTCTGGCTGGCCACCGAACGCTCCGCCACCTGCATAGGAAAGGCGACATTCTATAACTGAGATTATGATCCTTGGCCCGCTATCGCTTTCGACAGCATACCAAGTCTCAGGGGCTACTATCTATACAGGGCACACTTCATGTGCAAAACTGTCAAAAGGTATGTCATTTTTTGCGTACCTCAAACCCCGTCAGCAAGCTTCCGACGGCCTCATACAAACCGCTCTCGGCGGATGAGATCCTTTCAATCATCGTACTCATTAATGTGCGGTGATCTTGTGAGATAGACGCCGTCTTGAGCAAATCCTGCAGCTCCACCGGCCGTACTCCAATGGGTGCCGGACTCTCCGGCCCCGCCGTTCTCGGGGAGACCCTCCGTGACGACACCTCAGGGTTGTCCGCCCCTCTCGACGGGGCGGCAGATGGAGGCGTCTCGCTCTCCATTATCTCCGTACGAAGGTCCCCCGAAGTTGAGCTCTGCTGAGATGGGCTGAGATCCGAACTACAAGGTGAAAACTTCGGTTACCTTTGGAAATAATATAGGGGTGTTCCCTATTACAAAATTCCCCCTTTTTTACTTACGGCTCGCTGGAGGGCTGATTCCTATGGGGAGACTGTGTAGCCGGGGCTCTTCCCGGCACAGGACCTTCCGGTGCAGATTTCTTTCCCCGCTTTGAGGCCTTGGCCTCCAGGTCTTCGGAAGCAGTCCTCTTCTCCCCCTGAAAGGAGGGACTCTCGACTCCCCCCTTACTGAAAGACTCCTTGGTGGAGGTGGTAGTTTCCCTGTGCCCCCCTTCACTCTCCCCCGAAGGCGCAAACTCCAACATTTTGACTAACACGGGATCCGGCGTGGTCTCAGGGAGGGGGGCCGGACACCGTATCAGTTTTGCTTGCGCTATCCACTCCTGTCCAAGGGATAGCTGGTTAAAAGGCAAACCCATGATAAATAAATGGACAATATGTCCGGACACAGGACTACTTACTTGAGTATCCGGGCAAATTCAGCTTAGGCCGGCGTCCTCGGTCAAGTCCAGACGCATCTCTTGCGATCCGAAGAACAGTTTGTACATCTCCGCGGGTGTCAAACCCATGAAGTGTTGGAGAGCTCGTGGCCCCTCCGGATTAAATTCCCACAGGCGGAGGGGGCGACGTTTGCAGGGCATAAGGCGCCGGATCAGCATAACCTGTGCCACTGCGACCAGATTAATCTCCCTTTCTTGGAGGCCTCGAATCCGGTCCTGCAACAGGGGTACGTCTTTGGACGGCCCCCAGTTAAGCCCCTTGTTGACCCATGACGTCAGCCGTTGTGGAGGTCCCGAGCGGAAGACGGGTGACGGCTTCTGCCTGCTGCCCCATGGAGCGGTGATATAGAACCACTCTTGTTGCCACGAGCCGAGCTCCTCCTGAAAAGAGCCTTTGGGCCATGAAGCATCGGCCCTCTTGCTTATAACCGCCCCGCCGCACTCTTCCTGACGACCCTCAATCATCTTCGGCTCCACGTTGAAGGTTTTGAGCAACAAGCCAAAGTGAGGGGTAGTGTGGAGGAAGGCTTCGCAAACGACAATGAATGATGAGATGTGGAGGATGGACTCCGGAGCCAAATCATGGAATTCTAGCCCATAGTAAAACATGAGCCCCCTCATGAAGGGATCCATCGGGAAGCCTCAACCCCGACGGAGGTGAGACATGAACACGACGCTCTCGTCGGGCTCAGGAGTAGGAATAACTTTCCCTCGGGCAGGCAACCTATGCGAAATTTCGTAGGTCAAGTACCTGGCTTTAGCGCGTCTTCTTCCGTGACGGAAGATGGCATCCACCGGCCTCGTAGGTCGGAGCTGGACATTGTCGAAGGTCGAAGGTACCCGAATCTGGAGCCCTGGGTGTTGGAACTCTGGAGCAAGGGGCGGATTCGATTGAGGATTGAAGAAAAAGAACAGGCCATGGTCTCATTATAAAGAGGAGGAATACCAAGAGCCGTCCCCGTGACCGTTTGGAACCCGCCTTCGATGGAGGGGGCGTGGCAACGGGCACGGTTGGGTTACCCATGTCCGTATTGATGGGAATCCCGGAATAAGGGTAACACGATCTCTGCTTCGACAAGACGTGCCATGGAAAGCGCCTCGCTAAACGTGCTGAGGTGGTACAATAAAAACAATTCGAGTAAAGACTTGGCAGTGGTGTGACGTCACGCCACCAAATACGTTAGCAGATTGAACTTGTGTAAATATTATTCCCTCTACGGTGGTATGTGGAATTTATTTTGCAGAGCCGGACACTATCCTGGTGTTCACAATCTTCTATAAATTATTCGGAGGAGGAACCCGCCTTGCAATGCCGAAGACAATATGCGCGCCGGACTCGTCGTCATTGAAGCCTGGTTCAGGGGCTACTAAGGGAGTCCTGGACTAGGGGGTGTCCGGATAGCCGAACTATCATCATCGGCCGGACTCCAAGACTATGAAGATACAAGATTGAAGACTTCGTCCCGTGTCCGGATGGGACTTTCCTCGACGTGGAAGGCAAGCTTGGCAATACGGATATGTAGATCTCCTACCATTGTAACCGACTCTGTGTAACCCTAGCCCTCTCCGGTGCTTATATTAACCGGATGGCTTTAGTCCGTAGGACGAACAACAATCATACCATAGGCTATCTTCTAGGGTTTAGCCTCCTTGATCTCGTGGTAGATCTACTCTTGTAACACACATCATCAATATTAATCAAGCAGGACGTAGGGTTTTACCTCCATCAAGAGGGCCTGAACCTGGGTAAAACATCGTGTCCCTTGTCTCCTGTTACCATCCGCCTAGACGCACAGTTCGGGACCCCCTACCCGAGATCCGCCGGTTTTGACACCGACAAGGAGGAACAACAAAATGCTAAATTTTTGGTCAAGGTAAGGAAGCCTGCATTATCATATTAAGATAGAAAACCCTTCTAAGTTCACTATCAAATAAGGATCAGATTCCTTGACATCTTGAGGCTCTGTACCTCCACCCACTCTGCCCATGGAAAAAATAAAGGAGGGCTCTACTATTCAAAGCTTTCTCACTTGAACAATTTTTACCGTGGCAGCAAGGACGCCATGCCAAAGGCAACATCCTTGTAAACGCCATATATGGGCCGCCAACAGGAGGCGTAGAGGCTAGGATCAAAGAGAAGAACAATGGGAGAGATCACCTGGGCATAGGCCACGGTCGATGTCACTTACGTCGCTCTCTCCAGTCGTGCCATGGGTTGGACGTAGAAGTAGAATATGTGAATCATAGCTAGAAATCAACTACAAACTGGCAAAAGAAGTGGAATATTTAGCAAAAAGCAATGCTAATTAGTTATTTCAGATGTGCGATTGTTGCTGAACATTAAGCCGAAAGAAGTAGAATAACTAACCAATCACTAAAGTTAAAGTGGAATATTTGGCAAAGTAGTGAACCTGTTGCGCCCAATGACATAGGGACCCGCTAAATCCAAGTCCGAACTGAAAAGAAAACCCATGGTTTAGTTAGTTTAATTATGGGCAAGCACATATAGTAACAAATTGAACAGTTTATAATAATAATAAAAAAGAACGCTTGCTTGTTTTGTACAATACGATGTACACACACATTTAAATTTGGTAACACAAAGTTCCAATGAAAACCATGTTATGCTTTGATGATAAAATTAAGTTTTAGCAATAACATAAGATAAAACATGTACAGTGGTGTGTTCACAATAAATCAGTAATCAAATGTGTGTACTATATTCTTGTGTATAGCCAAAATCAATGTATACAGAATTTGAAGTTTCAGCGGTACTTTAGCAGAAATCAACAAATTAATACTTATATGCGCCAGCTTGATGATGAGACACAATAAGGATGCAACAATCCAAGAGGGGAGAAAGATACGAACCTTATAGATGAGAACTAAAAAGTAGCAACCTTGCGGATCATAGACCCTAAAGAACAAAGAAACATGTTAAACAACAACCATGGTGGCGAATAAAACCACAAGGAGTAACACCGATCAGAACATACTTGAACCAAGGAGTAGAAATAGGTATGTTTGAGTTCATGCCCAGCAAGAGTTCTGCTAAGGTTTGTAGCTTGGCAAATAATTTCACCTGTGTCTAGGGGAACATAGACATGTTCAAGGGGAAGTAAAAATACAAGTATACGAAATGCCGAAATGAAGCAACTCAATTAGGTATGACTATGGACAAAGCAAGCTTTGATAAAAATTTACCCTAACATATTAATACTTAACTTCATAATCAAGCCCAAGCTCACAAGCAAGAAATACCCTCACTGGTAATACCCTCGCATGATGCAGACATTATGTTTTTGGTCATTTAAATATTCTATAAGATGTGAACGACCGACACCACACCGCGAGGCCTTCACAGCAGCGATGAGTAACATCCTTTGGCTGGCACCTGGTGGAGTTGAAACAACATCTTTCTGTGCCTTCCAAATTTTAGTCTTGGGCCGGCAGCCCTCCTGGTGGCATCAGCTGACAAATAGACGAGAGATCACCAGGAATCAAAACACCAAGGATCGACCAAATCATAGCAGCATAGCCATGTGTTTCTGCAAGTCTATAACATAGAAATATAGAGGATAGGGGGTGCCAATGGGATATTATGGGTATCTATCTTTCATATAATGGATGGAAAATAGCCAAATCAATATGTCGAAGAGTTTAGAGGTAAGAAAAATGGCATTAATTGTAGTAGATCCAAGAAAGGCAAATAGTAAAAGTTTGTTTACTCTGCAGGTGAGGTTGCCATTACTTGGTGGCATTACTGGCCCATTAAGCATTATATTTCTCCATTGAAAAGCCTCATAAATCATAGTAAATATTGTAGAGAAAGCAACTATACATCTCACCAGAAAGTAGAAACATCAGATTATAATGTTCCACTAAAGCAAACATGAGAATAGTCAATTTGTTAGGTATCATGCGTATACAGTGTCAATCAGCATTGGACAACCTTATAATCAAAGAACAAGGCTTGTCTCCATATTTGAACAGGAATATTGTGTGTTCATTTTACATCACAACAATATGGGGTGCCCGAAATATCACAACAAACAAAAATCAAACACATAAGCGGCAGTGCCATCTACTCATACCTGATGTTCTTTAGCAATACTATCATAAGGCACATCTATCTAGTTCTGAAATCTTTATAGGGACTTTTCCTACAATGGAAAATGCCGCAAAAACTTAGCTGTATAACAACGAACAACTTTTATATATAACAACCTAGCTGTATTCCAACGAACAAGAGAGGAAGTGGAGGCAAACCTAAACCATCTCGAGCTCCTTGATCCTACTGCTGCTGCTCCGTCGACCACATCCGCCGCTCTGCCAACCCCTGCTGCTTCTGGCCTCTCCATATACGCTCTGAAAATAGTTCATCTCAAACTCTGAAGGTAACAGTGTCATTTCAAATTCTGAAACTAACACTACAACTTTGTAAATGGTTCATCTCAATCAGCAAGTAGGACTCAACTAAGTACGTAATTTAAGCCAATACAACATATTAAAGCATGAAAGAATAAGTAAGAAATAAAAGGAGGGAGAAGGGAGAGAAGATACCACCACAGGAACCAAATCAAAGCACCATACTACGAAGAACTGCCTGGCTGCAGCAAACCCATATTGTCATGGCGCAGATCAGATATTCCTGGTCGTGGCAAACAATACCACATGCACTACCAGATCAATCTTGAGTCCGAAACACCCTCTAAAAAATCGGAAGGAAAAAAAATCACAGGTTACCATGGAAGTTGAGGAAAAGATGAAGAAAAATAGGAACATGCTCACCTGTGCCAGCACTCCTCCACAAACTTTTAGCTTTCATGGGGTTCTCCTCTGCAGGTGGAGATGATAGGGTGGGGGCTCGACCAGGAGGGGTTCCTCTGCTTCCGCTGCTGTCTACAAACGAAAGCAAAACAAAACATCTAAATCAATACCATCAGCAAATCAAAGAATCAAAGAATACAAAGGCCTCAGTGGCACTTTAGATCAAATTAAGGAGCCAGAAAACCAATCTAACAATGAGAGAATTTCAGCATAAGGCAGACCCCAAAATTAAGGAGGCAGCAAATGGCCTTAGATGTACACCAGAACCATTTGAAGAAATCATGGAACAGACACAACATGATAACTACCACCATCGGGCCCTCCAAACTCAACATATCGGATGGGACTGCATATTCTCTTTTTACGGAATCAGGACTATATACTCAACACATCTAACTATTGCGCAGCAAAGGAAGTAAATTTGTGGCAGACAAGTCGATCCTTGTCCCACCTAGACGGAGGCATACCTCCAGGGAGAAAATTTGCGCAGCCTAGTCACACACTCTTGCTCGATGGCCTAATCTCTGATGCGGTTACACACTCCCTCTTTGCTGAACCATTTGTATCCAATGTGCAAATCAAAGAATACAAATGCCTCAGTGGCCACTTTAGATCAAATTGCATTGCTAGAGGCTATACAAGTGATGGGACAAAGTGGCACCCCTGCAACCGACGCCCTCATCGATGAGACAAACCGGGGGCGAGAGAGAGGATTTAGAGGCAAACCTGAACCTTCTCGAGCTCTTGCTCCTGCTACTCTGGTCGGCAACCCTCCCTCAACCGCCGACCCCATCCGCATCAGCCGCTCCACCCACCCTTGCTGACTCGCCAAGGCCTTCTTCCTTTCCCTGACCTAGGAGATTTGTGCGGCAACAGCCAGTGGCGGCGCCAGGAAATGAAGGCTGGGTATTCATCCATTTTATTTTATTTTTGCTCTAAATGTAGTATATGAACCAAACAACACAACACTAGCAATATATGAACAAAACAACACTAGCATAACGACAATAGCAATATTTCAATGTATTAGACCATAACGACATGAATACATAAATACCTTTTGATTGATAAAGTGATGATATGCTTCAAATTGGGGCATTGATTCATCATCTTCATCAACTGCTTCATCATCTTCTACAATTAGGGTCGGGGAGCCTCTCTCCCTCTCCGGTGGCGGAGCTTCATCATGTGTTTGCACTAGTGCTAGCTGCAGATTGCTCTCAATCTCAACGGAAAGAGGAGTAGGTGTGGATGTAGAAGTTATTTTCCTTGCCTTTGAAGATTTGTCCGACAATTCAAATAAGCTAACATTCTTCTTCTTCATCTACATCACAATCGCATAAACAAAGTAGAAATCAGTAAGATGGCAATGTGGCATCACATAAATATCCTTCTTCTTTTTCAATGTCCATCACGGAATTTTTTTGATTGGTATTTGAAATTAAACTACACTAGCTCAATGATATAGACAGTGTGTTTTAATGAATTTGACATATTAGACGTATATATAAGACATTCATCACATTCAGAATCTAACTGGATTCATCCATTTAATCAAGTAGCAGAGGGAGATGAATCGCATAGATGCCCTCTGCAAAAATCTAACTCGTTGCACATATGATATGCTCTGCAAAAATCTAAGCCGTTCATACATATGCTCTGAAAAATCTAACTAGACGCATGCATCCAACAAAAACGAAGGAGGACAGAAACGGAATGCTCACTGCATACATACATACATACACATACAACAATAAGAACAATACCACAACATATACACATATAGTAGCAGCTATCACCATGCATATATCACCATTCACCAGGAGGGAAAAAACGAAGACTGAACATACATCAGCCATATATCAAGCTATCGCCGTAGAAAGACAGTGAACAGACTGTCAGACACATGCAACGTTAGGTATCACCACTGAAATCACCTTGGGAGCTAAGCAGCGAGTTGGACAAGGCAGAAGCGGGCTGTACGGAGGGGCCGAGGCCAGAGGGGGGTTGGAGGCCTTGCCGCCTGGGCGGAGCCACAGAGGCCGGAGGAGGGGTCAGCAGCGGCCACGAACGAGGGAGGGAGGGGACTGGTGGAAGTAGTGACGAGGGAGGGAGGAGGGAGGAGAGGAAGGTGCACGCGCGACGATGCTGCGAGGAGGAGGAGGCGCCGTCAGGTTGGGAAGCCCTCCTGACCACTCCAACATGAAGACCCGCACTCCCGTGTTCTCCGACGGCGGCGACCTGCGCGCGAGCGATGGGAAGGCGAGGAGGAGAAAGAGGCGAGGTGGTGGAGGAGCAGCAGTAGGCGGTGGGGCACCTAGGGCGAAGGCCACGGCGACGAGGGAGGAGAGCGCGGGAGCGAGGCGGCGGACAAGGGAAGGAGGAGGAGGGACCAGTGAGGGGCACAGGGGATGTGGATTGGGGCTAGGGTTGGCGAGCCCAATGGGCTCTGCGGGCAGGAGGGAGGAATCGCAGGCGGCGGCGAGACTCCGGGGCGGAGGCCGTGGCGAGGCGAGGAGGAGGGATAGAGGAGGCTGGCGAGGCTATGGGTATCGAGGGGAAACGGGGCTAGGGTTTGGGTGGTGGCTGGTGTGGGAGAGGGATGAGGCGAGGATGGATTGGCTGCAGGATGCGGGATGCGGGGCGCGGATTGGGCAAAACCTCATGCACGCGGCCACCGCCAACCCAGCCAACAAGAGCGCGAGGCGAGCCCACTCGTCATTGGCCAGTCAAAACAACTGCGAGGTGAAAATTGGGTTTGACCGCGAGGTGAAGATCTGACGGCCCAGACACGCCAGAAAGCCAGATCCGACGGTTGTCGAAGGCCAAATCGAGGGAGCCTTCTCCATGCGAGTTGGCTAGCCTCTGTATTATTTTAAATAAGATAATAGATTGATTCAAGAGTAATAGCTTCGATGTTGGTGGCTCCAAAATCTATCAGATGAGATTCTTGGCTTCTTGTAGGGGTTCTTGGCACTGTCAAAGAAAGTATTGTCTTCTCTGAAATTGAGCACGCTGAAAGAGCCATGTGTGGTTACGAGACTTGGAAGCCTTGGCAGATGCAGCTTTGGTTTCTGAGCTTGAGGCCTACATTCACATGATAGTCATATTGTGGTCCTGGAGCAATAGGGGGAATCATAATTGGCCAGAGAACTATGACCAGCCGCCCTTCACGATTGAAGGCTGTTTCCATGGTGTGTTAGGCCTTGGTGAAGGAACAGTGCCTTCAGTGAGGACCGGCGTCACAGAAGCATAAGGATTCTCATTAGCTTCAGGCTCCACATTGTCTTCAGCCAAGACAGGGTCATTGGCTTCAGTAGCAGTGTTGGTGGCAGCCTCATTGTTCTCAACCTCCATTTGGTCAACGACCGGAGGGTAAGGCACAATCACATTCTCTTCAAGAATGACTTGATCAAAAATAGGGGGTGTGGCTTCTCGTTCTCTTTCTTCTCTCCTTTCTTCTTTAGCTGATGCAGCCGGAATGTGTTCAGCAGCTTTAGCTTCAGACGCTTGAACAATCATAGAAGGATTCTCTTCAGGGAACACTTAATGTGCCACTGAGCTGGATCGTTGTGAATCTTATTCTGGGATGGTGGACATGGAGACAGATGGCTTGAGCCCTTTGCGAAGCCTGTGAAACACAGGCGACACCTTTGGAGATGGAGTGGTCTCCATGTAGTTGTCATCATTAAGTACCGGATAGGTAACTTGAGCTGGTGGAGTACGGGGTGTCTCATCTTAAACACTCGTGTTTTCTTGTGGACGCTCAGCCCAAGAGTCATCTTGAGCAATTGGCGTCAATGGACGACCAATGCTAATGTATTCTCTACTTGTTGTAGTAGGCGATGATACCAACTGGTTCTCGAGCTGAGGAAGGACTTCATCATCAACTACATTGCCTTCATGACCAATGTCTTTAGCTGCGTTGGGGTCAACAACTGGAACTTCTTCAGATTCTGGCACCTCTGTGGAAGCAGGCTCATGGACAACAAGATGGTGCTCGCGATTTGCAGAGGCAAGAAATGCAACAGAGAGAGGTTCAAGAACAAGGGGCTCAGGGGCAGCAACACGACTTTTCTTTGAAGACTTTGTTCCCTTAGTATTCAACTTTTTCTTGGAAGGGGCATCATCAGATGCATCCTTGTGCTTGCACTTCTTGGCTTCGGCTTCAGCTCCCTTGTCTTCTTCAGCTCTGAAGTTGCTGAGGTGACCTTTGGCTTCGAGCCTGTCATGCTGGCAAGGAAGAGAATGCTAGGTGCTTCCTGCCTTGGTGCTTCAGGTTGTGTCACATGAAAATTCGGCAGCCATCCTGGGATCGATGCCAGGGCGCCCAAGAGCTTTGCGCTTCTCAGCTTCATTGTGTGCTTGAACACATTTTTGTGTGAAGTATTTCATGCGCTCTCATGAGCCTTTAGCCTCATCACGCTTTTTGTGAAACTCTTCCTTGAGGTCATGCATCATCTTTTTAATGATTTGAACATCTACCACACTGAGCTTGGCCATGTTCTTCTTGAAGTGAGCCTTCTCATAATCAATTTTGTTCTTGAGCTCAACTATCTTTCTGAGCCAAGGCCAACTCATTAGCAATGGCTCCATGGAATGTGACTTTTATGTCCACCAGAAGCTGAAGATCATCAATGCTAATGCTCTGGTTGTCGAACCACTCGTCAATGAAGTTGTTAAGAATATCAACATCAAATAGGGGCAGATCTTTGAAGATTTCCTCCTCTTGCTTGCTTTTGATTAGCATCTCAAGAGCATCATCACCAAGATCTTCATCACTGAATAAATCAATGTTGTCATCCTCGTTCCACAGAACAGCAAAATGAGTGAGGGGTTGCCCAGTGGCCTTCTTGGGCAATGGCTTCTTGGTCCTCTTGGACACGCGAGATAAGTCTTCAGACTGCACACAAGATTCAAGCGGTGCAGTATTCATTGTCTTCCGGGTTGAAGCTTTTGGTGTAGAAGAGGGCTTTGAAGCTTTTTCCTTGTTCTTCTTCTGCTTTGGTGGTGAGGGAGCATCATCAGAATCAGCTTCTTCAGCAGTTTGCCCCATAGCAGCTCTCTGAGCAGCAATATGAGACAGAAGCCCGCCAAAATTGGCGAAGGGGCCAATCCTGTTCTCATTAGCTTCACGGGTTCTATCAGACCTTGGAGCGGAGGGGCCAGGATTAAAGTAGAGGCCAAACTCCTTCTAGTTCTTAACAACTGAATCTTTTGTGAACTAAAAGTTGCGCTTGAAAAGATTGTCTTCACGACACCATAGGAGAGATGATGGGTCAGAATTCTCAGGATGTGGTCCTCTGACCATACAGGGATAGAACTTTTGTTCAATAGCTTCAGCCTTAGTCTTCGGTACCAAGCCACGGACAGATAGTCACCCCACGGGTGCTCGATGTCATTCTATTCAGCATCCTTAGGTGTTACAAACCTGTATTTGAACCATTGCTCTGCCCAATATCTTCGGATCCACTGAATCATGTTCTTGCGCTGGTTATAATTTTCCTCTAGGCCAGACTTGTATAGATCATACAGATTTTCAGGCAAATCAAGTGCAGTGTTGCCACGGTGTTGCCTGCCGCCTTTCCGTGCAGATTTTTCTGAAGCCATTATGTTTAGGTTGATTGGCTTCAAAACTATGAAAGGCTTCCGTGTGCTGGTCAGACAAGAACTGGCTTCAGGAGATTCGATGTGACACTGCAAGTATTCTGCAAATGAATGCAGACTATGAGAACCAAGGGATTCTACCATGGACATGTACCTGTGACAGCATTAGAGATGCGAGGGAAGGGGAAGAGGTCATATGCATTCTCAAAAGATTTTTAAGATAAATCAGTTTAGAAGGCATGGACCTCATAGTGGAAGACATTCACTTATTTGAAGAGAGTTGGTTCTAGATTTGTACGAATCCATGAATAAGTACAAGTGAGGAATCTAACTAGTTATGAAGCATAAGTGAACATACTTGGCATAATATGAGATGCATATGAAGATAGATCTAGATTTGGAAGTGAAGAAACCACTTGTGGTCGAAGGGGATGGATTTGACGGATCAAAAAGGCAGTAAAAAGTGAGTTTTAATTACCGCTGTCGAACTGCTAGACGAGGTAGATAGGGAGGCCTAGTAGTTCAATCTCTCACGCCCTAACATGGCGGCGAAAGACACCTACGGCGGCGGCGGAGAGGACGAAGTCAGCGGCCAGCGTGAGGACGACATCGAAGAAGTCGCGGCAGCTAAACGCTTCGTCTCCGGCGTCGACGCGAGCTAGCAGAGGCACTAGGGTTTGAGCGAGGTGGCGAGGTGGAAGAACAGATTTTGACCACGAGGGAAGAGTATTTATAAGAAGTAGGAGGGCGGCGCGGCGCAATTACGCAGGTGCCCCTGGCGGTTCATATCTCAGGGACATGTGGCATGCATGCAACTCATTGAAAGTTGTTCCATGTTCACACGCACGCCTGGATTGTCGGGTGGTCGTTCCGGCTTCTCCGGTATTCAGGCAATAAGGATACAACATTAAAAACAGATTTAAATGTTTATCACTTTGTCTTTTGCTGACAAGGACTCAGAGAAGACAATCGACAGTTTTCAATAGAATGCATATGATTTGGACAGATAGAATTTGAGGAAGAAGCACAAAAAGGGTTAGGGTCCGATCACATTCACTTAGATCAATAAAGATTCAGATATGAAGACAGAGCTATATATAAAGATCAACTCAACATTGCAAAGATAATTCTTGAAGTCAAATCAATGTTGAAGAGAAACCAAATATGAAGACTATGCAACCATGACGCCAAAAGAAACAATTCAATGAGAATTTGGTGGTGGCTTTACCCACCGTATAGGAAGTATTAGACCCATACACGGCGCACAATTATCATGGCGCTCCGAAGTCAAATTCCACATTAATGTATTCACACTCAGAGGGTAAGTATTCATTGATTGAAGATATACGTTACTTCGTGTGTTGCACATCTAAGTCATCAACATGCATAAGCGTTAGGATGTGTGCCCAATTACAGGACATTTGAGGAATCTAAGATATTTAGCTCACAACACAACTTGCAAAATCTTTTATCATCCAAGGGCTTTGTGAAGATATCTGCCAATTTCTCTTTAGTGTTGATGTGAATGATATCAATATCTTCCTTCATGACATGATCTCTGAGAAAGTGATGAGGATCTGAATGTGTCTTCGAGTGCTGAACTGGGTTATTGGCAATCTTGATGGCGCTTTCATTGTCGCAGTAGAGTGGCACATTATTCAGATGGATACCATAGTCCTTGAGAGTTTGCTTCATCCATAGAAGCTGAGAGCAGCAAGATCCAGCAGCAATGTATTTAGATTCAGCACTGGAGAGATATACACAATTCTTCTTCTTTGAAGACCAACAGACAAGAGATCGTCCAAGAAAGTGACATGTGCCTGATGTGGAATTGCGATCAACCTTGTCACCAGCATAATCAACTTCTGAGAACCCAACTAGATCAAACTCTGAGCCCTTTGGATACCATAATCCTAGTGTTGGGGTGTAAGCCAAATATCTAAGAATTCGCTTCACATCTAAGTGATGTGATTCCTTTGGTGCCGCTTGGAATCGGGAACACATGCAAATGCTAAGCATTATATCTGGCCTGGATGCACATAAATATAATAAAGAACCAATCATGGAGCGATATACCTTTTGATCGAACTCTTTACCATTGTCTCCGGGGCCCAGATGACTTTGGTTGGCACTGGCATCGTGTATCCTTTGGAGTCTTGCATTCCAGACTTCTTTTGGCAATCTTTGAGGGATTTTTCTTGTGGTATGAAGATTTCGTTGCTCTGCTAACGAATTTGAAGACCAAGGCAAATTTTCATCTCTCCCATCATGGACATATGATATTGCTCTTGCATCATGTGCCCAAACTCATCACTGTATCTCTTGTCAGTGCAGCCGAAGATAATATCATCCACATAGATTTGGCACGCAAACAGTTCACCATCATATGTATTCGTGAAGAGTGTAGGATCTAGTGAACCAGGTTTGAAGCCTTTGCTCTTCAGTAAGACTTTGAGTGTTTCATACCAAGTGCGAGGAGCTTGTTTGAGGCCATACAGTGCCTTGTTGAGCTTGTATACCATATCAGGATGTTTTGGATCTTCAAAGCCAGGTGGTTGTGCAACATCCACTTCTTCTTCAATCTTGCCATTTAGAAAGGCAATCTTCACATCCATTTGGTATAGAAGAATGTTGTGATTGTTGGCATAGGCTAGCAGTATGTGAATGCCTTCAATCCTAGCCACGAGAGCGAATGTTTCATCGAAGTCAATCCCTTCTACTTTAGTGTAACCTTGAGCAACCAGACAAGCCTTGTTTCTGATGACTTGACCATGCTCATCTTGTTTGTTGCGATAGATCCATTTGGTGCCAATGATATTGTTCTTGCGAGGATCAGGACGCTTGACCTATTCCCTTACATTGTTCAACTTGAACTGTTGAAGCTCTTCTTGCATAGCTTGAATCCATTCAGATTCCATGAAGGCTTCAACAACTTTGTCGGTGTCAAAACCGGTGGATCTCGGGTAGGGGGTCCCGAACTATGCGTCTAGGCGGATGGTAACAGGGGACAAGGGACACGATGTTTTACCCAGGTTCGGGCCCCCTTGATGGAGGTAAAACCCTATGTCCTACTTGATTAATATTGATGATGTGTGTTACAAGAGTGGATCTACCACGAGATCAAGGTGGCTAAACCCTAGAAGCTAGCCTATGGTATGATTGTTGTTCGTCCTATGGACTAAAGCCATCCGGTTTATATAAACACCGGAGAGGGCTAGGGTTACACAAAGTCGGTTACAATGGTAGGAGATCTACATATCCGTATCGCCAAGCTTGCCTTCCACGCCAAGGAAAGTCCCATCCGGACACGGGACAAAGTCTTCAATCTTGCATCTTCATAGTCTTGGAGTCCGGCCGATGATGATAGTTCGGCTATCCGGACACCCCCTAGTCCAGAACTCCCTCAATAGCCCCTGAACCAGCCTTCAACGACGACGAGTCCGGCGCGCATGTTGTCTTCGGCATTGCAAGGCGGGTTCTTCCTCCGAATAATTTATAGAAGATTGTGAACACCAGGATAGTGTCCGGCTCTGCAAAATAAATTCCACGTACCACCGTAGAGAGAATAACATTACACAAGTTCAATCTGCTGACGTGTTTTGTGGCGCGACGTCACACCACTACCAAGACTTCACTCAAATTGTTTTTATTGTTCCACCTCCGTGCGTTTAGCGAGGCTGTTTCCTTGGCACGTCTTGTCGAAGCAGAGATCGTGTTCCCCTTATTCCAGGATTCCCATCAATACGGATGTGGGTAACCCAACCGCGCCATTGATTGTGACGCTTGGGAGATAAGCGAGTTTTACCAGTCCGGTGGGGACACATGTTTTTGTCCGCCCATATAAGGGGATAAAGATCCAACCCTATTACCAGCGCCCAAGTCCGCACTTCTCACCTCAACCTTCTCCAACTATGTCCGGAGCGGGAGGCAAGTGGATGGCCTCCTCCGTTACGGAGGGGCAGATCCAGAAGCTGCGCGACGCCGGATATTTGTCCAGCGACATCGTGCATCGGCTCCCCGACGAGGGAGAGCTCATCCCCACCCCCAGGCCCCATGAGAGGGTAGTATTTCTTCCCCGTTTCCTCCGCGGACTGGGCTTCCCACTTCATCCCTTTGTCTGGGGGCTCATGTTCTACTACGGCCTAGATTTCCATGATCTAGCCCCGAATTTCATCCTCAACATCTCGGCGTTTATCGTCGTGTGCGAGGCCTTCCTCTGCATCCAGCCCCACTTCGGCTTGTGGCTCAAGACCTTCAGTGTCAAGCCGAAGGTTGTGAAGGGCAGCCAAGCGGAGTGCAGAGGCGCCATGGTGGGCAGGATGTCCCACGTTACGTGGCTAGAGGGCACTTTCGTGGAAACCATTAAGGGATGGCAATCGGGGTGGTTCTACATCACCGAGCCGCGTGACCCTGATTGGGCAGCGGCCCCGAATTCAGATCCGGCATCCCTACACGGCTCACCTCCTGGAAAGAGAGTGGTCGGATCTAGGGGGGATTTGGAGGAGCTGACCGGACTCCAAGCCTGTATCTAGAAGCTGGTGGACAAGAAGCTCAAGCTTGTCAGCGTAGTCCAGGTCATGCTCATCCGCCGGATTCTCCCGTGCCAACGACGGGGCTTCAACATGTGGGAGTTCGATCCGGCACAACACCAGACCCTGAGTGGGCTCTTCGACACTACGTACGAAGATGTCTGGAAGGTGCTGTTCAAGGGCGCCGAGGCTCCCGCATCCGCTACCGAAAATCGTGGATTCCGCTCGCAGCATCCAGCTGACGAGGTAAGTGATTTTGCTACTTGTTTTCTATAGTTTGACTCTATGCGGGATCTAAACTCCCTTTACCTTTGACAGGACTAGCTGGCGAAGGCCGAATGGACTATCTGTCTGGCCCCATTGCCAGAGGACCCAGCGGACGCCCGCCTAACAGGGCTGCTGGCTCCGGCACCCCATGTGGTGCCGGAGAAGAAGGCCAAGAAGAAGGCCACGGGGACTTGGAAGAGTTCCCGTTTTCAGGTGCTATCGGATGATGAATCCGAGGCCGACTCATACCACCATGGCGACGAGGAGGAGAAGAAGAAAGCCTCTCCCCCAGTGGGGGGTGGGAAGAAAAGGAAGGCCTCCCCAACAAGGGAGGCCAAAGGGTCCAAGAAGGGAAAAACTTTTCCCCCGGACTGGTCCACCAATGCCAGTGACGACGACGAGGACTGGCCTCCAAGGGCCAAGCCCCTGGCGAGATCGTAAGTATCCGGACTCCCGAATAACTTCAAGGTTTTTATTTTCCGCCACATAATGTCTTTCTAATGCCGCATACAACGCTGCAGTCTGCCTAAGGATGATCTTCCCGCTTCATCGAGCGGGTCTTTAGGTGCGTCGGATATGGATTCTCTTCCGACTGCCTCCACCCCCCGTGACGCGAACGATGCCGAGGTGGGATCCCAGGAAGGGACCCACCAGGAGGAGAGGGCCCCGGAGGTGTCGCAGGACAACCTCCCGGACTTTGCACCGGACTCGGCCCCAGAACCCACAGTGGCTCCGGAGTCCGGCGGGCGACCCCTTTGTAAGAAGGGCAAGACCGTGACGCCGGCAGCCTCCGTCCAACCGGAGGCGCCGGATAGCTTGCTGGAGGCGCTCAATGGCGCCTCCATCGAAGACGAACACCGCACTGTTATGAGTGCGGTGATTCAGAAGGTTTAGCTCGCCAAGAGCGGGCTGACCGAAGCGTGCAGCAGCCTTCTAACAGGCTTTGAGGTAAGAATTTCAATATGTATAAAATGGTACCGCATAGACAGTAGCCCCTGATGCTCGGTTCGGTGTTCGGAAAGAAAAGCCGGACTGAGGATCTAAAAAGATATACGCAGGAGTCATAAAAAATATGTCAATATGGGATTGCAGGCTGTGCTGCTGACCTCTGCCGCACTGACTGCGGAGGTCAATACTTTGAAGGAAAACCTCGAGCGGTCCGAGAACGAGCTTGGCCGTGCCAAGAAGCAGCTCGAGGACAAGGAAGGTGAGTAACACCTTATTAAAATTGTACCTTACAGAAAAGGATTTTGGTTGCAAAAAGAATGACAAGGGTAACATGGGTATTGCAGGGGCCACTAACGAGGTGGCGACCCTGAAAGAGGCGGTGGCTGCGGCCGAACACAATGCGGCCGCGGAGCGCACCGAGCGAGAGAAGCTGGATGCGCGGGTGTCCGAGGTATAGCAAGAGCTCCAGGATCTCGTGAAAAAACATGAGAGCCTGGAGCGTGACTTGAAGAGTTGAGAGTCTGAGCTTGCAACGGCTCTTGAGAGTGCCAAAGCCGCTAAGGCCGAAGCCTACAAGGCCCTCCAGGAGATTGAGGCGGTGAAGAAACTAGCAGCGGGTCCATTTTTCATGCAAAGTAAGCATGTGAGTGTTAATTACCTGTTGCTTACCCGAATTCGGAGCTCTCTAGGAGCGTTGGCAGATCTTCCTCGCAGCCTGTCCGATGCTGCCGCATTCTACCGGGCCGAGGAGGGGAGCTCGACGGAGAAGGTCTTCTGGTCTTAGTATGCTGAGGCCGGACATCCGGTGCCCCTTAGCGACCAGCTGAAGTAGCTGGTCAAGCTCCACAAGGCGGCCGAACAGGCCATGAAGGGCCTCATAGTTCGGCTATGGCCTAAGGAGGCCATGCCTGGGAGCTACTTCGGCCTGGTGCGGCGGCTGGTGGATGTGTGCCCGTGGGTTGAAGTCATCAAGCACTCCGCCTGTATTGAGGGTGCCCGTCGGGCCCTTGCCCGCGCAAAGGTGCACTGGGGCAAGATGGATGCCCAGAAGCTTGTGACGGACCCGCCACCAGAGGGCAAGGAGCATCGCACGCCCGAGATGTATTATAAGAGTGTGCTAAAGGGCGCCCGCACTATTGCGGGGGAGTGGTCCAAAGATGTAATTTTTTAGTAGACTCACATTTTGTTATCCTGTGCGCTGAAAACTTAGTTCATATGCTCTAAGCAACGCTTGTTAATTTAAAATATTACCTTCTATGCGGCTGTTTATCAAATCTGAGAGATGGCAAGCCGTCGGCTTCAGCCCCCATGCCACGAGTGTTGGGGTGTTCGGGATAAACTTGAGCACTCTTGTTCCCATTTTTGGGTCCATCTAGGGAGGCGCTCAACACAGCGAACAAGGCAACCGGACTTATAATGCTTGAACACTCTCACTTAGCCATAGAATTCTATAATTTTAAATTTCGGCGAAGCCCCTAGTCTTCGGAAGGCCGAATTTGGGGCGCTATCCACGCCTGGGCCAGACAAGATCTGGCTCCTCGCTCTAAGCGGCATAGTCTTTAAGGACTCGCAAAAACCTCTCGAACAGCGACCGGCTCTCGCCTCATCATGACGGTCAATTTTAGCTTTCTCCACTGAGGTGTTAACCCAGCTCAACTGGGGCGCAATCGCAGTGGTTCTCCCAGTGCTACCTTAGCCGATACAACGGAACGTAAGGTACCAAAACATGGGAGCCAGGAAAACCCAACTATTGACCCAAGACATGATTCGGAGCCGATGCATATAGTGCTATAAGTTCGGGGTGCCGCACTTGTGAAAGTGTTCGGACTTATCACACCATGATGCGGGAAACATAAGCCCCTGGTGTATTTTAGCCGTACCAAAGTGTACGGATGCAACATGCCGTAAATGAACATATGTATAAAAAGGAAATGCAATTATAAGCAAAAAGGTGCTTCATTATTTTATTCAATAAGTGCTGCTATGAATGCAGAACGATACAAAAAGTGCGATAAGCAAGGGATGGGACTGTTAAACATGTCCCCCTCCAGGGGTAGGCTGCGGATTGGTGTATAAAAATGCTCGTAATGGAGACCACCTATATATTCGTTGTAGCCTTTATCCTTCCCTAGCTGTTGCATCGTGAGTTCGGCAGGTCTGCTGCCGGACAGGGCCTCTGACGACCGCAGTCCTGTGGGTAAAAAATAAAAGGTAAAAAGAAAAAAGAACAACACACTTGAGAGCCCCTGGTGTGGTTGAGCCGCAGTCTGGGCTTATCGTGGCCGTGCCCCTCTCCCCATGCCCATGGTATCTTCAGAGCGTAATGGTGTACGCGAAGGACCTGTTTTGACGTTTTGCAGGGGCTGGGGTTGGGGCCGCACTGCTACGCGTGCTCGGAACGTGCCAGGTGGTCTTGTTGTAGGTTACTCCGGGCACGCTTAGCTATGTCCGGCCGCTTAACGGCCGGACTCAGGAATTGCCTTAGGAGGCTGCATTGTACTTCTGCCGCAAGAGCCGATGTATGTTCCTCCGTTCGGAGAGAACGTTCAGTGTTTCCATTGACCGTGATGACTCCTCGAGGTCCTGGCATCTTGAGCTTGAGGTATGCGTAGTGCGGCACCGCGTTGAACTTTGCGAACGCGGTACGTCCGAGCAAGGCATGATAGCCGCTGCGGAATGGGACTATGTCGAAGATTAACTCCTCGCTTTGGAAGTTATCCGGGGATCCGAAGACCACTTCCAGTGTAACTGAGCCTGTACAATTGGCTTCTACACCTGGTATGACGCCTTTAAAGGTCGTCTTGGTAGGTTTAATCCTTGAGGGGTCTATGCCGCCGTCCATCAGGACTCTGGTGAGGTGAAATCCATCGACGATTGGGTCTAAGACTAGTGCGGCGAATCCGCCGTGGCGGATGCTGGTGGGGTGGTCCCTTCGGTCAAAAGTGATCGGGCAGGAGGACCATGGATTGAATTTCGGTGCGACTGGCTCCATCACGTATACATCCCTGAGTGCACGCTTCCGCTCCCTTTTGGGTATGTGCGTTGCCTATATCATGTTCACCGTCCGCACCTGTGGGGGGAAACCCTTCTGTCCTCTATTGTTCGGCGGTCGGGTCTCTGCTCGTCATCGCTATGCAGCCCCTTGTCATTGTTTTCGGTAATTAACTTGCCTGCCTGATTGAATATCCAACAGTCCCTGTTGGTGTGGTTGGCTGGTTTTTTGGGGGTGCCGTGTATCTGGCACGAGCGGTCGAGTATTCGGTCCAAATTGGACGGATCCGGAGTAGTTCTCTTGAATGGCTTTTTCCGCTGACCAGGTTTAGAGCCTCTGAATCCGGCATTGACTGATGTATCCTCACTATTGTCGCCGTTGATGCGGCGCTTGTTTTTGTTATGACGCGACCTGCCATTTCGGTCCTTGAAATCCGGACTGCCAGAATTTTTGCTGAGGTTGTTGCTGCGTGCTAGCCAGCTATCCTTACCTGCGCAGAAGTGGGTCATGAGTGATGTGAGGGCTGCCATGGATTTCGGCTTTTCCTGTCCCAGGTGCTGGGCAAGCCACTCGTCGCGGATGTTATGCTTGAAGGCCGCGAGGGTCTCCACATCCAGATAGTCGACGATTTGGTTTTTCTTGGTTAAGAACCGTGTCCAGAATTGTCTGGCCAATTCGTCTGGCTGCTGAATTATGTGGCTTAGGTCATTAGCGGCTGGTGGTCGCACATACGTGCCTTGGAAGTTATCGAGGAATGCGGCTTCCAGGTTTTCCCAACTCCCAATTGACTCTGCTGGCAAGCTGTTAAGCCAATGCCGGGCTGGTCCTTTAAGCTTGAGGGGGACATATTTGATGGCGTGAAGATCGTCACCGCGGGCCATGTGGATGTGAAGAAGATAGTGTTCGATCCAAACCGCGGGGTCTGTTGTGCCATCGTAAGATTCGATATTCACGGGTATAAACCCTTCGGGGATTTGATGATCCATTACTTCATCTGTGAAGCATAGTGGGTGTGCGGCGCCTCTGTACTGGGCGATATCACGACGGAGCTCAAAAGAGCTTTGTCTGTTTTGTTTGGCCCGGCCGGACTCACTGTGTCCGGGGCGACGGTTGTCGTCACGTACCGTGGGGCGCCCACGCGATCCATAGATCGATCTTGATTGTCTTGCCTTATCCTCCAATATATCTCGCAAGTCTAGAGCGTTCCCCTGTGGCCTTGTGCTTTTTGAGCGATGCCGGGGTACGGGTCTAGTGAAGGGCCTAGAGGCCTCTCTATCGCGACCACGGGGTGGTCGGTCGGCCGTATTGTCTCCTGGTGATGCGGGTTTATACGCTTCCTCCTCTAATCGGGGGAGCAGCTTGCATTTAGGGTAGCTTTTGGAGGGGCGTTCAAGCTCATGCTCTTCGGCCGCGAGGACTTCAGTCCATCTGTCAGCTAGCGGATCTTGATCAGCTCTAAGTTATTGCTGCTTTTTCTTGAGGCTGTTCACCGTGGCAATAAGCCTGCGTTTAAAACGCTCTTGTTCGACGGGATCCTCAGGCATGACGAATTCGTCATCGTCGAGGCTTGCTTCGTCTCCGGAGGGAGGCATATAATCCTCTACCTCTTCTTCTGCCGCTCTCTCATGAGGGCGGGCGTCTCCATCCTCCTGCGCTGGATCTTGCTGGAGTGGGTTGTCTTCGGCACTGTCCGGTGTATTATTATCTCCGGTGCCGGAATCTTCATTCTTGCTGTGGCGGGATTTAGAGCGGCGCCGCTGACGCCGGTGCTTGGGCTGTTTCTTGGAGGGGTCATCCTCCTCTGTTCCTTCGCCGTTCCCATCCTTTGGGATATCCACCATGTATATGTCATATGATGAGGTGGCTTTCCAGTGCTCGGTCGGTGCCGGTTCTTGTTCATCTCCGGCATCGTCGTCCATACCGTCGATGTCTTCGGAGTCGTAGTCTAGCATGTCGGTTAGATTGTCGACAACGGCTACCAAGTGGGTGGTGGGTGGGCTTTGAATTTCTTCGTCGTCCGCATCCCAACCGTCCTGACCAAGTGAGGGATACTTTAGCGAACTCAAGATGTCGCTGAAAGGTGAGTGTTGAAAGATGTCCGCTGCCGTGAACTCCATGATCGGCGCCCAATCGGATTCGATCGGAGGGGCGCGGGAGGTTCAGAGTCCGGCCAGGAGTCCGGCACCTCGGAGTCACGAGCTTTATGAGGGACAAGGTCAGTGTTCGGCTCTATCGTCGTAGAGGTTGCAGCCCTCGAGGCGGCGTCTAGCCATCCGTCCTCGATCTGCGCGGCCGGCTCCGAATTGAAGATCGGAGGGGGTTCGAGTGCGGCCTCTAGGGTACTGTCCGGCTGCAGAGCTAAATCATGCTCGCCGTGACAGTGCGGCACGCTCGGCTGTGGCTCGAATCCATCGAGGATCAAGTCCCCGTGAATGTCAGCCGTGAAGTTCAAGCTTCCAAACCTGACCTGACGGCCAGGGGCGTAGCTTTCGATCTGCTCCAGATGGCCAAGCGAATTGGCCCACAATACAAAGCCGCCGAATACGAAGATCTGTCCGGGAAGAAAGGTCTCACCCTGGACTGTGTCATTGATGATGATCGAAGAAGCCATCGAGCCTATCGGTGACGACACAGAGGAGCTCTCAATGAAAGCACCAATGTCGGTGTCAAAACCAGCGGATCTCTGGTAGGGGGTCCCGAACTGTGCGTCTAGGCGGATGGTAACAGGATACAAGGGACACGATGTTTTACCCAGGTTCGGGCCCTCTTGATGGAGGTAAAACCCTACGTCCTGCTTGATTAATATTGATGATGTGTGTTACAAGAGTGGATCTACCACGAGATCAACGAGGCTAAACCCTAGAAGCTAGCCTATGGTATGATTGTTGTTCGTCCTATGGACTAAAGCCATCCGGTTTATATAGACACCGGAGAGGGCTAGGGTTACACAAAGTCGGTTACAATGGTAGGAGATTTACATATCCGTATCGCCAAGCTTGCCTTCCACACCAAGGAAAGTCCCATCCGGACACGGGACGAAGTCTTCAATCTTGCATCTTCATAGTCTTGGAGTCCGGCCGATGATGATAGTTCGGCTATCCGGACACCCCCTAGTTTGGAACTCCCTCAAACTTTCTTGGGTTTAGATATAGATACAAATGCAAAGTGCCCACATAAATTTGCTAGCTATGTTGCTCTAGAACGAGTGAGTGGACCAGGTGCATTGATGATATCAATTATCTTCTCAATCTGTAATTCATTTGCAACACAGGGATGAACTGGACGAATATTTTTCCCTTGCAGATCATTGTCTTCAGCTTCAGCATTGACTTTAGGCTGAACATTGTCTTTAGGTTGATTTGGTGCAATGATGATTTCTTCTTCAGCCTGTGCTTCTGAAGGTATGATTTCTCCAGTACCCATTAGCTCGATAGATTCACTAGGTGGGACTTCATCTAGCACATTTGGCAGGTTCTCTCTTTGCGAGCCGTTAGTCTCATCGAATCGCACATCCACAATTTCAACCACTTTATAGTGAAAGAGGTTGAAGACTCTGTAGGAGTGCGAATCCTTTCCGTATCCAAGCAGAAAAACTTCATGTGGTTTCGGTGCAAATTTTCAAGTGTGATGTGGATCCTTGATCCAGCACCTAGCACCAAATACTCTGAAGTAATTGAGGTTTGTCTTCTTACTAGTTAGCAGCTCATATGATGTCTTCTTTAGAAGCTTGTGTAGATAAACACGGTTGATGACATGACATGCAGTATCAATGGCTTCAAGCCATCTCAATGAGGGTTCTGTTCTTGCGCTCCACGATGCCATTCTGCTAAGGTGTGTATGGAGCTGAGAACTCATGAGTGATGCCCTATGTATCAAGATAAGTGCCAATGCCGGTGTTCTTGAATTTAGTGACATTGTCACTTTTGATGTGCTTGATCTTGATGCCATGGTTCATCATGGCACGGCTGGCGAATCGTCTGAAGACATCCTGCACTTCATTCTTGTAGAGGATTATATGGACCCATGTATATCTTGAGTAATCATAAACAATGACGAAGCCATAGAGACAAGCAGTGGTAGTAAGAGTAGAGTAGTGGGTAGGGCCAAATAAGTCCATGTGAAGCAGCTCGAAGGTTTGTGATGTCCTCATGATTGTCTTCAAGGAATGCTTGGCCCTAGTCACCTTCCCATCTTCACAAGCACCACCCAGATGATCCTTCTTGAACTTGACACCCTCTATGCCCACGACATGCTTCTTCTTCACGAGGGTGTACAAGTTCCTCATGCCAGCATGTCCTAGCCTCCGATGCCAGAGCCAGCACTCTGAAGCTTTTGCTAGAAGACATACGACCAACTATGGTCCTGCTGAGAAATCTACCATGTACATATCATCTTTTCGATACCCTTCAAAGACTAGAGATTTGTCAGATTCCATAAGCACAATATTTTCCAAATATCTCAATCATGTTCAGATCACAAAGCATTGAGACAGACATTAAGTTGAAACCAAGGGATTCAATTCAACAAGCATCACTTTATCCATGTGCTGATCCTTTGAGATTGCAACTCTACCTAGACCCAATACCTTGCTTTTACCAGTGTCAGCAAATGTGATGTGACTTTTGTTAGACGGACGAAGGGTTGAATGCATCCAAAGACTTTGATCACCAGTCATGTGGTTAGTGCATCCACTATCCATAATCCATTCTGAAGCCTTTGGTGTCATATATCCTACAGTACAGTTTGGGGGATAGGCTTCACCAAGGGTATTGTGAAGCATAAACATTTGACGAACAAGTGGATTAGGAAAGTTCAAATCTTGGTTAGGATAAATAGGATGATTTTCAAGGAATCCTGGGACGAATTACATAATAAGACCATTTGGACATTTTATCTTGCAACCCACAAGATGTTTAAGGTCCCCAACATAAGCATCAGACGCCTTTGATTTTTGACTGGAGACCTTTCCTTGCAAAAGAGAGTTAAGATTTCTTAACCACCCACATCTTCAGGGGTGGTTTAGAAGCAATGAGTCTAAGTGCAGCATCTGAAAACTTTGGCTTTGGAGCCCTAGCAAATAGCCTTGCAGGAGGTGAATAATACTCATAAGAATAAGCAGAAAAGTTCTTAGTCTTATGAACATAGCGGTTTGACGAAACACACTCATATTCACAAGTTCGAGTATGGTTTTCCTGCAAAACATCGGGGTTAGGGTGTCTCTGGTGAGTCCTCTGTCTGTATGAAGCCTTTGGACCATATGAAGCGTTTGGTCTGGGATTTGTCTTCTTCCCAGGTGGTGTCATGATGACATTCACGGGAAGATTATCAAGACAACTCTTGGGTAGCCAGATCTTCTTAAAAGGTGGTCCATTCCTGCAGTTAGTACCGATATACCTGGCAAACACTTCACCATTATGATTCTTAAACAGTTTATAGTTTGCATCAAAGGATTCATCAATGATACTCGGGTTAGCACAAGTGAAGCCAGATAAGTTAGATGGATACACTGAAGGTCCCTTTGCAGCAACCCATGTGGTTTTGGGGTACTGCTCAGGCATCTAGTAAGAACCATCAACATTCATTTTCCTCTCGAACCCAACACCCTCTTTCCTAGGGTTTCGGTTCAGAATCTGTTTCTTAAGGACATCACATAGTGTCTGATGCCCTTTGAGACTTTTGTACATTCCTGTTTCAAGCAATGTCTTCAACCTGGCATTCTCATTAGCAATAGTAGTGGTATCCTCAGCAGAGGGGTTAGTTACCACATCAGTAGTTGAAGATATTGCACCAGTAGCAACAGTAGTACATTCAGCAATAGAGACATCATTATCATGCTCAAGACATTTTAGACATGGTGGTTCAAATCCTTCCTGAGCGTAATTGATCTGTTGAGCGCGGAGTGACTTGTTCTCCTTTTGAAGATCTTCATGAGTCGATCTCAAGTTCTAAAGTTCTTGCTTCCTTTGAAGATAATCATAGGAGAGCTTTTCATGAGAATTTGAAAGCATTTCATGACGACTTTCAAGTTCCTCGTACTTAACATGAAGATTTTTAATCTCTTCAATTAAGGACTGAGATCGGGTCATTTCCGCGTCCAACAGTTCATCACTTTTATCTAGCAATTTTTTGAATATGTTCCATAGCATTCTGTTGTTCAGTTGCAATTTTAGCAAGTGTTTTGTAGCTAGGTTTAGAATCGCCAGAGGTTACCTTGACACTACGTACCATGAGGCTGTAGTTTTGATCAGATGGCTCAGGTTCAAAAGACATTGTTTTAGGAGATTCTTTGAACTCGTAGAACCACGGGTCTTGACGGGTTCGATGACCCTCATAGACATCAGAAATCCGGTCCCAGATATGCTTTGCATTGCAAAGATGCATGATGCACCTTAACACGTCATTGGATAGACATGAGCATATGATATCCTTAGCCATGATATCCAGACGAGTGTACTTTCGAAAGTCATCAACATTCGCCATCTTGCATAAATTGGTGAGACCAATCTTTGTTACGGTTCACAGTTCACTGTTCATGGCAAGGAGGCGCTTCTTCATCATTACCTTCCATTTGGGATAATCTTGACCATCAAAAATAGGACATGCAGTGGAGACTTTTATTATCCCTAAAGTCGACATATCGGAAACTCCAGGTGGTTAAACTGAATCACACAGAACAAGGGAGCACCTCGCTCTAATACCAACTGAAAGTGCTAGTTATCGACTAGAGGGGGGTGAATAGGCGAATTTTATGAAAGTCTTCAAAACACGGGGGCTTTGAAAACAAATGGTAGAAATGAACCTACTGATATGCAGCGGAAGGTAGACTACAATAGACAAGTCATAGTCAAATAAGCAATGCAGTGAAAGTACGAAGACTATCAGCAGCTAGGTAGAGTGGATCAGGATGGAAGACAGTGTGAAGCCAAACAGTAAATAGTCTTCACTCAGTGAAGTCAATCAGATCCGACAAACATGCAATGACTTCATGAAGACAAACTGTAAGTAAAGCGAGGTCAGGATAGAACCAGTTGCTCGGAGAGGATAAGGTTTTGTTGGACCAGTTCCAGTTTATGTGACAACTGTACGTCTGGTGAGGGAGGCTGAGATTCAACTCAGAAGACCGCATCTTCACCTTATCCCCTTGAGCTAAGAACACTTAGTCCTCGCCCAATCACTCTGGTAAGTCTTCAAGGGAGACTTCCAAACCTTCACAGACTTCATTCACCGGCGATCCACAATGGCTCTTGGATGCTCAAAATGTGACGCCTAACCAGCTGGCGATTCACCGGCGATTCACAGTCCTCAAGTCCAACAAGTCTTCAGATCACGCGGAAAGAAATACTTTAGTGATTCCTAACACTCTTTGGCTCTGGGTGTTTTGGGCTTTGTCCTTGCAAGGATCTCTCTATCAAATGCTTCGGAGGTGGATTGCTCTCAAACGACAAATGTCGTGCACTAACTCTGAGCAGCCACCAATTTATGGTGTAGGGGGTGGGTATTTATAGCCAGGAGGCAACCCGACCTGATTTGTCCAAAATGACCCTGGGTCACTATGGACCTGACACGTGTCCAACGGTCAGATTTCAAACACACGTGGCAACTTGACATGGGCTACAAGTAAAGATGACTCATCCAGCTCTGGATAAGATTTGATCTCATTGCCTTCGCTCAAAGACATAGGATTTGGTTGAGCATCACTTTAGTCACTCTGACTTTGTTCACTTGGACCTCACTTAACGGTACGGTGGTTCCTATGGCTCAACAAAGAACAAAAGGAAACTACGAAACAACTATGTCTTCGCACTCCATAGTCTTCATGCGATGTCTTCTCAAGCCATATTCTTCAATGTGAATATCTTCACAGACCACCATTGTCTTCAATGTCTTCACACATTTTTATGGGTCATCTCTGGTAGGTAAACCGAATCAATATGGGACTACTACCTGTGTTATCCTGCAATTCTCAGAAACACATGAGTCCCTCAACCAAGTTTGTCATCAATACTCCAAAACCAACTAGGGGTGGCACTAGATGCACTTACAGAAACAAGTGAGCAGGAGTTTTTGAAGGCCATGGACACCCTGTTCGTTGACGGGGGTGGATCTTTGCACACCTCCCACCGCCAACTCAAATGGTGGGCATGAGAAGTCAATGCCGTGGAACCAGCGCCAGAGGCCAGGAAGCTGCTCAAATGGTCTCGTACACCTATCATCTTTGATGAAGAGGACCACCCTAGTCGTACCACCATGGTAGGATGCCTGCATTTTTTGGTTTCTCCAACAATTCGCAACCTCAGAGTCACAAAGATGTTGGTGGACGGTGGGGCCGGACTGAATCTAATTTCCCCGGCAGTTATCAGCAACCTTTAGATAGCAGAGGAAGAGCTAGAGGTTACTGGCACGTTTCAAGGAGTCAATGCCAGTAGGAGTCATCCTAAAGGGAAGATTACGTTGCCAGTAACATTTGGGGGAGAGCTTAACTACCGGACTGAAAAATTATGTTTGACGTTGTTGATCTCCCCCTGCCATACAATGGGATCCTAGGATGCCCGGCCTTGGCTAAATAAATGGTGGCATCTCACTATGCCTACAACACCCTGAAGATGCCTGGGCCACTGGGAGTCCTCACCATCCCATCGGATGAGAAAGATGCCAGATAAGATGTACATGGACGTGGTCGCGGCAAAGGCAGCGATGGCAGCAGCTCCCGCCACGGAAAACAAAGGGAAGAAACATGATTGTAGGACCTCCAGCAAAGAGTCCGGGAAGCGTGCCCCCTCCGACTGCACAACACCCATTGACAACGTGCCGGAGTGTTCCAACAACAAGAGATCCAAGGTTGCTGCTCCACAAGTGAAAAAGGTCCTGGCAGTGCTGGCTGGCGTTGATAGCACTTTTACCATCAGCCCCACCCTTGATGACAAATAGGAAAGCACGCTCGTTGCCTTCCTGCAGGCGAATATCAATGTGTTTTCTTGGCAAGCATCTGATGTCGCCCGTGTTCCTAGGAAGGTAATCAAGCACCACCTTGCTGTCTGCCCACACGCCAGACCTGTTAAACAGAGAGTCCAGAAGCAGATCCATGAAAGGCAGTAGTTTATTGCAGAAGAAATCAAGAAGCTTGAGGCAGCTGGTTTGGTCAGAGGAGTGGTACATCCCACTTGGCTAGCAAACCCAGTGGTGGTCCGGAAGGCAAATGGGAAGTGGAGGTTGTGCATTGATTTCACAAACCTCAACAAGGCTTGCCCGAAGGACCCGTTTCCCTTGCCGCGTATTGATCAGACAGTGGATTTCACTTCAGGTTGTGACTTGCTCTCATTTTTGGTTTCCTATTTTGGGTACCACCAGATCTTCATGTCAAAAGAGGATGAGAAGACATCATTCATCACTCCATGTGGTACATACTGCTTTGTCCACATGCCATTCGGATTGAAGAGCGTCAGGTCCACCTTTGTAAGGGCATTCTAGATTGGTTTTGAACCTCAGTTGCACAAAAACATTGAGGCTTATATGGATGACATTGTGGTCAAAACCAAGGACAGAGCAACTCTCATTTAGGATTTGAAGGATACGTTTGCAAATCTGTGCAAGATCAACCTAAAGCTAAATCCAGAGAAGTGTGTGTTTGGCGTTCCCTCCGGCAAGCTGCTTGGATACTTCGTATCCCACAGGGGGATCAAAGCCAATCCCGACAAGATCAGGGCCATAGAGCAGATTCAGGCACCAAGGTCAGTCAAAGATGTGAGGTTCTTGACGGGATGTGTTGCCATGTTAAGCAGATTCATCTCCAAGTCTTCCGAGCATGCCCTGTCGTTCCTCAAGATTTTGAAGAAGGTAAGTCCCATGAAGTGGACCCCTGAAGCGGGTACAGCTTTGCAAGAACTGAAGACTTACCTGTCCTCTGTGCCTACCCTAGTTGCACTGAAACCCCAAGAGCCGTTATTGCTATACTTGGCGGAAAAAAACCAAGTGGTTAGTGCAGCCTTGGTAGCACAGCGGGAAGTGGACGAGGAAGATACTAAATAGAGGTCGGCAGGGCCAGACAATGATCGGAATAGTAGCAAGCACGGCAACGATGACAACCCCAAGGATGCGGCAAGGAAGAAAGTGGTGCAGTGCCTAGTGTACTTCATCAGCTCCTTGTTACAGGGGGCTAGGTCGAAGTACTCTGGCGTGCAAAAATTGATCTTTGGCCTCATCATGGCCTCAAGGAAACTGCGACACTACTTCCAAGCCCATGAGATTATGGTTGTTACTCGTTTCCTGTTGCAACAGATACTACGAAACCTGGAGGCTACCGGCAGGATAGTGGAGTGGGCTTCGGAGTTGTCCATCTTTCGTTTGAGGTTTGAGAGCACATCAACTGTCTAGAGCAGGGCATTGGCATATTTTATTGCAGATGAGGAAGTGATAGAGACAGTTGTTCTCGGCAAGGAATCACCCCAAGAATGGATTATGTATTTTGTTGGTGCCTTTTCCCTACAAGGTGCGGGGGGCTGGCGTGCTTCTTGTTACCCCCTCCGGGGAGAACTTGAAATATGTCGTCCAGATGCATTTTCACTACAAAAAAATACACTTCCGTGATGATACGTGTTTGTCACAGTAGGTCACGGTTTCTGTCATGCATGTACATTCATGACGATTTTATGACAGAATCAAGATAGTCATACCCGTGGTGTCGTAGAAGTGTTCCATGACATTACCAAAATTATCATCACGGAAGTGTCCACTTCCATGACAATAAATGGCGCGTCATGAAAGTGCTTTGGTCAAGGGTGACCGACACGTGGCATCCACCGTAACGGGTCGCCATTAAGCTATTGGGTCGGGTTTTGGATCCGATAACCCATTAAGACCAATGAGGATTTTCCACGTGTAATATTCTCATTGGCCAGAGGGAACACGTGATGGCTCACTGTTGGGACAGATGTCATCTACTCATTAGACAGGAGGCGCCCATGATAGGTCGACCCGTGGCACGGCCCAACAGTGGCCCATTCCGGTAAAAAAGGCCGACCCAGTAAAAATTAGCAGGCCAACCCATATAAGGCCTACTTGTGTCAGGTCCATTTAAGCCCACGACCCATATGAGATGTGCCAATTCGGCCTGTCAACGGCCCATTAAAGATTTGACACCATTGCAGCCCATCGTTAGTTCGAGCCCATTAACATCCCGCTATATATTTGGGCTCAATATCGGCCTGATGTGATTTCGGCCAGTTAAAGGCCCATTTAAGGGATGGGCCAATTTTCAGGATGTACATCTTTCGGCCATTTAGCGACCCATTTAAGTGTTGGCCTAATTTCCGACCCGGTGTGTCTTTCAGCCTATTGATGGCCCATAAATGAGTTGGGCCATTTGTAGTTGGACCTGAGTTTTGGCCTTTTAGCGACCCATTGAAGTGTTGGGCCAATTCCCGGCCCAATTTGTCTTTCAGCCTGTTGACGGCCCATAAATGAGTTGGGCCATTTGTAGTCGGACCTGAGTTTTGGCCTTTTAACGGCCCATGCTCTTCATGGTCCAATACCAGCCCAATTTCTCTTTCGGCCTGTGAGGGAGTCCTGGACTAGGGGGTGTCCGGATAGCCGAACTATCATCATCGACCAAACTCCAAGACTATGAAGATACAAGATTGAAGACTTCGTCCCGTGTCCGGATGGAACTTTCCTTGGCGTGGAAGGCAAGCTTGGCGATACGGATATGTAGATCTCCTACCATTGTAACCGACTCTCTGTAACCCTAGCGCTCTCCGGTGTCTATATAAACCGGATGACTTTAGTCCGTAGGATGAACAACAATCATACCATAGGCTAGCTTCTAGGGTTTAGCCTCCTTGATCTCGTAGTAGATCTACTCTTGTAACACACATCATCAATATTAATCAAGCAGGACGTAGGGTTTTACCTCCATCAAGAGGGCCTGAACCTGGGTAAAACATCGTGTCCCTTGTCTCCTGTTACCATCCGCCTAGATGCACAGTTCGGGACCCCCTACCCGAGATCCGGCGGTTTTGACACCGACATTGGTGCTTTCATTGAGAGTTCCTCTGTGTCGTCACCGATAGGCTCGATGGCTTCTTTGATCATCATCAACGATGCAGTCCAGGATGAAGCACGTGCTACACCCGTCCAGGATACAGCACAATGGAGACACAGGCGCAGACGTGCAGCAGGGACCCGTTGCAAGGATTCTTTTCAGATTAAGACCCTAGCGTAAACCTTTCTTACTGTCTCTTGTTGATACACATCCCCTGGTTATCTACCATAACCGAGGAGGAGGCTGGCGTTTTGGCATCGGCCGCGTCAGAAGTTCCCGCCTGTACCTGGACACTAGGGGCTTAGTGCATTGTTCTGCCCGGTATCATAAAGACCGAACACCTCAGGGAGTGTTCGGCGTCTCGAGTTAGGCCTTATATGCATCAGCTCCGAATCATGTCTTTGGTCAAATGTTGGGTTTGCCCGGCTCCTGTGTTTTGCTGCCTTACGTTCCGCTCCATCGGCTAACACGGCACCAGGAGAACTACTGCGATTGTGCCCTGGTTCGGCCGGGCGAGCACCTCAATAGAGAAAGCCGAAAACTGACTGTCATGATATAGCGAGAGACTGGTCAACCACTCGATCGACTATTGGAATGTTTAGAATTCCTCCGCTTTGACGAAGGACCGCTTCCCGGTCAGGCACATACGCGCCCCGAGTTCGGAGAGCGCGGTGCCTCTAGGGGCTATATAGTAGCCCCACCTTCGAGCTCCTATGGCTAAGTGAAAGTGATAAAGCATTATAGTCCGGTTGCCTAGTTTGCTATGCTATCACCTCCTTCAAAGGACCAAGACGTTGGATTAAGTGTGAAAAAGCGCTTTTCTTTTTTGCAAACACCCCCGCACCATGTGCGTGGGGGCTGAAGCCAAAGACTGCAACTTTCAGGTTATTCATACATATACGGCCGCACAGGAGATAGTTCAATACTTGAACGCACAAGTATAAAAAGCTATTGCATTATAAACATGATCTCACAAATCATACACGTCATTTGAACATGACATCTTTTGAGCACTGCGACTCTATTAAACGAGCGCCCTGCAGGACTTCCTCAAAATAGTGCTTGGCGGGTAATCGGCTCTTGTTCGAACCCCGGGATGCAACAGCGGTGGCATCCATGTCCACCCAGTATGTCTTCACACGGGCGAGAGCCATCCGTGCACCTTCTATGCATGCCGACCGCTTCATCGCCTTGATATGCGGCACCGCCCCAAGGAATTGTTGCAACAAGCCAAAATAACTCTTAGGCTTGGGCCTTTCTGGCCACAGATGAGCGACCACATCCGTCATGGCAAGTCCGTACAATCTATTCAGCTCAGCCCACTCAGCCAGCCGATCAGTCAACGAAAGTGGACGCTCCGGACTATGGAATTGAGACCAGTAAAGCTCTTCCATTTCATGATCCTTCTGGCTTCGGAAGTGCACGACTGCGTCCGCCGCACTCGCCGCCAAATCCAGATAAGGATCCTCCGCACCACACAACAGGCCCAGCTGAGCATACTTCGGATCCGTGAACTTCCTACGCAGAAGAAAGGGCTTTCTAGCCGCAATGTCTTCGGCTTGACGCAGTTCCTCCTTCATAGCCCGCATCTCACTCCGGGCATCCTTGACTTCGGCGGTGGCCTTCTTCAGGCCCTCTTGCTCCACTCAGCGTTCTCCTTCAAGAACCTCACAACGGTCGGTAGCATATTTTAATTTCAAGGCCATTCCGGCCAACTCTTCCCTGCTTTGGCAGTGAGCAGCCTTTTCGGCTTTTAGCTCTTCTGCTGCCTTCAAGGCAGCCGCATCACTTATCCTGGCTTGCTCCTTGGCTCGAGCAAGCTCTGCTCGAAGATCTTCCACAGCAGCGGCGCCATCTGCATCAAGCATACAAATTGTAAGGAACGGGCGCTAGCTCCCTTACTAGGCAACCGCGGAGCAACCACCTACCTTGCGACTCGTTAAGTCGTTTATTGACCAGCGCAATGTCCGCATCCGCAACACCGAGTTGCCTCTTCAGTTCGGCAACTCCATTAGTCCGGCTGGCCACCGAATGCTCCGCCACCTGCATACGAAATGCGACATTCTATAACTGAGATTATGATCCTTGGCACGCTATCGCTTTCGACATCATACCAAGTCTCAGGGGCTACTATCTATACAGGGTGCACTTCATGTGCAAAACTGTCAAAAGGTATGTCATTTTTTGCGTACCTCAAACCCCGTCAGCAAGCTTCCGACGGCCTCATACAACCCGCTCTCGGCGGATGAGATCCTTTCAATCACCATACTCATTTGTGCGGTGATCTTCTGAGATAGACGCCCTCTTGAGCAAATCCTGCAGCTCCACTGGCCGTACTCCAATGGGTGCCGGACTCTCCGGCCCCGCCGGACTCGGGGAGACCCTCCATGACGACACCTCAGGGTTGTCTGCCCCGCTCAACGGGGCGACAGATGGAGGCGTCTCGCTCTCCATCATCTCCGGACGAAGGTCCCCCGAAGTTGAGCTCTGCTAAGATGGGCTGAGATCCGAACTACAAGGTGAAAACTTCGGTTACCTTTGGACATAATATAAGGGCATTCCCTATTACAAAACTCCCCCTTTTTTACTTACAGCTCGTTGGAGGGCTGATTCCTATGGGGAGACTGTGCGGCCGGGGCTCTTCCCGGCACAGGACCTTCCGGTGCAGATTTCTTTCCCCACTTTGAGGCCTTGGCCTCCGGGTCTTCGGAAGCAGTCCTCTTCTCCCCCTGAAAGGAGGGACTCTCGACTCCCCCCTTACTGAAAGCCTCCTTGGCGGAGGTGGTAGTTTCCATGTGCCCCCCTTCGCTCTCCTCCGAAGGCGCAAACTCCAACATTTTGACTAACACGGGATCCGGCGTGGTCTCAGGGAGGGGGGCCGGACACCATATCAGTTTTTCTTGCGCTATCCACTCCTGTCCAAGAGATAGCTGGTTCAAAGGCAAACCCATGATAAATAAATGGACAATATGTCCGGACACAGGGCTACTTACTTGAGTATCCGGGCGATTGCAGCTTAGGCCAGCGTCCTCGGTCAGGTCCGGACGCATCTCTTGCGATCCGAAGAACAGTTTGTACATCTCCGAGGGTGTCAAACCCATGAAGTGTTGGAGAGCTTGTGGCCCCTCCGGATTAAATTCCCACGGGTGGAGGGGGCGACGTTTGCAGGGCAGAAGGCGCCGGATCAGCATAACCTGTGCCACTGCGACCAGATTAATCTCCCTTTCTTGTAGGCCTCGAATCCGGTCCTACAATAGGGGTACGTCTTTGGACGGCCCCCAGTTAAGCCCCTTGTTGACCCATGATGTCAGCCGTTGTGGAGGGCCCGAGCGGAAGACGGGTGGCGGCTTCTGCCTGCTGCCCCTTGGAGCGGTGATATAGAACCACTCCTGTTGCCACGAGCCGAGCTCCTCCTGAAAAGAGCCCTCGGGCCATGGAGCATCGTCCCTCTTGCTTATAACCGCCCCGCCGCACTCTGCCTGACGCCCCTCAATCATCTTCGGCTCCACGTTGAAGGTTTTGAACAACAAGCCTAAGTGAGGGGTAGTGCGGAGGAAGGCTTCGCAAACGACAATGAATGATGAGATGTGGAGGATGGACTCCGGAGCCAAGTCATGGAATTCCAGCCCATAGTAAAACATGAGCCCCCTCACGAAGGGATCCATCGGGTAGCCTAAACCCCGACGGAGGTGAGACACGAACACGACGCTCTCGCCGGGCTCGGGAGTAGGAATAACTTGCCCTCGGGCAGGCAACCTATGTGAAATTTCAGGTCAAGTACCTGGCGTCTCTCAGCTTTAGCACGTCTTCTTCCGTGACGGAAGAGGGCATCCACCAGCCTCGTAGGTCGGAGCCGGACATTGTCGAAGGTCGAAGGTACCCGAATCTGGAGCCCTGGGTGTTGGATCTCGGGAGCGAGGGGCGGATTCGATTGAGGATTGAAGAAAAAGAACATGCCTTGGTCTCATTATAAAGAGGAGGAATACCAAGAGCCGTCCCCGTGACCGTTTGGAACCCGCCTTCGATGGAGGGGGTGTGGCAACGGGCGCGGTTGGGTTACCCACGTCCGTATTGATGGGAATCCCGGAATAAGGGGAACACGATCTCTGCTTCGACAAGACGTGCCAAGGAAACTGCCTCGCTAAACGCGCTGAGGTGGTACAATAAAAACAATTTGAGTAAAGACTTGGTAGTGGTGTGACGTCACGCCACGAAATACGTCAGCAGATTGAACTTGTGTAAATATTATTCTCCCTCTATGGTGGTATGTGGAAATTATTTTGTAGAGCCAGACACTATCCTGGTGTTCACAATCTTCTATAAATTATTCGGAGGAGGAACCCGCCTTGCAATGCCGAAGACAATATGCGCGCCGGACTCGTCGTCATTGAAGCCTGGTTCAGGGGCTAATGAGGGAGTCCTGGACTAGGGGGTGTCCGGATAGCCGAACTATCATCATCGGCCGGACTCCAAGACTATGAAGATACAAGATTGAAGACTTCGTCCCGTGTCCGGATGGGACTTTCCTTGGCGTGGAAGGCAAGCTTGGCGATACGGATATGTAGATCTCCTACCATTGTAACCGACTCTATGTAACCCTAGCCCTCTCTGGTGTCTATATAAACCGGATGGCTTTAGTCCGTAGGACGAACAACAATCATACCGTAGGCTAGCTTCTAGGGTTTAGCCTCCTTGATCTCGTGGTAGATCTACTCTTGTAACACACATCATCAATATTAATCAAGAAGGACGTAGGGTTTTACCTCCATCAAGAGGGCCCGAACCTGGGTAAAACATCGTATCCCTTGTCTCCTGTTACCATCCGCCTAGACGCACAGTTCGGGACCCCCTACCCGAGATCGGCCTGTTAATGGCCCTTTCAAGGGATGGGCCAATTTTCAGGATGTACATCTTTCGGCCATTTAGCGACCCATTTAAGTGTTGGCCTAATTTCCGACCCGGTGTGTCTTTCAGCCTATTGATGGCCCATAAATGAGTTGGGCCATTTGTAGTTAGACCTGAGTTTTGGCCTTTTAACGACCCATTTAAGTGTTGGGCCAATTCCCGGCCCGATGTGTCTTTCAGCCTGTTGACGGCCCATAAATGAGTTGGGCCATTTGTAGTCGGACCTGAGTTTTGGCCTTTTAACGGCCCATGCTCTTCATGGTCCAATACCAGCCCAAATTCTCTTTCGGCCTGCTAAAGGCCCAAAACATAGTTGGGCCATTTACAGTACGACCTGACTTTTGGCCTCTTAGCAGCCCATGCTCTTCATGGTCCAGTACGAGGGCTCACATTATAGTTGGGCCATATGTAGCCCGACCTTAGTAACGGCCTGTTAATGTCCCATGATATCAAATGGGCCCACCTGTTGCCTGCTTTGATGTCAGCCAGTTAACGACCCGCGAGGTAAGAGGGCCGACCATTAACTTTCGGCTTGGTAACGGCCCATTAGCTTAATGAGACCACTGAAATTCGTACATGTCTTTAGGCCAAATTAGATAATTTGAGCCCATTATGATGAACAATTATGCACAGGACCAAAACCGATCAAGCAAAGCTACGACATACAGGGAAAAACGTTGCACATCCAGCATATATTACAGGAAATTACATCCACTGGGCAATCAAATATTGATGCTAGTGCAAATAAATGAACAGAACCTAATGATCTATAACGTCGCATTCTGCAACCTCAGCGCGGATGACACCCATAAGCATGTGGGCAAGTTCTTGCTGCTTTGCTACACTGTCTCTGAAAACAGTGATCAGTTGTTGTTGCGCACGAATGTGCACCTTTGATTCCTCCACCATTTCCATCATTGCGTCAGCCGTTAATTGGTTCACAAACATATATTTTTTCCGTTGCATTCGAGATAGAGGAAATTGAACAGATTCAGATGGCGGTGTTGGCAGGTTTGTATTATTGATAGTGGAGAGTGTCTCGACCACTGCATCATAACATAAATTAGGAGGGGAACCGAACAGATTAATCATGAGTTATTGATATATTACCTGGCCTAGATTTATTGGAAAGAAACAATGGGGCTGCCTTGCAGTTTTCAGAGTTTGTCTTCTTATCTTCAGCAGCCTCCACCAAATTAACACACTAGGATTACTATCATTGGCCAAGTCAGATAATAGGAAAGCAACATTGACACAACGAACATTCGGGCAACTAGCCTATACCAAATTAACACAATATGGCACAACTATCACCAGCCAGGTAAGATAATACGAAAGCAACATTGACACAATGAATGAATGGGCAACCAGAGCAGCATTACAATTTAGTAATGTGGATGATATGAGATAGTACACTCAAGCAGCTCAATATGCAAAACTACCAGGAAGTTTTCCTTACAAAAATCAACATTGGCGCCTTTAACATTTTGCTACAACTAATTTTATATACGATAAAGGTTGGATTCACGCCGATTAAAAAAATACATGCTGATGTAAAAATATAGTGATATATAATAGGTACTTACATCAGCACTGGAGCACAGAGAATTCCCGTGAGATATTTTCCTCGAATACGATCCCAATGGAGGAAGTCTTCTATCGTTTAAACATATTTTCTAAAATAGAGATGGGTAAGAAACATGTAGAAAATATGATCAGAATGCTATAAAATTTCATGACGCGAGGATACGCACACGCTTCTTAGAATGGAGTTGACATTCTTTTGCTGGACGGAGCGGACTAGTTCTTTGGCCACTGGAATCGGCTTATTATCAGTGGGAGTTGGGTTTCTTTGTGCTGGAGCAGTATCTATGAAAATTGGAGTTGCTTTATTATCTCCTAGCGTTTGGATCTTTTGTAAAGACCTGGTTTGTAACCCTTCATATTCTAACATAGCCGTCTTCCCCTTGCATGCCTTATATAGAAGAATGGTGCTACAACAGAGATGGAATAGGTACTGTAGAATAGAAAGGCATGACATATTGACATGTATTCCCTCCATCCGGAAATAAATGGATGGGTCTAGGCGTATTTCAGTTTTAGATACATCCAGTTTTATCCATTTCTGTGACATGTAATCCGGACGGAGGGTATGATGTAAGAGCTAGGGATATGGCAACACAAAAGTGTAAAAAAACACTACTTGAATGTAAAAATGTATGCTAGCGGAATACATACAGAAAAACACTAAGGCAACATATGAGTGTATGATTGGGAAACTAAGATTTCATTGCAAGAGACCACTAGAACATCACTTCAATGTAAAAAAAGAACATGGTATGATAGACAGATGAAGTACATACTGAGGAATAACAATGCATAAGTTATTCAGAAGCATGATGTCCAAACTAAGAAGATGGCATTGCGATAGAGGAGAATCACAGTACTTGAATTTGAAAACATGTTATCATGAATGGAATAGGTACTAAAAATCAGGAAGGCATGCCATATTTACATGCATGATCAGCAGGCTAAGCACAAGGCATTGCAACAGAGTAGATGCACTCCAGGACATTATATGCATGATGTACCCATATCAAGGGCCAAGTAAGAGCAAGGACCTTGTGGGGTGAATAGGATTCATCATCTTTCTGCAAGTCTTATGAAGAACTGCCTTTACATGTTCCATCATATTGGGTATCATTGACGTTATTTATTGGCCGTTACATTGCTCTGTGAGGTTCTTGTGGATAAATCAGTGTGTGCAATTATATCTGACATGCATGGAAGAAAACTAGTTGTTAGATGTATGTGATGAGTGCCTGTAGGAGATGACATAAATAGTAGGACTGGGGTTAACTAGCAGCAATAGGTCTAAAAAATTAAAGGGAGAACACATATGAAAGCTACAGAATATGTATCGTTTGTACTCGAGATTAACTAGATAGCACACAAAAGTATTAAAGAACAACATAGGTAATACTAAAAGTGGTATAATACTATAATCACCAGCCTGCGGGGTAGCATTGGCTGATGGATGATAACTATGGAACCACGTTACCTAAAGAACAAGTCTCTTAGCTAAACTATGGAAAAGCGTTAACTCCTGAACAAGACCCGTAAGAGATCAACATGAATATACAGTGAAATGTGATAATCTATTTTCCATGCTTAGTTGAATAACAAAGCCATCAATGTTGCACACAAGTAAGATGAGGGTACAATCTATCTAGCCGCCATCCATAGGAGTGAGCATCATGTGCTGACTTGTCGATGGCCCTGCAGTTGTTGTGGTTGTCCATGTCGGGAACACGCAATCGATGGAGGGAACTGTTGAGTGGGGACTATAGCTCCATTCTGGTGTATGCTTCCCTTGTTGGAGCAGCTGCGGTGAGTCGGAAGATGGTGTGGCTGAAGATGCAGAAAACACATAATGTTAAGAATGACACATCTCTTTGATCTAAAGAAATACCCTAAGAGATCAACAGCAAGGTACGAGAGTGGTCACACGTCTGTTGACTTACTACTAAATTGGGTTCACACAATTTTATTTTATTTGGTACTGTCCGATCTATGACGGATGTCTTGATGGTTGTCTTGTGCCTCCCGGCTGACACTGTTCGGAATATTCCCCGAAGAGCCAGCGACCAACGGCAGAGCAGCCTGCCTCCGCCATCCATGGCCCCGACCAAAACTCCGCTCCTCGCCACACTGCACTACCATGGTTGCGCCGCCCCTGGGCCAATCCACAAAGACTCGCCGTTTTCTAGATCCAGAGGCGGCAGTACCTTCAACCTACACAACTCTAAGATAGCCATCTAAGCACTGCTTCTGCGGCAAACTTGCGCCCCCGCACCCTTACGTTAGACACCAGCCAACCGATAGCGAAGGAGCTCCACCGCCTCGAGGGGTATTGCTTCTCATTGGGAATCTATTGGCCCAGAATAAAAATTCAGACAACTGTTGCCTAAATAAAGTGATTTGAGATGAGGGTGCCACCTATCTGGTGGCACGGTGAAATAGGCAGCTCCAGCTGCGGAGTCGGTGAAGCCAGTGGCAGGGAAGCAGAGATGTCACGATGGTCGACGGCTACGGGGAAGCAACATCGGGGCACTGGATGGATCCAAAGTTGGAGCCGCTCCAGCGCCATGAACAATGGCGGGGGTGAATTGGCTCCGGTACGGTTCACACAGCTGTCATTGAGGCAACTCCAGTAGCACGGAGTAAGAGGCACACGACCAAGTGCACGACGGCAAATGGATAGTGTCTCCGGCATTAGGGAGGGTGGCTGTGAATTTGGTGCGGTGGGGGTGCCATGGAGGAGGGGCTGAGGTTTCGTGGCTCGGGGGATTGCAAACGCATGGCCGCAGTCTCCAAGATCCTTTCATCGCGCCCTGGACCAGCCAGACGCCTTGACATACACATGTTCAGTACCAACTGCAAGGTCCAAGACAACTTTGATGAGTGGTTCTTATCCCCCACCCTAGATCAGCTCGAGGAGCTCAGCTTTGAAGCTGGACGATGTCGCTCTCTACCGTCGTCCGCTCTCTGCCTCACGCCAATGCTGCATCGCGCCAGCTTCGGCTCCTGCTATCTTCCCCAGATTAATGTCGCGCCCTCCCTTCTTCTCCCTCAACTCAAGCAGCTCGACCTCTTCGATGTTGTCATCTCGAAGAAGGCTATGGAGCACCTGCTCCGTAGCTCTACTACGCTCGAGTACCTTCGTCTTGAGTAGAGCCACATGTTCATTAGCCTCAATATCGCCTCGACGAATCTCTGATGGATTAATGTGTCTTGATGGCCCCGCAACAAGACATCAATTAGGAAGATATCACTCCAGCTGTTCCAGGTTATGGTCATTGAGAATGCGCCTTTCCTTGAGAGATTGCTTGTATCGGATCTAAAAGGTCCAACAAAAATCGGTGTCATTGACGTGCCAAAATTGACAACGTTGGTGTACTCGTCTGCCAAATTCTCTAAACTCTTTATTGGATCCGTAATCGTTCAGGTACATCACTCATCTTCTTCTCTGTCTTCTTGAAATTCACATTTTTTCAATTTCTTCTTCATGTATTTATGACCGTCTTCCAGAAAATGATTCCCACAAGCTTGACCCAGTCTATGCGCATATTGAAGGTCTTGGCATAAAATCTATCGGCCCCAATCTTGATCAAGTTGTTGGATTCCTTACATGCTTTCCGTGCTGGGAGAAGCTACTCATCGAGGTGAAACTTCTTTCCTATTAGTAAATGGTAATCACAACGTAGCTCAATTTTTTCATAATTTTCCCAAATTACGATGACAAGTGTAGTATTCAAAACTGCATCTACGCACTGCACCGAAAGAAATGTTTTTAGTATTTTTTTCAGGTGATCACCTGCATCATTTTGTTGTTTTACTACTATAGTAGCCTAGGCTAGTCATAGTGGAAAGTAACTTAGACTAGTAACTCTAGGGTTATCCTAAGAGCAAGTACTACCTCCGTCCTGGTTTACTCTTCCTATTTTGTAGTTTCAAAATTTGACCATAGATTTAATTAACAAAATGTTAATGCATGACACTAAAAATTATATCGTTGGATTCATATTTGAACATAATTTCAAATGGTATAATTTTTGGTGACATGCATTGGCATTTTTTAGGTAAATCTATGGTCAAAATTTACACTAAATACGAGGTAGTACAAAAGTGGGCTATAACGGCCCTCCACTATGTAGGTCAAAACACGTGCCAAATTCACTTGTGATGCATTTGGAATGTTATACACTAGATCATCATTGCATATCATATTTTATTGGTTTTGGCTTCATCCAGAAATTCTACGCAACTCAAGGACCCGCGGAGAGAGTTGGGGATTTCGATATTTTCATATTTGAGTTTTCTCAAATTTTGAAAATAGGATCATTTGATTTTATTTATTTTTATCTTCATTTATTTCCATTATAAAAATAGGAGAGAGGGAATGAAATGAATTTCCCAAAATAAAGAAATATTGAGGATTTAATAAAAAAATCAAATAAGATTTTATTTCGGAGTTTTTTGCTATTTTATTTGAATTTAGAAAAAATTGCACGTTTTTCAAAACTGCATTTTAGGGCCAAGAAAATGTTCATCTCATCCTAAATATTTTTATCTAGACGGTGAAAAATTGTTTTGGCATTTTTAGAATTTTATTTTATTTTCTAGGATTTTTTCTGTTCGGCGGAATTGTTTTAAAAAAAAGTTTCCAGCGCCCGACCGGGCCGGCCTCGCCAGCACCACCGCCAACGCCGTCGTGTCGCTGACGGACTCTGGGAGTCCGACGCGTCCCGCTCCGCCGTCGCCCCCTCCCCCAAGCCGGCTAAGCACCCCCCCTCCTACAAATATCCCGCCACCCGCCGCCAAACCCCGTCCCGCCCCGCCGCCGAAGCCCCCGCCGCTGAAGCCCCGCCGCCCGAAGCCCCCGCCGCCGCCCGAGTCGCCGCCGCCGGAGCCCGCCGCCCCACTTGACCCCGCCAGACCCCGCCGGACTTCGCCGGAGACCGACGAGGTAGCCTCCGCCGCCCCTGTTTTCTGAGAAAAACCGATCCGGTTTTTTTAAAACCCTAGTTTATTTTTTTAGATCGGTTTTTTTATTTCTTCTGGTTTATTTATTTAGCGAGTGTTTGCTCGTTCGTTCGTTTTAACGGACGAGTTCACCATTTAGTTTCAGTTAGCGAATGTCGGTTCGTTAAACTGTTCGTCAGTTTTTCTTTTTCTCGGATTTTCCTCGATTATTCCATCTCGTGATTTTTTATCCGATTTTCGTTTTAGTTTATCTTTTTGTTCGTTTATCGGAATAAGGCGATTCAAGCATCCTAGAGTTTCATCTCGAAACCCTATTTCGGTTTAACTAACTCAAACAAGTGTTTGCTACTGTAAAATTTGAATTAGGTCCAGATTAGTAGACGAAACTCTTTTCTTTTGCCGTTTGACTTTCGTTGCGTCGTTTGATTTGGTTCTTTTTGCAAACCGGAGTTCTTAAGTTGAACTTTCTGGTTAGTTCTTTTATTTGAGTTTTACCTGTGCATTAGATGAGTACTTATTGTATGCTTGTTTGCTTTTTTGTTTGCGATAGAGTATCTAGAGTGCGCCGCTTGCTACTTCGAATCCCCAGGTTTCACGGATCATCAGCAAGGCAAGTAACACTTTGATCATACCTCTTTACTACCCAGTTTTATTGCATTAGATCAATCCTCAAACAATTGCATGGTTAGGATCTGATTAATATGTGGGTTTTGGGAAGTAGATGAGGTAGTGCCTATTACCTGTTATATTATCAAACCCTTGGGAGTTACTTCTACGTTTGCTTAGATTGCCATGCTATGCTAGTAGACGTGGATTGGGTGAGTGTATCCATGACAGATGTGAGATTGTTATTAATGGTTTATTTAAGGTGGCAACTTTAATAAACATCTGGGTGGATTGAGGAACCTGGGTATTCCAGTGTTTGCCTGTTTTTCTTTATGCACCGCCACCCAGGCTCGAAGGGATCATGAGATTATTCATGCTAGAAACTTCTGTGTGCAGCCACAAGCTACTATGGGCTCTCGCATAGTTGATTAAGTCGTGTGAACTCTTACAATGGTAGACTAGCAGATGTAGGGGATGTAGTTTGGTACTGTCTACCCGATCTTAAGGTGCAAACGATTCTGAAAGACTATGTCTCGGTCATCCGTTTCTCAAACACCATGTAGTGCGAGAAATCCAACGGAGGAGATCGATTCTTGTGGGGAAAAGTGCGCAAACCTCTGCAGAGTGTATTAAACTAATCATGGTTAGCCGTGTCCCCTGTTATGGACGTTTTGAGTATGTAGTACTTGGATTATCATGTGAATCTCATCATGTTACTTTAATCTAATTTGTTGGGTTTAATTATGATGTTTAATTGGGATTGAGAGGATGTCTATCTTCTCAATGTTTAACAACCTCAATGATAGTTAAATAAAATTTATTCCTTTGCAGTAGGAAAAAATTGGCTTTATGCAAAACTGTAACCATAGAGCTTTCCACCAACCATATATGCATGTAGTATAGCATATTTCTGTTCATTACTCTCTATGTGTTACATTGCCAGCATATTCCATGTGCTGACCCGTTTTCGGGCTGCAACGTTCATGTTGCAGACTTTTTAGACGACGAGTAAGGTGCCTTAGGTCGTGGTTCTATACTCAGTGATGCCGTTGGAGTTGATGGCATCACTTATCTTCCAAGCCTTCCGCTCTTATCGTTATTAGATGGCCTTAAGACATATTTATTGTAATAAGTTCTCCTTTGAAGACATTCGATGTAATAAGTGTGTGATTGCTACTCCTTTATAAATCCTGCAAGTACTGTGCGTGTCAACATTACTGATCCAGGGATGACACTGAAGCATAGAGATCAAACTGTTTGAGGTCTGGTCACTACAAGATGGTATCAGAGCACACGCTGACTATAGGACACGACCACTAAGCTAAAGCCCTAGGTCACTACTCACTCTTCTCATTCTGACTCCTCATCTTTTCTACTCTTTTAGGATGGTGGATGCAAGGAACAAGTTCACGCAACTGGATGAAGATACACCCTTTCGACGCCACTTGAAGGAAGTCACAAAGTACCTGAATATCGGAGTACCAAGCTTCACCGGGACCTACATCGCCACTCTACCAGAAGAGGAGCGTTGGATGATTCAAGTTCAAGTTCCGGGAAGGACGTTCATGCCAGTCACCGAGCCCATAGGGTTTTCCTTTGATGCACCAACCTGGAGTCTCAGAAAGAGTATGGCAGCCCACATCACAATGGGACGCATTGGAGAAGTTTACCACAAGGATCTCAAGGATACTATTTACCAGATTTGTGGGTGCCGAGATGAGCAATGGGAGATGATCAGTACCAGGAAGGATAGATCAATTGCAGCTTTCATCCAGGAGTTAAACCAGCACATTCGTCGCCAGGAGAACCAGATGTGCGCAGGCATGATAGATCTAAAGAAGTCTATGACAAAGATCATGGAATTGGCGGAAGAACTCAAGTCACACGTGATGGATATGAGGAGGAAATAGCAACACTCTTGGAAATGAATGAATATCTGAAGAAGAAGCTGAAGGTATTTATGGGATTTCCCGCGACTGGTGGAGAAGACGATGATTGCACTTGTCCAGAGAATTACATCATTATTGATGACACCGACTCGGACCCAGACGATAGCGATGATTACTATGTTGATGAAGTTGGAGCAGGTATCATGGAGTCTTCAATGGAGCAGTTTTTCTAGTCGACCACCATAACAATAGTAGTATTTCCCCCATTTATATAGTATAGTCCGAGCACTTTTGTAACGATAGTTAGACTGTTGTATGCCCTTGTTTGAATTGAATGAAGTGATTTTGTTTGCATTTGTCTCATGTGCATATGGGTAGTGTTTTCTCTCAAGACCTCATTCTATTCTATATTCTCATCTTTTCTAAACCCTTAGATGCCTCCGAGACGTGACAATGGATTTGCTTTCCCACCGGAGCTCACTCAGTTGATCCAGCAGTAGAATGCATTGATGCAGTTACTACTCCAGAATCAGAATCAGGGGAACAACAACAACAACAACAACAACAACAACAACAACAACAACAACCCACCACCACCACCACCTGTTGATCACTTTTCCCATTTCTTGAGGCTAAAAATCCGCCGGTGTTTTCCAGTAGCACCGAGCCGATAGTTGCAGATGATTGGCTCCGCAAGACAGGTAGGGAGTTGACCACTGCAGAATGCACAGATGCAGAGGAGGTGCATTTTGCCACACATCAGCTAGATGGACCCGCAACATCATGGTGGGAGAATTTCGGAGCCACTTATCCTATCGACACTGTCACATGGGATCAGTTTCAGCAGGCTTTTCGTACTGCCCATGTTTCAGCAGGAGCTATGGCCATGAAGAGGCACGAGTTTCACAATTTGCGCCAAGGAGGACGTACTGTTGGCAAGTATGTGGATGACTTTAGTAAGCTAGCACGTTATGTCCCAGATGACGTAGCTATAGATGCAGCTAAGCAGGAGAAGTCTCTGGAAGGACTTAATGATGAGCTGAGCATGCAGTTGATGGTAGCAATCTTCAACAACTACCAGGAGTTGGTATATAGATCTCTCATGATTGAAGGGAAGCAGCAGCCGATCGACAACCTCAAGAGGAAGTATGGACAAGGGAAGTACAAATCTAGAGCTCAGCAGAAGCAACGTTTTACCCCGAAATCGGGAGGACATTTTCAGCATACCCATGGAGGAGGGAGTTCGCACAATCATAATGGCCCCAAGAATTGGAATGGGAATGGAGGAAGCAACAGCTAGAACCGTACCAACCCATCAACCCCAGCCAAGAGAGACCTGAGCCAAGTCACTTGCTTTAAGTGTCAGAAGACTGGACATTATGCCAATGAATGTCTTGAAGCCCAGACTAGATATTATGGCAATGGAAGCTCTGGGAAGAAGCCCAACCCTTTCAACAGGGGACAGGTGAACCGCGTTAACGTGCAGGAGGTTGAAGCCCAGCCAGATGCAGTAATAGGTAAGTTTTTGGTTAAGACATTTACGACAATCGTTCTTTTTGATACTGGTGCATCACATTCATACATATCAAGGGGATTTGTGGATAAGTATAAACTGCCAACCCAAGCCCTTAGGTCACCCATGTTAGTAACCTCGCCTGGAGCAGAGTATATGGCTAGTTTATGGTGTGATCGGTTGCCATTAAGGATTGGTAACTACGTGTTTCCCTCATACCTAGTAGTATTGGAATCGCAAGGATTGGATGTGATATTAGGCATGGATTGGTTATCAAAGTATGGAGGGAACATTAAATGTGCCAGTAAGTCGATTTTGCTTACCACCCGAGAAGGGAGAAGGATCAAGTATGTATCCCGGCATGTGCCGAAGAGGACTCAAGTAAATTCCTTATCAGGAGTTGTACATGAGGAAGTACTAGTGGCAAAGGATTTCCCTGACGTATTTCCAGAGGAGTTGCCAGGCATGCCACCGGATAGAGACATTGAGTTTTTGATTGAGCTTTTGCCAGGCACGGGGCCAATATCTAAGAGACCATACAGGATGCCTGCACAAGATTTGGAGGAAATTAAGAAGCGGATTAAGGAGTTATTGGATAAAGGCTATATTCGCCCAAGTTCTTCACCTTGGGGATCGCCAGTACTTCTTGTGGAGAAGAAGGATGGATCATTGAGGATGGTTGTTGACTATCGAGGATTGAACAAAGTGACTATCAAGAACAAGTACCCACTGCCGATGATCAATGATTTGTTTGACCAGTTGCAAGGAGCTAAGGTATTTTCCAAGATCGATCTGCGATCAGGATACCACCAGTTGAAAATTCGAGAGCAGGATATACCTAGGAGGATTTTGCAATCAGGTACGGGCTGTATGAGTATATCGTTATGTCATTTGGTATAACTAACGCGCCTGCATATTTCATGAACATGATGAATAAGGTGTTTATGGAGTTTTTGGATAAATTTGTCGTGGTGTTCATTGATGATATTTTGGTCTACTCGAAGAATGAAGAAGAGCATAAGGAGCATTTACACTTGGTAGTGGAGAAGCTCAGAGAACATCAGTTATTTGCCAAGCTCAGCAAATGTGAGTTTTGGTTGAAGGAAGTTGGATTCCTCGGACATGTTATATCCGGAGAAGGAATAGCAGTAGACCCCACCAAAGTTGTCACTGTGACAAATTGGGTAGCTTCAACAACAGTAGGAGAAATCCGGAGTTTTCTTGGACTCGCAGGATATTACCGGAGGTTCATTGAGAATTTCTCGAAGATTGCGAAGCCCATGATAGAGTTGTTGAAGAAGGATACCAAGTTCAAATGGACTGAGGAATGTGAGGCTAGTTTCCAGGAGTTGAAGAAACGTTTGGTTACATCACCCTTGTTGATTCTGCCAGATCAGCGCAAGGATTATGAAGTATATTGCGACACTTCCCATCGAGGACTTGGAGCAGTGCTTGTGCAGGAGGGAAGAGTTTTTTCGTATGCCACGCGACATCTTAAGCCCCATGAGTTGAATTATGCTACACATGATTTGGAGTTAGCAGCCGTTGTGCATGCATTGAAGACATGGAGACATTTCCTCATCGGAAACCATTATGAGTTGTACACGGATCACAAGAGTTTGAAATACATTTTCACATAGAAGGAGCTGAATATCAGGCAAAGAAGATGGTTGGAGCTCATCAGGGATTATGATATGAGACTGCATTATCACCCCGGAAAGGCTAACATAGTAGCCGATGCGTTGAGCCGCAAGAGCCATGTCAACACACTCTTGACTGGAGAGTTGCCAAAGGAGATAGCCGAGGATCTTCGCGAGCTATTATTGGAGATAGTTCCGAGAGGCTTTGTAGCAGCTTTGGAGATTCAGTCAACCTTGATGGAAAAGATCAGAAAGGCTCAGAAGTCTGACAAGGAGTTTGCCTCTATAAAGGAGAAGATGAGCAAAGGAAAAGCTAAAGGATTTCGTGAGGATGAGCACGATAATTTATGGTTTGAGGACCGTGTTTTTGTGCCAAATGATCCGGAGATTAGGAAGTTGATTCTAGAAGAGGCCCATGTTTTGCCGTATTCGATTCACCCAGGAAATACCAAGATGTATCTAGATTTGAAGGACAATTTCTGGTGGACCGGAATGAAGCAGGATATTGCGGAGTACGTAGTAGTTTGTGATGTATGTCAAAGAGTGAAGGCAGAGCATCAGAAGCCAGCAGGATTGCTACAGCCATTGCTGATACCCGAATGTAAGTGGGATAAGCTAGGCATGGATTTTATCACTGGATTGCCCAGGACTCGTGCAGGCTATGACTCGATATGGGTTGTAGTCGACTGTTTGACGAAGGTAGCGCATTTCATCCTCGTAAAGACCACTTACACTAGTGCTAAGTTGGCAAAGATATACATGACCATGATCGTATGTCTGCATGGAGTTCCAAGGAGCATTGTATCAGATAGAGGAACCCAGTTCACCTCAAAGTTCTGGATTCAGTTGCACGAAACTTTGGGTACCAGGCTAGAGTTCAGTACAGCCTTTCATCCACAGACGGATGGACAGACTGAGAGAGTCAATCAGATATTGGAGGATATGCTGAGAGCTTGTGCGCTAGATTATGGATCTAATTGGTACAACAATTTGCCATATGCAGAGTTCTCTTACAACAACACTTATCAATCAAGTTTGAAGATGGCCCCTTTTGAAGCTTTGTACGGAAGGAGGTGAAGGACCCTGTTGCTGTGGGATGAAGTTGGAGATCGCCAGTTGTTTGGACCAGATTTGATTAAGGAGTCTGAACAGAAGGTGAAGTTGATTCGCGATAGGCTCAAGGTAGCCCAGTCCAGGCAAAAAAACTATGCAGATTCAAAACGCAAGGAAACCGTTTATGAAGTCGGAGACAGAGTTTATCTTCATGTGTTCCCACTTCGAGGAGTTAAGCTCTTTGGAGTTAAAGGAAAATTAGCGCCACGTTTTGTGGGACCATACAAAGTTTTCGAGCGTATGGGAGAAGTTTCTTACAAGTTGGATTTGCTTGAAGGATTGTCAGGAGTTCATGACGTGTTTCACGTATCCAAGTTGAAGAAGTGCCACGCGGAGATGGCTGATATACCGCTGAGAGATACAGTGCCGCTGGAAGTGATTCAGTTGGATAGTGATTTAACCTACGAGGAGAAACCAGTTAAGATTCTCGAGTATGCCAGCCGAGTCACTCGCAGCAAGGTTATCAAGTTTTGCAAAGTTCAGTGGAGCCACCACACCGAGGATGAAGCCACCTGGGAGCGAGAGGAATATCTGCTGAAGGACCACCCTAACCTATTTTCTAGCCAACCAGAATCCCGAGGGCGAGATTCATCTTAAGGGGGGTAGGTTTGTAACATTCCAAATTTTCAATTTGGAATGTTATACACTAGATCATCATTGAATATCATATTTTATTGCTTTTGGCTTGATCCAGAAATTCTGCGCAGCTCAAGGACCCTCGGAGAGAGTTGGGGATTTCGTTATTTTCATATTTGAGTTTTCTCAAATTTTGAAAATAGCATCATTTGATTTTATTTATTTTTATCTTCAATTATTTCCATTATAAAAATAGGAGAGAGGGAATAAAATGAATTTCCCAAAATAAAGAAATATTGAGGATTTAATAAAAAATCAAATAAGATTTTATTTTGAGTTTTTCGCTATTTTATTTGAATTTATGAAAAATTGCACGTTTTTTAAAACTGCATTTTAGGGCCAAGAAAATGTTCATCTCGTCCTAAATATTTTTATTTAGATGGTGAAAATTTGTTTTGGCATTTCTAGAATTTTATTTTATTTTCTAGGATTTTTTTTCTGTTCGGCGGAATTGTTTAAAAAAAGGTTTCCAGCGCCCGACCGGGCCAAGGCCCAGCCGAGTCGGGCCAGCCTCGCCAGCGCTACCGCCAGCCCCGCCGTGTCGGTGCCGGACTCGAAGAGTCCGACCCCATCCCGCTCCGCCGTCGCCCCCTCCCCCAAGCCGGCCAAGCCCCCCCCTCCAATAAATACCCCGCCACCCGCCGCCACCCTGCCACCAAACCCCGTCCCGCCCCGCCGCCGAAGCCCTGCCGCCCGAAGCCGCCGCCGCCGCTGCCGCCTGAGCCCCGCCGCCCCACCTGACCCCGCCGGACCCCGCTGGACTTCGCCGGAGCCCGACGAGGTAGCCGCCGCCCCGGTTTTCTGAGAAAAACCGATCCGTTTTTTTAGAAAACCCTAGTTTATTTTTTTAGATCAGTTTTTTTCATTTCTTCTGGTTTATTTATTTAGCGAGCGTTCGCTCGTTCCTCCATTTTAACGGATGAGTTTACCGTTTAGTTTCAGTTAGCGAACGTCTGTTCGTTAAACTCTTCGTCAGTTTTTCTTTTTCTCGGATTTTCTGCGATTATTCCAAATCACGATTTCTGATCCGATTTTCGTTTTAGTTTATCTTTTCGCTCGTTTATCAGAATCAGGCAATTCAAGCGCCTAGAGTTTCGTCTCGAAACCCTTTTTCCGTTTAACCAAGTCAAACAAGTCTTTGCTACTTAAAATTTGACTTAGGTCCAGATTAGTAAACAAAGCTCTTTTCTTTCACCGCTTGACTTTCATTGCTTCGTTTGATTTGGTTCTTTTTGCAAACCGGAGTTCTTAAGTTGAACTTTCTGATTAGTTCTTTTATTTGAGTTTTACCTGTGCATTAGATGAGTACTTATTGTATGCTTGTTTGCTTGTTTGTTTGTGATAGAGTATCCGGAGTGCGCCGCTTGCTACTTCGAATCCCTAGGTTTCACGGATCATCAGCAAGGCAAGTAACACTTTGATCATACCTCTTTACTACCCAGTTTTATTGCATTAGATCAATCCTCAAACAATTGCATGATTAGGGTCTGACTAATATGTGGGTTTTGGGAAGTAGATGAGATAGTGCCTATTACCTGTTATATTATCAAACCCTTGGGAGTTACTTCTATGTTTGCTTATATTGCCATGCTATGCTAGTAGACGTGGATTGGGTGAGTGTATCCATGACAGATGTGAGATTGTCATTAACTGTTTATCTAAGGTGGCAACTCTAATACACATCTCGGTGGATTGAGGCACCTGGGTATTCCAGCATTTGCCTGTTTTTATTTATAGACTGCCACCCAGGCTCAAAGGGATCATGAGATTATTCATGCTAGAAACTTCCGTGTGCAGCCACAATCTACTATGGGCTCTAGCGTAGTTGATTAAGTCGTGTGAACTCTTAAAGTGGTAGACTAGAAGATGTAGGGGATGTAGGTTGGTACTGTCTACCCGATCGTAAGGTGCAAACGCTTCCGAAAGACTATGTCTCGGTCATCCGTTTCTCAAACACCATGTCGTGTGAGAAATCCAATGGAGGAGATCGAGTCTTGTGGGGAAAAGTGAGAAAACCTCTGCAGAGTGTATTAAGCTAATCATGGTTAGCCGTGTCCCCGGTTATGGACATTTTGAGTATCTAGTACTTGTATTATCATGTGAATCTCATCATGTTACTTTAATCTAATTTGTTGGGTTTAATGATGATGTTTAATTGGGATTGAGAGGATGTCTATCTTCTCAATGTTTAACAACCATCATGATAGTTAAATAAAATTTATTCCTTTGCAGTAGGGAAAAATTGGCTTGATGCAAAACTGTAACCATGGAGCTTTCTACCAACCATATATGCATGTAGTATAGCATATTTCTGTTCATTACTCTCTATGTGTTACATTGCCAACATATTCCATGTGCTGACCCGTTTTCGGGCTGCAATGTTCATGTTGCAGACTTTTTAGACAACGAGTAAGGTGCCTTAGGTCATGGTTCTATACTCAGTGATGCCGTTGGAGTTGATGGACTCACTTATCTTCCAAGCCTTCCGTTGTTATCGTTATTAGATGGCCTTAAGCCATATTTATTGTAATAAGTTCTCCTTTGGAGACATTCGATGTAATAAGTGTGTGATTGCTACTCTATTATAAATCCTTCAAGTATTGTGCGTGTCAGCATTACTGATCCAGGGATAACACTGAAGCACAGAGATCAGACTGTTTGAGGTATAGTATCTACAATTTGACATCGATGACCCTCCATTGCTCACCTGGTGCCGATCACCTACTTTGCTTCGGTGCCAAATTAACTCACTCAACAAAAATACACTTGCGTGGGAGAGAGAGAGAGGATAGAGGCAATAAAAAACACTTGTTTGGGAGAGAGAGAGAGAGGCTGGTGTAGTAGGTTTGATTGATTTGTTTATACATGTGGGTCTATGTGCACAGCGGTGCCAACTCTCTCACATCGCGAGAGCGGTGCCAAAATCTTTTTATTTGACATCAATGCGTATTATGTGGCATACTTTTGAAAAATATGGCATCGGCCACATAGTGGAAGGCAACAAATGCCCAAGCTCTTCATGTGCTCCTAGGTAAATGAGACGAAAGAGAAAGAGAGAGATAGAGATAGAGAGTGAAAAAATATCACTAGCCAGCCAACCCCATCGTATGAGAGAATGATATTGGTACCGCTTGAATACACGACAATCTTATACAGCCTGCTTCTCTAATATGTTCTCTTCTTTTGTAGATAAAAAAAGACCCAAAACTGAAAAATGTGTTGCACTATAACAATCTCATCGAATGCCTTCATCTCCATCTTACAAAAATTGATTTGATCTAATACCGAGGGAGCACATCTAAGATTAAATTAGCCAGGTTCTTTGTTCTAGAGGAAAGTGTGCTCAAGGTAATGAGGTTTGGCGTTCTCTGAAGCAACAATGAATGGCGTGCTGATCACCGCAAGCGTCTAAGCCTAAATGATAAAGTCTCCTCTGAAGCTGAATTTGTTTTTGAAACATCAAGTGGCCAGAGACTCGAAAATTTTATTTGCCCATTAGTGACTTGTTAGGGTGGTGGATTTTAGTTTGTATGATAATGTTGCATCCACCTAAAGTAACAAAAGTTCTTACGTAAACTTCCTAGTAATTCCCTCTTCGTAGGTGCAGCATTACTCCTAACATTTGTAATATCAGTTTGAAACTTGTAATGTTGCCGTGTCCTATTCCTGCATTTTCAAAATCCTTTAAATCAAAGAGGTCCTAAGTTGGTGATGATGTTGTGCCTGCCATCTTTCACCAATAGCCGTCAGATCTAGATCTGACGCATACAAACCAAACTTCTCCAGTTTTACAAAAAAGATTCCCACACTTGTTCCCTATTTACAAAAAAAATCCTTGTGTCTCACAATTAGCCTTGTCTCCTCCCCACCACATCTAGAAGGCCATGGAAAAATCTGGCGCGATGGCCGCTGCCGGCGCCGTCCACCCCCAATCTTGGTGTTCCTTTCACGGGCATCTATGCACGGGAAATTATATCGAACACGGCTAGTTGTAAGCAGGCTAGCTCTATAGCCATAATGATAGTGACTGTAGACGGTGAGGCTGACTATGGTATGCCGAACACGGCACCTATACTCAGGTGTCATCTCCGGCGCAGGGTCCTGTCACTTCACTATGAGGAGCAACACATAATAATTTGACCAATGGGTAGTAGAGTGCTACTACATTTGTAGTACTACTACTAGTAGTACTAGCACCATCGTCTGGATTTAGTAGTACTACCACGTCCATCCAGATTTAGTATTTGACTAGCAATATCTAGTAATGCATGTCACAAAAAAATGTACTACTCCCTCTGTATTGTTTTATTCCTATCGGCGAGACAACTTAATGTATTTTTGCTAATTAATAGGATTAAGTGCAATGAACTAACCACTACATGTCATATTTTGGTAGTCTCAAGTCATTGAAAGCATGCACGGCCCACATCTCTCATTTGTTGATATGTCATGAAACAAGAAACAAGGAGGGAGTTAATGTAACAGGCCTAAGTGCTTTGGGATTATTTGGTTTTCCTAAGGTGACTTACACAACATTTTTGGTTACATGCATTAACATTTTATTAGTTAAATCAAAGGTCAAAACTTGGCGCAAAATGCAAAGGGGACCCATAAACCAGTATGGCCCACCTGTCATACAGCCAAAGGCAGGTGCAGTAGAGGGCCGAGGAGTAGATGGCCAACACGCATGTGAATTCAACGCAGTCTACACTTCTCAAATAAAGGCTCCTCGCCAGTCCAATCTACGAAATCCTACGCACCTATGCACCCTAACTGTTGGAAATATGCCCTAGAGGCAATAATAAATTGATTATTATTATATTTCCTTGTTCATGATAATCGTTTATTATCCATGCTAGAATTGTATTGATAGGAAACTCAGATACATGTGTGGATACATAGACAACACCATGTCCCTAGTAAGCCTCTAGTTGACTAGCTCGTTGATCAATAGATGGTTACGGTTTCCTGACCATGGACATTGGATGTCATTGATAACGGGATCACATCATTAGGAGAATGATGTGATGGACAAGACCCAATCCTAAGCCTAGCACAAAGATCGTGTAGTTCGTATGCTAAAGCTTTTGTAATGTCAAGTATCTTTTCCTTAGACCATGAGATTGTGCAACTCCCGGATACCGTAGGAATGCTTTGGGTGTACCAAACGTCACAACGTAACTGGGTGGCTATAAAGGTGCATTACAGGTATCTCCGGAAGTGTCTGTTGGGTTGGCACGAATCGAGACTGGGATTTGTCACTCCGTGTAAACGGAGAGGTATCTCTGGGCCCACTCGGTAGGACATCATCATAATGTGCACAATGTGATCAAGGAGTTGATCACGGGATGATGTGTTACGGAACGAGTAAAGAGACTTGCCGGTAACGAGATTGAACAAGGTATCGGGATACCGACGATCGAATCTCGGGCAAGTATCGTACCGATAGACAAAGGGAATTGTATACGGGATTGATTAAGTCCTTGACATCGTGGTTCATCCGATGAGATCATCGTGGAACATGTGGGAGCCAACATGGGTATCCAGATCCCGCTGTTGGTTATTGACCGGAGAACATCTCGGTCATGTCTGCATGTCTCCCGAACCCGTAGGGTCTACACACTTAAGGTTCGGTGACGCTAGGGTTATAGAGATATTAGTATGCGGTAACCCGAAAGTTGTTCGGAGTCCCGGATGAGATCCCGGACGTCACGAGGAGTTCCGGAATGGTCCGGAGGTAAAGAATTATATATAGGAAGTGCTATTTCGGCCATCGGGACAAGTTTCGGGGTCATCGGTATTGTACCGGGACCACCGGAAGGGTCCCGGGGGTCCACCGGGTGGGGCCACCTGCCCCGGGGGGCCACATGGGCTGTAGGGGGTGCGCCTTGGCCTACATGGTCCAAGGGCACCAGCCCCAAGAGGCCCATGCGCCAAGAGAAGAGAAAAAGGGGAGAGTCCTAAAAGGGGAAGGCACCTCCGAGGTGCCTTGGGGAGGATGGACTCCTCCCCACCCTTGGCCGCACCCTTCCTTGGAGGAAGGGGCAAGGCTGCGCCCTCCCCCTCTCCCTTGGCCCTATATATAGTGGGGAAAAGGAGGAGCAATCATACCTAAGGCCTGGCGCCTCCCTCTCCCTCCCGTGACACATCTCCCTCCTCCCGCAGCGCTTAGCGAAGCCCTGTTGGAATCCCGCTACTTCCACCACGCCGTCGTGCTGCTGGATCTCCATCAACCTCTCCCTCCTCCTTGCTGGATCAAGGCATGGGAGATGTCTCCGTTCCGTACGTGTGTTGAATGCGGAGGTGCCGTCCGTTCGGCGCTAGGATCATCGGTGATTTGAATCACGACGAGTACGACTCCATCAACCCCGTTCACTTGAACGCTTCCGCTTAGCGATCTACAAGGGTATGTAGATGCACTCTCCTTCCCCTCGTTGCTAGTCTCTCCATAGATAGATCTTGGTGATACGTAGGAAAATTTTGAATTTCTGCTACGTTCCCCAACAGTGGCATCATGAGCTAGGTTTATGCGTAGTTACTATGCACGAGTAGAACACAAAGTAGTTGTGGGCGTCGATATTGTTCAATATGCTTGCCGTTACTAGTCTTATCTTGATTCAGCGGCATCGTGGGATGAAGCGGCCTGGACCAACCTTACACGTACGCTTACGTGAGACCGGTTCCACCGACAAACATGCACTAGTTGCATAAGGTGGCTGGCGGGTGTCTATCTCTCCCACTTTAGTCGGATCGGATTCGATGAAAAGGGTCCTTATGAAGGGTAAATAGCAATTGGCATATCACGTTGTGGTTCTTGCGTAGGTAAGAAACGTTCTTGCTAGAAACCCATAGCAGCCACGTAAAACATGCAAACAACAATTAGAGGACGTCTAACTTGTTTTTGCAGGGTATGCTATGTGATGTGATATGGCCAAAGGATGTGATGAATGATATATGTGATGTATGAGATGATCATGTTCTTGTAATAGGAATCACGACTTGCATGTCGATGAGTATGACAACCGGCAGGAGCCATAGGAGTTGTCTTTATTTATTTATGACCTGCGTGTCAACTTAAACGTCATGTAATTACTTTACTTTATTGCTAACGGTATCCATAGAAGTAGAAGTAATAGTTGGCGAGACAACTTCATGAAGACACGATGATGGAGATCATGATGATGGAGATCATGGTGTCATGCCGGTGACGATGATGATCATGGAGCCCCGAAGATGGAGATCAAAAGGAGCAATATGATATTGGCCATATCATGTCACTATTTGATTGCATGTGATGTTTATCATGTTTATGCATCTTGTTTGCTTAGAACAACGGTAGTAAATAAGGTGATCCCTCATTAAAATTTCAAGAAGGTGTTCCCCCTAACTGTGCACCGTTGAGACAGTTCGTTGTTTCAAAGCACCACGTGATGATCGGGTGTTTGATTCCAACGTTCACATACAACGGGTGTAAGACAGATTTACACATGCAAACACTTAGGTTGACTTGACGAGCCTAGCATGTGTACAGACATGGCCTCGGAACACAGAAGACCGAAAGGTCGAGCATGAGTCGTATGGTAGATACGATCAGCATGAAGTTGTTCACCGGTGTTGACTAGTCCGTCTCACGTGATGATCGGACACGGCCTAGTTGACTCGGATCATGTAATCACTTAGATGACTAGAGGGATGTCTATCTGAGTGGGAGTTCATAAGATGAACTTAATTATCCTGAACATAGTCAAAAGGTCTTCGCAAATTATGTCGTAGCTCGCGCTTCAGTTCTACTGTATAGATATGTTCCTAGAGAAAAATTTAGTTGAAAGTTAATAGTAGCAATTATGCGGACTAGTTCCGTAAACTGAGGATTGTCCTCATTGCTTCATAGAAGGCTTATGTCCTTAATGCACCACTCAGTGTGCTGAACCTCGAACGTTGTATGTGGATGTTGCGAACATCTGACATACACATTTTGATAACTACGTGATAGTTCAGTTAAACGGTTTGGAATTGAGGCACCAAAGACGTTTTTGAAACATCGCGAAACATATGAGATGTTTTGAGGGCTGAAATTGGGATTTCTGGCTCGTGCCCACGTCAAGAGGTATAAGACCTCCAACGATTTTCTTAACCTACAAACTAAGGGAGAAAAGCTCAATTGTTGAGCCTGTGCTCAGATTGTCTGAGTACAACAATCATTTGAATCGAGTGGGAGTTGATCTTCCAGATGAGATAGTGATGTTTCTCCGAAAGTCATTACCACCAAGATGCTAGAGCTTCGTGATGAACTATAATATATCAGGGACATATATGATGATCCTTGAGATATTCGCGATGTTTGACACCACAAAAGTAGAAATCAAGAAGGAGCATCAATTGTTGATGGTTGGTGAAACCACTAGTTTAAGAAGGGCAAGGGCAAGAAGGGATACTTCATGAAACAGCAAATTAGCTGCTGCTCTAATGAAGAAACCCAAGGTTGAACCCGAACCCGAGACTAAGTGCTTCTGTAACAAGGGGAACAACCACTGGAGCAGAATTACCCTAGATACTTGGTAGATGAGAAGGCTGGCAAGGTCGATAGAAGTATATTGGATATACATTGTGTTAATGTGTACTTTACTAGTACTGCTAGTAGCACCAGGGTATTAGATACCGGTTCGGTTGCAGTAACTCGAAACAAAAGGCTACGGAATAAACGGAGACTAGCTAAAGGTGAGCTGACGATATGTGTTGGAAGTTTTCCCAAGCTTGATATGATCAAGCATCGCACGCTCCCTCTACCAAAGAGATTGGTGTTAAACCTAAATAATTGTTATTTGGTGTTTGCGTTGAACATAGACATGATTGGATTATGTCTATCGCAATACAGTTATTCATTTAAGGAGAATAACGGTTACTCTGTTTATTTGAATAATACCTTCAATGGTCTTGCACCTAAATTGAATGGTTTATTGAATCTCGATCGTAGTGATACACATGTTCATGCCAAAAGATAGTAATGATAGTACCACCTACTTGTGGCACTGCCACGTAAGTCATATTGGTATAAAACGCATGAAGAAGCTCCATGTTGATGGATCTTTGGGCTCACTCGTTTTTGAAAAGTTTGAGACATGCGAACCATGTCTATTGGTGTATATGCATGAAGAAACTCCATGCAAATGGACCATTTTGACTCATTTGATTTTGAATCACTTGAGACATGCAAATCATACCACATGGGCAAGATGACTGAAAGCCTCATTTTCAGTAAAATGGAACTAGAAAGAAACTTGTTGGAAGTAATACATTTTGATGTGTGCAATCCAATGAGTGCTGAGGCATGTAGTGGATATCGTTCTGTTCTTACTTCACGGATGATTTGAGTAGATGTAGAGTATATTTACTTGATGAATCACGAGTCTGAATTATTGAAAGGTTCAAGTAGTTTCAGTGTGAAGTTGAAAGATCATCGTGACAAGAGGATAAAAGATCTATGATATGATCATAGAGATGAATATCTGAATTACGAGTTTGGCACACAATTAAGACATTGTGGAAATTGTTTCGCAATTAATACCGCCTGGAACACCATAGTGTGATGGTGTGTCCGAACATCATAGTTGCACCCTATTGGATATGGTGCGTACCATGATGTCTCTCATCGAATTACCACTATCGTTCATGGGTTAGGCATTAGAGACAACCACATTCACTTTAAATAGGGCACCACGTAATTCCGATGAGATGACACCGTATGAACTATGGTTTAGAGAAACCTAAGCTGTCATTTCTTAAAAGTTTGGGGCTGCAACGCTTATGTGAAAAAGTTTCAGGCTAATAAGCTCAAACCCAAAGCGGATAAATGCATCTTCATAGGACACCCAAAACAGTTGGGTATACCTCCTGTCTTAGATCCGAAAGCAATAAGGGATTGTTTCTAGAATCGGGTCCTTTCTCGAAAAAAAGTTTCTCTTGAAGGAATTGAGTGGGAGGATGGTGGAGACTTGATGAGGTTATTGAACCGTCACTTCAACTAGTGTATAGCAGGGCACAAAGAGTTGTTCCTGTGGCACCTTCACCAATTGAAGTGGAAGCTTATGATATTGATCATGAGACTTCGGATCAAGTCACTCCCAAACCTCGTAGGATGACAAGGATGCGTACTACTTCAGAGTGCTACGTAATCCTGTCTTGGAAGTCATGTTACTAGACAACAATGAACCTACGAGCCATGGAGAAGCGATGGTGGGCCCGAATTCCGATAAATGGCCCGAGGCCATAAAATCCGAGATAGGATCCATGTATGAAAACAAAGTGTAGACTTTGGCGGAATAGCTCGATGGTCGTAAGGCTATTGAGTACGGATGGATTTTAAAAGGAAGACGGACAATGATGGTAAGTATCACCATTAAGAAAGCTCGACTTGTCGTTAAGATGTTTTCCGACAAGTTCAAGGAGTTGACTACGGTGAGACTTTCTCACTCGTAGCGATGCTAAGAGTCTGTTGGAATTATATTAGCGATTACTGCGTTATTTATGAAATCTTGCAGATAGGATGTCAAAACATTGTTTCCTCGACGATTTTTCTTGAGGAAAGGTTGTATGTGATACAACCGGAAGGTTTTGTCAATCCTGAAAGATGCTAATAAGTATGCAAAGCTCCAGCAATCCTTCTGAGGACTGGAGTAAGCATCTTGGAGTTGGAATGTATGCTTTGATGAGATGATCAAAGTTTTGGGTGTATACAAAGTTTATGAGAAACTTGTATTTCCAAAAGGGTGAGTGGGAGCACTATAGAATTTCTGATGAGTATATGTTGTTGACATATTGTTGATCAGAAATGACGTAGAATTTCTAGAAAGCATATAGGGTTATGTGGAAAGTGTTTTCAATGGAAAGCCTGGATTAAGCTGTTTGAGCATTGAGCATCAAGATCTATAAGGATAGATCAAAACACTTAATGGTACTTTCAAATGAGCACATACCTTGAGATGATCTTGAAGGTGTTCAAGATGGATCAGTCAAAGAAGGAGTTCTTGCCTGAGTGGTAAGGTATGAAGTTAAGACTTAAAGCTCGACCACGGCAGAATAGAGAGAAAGGACGAAGGTCGTCCGCTATGCTTTTATCATAGGCTCTCTACAGTATGCTATGCTGTGTACCGCACCTGAAGTGTGCCTTGCCATGAGTCAGTCAAGGGGTACAAGAGTGATCCAAGAATGGATCACAAGACAGCGGTCAAAGTTATCCTTAGTAACTAGTGGACTAAGGAATTTTCTCGATTATGGAGGTGGTAAAAGAGTTCATCGTAAAGGGTTACGCCGATGCAAACTTTGACACTAATCCAGATTATTCTGAATAGTAAACTGGATTCGTATAGTAGAACAGTTGTTTGGAATAGCTCCAAATGTAACGTAGTAGTTGCATCTACAAGATGACATAGAAATTTGCAAAGTACATACGGATCTGAATGTTGCAGACCCGTTGACTAAAACCTCTCTCACAAGCAAAACATGATCAAACCCAGAACTCATTGAGTCTTAATGACATGATGATGTGAACTAGTTTAGTGACACTAGTAAACTCTTTGGATGTTGGTCACATGGCGATGTGACCTGTGAGTGTTAATCACATGATGATGTGAACTAGATTATTGACTCTAGTGCAAGTGGGAGACTGTTGGAAATATGCCCTAGAGGCAATAATAAATTGATTATTATTATATTTCCTTGTTCATGATAATCGTTTATTATCCATGCTAGAATTGTATTGATAGGAAACTCAGATACATGTGTGGATACATAGACAACACCATGTCCCTAGTAAGCCTCTAGTTGACTAGCTCGTTGATCAATAGATGGTTACGGTTTCCTGACCATGGACATTGGATGTCATTGATAACGGGATCACATCATTAGGAGAATGATGTGATGGACAAGACCCAATCCTAAGCCTAGCACAAAGATCGTGTAGTTCGTATGCTAAAGCTTTTGTAATGTCAAGTATCTTTTCCTTAGACCATGAGATTGTGCAACTCCCGGATACCGTAGGAATGCTTTGGGTGTACCAAACGTCACAAGTAACTGGGTGGCTATAAAGGTGCATTACAGGTATCTCCGGAAGTGTCTGTTGGGTTGGCACAAATCGAGACTGGGATTTGTCACTCCGTGTAAACGGAGAGGTATCTCTGGGCCCACTCGGTAGGACATCATCATAATGTGCACAATGTGATCAAGGAGTTGATCACGGGATGATGTGTTACGGAACGAGTAAAGAGACTTGCCGGTAACGAGATTGAACAAGGTATCGGGATACCGACGATCGAATCTCGGGCAAGTATCGTACCGATAGACAAAGGGAATTGTATACGGGATTGATTAAGTCCTTGACATCGTGGTTCATCCGATGAGATCATCGTGGAACATGTGGGAGCCAACATGGGTATCCAGATCCCGCTGTTGGTTATTGACCGGAGAACATCTCGGTCATGTCTGCATGTCTCCCGAACCCGTAGGGTCTACACACTTAAGGTTCGGTGACGCTAGGGTTATAGAGATATTAGTATGCGGTAACCCGAAAGTTGTTCGGAGTCCCGGATGAGATCCCGGACGTCACGAGCAGTTCCGGAATGGTCCGGAGGTAAAGAATTATATATAGGAAGTGCTATTTCGGCCATCGGGACAAGTTTCGGGGTCATCGGTATTGTACCGGGACCACCGGAAGGGTCCCGGGGGTCCACCGGGTGGGGCCACCTGCCCCGGGGGGCCACATGGGCTGTAGGGGGTGCGCCTTGGCCTACATGGTCCAAGGGCACCAGCCCCAAGAGGCCCATGCGCCAAGAGAAGAGAAAAAGGGGAGAGTCCTAAAAGGGGAAGGCACCTCCGAGGTGCCTTGGGGAGGATGGACTCCTCCCCACCCTTGGCCGCACCCTTCCTTGGAGGAAGGGGCAAGGCTGCGCCCTCCCCCTCTCCCTTGGCCCTATATATAGTGGGTAAAAGGAGGAGCAATCATACCTAAGGCCTGGCGCCTCCCTCTCCCTCCCGTGACACATCTCCCTCCTCCCGCAGCGCTTAGCGAAGCCCTGTTGGAATCCCGCTACTTCCACCACGCCGTCGTGCTGCTCGATCTCCATCAACCTCTCCCTCCTCCTTGCTGGATCAAGGCATGGGAGACGTCTCCATTCCGTACGTGTGTTGAACGCGGAGGTGCCGTCCGTTCGGCGCTAGGATCATCGGTGATTTGAATCACGACGAGTACGACTCCATCAACCCCGTTCACTTGAACGCTTCCGCTTAGCGATCTACAAGGGTATGTAGATGCACTCTCCTTCCCCTTGTTGCTAGTCTCTCCATAGATAGATCTTGGTGATACGTAGGAAAATTTTGAATTTCTGCTACGTTCCCCAACACTAACCAGGGGCAAGAGTGATCACTCCAATCGCAAGATTAGTTGACTAGAAGCTAGACCCATGGAGGCCATGAGCGCGAGCATCAGCAGGATGTGCCAGATGGTCCACGACGCCGACCTGCGACCCGACACCAAGGAAGGTCTCCAGGTAGTTCTTGAGTCTACCAGGGCAAGGGGCCGCTTGGACGATAGCTTCGTCTCCTTGTTCGACGAGGTCCTCGTCAGCTTCCTCAACAAGTTCACCATCGTCAAGAAGCTCACGGACGACCTTGACGTATGCCTCCAGCCCACGTGCCCAGGCTCTGCAATGCCTTTGACCCTCAACGGACTCTATGGTGACAACCTCTTCGACACATTGGTGGCCCTGCGACTGCCCGCCGTCGCGCCAGAGAATGTCCACCTCGAGGTCGCCCTCGCCGCGAAGCGCCTGGCGCAGCAAGACACCATCGACATAATGATACGTCTCCAACGTATCTATAATTTTTGATTCTTCCATGCTATTATATTATCCATTTAGGATGTTTTATATGCATTTATATGCTATTTTATATGATTTTTGGACTAACCTATTAACCTAGAGCCCAGTGCCAGTTTCTGTTTTCTCCTTGTTTTTGAGTTTTACAGAAAAGGAATACCAAATGGAGTCCAATTGAAATGCCAATTTTTGATGATTTTTTATGGACCAAAAGAAGCCCCTGGAGTGAAAGAGTTGGGCCAGAAGAGTCCCAGGCTGCGCACGAGGGTGGGGGCGCGCCCACCCACCCCCCCCCCCCCTTGGCGCGCCCCCCTTTCTCGTGGACAGCCCGATGACCTCCCTGACTTGTTCCCGACGCCAAAAATTCCTATAAATACTGAAACCTCCAGAAAATAACCTACATCGGGAGTTCCGCCGCCGCAAGCCTCTGTAGCCACCAAAAATCAATCGGGACCCTGTTCCGGCACCCTGCCGGAGGGGGGATCCCTCACTGGTGGCAATCTTCATCATCTCGGCACTCTCCATGACGAGGAGGGAGTAGTTCACCCTCGGGGCTGAGGGTATGTACCATTATCTATGTGTTTGATCTCTCTCTCTCTCTCTCTTGTTCTTGATTTGGCACGATCTTGATGTATTGCGAGCTTTGCTATTATAGTTGGATCTTATGATGTTTCTCCCCCTCTACTCTCTTGTAATGGATTGAGTTTTCCCTTTGAAGTTATCTTATCAGATTGAGTCTTTAAGGATTTGAGAACACTTGATGTATGTCTTGCATGGGATACATGTTGACAATGGGGTATTCTATTGATTCACTTGATGTATGTTTTGGTGATCAACTTGTGGGTACTGTACCTTGGCAATCTATGCATAGGGGTTGGCACACGTTTTCGTCTTGACTCTCCGGTAGAAACTTTGGGTCACTCTTTGAAGTACTTTGTGTTGGTTGAATAGATGAACCTGAGATTGTGTGATGCATATCATATAATCATGCCCACGGATACTTGAGGTAACATTGGAGTATCTTGGTGACATTAGGGTTTTGGTTGATTTGTGACTTAAGGTGTTATTCTAGTATGAACTCTATGATAGATCGAACAGAAAGAATAGCTTCGTGTTATTTTACTACGGACTCTTGAATAGATCGATCAAAAAGGATAACTTTGATGTGGTTTCGTACCCTACAATAATCTCTTTGTTTGATCTCCGCTATTAGTGACTTTGAAGTGACTCTTTGTTGCATGTTGAGGGATTGTTATATGATCCAGTTATGTTATTATTGTTGAGAGAACTTGCACTAGTGAAAGTATGAACCTTAGGCCTTGTTTCCTAGCATTGTAATACTGTTTTTGCTCACTTTAATCATTAGTGACCTTGCTTCTTTTATAATTTCAGATTACCAAAACCTATATCTACCATCCATATTGCACTTGTATCACCATCTCTTCGCCGAACTAGTGCACCTATACAATTTACCATTGTATTGGGTGTGTTGGGGACACAAGAGACTCTTTGTAATTTGGTTGCAGGGTTGTTTGAGAGAGACCATCTTCATCCTACGCCTCCCACGGATTGATAAACCTTAGGTCATCAACTTGAGGGAAATTTGCTACTGTCCTACAAACCTCTGCACTTGGAGGCCCAAACAACATCTACAAGAAGAAGGTTGCATAGTAGACATCACATAATCACCCACGTCTACGCACAAATCGTCCACAAGGAATACTACATGCAAGTGGAGGACGATAGGACATTGGCCTTCTTGGACCGCAGGGCAACCTTGGACGGCATTGTTTGGAAGCACGTTGAGCTCGCCACCAACGCTGGTGCTCCTCACATGACAGTTGGTGACCCGGCGCACTAGGGCGTGAGGATGTCGTTGATGCATCCGTATGTATCTTTATCTTTCCATCAAATCCATGTAGTAGTATATGGTACTACTAGTAATTATCTTACCTTTCGCATCAACTTAAAATTTTCGTACGTACTCCATGCATGAACCACGCCAGAACCAAACTTCTCATTACTCTAGGGAAAATCGTTATTTCTATCTATCGGTCGCGCCACCAGTTACAAGTTCAAAAGGAAAAGCTTGTCGTGTTCGCATCGCACCCCCACACGGTTGGTCTGGCACGCCGCTCAAGGGGGAATGCGTGCTGTGTTGCATTTTCACTTACAAGTGGGACCGCAGTTGAGCAAGCCGACTATCGGCAAACCCCCACCCCACCCACCGTGCGATGGCTGAGAAAACAGGAGGGAGAAGAGATGGCTATAGCATGGACTCCAAGAAAATTGGTGTCGGACGGGACGCGTGTGGGTGGCGTGTGCCGTACTACTAGACGTGAATGCTAGTTATAGCCCATGCCACCCCACTATATCAAGCCTATATCGAGGTGCTGGTTACTTAGAACAAATTTCCTTGAGTCCGTGCTCAGCCCTCCTCTATCTCTCTTCTCAGCTAGCCAACAGACGCGTGAAGCCCATCGTCTGTTTGCTCATATGCGGTCCCACATGTCAGTGAAAATGCAAGAGGACCCACTGAACCTGCACATCTTTCACCTTGACGTGATGGTGATGAAAAACAAATCCAATAAAGATCCTCGGTGGCCGCTTTTGGAGTTACTCAAGAGTAGTAAGATTCTATTTACAGTTTAACCCAAGATGCACATCACGTGGCTTCAACTACCACTCCATTTTCTTGCATGACATGACCTGGATGCTAGATGTTCCACGTGTCGGCAAAAGGAGGAAGAACTTGACCAAATCTTCTCCACATTTAGGGGTTGTTTGGTTTGAGTCTAAGTTTGCCTAAGGTTGCCACATCTAAGATTAGGCAAGTTTGACCACCTTAGGTTGGTGTTTGGCTCAGGACACACCTTAGGCAAGCCACACTAGGGTCCCACATCACATACACTCAGAAAGTGTGGCAAGATTCCCTTAGGCTTGCCAAATTGTGGCTCTCATTTTGAAGAACTAACCTTAGGCAAGTGTGGCAATATTGTATGGCAAAGTGTGGCATTGTTAGGCCTAGAACCAAACCGGGAAACACGACAAGCCCTGTGCCTACATCATATTACGTACAAGACCACCTCACGCAGTCATGCTATCACCATATTTCTCGGCCTCCGTGCGACACCTAGCTCTAGTTGATCTAACTAGAACTAACTATTATGAGTGCAGTCCCTTGATACGTCTACAACGAATCTATAATTTATGAAGCATTCATGCTATATTACTATGTGTTTTGAATGATTATGGGCTTTATTATACACTTTAATATTACTTTTGGGACTAACCTATTAACCGGAGGCCCAACCCATATTGCTGTTTTATTGCCTGTTTTAGTATTTCGAAAGAAAGGAATATCAAACAGAGTCCAAACTGAATGAAACCTTCGGCATCGTGATTTTTTGGAAGAATGTCATCCTGGATGCTTGGATATCAAGTCAGAAGATCCTCGAGGAGCTCGGGAGATAGGGGGCGCCCCCCTCCTACAGGGCGCGACCCCCTGTCTCGTGGACCCCTTGAGCACCCCCCGATCGACTTATTTCGCCTATATAAGCCTACGTACACTAAAACCATTGAAAATCAAGATAGATCGGGAGTTCCGCCGCTGCAAGCCTCTATAGCCACCAAAAACCACTCGGGAGCCTGTTCCGGCACCCTGCCGGAGGGGGAACCCATCACTAGTGGCCATCTTCATCATCCTGGCGCTCTCCATGACGAGGAGGGAGTAGTTCACCCTCGGGGCTGAGGGTATGTACCAGTAGCTATGTGTTTGATATCTCTCTCTCGTGGTCTCTCTCGTGTTCCCTCGATGGCACGATCTTGATGTATCCCGAGCTTTGCTATTGTAGTTGGATCTTATGATCTTTCTCCCCCTCTACTCTCTTGTGATGAATTGAGTTTCCCCTTTGAAGTTATCTTATCGGATTGAGTCTTTTATGAGAACACTTGATGTATGTCTTGCCGTGCTTATCTGTGGTGACAATGGGATATCATGTGCCTCTTGATGTATGTTTTGGTGACCAACTTGCGGGTTCCGCCCATGAACCTAGGCATAGGGGTTGGCACACGTTCTTGACTCTCCGGTAGAAACTTTGGGGCACTCTTTGAAGTACTTTGTGTTGGTTGAATAGATGAATCTGAGATTGTGTGATGCATATCGTATAATCATGCCCACGGATACTTTAGGTGACAATGGAGTATCTAGGTGACATTAGGGCTTTGGTTGCTTTGTGTCTTAAGGTGTTATTCTAGTACGAACTCTTGAATAGATTGATCCGAAAGAATAACTTTAAGGTGGTTTCGTACCCTACCATAATCTCTTCGTTCGTTCTCCGCTATTAGTGTCTTTGGAGTGACTCTTTTTTGCATGTTGAGGGACTGTTATATGATCTATCTGTGTTATTATTGTTAAGAGAACTTGCACTAGTGAAAGTATGAACCCTAGGCCTTGTTTCCTATCATTGCAATACTGTTTACGCTCACTTTTACCACTTGTTACCTTGCTGTTTTTATAAGTTCAGATTACAAAAACCTTTATCTACTATCTATTTTGCACTTGTATCACCATCTCTTCACCGAACTAGTGCACCTATACAATTTACCATTGTATTGGGTGTGTTGGGGACACAAGAGACTCTTTTTTATTTGGTTGCAGGGTTGTTTGAGAGAGACCATCTTCATCCTATGCCTCCTACGGATTGATAAACCTTAGGTCATCCACTTGAGGGAAATTTGCTACTGTCCTACAAACCTGTGCACTTGCAGGCCCAACAACGTCTACAAGAAGAAGGTTGTGTAGTAGACATCAAGCTCTTTTCTGGAGCCGTTGCCGGGGAGTTGAGTGCTTTAAGGTATATCTTTAGATCTTGCAATCGAATCTTTTTGTTTCTTGTTTTATCACTAGTTTAGTTTATAAAAGAAAACTAAAAAATGGAATTGAGTTTGTCTCATACGCTTCATCTTTTTAATATCTTTCGTGAAAATGATGGAAAGGAAAGTTGTGCTCAAGTGCTAGAAGAAGAGTGCATTAAAATGCTTGGTACTGAATCTTTGAATGATGAGCATGATTGCAATGTTGTTAGTATTAATTCTTTGAATATCCATGATGCTAATGATATGCAAAGCCACAAGCTTTGGGAAACTTTGTTTGATGAATATGATATTTTTAGTCCCCCAAGTTTTGATGAGAATATTTATTATGATGAAAGCATGCCTCCTATTTATTATGATTATATTGATGAAAGTGGGTTTGTAAGAGTGTCAACTTTAGGAAGTAGTGATCCCACTATTTTGGAGGATGTTGAATCTTATTGTGATGAACATGAAAGTGGATTTGGAAGAGTGTCAACTTTATTTAGTGATGATTCCACTATTTCGAAAGAGGTTCCAATTGATTATGAGAACAAAGTTGCTATCTATGATGATTATTGTGATGACTTGTATGCTATTAGGAATAATTATAACCATGAAACTTGTCTCATGATTTTAGTTTTAAATTGGATTATGCCTCACATGATAATTATTTTGTTGAGTTTGCTCCCACTACTATTCATGAGAAGAAATTTGCTTATGTGGAGAGTAGTAAATTTTCCATGCTTGTAGATCATGAAAATAATGCTTTAGGTGCTGGTTATATTGTTGAATTCATTATGATGCTAATGAAAATTATTATGAGAGAGGAACATATGCTTGCAGGAATAGCAATAATATCAAGTTTCCTCTCTATGTGTTGAAAATTTTGAAGCTATGCTTGTTTTATCTTCCTATGCTAGTTGATTATTTTTCCCATAAGTCGTTTGCTCACAAAATCCTTATGCATAGGAAGTGGGTTAGACTTAAATGTGCTAGTCATATTCTTCATGATGCTCCCGTTATGTTTCAATTCTTATCTTTTATGTGAGCATCATTGCCATCATCATGCCTAGCTAGAAAGGCATTAAAGAAAAGCGCTTGTTGGGACACAACCTAATATTTACCCTTACTGTTTTTGTGTGTCCACATGATTATGCTACTGTAGTAATCATGTTTTATAGCTTTTGTTTCAATAAAGTGCCAAGTAGAGCCTTTGGGAAGACTTGGGTGAAGTTTATGTGATCTTTCTGTAAAAAACAGAAACTTTTGCACTCACGAGATTAGCTGCCATTTTTGACTGAAGAGTGCTTCTAGGTTGATTATTTTTGCAGATGATTAATAGACAAATTCCTCAGGTCCAGAAATTTATTTCATAACTTTTTGAGTTGCATAAGTATACGTTTGATATAAATTACTACAGACTGTTCTGTTTTTAACAGATTCTGTTTTCTATGTGTTGTTTGCTTATTTTGATGCATCTATGGCTAGTATTAAGTGGTATGAACCATAGAGAAGTTAGAATACAGTTGACATTACACCAATATGAATTTAGAATGAGTTCATTACAGTACCTAAGTGGTGGTTTTATTTTCTTATACTAACGGAGCTTACGAGTTTTGTTTTTGAGTTTTGTGTGGTTGAAGTTTTCATGTTTTGGGTAAAGATTCGATGGACTATGGAATAAGGAGTGGAATGAGCCTAAGCTTGGGGATGCCCAAGGCACCCCAGGGTACTATTCAAGGAAAACCAAGCAACTAAGCTTGGGGATGTCCCGGATGGCATCCCCTCTTTCGTCTTCGTTCATCGGTAACTTTACTTGGAGCTATATTTTTATTCGCCACATGATATGTGTTTTGCTTGGAGTGTTAATTTATTTTGCTAGTTTTTGCTTGCTCTTAGTTATAATAATGTTTTGCATCTTTAGTTTCAAGAAAAAAGTCAAGGATAGCCTTTCCCATGCTTATTCTGCTAGTATACATGTTGCTGTTTGAAAACAGAAAGTTTACCGCTGTTGCAAAAATTCCCTAGAAAAGTCAGAGAATGGTATAATGTTGAATCTTTTTGCATATTAAGATCTGATAAATTTATTACAGTCGGAATTTTAGTTCATAATTTTTGGAGTCAGGGAAATATTGTTACTCTTGAATTATTTACAGACTGTACTGTTTTGGCAGATTGCTGTTATGTTTGCATTGTTTGTATCTGTTTGCTTGTTTAATGATTCTATTTGAGGATAAGAGTATTAAATATGCAGAGGAATTTAGTATGCATTGTTGAATAATAATTTAAGTGATTTGTTACAGTAGAAAATGATAAGGTTTTGCATTGGTTTATACTAACCTATCTCACGAGTTCTTGTTGAGTTTATTGTGAATGAAGCTTTTGATAAAAAGAGAAACCATGATATGAGAGGAATTAAGGAGAGACAAAAGATCAAGCTTGGGGATGCCTAAGGAACCCCAAGATAATATTTCAAGAAGTCTCAAGCATCTAAGCTTGGGGATGCCCCGGTAGGCATCCCACCTTTGTTCTTCAACAACTATCGGTTAGTATCGATTGAGCCTAAGGTTTTGCTTCTTCACATGAGTTGTGCGATCCTTGCAATGTAATTTTGTTTTGCTTTGCTTGATACTTCAATAAAATACCAAGATCTAAAATTCTTTAATGAGAGAGAGTCTTCATATAGCTACATAATTTTTTTTCTACTCATTGATCTTCACTTATATCTTTTTGGAGTAGTTTGTCATTTACTCACGTGCTTCACTTATATCCTATGAGTAAATTGTTGAATGAGTTGATTGTCATAAATCTGAAATTATATATGTTTCATTTTCTTATCACATGGGGAGTAATGACTTCACATCTAAGAAGTACAGGTTGTAAATTTATTGACGGTTAGCAAGCATTGTATTAGTCATTTGAACAATTCATGAAAGAATATTGAAGGAAGAGAGATTTCACATATAAATATATTATCATAGACATCTTTTATAATTGTGAGCACTCATTAAGTATGACATGCTAAAGAGTTGATGTTGGACAAGGAAGACAATGTAATGGGTTATGTTTTCTCACATCTCAGTTAAAGTATATTGTCATGGATCATTCAAACATGTTGAGCTTGCCTTTCCCCCTCATGCTAGCCAAAAATTCCTAGCACGAAGTAGAGATACTACTTGTGCTTCCAAATATCCTTAAACCCAGTTTTTGCCATGAGAGTTCACCATACCTACCTTTGAATTGAGTAAGATCCTTCAAGTAAGTTGTCATCGGTGCAAGCAATAAAAATTGCTCTTTAAATATGCATGACTTATTAGTGTGGAGAAAATAAGCTTTGTACAAACTTGTTATGGAAGCAATAAAAGCGACGAACTGCATAATAAAGGTCCATATACAAGGGGCAATATAAAGTGATGTTCTTTCGCATTAAGATTTTGTGTATCCAACCCTAAAGGCACATGGCAACCTCTGCTTCCCTCTGCGAAGGGCCTATCTTTTACTTTATGTCTTTTACTTTATGAAAGAGTCAAGGTGATCTTCACCTTTCCCTTTTTTGTTTTATTATTTGGCAAGAACTTCGTGGTGGGGTGATCCTGATATATATATCCAATTGGATGTACGTTAGCATGAAGTATTATTGTTGACATCACCCAAAGGTGAATACGTTCGGAGGCAACATTATAAGCCCCAATCTTTCTCTTTGTCTGATTAAAACTTCATAACCACAAGTATTGCGTGAGTGTTAGCAATTATAGAAGGCTATATGATAGTTGAGTATGTGAAATTTGCTAAATAAAAGCTCTGACATAGACTCTTCCTGAAAGTAAGATGAATTGCAATTGTTTGATGACTAAGAATGAAGTTTGCTAGTTTTCAAGAATGCTTATGGTCTATGCTTTGACATGTGAATTGCTTGTTACTTTATCGTGAGAAGTTTTATGAGATGAACTACTATTATGACATATTATCATGCTTGAAAAGTTGATTGAAATTATCATTGATCAAACTTGTGCACCTCTAGCATTCGCACTTCATAAATTCTTTCTTTTATCATTTACCTACTCGAGGACGAGCAGGAATTAAGCTTGGGGATGCTGATACGTCTCCAACGTATCTATAATTTATGAAGCATTCATGCTATATTACTATGTGTTTTGAATGATTATGGGATTTATTATACACTTTTATATTACTTTTGGGACTAACCTATTAACCGGAGGCCCAGCCCATATTGTCGTTTTATTGCCTGTTTCAGTATTTCAAAGAAAAGGAATATCAAACGGAATCCAAACGGAATGAAACCTTCGGCATTGTGATTTTTTGGAAGAATATCATCCTGGAGGCTTGGAGATCAAGTCAGAAGATCCTCGAGGAGCACAGGAGATAGGGCGCCCCCCCCCTATAGGGCGCGACTCCCTGTCTCGTGGACCCCTCAAGCACCCCCCCCCCTGACCGACTTCTTTCGCCTATATAAGCCTACGTACCCAAAAACCATTGAAAATCAAGATAGATCGGGAGTTCCGCCGCCGCAAGCCTATATAGCCACCAAAAACCTCTCGGGAGCCTGTTCCGGCACCATGCCGGAGGGGGAACCTATCACCGGTGGCAATCTTCATCATCCCGGCGCTCTTCATGATGAGGAGGGAGTAGTTCACCCTCGGGGCTGAGGGTATGTACCAGTAGCTATGTATTTGATCTCTCTCTCTCGTGTTCTCTCTCGTGTTCCCTCTATGGCACGATCTTGATGTATCCCGAGCTTTGCTATTGTAGTTGGATGTTATGATGTTTCTCCCCCTCTACTCTCTTGTGATGAATTGAGTTTCCCCTTTGAAGTTATCTTATCAGATTGAGTCTTTTATGAGAACACTTGATGTATGTCTTGCCATGCTTATCTGTGGTGACAATGGGATATCATGTGCCTCTTGATGTATGTTTTGGTGACCAACTTGCGGGGTCCGCCCATGAACCTATGCATAGGGGTTGGCACACGTTCTTGACTCTCCGGTAGAAACTTTGGGGCACTCTTTGAAGTACTTTGTGTTGGTTGAATAGATGAATCTGAGATTGTGTGATGCATATCATATAATCATGCCCACGGATACTTTAGGTGACAATGGAGTATCTAGGTGACATTAGGGCTTTGGTTGCTTTGTGTCTTAAGGTGTCATTCTAGTACGAACTCTTGAATAGATTGATCCGAAAGAATAACTTTAAGGTGGTTTCGTACCCTACCATAATCTCTTCGTTCGTTCTCCGCTATTAGTGTCTTTGGAGTGACTCTTTGTTGCATGTTGAGGGACTGTTATATGATCTATCTATGTTATTATTGTTAAGAGAACTTGCACTAGTGAAAGTATGAACCCTAGGCCTTGTTTCCTATCATTACAAAACCATTTACGCTCACTTTTACCACTTGTTACCTTGTTGTTTTTATAATTTCAGATTACAAAAACCTTTATCTACTATCTATTTTGCACTTGTATCACCATCTCTTCGCCGAACTAGTGCACCTATACAATTTACCATTGTATTGGGTGTGTTGGGCACACAAGAGACAATTTGTTATTTGGTTGCAGGGTTGTTTGAGAGAGACCATCTTCATCCTATGCCTCCTACGGATTGATAAACCTTAGGTCATCCACTTGAGGGAAATTTGCTACTGTCCTACAAACCTGTGCACTTGCAGGCCCAACAACGTCTACAAGAAGAAGGTTGTGTAGTAGACATCATCGCTCCACCGCGAGGTTTGTTGCTCCTTCTCGGTCGTTGGGAACTTATGTTCTTCCACTCTTATGTTTAAGACATGAGATTTATTCATCATTTTGCTGACACGCGGGACATCTAGCATCAAGGTGGATGTGTCATGCAAGAAAATGGAGATATGTCGTGCGTAAGTGAGTCGTGCACTTTGATGGAACCTAGTACTACGCACTATTTTTTCTCCTTGATGGCACATGAATAGTGCACGTACTCAATGACAGAGCACGGGATGGTAGTCGTGGACATGGTCGGCCCTTTTTGAAGAGAGTAATAAATAACTTTGATGTGTCCCGTCAACTCGCAGAACGACGAGAAGCTTTCTTACTATGCCTTCTCCCTCTCCAATGCGTGCATGATGGCTCACAACACGAGGAGAAACTTTTGCTTATAAGCGGTGGACGTGAAGCAGTTCATTTTGTGTCAGATTGCCAGAAGTACTACTATAGTACCATCATTATTGTTCAATTACGAAAGAGGAGAAGAGCCAAGCGCAAGGTCACCTACTATCCTAGTACAGGACTAGTATACTATAGCCAAAGTTGGTCCACCTTTTAGAGCATGGTTAATTAATATATGCGGCTCTTGCAGCGGCACATCATTTAGAGCAAGTACTCTCTTCGTAAGAACAAATGAAGTGAAACAAAAGTTGGAGTGGATGCTAGATTTCCAACTAAAACATGATTACATAGGAAAAAATCCTATAGCATTCTATCCTATGAATCAAACATCCAATGTAGGAAAATTATGAGGGGGGTCTCTCCAACAGTGTTCCTCGGCTCACACCTATCATCACGGTGGTAAAACTTGGAGTCATTCATCTGGTACACGTGGCATCTCAGATCTGGACACAAGGTGACGCAACCTCTCACTTCATCCGCCATTTGAAGCGGCGCGCCAGTGGAGGGCTAGCATAGTCCAATATTAGGTTGGCTCTATGTGATATGGCAACTTCATATACTAACCGGATGCTGGCTATACTACTACGGTACTCACACTCCAAGAAGTGACTCAAAAACCATTCATAAATTGAGTTTATGACATGCATTTGCAAATGTACCATTCATTACATACAACAAGTCATCAACACACAACGACAACGAGGATACATGTTGGATTATACATTATTCCAAACAAAGCATTCTACAAATACTAAAGTTTTCATCACACACAACAAATAACAAGCAATGAAATGAACTTCATCTCAACCAATCCTCGGGGTTGGCAACGCTTGCTTTGAACCATAGGTGCTCTGGGAAGGGCTAGCTATTGTTAATATCGAGAGCAACACAAGACTGATCATCCAGGCTGAAGCGGCATATATCTCACGAGTTCTTGTTGAGTACTGTGTGGATGAACTTTTTGTGATTTAGGAAAACCGTGATATAATAGGAATTAAGGAGACACAAAAGCTCAAGCTTGGGGATGCCCAAGGCATCACAAGCTAATATTTCAAGAAGTCTCAAGCATCTAAGCTTGGGGATGCCCCGGTAGGCATCCCACCTTTTTTCTTCAACAATTATCGGTAGTATCGGTTCAGCCTAAGTTTTTGTTTCTTCATGATGTGTGCTATCCTTGAGATGTCATTTTATTTTGTTTTACTTGATTATTTTAATAAAATGCTTAGATCTGAAACTTTTAAATAAGATAGAGTCCTCAATTAGCTACCCTTTTACTTAACTACTCGCTTGATCTTCACTTATATATTTTTGGAGTAGTTTGTCATTTACTCTCGTGCTTCACTTATATCCTATGAGTAAATTGTTGAATGAATTGAATATCATGAAGTTGAACTTATATGTTCATATCATGCCTAAGTGGTAGCTTCACATTGGGTTTAGAAAGTGAAATCTTTTGAAGCTTGACAATCACAATATTGGTCATACAAGCAATTCATGAATAATTAGTAGAAGGAAGAGAACTTTCACATGCAACTACACTATCTTGGAAATATTTTGTGATTATGAGCCCCCATCAAAATATAATATGCGAAAATTGTTGACATTGGACAAGGAAGACAACATAATGATTTATTTTTGTTCATATTCACATATAAGTTATATTGGCATAAATCCTTCAACATATGGTGCTTGCCCCCTATCTTTGCTAGCCAAAAATTCCGCACCAAGTAGAGATACTACTTGTGCATCCAAAAAAACCTTAAACCCAAATCTTATCTTCAAGAGTCCACCATACCTACCTAATGATTGAGATAGATCCTTCAAGTAAGTTGTCATCGGTGCAATAAGGCAATAAAAATTGCTTCCAAAAGTGTTAGATAATTTAGTGTAAGAGAAAACTGAGCGTTGTACGAACTTGTGATGGCAAACAATAAAATAGAAATACCGCATAATAAAGGTTGCTATCATAAGGGGCAATATAACGTGACGCTCTTTTGCACTAAGGGGTTGAGCATACAAACAAATAAGCACATGGCAACCTCTGCTTCCCTTTGCGAAGGGCCTATCTTTTACTTTTGAGTATTTACTTTTATGCAAAGAGTCAAAGTTTTTCTCTCTATTACTTTTTATTTTTCTCTTTTCGCAAGCATCATGTGGTGAGGAAAGATCTAGGCACATACATCCAGTTGGATATGGGTAGCATGAGTTATTATTGTTGATATCACCCTTGAGGTGAATACGTTGGAAGGCAAAATTATAAGCCCCTATATTTCTATGTGTCTGGTTGAAACGTTTTTCTCATGTGTATGCAGTGAGTGTTAGCAATCATAGAAGACTGTATGATGGTTGAGTATGTGGAGCTATTACTTAGACTCTGTTGAATAAGTTGAATTGGAACTGTTTGGTGACTAAGAATATAGGTTGTTGAGTTTCAAGAGAATTCATTGTTTGAACCTTAACATGTGAATTGGTTGCTACTTGATCATGATAAGTTTTCTAAGAAAGTATTGTTGTTATGATTCTAGGAAAAGTGATTAAAGTTTTCATTGATCAAACTTGTGCACTTTGCTATCATTCACACTTCATCAATTATTTGTTTTATCATTTACCTACTCAAGGACAAGTAGGAATTAAGCTTGGGGATGCTGACACGTCTCAAATGTATCTATAATTTATGAAGTATTCATGCCATGTCTACAATAATTTTATATGGTTTTGGTATGATTTGCATGGAACTAACCCGGACTAACGCTGTTTTCAACAGAACTACCGTGGTGTTTTTTTGTGTGCAGAAATGAAAGTTCTCCAAATGAGCTGAAACTTTTTGACGTTTTTTTTGCAACAAAAGAGACCCCCAAAGCTTCATGGGAGGGACATAAGAGCCACGAGGAGGGAACAACCCACTGGGGCGCGCCTGGGCCATTGCCCGTCCCCCGGTGTATCGTGCTCACCTCGAGGCCCATCTGGACGTGAGACCAATGCCAAATATTCCTATAAATAGAGAAACCATCAAAAATAACCCTAGATTGGAAGTTTCTCTGCCGCAAGCCTCTGTAGCCACCGAAAACAAATCGGGACCCTGTTCCGGCACCCTGCCGGAGGGGGGAATCATCTCCGGTGGCCATCTTCATCATCCTGGCGGCCACCATGACGAGGAGGGAGTAGTCCACCCTCAGGAATGAGGGTTTGTACCAGTAGCTATGAGTTTAATCTCTCTCGCGCGCGGTCTTGAGATGTCACGATCTTGATGTATCATGGGCTTTGTTAACATAGATTTATCATATGATGTTTCTCCCTTCTTTACACTTGTTGTGATGAATTGAGGCTTTACCCTTTGAAGTTTTGTCTTGTCAAATTGAATGTTCAGATCTGAGAACACATGATATATGTCTTGCATATGAATACCTGTGGCGACAATGCGGTATTATTTTGATTCACTTGATATATGTTATGGCACTCAACTTGCGAATTCCCACGGTGATATTGGGGTAATCTATGCATAAGGGTTGATGCACGTTTTTATTATATTTTCTCTGATACAAACTTTGGGCTCCCCTTGTAGTTCTTTGTGTGGATTGAGTATTATGAATGTGAAATTGTTCGATGCATATCGTATAATTAACTCACGGGTACTTGCGGTGACATTGCGGTATCTAGGTGACATTAGAGTTGGTCGATGTGTGTCATATAGTGTTATTCTAGTACGAACTCTTGGACAGATCGAACGGAAATAATAGCTTTGGGTTATTTTAGTACAATCTCTTGAATAGATCGAACGAAAAGAATAGCTTTGAGGTGGTTTCGTACCCTACAAAAAATTTCTATCTTTTGTTCTCCACTAATAGGAACTCGGGAGTGATTCTTTATTGCACTTTGAGGGATACCCATATGATCCAACTATGTTAGTATTGTTGAGAGATTGCACTAGTGAAAGTATGCACCCTAGGCCTTGTTTCTAAGCATTGCAATACCGTTTTTGTCCCCGTTTACTATTGGTTACCTTGCTGTTTTTATAATTTCAGATTACAAAAACTCATATCTACTATCCATACTACACTTTTATCACCATCTCTTCGCTGAACTAGTGCACCTATACAATTTGCCATTGTATTGGGTGTGTTGGGGACACAATAGATTTCTTGTATTTGATTGCAGGGTTGCTTGAGAGAGACTATCTTCATCCTACGCCCCCCACGGATTGATAAACCTTAGGTCATCCACTTGAGGGAAAATTGCTACTATCCTACAAAACTCTGCGCTTGGAGCCCCAACACGTGTCTACAAGAACAATGTTGCGTAGTAGACATCATGTAGCAATAACCATAGCAGTAGAAACGGTAGTAACTTAGCAAGAAAAATATAAGGTAAATTCATAGGCATTGGATCGGTAATTCGTTGGATGATATTCATGATGAGACAGTCATAACCTAGGGCGATACGACACTAGCTCCAGTTCATAAATATAATGTAGGCATGTATTCTGTAAGTACTCATACGTGCTTATGAAATAACTTGCATGACATCTTTTGTCCTACCCTCCCGTGGCAGCGGGGTCCTATTGGAAACTAAGGGATATTAAGGCATCCTTTTAAGAGAGAACCAGACCAAAGCATTAACATACGGTGAATACATGAACTCCTCAAACTACGGTCATCAACGGGAGTGGTCCCGACTATTATCACTCGGGGGTTGCCGGATCATAACACGTAGTAGGTGAGTATAACTTGCAAGATCGGATATAGAACATGGATATAATGGTCATAACATAAACAGTTCAGATCTGAAATCATGGCACCCGGGACCAAAGTGACAAGCATTAAGCATGGCAAAGTCATAGCAACATCAATCTCAGAACATAATGGATACTAGGGATCAAGCCCTAACAAAATTAACTCAATTACATGATGAATCGCATCCAACTCCTCACCGACTAGCGAGCCTACGAAGGAATTACAAAATCCCAATGGGGAGCACCATGGAATTCGCGATGGAGGAGTGTTGGTGATGACAAAGATCAAAGATCCCCCTCTCCACAGCCCCAAAAGGACTCTAGATCTGGCATCCCGATGAAGAACAGGAGGCGGCGGTGGCTCCGTCTTGTGAAACGCAATAATTCTCTCTCCCTGATTTTTTTTGGAAAAATAGGATTTTATAGCATTGGTTTCAGGGTCTGCGTGGCCACCAGGTGGGGACAACCCACCTGGGCATGCATGGAGTGGTGCCCTCTGGTGGGTTGTGCCCACGAGGTGCCCCATCCGGTGGTTCTTGGCTCCAGTATTTTTTTGTTATCATATAAAAAATCCTCACAAAGTTTCATTCCATTCCGAGAACTTACATTTCTGCACAAAAACAACACCATGGTAGTTCTACTTAAAACAACGTCAGTCTGGGTTATTTTCATTCAAATCATGCAAATTAGAGTCCAAAACAAGAGTAATTGCATTAGGAAAAGTAGATACGACGAAGATGTATCAACTTCCCCAAGCTTAAACCTTTGCTTGTCCTCAAGCAATTCAGTTGATAAACTGAAAGTGAAAAAGAAAAACTTTTACGAACTCTTTTGATCTTGTTTCCATAAATAAGCTTAAACAACACCCAGGTTTTCAGCAAAGATTATAACTTACCATGTCGACAATAACTCTTAAAAATTATAGTGACTCATATCAATGACATAATCAACTAGCGAGCAATAATAAGATATCTCAAACAGCAACACATTATTAAAACAACCATGATATAATATGATAAAAGTGGTATCTCGCTAGCCCTTTTTGAGACCTCAAAACATAAATGCAGAGCACCCCCAAAGTTCAAGCAGCGACTAAACATTGTAATTCATGGTAGAAAAGATCCAGTCATGATGCACCCAACATTTGCTACACACAACGCGTCAACATGACAACAGTGCTCTCAGATTCTGGCGCTTATTTGAGAAGGTGATGACACAACATAAAAGTAAATAGATAGTCCCTTCGCAGAGGGAAGCAGTGACTAGCAAAGGTGCCACAGCTCAAGTTTTTAAAACAGAGGTAAATGAAATTTTGAGACATCCACCCTTCTTGTTTACTTCGCGACCATCAGTTATCAATATCTTCCATGCTAAACACGCCAGTGGCGGTTCCCAAGTGGTAAAGTAAAGGTTATGACTCCATTGGGAGTTTTTTTTTTACTATTTGTAAGCTCTTTTCTTTTCGTAGTTTGGGATTGGGCATCCCTATTACCGCCCTTTTCTCATGCAATGGTAAGTGAATAAACACTCAACCTCGGAATAACCTGCTTAGCATGGAAGATATCAAGTACCTCTTGCTGCTCTATGAACAATCCAGGCACACAAAAAGGATATTTATTTGAAGTTTTTAGAGGTGGCACATGCAAATTTACTTAGGACGGCAGGGTAATACCGCATATAGGTAGGTATGGTGGATTCATCTGGAATAACTTGGGTTTTAGGTTTTTTATGTACAAGCAGAATTCCCACTTAGTATAGGCGAAGGCTAGCAAATAGGTCGAGAAGCGGCCAGCTAGAGATCAATAACTGTCATGAACATGCATTATGCATAAGTAACATTGGATACTAGCATGAGTAGGATATGAACACCATGAACATAAATATCATAAAGGCTATGTTGGTTTTGATTCAACTACATGCATGAACATGTGCCAAGTCAAGCCACTCGAACATTCAAAGGAGGATACCATATCATCATACTGCACCACAATCATTTTAACGCAATGTTGATATCCAAGATAAATCTTTATACACTCCTAGCTACTTATGCATGGCATGAGAAACTATAATCTCTAATTGTGATTGCAAACATGTTTGATCATAATAGTCTGGATCATGGATACTAGGTTAAACGTATTTACAAAAATAGAACAAGTCGAGTTCATACCCGTTTCTCTCTGCCACGACCAGTTCATTGAATATCATGATTATTGCCTTTCACTTACATGACCAAACGTTTTGAAAATAATAATAGTGAAAGAGTGCCGTGAACTAAGCTGGGATCTGCAAACATTTTATTCAAAAAGGATAAGACATGGTAATATGGGCTCTTTGTCAGATCAACAATAATGCAAATGAGAGCCACTCAACATTTTCATCGTGGTCTTCTCCTCGGTAAGACTCAATAAAAACAAAAGAAATTCAGAGAAACACACTGAAATGTTTTTGGAGTTTTTGGTTTTTTGTAAACAAGCAAATAAAAAGGGAAAAGCAAAAACGAGAAAAACTACTTACACGGGAAAGCTCCCAACAAGTAAAAGAAGAACAAGGAAATATTTTTTGGTTTTCTTTTTAGTGCTACAACAACTTAAAGTAGGAAGAAAACTCAAAAAATAAAAAGGGAAAAGCAAAAATGAGAAAAACTACTTACACGGGAAAGCTCCCAACAAGTAAAAGAAGAACAAGGAAATATTTTCCGGTTTTATTTTTAGTGCTACAACAATTTAAAGTAGGAAGAAAAATCAAAAAGAAGAAAGAAATATGTTTCTGGATTTTCTCAAAGTTTTTCAAACACACAAGAAGAAAGCGAGAAAATAAATTTAACATGGATAATATAATGAAAAAGTGTGAACACCGACAACTCGAATGAAATGTGTGAACATGAATGTAATGTTAGTGGAAATACGTACTCCCCAAGCTTAGGCTTTTGGCCTAACTTGGTAATCAGTTAGTAGCCTGCGTAATGGTCGGAGTGGTAGCTCAGAGGCTCTCGGTGCGGATGCCTCAGCCCACCATGCAGCCACAACCGCTGCTTTATAAGCTCAGGCCTCATTCTCAAGGACATAATATCATCCCATGTTATGAACATCAAAGAGAGCAGGTGCGGGCAAATATGCGTCCACTACGGAGTCCTTGTTAAACATCAAATTATAAGTGAAATTATGAGGATCTTATGACGTTTCATAGCATCAGAGTCTAGGTACTGCATGGGTAAAATAGGATCATAAGGAAAAGGTGAAACACCCGGCTCCCTCGCTAATCGCGTGACATAAATTCCACCATAAAAACATCCACTGCTAGCGCTGTGTTGCAACCTTCGTGCAACAATCGCTCCAAGATTATAAATTCTATTACCGTTGAGAGCGGTGTGTATGAGGCTCAAGTCTGGAGCACAAAGTGTACTACAATCTTTCTTGCCTACAATACATTTCCCATTAAATAATGCAAAGTACTGGATTGCCGGAAAATGAATGTTCTTTCTTCTACCTTGCATCATGATACGTCTCCAACGTATCTATAATTTTTTTTATTGCACCATGCTATTATATTATCTGTTTTGGGTGTTTAATATGTATTTATATGCTATTTTATATTATTTTTGGGACTAACCTATTAACCGAGGGCCCAGTGCCAGTTTATGTCTTTTGCCTGTTTTAGAGATTCGCAGAAAAGGAATACCAAATGGAGTCCAAAAGGAATGAAACTTTTGCGATGATATTTCTTGGACCAGAAGCAAACCAGGAGACCTGGAGCTGAAGTCGAAGACTCAACGAGGCCGCCACGAGGGTGGGGGCGCCCAGGGGGGTAGGATGCGCCCCCTGCCTTGTGGGCCCCTCAGAGCTCTCCTGACCTAGTTCCTTCGCATATATATACTCTTATACCCTGAAAACATCTAGGGGAGCCACGAAACCACTTTTCCACCGCCCTAACCTTCTGTACCCGTGAGATCCCATCCAGGGACCTTTCCGGCGTCCTGCCGAAGGGGGATTCGATCATGGAGGGCTTCTACATCAACACCATTGCCTCTCTGATGATGCGTGAGTAGTTTACCACAGACCTATGGGTCCATAGCTAGTAGCTAGATGGCTTCTTCTCTCTCTTTGATTCTCAATACCATGTTCTTCTTGATGTTCTTGCAAATCTATTCAATGTAATATTCTTTTGCGGTGTCACTACTAGGGAAAAGCCTATACACAGAAAGTTACTAGTAGCGAGGGTTAAAAACCCTCGCTACTGCTACTTACCAGTAGCGCGGGTTTATAAACCTCGCTACTACTAAGTTTATAGCAGTAGCGCGGGTTTTTAACCCTCGCTACTACTAAGCGGTCTCTACCGTGCCCCCTGGGACATGCCATAGTAGTAGCGCGGGTTTTTAAAACCTCGCTACTACTAAGTTTGCTAGCAGTAGCATTGGTTTTTAGCCCTCGCTACTACTAAGTGGTGCCATAGTAGTAGCGAGGGGGTAAAAAACCGCGCTGCTACTAAAGGTCCCATTTTCAAACTCTACCTCCCCCCTGGATCGCCTTTTCAGTTTCAAAAAAATAAAAGAAAATGATGAAAATGTCAAAAAAATAAAAGAAAATAAGTTTCCCATGTGATATGTGGTCTAGTTGTTGGGAAAATTTGCAAATATGAATTTCGACTTTATTTGCAAAATCTCTCGAGAATTTGTAAAAACGGGCATAACTTTTGCATACTAACTCGGATGAAAAAGTTTTTTATATGAAAAATCATCTACTCGAAAGGTTACATCCGAATTTAACAGTGGGAACCCCGTTAAACATTTCCAAAATCCTCAAAAAGCAAACAGAAAAAAGTTACGGGGCTTTTAAGATCTAGAGTGGAAAAAATCGAAAAAATTTCAAACTGTGTGGTCAAACTGGTGGTCAAACAATGGTCAAAGTAATTATTCTAGAATATTAGTGTTACTAAATAATTATTTTAGTTTTTTTGAATTTTGGTCAAATCTGGTCAAACTATGGCCAAACTATGGTCAAACTGTGGTCAAACTATGGTCAAACTAATTATTCAAGAAATACTAGTGTTACTAATTTTTTAGAACAATAGTTTCAAACTCAAATAGTGAAATGTGTGACTTCATGCTCAAGCTAAATTCTTGAGGTTAATAGGATTGACATCTTACTATTGTCAGGAAAACAACAAGTGCAGACTTGGAAGCGAGGGAGAATAGAACCCGGAAGTTAAGCGTGCTCAGGCTGGAGTAGTGAGAGGATGGGTGACCGTCCGGGAAGTTAGATGATTTGGATTGATGAGGGGTGATTAGAGATTAAATTGAGCAGCGATGGGGGGTGATTAGAGATTTGAGGTTAAAATAATTCAGAAATTTGAAAATTAGGGAAAAAATCGAAATATTTTTTCGAAAAAATTCAAAAAAAACCCGCGCTGGTAGTAGTAGCGCGGGTTTTTACCCACGCTACTACTAAAGGATGTAGTACTAGTGCGGGTGGCAACCGCGCTACTGCTATAAGTTAGCTGTAGCGCCTTATTAGTAGCGCCGGCCCCCGCGCTACTAATAGGCCCAAAACCCGCGCTGCTGCTAGGCTTTTCCCTAGTAGTGTGTGTTTGTCGAGATTCGATGAATTGTGGATTTATGACCAGATTATCTATGAATATTATTTGAGTCTTCTCTGAATTCTTATATGCATGATTTGATGTCTTTGCAAGTCTCTTCGAATTATTGGTTTAGTTTGGCCTACTAGATTGGTTTTTCTTGCAATGGGAGAAGTGCTTAGCTTTGGGTTCAATCATGCGGTGTCCTTAGAATTATTGGGTTCAATCTTGCTATCGAGGATAAAAAGATGGGGTTTTCATCATAATGCCTGAGTTAATTGCTCTAGATCATCTCATCTTACTTAATGCGTTACTCTGTTCTTCATGAACTTAATACTCTAGATGCAGGAGCAAGTTGGTCGATTTATGGAGTAATAGTGGTAGATGAAGAATCATTTCGGTCTACTTGACACGAACATGATGCCTATATTCATGATCTTTGAAGTCTACTATGCAATCTTCTTCTTGTAGACGTTGTTGGGCCTCCAAGTGCAGAGGTTTGTAGCACAGTAGCAAATTTCCATCAATGGATGACCTAAGGTTTATCAATCCGTGGGAAGCGTAGGATGAAGATGGTCCCTCTCAAACAACCCTGCAACCAAATAACAAAGAGTCTCTTGTGTCCCCAACACACCCAATACAATGGTAAATTGTATAGGTGCACTAGTTCGGCAAAGAGATGGTGATACAAGTGCAATATGGATGGTAGATAAAGGTATTTGTAATCTGAAATTATAAAAACAGCAAGGTAACAAGCGATAAAAGTGAGCGTAAATGGTATTGCAATGCTAGGAAACCAGGCCTAGGGTTCATACTTTCACTAGTGCAAGTTATCTCAACAATAATAACATAATTGGATCATATAACAATCCCTCAACATGCAACAAGGAGTCACTCCAAAGTCACTAATAGCGGAGAACAAACGAAGAGATTACTGTAGCGTACGAAACCACCTCAAAGTTATCCTTTATGAGCAATCTATTCAAGAGTTCGTAGTAAAATAACACAAAGCTATTCTTTCCGTTCGATCTATCCTAGAGTTCGTACTAGAATAACACCTTAAGATACAAATCAACCAAAACCCTAATGTCACCTAGATACTCCAATGTCACCTCAAGCATCCGTGGGTATGATTATACGATATGCATCACACAATCTCAGATTCATCTATTCAACCAACACAAAGAACTTCAAAGGGTGCCCCAAAGTTTCTACCGGAGAGTCAAGACGAAAACGTGTGCCAACCCCTATGCATAAGTTCACAAGGTCACAGAACCCGCAAGTTGATCACCAAAACATACATCAGGTAGGTCGCGTGAATATCCCATTGTCACCACAGATAAGCACATGCAAGACATACATCAAGTGTTCTCAAATCCTTAAAGACTCAACTCGATAAAATAACTTCAAAGGGAAAACTCAATACATTACAAGAGAGTAGAGGGGAAGAAACATCATAAGATCCAACTATAATAGTGATGTGTACTACACAACCTTCTTCTTGTAGACGTTGTTGGGCCTGCAAGTGCACAGGTTTGTAGGACAGTAGCAAATTTCCCTCAAGTGGATGACCTAAGGTTTATCAATCCGTAGGAGGCGTAGGATGAAGATGGTCTCTCTCAAATAACCGTGCAACCAAATAACAAAGAATCTCTTGTGTCCCCAACACACCCAATACAATGGTAAATTGTATAGGGGCACTAGTTCGGCGAAGAGATGGTAATACAAGTGCAATATGGATGGTAGATAAAGGTATTTGTAATCTGAAATTATAAAAACAGCAAGGTAACTAATGAGAAAAGTGAGCGTAAACAGTATTGCAATGATAGGAAACAAGGCATAGGGTTCATACTTTCGTTAGTGCAAGTTCTCTCAACAATAATAACATAGATAGATCATATAACAATCCCTCAACATGCAACAAAGAGTCACTCCCAAGCCACTAATAGCGGAGAACAAACGAAGAGATTATGGTAGGGTACGAAACCACCTCAAAGTTATCCTTTCTGAGCAATCTATTCAAGAGTCCGTAGTAAAATAACACGAAGCTATTCTTTTCGTTCGATCTATCCTAGAGTTCGTACTAGAATAACACCTTAACATACAAATCAACCAAAACCCTAATGTCACCTAGATACTCCAATGTCACCTCAAGTATCCGTGGGTATGATTATACGATATGCATCACACAATCTCAGATTCATCTATTCAACCAACACAAATAACTTCAAAGATTTCCCCAAAGTTTTTACCGGAGAGTCAAGACGAAAATGTGTGCTAACCCCTATGCATAAGTTCACAAGGTCACAGAACCCGCAAGTTTATCACCAAAACATACATCAAGTAGGTCGCGTGAATATCCCATTGTCACCATAGATAAGCACATGCAAGACATACATCAAGTGTTCTCGAATCCTTAAAGACTCAATTCGATAAAATAACTTCAAAGGGAAAACTCAATACATTACAAGAGAGTAGAGGGGAAGAAACATCATAAGATCCAACTATAAGAGTGATGTGTACTACACAACCTTCTTCTTGTAGACGTTGTTGGGCCTGCAAGTGCACAGGTTTGTAGGACAGTAGCAAATTTCCGTCAAGTGGATGACCTAAGGTTTATCAATCCGTAGGAGGCGTAGGATGAAGATGGTCTCTCTCAAACAACCCTGCAACCAAATAACAAAGAGTCTCTTGTGTCCCCAACACACCCAATACAATGGTAAATTGTATAGGTGCACTAGTTCAGCGAAGAGATGGTAATACAAGTGCAATATGGATGGTAGATAAAGGTATTTGTAATCTGAAATTATAAAAACAGCAAGGTAGCTAATGAGAAAAGTGAGCGTAAACGGTATTGCAATGATAGGAAACAAGGCATAGGGTTCATACTTTCACTAGTGCAAGTTCTCTCAACAATAATAACATAGATAGATCATATAACAATCCCTCAACATGCAACAAAGAGTCACTCCCAAGCCACTAATAGCGGAGAACAAACGAAGAGATTATGGTAGGGTACGAAACCACCTCAAAGTTATTCTTTCGGATCAATCTATTCAAGAGTTCGTACTAGAATAACACCTTAAGACACAAATCAACCAAAACCCTAATGTCACCTAAATACTCCATTGTCACCACAAGTATCCGTGGGCATGATTATACAATATGCATCACACAATCTCAGATTCATCTATTCAACCAACACAAAGTACTTCAAAGAGTGCCCCAAAGTTTCTACTGGAGAGTCAAGAACGTGTGCCAACCCCTATGCATAGGTTCATGGGCGGAACCCGCTAGTTGGTCACTAAAACATACATCAAGTGGCACATGATATCCCATTGTCACCACAGATAAGCACGGCAAGACATACATCAAGTGTTCTCATAAAAGACTCAATCCGATAAGATAACTTCAAGAGGAAAACTCAATTCATCACAAGAGAGTAGAGGGGGAGAAACATCATAAGATCCAAGTACAATAGCAAAGCTCGGGATACATCAAGATCGTGCCATAGAGGGAACACGAGAGAGAGATCAAACATATAGCTACTGGTACATACCCTCAGCCTCAAGGGTAAACTACTCCCTCCTCGCCATGGATAGCACTGGGATGATGAAGATGGCCACCGGTGAAGGATTCCCCTCCGGCAGGGTGCCGGGAAGGGCTCCCGAGAGGTTTCTGGTGGCTACAGAGGCTTGCGGCGGCGGATCTCCCGATCTATCTTGACATTAGATGTTTTTAGGGTACGTAGGCCTATATAGGCGAAAGAAGTCGGTCGGGAGGTGCTCGAGGGGCCCACAAGACAAGGGGGCGCGCCCAGTAGGGGGGGGGGCTATCTCCCGGCCTCCTCGAGGATCTTCTCACGTAAACTCCAAGTCTCTAGGATGATATTCTTCCCAAAAATAACGTTGTCGAAGGTTTCATTCCGTTTGGACTCCGTTTGATATTCCTTTTCTTCGAAATACTGAAATAGGCAATAAAACAGCAATATGGGCTGGGCCTCTGGTTAATAGGTTATTCCCAAAAGTAATATAAAAGTGTATAATAAAGCCCATAATCATTCAAAACAGATAATATAATAGCATGGAACAATCAAAAATTATAGATACGTTGGAGACGTATCAAGCATCCCCAAGCTGCTCGTCCTCGAGTAGGTAAATGATAAAAACAGAATTTTTGATGTGGAATGCTACCTAGCATAATTCTTAATGTATTTTCTATTTATTGTGGCATGAATGTTCAGATCCAAGTGAGTCAAAATAAAAGTTCATATTGACAAAAGAAATAGCATTACTTCAAGCATACTAATAAAAGCAATCATGTCTTCTCAAAATAACATGGCTAAAGAAAGTTCATCCCTACAAAATCATATAGTTAGGCTATGCTTCATTTTCGTCACACAAAGATGTTCCCAACTTCTATACCCCCGATGACAAGCCAAGAAATTGTTTCGTACTTAAATAATCTCAAACTTTTTCAACCTTCACGCAATACATGAGTGTGAGCCATGGATATAGCACTATGGGTGGAATAGAATAATGATTGGGGATTGTGTGGAGAAGACAAAAAAGGAGAAAGTCTCACATTGACGAGGATAATCAACGGGCTATGGGAATGCCCACCAATTGATGTCAACATGAGGAGTAGGGATTGCCATGCAACAGACGCACTAGAGCTATAAATGAATGAAAGCTCAACAAAAGAAAATAGTGGGTGTGCATCCAACTTGCTTGCTCACGAAGACCTAGGGCATTTGAGGAAGCCCATCGTAGGAATATACAAGCCAAGTTCTATAATGAAAAATTCCCACTAGTATATGAAAGTGACAACACATGAGACTCTCTACATGAAAACATGGTGCTACTTTGAAGCACGATATATATGAGACTCATTACATGAAGAACAAGGTGCTACTTTGAAGCACAAGTGTGGAAAAGATATAGTAGCTTGCCCCTTTATTTATTTATTTATTTTCTTATTCTTTTTTTTCTTTTTATTTTTTTTTCTTTGGCCTTTTTTTTCTTTTGGCCTTTCCTTTTTTGGGCAATGCTCTAATAATGATGATCATCACCCTTCTATTGATTACAACACATGAATTACAACTCGAAACTATAACAAGATATGACTCTATATGAATGCCTACGGCGGCGTACCGGGATGGTGCAATGAATCAAGAGTGACATGTATAAAAATTATGCATGGTGGCTTTGCCACAAATACGATGTCAACTACATGATCATGCAATGGCAATATAACAAAAGTAATGTATGTCATGATGATGATAAACGGAATGGTGGAAAGTTGCATGGCAATATATCTCGGAATGGCTATGGAAATGCCATAAATAGGTAGGTATGGTGGCTGTTTTGAGGAAGATATAAGGAGGTTTATGTGTGACAGAGCGTATCATATCACGGGGTTTGGATGCACCGGCGAAGTTTGCACCAACTCTCAAGGTGAGAAAGGGCAATGCACGGTACCGAAGAGGCTAGCAATGATGGAAAGATAAAAGTGTGTATAATCCATGGACTCAACATTAGTCATAAGAACTCATATACTTATTGCAAAAAATTAGAAGTCATCAAAAACCAAGAACTACGCGCATGCTCCTAGGGGGATAGATTGGTAGGAAAAGATCATCGCTCGTCCCCGACCGCCACTCATAATGATGCACAAGCCAGGTACACTTCATGCTTCAAATTTGTTACACAACTTTAACCATACGTGCATGCTACGGGACTTGCCAACTTCAAAACAAGCATTCTTTAAATTCATAATCACCCAACTAGCATGACTTTAATATCACTACCTCCATATCTCAAAACAAATATCAAGTATCAAGTTGATCATAGCATCCAATTCACTTCCTATGATAGTTTTCATTCAAAATACCATGCTTTTAAGACTCTCAAAATAATATAAGTGAAGCATGAGAGTTCATTAATTTCTACAAAATAAAACCACCGCCGTGCTCTAAAAAGATATAAGTGAAGCACTAGAGCAAATGTCAAACTACTCCAAAAGATATAAGTGAAGATCATTGAATAGCTAAAATAATTATGTAACTATATGAAGACACTCTCTCATTAAAGAATTTCAGATCTTGGTATGTTATTCAAACAGCAAGCAAAACAAAATAAAATGACATTTCAAGGATAGCACAACTCATGTGAAGAAGCAAAAACTTAGGTTCAACCGATACTAACCGGTAGTTGTTAAAGAAGAAAGGTGGGATGCCTACCGGCGCATCCCCAAGCTTAGATGCTTGAGGCTTCTTGAAATATTATCTTGGGGTGCCTTGGGCATCCCCAAGATTGAACTTTTTTGTCTCCTTAATTCCTTTCATATCACGATTCCTCTTTTTATCAAAAGCTTCATCCACACCAAACTCAACAACAACTCGTGAGATAGGTTAGTATAAAACAATGCAAAACCTTATCATTTTCTACTGTGACAAATCACTAACTTTATTATTCAACATTGAATACTAAATGTCTCTGCATATTTAATACTCCTATCCTAAAATAGAACCATTAAACAAGCAAGCATATGCAAACAATGCAAACATAACAGCAATCTGCCAAAACAGTATAGTCTGTAAAGAATGCAAGATTCATCATACTTCCCTAACTCCAAAAATTATAAGAAACATATTATGCTGTAAAATATTTATCAGAGTTCATTATGCAAAACGATTCAACATTATATCACTCTCTGACTTTTCTAGGGAATTTTTGCAACAACGGTAAACTTTCTGTTTTCAAACAGCAACACGTATACTAGCAAAACAAGCATGGTAAAGGCTATCCTTGACCATTTTATTGAAAATGTAGATTCAAAACATTACTCTACATAACATAAAGCAAATACTAACAAAAAAATGATGCTCCAAGCAAAACACATATCATGCGGCGAATAAAAATATAGTTCCAAGCAAAGTTACCGATGAATGAAGACGAAAGAGGGGATGCCTTCCGGGGCATCCCCAAGCTTAGTTGCTTGGTTGTCCTTGAATATTACCTTGGGGTGCCTTGGGCATCCCCAAGCTTAGGCTCCTGCCACTACTTATTCCATAGTCCATCGATTCCTTACCCAAAACTTGAAAACTTCAACCACACAAAACTCAACTCGTAAGCTCTGTTAGTATAAGAAAATAAATCACCACTTAGGTATTGTAATGAACTCATTCTAAATTCATATTTGTGTAATATCTACTGTATTATAACTTCTATATGGTTCATACCCTTACATACTAGCCATAGATTCATCAAAATAAGCAAACAACATAATGAAAACAGAATCTGTCGAAAACAAAACAGTCGGTAGTAATCTGTATCAAACGTATACTTATGGAACACCAAAAATTATGAAATAAATTGTTGGACCTGAGTAATTTTTCTATTAATCATATGCAAAAAGAATCAACCTAAAATCATTCTCCAGTAAAAAATGGCAGCTAATCTCGTGAGCGCTAAAGTTTCTGTTTTTCACAGCAAGATCATAAAGACTTCACCCAAGTCTTCCCAAAGGTTCTACTTGGCACTTTATTGAAACAAAAGCTATAAAACATGATTAAGACAATAGCATAATCATGTGGACAGACGAAAACAGTAAGGATAAATATTGGGTTGTCTCCAAACAAGCACTTTTCTTTAATGCCTTGCTAGCTAGGCATGATGATGGCAATGATGCTCACATAGAAGATAAGAATTGAAACATAATGGAAGCATCATGTAGCATATGACTAGCACATTTAAGCCTAACCCACTTCCTATGCATAGGGATTTTGTGAGCAAATAACTTACGGGAACAATAATCAACTAGCATAGGAAGGTAAAACAAGCATAACTTCAAAATTTTAAGCACATAGAGAGGAGACTTGATATTATTGCAATTCCTACAAGCATATGTTCCTCTCTCATAATAATTTTCAGTGGCATCATGAATGAATTCAACAATATAACCAGCACCTAAAGCATTATTTTCATGATCTACAAGCACAGAAAATTTACTACTCTCCACAGAAGCAAAATTCTTCTCATTCGGAATGGTGGGAGTATCATAAAAGACTTGAATACTATAATTTTTCCACATTAAAAGAGTAATGTTCAGAAAAAGGGTAATCATAATCATGACAAGTTTTATAAATATAATCATCACTACTTTTTATAGCATAAATTTCATCACAATAATCATCATAAGTAGCAACTTCGTTCTCATCATAATCGATTGAAACCTCTCCCAAGATAGTGGAATCACTAAATAAAGTTGACACTCTTCCAAATCCACTTTCATATTCATCACAATAAGCTTAAACATCCTCCAAAATAGTGGGATAACTACTTCCTAAAGTTGACACTCTTCCAGACCCACTTTCATCAATATAATCATCATAAATAGGAGGCATGCTTTCATTATAATAAATATTCTCATCAAAACTTGGGGGGCAAAAAATATCATATTCATCAAACATAGCTTCCCCAAGCTTGTGGCTTTGCATATCATTAGCATCATGGATGTTCAAGGAATTCATACTAACAACATTGCAATCATGCTCATCATTCAAAGATTTGGTGACAAACATTTTATAGATTTCTTCTTCTAGCACTTGAGCACAATTTTCCTTACCATTATTCTCACGAAAGATATTAAAAAGATGAAGCGTATGAGACAAACTTAACTCCATTTATTTTTTGTAGTTTTCTTTTATAGACTAAACTAGTGATAAAACAAGAAACAAAAAGATTCGATTGCAAGATCTAAAGATATACCTTCAAGAACTCACCTCCCCGGCAACGGAGCCAGAAAAGAGCTTGATGACTACTACACAACCTTCTTCTTGTAGACGTTGTTGGGCCTGCAAGTGCACAGGTTTGTAGGACAGTAGCAAATTTCCCTCAAGTGGATGACCTAAGGTTTATCAATCCGTAGGAGGCATAGGATGAAGATGGTCTCTCTCAAACAACCCTGCAACCATATAACAATGAGTCTCTTCTGTCCCCAACACACCCAATACAATGGTAAATTGTATAGGTGCACTAGTTCGGCGAAGAGATGGTAATAAAAGTGCAATATGGATGGTAGATAAAGGTATTTGTAATCTGAAATTATAAAAACAGCAAGGTAACTAATGGTAAAAGTGAGCGTAAACGGTATTGCAATGATAGGAAACAAGCAATAGGGTTCATACTTTCACTAGTGCAAGTTCTCTCAACAATAATAACATAGATAGATCATATAACAATCCCTCAACATGCAACAAAGAGTCACTCCCAAGCCACTAATAGCAGAGAACAAATGAAGAGATTATGGTAGGGTACGAAACCACCTCAAAGTTATTCTTTCGGATCAATCTATTCAAGAGTTCGTACTAGAATAACACCTTAAGACACAAATCAACCAAAACCCTAATGTCACCTAGATACTCCATTGTCACCTCAAGTATCCGTGGGCATGATTATACGATATGCATCACACAATCTCAGATTCATCTAATCAACCAACACAAAGTACTTCAAAGAGTGCCCCAAAGTTTCTACCGGAGAGTCAAGAATGTGTGCCAACCCCTATGCATAGGTTCATGGGTGGAACCCGCAAGTTGGTCACCAAAACATACATCAAGTGGCACATGATATCCCATTGTCACCACAGATAAGCACGGCAAGACATACATCAAGTGTTCTCATAAAAGACTCAATCCGATAAGATAACTTCAAGAGGAAAACTCAATTCATCACAAGAGAGTAGAGGGGGAGAAACATAATAATATCCAACTACAATAGAGAAGCTTGGGAGACATCAAGATCATGCCATAGAGGGAACACGAGAGAGAGAGATCAAACACATAGCTACTGGTACATACCCTCAGCCTCGAGGGTGAACTACTCCCTCCTCATCATGGATAGCGCCGGGATGATGAAGATGGCCACCGGTGAAGGATTCCCCCTCCAGCAGGGTGCTGGGAAGGGCTCCCGAGAGGTTTCTGGTGGCTACAGAGGCTTGCGGCGGCAGAACTGCCGATCTATCTTGATATTTGATCTTTTTAGGGTACGTAGGCTTATATAGGGTAAAGAAGTCGGTCGGGAGGTGCTCAAGGGGCCCACGAGACAGGGGGGCACGCCCAGTAGGGGGGGCCTATCTCCTGGCCTCCTCGAGGATCTTCTGACGTAAACTCCATGTCTCGAGGATGATATTCTTCCCAAAAATAACGCTGCCGAAGGTTTCATTCCGTTTGGACTCCGTTTGATATTCCTTTTCTTCGAAATACTGAAACAGGCAATAAAACAGCAATATGGGCTGGACCTCTGGTTAATAGGTTAGTCCCAAAAGTAATATAAAAGTGTATAATAAAGCCCATAAACATTCCAAACAGATAATATAATAGCATGGAACAATCAAAAATTATAGATACGTTGGAGACATATCAAATAGCAAAGCTCGAGATACATCAAGATCGTGCCAAATGAAGAACACGAGAGATAGAGAGAGAGAGAGAGATCAAACACATAGCTACTCGTACATACCCTCAGCCGACTACTCCCTCCTCGTCATGGAGAGCGCCGGATGATGAAGATGGCCACCGGTGAGGGATCCCCCCTCCGGCAGGGTGCCGGAATAGGGTCCCGATTGGTTTTTGTGGCTACAGAGGCTTGCGGCGGCGGAACTCCTAGTCTATTGTGCTCCTCGATGTTTTCAGGGTACGTGAGTATACATAGGCGAAGGAAGTCAGTCAGGGGAGCCACAAGGGGCCCAGGAGGGTGGGGGTGCGCCCAGGGGGGTACTGCGCGCCTTGCACCCTCGTGGCCACCTCGTTGCTTCCCTGACGTCCACTCCAAGTCTCCTGGATTGCGCTTGATCCAAAAACGATTCTCCTGAAGGTTTCATTCCGTTTGGACTGCATTTGATATTCCTTTTTTGCGAAACACTGAAATAGGCAAAAAAAACAACTTGGACTAGGCCTCCGGTTAATAGGTTAGTCCCAAAAATAATATAAAAGTGTATAATAAAGCCCATTAAACATCCAAAACAGATAATATAATAGCATGAATACTTTATAAATTATAGATACGTTGGAGATGTATCAGCATCCCCAAGCTTAATTCCTGCTCGTCCTCGAGTAGGTAAATGATAAATGAAAGAATTTATGAAGTGTGAATGCTAGCAGGTGCACAAGTTTGATCAATGATAATTTCGTCACCTTTTGTAGCATCATTATAAGTCATAACAGTAGCACATCTCATAAAACTTCTCATGATCAAGTAACAAGCTATTCACATGTTAAAGCATAGGCCATAAACTTTCTTGAAAACTAGCAAACTACATTCTCAGTCATCAAACAATTATAATTCATCTTCTTTTCAAGAAGGGTCTATGTCAGAGCTTTGATTTAGCAAACTCCACATACTCAACTATCATTTAATCTTTCACAATTGCTAACACTCACGTGATATTTATGGGTTCAAAGTTTTAATCAAACACAGAGAAAGATAGGGGCTTATAGTTTCGCCTCCCAACCTTTTACCTCAAGGGTAATGTCAACAATAATAATTTATGAAAGCCTACATCCACGTGGATATATATATCTAGATCACCCCAACATAAAATGCTTTCCAAAGGAAAAAATGTAAAAAGGAAAGGTGGTGATCACCATGACTCTTGTATAAGGGTAGAAGATAATAGTAAAAGATAGGCCCTTTGCAGAGGGAAGCACAGGTTGTCATGCGCTTTTATGGTTGGATGCACAAAATCTTAATGCAAAAGAATGTCACTTTATATTGCCGCTTGTGATAAAGACATTTATTATGCAATCCGTCGCTTTTATTTCTTCCCTATCACAAGTTCGTATAAAGCTTATTTTCTTCGCACTAATAGATAAAACATATTTAGAGAGCAATTTTTTATTGCATGCACCGATGACAACTTACTTGAAGGATCTTACTCAATCCTTAGGTAGGTATGGTGGACTCTCATGGCAAAACTGGTTTAAGGATGTTTGGAAGCACAAGTAGTATTTCTACTTGGTGCAAAGAATTTGGCTAGCATGCGAGGGAAAGGCAAGCTTGACATGTTGGATGATCCAAGACAATATAACATTTCAGATATAGGTAAACATAACCCATTAAGTTGTCTTCCTTGTCCAACATCAACTTTTTAGCATACCATATTTTAAATGAGTGCTCACAATTACAAAAGATGTCCAAGATAGTATATTTATATGTGAAATCTCTCTTCCTTCAATATTCTTTCATGAATTGTTCAAATGACCAATATAATGTTTGCTAACCTTCGATAAATTTACCACCTCTATTTCTTATGTGTGAAGTCATTACTCCCCATGGGATAAGCATATGAAACATATATAATTTCAGATTTATGATATTCAACTCATTCAACCATTTACTCATAGGATATAAGTGAAGCACACGAGTAAATGAAAGGCTCACCACTCGGTAGGATTTTTATTGTTTCTCATTGTGTTTGTGTCGTAACTCGAATGAGAGGGTAGCAGTCGACTTGCACCTTGTTGTCCTTGCGGATCGGAATGAATTTCACACTTAGGCGAGTACTCGACTGCAGCTAAGCCCCCGAGTGGGAGGTTTGCTCTCCACTCGGTAGGATTTTTAAATACTTAGGCGAGTACTGGACTGCAGCTAAGCCCCCGAGTGGGAGGTTCTCTCTCCACTCGGTAGGATTTCAAACACTTAGGCGAGTATTGGACTGCAGCTAAGCCCCCGAGTGGGAGGTTCACTCTCCACTCGGTAGGATTTCAAACACTTAGGCGAGTACTGGACTGCAGCTAAGCCCCCGAGTGGGAGTGTCGGTGTTAAAACCGGCGGATCTCGGGTAGGGGGTCCCGAACTATGCGTCTAGGCGGATGGTAACAGGAGACAAGGGACACGATGTTTTACCCAGGTTCGGGCCCTCTTGATGGAGGTAAAACCCTACGTCCTGCTTGATTAATATTGATGATGTGTGTTACAAGCGTGGATCTACCACGAGATCAAGGAGGCTAAACCCTAGAAGCTAGCCTATGGTATGATTGTTGTTCGTCCTATGGACTAAAGCCATCCGGTTTATATAGACACCGGAGAGGGCTAGGGTAACACAAAGTCGGTTACAATGGTAGGAGATCTACATATCCGTATCGCCAAGCTTGCCTTCCACGCCAAGGAAAGTCCCATCCGGACACAGGACGAAGTCTTCAATCTTGTATCTTCATAGTCTTGGGGTCCGGCCGATGATGAAAGTTCGGCTATCTGGACACCCCCTAGTCCGGAACTCCCTCAGTAGCCCCTGAACCAGGCTTCAATGACGACGAGTCCGGCGCGCATGTTGTCTTCGGCATTGCAAGGTGGGTTCTTCCTCCGAATAATTTATAGAAGATTCTAAACACCAGGATAGTATCTGGCTCTGCAAAATAAATTCCACGTACCACCATAGAGAGAATAACATTACACAAGTTCAATCTGCTGACGTATTTTGTGGCGCGATGTCACACCACTACCAAGCCTTCACTCAAATCGTTTTTATTGTTCCACCTCCGCGTGTTTAGCGAGGCGGTTTCCTTGGCACGTCTTGTCGAAGCAGAGATCGTGTTCCCCTTATTCCGGGATTCCCATCAATACGGACGTGGGTAACCCAACCGCGCCATTGATTGTGACGCTTGGGAGATAAGCGAGTTTTACCAGGCCGGTGGGGACACATGTTTTTGTCCGCCCATATAAGGGGATAAAGATCCAACCCTTTTACCTGCGCCTTCTTCCTCCTTGGCTTATCCATCTCCGTGAACTCGAGCTCCAGCGCCCAAGTCCGCACTTCTCACCTCAACCTTCTCCAACTATGTCCGGAGCGGGAGGCAAGTGGATGGCCTCCTCCGTTACAGAGGGGCAGATCCAGAAGCTGCGCGACACTGGATATTTGTCCAGCAACATCGCGCATCGGCTCCCCGACGAGGGAGAGCTCATCCCCACCCCCAGGCCCCATGAGCGGGGTAGTATTTCTTCCCCATTTCCTCCGCGGACTGGGCTTCCCACTTCATCCCTTTGTCCGGGGGCTCATGTTCTACTACGGCCTAGATTTCCATGATCTGGCCCCGAATTTCATCCTCAACATCTCGGCGTTTATCGTCGTGTGCGAGGCCTTCCTCTGCATCCAGCCCCACTTCGGCTTGTGGCTCAAGACCTTCAGTGTCAAGCCGAAGGTTGTGAAGGGCAGCCAAGCGGAGTGCGGAGGCGCCATGGTGGGCAGGATGTCCCACGTTACGTGGCTAGAGGGCACTTTCGTGGAAACCATTAAGGGGTGGCAATCGGGGTGGTTCTACATCACCGAGCCGCGTGACCCTGATTGGGCAGCGGCCCCCGAATTCAGATCCGGCATCCTTACACGGCTCACCTCCTGGAAAGAGAGTGGCCAGATCTGGGGGGATTCGGAGGAGCTGACCTGACTCCAAGCCTGTATCCAGAAGTTGGTGGACAAGAAGCTCAAGCTTGTCAACGTAGTCCAGGTCATGCTCATCCGTCGGATTCTCCCATGCCAACGACGGGGCTTCAACATGTGGGAGTTCGATCCGGCACAACACCAGACTCTGAGCGGGCTCTTCGACACTACATACGAAGATGTCTGGAAGGTGCTGTTCAAGGGCGCCGAGGCTCCCGCATCCGCTACCGAAGATCGCGGATTCCGCTCGCAGCGTCCAGATGACGAGGTAAGTGATTTTGCCACTTGTTTTCCATAGTTTGACTCTATGCGGGATCTAAACTCCCTTTACCTTTGACAGGACTGGCTGGCGAAGGCCGAACGGACTATCTGTCCGGCCCCATTGCCAGAGGACCCAGCGGACGCCCGCCTAACGGGGCTGCTGTCTCCGGCACCCCACGTGGTGCCGGAGAAGAAGGCCAAGAAGAAGGCCACGGGGACTCGGAAGAGTTCCCGTTTTTAGGTGCTTTCGGATGATGAATCTGAGGCCGACTCCTCCCACCAAGGCGAGGAGGAGAAGAAGAAAGCCTCTCCCCCGGCAGGGGGAGGGAAGAAAAGGAAGGCCTCCCCAACAAGGGAGGCCGAAGGGTCCAAGAAGGGAAAAACTCTTCCCCCGGACTGCTCCGCCAACGCCAGTGACGACGATGAGGACTGGCCTCCAAGGGCCAAGCCCCTGGCGTGATCGTAAGTATCCGGACTCCCGAATAACTTCAAGGTTTTTATTTTTCGCCACATAATGTCTTTCTAATGCCGCATACAACCCTGCAGTCCGCCTAAGGATGATCTTCCCGCTTCATCGAGCGGGTCCTTAGGTGCGTCGGATATGGATTCTCTTCCAACTGCCTCCACCCCCGTGACGCGGACGATGCCGAGGTGGGATCCCAGGAAGGGACACACCAGGAGGAGAGGGCCCCGGAGGTGTCGCATGACAACCTCCCGGACTTTGCACCGGACTCGGCCCCGGAACCCACAGTGGCTCCGGAGTCCGGCGGGCGACCCCTTCGTAAGAAGGGAAAGACCATGACGCCGGCAGCCTCCGTCCAACCGGAGGCACCGGATAGCTTGCTGGAGGCGCTCAATAGTGCCTCCATCAAAGAGGAACACCGCACTGTTATGAGTGCGGTGATTCAGAAGGTTCAGCTCGCTAAGAGCGGACTGACCGAAGCCTGCAGTAGCCTTCTAACAGGCTTTGAGGTAAGAATTTCAATATGTATAAAATGGTACCGCATAAACAGTAGCCCCTGATGCTCGGTTCGGTGTTCGGAAAGAAAAGCCGGACTGAGGATCTAAAAAGATATACGCAGGAGTCATAAAAAATATGTCAATATGGGATTGCAGGCTGTGCTGCTGACCTCTGCTGCACTGACTGCGGAGGTCAATACTTTGAAGGAAAACCTCGAGCGGTCCGAGAACGAGCTCGGCCGTGCCAAGAAGCATCTCGAGGAGAAGGAAGGTGAGTAACACCTTATTAAAATTGTACCTTACAGAAAAGGATTTTGGTTGCAAAAAAGAATGACAAGGATAACATGGGTATTGCAGGGGCCACTAACGAGGTGGCGACCCTGAAAGAGGCGGTGGCCACGGCCGAACGCAATGCGGCCACGGAGCGCACCGAGCGAGAGAAGCAGGAGCTGCGGGTGGCGGAGGTACAGCAAGAGCTCTAGGATCTCGTGAAAAAACATGAGAACCTGGAGCGTGACTCGAAGACTCGAGAGTCTGAGCTTGCAACGGCTCTTGAGAGTGCCAAAGCCGCTAAGGCCGAAGCCTACAAGGCCCTCCAGGAGATCGAGGTGGTGAAGAAAATAGCAGCGGGTAAGGCATTTTCCATGCAAAGTAAGCATGTGAGTGTTAATTACCTGTTGCTTACCCGAATTTGGAGCTCTCCAGGAGCGTTCGCAGATCTTCCTCGCAGCGTGTCCGATGCTGCCGCATTCTACCGGGCCAAGGAGGGGAGCTCGACGGAGAAGGTCTTCTGGTCTCAGTATGCTGAGGCCGGACATCCGGTGCCCCTTAGCGACCAGCTGAAGCAGCTGGTCGAGCTCCACAAGGCGGCCGAACAGGCCATGAAGGGCCTCATAGTTCGGCTGTGGCCTAAGGAGGCCATGCCTGGGAGCTACTTCGGCGTGGTGCGGCGGCCGGTGGATGCGTGCCCGTGGGTTGAAGTCATCAAGCACTCCGCCTGTATTGAGGGTGCCCGTCGGGCCCTTGCCCGCGCAAAGGTGCACTGGGGCAAGATGGATGCCCAGAAGCTTGTGACGGACCCGCCACCAGAGGGCAAGGAGCATCGCACGTCCGAGATGTATTATAAGAGTGTGCTAAAGGGCGCCCGCACTATTGCGGGGGAGTGCTCCAAAGATGTAATTTTTGAGTAGACTCGCATTTTGTTATCCTGTGCGCTGAAAACTTAGTTCATATGCGCTAAGCAACGCTTGTTAATTTAAAATATTACCTTCTGTGTGGCTGTTTATCAAATCTGAGAGATGGCAAGTCGTCGGCTTCAGCCCCCATGCCACGAGTGCTGGGGTGTTCGGGATAAACTTGAGCACTCTTGTTCCCATTTTTGGGTCCATCTAGGGAGGTGCTCAACACAGCGAACAAAGCAACCGGACTTATAATGCTTGAACACTCTCACTTAGCCATAGAATTCTATAATTTTAAATTTTGGTGAAGCCCCTAGTCTTCGGAAGGCCGAATTTGGGGCGCTATCCACGCCTGGGCCGGACAAGATCCGGCTCCTCGCTCTAAGCGGCATAAGTCTTTAAGGACTCGCAAAAACCTCTCGAACAGCGACCGGCTCTCGCCTCATCATGACGGTCAGTTTTAGCTTTCTCCACTGAGGTGTTAACCCAGCTCAACTGGGGCGCAATCGCAGTGGTTCTCCCAGTGCTACCTTAGCCGATACAACGGAACGTAGGGTACCAAAACATGGGAGCCCGGCAAACCCAACTATTGACCCAAGACATGATTCGGAGCCGATGCATATAGTGCTATAAGTTCGGGGTGCCGCACTTGTGAAAGTGTTCGGACTTATCACACCATGATGCGGGAAACATAAGCCCCTGGTGTATTTTAGCCGTACCAAAGTGTACGGATGCAACATGCCGTAAATGAACATATGTATAAAAAGGAAATGCAATTATAAGCAAAAAGGTGTTGCATTGTTTTATTCAATAAGTGCTGCTATGAATGCAGAACGATACAAAAAGTGCGATAAGCAAGGGATGGGACTGTTAAACATGTCCCCCTCCAGGGGTAGACTGCGGATTGGTGTATAAAAATGCTCGTAATGGAGACCACCTGTATATTCGTTGTAGCCTTTATCCTTCCAAGGCTGTTGCATCGTGAGTTCGGCAGGTCTGCTGCCGGACAGGGCCTCTGACGAATGGAGTCCTGTGGGTAAAAAATAAAAGGTAAAAAGAAAAAAGAACGACACACTTGAGAGCCCCTGGTGTGGTTGAGCCGCAGTCTGGGCTTATCGTGGTCGTGCCCCTCTCCCCATGCCCATGGTATCTTCAGAGCCTAATGGTGTATGCGAAGGACCTATTTTGACGTTTTGCAGGGGCTGGGGTTGGGGCCGCACTGCTACGCGTGCTCGGAACGTGCCAGGTGGTCTTGTTGTAGGTTACTCTGGGCGCGCTTAGCTATGTCCGGCCGCTTAACGGTCGGACTCGAGAATTGCCTTAAGAGGCTGCATTGTACTTCTGCTGCGAGAGCCGCTGTATGTTCCTCCGTTCGGAGAGAATGTTCAGTGTTTCTGTTGACCGTGATGACTCCTCGAGGGCCTGGCATCTTGAGCTTGAGGTATGTGTAGTGCGGCACCGCGTTGAACTTTGCGAACGCGGTACGTCCGAGCAAGGCATGATAGCCGCTGCGGAACGGGACTATGTCGAAGATTAACTCCTCGCTTCGGAAGTTATCCGGGGATCCGAAGACCAATTCTAGTGTAACTGAGCCTATACCATTGGCTTCTACACCTGGTATGACGCCTTTAAAGGTCGTCTTGGTAGGTTTAATCCTTGAGGGGTCTATGCCCATTTTGCGCACTGTATCCTGATAGAGCAGGTTCAGGCTGCTGCCGCCGTCCATCAGGACTCTGGTGAGGTGAAATCCATCGAAGATTGGGTCTAAGACCAGTGCGGCAAATCCGCCGTGGCGGATGCTGGTGGGGTGGTCCCTTCGGTCAAAAGTGATCGGGCAGGAGGACCACGGATTGAATTTCGGGGCGACTAGCTCCATCGCGTATACATCCCTGAGTGCACGCTTCCGCTCCCTTTTGGGTATGTGCGTTGCGTATATCATGTTCACCGTCCGCACCTGTGGGGGGAAACCCTTCTGTCCTCTATTGTTCGGCGGTCGGGTCTCTTCCTCGTCATCGCTATGCAGCCCCTTGTCATTGTTTTCAGCAATTAACTTGCCTGCCTGCTTGAATACCTAACAGTCCCTGTTGGTGTGGTTGGCTGGTTTTTTGGGGGTGTCGTGTATCTGGCACGAGCGGTCGAGTATTCGGTCCAAATTGGACGGACCCGGAGTAGTTCTTTTGAATGGCTTTTTCCGCTGACCGGGTTTAGAGCCTCTGAATCCGGCATCGACTGTTGTATCCTCACTATTGTCTCCGTTGATGCGGCGCTTGTTTTTGTTACGACGCGACTTGCCATTTCGGTCCTTGAAATCCGGACTGCCAGAATTTTTGCTGAGGTTGTTGCTGCGTGCTAGCCAGCTATCCTCACCCGCGCAGAAGCGGGTCATGAGTGATGTGAGGGCTGCCATGGATTTCGGCTTTTCCTGTCCCAGGTGCCGGGCAAGCCACTCGTCGCGGATGTTATGCTTGAAGGCCGCGAGGGCCTCCGCATCCGGACAGTTGACGATTTGGTTTTTCTTGGTTAAGAACCGTGTCCAGAATTGTCTGGCCGATTCGCCTGGCTGCTGAATTATGTGGCTTAGGTCATCAGCGTCTGGTGGTCGCACATACGTGCCTTGGAAGTTATCGAGGAATGCGGCTTACAAGTCTTCCCAACTCCCAATTGACTCTGCTGGCAAGCTGTTAAGCCAATGCTGGGCTGGTCCTTTAAGCTTGAGGGGGAAATATTTGATGGCGTGAAGATAGTCACCGCGGGCCATGTCGATGTGAAGAAGATAGTCTTCGATCCAAACCGTGGGGTCTGTTGTGCCATCGTAAGATTCGATATTCACGGGGATTTGATGATCCATTACTTCATCTGTGAAGCATAGTGGGTGTGCGGCGCCTCTGTACTAGGCGATATCATGACGGAGCTCAAAAGAACTTTGTCTGTTTTGTTCGACCCGGCCGGACTTACAGTGTCCGGCGCGACGGCTGTCGTCACGTACCGTGGGGCACCCACGCGATCCATAGATCGATCTTGATTGTCTTGCCTTATCCTCCAATATATCTTGCAAGTCCGGAGCGTTCCCCTGTGGCCTTGTGCTTTTCGAGCGATGCCGGGGTACAGGTCTAGTGAAGGGCCTAGAGGCCTCTCTGTCGTGACCACGGGGTGGTCGATCAGCCATATTGTCTCCTGGTGATGCGGGTTCATACGCTTCCTCCTCTAATCGGGGGAGCAGCTTGCGTTTAGGGTAGCTTTTGGAGGGGCGTTCGAGCTCATGCTCTTCGGCCGCGAGGACTTCAGTCCATCTGTCGGCTAGCAGATCTTGATCAGCTCTAAGCTGTTGCTGCTTTTTCTTGAGGTTGTTCGCTGTGGCCATAAGCATGCATTTAAAACGCTCTTGTTCGACGGGATCCTCAGGCACGACGAATTCATCGTCGTCAAGGCTTGCCTCGTCTCCAGAGGGAGGCATATAATCCTCTACCTCTTCTTCTGCCGCTCTCTCATGAGGGCTGGCGTCTCCGTCCTCCTGTGCTGCATCTTGCTGGAGTGGGTTGTCTTCGGCACTGTCCGGTGTATTATTATCTCCAGTGTCGGAGTCTTCATTCTTGCTATGGAGGGATTTGGAGCGGCGCCGCTGACGCCGGAGCTTGGGCTGCTTCTTGGAGGGGTCATCCTCCGCTGTTTCTTTGCCATTCCCATCCTTTGGGATATCCACCATGTATATGTCATATGATGAGGTGGCTTTCCAGTGCCCGGTCGGCACTGGTTCTTGTTCGTCTCCGGCATACTCGTCCATACCGTCGATGTCTTCGGGGTCGTAGTCTAGCATGTCGGTTAGATCGTCGACGGCGGCTACCAAGTGGGTGGTGGGTGGGCTTTGAATTTCTTCGTCGTCCGCATCCCAACCGTCCTGACCGCAGTGCGGCCAGGGCTCTCCTGATAACGAGAGATACTTTAGTGAACTCAAAATGTCGCCGAAAGGTGAGTGTTGAAAGATGTCCGCTGCTGTGAACTCCATGATCGGCGCCCAATCGGATTCGATCGGAGGGGGCGCGGGAGGTTCAGAGTCCGGCGAGGAGTCCGGCACCTCGGAGTCACGAGCTTTTATGAGGGACAAGGTCAGTGTTCGGCTCTATCACCATAGAGGTCGTAGCCCTTGAGGCGGCGTCTAGCCATCCGTCCTCGATCTGCGCGGCCGGCTCTGAATTGAAGATCGGAGCGGGTTCGAGTGCGGCCTCCAGGGTACTGTCCGGCTCCAGAGCTAAATCATGCTCGTCGTGACAGTGCGGCACGCTCGGCTGTGGCTTGAATCCATCGAGGATAAAGTCCCCGCGGATGTCAGCCGTGAAGTTCAAGCTTCCAAACCTGACCTGACGGCCAGGGGCATAGCTTTCGATCTGCTCCAGATGGCCAAGCGAATTGGCCCGCAATGCAAAGCCGCCGAATACGAAGATCTGTCCGGGGAGAAAGGTCTCACCCTGGACTGCGTCGTTGATGATGGTCGAAGAAGCCATCGAGCCTATCGGTGACGACACAGAGGAACTCTCAATGAAAGCACCAATGTCGGTGTCAAAACTGGAGGATCTCCGGTAGGGCGTCCCGAACAGTGCGTCTAGGCGGATGGTAACATGAGACAAGTGACACGATGTTTTACCCAGGTTCGGGCCCTCTTGATGGAGGTAAAACCCTACGTCCTGCTTGATTAATATTGATGATGTGTGTTACAAGAGTGGATCTACCACGAGATCAAGGAGGCTAAACCCTAGAAGCTAGCCTATGGTATGATTGTTGTTCGTCCTATGGACTAAAGCCATCCGGTTTATATAGACACCGGAGAGGGCTAGGGTTACACAAAGTCGGTTACAATGGTAGGAGATCTACATATCCGTATCGCCAAGCTTGCCTTCCACGCCAAGGAAAGTCCCATCCGGACACGGGACGAAGTCTTCAATCTTGTATCTTCATAGTCTTGGAGTCCGGCCGATGATGATAGTTCGGCTATCCGGACACCCCCTAGTCCGGAACTCCCTCAGGGAGGTTCGCTCTCCACTCGGTAGGATTTCAAACACTTAGGCGAGTACTGGACTGCAGCTAAGCCCCCGAGTGGGAGGTTCGCTCTCCACTCGGTAGGGTTTCAAACACTTAGGCGTGTACTGGACTGCAGCTAAGCCCCCGAGTGGGAGGTTCGCTCTCCACTCGGTAGGATTTTTAAACACTTAGGCGAGTACTGGACTGCAGCTAAGCCCCCGAGTGGGAGGTTCGCTCTCTACTCGGTAGATTTCAAACACTTAGGCGAGTACTGGACTGCACCTAAGCCCCCGAGTGGGAGGTTTGCTCTCCACTCGGTAGGATTTCAAACACTTACGCGAAATGGATTCGCAGCTTAGCCCCCGAGTGGGAGGTTTTCTCTCCACTCGGTAGGATTTCAAATACTTAGGCGAAACGGATTCGCAGCTAAGTCTCCGAGTGGGAGGTTTGCTCGTCACTCGGCAGGAATTTTTTTAACAAACTTAGGCGAAACGGATTCGCAGCTAAGCCACCGACTGGGGGATTTCTTATATAGACAAAAGCGGCAACAATTAATGGGAAAATTATAACACTTTTTTCTTTGATAGATAAACTATAGGAGTATTTTTATTACATCTCATCCGAGTGAGTACTTAGGTGTAAAAGGGGCAGAGCAGATCCGCATTCCAAGCTCGCGGCTCGTCAATCTGGCGATCGACGTTGTAAAGACGGTATGCTCCGTTGTGGAGAACTTTGGTGACGATGAAGGGGCCTTCCCAAGTAGGGGCGAGTTTGTGTGGCTTCTGTTGGTCCACTCGGAGGACCAAGTCTCCTTCTTGAAAGGCTTGGCTCTTCACATTTCTGGCGTAGAATCGACACAAGTCTTGCTGATAGATGGTTGATCGGATCATGGCCATCTCTCTTTCTTCTTCCAGAAGGTCGACTGTGTCCTGCCGGGCTTGCTCTGCTTCGACTTCAGAGTAGAGCTCGACTCACGGTGCATTGTGAAGTAGGTCACTTGGCAGAACTGCTTCAGGTCCATAGACCAGAAAGAACGGAGTTCTCCCAGTCGACCGGTTTGGAGTGGTCCTCAATCCCCAAAGAACTGATGGAAGTTCGTCGACCCACGCGCCTGCTCCGTGCTTGAGATCACGCATCCACCGGGGTGTCAGTCCTTTGAGAATTAGGCCGTTTGCTCTTTCTACTTGTCCATTCGACTAGGGGTGGGTGACCGAAGCGTAGTCGACTCGTGTGCCTTGAGAAGCACAGAAGGCTTTGAATTGATCGGAATCGAAATTTGACCCATTATTGGTGATGATGCTATGCGGAACTCCATATCTGAATATCAATTCTCTGATGAAGCTGATGGCAGTGCCAGCATCAAGATTTTTAATAGGCTTGGCTTCGATCCACTTGGTGAACTTGTCGGCTACCACCAGTACATGGGTGAAGCCGCTCCTGCCAGTTCTCAATGGTCCAACCATATCTAACCCCCAAACGGCGAAAGGCCAGATGATTGGAATGGTCTTCAGGGCTGAGGCAGGCTTGTCCGACATGTTGGAGTAGAACTGACATCCTTCACACTTGTCGACTATCTCCTTCGCCATTTCATTTGCTCTGGGCCAGTAAAAACCCGCTCGGTATGCTTTAGCCACGATAGTCTGAGAGGACGCATGATGGCCACAGGTCCCCGAGTGGATGTCGTTGAGAATTATCCAACCCTCTTCCAGCGTTATGCATTTCTGACTGGCTCCAGTCGTGCTTTCTCTATACAACTGTCCCTTAATGATAGTAAAGGCCTTGGATCGACGGACGATCTGTCGAGCCTCTTCTTCATTCTCAGGGAGCTCTTTCCTTAGGATATATGCGATGTAAGGCACTGTCCAGTCAGGAGTGATAACCAAAACTTCCATGATCAGGTCAACCACAACTGGAACCTCGACTTCAGTCGGATCCGTGGCACTTTTCGGCTGCGGGGCTTCTTCAGTGAAAGGGTCCTCTTGAACAGAAGGCACGTGGATATGCTCCAAACACACACCACTGGGAATGGCTTCTCTCTTGGAACCTATCTTTGCCAACTCATCGCCTTCTTGATTCTTCAGTCGGGGTATATGGTGAAGCTCTAACCCCTCGAATTTCTTCTCCAGCTTTCTTACTGCATTGCAGTAACCAGTCATAGCTGGGCTTCTGACGTCCCACTCCTTCATCACTTGGTTAACCACCAAATCTGAGTCGCCATAGACCATGAGGCGACGGACGCCGAGCAAAATGGCCATACGCAACCCATACAGAAGTGCTTCGTATTCTGCTTCATTGTCGGAGGAATCAAAGTGAATCTGGAGTACATATATGAGCTTATTTCCTCGGGGGGAAACCAACACTACCCCAGCACCAGAACCATACAACATCTTATATCCATCAAAGAACATGGTCCAGTGCTCCGAGTGAACTTGAGTCGGCAGCTGCTGTTCAGTCCACTCGGTGAGGAAATCTACTATTGCTTGGGACTTGATAGCTTTCTTTGCCTCAAATCTGATATCCAGGGGAAGGAGTTCAATCGCCCATTTTGCCACTCGACCAGTTACATCTCTGTTGTGCAGAATCTCTGACAATGGGGCGTTGCTGACGACTGTAATGGTATGGTCAGAGAAGTAGTGAGCAACTTTCTTCGTGGTCATATAAATCCCATACACAAGCTTCTGATAATGAGGGTATCTTTGCTTCGATGGGGTCAGGACTTCAGAGATGTAATATACTGGGCGCTGAACTTTGAAGGCTTTCCCTTCTTCTTCCCGCTCGACCGTAAGTACTGTACTGACAACTTGTCCTGTGGCTGCAATGTAAATCAGCAAAGGCTCTTTGCTGATTGGGGCAGCAAGCACCGGCTGGGTGGAAAGCAGGGCTTTTAGCTCTGCAAATGCTGCATCAGCTTCAGGAGTCCACTCGAACTTGTCTAACTTCTTCATCAGTCGGTAAAGAGGTAATGCCTTCTCACCGAGACGAGAGATGAATCAACTTAAAGCGGCCAAGCAACCAATAAGCTTCTGAACATCGTGCACACGTATAGGTTGTTTCATTCGGAGTATAGTGCCCACTTTCTCTGGATTTGCGTCGATTCCTCATTCAGAAATGAGAAAACCGAGTAACTTTCCGCCAGGAACTCCGAATGTGCACTTGGATGGATTAAGCTTGATATCATACCTCCTGAGGTTGGCAAATGTATCAGCGAGGTCAGTCAGTAGGTCGGAACCTTTTCGTGACTTGACCACAATGTCATCCATGTATGCTTCCACATTCCAACTGATTTGAGTGAGCAAACACTTCTGAATCATCCTCATGAACGTGGCTCTGGCATTCTTGAGGCCGAATGGCATGGTGACATAACAGAAGCACCCGAATGGGGTGATGAAAGCTGTTTTGATCTCATCGGGTCCATACAGACGGATATGATGGTACCTGGAATAGGCGTCTAAGAAAGACAGTCGCTCACATCCCGCAGTCGAATCGACTATTTGGTCGATGCGGGGGAGAGGAAAATGATCTTTTGGGCAGGCCCGATTGATATGTTTAAAGTCAATGCACATGCGAAGTGACTTGTCCTTCTTGGGGACCATGACAACATTAGCAAGCCACTCGGAGTGGTAAATCTCTCGGATAAACTCTGCTACTAAGAGCCGAGCCACCTCTTCGCCAATAGCCTTCCTTTTCTGGACGGCGGACCGTCGCAGATGTTCCTTGACAGGTTTTGCCTTTGAATCGACTCGTAGACGGTGCTCAGCCAGCCCCCTGGGTACACCTGGCATGTCAGAAGGTTTCCATGCAAAGATGTCCCAGTTCTCACGGAGGAACTGGATGAGCTCTTCTTCCTATTTGGGGTTGAGTGTTGTGGAGATATTAGTTGGAGCAGCATTGGGGTCGGTCGGGTGGATGTGAACTGGCTTTGTCTCACCGGACAACTGAAACGCTAATTCTGTAGCGGGCTTCTTGGCTCGTAACAAATCACTCGGGTCTGTATTTCTCTGGTGTTCCTGCCACTCTTCTGCTACCATCTGAGCATCGGCGATCTTCGAGCCTTTCTAAAAACACTCTTCCACCTTCTTGCGATTACCAGTAACAGTGATCACGCCTCTAGGGCCAGGTATCTTCAATTTGAGGTACAAGTAACATGGTCGAGCCATAAAGCGAGCATAGGCTGGCCTGCCCAAAATGGCGTGATAGGCACTTTGGAAATCCACAACCTTAAATGTCAGCTTTTCTTTGCGGAAGTTTTTGGAATCACCAAAAACCACATCGAGAGCAATCTAGCCGAGTGACGTGGCTTTCTTGCCAGGAATGACTCCATAGAAACTCATGTTGCTTGTGCTGAGTCTGGACAACGGAATTGCCCATCCCTTCTAGTGTCTCTGCGTATAGTATATTCAAACTACTGCCGCCATCCATCAACACTTTAGTCAGTCGAGTGCCCTCGACGACTAGGTCGACCACCAGATCTTGCCTACCAGGGGTGGCTATGTGCGTTGGGTGATCAGACTGGTCGAACGTGATGGCCGTATGAGACCACTTCAAATAATTGGGTGTCGCTGGAGCAACCATATTCACCTCTCGGTTATAACTTTCAGTCGACTTTTGCTCTCAACATCAGCAAAAATCACCAGAGTGGAATTGACCTGAGGATATTCCTCATCACTATCCCCCTTGTCCTCAACTTTGTCTGACTCCTTTTCCTTATCCTTGGACTGTTTCCCTTGGAACTGCTGTATCAAGAGTCAACATTGTCGAGTGGTATGCTTCAGGTAAATGAAATTACCCTCTTTATCTTTCTTCGTGTGGATGTGACACGGCAAATCCATCACGTCATTTCCTTCTTTATCCTTCACTTTCTTGGGGTTCCAAGGCCCTTTGGGCTTTCCTTTGAACTTTCCTTGAGTCACGGCCAAGGCTTCTCCAGGAGCAGCTAGCTCGGCTTTCCTCTTTTGCTTCCGACTGGAGTTCCCTCCTCCGGTTTCCTGGGCGACTGACTTGTGCTTGCCACTCCGGAGCCGATCCTCTTCCTCACCATTGGCATATTTGGTGGCTATCTCCATCATTCGACTCAGAGACATGTCTCCGGTTCGACCGAATTTCAGGCTTAGCTCTCTGTACTTAACGCCTTCCTTGAAGGCTCAGACTGCCTGATGATCAGATACATTCTCTACCGTGTGATGTAATGTGATCCATCTCTGGATGTAATCCCTCAAAGTCTCATTTGACTTCTACACACAAGATTGCAGCTCTGTCAGTCCTGCTGGTCGCTTGCATGTTCCTTCAAACGTTCTGACAAACACTCGGGAAAGATCTTCCCACGTGTAAATGCTACTGGGTGTCAACTGATTCAGCCATGCTCTGGCTGATCCCTCCAACATAAGAGGTAGATGTTTCATGGCCACCTCGTCATTTCTGCCGCCGATCTGGACAGCCACTCGGTAGTCTTCAAGCCAAGTATCAGGCTTAGACTCACCATTGAACTTACTGACTCCAGTCGCCAACCTGAAGTTGGGAGAAATCACCGCGGCCCTGATGGCTCTGCTGAAACACTCTCGTCCTGAGACATGCACTCGGCTGCTGGTGGGTACATTTCTGTAGTGACCCTCTCTGTGAGCTCTGTTCCGGTGGACCAGACCTTGAACGATGATGGATCTCGCATCAAAGCCTGGTTCCCTGGGGTCGACTGGAATCCTTCGCCCACCACTGTGCTGGCGTCTATCATCCTGCTTTCGAGGTGCGTAGAATCCACCCCTTGGGGGAGGGGTGGGCACTCGATGTCGATCATCGCGATCGAATCGGTGATCATACTGCTCACGGTTCTTGTACTGATCGTGCCAGTCTCCATGCCCCTCACGCCTCGGGGGCGATCTGGGGCTATGAGCCGACTGAACCGTATTCAAAGCCACGGATCTATTCTGAATCCTATTCCACGACTGTGATACAGCTGAATTTTGATCTCCTGCTGCCCGGAGCAAATCTCTCATCTGCATCAAGACTCTGCCAGCCTCTGACTGGGAAGGCTGAATTGATTCTGCTATACGGGCTGCAGCTGCTAAATTCTGAATTGGAGTTCGATATACCTGAGTCAGTGGTGGAAAGAGCTGACGTCGAGTGGAGTCCGGGACCCATTGCCGCGCACGCTCATCGAGTGCTCGTTGGAGGTTCTCTAGTCGAGTGCGCTCAACCAAGTTGGCCAAGCGCGCGTCTTCTAAGGCGTGAGCCTCAGGGGTTTCTCCAACGATAGCAGTGTGAAGTGCATCCATGTTCCGGCGGCGAAGTTCTTCCCTCTGCGGCGAATTGAGGGGCTCGGGGAGGTATTCCTCATGGGAATGCGATGGATCTCCACCGCCTTCACCTTCCTCGGCGTCGGGAAAGCCGGGGGGACTGTGTGGTCCATTGACCATCAGGACCTCCGCCACTGGATCACTGCTGTCTCACTCGGATGCAGTCTCTGCGGAGCCAGTCGAACAGGCCGTAGAGAGATTCATCGGGCTCGATTGCCGCGACTTGGGCGGTGGTCGACTGGCGAGCCACCGCGTGCCTCACCCACCACTAAAGCCTCGACCGACCAAAGCGCTTGCGCCGGCGGGAAGCTGGGAGGGAGGATGACACAAAAACCGGTCGATACTAGGTCGATGGTTGCCGCAGGAGGACGCCGCGGACGCACGCGTGAAAATGCGTCGCTCCGCGGACTGGCAGTGCGTCGACGTCGAGCGGGGCCTCCTGAAGCCAGGCAGAGTCGTCGGCGACGAACGTGAGCGCGTCGAGACAGATCTCGCGGCCCTCAACCAAAACTCCGCCTGAAACCATGATGAAGGAGATCGGAAAAAATTGTAACTTCTCCAATAAGTCGCTAAGACACCTGCCCCAAGGTGGGCGCCAACTGTCGTGGTTCTAAGTCTGACAGTAGTGTAGGGGGGTACTAAGGAGGAGGCAAGATCCTAGCAATGGAGTAGTTGTACACGCAAGAGTTTTACGAGTTCAGGCCCTTCTCGGAGGAAGTAACAGCCCTACATCTCGAAGCCCGGAGGCAGTCGACTAGATTATATGCGTGTGAGTTACAGGGGTGCGAACCCTATACACTGAGGAGGGGTGTCGATGTCAAAACCGGCGGATCTCGGGTAGGGGGTCCCAAGCAGTGCGTCTTAGGATCAATGGTAACAAGAGGCATGGGACACAATGTTTACCCAGGTTCGGGCCCTCTCGATGGAGGTAAAACCCTACTCCTGCTTGATTAATATTGATGATATGGGTAGTACAAGAGTTGATCTACCACGAGATCAGAGAGGCTAAACCCTAGAAGATAGCCTATGGTATGATTGTTGTTGTATATCTATCGACTACCATGGACCCGGTTTATATAATGCACCAGAGGCCTAGGATAACAAGAGTCCTAGCCAAATACGCCGGTGGGGGAGGAGTCCTTGTCTTGATCGCCAAGTCTTGTGGATTCTTCTTTGTATGCGGCAGCTGTCCGAACTGGCCCACGAGTATACGGCCATGGGGGTCCTCGGCCCAATCCAACTGATCGGGAGACGACATGGTGAGTACCCCCTAGTCCAGGACACCGTCAGTAGCCCCCTGAACCGGTCTTCAAGTTGGGGACGCTCCTCAATTCTTCTGAACTGTTCTTCATCTTCGGTCGTCGGTCTTGAAAACTGGTTCAACAAATCTTCTCATCTTCGATCTTCAGGATCGCGAAGTAAATCCGAAGAGTTTATATGTCGGGTATCCGAGGAGCCCCTTTAAGTTACCGGCCTTTATCAATGCCTTGTTATTATTATGCCACACCTCGGGTTTGAAGTTATTCCGAGCGGCAGTGTCCTCTTGTATCCGAGCTCCAACGCCGGATTGCATTCGAAGTATCCTTTGTTGCCAAGCACCAATGTCGGACTGCTTCCGAGCTCCAACGCCGGAATTTATCCAAGCTCTAACGCCGGACTGTGTCCAAGCTCCAACGCCGGACTGTATCCGAGCTCCAACGCCGGACTATGTATCTGAGCTCCAACGCTGGACTGTATCCGAGGTGTTGTAAATCACCTTAGTTCAAAGAAGTTTGAAGGAGTTTTGCCGAGCTTAATGCCGGAAATCCCCCCTATGGAGCCAGCCACTAGCGTCCGAGCTTTATGCCGGACTGCTTCCGGGGTGTCTATTGTAGTCGAGCACCAACGCCGGACTGTAACCGAGCTCCAACGCTGGACTATGTCCAGGATGCACCTGAAGGAAAAGATGAAACCGCTGGTCCTAGTAGCCCCTGAGACTCAGGTCGATGCAGAAAATCGGCTTGAGGATCAACTCCTAGCTCGGTAGCATACATAGGAATAGAAACGTGGTGTGCAAAGTCCTCGAGACTCAGGTTGGGTGCGGCCGACCAACCTGAGGATAATAATCTCCTCGAAAACTATATTGCATTTTTAATTTTCTGCATTGGATTGCCAATGCAGTAGCCCCCGAGACACTAGTCGGGTGGCAACACCAGATTAGGGGATCGATATGCCCCTTTAATATTTGTAAATAATAAGCCTGAAGCCCAGTAGCCCCCAAGCCTTAATGCGGGCACATTAGGCCGAATTAAGGATCGATATCCATAGTAAAATCAGAAGGTATGTGTAATGACTCTATGTATCGAAGTACTTTATGTCATTAATGCTCGGATCTGCATTGTACAAAACTTTGTTGACCGAACATCGGCTTCCACGTCCTTGGCCAATAGCCGAGGAGTGTTTGTCCTACTTTATAAAGCCTTTATGAGGGCAAAGATTTACAATAAACAAGGCAATCTAGTCGTACGGTTTTATAAACAAAGGTACGCGGAGAGACATGTTATATTACTGTTTAATAGAAGAAATGTCTTCCAAAGAAAATAGTCCCGCTATCGGTTCCTTTCTTTGGGTTGTCATGCTAAGCATGATCATGAAACCCCAGCTCCAATGTAAGAGCAAAATATCGAGGATTTAATTTGGGAGGCCAGTTAATAGCCCCCGGTAGTGTTCGGCGACAGTCGAGGTCAAGCCGTAAACACTTCGGCCATTGTTATGAATGGCCCATCGTTTAACACCGTCATCGGATCGCTGACCAGTGTACGCTTATTGTGCTAGTCAATTTTCGGCTTTCTCCACTGAGGTGCTTAACCATGTGAGCTGGAAGCACAATCGAAGTGGTTCTCCCTTTGCACACCTAGCCGAACAAAGCGGAACATAGGAGGCAAGCGCGGGAGCCGGGCAACCCAACTATTGACCGAAGACACAATTCGAAACCGATGCATATATAGCAATATCCGAGAATGTTTTTGCCGAATCTCTAAAGGTGTCCGGCGTTGCACTGCGAGACTTGTGCTAAAAACACACAATAGTTTAAAAGTGCCATCGGCTTGAAAAGCCAAAAAACTTATTCAAAAGGTTAATGTCCGAACTAGATCAAGTGTTCGGTGCCAATCCGAAAATTGGCTTTAGCAAAAGAAGTGCTTCTGTCGTGCTTTAACATGATACATCCTATCTCAAGACTTCAAGCGGGTCAGCCTACGGCTTCAACCTCCTATCCCGAGGGCGGAGTACTTCTCATTAGGCTAGTTTAGCAAACTAAACTCTAGCGGCTTTGAGAGAGAAATTAGGCTCCCCGGCTAGTGACCGCACGCTTGTGTCAAAAAAAGGAGTGATAGATAATAATAAAAACTTTGCAACGACTAAGAAGAAAAACACTTATTATAAAACGGCTCAAATAAACATAAGAGCCCCCAAGTGACTTGGGTAAAAGAATGATTGTATGTACCGAAGTACTTGTATCATATCTATGTTCACCCGAACTTTATACGCGTCTTAACCGACCGTCGGCTTCTCCCTCTTTGGCAAGGGCCGAAAAGTGTTATGTACTCCACTTATCGAGAATATCGATGGTGTTTCTGATAACCAGGCAATCAGGCCATAAGGTTGTAACAGACAAAGAGTGCTCAGGGAACTTATGCTATATTACTACGAAGTGTAAGAAGCATCTTCGAAGAAAATAGTACCCCCACCGATACCTTTCTTCGGTGCTCATTGCTATTATGAGACTTGTGCAATAGATTTTTTGTACTCATGAGTTCCCTTGTGTGCCGACCATCATTGAAAACTATAAGAGCGCTAGCTTTCGGCTTCACCCAGTCTGAGGTCCGGCTCGGATGACCCGATCGTGACAACCGCAGAGGTGCTCCCTTCACTCCCTAGCCGAACAATCGGGAACGTAGGGGTAAACACAGGAGCGAGGCAACCCAGCTAGCAAATCGCGTAAGTCAATATGGTGCATATTGTGTCATAATACACGAACAAGGAACAAAGCCGTACAAGTATAATCATATGCAAGAGGAAAAGCTTCCTGAAGGAAACCCCAAATGAATTGGGTATTTGAATTTGCGCGTCACAAACAAAGTTTGGACAAGGAAATTTTTACAAGCACTTTTTTCCAAAAAAGTATAATGCTTGGTTGAGCCGAACACAAGTTAAAAATTTGAAACTTTGAGCATGAAGGCAACTTAGCTGGTTAATGTGTTTGGTATTGATGACGCGGTCCGAGCTTGATGCGGGACAAGGTTCCATCCCCCAAGCCGGTCCTGAGGTGGCGGAGCAAAGAGCTCGGCACTCTAAAGTGGTGACATAGCACGGTCAATGCGGGACGGCAGGGTGATGCGGAAGTCCCCGGCATGGGGTAATGAACTGTTGACGAAGCCCCCCGTCCAGCCGAGGTGACGCCAAACGATATGGTCCGGCTGGATCATTTTCCTGTGCACAAAAAATCATGCAAACCGGAGATAATAGTAATAATAATAATAATAAATTGTTGCATAACAAATAATTTATGCAAAGTGAGTAATAAAAGAAATATGGCCTGGCGCCGAAGTCAATGTCGATGCAGGGAGACGGCGTGATACGGTAAAGACAAGGCAAGGCCTGAATTCACAGGTTGGTTTGAGTTCCGGATGCGGCGTTCGCCGGACTATGTACGGAAACTGACCGAACCACCATGCGACCGTCGTTAATGTGGCCACCATTTGATAGACCAGCGTATAGATGATGGAACAAAGCAGAGTAATAATTCCTTGGGAAAAATAAACCCGAACAAGTAAAAATTGCTGGGATTAATAGCACCTGGTTTATTTGTTGTAGCGGTTCGAAGAAAGGTTACTCCCAAAATTGGGAATCGATCCGCACACCCATTGCCTGATGGGTTATGAAGCGAAGGCATGACGATGCTGGCAAAGGCTAGCTCGCCGAGGCAAAGCCCGTGGTCCAGCTAATGTGATGAAGCTGGTTGGCCGGTGACGCCGGGGTCTCCGGGGTAAGTTGATGAAGGGATGACGAAGCCCCCAGTACAGGCGAGGAGACGGAGCAGGTCGGTGACGAGATGTGTCAGCCGAGATGTTGAAGTGGTTTGGCGTGATGGACACCGGCTCGATGAAACAACAGTTCGGCCATGCCGATGCAGGTCGTAGCTTGTGATGTGATCAATGTTGGCTTGATGAAGTGACCGTGCGACGATGCCGGTGTGCCCGCTCCGTGTAATCCGTGGGGCGGCGATGTTGGTGACGATAATGTCGAACTATTGTTTGGCTGGCCGAGATGATGATCCGAAGAATTTGAGCTTGGCTCAACAAAGCGACGACGTGTCTAACGTGGGTCGGCCGCCGTGGAGTGATCTTGTCGGGCTGGTTTGACACCGGCGCGATGGTGAAGTTCGTACTGCAAGAATACTTTTAATACTACTGGGATGTGTTTGAGAATAAAACACAACACCCCATACGAAAACTTCCTTCAAGAAGGATGTCCGAGATCCCGTTCATAAAGAAGATGAATTCGGGTCGGATTGTTCTCGCGCAGAAAACAGATCCAAAAAGTGATGCACTAATCAGAAGTTTCCCGGAGTTTGGACGGTCGGATCGAGCTGAATTTTTGGCAGGTGGTAGATATAGGAATTCCGCAGCAAATCAACGGTTGGATCCTCCAAAGGACATCCGAGCTAGATGCTGGATACCATGCTCTAAACTTGTCCGGATTCTCGTCCAGATTAAACAGGGCTCCGGTATATCGGAGATTGCCGGAGATTCCTCCATCGGAACTCGACAAAATTTTTGCAGGGTTGTTGTAAACTTAATTCCGCATAATTCCACAGAAGTAATCGTTTAGGCGACACTCAAGGAGGCGGCGGCGGTGGATACAAGTTTGCTGTCCAGAAAAACAGCACAGTCGCCTGAGGGCAATGTTGACGTAGAGCCCCCGAGCTCCATGGATGACTCCTCCATGATCTTGATAGAGATCGAAGTTGGTGTTGATGAAGGCCCTTATCCGAACATGACGATCGAAGGTAGGGCGCAATCCTCGGTCAAGCCAAGGTGACCAGTCGAGCTGGTGACGAAGAAGCCGACGTCGCAGTTGACCTGCAGTCGAGCCATTGATCCTTTCGCCGATCGCACAACGGAACTCTCAATGAAAGCACCAATGTCGGTGTCAAAACTAGCGGATCTCGGGTAGGGTGTGGCTTATATAGAGTTCGCCAGACCCCTCCAGCCCTCAGTTATGTAGGGTTTAAAATACATTAAGACCGAGGGTTACTGGTAACGCCCACATAAAGTGCTATGAAGACCATAAAGGTTACTTAATGACAGACCGTTGCGTGCAGAGTAACTTTAGATCTCCTGACCGTTGATTGGTTAGCTTCATGGACGAGTGGTTATCTTCACGGTCGAGTGTCCTAGAGTCTGTCGAGTGGATCACCTCTAGGTCGACTGACAGGTAGATTCTTCTAGAGATGTCCTTGGGTAGGGTAGTTTAGACAAGTCCATGACCCTACCCTAGGTACATAGCTTCATCAGTAACATCATGAATGAATTCAACAATATAACCATCAAATAAAGCATTCTTTTCATGATCTACAAGCATAGAATTTTTATTACTCTCCTCATAAGAAAATTACTTCTCATGAATAATAGTGGGAGCAAACTCAACAAAATAACTATCATGTGAGGCATAATCCAATTGAAAACTAAAATCATGATGACAAGTTTCATGGTTATGATTATTCTTAATAGCACACAAGTCATCACAATAATCATCATAGATAGCAACTTTATTCTCATAAATAATTGGAACCTCTTCCGAAATAGTGGATTCATCACTAAATAAAGTCATGACCTCTCCAAATCCACTTTTATAATTATCACAATAATATTCAACATCCTCCAAAATAGTGGGATCATTACTTCCTAAAGTTGACACTCTTACAAACCCACTTTCATCAATATAATCATCATAAATAGGAGGCATGCTTTCAGCACAATAAATATTCTCATCAAAACTTGGGGGACTAAACATATCATCTTCATCGAACATAGCATCCCCAAGCTTGTGGCTTTGCATATCATTAGCATCATAGGTATTCAAAGAATTCATACTAACAACATTGCAATCATGCTCATCTTTCAAAGATTTAGTGGCAAACATTTTATAGACTTCTTCTTCTAGCACTTGAGGACAATTTTCCTTTCCATCATTCTCACGAAAGATATTAAAAAGATGAAGTGTATGAGGTAAACTCAATTCCATTTGTTTGTATTTTTCTTTTGTAGACTAGTGATAAAACAAGAAATAAAAAGATTCGATTGCAAGATCTAAAGATATACCTTCAAGCACTCACCTCCCCAGCAACAGCGCCAGAAAAGAGCTTGATGTCTTGATGTCTACTACACAACCTTCTTCTTGTAGACGTTGTTGGGCCTCCAAGTGCAGAGGTTTGTAGGACAGTAGCAAATTTCCCTCAAGTGGATGACCTAAGGTTTATCAATCCGTGGGAGGCGTAGGATGAAGATGGACATTGCAATCTTGCGGTGTCCTTCCCCAGTGACAATAGGGGCAGCAAGGCATGTATTGTATTATTGCTATCGAGGATAAAAAGATGGGGTTTTCATCATATTGCCTGAGTTAATTGCTCTACATCATGTCATCTTACTTAATGCGTTACTCTGTTCTTCATGAACTTAATACTCTAGATGTAGGCGGGAGTCGGTCGATTTATGGAGTAATAGTGGTAGATGAAGAATTGTTTCGGTCTACTTGACACGAACGTGATGCTTATATTCATGATCTTTGATGTCTACTATGAAACCTTCTTCTTGTAGACGTTGTTGGGCCTCCAAGTGCAGAGGTTTGTAGGACAGTAGCAAATTTCCCTCAAGTGGATGACTTAAGGTTTATCAATCCGTGGGAGGCGTAGGATGAAGATGGTCCCTCTCGGACAACCCTGCAACCAAATAACAATGAGTCTCTTGTGTCCCCAACACACCCAATACAATGGTAAATTGTATAGGTGCACTAGTTCGGCGAAGAGATGGTGATACAAGTGCAATATGGATGGTAGATAAAGGTTTTTGTAATCTGAAATTATAAAAACAGCAAGGTAACGAGCGATAAAACTGAGCGTAAACGGTATTGCAATGCTAGGAAACCAGGCCTAGGGTTCATACTTTCACTAGTGCAAGTTCTCTCAACAATAATAACATAATTGGATCATATAACAATCCCTCAACATGCAATAAAGAGTCACTCCAAAGTCACTAATAGCGGAGAACAAACAAAGAGATTATGGTAGGGTACGAAACCACCTAAAAGTTATCCTTTCTGATCAATCTATTCAAGAGTCCGTAGTAAAATAACACAAAGCCATTCTTTCCGTTCGATCTATCCTATAGTTTGTACTAGAATAACACCTTAAGATACAAATCAACCAAAACCCTAATGTCACCTAGATACTCCAATGTCACCTCAAGTACCCGTGGGTATGATTGTATGATATGCATCACACAATCTCAGATTCATCTATTCAACCAACACAAAGAACTTCAAAGAGTGCCCCAAAGTTTCTACCAGAGAGTCAAGACGAAAACGTGTGCCAACCCCTATGCATAAGTTCACAAGGTCACAGAACCCGCAAGTTGATCACCAAAACATACATCAAGTAGGTCAAGTGAATATCCCATTGTCACCATGGATAAGCACATGCAAGACATACATCAAGTGTTCTCATGTCCTTAGACTCAATCCAATAAAATAACTTCAAAGGGAAAACTCAATCCATTACAAGAGAGTAGAGGGGGAGAAACATCATAAGATCCAACTATAATAGCAAAGCTCGAGATACATCAAGATCGTGCCAAATCAAGAACACGAGAGAGAGAGAGAGATCAAACACATAGCTACTGGTACATACCCTCAGCCAACTACTCCCTCCTCGCCATGGAGAGCACCGGGATGATGAAGATGGCCACCGGTGAGGGATCCCCCCTCCGACAGGGTGCCGGAATAGGGTCCCGATTGTTTTTGTGGCTACAGAGGCTTGTGGCGGCGGAACTCCTGATCTATTGTGCTCCTCGATATTTTCAGGGTATGTGAGTATATATAGGCGAAGGAAGTCGGTCAGGGGAGCCACGAGGGGCCCACGAGGGTGGGGGCGCGCCCAGGGGGGTAGGGCGCGCCCTGGACCCTCGTGGCCACCTCGTTGCTTCCTTGGCGTACACTCCAAGTCTCCTGGATTGTGTTTGTTCGAAAAACGATTCTCCCGAAGGTTTCATTCTGTTTGGACTCCATTTGATATTCCTTTTCTATGAAACATTGAAATAGGCAAAAAAAACAGCAACTTGGACTGGGCCTCCGGTTAATAGGTTAGTCCCAAAAATAATATAAAAGTGTATAATAAAGTCCATTAAACATCAAAAACAGATAATATAATAGCATGAATACTTCATAAATTATAGATACGTTGGAGACGTATCAATCTTTGCCTTAGATATCATCATAATTATGCGCTCTTCTATCAATTGCTCGACAGTAATTTTTTCACACACCGTATTATTTGCTATCTTGAGAGAAGCCACTAGTGAAACCTATGGCCCTTGGGTCCCTTTTCCATTATATTGAATCTCTTTTACATCATATTAGTTTCCAATCTACTAGTTTGCAATCTTTTACTTTCTGATCTATAAACCAAAAATACCAAAAATATTTACTTTACCGTTTATGTATCTCTATCAGATTTCACTTTTGCAAATAACCGTGAAGGGATTGACAACCCCTTATTGCATTGGGTGCAAGTTTGTTGATTGTTTGTGCAGGTATTTAGTGACTTGTGCGTTATCTCCTAGTGGATTGATACCTTGGTTCTCAAACTGAGGGAAATACTTAGTCTAGTTTCTTGCATCACCATTTCCTCTTCAAGGGAAAAACCAATGCAAGCTCAAGTGGTAGCACGTCACTCCCCTAGTCTCACCATAGCAAAGACTAGTCAAGAATATTTCAAACTCATACCTTGGTGGTTCATCGAGTGAACCCCAGAATGGAATTTTTCCGTGGTGGGTGAATCTCTCTAAGGATATGGTAAATGGATTTTCATACAATTTAAATGACACTCTAGACTCACGAGGAAGGAATTTAAATCCTTCGACAAATGATTCAGGGAGAATGAGGTGTTGGTCGCACTTATCTGAAATGTAGGGACCGAGATCAGCATTGTGAACATATTGCTCAAATTCCTCCTTGATGCCCACACTCATCATATAATCATTGCATGGCCATAAGCATGTTTTAGTGGTGGCATATCGAATGGATTTTCCACTTGGTTCAACATAAGACCGACGAACGGGGCTGCTGCTAGAAGATGCCTCCGAGGATGTCCTCCTCGAAGAACTCCTTCCAAAGAAGTTCATAATGTTCGCGTACAATTTTCTGAAAATTTTGGGTCACAAAAATTTATTAACAAAACTTCATAAGAATGATAGCAACTACTCATAGGGATGTATAGAAGCCATAGCAAGCATTCAAATTACTTAGAACTCTAAGAATTCAACATGCAAGCTCATCTACAGTAGCACCAAGAGTAGCTAATTATTCAAAATATAAAACCACTAAAGCAAAAACAAATTGGACACATGGAGGAGTCACATACCAAGAAACAATTCCCCGAAATAGTTTCGAAAAGGGAGCTTCGAGCAAAGAGATCGAAATCCGCGATTTCGGGAGCAAGAACACGAGAGAGATAGCAATGGTGATTTTTTCTGGATAATGGGGTGATGTGGGAAGAAGAAGTAAGTGAGAGGGCCCACATGGGGACGAGAACCCACCAGGGCACGCCTGGGGGTCATGGCGCGCCCAGGTGGGTTGTGCCCACCTGGTGCACCTCCCTCTGATATTATTTGCACCAGAAATTCTTAAATATTCAAAACAAATCGTATTAAAATTTTCAGAGCATTCTTAGAACTTTTCTTTTTGGGACATTTTTTATTGCACGAAAAACTCCAAAAACAGAAAAGGCATGGCATTTTATTTTATTTAACTAGGAAAAATAGAAAACAAAAGGTAGGGACATAAGGTAGTGCTCACTAAATTCATCAACTTCATACCTCTCAAAAATGATGCATTAATAAGGTTGATCAAGTCTTATTAACAACCACTTCCGATTAGCATGAAACCGAAGAACTTTCGTAGATCACTAAGTTACCTCAATGGGGATATGAATGTCCCCCACAATAAGCATTTCATATTTCTTTTAATAGTAGGTAGAGGTAGTTAGAAACTTCCAATAGTGATTGTCGGAGATTTTTCAATAATATTAATACCATTCACTTGGAATTGTTTCTTCGGAAAGTGCACCATATGCTCATTACCATTGTTATGAAAAGTGACCTTGTTTTTATTGCAATCAATAACAGCCCCTACAGTATTCAAGAAGGGCTACCAAGGATAATCGACATCTTGTCGTCCTCGGGCATCTCAAGTATAACAAAGTCAGTCAAAATGGTAACATTAGCAACAACAACGGGCACATCCTCACAAATACTGATAGGTATGGCAGTTGATTTGTCAGCCATTTTTAAAGATATTTTAGTAGGTGTGAGTTTATTCAAATCGAGGCTTTTATATAAGAGAAAGGCATAACACTAACACCAGCTCCCAAATCACATAAAGCAGTTTTCATATAGTTTCTTTTAATGGAGCAAGGTATAGTTGGTATTCCCGGATCTCCAAGTTTTTTGGGTACTCCATCTTTAAAAGTATAATTAGAAAGCATGGTGGAGATTTCAGCTTCCGGTATTTTCCTCTTATTGGTGATGATGTCTTTCATGTACTTTGCATAAGGAGGCATTTTTAAGATATCAGTCAAGCGAGTACGCAAAAAGACTGGTCTAATCATTTTAGCATAGCATTCAAATTCTTCATCATCTTTCTTTTTAGTTGACTTAGGTGGAAAGAGCATAGGCTTTTGAACCCATGGTTCTGTTTCCTTTCCATGTTTTCTAGCGACAAGTCTCTTTTGCCATATCTTTTATTCTTGGGTTGTGGGTTATCAAGATCAACAGTTGGTTCTATCTCAACATCATTATCTGGTTCCTTATTATTACGTTGAGTGTCTTCATGAACTTCATCATTATCTTTTTCATTATCAGAAGGTGAGTGTTCATTACCAGATCAAGTTTCAGCATTAGATATAGAAACTTCATTACCATTGTCAGGAGGTTTTTCTACTTCAGGTTCACTAGAGGCATGCAAAGTCCTATTATTTTTCTTCTTCTTTTTCTTTATAGAAGGACTAGGTGCATCAGTGTTAATTATTTGAGAATCTTGTTCAATTCTCTTTGGGTGTCCCTCAGGGGAAAATGGTTCCTGAGTCATTTTACCTCCTCTAGTTGCTACTCTAACACCAGAGTCACTTATATTATTGTTCATTTCATCAAGTAACTATCTTTGAGATTTAGCAACTTGTTGTAATTGAGTTTGAACCATAGAGGCATGCTTTCCTACACCTCTAACATCATTTGAGATTCTAAATAACAAGTCACTTGAGCGAGGAATCATATCAGAGTTGCATTTAAATTGTTTCATAACATTTGCATTGAAGTGATCTTGCTTTCTAATATAATTATCAAACTCATAAAGGCGTTGACTAGGATGTTTATTATACTAGAAAGCAAGATCACTTCAATACAAATGTTATGAAACAATTGAAATTCAACTCCGATATGATTGCTCGCTTAAGTGACTTGTTATTTAGAATCTCAAATGATGTTAGAGGTGTAGGAAAGCATGCCTCTATGGTTAAAACTAAATTAGAACAAGTTGCTAAATCTCAAAGAGAGTTCCTTAATGAAATGAACAATAATACAAGTAACTTTGTTGTTAGAGTAGCAACTAGAGGAGGTAAAATGACTCAGGAACCACTTTGTCCTAAGGGACACCCAAAGAGAATTGAACAAGACTCTCAAAGAATTAACACTGATGCACCTAGTCCTTCTAAAAGGAAAAAAGAAGAAGAAAAATAATAGGACTTTGCATGCCTCTAGTGAACCTGAAGTAGAAAAACCTCCTGACAATGATAATGAAGTTTCTATCTCTGATGCTGAAACTTGATCTGGTAATGAACACTCACCTTCTAATAATGAAAAAGATAATGATGAGGTTCGTGAAGACACTCAACCTAATAATAAAGAACCAAATAATGATGTTGATATAGAACCAGCTGTTGATCTTGATAACCCACAACCCAAGAATAAAAGATATGATAAAAGAGACTTTGTCGCTAGAAAACATGGAAGGAAAGAGAACCATCGATTCAAAAACCTATACCCTTTCCACTTAAGTCAACTAAAAAGAAAGAAGATGAAGAATTTGAACGCTTTGTTGAAACGTTGAGGCCAGTATTTTTGCGCACTCGCTTTACTGATATCTTAAAAATGCCTCCTTATGCAAAGTACATGAAAGACACCATCACCAATAAGAGAAAAATACCGGAAGCTGAAATATCCACCATGCTTGCTAATTATACTTTTAAAGATGGAGTACCTAAAAAACTTGGAGATCCGGGAATACCAACTATACCTTGCTCCATGAATAGATACTATGTGAAAACTACTTTATGTGATTTGGGAGCTAGTGTTAGTGTTATTCCTTTCTCTTTATATAAAAGACTTGATTGGAATAAACTCAAACCTAGTGTCGTGGAATTAACACGTTAGATGTCCTAATGTGAGGACTTAGTCGTGAGGCCAACGCATTTATGTGGTAGCTTGAGAGGGGTTGAGCGGAATCGAGAAAATGCAACACAAGACAAAGATTTAGATAGCTTCGGGCCCCGGGAAACATCATCCGGTAATAGCCCTACATGATGTTTGTGGCTAGGTCTCATTATCATCATGAGGGAGTCGCCGTAAACCGGATCTCCCAGTTATGACGGGATCTCCCAGTTATGTCTAACCCTAAGATTATTCTCCCCCCCCCCCCTCTTGGGGTGCCCTGCCCCTCCTTATATATGTTGAAGGGGCGGGTTACATGTAGAGTCCAACTCGGACTAAGACTTAAACTATTTTGACTTCTCTTCCTGGATTTTTTAACGTCTCGTGCTTGTTAACCCCGGACGACTCTGTCTACCGGGTTATGACTGGTGCCAGTTTATGATTGTCTGCGCCGGTTTATGATTGTCTGCCGGGTTATGACTAGTGCCGGTTTATGATGGTCTGCCGGTTTATGATTGTCTGCCGGGTTAATATCTGACTTAACTCATGTCGGGTTATCATCTGACTTAACTCCTGCCGGGTTATCAAGTCCCAGCCGGGTTATAACTCCGGCTGGGTCATACCGCGGGGTATATCCCCGATATTAGCCCCCAGTTTAATTTGGATTTATCCATGTTAAACTGATCCTGATCATCCTTAAGTCCTTGTCATTTCCTTCTTCTAGAAAATCCGGGTCAATAAATCAGCTTCATAAACACTTTGCTGACATTGGTTTGTCACAGGAAAATATTACAAAGAATAATTCATTTGACTCAGCTCCCAATGACTTAACAAAAATATTGGCCCTTGAAACCCTCCTCTGATCTTCAGCCGGTTTAAGGATGTAGAACTTGCCGGTTTATCATTGCCAAAAACTCTTATATGCCTATCACTTGTAGCCCCCAATTCTTAAGAAGGTAGCATAGCAAGAACTTAAGACTTGCTTCAAATATAAATGTCACGAGCTTGAAGAAATCCAGGTTGTTCATCTCAACCATTAGTAATAAACTGAGTATTCCACATATGTAGCCCCCAAGTGCCGGGTTGTTATGCTTGCAGCAACCTGGGACTTGTAATTGCGTGATGCTCATAAAAACTTTAACCAGTGTAGCACCCAAGGGCCGGGTCATGATGCAATAATGAGCAGGGACTTTGTAAATATAATCATGTAAACTTTGAACAGCAATGGTGTAGCCCCCAAGGGCCGGCTCAGTAAGATAATATTGAGCTGGGACATGATATATACTTCAATGAAAATAACATCATATGATGTAACCCCCATCATGGGGCTTGAATCCACGTCCACAAGGTTAAGAGCCTTGTGCTTTACCAACTGAGCAGTGAACCCTTCAATATAATGGATAAAAAGCTTTGTACCTTGAATTGTTGACATGAGCAATTGGTAGCCCCCAAGGGCCAGCTCATTACGATGTGATGAGTCGGGTCTTCAATAAGGTGAGCAAACAATGACTTTGCATTAACCGCCAAGTGTCATGGTGCATGCTTACAATGACATGAGACTTGTGTATTTGATGTAATCTCAACTTAAATAATGTAGCCCCCAAGTGTCGGGTCGTAAGCCTGCAGCGACTCGGGACTATTCCCTCCATTCTAGAATAAATCATATTCATTGTTAAAATAATAGCCATTGCGCTGAAGCGACTTTGAAAACCTCAATAATAATATTGGTTATTGAAAACCATAATTAAAATCCAGCCATGTTGGCTATTAAAGATTTGAATAATATAATCCAATGATTTATGAGTGCTTGATTCCAATGCCGCAATCCAAATATATACTGGCAACTTATAGTCCAAAGCCAGGCCGGGTTGATAAACACCGGATAATTTATCATCATACTGGTGACTTATAGTCCAAAGACAGTCCGGGTTAATAAACACCAGATAATTTATCATCATACTGGCGACTTATAGTCAGGCCGGGTCAATAGACGCCGGTTTATCATAAAATATTATCAAAGGAGAAAAGACATTGACAAATAAAAGCAAATGAGCACTTGTAGTCGAGGCATTTCAAAGGCTGCCAGGACCAAATTCGAGGCTTTTCATGGGCTTCCAGGACACTGAGTTAAACCGTTTTACAAAGCCTTTTAAGATGGACCTCACATTAACCAACCGCCATTTTAACTTTGACAAGTTGAGGGTCTGTATAAGATTGACTTGTCAAACGTTCGGCGGGTCATACAAGGATTACCTGGGCGGAGTGACTTACTTGATGAAGGTAGGTTAACCCAGGATTTTAGGTGAATACACCTGGCTTCCACGCCTGGCTTGGTAGCCTATTACAAGGGTCCTTAAAAACTCTTTGTTGATGTGCACAAAGAGCCCTCAGGTAACATTTTGAGCTGTGCTTAGTGGGTGCCTATGTTTGAGTTGTGCTTTTGCAACACTCTCTTTGGCCCTCAAGTGATTTCCTTTTGGCCTTTCGCCGATCAAGCGGTGTAGCCATGGTTCAAATGCGACCAATCCCCCAAGTGATTTCCCTGGTGGCCTTACACCGATCAAGAGGTGTAGCTATGGTTCAAATACGACCAAGCCCCCAAGTGATATATTTCTGAGTTGTGCTCGCCAGGTGCCTATGTTTGAGTTGTGCTGTGCAGCAGACTCTTTTGGCCCCTTATGATAATATTGGCTTGAGAGCCGGATCAAAAGGGTAGTCATAACTATGCTCCGTGAGCGGGAAGCCCCCAAATGTACATATAAGTTTTGGCATTGCACCGTCCGGTGTAGGCAAGGCGGAGAGTTGATGATCTTTGCAACACTCATTGTATACTCCTGGTATGAGTCTTTAAATAAACTCCGTGACATGACAGTCATCTTTTGCAGTGAACAATTGTCCTACATCAAAAAATATCACAAGCCCGAGTACTTGTTCTTTAAATAAAAATTGACTGGACATGATTCACCTGATTTGTCCCAGCGATAGATAATCCTCAGAATGTGCCAATCAAGGTGGCTCAACATGGAGTGGATGTGTGAGTAGGCCGCGGCATTGTAAGCCGCGCGGACGAGCAAGTTGTCCTCCTTGTTGTAAACCGGCGCAAACGCGTGAACCGGCCGCAAGAGCGGACGGGCGAGTCGTCTGTGTTTTTGTAAGTCGGTGCGGTTGCGAGAGAGGGCCACGGCATTGTAAGCCGGTGCGGGAGTCCGTTAAGTAACGACAATCACTGGTGCCAAATGATGTTGGGGCGCCTCCATCTCCACGGTATAATGCCACATTGTAATGAATTTTCTCCTGCATATAAAATATAGCAGGGCAAAGTAGTTTTGCTTGGATGAATTAAGATATACTTAAAAATAAATAAGGTAAATAGAACATGATAGTCAGCCCCCAAGGTTGATGATTTCTAGATCCTGACGTAAGAAGCAGTACTGATAGTACTATACAACGCACTGCTAATAGTAGCGTTTGTAATCTGCCTTTGAGCTAAGCAGCAATTTTTTTCCAGGTGTGCATAAACACCACCGGGTCAAATTCCCCTTCTTGATTTATCTTAGCAAGCCGAGACCACACCCGTCCGGACGCAGCAGCGGGCGGTTCACAGTGCGGGGAAGCCGTGGAGGAGACAGCATAGGAGCTGACCGGCAGAAGAGGCAGGTGAACCGGCATAGGCAGATGGTAATTCGGCAGGCGTAGCGGTGAACTGGTGCGGCGGGGCCAGCAAGTGTAGTTGGTGGCGAGTCGCGTTTGCGACGACTCGGGTATAGCCGCAGCTTGGGAGCCGGTGAAGACGCGCAAGGGCGCAGAGCGACAGTGGAAACGCGGCCAGCCCGCGACTACGGCAACTTGGAACAGAGGGCGGCTTCTGGCCCGGCAACGGTCGTGTTAGCGCGGGGCCAACTCGGTCTGCGCGGCAACAACACGCAACGTTTTGGAAACGAGGCGAGGCGGCGTGGCCGGGGCGGCTTGACACGCCGGCGAGGCAACTTGGTGGTGGCGACTTGTGACGGCAGAACTGGCTCACTGGCGGAAACGATGCAAGGCCGGGCTCGAGGCCGTAGCGACTCGCTGCAGACACGGAAGGCAGGGCCGGCCACGGAGGCGGCAGCTCAAAGCTGCTATAACGCACGGTCAAAGGCAGCCGACGACTCAATGAGGGCGACCTGGAGCTATGCGTGAACCGGAGGCAGTGCATGGCAGAGCGGCGGCTTGTGGCGAGCATCTCACGGGTGAGGGACAGCGGCATCAAGGCGGCAAGCCAACATTGAATCGCGGGCAGAGGGTGCAAGACTGACGGGTCGCGCAGGTGCCGACGCGCATGGCGCGGCGGCTCGGATGTGAGGCGTGCTCATCGCGGTGCGAAGCCGGTCAACAGCGACGGCGGTTCAAAAGTGTTGGCCTCCCCTACTGCAGTTAAGCAGACAGCAGAGAAGAGCAGAGCGATGATCGATGAAGCGCGTCACAGCAACAGCGAAAGTGACCCGGCGCAGTGAGTCAGTAGAGACGGAGAGTGCAGCCCAAGGCGGTGGCGGTTTAGTACATCGGGCGGTTCGTATTTCTGCTGGAAACGGAGATAACCCGGTGCGCGGAAGGCGGCTTGCAGGCGCAACGAACCGAGGCGAGCACCATAGCGGCTCGGATTAATGGCAAGGTCGGTCGGGCACGTAAAACGGCCCAAGGCACCGTGATAGAGGATGCGTGAATCGACCGGCACTCCGGAGACGACGAGCGCGCAGGAATCGACCGGTGTCTCGAACGAGAGCCCCAGCTTGAGGCAGATTTCTGCCGCGGCGGAGACGGCAGGTTCGGCTCGAGGTGAAGGCAACAAAGGCCGGGGCGTCTTGGCGATGAAGACGACAGCGACTTGAGGCGGAGCCAGGGGCGGACCCAGGACAAAAATTACCCGGTGTCCCATGTACAATACTGGCATACCGTGTTAAATATTAATGCATATGATCCTACAACACTTGCTTTTTCAAAACCGATCAACATTTTCATCATGTATTGATCGCTCTTGCTTTTCTAGAAATACTTCCTTCTATGACTGATAGTTATTATTTGATATTTACGCTTGATAACTTATATTTGGGCAGAGAAGATTAAACCATGAAAGAATAGGTATCTAGTACTTGATTTTAAAAGTAAGCTTACCTTGGTTTTTTTTGGAAAAGAAGGATGACCCCGGCCTCTGCATCTGGGAGATGCATACGGCCATTTTATTGATTATTCTCGAGGACCTTTCAAAGTAGAACAACAGTATGCTTGAATCTGTCATCTTGGCAACATCTGCCGCTAGTCCTCACATGATGAAGGAGTGCAAGTTGGGCCACATACCCAGACCTCTCACCTAAGCCTAACATCTAAAGTCGGAGGCCCCGACCAAGCCATCTGCCGGGTCCGGGGCTCAAACCGGTCCGACGCACTCACATGTGTCGTCGCTGCCATCTTTCACTGGTCCATCTTCAAAGCAAATTGAGGTGACAACCTTGGCAGGTCCTCCGCCATCGACGCCACCACGACGCTGGACGACGACCTCCACCTACGCGAGCCTTGGCAGGTCCTCCGCCATTGACGCCACCACGACGCCAGCTGACGACCTCCACCTACACGAGTCCATCTCCATGCAACGGACGTAAATCCATGCTAGGATAGGGTCGCACCACCGCCGTCGGCGCTGCCAATCGTGGCTGCCCAGCGATTTCGCCCGAACTAGATCCTCGCCACCAGCAGCGCCTCCTGTACAGAAGCGGCGACCAAGAGGAAGCGCGGCCCGACCAGGCTGGCCCGCACGTCGAACAGGGGAGGAGAGGAGGCGCCAGATCACGCGCACCAACCGCCGTAGATGTCGCCGGCGGCCGCCAACGACCACCGGATCCCGCCGCCCGCGCAGTCGGGACACCAGATCCACCACCCGCATGACTGCTAGCCGGCCATGCCTTGCCAATGGAGCCGCCCCTCCAGATCCGGGGTTTCCCATGCAGATGCAGGGCAACCGAGGCCCCGCCGCCACCATCCTTGACGCCCCGGGCTTGCCCGACGGCTTCCTCAAGCGGCGGCGAGGAAGGGAGGGGGGGGGGGGGGGGGGTTGGGAGGAGGAGCGGCTGGGGTGGGAGGAGGGGCGGCTGCCGATCACCTTTAAGAATCGCACTGGCTAGCTGCATCGCGCCGCAGGTAATTGTTGAATGGGCCGGCTTGTTGCACCGGTGTCCAGGTAATGAAATTACGGGGTGTCCCAGCCTTATATGGGCTATATATGTATAGGTAAAATATGTTTCTACCCGGTGTCCTGTGACACCCCCTGGCCTCGGAACTGGGGTGATTCCAAGTAGGATATGTGAGGCCAGCTCGGCGGCTCACCAGAGGCGAGATGGCCAGCGATTTGATCAAGGCGGAGCCGGCACACGGCAAGGTGGTTTGTGGTGCGGCTGACTCAGCGGGGGCGACGATGAACACCGGCTACTCGACGCGCGGCTGCAGGGAACGGCGGCCCGGCGGCATAGGCAGACCAGGCGGCTCAGCCACCATCGCAGAGGAGCACTGGCAAAGGCAGTTTCTAGGGCGTGGCAGTGGAGTGAGCGCGGGGTCATTTTGGCCTGGAGGTCAGCGTGGCGAGGCCGGTTCAAGCTCGGAGTGACAGCGGAAGTGGGCACCTTGATACGTGGACACATGCGCGGTCAATGAACGAGTCCGTGGACAAGGGAACCCTGGCGCGGCAGCTCGGAAAGGCTCCCGGCGAGGCAGAGCAGCAAGACGGCAGAGGGCTGAGAGGCACTACAAGCCGGTGGTGGGTGGATAGGCGGCGCAGCCCAGGCAAAACGGCCTGTGGCGCGCCGGGCGAAGCTGGCGAGGCGGCCCAGGTAAGGGCAGCGTTTCAAAGCGGGCTGAGGCCACGGAAGCTCTCGTAGGCAAAGTGCACGAGGGTGAGGAGGCCTGCGGGCGGCGACTGAGTGATTTAAGCTTGTACGAGGAACAATCCAGCAGTGACTCAGAGGCACGACTTGGAAGGGCGCCGGTGGGCCAAGGTTGTCGATGCTGAGGCGGGTCATGGTCCAGACGACGGTGATAGTTGACAAAGCAAGAGAGACGGAGCGAATCTGTGGCGATGTAGCAGCTTGGCGTGGTCTGGCTATAGTGCGGTAATCTGGCGGCATGGCAAGCCAGCGAATCAACGTTCGCTCGAAAACGATACGTTCCGGAGACGGCTTAAAGCAGGAAAACACTCGCGAGCCGTGGCTGAGTCCTCCCTCCAATCGCGAAGGCTTGTTTCCAATTGGTTGGTGTATCAAAAAAAATTCAATGCCTTCACGTGAGTACTAAACCGGCCACTAGTACTGACCCTGATTTGATGTTTGGACGTAGCTCATAGTCACAGCAAGGAAGTAGCAGCCTCGGGATTTGATTTGCATCATGTACACCGGCTCTCGCAGTAGGAAACGACAATTGAATTAGCTGTGTACTCTGAGTCGGTCTCGGTCTCGCCGGATTGTACTGGCTGTTTGACAGAAATCAACCCCACTCAGATAGGCAGATCGACCGACCGTGTGTGATGACGCTCACAGAACCCTAGTTTCCTTTGATCTCCAAACCTCTTGATCGTGAAGGTCGATTCAAACTTTTTTAATCTTGATCAATGAACTTGGAGTTGATATAGATCTTGACCGGCTCTTCTTCACCAGAAAATTATGAACTTCTCAATCCCTGAGAAAAAATTCCTCCAAGAACTCAACACCACCGTGTGCGGGCCCCACGGTGGGTGTCAACTATCGTGGAATTAACATGTCAGATGTCCTAATGTGAGGACTTAGTCGTGAGGCCAACGCATTTATGTGGTAGCTTGAGAGGGGTTGAGCGGAATCAAGAAAACGCAACACAAGACAAAGATTTAGACAACTTCGGGCCCCGAGAAACATCATCCGGTAATAGCCCTACATGATGTTTGTGGCTAGGTCTCATTATCATCATGAGGAAGTCACCATAAACCGGATCTCCCAGTTATGACTAGATCTCTGAGTTATGTCTAGCCCTAAGATTATTCCCCCCCCCCTCCCCCTCTTGGGGTGCCCTGCCCCTCCTTATATATGTTGAAGGGGCGGGTTACATGTAGAGTCCAACTTGGACTAAGACTTAAACTATTTTGACTTCTCTTCCTGGGCTTCTTAATGTCTCGGGCTTGTTAATCCCGGACGACTCTGTCTGTCGGGTTATGACTGGTGCTGGTTTATGATTGTCTGCGCTGGTTTATGATTGTCTGCCGGGTTATGACTGGTGCCGGTTTATGATGGTCTACCGGTTTATGATTGTCTACCAGGTTATCATCTGACTTAACTCCTGCCGGGTTATCAAGTCCCAGCCAGGTTATAACTCCGGCCGGGTCATACCGCGGGGTATATCCCTGACACCTACTGAAATATCTTTGTAAATAGCTAACAAATCAACTACCATACCTATCGGTATTTGTGAGGATGTGCCCGTTCTCGTTGCTAATGTTACTATTTTGACTGACTTTGTTATACTTGAGATGCCCGAGGACGACAACATGTCGATTACCCTTGGTAGACTGATAACCCACAAGTGTAGGGGATCGCAACAGCTTTCGAGGGTAGAGTATTCAACCCAAATTTATTGATTCGACACAAGGGGAGCCAAAAAATATTCTTAAGTATTAGTAGTTGAGTTGTCAATTCAACCACACTTGGATAACTTAGTATCTGCAGCAAAGTATTTAGTAGCAAAGTAGTATGATAGTAATGGTAATAGTGGCAAAAGTAAAGATAGCAGTATTGTAGTGATTGTAACAGTAGCAACGGTAAAGTAAATAAGCGAAGCACAATATATGAAAACCTCGTAGGCATTGGATCAGTGATGTATAATTATATCGGATGCGATTCCTCATGTAATAGCTATAACATAGGGTGACACAGAACTAGCTCCAATTCATCAATGTAATGTAGGCATGTATTCCGAATATAGTCATACGTGCTTATGGAAAAGAACTTATATGACATCTTTTGTCCTACCCTCCCGTGGCAGCAGGGTCCTAGTGGAAACTAAGGGATATTAAGGCCTCCTTTTAATAGAGTACCGGACCAAATCATTAACAAATAGTGAATACATGAACTCCTCAAACTACAGTCATCACCGAGAAGTATCCCGGTTATTGTCACTTCGGGGTTGTCGGATCATAACACATAATAGGTGACTATATACTTGCAAGATAGGATCAAGAACTCACATATATTCATGAAAACATAATAGGTTCAGATCTGAAATCATGACACTCGGGCCCTAGTGACAAGCATCAAGCATAGCAAAGTCATAGCAACATCAATCTCAGAACATAGTGGATATTAGGGATCAAACCCTAACAAAACTAACTTAATTACATGGTAAATCTCATCCAGCCCATCACCGTCCAGCAAGCCTACGATGGAATTACTCACGCACAGCGGTGACCATCATGAAATTGGTGATGGAGGATGGTTGATGATGATGACGGCGATGAATCCCCCTCTCCGGAGCCCCGAACGGACTCCAGATCAGGCCTCCCGGGAGGTTTTAGGGCTTGGCGGCGGCTCTGTATCGTAAAATGCGATGAAACTTCCTCTCTGATTTTTTTCTCCGCAAAACGGAATATATGGAGTTGGGTTGAGATCGGTGGAGCATCAGGGGGCCCACGAGACAGGGGGCGCGCCCAGGGGGAGGGGGCGCGCCCCCACCCTCGTGGACAGAGTGCACTAAAAGAAATATGTCAACTTATGACCTTCTGTCAGTGTCCCTGGAAGAATTGGTCATAGATTTATGACCATTTGAGACCAATTGGTCAAAAGCTGTTCGAGGGGCTCCAAACCCTAAACTATTGCGACCATTTTGGTCAGAAAGGTCATAATTTCCTTACATGAAATGGTCATAAAGCTAACAGTGCTAGTCCGCTGCCTTATTTCTAGTTGTTAACGACCAATATAGATGGTCATAGCCTTGTAAATTGTGGTGGGTTGCTATGACTAGGCGCCACCTCATCAGTTTTGCCTATGTGTCATGTCCATGTGGCAGTTTTTGCCCTAGGTTGAGAAGCAACCTATATTTCTGTCATTCCCAAAATTCCCAAAAAAATCTCATAAATTCTTTGGGTCATATCTTCGTCAAATATGTAAAAACCTTCCTTGCCTAGTTCAAAAATAATTCAAAAATATTCATTTTCCTATTCTGTTCAGAGTAACAGCTTGTGAAGGAAGTACCACTTTGGCATGTCCAAATAGTATCCATTTTCTACAATGCTTTCCTATGCCCAGATAACCATCCTCCACCAAATGCCAGCTCAATCCATTCATTATTTTGAGCCGAGCTTCAACATTCGTATTTATGTCCAGTGTGGTGGTTTGCAAAGCAAGTACCACCTAGGCTCCTCCTTTTGAGCTGAAAATTTGTGAAAACGGTCTTCTTAGTAACTGATCATCCTCAGCCAAAACTCACGCCCATTAGCCATGTACATTTCCCATACCGCTAATCAAACACTTGGCTGTTAATTCATGTTTGAGCATCGATTGGTCTCCTCGTGAGAATCTTATGTTGTAATTTTCTTCCTAGCACCAACCTAGGGAGTGCCCAACCCACTAGACATGCCTAGGCCGCCCAGAACACATGGCAACGCCACGGTCACGCGGTGACCACGTGGCGGGCATGCGAGTTTACGCGCTCTAGAGTTGGGGCCCTCGGCCACCGCCCAAACCTCGACGTATCGCCACCAAACCATGTATTTATGATTAAATAGGTCCTTATGTAACTAGAAATGATTTTTGGAAAAAATAAATAGCAAACTATGCGGCAGCTGCAATTCAAATTTGACCCGCTTCCAACTGAATCGGCAGAAATTTGTCTTTTTCACGAGAGGTGGATCAAAAAAATTTACACCAGACCATTTTGTCAATTGTGCATTAAATATGTCCTAGTATTTTATAAAAATGATTTGGTCCAATTTTGCAACAATTATTTGGTAGTTCCTTCACAAAAAAACCTCCTTTCGGGCACTCGAAAAATGAAAAATGGTTTTTTCGTCCAACGAAAATGAAAACTTCCTTAGGCAAAATTGTTTTCTATTCCAATATGCACCCTTGTGCACAATATGAGATCATTTGAACAAACTATGCCATGAATGTGGCCATAAGATTGATCATTTGGCTTGAAAGCCATGAATCTTCACACTTGATAGCTCACTTCTGAGAACACTTTTTTAAAATAATTACCGTATTACAAGTTTATTATTTTTCCTGGAAACTTGGTCACATATAATGACACAATGCGAAGGTTTTCCAATTTTTTAATTTTTTTTGAATATTTTATGCCCGTTTCAAAATGCGGTCAAAACGGCGGGCTTGACCGTTCCTAGCTAGTGGTTGAATCTTGGAAAACTTTTGGTGTTTCTCTGATTAAATAGATACTTATGTACCTAGAAATTATTTTAAAAAAAATAAATAGCAAACTATGAGGCAGCTGCAGTTCAAATTTGACCCGCTTCCAACTGAATCATCGAAAATTTGTCTTTTTCACGAGAGGTGGATCAAAACTTTTTACACCCAACCATTTTGTCAATTGTGCATTAAATATGTCCTAGTATTTTAGAAAATTGATTTGGTCCAATTTTGCAACAATTATTTGGTAGTTCCTTCACAAAAAAACCTCCTTTCAGGCACTCGAAAAATGAAAAATGGTTTTTTCGTCCAAAGAAAATGAAAAATTCCTTAGGCAACATTGTTTGCCATTCCAATATGCACCCTTGTGCACAATATGAGATCATTTGAACAAACTATGTCATGAATGTGGCCATAAGATTGATCATTTGGCTTGAAAGCCATGAATCTTCACAGTTGATAGCTCATTTCTGAGAACACTTTTTTAAAATAATTACCGTATTACAATTTTATTATTTTTCCTGGAAACTTGGTCACATATAATGACACAATGCGAAGGTTTTCCAATTTTTTAATTTTTTTTGATTTTTTTATGCCCGTTTCAAAATGCGGTCAAAACGGCGGGAATGACCGTTCCTAGCTAGTGGTTGAATCTTGGAATTTTTTTGGTGTTTCTCTGATTAAATAGATACTTATGTACCTAGAAATGATTTTTGGAAAAAATAAATAGCAAACTATGAGGCAGCTGCAGTTCAAATTCGACCCGCTTCCAGCTGAATCGGCGGGAATTTGTCTTTTTCACCAGAGGTGGATCAAAATTTTTGACACCCAACCATTTTGTCAATTGCGCATTAAATATGTCCTAGTATTTTATAAAAATGATTTGGTCCAATTGTGCAACAATTATTTGGTAGTTCCTTCACAAAAAAACCTCATTTCAGGCACTCGAAAAATGGAAAATGGTTTTTTCGTCCAACAAAAATGAAAACTTCCTTAGGCAACATTGTTTGGAATTCCAAGATGCACCCTTGTGCACAATATGAGATCATTTGAACAAACTATACCATGAATGTGACCATAAGATTGATCATTTGGCTTGAAAGCCATGAATCTTAACGCATGATAGCTCATTTCTGAGAACACTTTTTTAAAATAATTGTTGTATTACAAGTTTGTTATTTTTTCTGGGAACTTGGCCACATATAATGACACAATGCGAAGGTTTCCCAATTTTTTGATTTTTTTTTGAATTTTTTATGCCCGTTTCAAAATGCGGTCAAAACGGCGGGAATGACCGTTCCTAGCTAGTGGTTGAATCTTGAATTTGTTTAGGTGTTTCTCTGATTAAATAGATACTTATGTACCTATAAATGATTTTTGGAAAAAATAAATAGCAAACTATGAGGCAGCTGCAGTTCAAATTTGACCCGCTTCCAGCTGAATCAGCGGAAATTTGTCTTTTTCATGAGAGGTGGATCATAACTTTTTACACCCAACCATTTGGTCAATTGTGCATTAAATATGGCCTAGTATTTTAGAAAATTGATTTGGTCCAATTTTGCAACATTTATTTGGTAGGTTCTTCACAAAAAAAACCTCATTTGGGGCACTCAAAAAATGGAAAATGATTTTTTTCGTCCAAAGAAAATGAAAACTTTCTTGGGCAATATTGTTTGCCATTCCAAGATTCACCATTATGCACAACATGAGATCATTTCATTGAATTTTTCATGTGAAAAAGTAGAAAATGATCCCCCTCCTAAAAACTCATTTCACATAACAATTTTTAAAAGATATTTGTCTTATTCCAATTGCAAGTTTGCTAGTTTTCCTAAAAACTATGTCACATTTGGTGACACAATGAGAATGTTTCTTTTTTATTTTCTCATATCATAAAACTGTTTATATGATTCAACACCTTTTTTTGAAAAATATGGTTCAACACCTTATTTTTAGTCGATTACGACCAATTCAGAAGGTCATAACGTGTACTGCATTCTGATTGGTCCGTAGTCATGTCACGCGGATCGTGCTCAAACGCCGTCGGATGCTCTCGGATCCGACGGTAGCCCTTTCTCCCTCACCCCCTCCCCCTCTTTGCCTGAAAAAAAGAAAAAGAAAAAAGAAAACTCCCTCACCCTCTCACCCCACGAACCCTAGTGCTCTAGATCCGCCACCCGCTCACGCGCTCCCTCTCCCCCATCGCCGCCGCCACACCGCCGATCCGCCATCCGACCCCGCCGCCCACGCCCACGCGCCACCACCCGCTTCTCCTCGCCTCCTGGAGGACGTCCACCGCTCTTCCTCCGCCCGTCCCGGAGGCCTCGGTCGGCGCCCTCCTCCGTAGGGCTGCCGCGCTCGGCTAGCCCTCGGCGCCCGCGTCCGAGCGAGAGGAGCTCGCTGCTCGAGCATGCACAAGACCCATGGCGCCCTCCCGAGCTCCTCCGTCTTCATCAAAGCACCACAGGACCAACAGCTCCACCGCGCGTGCCCGCCGGCGGCAAGAGTCCCAGGCCAGTGAGCTAAGTCTCTCCCTTGCCTTCTCGTTTTCCCGTGCTTCCTTTCTTCCCTTCCCTCGCTAACCTCCCGCTCTCTCTGTCCTTTCCTCGTTATGACAGCCAATGCCATGGATGGACTCTGTCCAGGATCTCGCCGCTCGTACCCGCTTCCTCTGGCCACCGAAGCCTCTGACCAGCCTCGTCGCGTGGACCTCCTCCCCCACCTGGCAGATCCGGCCTCTCCTGCCCGTTGACCGCGCCGCTGGAGCCCTGCATCGCCCCTCACTGGTTCTTGCTTTGATGCCCACCTCTGTAAAATTTTTCACTCGCTCTACTTGTTTTGATGTGGAGATGTGAGGAGTTTGTAGTTTCTTTGTGTGCTTGGCCGATGGGGTTGTTTTTGGCTCTGTTTGGTCTGTGCTGGATAATAGTCTGAAGCCTGAAGGCGATAGGAACCATGTGTGTGTGTACAGAACCTTGAGTTTCAGTTTTGTTCTGGTAATACAGAATGTGCTCTATTGGTTCTCAGTTTACCTCGTTTTATTGGTATATATTCCTGCAGGCGGAGCAGCGGGTGGGGGAGTAAAATCAGGCGATGGCCAGCAAGTCAAGGCCGTCACAACGGCCGGCATGCACCACAAGGAGGAGGATGGCCTCTTCACCTACTCCGGCCCCGTCCTCCCCGACTCCTGGTCGTGCCCCTGTGCATGATAGCGCCCTCACTCTTCTACTTCTACTACCTACTGTTGCTCTTGTGCTACTATTATACGATGGTAGTATGCTGCTAATGATGTTGTTGATGCCATGCTTTTTGTCTTGTCATGCACTGAAATTAATTGGTAGCATTAGAAGCAAATTTCCCATCATCCTTTAGCTGCACTAGTCTTGTGTATTTGGCAGGCATATGCATATCTGTAGCTCTTCCTTTTTTTGATAATTCACTCATCTGTAGCAGTCACATATCTGTCCTCGTAACATCTGCTTGATCAATGCTGTTTTGTTCTCATATAGAATGTCCATTTGTTGCTGTCTATCTGCTTGCTAGGTGTGCATCCAAGTGTGGGATGTTGTTGGTGATCCTCCGTAGATTTACAGTGTTAGTTTTTCCTTCTGTTCTAGTAGACCCGATTGAGCTGGATTGTTCAGCTAGGGTGGGTGCGTACATCAAGTGCCAACTGTCAGTCATCCACCGTGGGTTTGTTTTCTTCACTTCTGCAACAATACACCAAGTGAATCATGCGTCCACTTGGAAGTAGACCCAGTTACATCATGAGTGGTGGATCATTGGTCGTTTAAAATGGTTTCTTAAGAGTGCTGACTTATTATTCAGTGAATTTTCTCTGATGTGTCTAAAATGTTGTCTTTGTGCCTACTTCATTGTTTTCATTCCTATAGTGTGCTTTTTCAGTTTCATTTTACTGTAATATCGCCCAGTTTTACAGTGTAATTTACTGCATAGTCACTGTAAAACTTGTAGGTATTACAGTGGAATACCTAAGATTTTTTTAGGGAGTTACACTGTAAATAACCCATTTTAAACATTGTATAAACCGCAGGTATTTATAGTGGAATTCCTCTATTTTTTCACTGTACATCCTCAATTTCTATTACAATGTAAAGTCCCACATTTATCATACTCCATGCTTTATCTCTAATTTCTTGGTCTTTTGACATTGTAAATTGCAGCTATATTAACGCCCTTATTTTCTTGTGTATTTCCAATGCTTTTTAACTCTGTATTTCCTGTTGGTTTACTGTTTTTACCCTGTTCTAAATATATTTCAGTGTTGCTTTCAGTCTGTTAGAACCTGATGATTCCAGTTTTTTTACTAGATTCTTTGATGTTTTCTGCAGAAAAATTCATCTAAAAGGTGTCCATACATCAGAAGGGTGAGCACAAGGAGTAGGAGACTGTTGGCGTTTTGTAAAACCTGATGATCCTACTTTTGTACATCAGAAGTAGCAGTAGTAGGGGAAGGGTTATCTGGGAATTTAATGTATCTTCTCTCTGTTTGTGAATGAAATAGTAATAATGTATGTGATTTAATGTATCTTCTCTTTGTGAATTTCATGTATGTTTCAGAATTACAATTCCTGTTTCATATGAAATAGTAATTATGTATGTGATTTGAAAATGTGTGCAATGAAAACATGACTCCTGCGACCCACTTATCAAAATAATTTGAGCACATTTGAAATTTTTGACATGTGGGACCAGTGTATGATATTATGATATTTGGGACAAATGTAAAACAGTGGAAAATAAAATAGCAAAAAGTAAAAGATCATACGCTGTAAAAGGCCGCATCTAGAAATAAAAGTGCTGAATTGTTGGGCCGGGCCCATGTAGCTAGAAAAAATTAATAGAGAAAAAATATAGTAAAAAGGCCGAATTGTTGGGCTCGGCCCATGTAGAAAATCGAATTGGACCGGGCTGAATCTTGTGCCACATCAGCTTGCCACGCTGGATGCCTACGTGGCCTGGGGGAGGTTGCTAGTGACCAAAATGCCACAGTAGGAATATTTTGGTCGTAAACGTCTTTGACCATTCCAGAAGAAAGGTCGCTATAGTCAGTTTACGACGGCCAGCTTTTGACCTTCTGTTTTTGGTGACAAAAAGGTCATAAATGGAAATTTGTGACCTTTCAGTGACCAATAGTGGTGGTCATAAGTTGACATATTTCTTGTAGTGGTGGGCCCCCTGGCCTTCATCTTTTGACAGTATTTTTTATATATTTTGAAACTTATCTCCGAGAATTTTCAAGTCATTCCGAGAACTTTTGTTTCTGCACAAAAATAACACCATGGAAGTTCTGTTGAAAACAGCGTCAGTCTGGGTTAGTTTCATTCAAATCATGCAAGTTAGAGTCCAAAACAAGGGCAAAAGTATTTGGAAAAGTAGATACGTTGGAGACGTATCATAGACCCTTCTTGAATACTGCAGGGGCTGTTATTGATTGCACTAAAAGCAAGATCACTTTTCATATCAATGGTAATGAGCATACGGTGCACTTTCTGAAGAAACAATTCCAAGTGAATGGTATTATTGTTATTGAAAAATCTCCGACCATTACTACTGGAAGTTTTCACCTACCTCTACCTACTGTTAAAAACAAATATGAAATGCTTATTGTTGGGGACATTCATATCCTTGTTTAGGTAACTTAGTGATTTACGAAAGTTCTTCGGTTTCATGCTAATCGAAAGTGGTTATTAATAAGACTTGATCAACCTTATTAATGGAACATTTTTGAGACGTATGAAGTTGATGAGTTTAGTGAGCACTACCTTCTGTGCCTACCTTTTGATTTCTGTTTTTCTTAGTTAAATAAAATAAAATGCCATGCTTTGTCTGTTTTCTAAGTTTTTCGTGCAATAAAAAATGACCCAAAAATAAAAGTTCTCAGAATGCTCTGAAATTTTAATAAGATTTTTTCTGAATATTTAAGAATTTCTGGTGCAAATAATACCAGAGGGAGGTGCACCAGGTGGGCACAACCCACCTGGGCGCGCGAGGACCCCCAGGCATGCCCTGGTGGGTTGTGGTCCCCAGGTGGGGCCCCTCACTTATCTCTTCATCCCACATCATCACCTACCTCTAGAAAAATTCACCATTGCTCTCTGTTTCGTGTTCTTGCTCTCAACCCCACGGATTTCTATCTCTTTGCTCGAAGCTCCATTTCCGAAACTGTTTCGGGGGATTGTTTCTTGGTATGTGACTCTTCCATGTGTCCAATTAGTTTTTTCTTTAGTGCTATATATTTTTGAGTAATTAGCTACTCTTGGTGCTGCTGTAGATGAGCTTGCATGTTGAATTCTTAGAGTTCTAAGTAGTTTGAATGCTTGCTATGTCCTCTATACATCCCTATGAGTAGTTGCTTACAATTCTCTGAACTTTTGTTGAGAAAAATTTTGTGGACTAAATTTTTTAGCATTGTGTTCATAGGAAAACGATGAATATCTTTAGGAAGTTTGCTTCCAAGAAGAACTCCAAGGGAGTTGTTGGGGAGTCATCTGGCAATGATCTCCATACCAGGAGATTGGCGGAGTTACAACCGTGTGAATGGCCGCATAACCCGTTCATGGAAGGGGCCGGAATCCTTCAAGAATTTGCACAGTACGCTGCTAATGTCGGCCTCAGCGACTTCATCGCAGCTAAATGCGAATAGTATCATCTCCTAACAAATTCCTTTGTGCAAAATTTTCATTTCCATTCTAGGAATAATCCCCTTGAGGTGCAGTTTAACCTATATGCTGAAACCCATCAGATACCGCTTACTGGATTTTGTAACATATGCATGCTTCCTTCTGATGGTGGTTTGGTAGAGCCCAGGCCCGCGGAGTTTGATGGTTTTTACCGTACTCCGACAGTAGGGGATGAGAGAGGGTTATTGGGTGTCACCGCCACTAGCCTACATTTTCCTGTTGTACATTATTTTGCTCTATTTATTGCAAAGTGCTTACTTGTTAGAGAGAAGGTAGGTGCACTTAGCACTCCAGACTCTGTTGTTTTACGGCGTGCACTTTATGGCAACAACACCTATAGCTTGGGAGCTATTATGGCATGTCACCTTCACATTAACAGATCCAAGGGTAAAATACATGGTGGTATTTATGCTACTCGCTTAGCGACTCACTTTAACGTTGAGATACGACAGCATGATTATCCCTTGGCCAAGGTTTACTTAGATTGAGCGGCTATGGAAGACCACTAGTTTATAGCTGTCGATTATCCTGATATTTCTATTCCTTATAACTCAGTTTTTAGTGAGAGAACTCGTGATATTATTCCATTGCCTACACCTGCTTTGTTTCACCCTATTGCCAGGCACGGATACATGATTATGCCTGAGGACATTGTTGCTTACCGGAACAATTTGGCTGCAACATAGGAGGAGCCTCAGCAGTGGGACCCTCAGGTGCCCGCTCCTCAACACTTCAACATAGGACCGCATGGCTTCTACGACTGGTGATTACCAAGTTAGGCCAAAAGCCTAAGCTTGGGGGAGTATGTATTTCCACCGGCATTACATTCATGTTCACACATTGCATTCCAGTTGTCGGTGTTCACACTTTTTCATTGTATTATCCATGCTAGATTTATTTTCTCATTTTATTCTTGTGTGTTTGAAAAACTTTGAGAAAATCCAAAAACATATTTCTTGCTTCTTTTTGATTTTTCTTCCTAGTTTAAATTGTTGTAGCACTAAAAAGAAAACCCAAAAAGATTTCCTTATTCTTCTTTCACTTGTTGGGAGCTTTCCAGTGTAAATATTTTTTTTCTTGTTTTTGCTTTTTCCCTTTTTATTTGCTTGTTTATGAAAAAAAACAAAAACTCCAAAAAATATATTTCAATGTGTTTCTCTGAATTTCTTTTCTTTTTATTGAGTCTTAACAAGGAGAAGACCACAATGAAAATGTTGAGTGGCTCTCATATGCATTATTGTTGATCTGACAAAGAGTCCATATTACCTTGTCTTCTCCTTTTGAATAAAATGCAGATTCCAGCTTAGTCCACGGCACTCTTGCACTATTATTATTTTATAATCATTCGGTCGTGCAAGTTAAAGGCAATAATGACGATATTCGATAAACTGGCCGTGGCAGAGGGAAACGGGTATGAACTCGACTTGTTCTGTTTTTGTAGATATGTTTAACCTAGTATCCATGATTCATCCTATTATGATCAAACATGTTTGCAATTACATTTAGAGATTATAGTTTCTCATGCCATGCATAAGTAGCTAGGAGTGGATAATGATTTATCCTGGATGTCAACATTGCGTTAAAATGATTGTGCTGTAGTATGATGATATTGTATCCTCCTCTGAATGTTCGAGTGGCTTGACTTGGCACATGTTCATGCATCTAGTTGAATCAAAACCAACATAGCCTCTATGATATTTATGCTCATGTTGTTCATATCCTACACGTGCTAGTATCCAATGTTACTTATGCATAATTTATGTTCTTGACCATTGTTGCTCTCTAGCTGGACGCTTCTCAACCTATTTGCTAGCCTTCGCCTGTACTAAGTGGGAACTCTGCTTGTACATCAAAAACCTGAAACCCAAGTTATTCCAGATGATTCCACCATACCTACCTATATGCGTTACTACCATGCCGTCCTAAGTAAATTTGCATGTGCCACCTCTAAAAACTACAAATAAATATCATTTTTGTGTGCCTGGATTGTTCATAGAGCGACAGGAGGTAGTTGGTATCTTCCATGATAAGCGGGTTATTTTTAGGATGGGTGTTTATTCACTCACCATTGCATGAGAAAGGGGCGGTAATAGGGATTCCCAGTCCCAAATTGCAAAAAGAACTTATAAATAATCAAACAAAAACTCCTATGGAGCAATAACCTTTACTATGTCGCTTGGGAACCACTACTAATGTGTTTAACATGGAAGATATTGATAACTAAAGGTCGCGAAGTAAACAAGAAGGGTGCATGTCTCAAAATTTCATTTACCCTGTTTTAAAAAACTTGAACTCTGGCACCTTTGCAAATCATTGCTTTCCTCTGTGAAGGGACTATCTATTTACTTTTATGTTGTGTCATCACCTTCTCAAATAAGTGCTAGAACCTGAGAGCACTGCTGTCATGCTGATGCATTGTGTGTAGCTAATATTGGGTGCATCATGACTGGATCTTTTCTACCATGAATTACAATGTTTAGTTGTTGCTTGAACTTTGGAGGTGCTCTGCATTTATGTTTTGCGGTCTTAGAAAGGGCTAGCGATATACCACTATTGTCATATTATATCATGGTTGTTTTAACAACGTTTTGCTGTTTGAGATATCTTATTATTGCTCGCTAGTTGATTATGTCATTGATATGAGTTAATATAATTTTTAAGAGTTATTATCGACATGGTTAGTTATAATATTTGCTGAAAACCTGAGTGTTGTTTAAGCTTATTTATGGAAACAAGACTAAAAGAGTTCATAAAAGTTTTTCTTTTTCACTTTCAATTTATCAACTGAATTGCTTGAGAACAAGGAAAGGTTTAAGCTTGGGGGAGTTGATACGTGTCCATCGTATCTACTTTTCCTAACGCTTTTCCTCTTGTTTTGGATTCTAATTTGCATGATTTCGAATGAAACTAACCCGGACTGACGATGTTTTCAACATAACTACCACAGTGTTGTTTTTGTGCAGAAATAAAAGTTCTCGGAATGGAACAAAACTTTGTGAGGAATTTTTTATACAATAAAAGAGAATTTTAGGAGCCAAGAACCACCGGAGGGGGGCACCTGGGTGGGTACAACCCACCAGGGCGCGCCACCCCCTCCAGGCGCGCCTAGGTGGGTTGTCCCACCTGGTGGCCCCACAAACCCTGAAACCGATGCTATAAAATCCTGTTTTTCTAGAAAAATATCAGGGAGAAAGAATTATCGCGTTTCACAAGATTGAGCCGCCGCCGTGTCCTCTTCTTCATTGGGAGGCCGGATATGGAGTCCGTTCGGGGCTCCGGAGGGGGGAATCTTCGATCTTCGTCATCACCAACCCTTCTCCATCGCCAATTCCATGATGCTCCCCACCGGGAGCGAGTAATTCCTTCGTAGGCTCGCTGGTCGGTGAGGAGTTGGATGAGATTAATCATGTAGTCGAGTTAGTATTGTTAGGGCTTGATCCCTAGTATCCATTATGTTCCGAGATTGATGTTGTTATGACTTTACCATGCTTAATGCTTGTCACTTTGGCCCTGGGTGCCTTGATTTCAGATCTGAACCGTTTAAGTTATCACCATTATATCCATGTTCTAGATCCGATCTTGCAAGTTATAGTCACCTACTATGTGTTATGATCCGGCAACCCCGGAGTGACAATAGTTGGGACCACTCCCGGTGATGACCGTGGTTTGAGGAGTTCATGTATTCACCGTGTGCTAATGCTTTGTTTCGATACTCTATTAAAAAGAGACCTTAATATTCCTTAGTTTCCAATAGGACCCCGCTGCCATGGGAGGGTAGGACAAAGGATGTCATGCAAGTTCTTTCCATTAGCACGTACGACTATTTACGAAATACGTGCCTACATTATATTTATGAACTGGAGCTAGTGTCGTATCGCCCTAGGTTATGACTGTCTCATGATGAATATCATCCAACGAATTACCGATCCAATGCCTACAATTTTCCTACATATTGATCTTGCTAAGTTACTACTGTTGTTGTTACTATTGCATTTGCCACAAAACTATTGCTATCACTATTACCATTACTGCTGCTGCTACCACTATTATCAAAACTATCATACTACTTTCCTACTAATCACTTTGCTGCAGATAATTAATCTCCAGGTGTGGTTGAATTGATAACTCAGCTGCTAATACCTGCAAATATTGTTTGGATCCCCTTGTGTCGAATCTATAAATTTGGGTTGAATACTCTACCCTCGAAAACTATTGTGATCCCCTATACTTGTGGGTTACCAAGTACCCGGGTGCTATTGATCTTATTGAGTCGTCCGGTCTTGCCGCTCCATTTGCATTTTAGCATGACTTTAACAATGCCGCTATACATCAGTTTTATGCCACATGCTTCTTTGGTCCTGACAAGACCGTCGCCTGGATGACTTCTGACACCGAGCTCACAGCCACTTATGCTCAGTTTGTCGCTGCCCTTGGCTTTCCTGACATTGGATTCAAGATCCACAAGGATGATCCAAATCACAAATCTAAAGCTATTGAGGCTTGTGGCTATCTTCTCAAAGACCTGCCTGATCTCTCTGAGGAAGATAAGTGTAAGGATCTGAATCAAGTTTCTTTTTGGAGATCTCCGTTCTACATCATCTATCAACATGTCATCCGCACCATATATCCCAAGTTGGGTGACAAGGGATCTTGCAATAGTTATTGCATTGATCTCATGTCTCTCATGTATGAGTCTCCCAAAGGAAAGATGAATGTCCCTCATTTTCGGTGGCATGAAACCCGTCTTGCTAGCTTTCAGTACAAGTGAGCTTTCCCTCATGTTCCATTCATTCAAGCTCTCATTAAGAGTGTTGCTCCATTCTCTCTTGAACGAACTCATGTGCATGAGAAGTGGACTATTCCTCCTCACATGGCTGACGATTGGGCTCCCAAGGGTTCCTCCAAGTCTGCCCCTGCTCGTAGGTTGGCTGCTAGATCTCATCCTACTACTTCTAACTCTGCATCCTTTGGGCGTTTTGCTTGGTTTCTCAGAAAGGCTCAATCTGCCATGATGAAGGCGTTTACCTTCAACTGCACACAAAACCATGATGTAGTCACTCGGATGATCACCTCCAAGAATTCCTCGAAGTCTCATCTACGTGACTCTGGGGCTACCGATGTTAGTGATGATGAGCGTCTTCCGGCAGCTGTGTTCCCTCGGTGTCTGCCGTGGCCTCGGACGTTTGGTATGTCTCGGACGTCCGACAGCTGATGCACTCGGATTGGCCCCAACGGCCACTTATTGATGGATATTATATATACCTCTCACCCATTCCATGGGAGGTTTGACCATTCACTTTGAACTTTCTCAAGAACACTTTTCACTCTCTCTCTCTCTCACACTCCTACACCAAATCTTAGATCCCTAAGGGATTTGAGAGCATTTGAGAGAAGTTGTCCACTCAAGTTATAGATCCACTCCTTCCCCATCTTTGCACCAACGGAATTCGTGATTTGAGCTAGTCTTGAGCTTTTCCACATCGTTCTTATTTCTCTTGGAGGTTGGAGACTCCTAGGTGGTAGGAGTCATTCGGAGAGAATCGATCATTCTGATTACCCCCGGAAAGTTTGTGAGGGTTTGGAGTCCACCCCAAGGTCTACCACTAGTGGTTGAGAAACGCCTTCTTGGTGTTGTCTCAAGGGGAGAATAGGGTGAGCCTTCGTGGCATTGGTGTGCCTTCCTAGTAACATCCACCTCTCTATCGGTGATGTAACTTCCCTCCAAGGAAGTGAACATCGGCATACATGCTCGTCTGTTGGAGTTGCGGTTATCCGTAACCCTAACTTCCTACTTGTGGTTACTTGTCTCTTAGTCTTTACTTATATAATATTGTGCTTGCTTACTTACATACTTGTGTTGCTTGTTTATCTTGCTGCTACTTCTTGAGCTTGCATTGGTTTTTCCCTTGAAGAGGAAAGGGTGATGCAGCAAAGTAGAGATAAATATTTTTCCTCAGTTTGAGAAGCAAGATATCAATCCAGTAGGAGACAATGCACAAATCACCAAATACCCGCACAAAAAATCAAAAAACTTGCACCCAACGCGATAATGGGGTTGTCAATCTCTTCACGGTTACTTGCAAAAGTGAGATATGATAGAGATAGATAAACAATAAAGTAAATATTTTTGGTATTTTTCGTCTATAGATCGGAAAGTAAAATATTGCAAAACAGTAGATCGGAAACTTATATGATGGAAAATAGACCTGGGGGTCATAGGTTTCACTAGAGGCTTATCTAAAGATAGAAAATAATACGGTGGGTGAACAAATTACCGTCGAGCAATTGATAGAAAAGCGCAAAGTTATGACGATATCTAAGGCAATGATTATGAATATAGGCAACACGTCTGTGTCAAGTGGACCAAAACGATCATGCATCTACTACTATTACTCCATGATAATCTCCAAGTGCAAGGAATCATCATAGAAATTTCCAAAGGTGGAAGTGATAAGTATGGAGTGTCGAACCCACAAGGAGCTAAAGGTAAGATCAATATTCTCTCAAGTCCTATCTGCCACTAATACGACTCTACGTACACCAAACGCTTGCTTCCAACTAGAAACGAGAAATAAAACTATGTTGTGGGTATGAAGAGGATAACTTTGCATGATATCAGAGAGCTAAAATATAAAAGTAGGTGTTGTTATCATAAAGTTAGAATATATTACTTAAGTATTATAAATAGCGAGTGTGGAATAATGATGGGTCGGTGTGCGGAATTGTCCTAGGCAATTATTAACAAGATCGGCGATCACTATTGCAATTTCATATGAGGGAGAGGCATAAGGTAACATACTTTCTCTTCTTGGATCATATGCACTTATGATTGGAACTCTAGCAAGCATCCACAAGTACTAAAGATCATTAAGGTAAAACCCAACCATAGCATTAACATATCAAGTCCCCTTTATCCCATACGCAACAACCCCCTTACTCGGGTTTATGCTTCTATCACTCAAGCAACCCACTATAAGCGAATTATGAACATATTGCAACACCCTACAGCGGGAATCCCTCGTGCTTACGCGACATGGAGGGCACAATAGGACAGCACCAAAATAAAACATACAACTCATACCAATCTAGATCATTAATCAACCCAAAGACAAAGGATATCTACTCAAAACATCATAGGATGGCAACACATCATTGGATCATAATATGTGGCATAAAGCACCATGCTCAAGTAGGGATCACAACGGGGTGCGGGTGAGTGGACCGCATAAAAGAGATGAGGATGGTGATGATGATGGTGATGTTGATGAAGACGATCACCACGGCGATGATTCCCCTCCCGGTGGCACTCCGGCGCCACCGAAGAGAGGTGGAGAGGTTCTCCCCCTTGTGCTTCCTCCTCCATGGCCTCCACCCTAGATGGGGTGAGGTTCCCCTTCTGATCCTTGGCCTTCATAGAGATGATGGCCCCTCCGAGATCCTCCTCCATGGCCTCCGGTGATGATGGCCACCTCCGGCAGGGTGCCGCAGAGGGCCTAGATTGATTTCTCGTGGTTCTGGAGGCTTGCGGTGGTAGAACTTCCGATATCTCTTTTGTTATGGGATTTTTTGGATTTATAGGAGGGGTTGGAGTCGGTTTTTCACGCCAGGGGGCCCCACAGGGAGCCCATGAGGCAGGGGCGCGCCCTGGGGGGGGGGGGCCTCCACCCTCGTGGTTGCCTCGGGACTCCCCTCCGATAGGTTTTCTTCCAGTATTTTTTATATTTTCCAAAAATATACTCCGTTGATTTTCAGCGCTTTCCGAAACTTTTATTTCTGCACAAAAACAACACCACGGTAGTTCTGCTGAAAACAACGTCAGTCCGGGTTAGTTCTAATCAAATCATACCAAAATCATGTAAAAATATTGTAAACATGGCATGAATACTTCATAAATTATAGATACGTTGGAGACGTATCACTCCACACATCAACCGACTCCTGCCTGCATCTAGAGTATTAAGTTCATGAAGAACAGAGTAACACATTAAGTAAGATGACATGATGTAGAGGAATTAACTCAAGAAATATGATTGAAATCCCGTCTTATTATCCTCGATGACAACAACACAATACGTGCCTTGCTTTCCCTACTGTCACTGGGAAAGGACACCTCAAGATTGAACCCAAAGCTAAGCACTTCTCCCATTGCAAGAAAAACCAATCTAGTAGGCCAAACTAAACCGATATTTCAAAGAGACTTGCAAAGATATCAAATCATGCATATAAGAATACAGAGAAGATTCAAATAATATTCATAGATAAGCTGATCATAAATCCACAATTCATTGGATCTTGGCAAACACACCACAAAAAAGTATTGCATCGAATAGATCTCCAAGAACATCGAGGAGAACATGGTATTGAGAATTAAAGAGATAGAAGAAGCCATCTAGATACTAGCTATGGACCCGTAGGTCTATGGTAAACTACTGACGCTTCAGCAGAAGGGCAATAGAGTTGGTGTAGAAGCCCTCCGTGATCGAATCCCCCTCCGATAGGGTGCCAGAAAAGGTCCCTAGATGGGATCTCACGAGTATAGCATGTTGCGGCGGTGGAAAATTGTTTTCGTGGATGCCTCAGGTGGTTTGGGGATATATGGGAATATATAGGCAAAAGAATTAGGTCAGGAGAGTCATGGGTGGGCACAACGGTGGGGGGAACGCCCTACCCCCTGGGCGCGCCCTCCGTCCTTGTGGCCGCCTCGTGGCTCCTCCGACTTCATCTCCAAGTCTCCTGGTTGTCTTCTGGTCCAAGAAAAATCACCGCAAGGGTTTCCTTCCGTTTGGTATTCCTTTTCTGTGAAACTCAAAAACAAGGAAAAAACAGGAACTGACACTGGGCTCTAGGTTAATAGGTTAGTCCCAAAAGTAATATAAAATAACATATTAATGCATATAAAGCATCCAAAACAGATAATATGATTACGTGGAACAATAAAAAATTATAGATATGTTGGAGACGTATCAAGCATCCCCAAGCTTAATTCCTGCTCCTCCTCGAATAGCTAAATGATAAAAACAGAATTTTTGATATGGAATGCTACCTAACATATTTGTCCATGTAATTTTTTTTATTGTGGCATGAATGTTCGGATCTGTAAGATTCAATACAAATGTTTAGTATTGACATAAAAACAATAATACTTCAAGCATACTAACAAGGCAATTATGTCTTCTCAAAATAACATGCCCAAAGAAAGCTTATCCCTACAAAATCATATTGTCTGGCTATGCTCCATCTTCATCACACAAAATATTCAAATCATGCACAACCCCGACGACAAGCCAAGCAATTGTTTCATACTTTTGATGTTCTCAAACTTTTTCAACTTTCATGCAATAGATGAGCGTGTGCCATGGACATAGCACTATAGGTGGAATATAATATGGTGGTTGTTTTGAGGAAGGTATATGGTGGGGGTATGGTACCGGTGAAAGTTGTGCAGTACTAGAGAGGCTAGCAATGGTGGAAGGGTGAGAGTGCGTATAATCCATGGACTCAACATTAGTCACAAAGAACTCATATACTTATTGCAAAAATCTATTAGTTATCGAAACAAAGTACCACACGCATGCTCCTAGGGGGATAGATTGGTAGGAAAATACCATCGCTCGTCCCCGACCGCCACTCATAAGGAAGACAAACAAAAAATAAATCATGCTCCGACTTCATCACATAACGGTTCACCACATGTGCATGCTACGGGAATCACAAACTTTAACACAAGTATTTCTCAAATTCACAATTCATCACTAGCATGACTCTAATATCACCATCTTCATATCTCAAAACAATCATAAGGAATCAAACTTCTCATAGTATTCAATGCACTTTATATGAAAGTTTTTATTATATTCCTCTTGGATGCCTATCATATTAGGACTAAATTTATAACCAAAGAAAATTATCATGTTGTTTAAAGACTCTCAAAATAATATAAGTGAAGCATGAGAGTTCATCAATTTCTATAAAATAAAACCACCATCGTGCTCTAAAAATATATAAGTGAAGCACTAGAGCAAAATTGCCTAGCTCAAAAGATAAAAATGAAGCACATAGAGTATTCTAATAAATCACGATTCATGCATGTCCCTCTCAAAAGGTGTGTACAGCAAGGATGATTGTGGCAAACTAAAAAGCAAAGACTCATATCATACAAGTGTTGGGGAACGTAGCAATAATTCAAAATTTTCCAACATACCACCAAGATCAATCTAGGAGATTCTAGCAACGAGAGAGAGAGCGAGTGCATCTTCATACCTTTGAAGATCGCTAAGCGGAAGCATTACAAGAACACAGATGATGGAGTTGTACTCACGGCGATTCAAATCGCGGAAGATCCTATGTAGCGCCGAACGGACGGCGCCTCCGTGTTCAACACACGTACAGCCCGGGGACGCCTCCTCCTTCTTGATCCAGCAAGGGAAGAGGAGAAGTTGAGGGAGAGCTCCGGCAGCACGACGGCGTGGTGGTGGAGCTTGTGGTATTCCTGCAGGGCTTCGCCAAGCACTATGGCGGAGGAGGAAGAGTTGGAGGAGGGAGGGGTTGCGCCAGGGGAAGTGGTACCGCAGCCCTCCCACTCCCTTCTATTTATAGGGTGAAGGGGAGAGGGAACCGACCCCTCTAGATCCCATCTAGAGGGGGGGGCAGCGGCCAGGAGGGTGAGACTTGCTCCCCAAGCAAGGTGGAGGCGCGCCCCTCCCCTAGGGTTTCCAAACCCTAGGCGCCTTGGACCCTTGGGGCGCACCAGCCCACTAGGGGCTGGTTCCCTCCCATGTTCAGCCCATTAAGCCCCCCGTGGGAGGTGGCCCCACCCGATGGACCCCCGGACACCTTTCGGTGGTCCCGGTACAATACCGATAACCCCCGAAACCATTCCGGTGACTGAAACTGGACTTCCCATATATAAATCTTCACCTCCGGACCATTCTGGAACTCCTCGTGACGTCCGGGATATCATCCGGGACTCCGAACAACCTTCGGTAACCACATACAATTTCCCATAACAACTCTAGCGTCACCGAACCTTAAGTGTGTAGACCCTACGGGTTCGGGAATCATGCAGACATGACCGAGATGTTCTCCGACCAATAACCAACAGCGGGATCTGGATAACCATGTTGGCTCCCACATGTTCCATGATTATCTCATCGGATGAACCATGATGTCGGGGATTCAATCAATCCCGTATACAATTCCCTTTGTCAATCGGTATGTTACTTGCCCGAGATTCGATCGTCGGTATCCCAATACCTCGTTCAATCTCGTTACCGACAAGTCTCTTTACTCGTTACGTAATGCATGATCCCGTGACTAACTTCTTAGTCACTTTGAGCTCATTATGATGATGCATTACCGAGTGGGCCCTGAGATACCTCTTCGTCATACGGAGTGACAAATCCCAGTCTCGATTCATCCCAACCGAACAGACACTTTCGGAGATACCTGTAGTGTACCTTTATAGCCACCTAGTTACGTTGAAATGTTTGGTACACCCAAAGCATTCCTACGGTATCCGGGAGTTGCACAATCTCATGGTCTAAGGAAATGATACTTGACATTAGAAAAGCTCTTAGCAAACGAACTACATGATCTTATGCTATGCTTAGGATGTGATCCCGTCATCAATGACATCCAATGTCCATGGTCAGGAAACCACAACCATCTATTGATCAACGAGCTAGTCAACTAGAGGCTTACTAGGGACATGTTGTGGTCTATGTATTCACACATGTATTGTGGTTTTCGATTAATACAATTATAGCATGAACAATAGACAATTATTATGAACAAGGAAATATAATATTAACCATTTTATTATTGCCTCTAGGGCATATTTCCAACAGTCTCCCACTTGCACTAGAGTCAATAATCTAGTTCACATCACTATGTGATTGTAATGAATCCAACACCCATGGGGTTTGATCATATCTCGCTTGTGAGAGAGGTTATTAGTCAACGGGTCTAAACCTTTCAGATCCGTGTGTGTTTTACAAATCTATATGTCATCTTGTAGATGCAGCTACCACGCGCTATTTGGAGCTATTCCAAATAACTGTTCTACTATACGAATTCGGTTTACTACTAAGAATCATCCAGATTAGTGTCAAAGTTTGCATCGACGTAACCCTTTACGACAAACACTTTTACCACCTCCATAATCGAGAAAATTCCTTAGTCCATTAGTTACTAAGGATAACTTTGATCGTTGTCCTGTGATCCATTCCTGGATCACTCTTGTACCCCTTGGCTGACTCATGGTAAGGCACACTTCAGGTGCGGTACACAGCATAGCATACTGTAGAGCCTACATCTAAAGCATAGGGGACGACCTTCGTCCTTTCTCTCTCTTCTGCCATGGTCAGGTCTTGAGTCTTACTTAATACTCACACCTTATAACACAACCAAGAACTCCTTCTTTGCTGATCTATTTTGGACTCCTTCAAAATCTTATCACGGTATGTGTTCATTTGAAAGTACTATAAAGCATTTTTTTTAACTATCCTTATAGATCTTGATGCTCAATGTTCAAGTAGCTTAATCCAGGTTTTCCATTGAAAAACACTTTTTAAATAACCCTATATGCTTTCCAGAAATTCTACATCATTTGCGATCAACAATATGTCAACAACATATACTCATTAGAAATTATGTAGTGCTCCCACACACTTCTTTGGAAATAAAAGTTTCTCATAAACTTTGTATAAACCCAAAATCTTTGATCATCTCATCAAAGCGTATATTCCAACTCTGAGATGCTCACTCCAGTCCTCAAAAGGATTGCTGGAGTTTTGCATACTTGTTAGCATCTTTTAGGATTGACAAAACATTCTAGTTGTATCACATACAACCTTTCCTCAAGAAAATCGTCGAGGAAACAATGTTTTGACATCCTATCTGCAAGATTTCATAAATAATGCAGTAACTTCTAATACAATTCCAACAGACTCTTAGCATCGCTACGAGTGAGAAAGTCTCATTGTAGTCAACTCCTTAAACTTGTCAGAAAACATCTTAACGACAAGCTGAGCTTTCTTAATGGTGACACTTACCATCATTGTCCGTCTTCCTTTTAAAATCCATCTATACCCAATAGCCTTACGACCATTAAGTTGTTCTTCCAAAGTCTACACTTTGTTTTCATACATGGATCCTCTCTCGGATTTTATGGCCTCGAGCCATTCGTCGGAATCCGGGCCCACCATCGCTTCTCCATAGCTTGTAGGTTCATTGTTGTCTAGCAACATGACCTCCAAGACAGGATTATGTACCACTCTGAAGTAGTACGCATCCTTGTCGACCTACGCGGTTTGGTAGTGACTTGATCTGAAGTTTCATGATCACTATCATCGGCTTCCACTTAATTGGTGTAGGTGCCACAAGAACAACTTCTTGTTCCCTGCTACACACTAGTTGAAGTGACGGTTCAATAACTTCATCAAGTCTCCACCATCCTCCCACTCAATTCTTTCGAGAGAAACTATTCCTCGAGAAAGGACATGTTTCTAGAAACAATCACTTTTGCTTCCGGATCTGAATTAGGAGGTATACCCAACTTTTTTGGGTGTCATATTAAGATGCATTTATCCGCTTTGGGTTCGAGCTTATCAGGCTAAAACTTTTCACATAAGCGTCGCAGCCCCAAACTTTAAGAAACGACAGCTTAGGTTTCTTTAAACCATATTTCATACGGTGTCATCTCAACGGAATTATGTGGTTCCCTATTTAAAGTGAATGTGATTGTCTCTAATGCCTAACCCATAAATGATAGTGGTAATTCGATAAGAGACATCATGGTATGCACCACATCCAATAGGGTGCATCTATGATGTTCGGACACACCATCACACTATGGTGTTCTAGGCGGTATTAGTTGTGAAACAATTTCCACAATGTCTTAATTGTGTACCAAACTCGCAACTCAGATATTCATCTCTATGATCATATCATAGACATTTTATCCTCTTGTCACGACGATCTTCAACTTCACTATGAAATTACTTAAACCTTTTAATAGTTCAGACTTGTGTTTCATCAAGTAAATATACTTAGCATCTACTCAAATCATCTATGAAGTAAGAACATAACAATATCCACTGCGTGCCTCAGCACTCATTAGACTGCACACATCAAAATGTATTACTTCCAACAAGTTGCTTTATTGTTCCATCTTACTGAAAACGAGGCTTTTCAGTCATCTTTCCCATGTGGTATGATTTGCATGTCTCAAGTAATTCAGAATCAAGTGAGTCCAAACGATCCATCTGCATGGAGTTTATTCATGTGTACATACCAATAGACATGGTTCGCATGTCTCAAACTTTTCAAGAAATGAGTGAGTCCAAAGATCCATCAACATGGAGCTTCTTCATGCGTTTTATACCAATATGACTCAAATGGCAGTGCCACAATTAGGTGGTACTATCATTACTATCTTATATCTTTTGGCATGAACATGTGTATCACTACGATTGAGATTCAATAAACCATTCATTTTAGGTGCAAGACCATTAAAGGTATTATTCAAATAAACAGATTAACCATTATTCTCCTTAAATGAATAACCATATTGCGATAAACATAATCCAATCATGTCTATGCTCAACACAAACACCAAATAACAATTATTTAGGTTTAACACCAATCCTAATGGTAGAGGGAGCATGCGATGTTCGATAACATCAACCTTGGAAATACTTCCAACACATATCGTCACCTCACCTTTAGCTAGTTTCCATTTATTCCGTAGCCTTTTATTTCGAGTTACTAACACTTAGCAACCGAACCGGTATCTATTACCATGGTTCTACTAGGAGTACTAGTAAGGTACACATTAATATAAAGTATATCAAATATATATACTTCTTTCGACCTTGCCAGCCTTCTCATCTACCAAGTATCTAGGGTAGTTCTGATTCAGTGACTGTTCCCCTATTAAAGAAGGACTTAGTCTTGGGTTTGGGTTCAACCTTGGGTTTCTTCACTAGAGCAGCAACTGATTTGCCGTTTCATGAAGTATCCCTTCTTGCCCTTGCCCTTATTGAAACTAGTGGTTTCACTAACCATCAACGATGGATGCTCCTTCTTGATTTCTACTTTCGCGGTGTTAAACATCGCGAATAGTTCAAGGATCATCATATCTATCCCTGATATGTTATAGTTCATCACGAAGCTCTAGTAGCTTGGTGCCAGTGACTTTGGAGAAACACCACTATCTCATCTGGAAGATTAACTCCCACTCGATTCAAAGTGATTGTAGTACTCAGACAATCTGACCACAAGCTCAACGATTGAGCTTTTCTCCCTTAGTTTGTAGGCTAAGAAAATTGTCGGAGGCGTCATGCCTCTTGACATGGGCACAAGCTTGAAATCCCAAGTTCAGCCCTTGGAACATCTCAAATGTTTCGTGACGTTTCAAAATTCATCTTCGGTGCCTCAATTCTAAACTGTTTAACATTACTGAACTATCATGTAGTCATCAAAACGTGTATGTCAAATGTTCGCAACATCCACAGACGACGGTCGAGGTTCAGCACACTTTCAACTAAGTTTACGGACCCAGTCCGCATAATTGCTACTATCAACTTTCAACTAACTTTTCTCTAGGAACATATCTAAAACTGTAGAACTAAAGTGCAAGCTATGACATAATTTGCAAAGACCTTTTGACTATGTTCATGATAATTAAGTTCATCTAATCAAAATTTAATGAACTCCCACTCAGATAGACATCCTTGTAGTCATCTAATGATACATGATCCGTGTCAACTAGGCCATGGCCGATCATCATGTGAGACGGACTAGTCATCATCGGTGAACATCTTCATGTTGATCGTATCTACTATACGACTCATGTTCGACCTTTCAGTCTCTTGTGTTCCGAGGCCATGTCTGTACATGCTAGGCTTGTCAAGTCAACCTAAGTGTTTAGCATGTGTAAATATGGCTTACACCCGTTGTATGCGAACGTTAGAATCTATCACACCCGATCATCACGTTGTGCTTCAAAACAACGAACTTTCGCAACGGTGCACAATTAGGGGGGAACACTTTCTTGAAATTTTAGTGAAAGATCATCTTATTTATGCTACCGTCGTTCTAAGCAAATAAGATGTAAACATGAAAAACATCACGTGCAAATCATAAAGTGACATGATATGGCCAATATCATCTTGCGCCTTTGATCTCCATCTTTGGGATGCGGCATGATCACCTTCTTTGCCGGCATGACACCATGATCTCCATCATCATGATCTCCATCATCATGATCTCCATCATTGTGTCTTCATGAAGTTCTCTCGCCATCTATTACTTCTACTACTATGGCTAACGTTTAGCAATAAAGTAAAGTAATTACATGACGTTTTTCAATGACACGCATGTCATACAATAAAATAAAATAAATCCTATGGCTCCTGCCGGTTGTCATATTCATCGACATGAAAGTCGTGATTCCTGTTACAAGAACATGATCAATCTCATACATCACATATATCATTCATCACATTCTTTTGGACATATCACATCACATAGCATACCCTACAAAAACAAGTTAGACGTCCTCTAATTGTTGTTGCATGTTTTACGTGGCTGCTATGGGTTTCTAGCAAGAATGTTTCTTACCTACGCAAAAACCACAATGGTGATATGCCAATTGCTATTTACCCTTCATAAGGACCCTTTTCATCGAATCCGATCCAACTAAAGTGGGAGAGACAAACACCCGCTAGCCACCTTATGCATCAAGTGCATGTTAGTCGGTGGAACCTGTCTCACGTAAGCGTACGTGTAAGGTCGGTCCGGGCCGCTTCATCCCACAATGCCGCCGAATCAAGATAATACTAGTAACGGTAAGAAAATTGAACAAATCATCACCCACAACTAATTTTTGTTCTACTCGTGCATAGAAGCTACGCATAGACCTAGCTCATGATGCCACTGTTGGGGAACGTAGCAATAATTTGAAATTTTCCTACGTATCACCGAGATCAATCTAGGAGATTCTAGCAACGAGAGAGAGATGGAGTGCATCTTAATACCTTTGAAGATTGCTAAGCGGAAGCATTACAAGAATGCGGATGATGGAGTCGTACTCGCGGCGGTTCAAGTCACGGAAGATCTGATCTAGCGCCGAACGGACGGCGCCTCTGTGTTCAACACACGTACTATGGAGGAGGAGGAAGAGTTGGAGGAGGGAGGGGTTGCGCTAGGGGAAGGGGTACAGCAGCCCTCCCACCCCCTTCTATTTATAGGGTGAAGGGGAGAGGGGGTCGGCCCCTCTAGATCCCATCTAGAGGGGCGGCGGCGGCCGGGAGGGGGAGACTTGCCCCCCAAGCAAGGTGGAGGCGCCCCCCCTCCCCTAGTGTTTCCAAACCCTAGGCGCCTTGGGCCCTTGGGGGGTGCACCAGCCCACTAGGGGCTGGTTCCCTCCCATGTTCAGCCCATTGAGCCCCCCGGGGCAGGTGGCCCCACTCGGTGGACCTCCGGACACCTTTCGGTGGTCCCGGTACAATACCGATAACCCCCGAAACCATTCTGGTGACTGAAACTGGACTTCCCATATATAAATCTTCACCTCCGGACCATTCCATAACTCCTCGTGACGTCTGATATCTCATCAGAGACTCTGAACAACCTTTGGTAACCACATACAATTTCCCATAACAACTCTAGCGTCACCGAACCTTAAGTGTGTAGACCCTACGGGTTAGGGAATCATGCAGACATGACCGAGACGTTCTCCGGCCAATAACCAATAGCGGGATATGGATACCCATGTTGGCTCCCACATGTTCCACGATGATTTCATCGGATGAACCACGATGTCGGGGATTCAATCAATCCCCTATACAATTCCCTTTGTCAATCGGTATGTTACTTGCCCGAGATTCGATCGCCGGTATCCCAGTACCTCGTTCAATCTCGTTACCGGCAAGTCTCTTTACTCGTTACATAATGCTTGATCACATGACTAACTTCTTAGTCACTTTGAGCTCATTATGATGATGCATTACCGAGTGGGCCCTAAGATACCTCTCCATCATACGGAGTGACAAATCCTAGTCTCGATTCGTGCCAACCCAATAGACACTTTCAGAGATACCTGTAGTGTACCTTTATAGCCACGCAGTTATGTTGGGTCATTTCTACGGTATCCGGGAGTTGCACAATCTCATGGTCTAAGGAAATGATACTTGACATCAGAAAAGCTCTTAGCAAACGAACTACACGATCTTGTGCTATGCTTAGGATTGGGTCTTGTTCATCACATCATTCTCCTAATGATGTGATCCCGTTATCAACGAGATCCAATGTCCATGGTCAGGAAACCACAACCATCTATTGATCAACGAGCTAGTCAACTAGAGTCTTACTGGGACATGTTGTGGTCTATGTATTCACACATGTATTACGGTTTCCGATTAATACAGTTATAGCATGAAAATAGACAATTATTATGAACAACAAAACACATATCATGTGGTGAATAAAAATATAGCCTCAACTGAAGTTACCGATAGACGAAGATGAAAGAGAGGATGCCTTTCGGGGCATCCCCAAGCTTAGGCTCTTGGTTGTCCTTGAATATTACCTTGGGGTGCCTTGGGCATCCCCAAGCTTAGGATCTTGCCTCTCCTTATTCCATAGTCCATCAAATCCTTACCCAAAACTTGAAGACTTCACAACACAAAATCAACAGAAAATCTCATAAGCTCTGTTATTATAAGAAAATAAATCACCACTTTTGGTATTGTTGTGAACTCATGGTTTATTTATATTGGTGTAATATCTACTGTATTCCAACTTTTCCATGGTTCATACTCCATGATACTACCCATAGATTCATCAAAATAAGCAAACAACACATAGAAAACAAAATTTGTCAAAAACAGAACAATCTGTAGAAATCTGTAACTCTCGAATACTTCTGTAACTCCAAAAATTCTTAAAAATTAGGAAAGCCTGGGAAGTTTGTCTACCAATCCAGTGCAAAACGAATCTGATAAAAATCACGCTTCTGTGAATTATAAAAATTATTTTCCTGGGTGCAAAAGTTTCTGTTTCTCCGCAAGATTAAAACAACTATCACCGTAAGCTATCCCAAAGGTCTTACTTCGCACAAACACTAATTAAAACAAAAAACCACATCTAACCAGAGGCTAGATGAATTATTTATTGCAAAACAGGAACAAAAAACAAAGAACAAAAACAAAATTGGGTTGCCTCCCAACAAGCGCTATTGTTTAACGCCCTTAGCTAGGCATAAAAACGAATAGATCTAGTTATTGTCATCTTTGGTTTGCAATTCTTCAATTCCACACGTATAATCCTGAGGAGATTCTTTGGGTTTATCAATGATCAAACTCCTAGGCAAGACATCAAGAAATTCATTCATGGCAAACGGTTCCTTGATAACATCAAAAAACTTGGGGTGAACACTTATTGTTTTGAGATCTTCCTTTTCTTTACTAGAAGATTCACCCTTATTCTTATGAATGTAAATAAACTGGCAATCTTGGTAGGAGGAATATTTTGAGTAGTTTTAACGGAGGAAAAAGTGGAACCCAAGTTGGTAATAATGTCCTCTAGTTTGCCAATTCTAGCAGAATCTTGATCTATCTTTCATTAACTATATGTTTTTTTCTCTAAGATTCTTTCAAGTAACTCCTACCTTAGATCCATATTGAGTAATCTGATTATGAATCTTTTTATCTAAATTTTCAACCACCTCAACGATAGCAATTTTATTCTCAATAATATCAAGCATTTGCATCACATGTTCCAAGGTTAAAGTAGTTCCATTGATCAAAAGATGTGGTGGGCCTAACAAATCTATCATAGCATTGTAAGAATCAAAAGTATGGCTCCCTAAAAAATTCCCTCCGGTAATAGTATCTAGAACATATATATTCCAAGGAGTAACACCCACATAAAAATTGCAAAGGAGAACAACAGTAGATTGCTTTCGAGTAGATCTATTCTGAGCATTGCAAATTCTATACCAAGCAACTTTTAAATTTTCTCCCTCCCTTTGTTTAAAATTAAGGACCTCATTATCGGGAGTGCTAACAATAATGGGAGGACTATCCAAAGAAACAAGATGAGCAAACAAAAGGCAAACGAAAAGACAAACGGAAGAGGGGCAAAGAAAAGGAAAACCTTTTCAAAGATCATTTTAGAAGTGGGGGAGAGTAAAACGAGAGGCGAACGGAGAATAATGTAATGCAAGAGATGAGACTTTATGATGGCTACTTGGTATGTCTTGACTTGTCGTAGATCTCTGATGTCGGCTTGGACTACATTGGTATTTCCCCAAAGAGGAAGGGATGATGCAGCACATCAACGGTAGGTATTTCCCTCAGTGATGAGACCAAGGTTATCGAACCAGTAGGAGAACCACACAATACCACGTAAACAGCCCGTGCACACAAAGAACAAATACTTGCAACCCAATGTGTTAATAAGGGGTCGTCAGTCCCTTTCGGGTAATGGTGCCAGAAATTGGCACGTGGACCGAAGAAAGTTGTAATAGATTGAATAAATAGATCGTGAATAAAATCAAGTGCAGCAAAGTATTTTTGTGTTTTTGGATTAATAGATCTGAAAATAGAAGATAATAAAAATAAGTATCAAAGGCAAATACGATAAAGAAGAGACCCGGGGCCGTAGATTTCACTAGTGGCTTCTCTCGAGAAAAATAGCATACGGTGGGTAAATAAATTATTGTTGGGTAATTGATAGAACTTCAAATAATCATGACGATATCTAGGCAATGATCATTATATAGGCATTACATCCTAGATTAGTAGACCGACTCCTGCCTGCATCTACTACTATTACTCCACACATCGACCGCTATCCAACATGCATCTTGTGTATTAAGTTCATGGAGAAATAGAGTAATGCAATAAGAACGATGACATGATGTAGACAAGATCTATTTATGTAGAAATAGATCCCATCTTTTTATCCTTAATAGCAATGATACATACGTGTCGTTTCCCCTTCTGTTACTAGGATCACGCACCGTAAGATCAAACCCATCACAAAGCACCTCTTCCCATGGCAAGAAAAATCGATCTACTCGTCCAAAAAAACAAATATTCGAAGAAGAAATATGAGGCTATAAGTAATCATGCATATAATAAGAGATCAAAAGACTCAAATAACTTTCATGGATAAAAACATAGATCTGATCATAAACTCAAAGTTCATCGGATCCCAACAAACACACCGCAAAAAGAGTTACATCAAATAGATCTCCAAGAGATTATTGTATTGAGAATCAAAAGAGAGAGACGAAGCCATCTAGCTACTAACTATGGACCCGTAGGTCTACAATGAACTACTCACGCATCATCGGAAAGGCACCAATGAGGATGACGAACCCCTCCATGATGGTGTCTAGATTGGATCTGTGGTTCTGGAACTTGCGACGGATGGAATTGATTTTTGTCGACTCCCCTAGGGTTTCTGGAATATTGGGGTATTTATAGAGCAAAGAGGTGGTGCGGGAGGCAGCCGGGGTGGGCACAACCCACCTGGGCATGCCTAGGCTCCCACGCATGCCCTGATGGGTTGTGCTCCCCCCGAAGCTCCCCTCAGGTACTTTCTTGGCCCAACAGGTGTCTTCTGGTCCCAAAAAAATCCACAAAAAGTTTTGCTACGTTTGGACTCCATTTGGTATTGATTTTCTATGAAGTAAATAACAAGCAAAAACAACTAGCACTTGGCACGATGTCAATAGGTTAGTCCCAAAAAATGATGTAAAGTTGCTATTAAATGATTGTAAAACATCCAAGAATGATAGTATAATAGCATGGAACAATAAAAAATTATAGATACATTGGAGACGTATCAATCTCCTAGACAACGGTGCCAGAAATTCTTCCTACTACTTATTGAGCTTGGTTTGGTTTTTCCTTGAAGAGGAAAGGGTGATGCAGCAAAGTAGAGATAAATATTTTCCTCAGTTTGAGAACCTAGGTATCAATCCAGTAGGAGACAACGCACAAATCACCGAATACCTACACAAACAATCAAACAACTTGCACCCAACGCGATAAAGGGGTTGTCAATCCCTTCACGGTTACTTGCAAAAGTGAGATCTGATAGAGATAGATAAACGATAAGTAGATATTTTTGGTTTATAGATCGGAAAGTAAAAGATTGCAAAATAGTGGATCGGAAACTTATATGATGGAAAATAGACCCGGGGCCATAGGGATCACTAGAGGCTTCTCTCAAGATAGCAAATAATACGATGGATGGACAAATTACTGCCGAGCAATTAATAGAAAAGCGCAAAGTTGTGATGATATCCAAGACAATGATCATGAATATAGGCATCACGTTCGTGTCAAGTAATCGAAACTATTCTGCATCTACTACTATTACTACACACATCGACCGACTCCTTCCTGCATCTAGAGTATTATGTTCATGAAGATTAGAGTAACGCATTAAGTAAGATGACATGATGTACATTAATTAACTCAAGAAATATGGTGAAAACCCCATATTTTTATCCTTGACGGCAAAAATACAATACGTGCCTTGCTGCCCCTAGTGTCACTGGGAAAGGACATCGCAAGATTGAACCCAAAGCTAAGCACTTCATCCATTGCAAGAAAAACCAATCTAGTAGGCCAAACTAAAACGATAATTCGAAGAGACTTGCAAAGATATCAAATCATGCATATAAGACTTTAGAGAAAATTAAAATTATATTCATAGATAAGATGATCATAAATCCACAATTCATCGGATCTTGGCAAACACACCGCAAAAAAGTATTACATCGAATAGATTTCCAAGAACATCGAGGAGAACATGGTATTGAGAATCAAAGAGAGCGAAGAAGCCATCTAACTACTAGCTATCGACCCGCAGGTCTGTGGTAAACTACTCACGCTTCATTGGAAGGGCAATAGAGTTGATGTAGAAGCCCTCTGTGATCGAATCCCCCTCCGGCAAGGTGCCGGAAAAGGTCCCTAGATGGGATCTCACGGGTACAGAAGGTTGCGGAGGTGGAAAAGTGTTTTCATGGATGCCTCTAGTGGTTTGGGGATATATGAGAACATATAGGCGAAAGAATTAGGTCAGGAGAGTCACAGGGGGAGCACAAGGGTGGGGGCGCGCCCTACCCCCCCTCCCCCCCTGGGTGTGCCCTTCGTCCTTGTGACTGCCTCGTGGCTCCTCCGACTTCATCTCCAAGTCTCCTGGTTGTCTTCTGGTCCAAGAAAAATCATCACGAAGGTTTCATTCCGTTTGGACTCTGTTTGGTATTCCTTTTCTGTGAAACTCAAAAACAAGGAAAAAGCAGGAACTGGCACTAGGCTCTAGGTTAATAGTTTAGTCCTAAAAATAATATGAAATAGCATATTAATGCATAGAAAACATCCAAAACAGATAATATAATAGCATGGAACAATCAAAAATTATAGATACGTTGGAGACGTATCACTTGCTTAGCTCTTAGCATCATACTTGCAATTCTTACGCTCACTTTCATATTCCGCATTATTGCCTAAAATTGCTAAGTAACACTTAAAATTTGTAATTGTACCTATTCACCCCCTCTAGGTCCATCTCGATCCTTTTAGGTAGCAATCTAAAACGACCTAGATTCAAACAAAACTTGGGTGTTCTGAGATGTACACATCTAGATAGATTCAACAACCGCATCGACAAAAAATGAGTGGGACGAACATATCTGTCAAGGATTTCTCCGGTGGCGATTCTAGCACCAGCTAGATGAACTGCTTGCTCTACCATCGCGAATCGACATGAACAGTTCTTCAACACTAGTTCGTCGAGCATACGAGCAAAGGAAAGTGCATGAGATTTCCTATTCTCACCGAGCTACCTTTCCTAGCCCATTACAAAGGGAGAGGTGGGGGCGCATGCCCCCCCTCCTCACAAGAAATGGTAGCGTGCTTTGCCAGGCCGATGATAATCTAAGGTTATGTGTATTAACTTCTTGTTTTACGCAACAACATGCATATAATATAGATATTTAGGGCTAATACAGGGCATTGGCAATGACGAAAGTGCAAACTTTAACATCATCAAGTATTCATTTTCGCTGAGATAGACAATACTCATGATTAATTTGCCCGATATCAAACATGTTTACCTTGCATGATGCCAGGTAAGGGATTTGGTCATCTTTTATGCAAACACCTCAATTTTTTGTTGAAACAACTTGAATCTTACTCGGAAGAATATATTAAATCCACCTTAATCAAAATGATGTGTAATTACCTTCAATAAATTTAAGACATTTGAGAAATCTTCCTAACAAGAAACTACTATAAAGAACACATAGTGTAGTTGTAAAAGAAGATCTACTTTTTTCTAAATACTTGTAATAATAATGAAAGAACATAGTCTAAGTGCAAAAACAATGCGTATCATCAAGGTATTTATGTTGTATAGCATTTTACTTTGTGTCAAGGTAGAATATCACTTCTTAATAAGAGTGTCAACAAAAACAGAATAACCCTTGAACTCATCTTGCAGCTCATTTGATAACATGCTTTCCCTAGCTCATGCCCTTCTCTCTACTGGGAGGTGGACCGTGGCGGCGAGGTGCTGGCCTTCGGCGCGATGCTAGGGTCCATGACTTAGAGCATCTCCAACCGTTGGCCCCCCAGGGGCGCGTAAAATCGCCGCCTGGGGGCGAGCCGGCGCTAAAAATCGGCGTGGGGCGAGTGGGTTCCCAGTTGCCGACCCCAGGGCCACCCCCAAGACGCCATTTATGTTTAAAAATAGATAATTCGGCAAACTTTGGCAAATTGGACAAATTAGTCGGCTAAAATTTGGCAAAGTGGGCATATATTCGACATGTTTGACATTTTACATAGCAAAGTTATTTTAAAAAAGGCCGCAACTACAACTATGGGCCGAAGAAGTCGCTGAGCGGGGCAAAGTCGCCGACGTCGCCGCCATCCTCGCCGTCGTCATCGTAGGCCTTCTCCTCCTTGACGCGGCCGCCCATGCTGGACCCCTACCCGGCATCGCACTGGCGGACCGGTGGCGGCGGATGCACGTCGTCGTCGTTGCTGCCGTCGAGGATGATGACGCCTCCCTCATGGCAATCCCGGCATCGAGCTTCGAACTGCTCTAGGGCGCGGCACTGGCGCTCCATCTCCATGTGCACCCAGTCATCGCGCTCCGATTTCAAGGCCGCCGCGTCGTCGAGCTCCCCGGCGTCGGGCTCCGTCTTCACGTCCGGGAGCCCCAGCTCCGTTTTCATGGCGGCTAGCCCCGGCTCCGTCTTCGGTTTGACGAAGCGCGGATAAACCAAGGAGGAGGCGCGTTGGCCGCCCTCATTGATGACGATGCCGGCGCACCGGCGTCTCCGCTGCGGGCTCGGCCTTGACGCTGAACACCGCCGGCGAGCTGGAGGAATGGGAAAAGGAGCGGGAGGAGGAGTGAGAGGAGGAAGTCAAGGAGGAGCCGAACCTCCTAGGTGTCCATTGCCCGGCGCTCCGGCGGGGGACTAGGGCGGCCGCCCCGGCAGGGTATGCCAGCGGCCGGTCATTGCCGCCCTCGAGGTACTCCAGCACATCGTGGAGCGTGCGGCTGAGGGCGCCCCACCATACGTGGTGCCCCTCGCTGTTCTTGACGCCGCCCACCACCGGCGCCCCATTGGTGGATGCCAGCCTCTACTCCTGGTGGTACAGGAAGTACGTCGCCCATGATGCATGGTTGTCAGCGGCATGCTGGGGGAGGGCGCGCTGCTCCTTTGTCAGGGAGGCTCGCACGCGGTCGACCTCGGCGTCGAAGATGGTGGGGCGCACCTCGACGTCGGGCACCGGGGGAATGGGGATGCCCCCGTTGCTGAGCCTCCATCCGGTCGATCCGGCGCACATGTCCGATGGCACCGGGATGTTCGCCTCGAAGAGCAGCCAGGCCTCCCACTCGTGGAGCGAGTGGCGGTCGAAGCCATTGGTCGTCACCGAGGAATCGCGCGGCCGTCGGGCTTGGGAGAGAGGGATAGGGAGGGAAGAAGCATCGGCGGGCGGCTGCACACGGGGAGAGAGAGCGGTGGGCGGGTGGCTGTGGGCTAGTGTGGCCAGAGGAGAGGGAAGCCACTAGTTTATATAGCCCCACGCCGTGTGTACGCGTGGCGAGAGGGGAGGTGTCGCCGCGCCGCCCATGATGCGCCGCCCGTGATGAGGAATCAATGGCAAGGCTGACCGGCGGCAGCCTTGCCATTGATTCAACGCGGGAAACCGAGGCGTTTCGACGATGACAAGGCGCGCCTGCTGACTTGGTGGGCCCGCGGATCTTTCACGCTAAAACCGCTCGCCCCGGTGCCCCCGGGCGCCCCATAGCGCACCGGGTTCGGCCCAGGTTCGCCGGCGCTAATTTTGGCCAAAGCCGGCGAAAAATGGTCTCCTGGGGGCGCAACTGGGCCGTTTTTTCGGCGCCGGCATGAAAAAATCGCCGGGGGGCGTGTTGGGGGCGCGGCTGGAGGTGCTCCTACTGATGGTGATTCAGATTCGGTCCAGCTGGTGGGGGTGACTATAGTAGAGCGACCAGTGGCGGTGGTAGGATCCAAACCTTGTGATGTCAAGATTTTGGTAATAACAAAATTTATACACAAATTAAACAGTAAGAAAAAAGTCATAATTTAATATATATATATATATATATATATATATATATATATATATATATATATATATATATATATATATATATATATATAGGAGAGTGGTTTTTCTACACCCTAGCTCGGTGCACCCACGCTAGAAAACATAACAAAACATTTCAAAAAAATCTGAAACTTTGTGGGAATGATCATCAACAAATTTTATGGAAACTTGCAAAGTTTGATGGTCGAATAACATTCGAGGAGCAATGTAAAAAAAGACTAGGGAACTTTTAGATCATGCATATTTTGATATGTATGCATAATATAAACTTTACTGACAAAATGACATCTTGAATCCTAATAAGCAGCATTCTCTTCTAGTAGTGCCTAGTATAGTAGTATTCATCGTGAGAGAATAAAATTAGAATAGGTTTCTAGTCACAAAATGCTGCCGGCTAGCCAGAGGTTGATGCGCCTCATGCCCTCAAATGTCGCATCTCTATTTTGGAGAGATTTACACGGGAAGATGAAAGAGCGAAGAAATTCAACTGTGGAAGGATAAATCACGGGATTAGTAGATCAACCAATCTAGGGTTTCCTTTTCTAATTTACTTCTTTTTACCCAGCCAAACGTTACCCCTAATAGGTGACAAGTGGGCCTTGTTGTCAATATTCAGAATATCTTTCTTCTGCAGCTGAGTACACATGCATGTGATCTTTCACTTTCCAAATCCCTGTGTAGTCAAGCGACTGCATAGCCAAACTAACACATGCCTCTCTGATGATGCGGTCATGACTCAATTTGACTGGTATAATTATGCGGTTGTTATTCAACGATACATGCTCTTATTGGTGATGTTATTGTTGCTGTAATCACATCCGAATTGCCCCAAATACCTCTAGAAATATCCGAAGTAAATTGTACTTACATTACCGAAAAAGGGTTTCCCCCCGCTTTATATTATAAAGCAACAGATACCGATCACAGGGTAACTGCCGGGGCAAACGGCACAACAAGCCCAAAGGGAAAAAAGAAGAAGAAATAAAAGCCAACAACGGCAGCTCGGCAAGAACAAATGATCCTCCAGCGCTGCGCCCTCCATCTTCATCCCACCACACGCCATGGCACCGGACCGCCGCATACCAAGTAGCACCTCCAAGAAGGAATGCGATGCCAACGACGCTGCTGCCCGGACATGTCCTAGGGTTTCCCCGGCATACGGAGGGGAGCGGGGAATGGGTAGCGCCGACGCCCTTCAGAAAGGAATGATGGCACCCTCAGGTGTCACCGCGTCGGAGCCGGATGAACTGGCAGAGATTTCTCCCGCATCCCCAAGCACCGCTACCCACTTGAACCGGGGCCATCCAACCATCTTGCTGTTGGAAATATGCCGTAGAGGCAATAATAAAATGATTATTATTATGTTTCCTTGTTCATGATAATTGTCTATTATTCATGCTATAATTGTATTAATCGGAAACCGTGATACATGTGTGAATACATAGACCACAACATGTCCCTAGTGAGCCTCTAGTTGACTAGCTCGTTGATCAATAGATGGTCATGGTTTTCTGAATATGGACATTGGATGTCATTGATAACGGGATCACATCATTAGGAGAATGATGTGATGGACAAGACCCAACCCTAAGCATAGCACAAGATCGTGTAGTTCGTTTGCTAAAGCTTTTCTAATGTCAAGTATCAGTTCCTTAGACCATGAGATTGTGTAACTCCCGGATACCATAGGAGTGCTTTGGGTGTACCAAACATCACAAAGTAACTGGGTGACTATAAAGGTGCACTATAGGTATCTCCAAAAGTGTCTGTTGGGTTGGCACGAATCGAGACTAGAATTTGTCACTCCGTATGACGGAGAGGTATCTCTGGGCCCACTCGGTAATGCATCATCATAATGAGCTCAATGTGACTAAGTAGTTAGTCATGGGATCATGCATTATGTAACGAGTAAAGTGACTTGCCGGTAACGAGATTGAAGGAGGTATTGGGATACCGATGATCGAATCTCGGGCAAGTAACGTACCGATTGACAAAGGGAATTGTATACGGGATTACTTGAATCCTTGACATTGTGGTTCATCCGATGAGATCATCGTGGAACATGTGGGAGCCAACATGGGTATCCAGATCCCGATGTTGGTTATTGGTCGGAGAGCTGTCTCGGTCATGTCTACGTGATTCCCGAACCCGTAGGTTCTACACACTTAAGGTTCAATGACACTAGGTTTATTAGGAAGACTTGTATGTGATTACCGAATGTTGTTCGGAGTCCCGGATGAGATCTCGGATGTCATGAGGAGTTCCGGAATGGTCCGAAGGTGAAGATTTATATATGGGAAGTTGTCATACGGTCACCGGAAAGGTTCGGGGACATACCGGTATTGTACCGGGGCCACCGGAAGGGTTCCGAGGGTCCACCGGAAGGGGCCACCTCTCCCGGAGGGCCTCGTGGGCCATAGTGGGAAGGGAACCAGCCCTTGGAGGGCTGGGCGCGTCCCCCCCTTGGGCCCATGCGCCTAGGGTTGGGGGGGAACCCTAAAGGGGGCGCCCCCCTTGCTTGGGGGGCAAGTCCCCCCCCCCCTTGCCCTCCCCCCTCTAGATCTCATCTAGAGAGGGGCGGCCCCCTTCCCCCTCCTCCTATAAATAGAGGGGCGAGGGGAGGGCTGATGTACCATGTTCAAGGCGCAGCCCCTCCCCTCCCCAACACCTCTCCTCCTCCGCAAAAGCTTGGCAAATCCCTGCCGGAGTACTGCCGCTCCATCACCACCACGTCATCGTGCTGTTGTTGGAGTCCCTCTTCCTCAACCTCTCCCTTCTCCTTGCTGGATCAAGGTGCAGAAGACGTCCACTACTAGGAAAAAGCCTAGCAGCAGCGCGGGTTTTGGGCCTCTCAGTAGCGTGGGGACAGGCGCTACTAATAAGGCGCTACAGCTAACGTATAGCAGTAGCGCTTGTTGTCCCACGCTACTGCTATATATGAATAGCTGTAGCGCTATTTAGAAAAGGGCGCTGCTGATATTATCTACAGCAATGTTTACCGGGAAGCGCTACTGGTAATGCGGCGCTACTGCTAAATTTTCCCCCCTCGCTACTACTAGTTTTATTAGTTTTTTCCTGCATATTTGTTTTTGTATTTGTTTTGAATTTGAATAGGCTTTATACAATAATCTTTAGCATATCGTACACATACAAATGTAATCATAGCATATACATACAATTAGTCTCATCAAATCATGTCATCATCATAATCATCATCCAACACAAAGTGGTCTCTCGTCATCATCTCGAAAATAGCGATACAAGTCCTCGACTACTTGCAAATACATCGTCATCCATCTAAACAATGGTATACGCGAGAAGAGCTATCACTTTGAGTACATGAGTTCGTATCCCTCTCTCGCATTAGCGTGAACCTAAACTAACTACTACCTGTTGCTCGGAAACCAGAAACCGGTACACCTGGGCCTGACACTCCGGCCACTCGTCGTATATATACTCCTGGCATAGCACTTCTTCGCCATCGATGATCTATGCACCTGCATCGTCACATCAGTCGATGATATGCAATATATATAGTTGAGCAACATAAAGAGACAGACTTGGCAAAAATAGAAACAACATATCATAAGCATAAATAACAAAGTTCATCATACCCAAAATGCCCTAGCTAGAGTGATCTTCGCTAGTGGAGGAGGAGGACAGTTTAATTACATCACAAATAAAGTTTCACCGTGCATAACTCAAAGTTTTGTCATACAGAAAGTATGGACTAAACAGACACATTGTCATATATCGACAATCACTCCACCATGTCGTGCCATCCATCCATGTCAGGGAGATAGTCCCCGAGCTTAGTGAAAGGCTTCACGTCGAGACGCTGAGAGGCTATCCATGTTCGGACGTCTTCCCGTGACATTTGTCCTTCTTCGTAGAACATCCCTGTTTTTTGGACGACCTCCTTCATGATGATTTGGGCAAGTTCGCGCTGGATGTGATAGAACTCAGCTCGAAGTCGATGATCCTCGATATCTCCTACATTCTTTGCCCATTGCAGAATATGGGCATCGCCGGATCTAGGTGACATGCGAAGGTTCTGGTGATCCCGTCTATACTCCAACATGTGGTGTAGGACATAGAATCCATCATTAAGAGAATTGTTTGGTTGCTGGATGCAGCAGAAGTCGGTCTTATGACCGATGGCGACCCTGCCGCCCCTTCTCTTCTTGTCCCTGACCTCTTCACCCCTTGCTTGGTAGTAAAACATAGCACTGTTGAGAACATCCTTCATGTGGGTGTAATCCTTTTTGTGAATGTTCTTCTACGAGTCCAAGTAAAGAGCATGGGAGAATCGGGGGTATAGGATGATGAGGACGGCGCGCCCACCGCTGCGCAAAATAAGTACACCTCAAATTACTTAGCCTCCACCGTGCAAATGAATGATTGAAATCGAAGGAAGGATAGCAGCGCGGATGACTTACACGGGATGATAAGGCACGAGAATCGCCCCCTTGTCCTTATTGGCGAGCATGAAATTGACGATGTATTCCCTCGCGTATACACGGTGCTCTGCGCAGACTCCCAAGAAGACCTCGTGCATGTAGTACGGGTCAGCGACACAAATATGAGATATCTGCTCAAACCCGATGATGTAGTTCATGTGCAAGGCATAAAGGCGGACAAACGTAAAATCCAGCTTATTCACGTGAAACATGTCGAATATGTAATCGAATCGGAGGAAGAACTTATCCGCGGGGAAGCTGTCGACGTACGACATTTGCCGCGGAATGTTAACCACGTAGAGTGGGTATCCTAGATCTGTCAAGGCGATGAGGCCTTTCTCTACCCGCAACACATCGTCATGAAGTCTCCTTAGATCGCCGAATCTGGCCTGTAGCGCTGTTGCAGGTAGGATTGGTTGACCGGGGATATGCCATTTATCCGCATCAGGGATATCTATACGGTCCTGAAGCCGAGGTTGCTAAGGCGGCTGGATCAGAATCAGCTTTTTTGCCTTTCCTCGCTCTCTTCCTAGACTTCTTTACTACTGGAAGGTCGTCCATAATACGTTGAGACGACAATTCAGGCATCGACTCATGACGCTCAAACCCTGAGGAGGCGCCAGTATAGACATACTGTTCAGCGCCACCGTCGTCCTCATCCTCATCCATGGCTACGCCATCAGCGACTAATGGAGCCTCCTCCTTACCCCGTCCGCTATCACCCAACCCGACACCCGACGCTAATTGGGTAGGTGGGGTGTTGATGTTCATACCTTGTTGAGGCTGCGTGCTCGTGGGTGTGCTCCCGACCGCCTCCAGACGAAGCAGACTCTTTGGCCACAACAGGACCCACCCATTGCAACAATCACCAAGCCGCCGCGGTGTCTCCTCGTCATCCACCAGTAGTATTGGAGGAGGCGAATTCTCGTGGCCCTGTTCGACACTAGTCTCAGTCTCAGCACCGGTCTACGTGTCGGTCTCAGTCCCCGATGCCACCGGTGGGCCCAGTAACAACATTGGTTGATCGTCGATAAGGCTAAAAAATTCGTCTGCCGCCCGGTAGACGTCGTCGCAATCACCAGAACCCTGTCCTTCATCGTTGCTAGCCATGTTTCCTATGATTAAATCTAGTCAATTAATTCTAGACCTAATAAAATGAATAATGACATAAAAAGGGCCTATTGTTTTGCAGGAATGTTGACTCCTTCCTGGTGCGGCAAATCCCGGGCACTCGATATGTCCTAGTTTGTAGCACAAGTCATGCCAAAATTCACGGAAAATTTCGGCATGACCTTTGCTAAAAAGTGGACAAATCGAGAACCTGAAATTTGCCGGAACAGAAATGAATCAACATTCCGGCAAAACATAGGCCACTCAGCATCATTCCCTGGAAACAGTGTTCAAATATCCCTCTTCGACACCGCAACACATGTCCAAATATACACGAGCAACCACATGTCCAAATTTCACAAGCTAATTCAAAAACAAAGTGTAGAAGAAAATTCATTTAACTACTAATAGAACAAAATTCAGTTAACTTTAGTGCTCTATAATGATGAAAGGAAAAAAATCAGTTAACTACTAATTTCATTCATATAGGTTATTCATTTAACATCACCTAATTAACCTGTTGTACCACTACTACTAGCAGCACTACTAAACTAATTAACCTAGCAAAACTCTAGTGCCCTAACTGAGAAACATCTAATTAACATCTACTAGTACCACTATTGCCCTAACCTAATTAACATCTACTAGTATCACTATATACTATACAAGCAGCATCTACCCTAATTAAACCCTACTGCCCTAACTAACTTTTGTTGTAAACCAAATTTTTTGCTCTAAACTAATTTTTTCTCTAACATCTACTACTTAACATCCTTTGCTCTAAACTAAATTTTTTGCTATAAATAAACTTTTCCTCTACTAATTTTTTCTCTAAAATGCAGAGAGAGAGGAGTCGGGGGGAGGGGTGGGGGACTTACATAGAGTGGAGAGACGATGGCGGGGACGTGCTCGGTGACGGAGGCAGGGGCGGAGAGGGCGGGCACGGGCAACGGCGGTCCTGGGCGGGCTCGGGCGGCGGTGAGGTGGAGGGCGCCGACGGTGATGTCGAGGGCGGCCTCGGGTGGCGGCGGTGAGGCTGAGGGCGGCCTTGGGGGGAGACGGTGAGGTTGCGGGCATCCACGCCGGCAGGAGACGGCGGCGAAGTGGGGCGACGGCGAAGTGGGGAGACGGCGGTGAGGGCGAGGGATTTGGCGAAGAAGTGTGGTGGCCGGGGGCGGGAGGGGGGCAGGGGGGAAACCGCTGTTTAAGTGAAACGTAACGGTAGCGCATTTCTGAAACGCGCTATAGCTAAGTTAGCTACAGCGTGTTTCCTAAAACCCGCTACTGCTATTCCTTTCTCCTTTTTTCCCTTTTTTCTTTTATTTTTCTTTACATTTTATTTTTTTCCTTTCTCCTTTTTCTATTTCTTTCATTTTCATTTACTTTTCTACTTGTTTTTCACTTTATTTTATTTCGGTTAGCAGCAGCGCCTTACACGTAAGCGCGCTGCAGCTAAGGAGAGTAACAGTAGCACTGGGCCAGTATACGCGCTACTGCTAGGTTGGGCTAGCCATGTGCGCCCAGTTCAAACATAGCAGCAGCGCATTTCGCTTGTACGCGCTACTGCTAAAATCATAGCAGTAGCGCGGTTTATTTACGCACACTGCTACTAAGTAGCAGTAGCGTTTGATTTTGTACAGCGCTACTGGTAACATTCTGTGTATAAGGTTTTCCCTAGTAGTGGTCACCGGGCTGCACGTGTGTTGAACGTGGAGGTGCCGTTGTTCGGCGCTAAGATCAGAGTCCACCGCGATCTGAATCGCTTCGAGTATGACTCCCTCATCCATGTTCTTGTAACGCTTCCGTCTCGTGGTCTTCAAGGGTATGAAGATGCACTCCTCTCTCTCTCTCTCGTTGCTAGTTGCTCCACAGATTGATCTTGGTGATGCATAGAAATTTTTTATTTTTTGCAACAATCTCCAACAGTGGTATCAGAGCTAGGTCTATGCATAGTTTTTATGCACGAGTAGAACACAATTTTTTTGTGGGTGTAGATTTTGTCAATTTACTTGCCACTACTAGTCTTATCTTGTTTCGGCGGCATCGTGGGATGAAGCGGCCCGGACCGACCTTACACGTACACTTACGTGAGACAGGTTCCACTGACTGACATCCATTAGTTGCATAAGATGGCTAGCGGGAGTCTGTCTCTCCCACCTTAGTCGGATCGGATTCGATGAAAAGGGTCCTTATGAAGGGTAAATAGAAATTGGCATATCACGTTGTGGTTTTGGCGTAGGTAAGAAACGTTCTAGCTAGAACCCTATAGCAGCCACGTAAAAACATGCAACAATAATTAGAGGACTTCTAACTTGTTTTTGCAGCATATGCCTTCTGATGTGATATGGCCAAAAAGGATGTGATGAATGAAATATATGTGATGTATGAGATTGGTCATGTTCTTGTTATAGGAATCACGACTTGCATGTCAATGAGTATGACAACCGGCAGGAGCCATAGGAGTTGTCTTTATTTATTGTATGACCTGCGTGTCACTGAATAACGCCATGTAATTACTTTACTTCTTTGCTAAACCGTTAGCCATAGTAGTAGAAGTAATAGTTGGCGAGACAACTTCATGGAGACACGATGATGGAGATCATGATGTCATGCCGGTGACTATGATGATCATGGCGCCCCGAAGGTGGAGATCAAAGGAGCAAAATGATATTGGCCATATCATGTCACTATTTGATTGCATGTGATGTTTATCATGTTATTGCATCTTATTTGCTTAGAACGACAGTAGTAAATAAGATGATCCCTCATAACAATTTCAAGAAAGTGTTCCCCCTAACTGTGCGCCGTTGCGAAAGTTCGTTGTTTCAAAGCACCCCTTGATGATCGGATATGATAGATCCTAACGTTCACATACAATAGGCGTAAGCCAGATTTACACATGCAGAACACTTACATTGACTTGACGAGCCTAGCATGTACAGACATGGGCTCGGAACACAAGAGACCGAAAGGTCGAGCATGAGTCGTATAGAAGATACGATCAACATGAAGATGTTCACCAATGACGACTAGTCCATCTCACATGATGATCGGACACGGCCTAGTTGACTCGGATCATGTATCACTTAGATGACTAGAGGGATATTTATCTGAGTGGGAGTTCATTAAATAATTTGATTAGATGAACTTAATTATGATGAACTTAGTCTAAAACTTTTGCAAAATGTCTTGTAGATCAAATGGCCCATGCTCATGTCAACCTCAACTTCAACGCGTTCCTAGAGAAAACCAAGCTGAAAGACGATGGTAGCAACTATACGGACTGGGTCCGGAACCTGAGGATCATCCTCATAGCTGGCAAGAAAGCATATGTCCTAGAAGCACCGCTAGGTGAAGCACCCATACCAGCGAACCAAGACGTTATGAACGCTTGGCAGTCGCGTGTTGATGATTACTCCCTCGTTCAGTGCGGCATGCTTTACAGCTTAGAACTGGGACTCCAAAAGCGTTTTGAGCAGCACGGAGCATATGAGATGTTACAAGAGCTGAAAATGGTTTTCCAAGCTCATGCCCGGGTCGAGAGATATGAAGTCTCCGATAAGTTCTACAGTTGTAAGATGGAGGAAAATAGTTCTGTCAGCGAGCACATACTCCAAATGTCCGGGTTGCACAACCGCTTGTCCCAGCTGGACATTAACCTCCTGGATGAGGCGGTCATTGACAGAATCCTTCAGTCGCTCCCACCTAGCTACAAGAGCTTTGTGATGAACTACAATATGCAGGGGATGGTGAAAACTATTCCTGAGGTATTTTCAATGCTGAAGTCAGCAGAGGTAGAAATCAAAAAGGAACATCAAGTGTTGATGGTCAATAAAACCACTAGTTTCAAGAAAGTCAAGGGTAAGAAGAACTTCAAGAAGGACCGCAAGGGAGTTGCCACACCCGGTAAGCCAGTTGCCGGGAAGAAGCCAAAGCACGGACCAAACCTGAGACTAAGGGCTTTTAATGCAAGGGGAACGGTCACTGGAAGCGAAACTGCCCCAAGTACTTAGCGGATAAGAAGGCCGGCAACACCAAAGGTATATGTGATATACATGTTGTCTACCTTACTAGTACTCGTAGTAGCTCCTAGGTATTTGATACCAGTGCGATTGCTCATATTTGTAACTCAAAACAGGAGATGCGGAATAAACGGAGACTGGCGAAGGACAAGGTGACGATGCGCGTTGGGAATGGTTTCAAGGTCGATGTGATCTTCGTCGGTACGCTACCTCTACATTTACCTACGGGATTAGTTTTAAACCTTAATAATTGTTATTTAGTGACAGCTTTGAGCATGAACATTGTATCTGGATCTCGTTTAATACGAGATGGCTACTCATTTAAATCCGAGAATAATGGTTGTTCTATTTATATGAGAGATATGTTTTATGGTCATGCCCCGCTGGTCAATGGTTTATTTTTAATGAATCTTGAACGTGATGTTACAGATATTCATAGTGTGAATACCAAAAGATGTAAGATTGATAATGATAGTCCCACATATCTGTGGCACTGCCGCCTTGGTCACATTGGTGTCAAACGCATGAAGAAGCTCCATGCAGATGGACTTTTGGAGTCTCTTGATTTCGAATCATTTGACACATGCGAACCATGCCTCATGGGAAAAATGACAAAGACTCCATTCTCCGGAACAATGGAGCGAGAAACCAACTTATTGGAAATTATACATACTGATGTGTGCGGTCCAATGAGCGCTGAGGCTCGTGGTGGCTATCATTATGTTCTCACCCTCACTGATGACTTAAGTAGATATGGGTATGTCTACTTAATGAAACACAAGTCTGAGACCTTTGAAAAGTTCAAGGAATTTCAGAATGGGGTAGAGAATCAACGTGACAGAAAAATAAAGTTCTTACGATCAGATCGTGGGGGAGAATATTTAAGTCACGAGTTTGGTACGCACTTAAGGAAATGTGGAATTGTTTCACAACTCATGCCGCCTGGAACACCTCAGCGTAACAGTGTGTCCGAATGTCGTAATCGCACTCTATTGGATATGGTGTGGTCTATGATGTCTCTTACCGATTTACTGCTATCATTTTGGGGATATGCTTTAGAGACAGCTACATTCACTTTAAATAGGGCACCGTCTAAATCCGTTGAGACGACACCGTATGAATTATGGTTTGGAAAGAAACCTAAGTTGTCTTTCTAAAAGTTTGGGGATGCAATGCTTATGTCAAGAAACTTCTACCTGAAAAGCTCGAACCCAAGTCGGTAAAATGCGTCTTCATAGGATACCATAAGGAAACCATTGGGTATACCTTCTACCTCAGATCCGAAGGCAAGATTTTCGTTGCTAAGAACGGGTCCTTTCTGGAGAAAGAGTTTCTCTCGAAAGAAGTAAGTGGGAGGAAAGTGGAACTTGATGAAGTACTACCTCTTGAACCGGTAAGTAGCGCATCTCAGGAAGATGTTCCTGTGGTGCCTGCACCGACTAGAGAGGAAGTTAATGATGATGATCAAGGTACTTCGGATCAAGTTACTACTGAACTTCGTAGGTCCACAAGGACACGTTCCACACCAGAATGGTATGGCAACCCTGTCCTGGAAATCATGTTGTTAGACAATGGTGAACCTTCGAACTATGAAGAAGCGATGGCGGACCCAGATTCCAACAAATGGCTTGAAGCCATGCAATCCGAGATAGGATCCATGTATGAAAACAAAGTATGGACTTTGAGAGACTTGCCTGATGATCGGCGAGCGATAGAAAATAAATGGATCTTTAAGAAGAAGACGGACGCGGATGGTACTGTTACCATCTATAAGGCTCGACTTGTCGCTAAGGGTTATCGACAGGTTCAAGGGGTTGACTACGATGAGACTTTCTCTCCCGTAGCGAAGCTGAAGTCCGTCCGAATCATGTTAGCAATTTCCGCATACTATGATTATGAGATATGGCAAATGGACGTCAAAACGGTATTCCTTAACAGCTATCTTAAGGAAGAATTGTATATGATGCAGCCGGAAGGTTTTGTCGATCCTAAGAATGCTAACAAGGTATGCAAGCTCCAGTGATCCATTTATGGGTTGGTGCAAGCATCTTGGAGTTGGAACATTCGCTTTGATGAAATGATCAAAGCGTTTGGGTTTATGCAGACTTATGGAGAAGCATGCGTTTACAAGATAGTGAGTGGGAGCTCTGTAGCATTTCTCATATTATATGTGGATGACATACTTTTGGTGGGAAATGATATAGAACTTTTGGACAGCATAAAGGCCTACTTGAATAAGTGTTTTTCAATGAAGGATCTTGGAGAAGCTGCTTATATATTAGGCATCAAAATATATAGAGATAGATCGAGACGCCTCATAGGTCTTTCACAAAGCACATACCTTGATAAGATATTGAAGAAGTTCAATATGGATCAGTCCAAGAAGGGGTTCTTGGCTGTGTTGCAAGGTGTGAAATTGAGCTCGGCTCAATCCCCGACCACGGCAGAAGATGGAGAAAATATGAGTGTCATCCCCTATGCCTCGGCCATAGGGTCTATTATGTATGCCATGTTGTGTACCAGACCTGATGTAAACCTTGCCATAAGTTTGGTAGCTAGGAACCAAAGTAATCCCGTCATGGAACACTAGACAGCGGTCAACAATATCCTGAAGTACCTGAAAAGGACTAAGGATATGTTTCTCATTTATGGAGGTGATGAAGAGCTCGTCATAAAGGGTTACGTTGATGCTAGCTTCGACACAAATCTGGATGACTCCAAGTCACAAACCGGATACGTGTATATTTTGAATGGTGGGGCAGTAAGCTGGTGCAGTAGCAAGCAAAGCATCGTGGCGGGATCTACA